>OX235263.1:19222722-20660066 GCA_944472135.2 Trichobilharzia regenti | reverse complement strand
GTATCAGCCCTCTTCTAATACTCAATAATAGACTACTATAAATTTTTGGTAAATATAAATAAGATTGTACAGCGCTTGTGAAGATGATTTCGTCAATGAAGAAAAATTTTCTTCACTGAATTCGTCTTTTATTTTCTTCATGACTGAATGGGTATTTTCAGTGAGTCAAATTATTATTATTATTGTTATTATTAAATCTTCCTTTCTAGTGAATTATTTAGCATTCCATGCAAGATGAGTTGTTAATATGATGTCTCTAATGATGTCTAAAATTAACTGCATTTAGCTAGCAAAACACTCCCAAACATGAGATATGAAAGACTGCATGGGAATGATGATGAGTTACTTTTTCCAGTATCCAGTATTATAATTAGCAATAAAAAGGAAAGCGTCAGAGACATGGTCATTAGAATGATACCTGGTGATAATATCAGTTCCCTTTGAATAGTCTATCCTCTATAAGACAAAACAATGAAACTGTACCCAAAAGAGAAGTTAGAATAGCATTTATTTTCAGTCAAGAATATTATTGAAATGAAGCAACTATTTTGATTAGACATTAGGTAGTAGCTGGTGTCATGTGTTCGATCCTTTGTTTTTAGTGCAGGCTGAATTCTATCACAGTCACGTTTGCAATGTGACCTCCCACCATTCTAGGTGACTCGTCACCACGGTGCACTGTGAATTGTTGATATCAGATAGTTGGAGGCAATCGACAGGAAGCCTTACTTCACCTAGGTTTCGTTCTAGTTGGCATTCATCAGTCGGCAAGGTATATCTGTAACCTAAAGGGAAGTCATGTCCTTTTTCAGATTCGAACCAGCGTGACCCAGTGAGTGCTGCAGTCAGTGAGCGATTCAGTTTCGCGATTGACCTCCTGTGGAATTGTATGGTATATTTTCAGATCTCTTACACATAAGCTGATGTAAATTACCTCCTGTTCATAAAAATCCTAAGATAATATTCGAAGATATGCAGTGAAAATTTCGCCTTAGAGTATATATTCATTATACCAACTGACAGACAGTGGGAAACAAGAAGACAGGAATATCCTGAACGGACGCGAAGAACCTAGAAGACCTGGATTTCGCGCGTGGATGATTTATGTTAGATGTCACTGTCACAAAATCGAAGACTTACAAACGAGCGAAAACCGACCGACAAAATGGTCGGAGAGGCAGCAAAGACAGGACTCCAAGTGAACATAGACAAGACGGAGGTGATGAAAATACCTAACCAACAACAACAACAGCAGAAACATCCAGCGCCAATCATCATCAACGGCAGGGATCTGAAAGAGGTTACTTCATTCACCCACTCATCTAGGGAGCATTGTCTCAACTACACGAAGAACGGACTAGATTGTCAAATCGAGAATCGGGAAGGCGAGAAAAATATTCATCAATCTGGAAATCTTCGTCACTCAGAATCAACAACAAAATTCAGTCGGATTTTCAATACAAATGTCAAATCGGTTCAGTTCTCCTATACGAATCAGGAACTTGGCGAGCGGGTCACAAAGAATATTTCCAACAGCCTGCTGCAGACCTTTATTAACAAGAACTGTCTTCGCTCTATACTGAGGATCAGATGGTTGGGCCGGAAAGAATCCTCAACAAGAAACTATGGGCACTAACAAACAAAACAAGAACCAATCGCCAACCAACAAATATGCAGGAGAAAGTGGATGTTGATGAATCGGACACTCGCTGAGGAGACCGCTGGTTAACATCGCGCGCGCGTCAGGCTATCGCTTGAGTGGAATCAGGCCGAAAGGGAATCGGCGAGTGGGATGTGAGTGCAAGGGTGACATGGAGGAGATCGTGTGAAGAGTAGTTGAAAGAGGAGTATGGACTAACATGTATGCAGGTGAAAAGTACAGCAGAAGGAAGACAGAAGTGTCAGGTGGAGACGTGCAGTTGAAGCCGTCCTATGTTCTACTAGGAACCCAAGGGAGCAATAATAATAATGCCAACTGACAGTTATTCAATGATAATATTTTCAGTTCTTTCTGGTCAAAGGAATTCATCAATCATTATCGAAATTAAAAAAATCATAAATTATAGCAATCAGATTCATTTACACTTTTATTTTCCTGAAATTTTATGAAAAATCATTGAACGTCTATTGAAATTGTATTAGATAATGACATTAGGGGTTATAAAGTAAGTAAGAGTGCATTTTCCTCGTCGACTAAATGATTATGTTGGATGGAAATCCTCAGTCTCTACTGACATGTTGTCTACTTGTATGGAAGCTTCGATGAGATATGTGTGTAGATGGTGACCAAGCATTTCACTGCCCTATAATCAGTTGACGGAAAATAAAAATAATCTCAAGATGGTGATAACTGACGCTCACTGCCCAAAAGATGGCTTACGTGTCACATCCGTTCGGTGTCTGAATTGACAGGTAGGTACTGGGTTTTGAGTCTCACTGAGACCGCCAACCTTCACTGAAGATCCAGATATACATCTGGTTGACGAGTCTGAAACACGATAAAATGAATCACCTTCTTTCGGATAGCAGCCATCATCAGTCACCATAAAATGAAAATAAAATTCTACTCTAAGAATCGTGTTAACCAGGATTAAACACAGAAAAATAAACAACATTATTTTTCGCACTTGCACAAACATGCAAACATTAAAAAAAAATAAGGCAGTTACAAGATAGGTGAACTAACAGTGTTTAATGCTGAATTGGCCTTTGAAAACCACACTGTCTGTCTATCATAAAAAAATTAGCAAAAAGTCTTAAAATTTCATTTTATTGAAGATCCGCTAGTAGTTTATGCACCATTTTTATTTAAGCATGATCAATCTTTTACATTATAAAAACTATTAACTAATGCTGTGGCAGTCAAACCAGCAGGCTACCTAATTTTAAAGTGTCTCCATAAATTTTATAGCTGGAATCAACTTATCATAAATTATTACTTTTCAAAAGAATTATTTGCAAATATACCCTGGAGTGAATCATAAAATCTTGTAATAATAATAAGGTTTTGCCTTATTCTAAAATAGTACTAATAATAGAATAAAGAATTTTCAGCATTTCATAAGATACTGCACCGAATTTACTCCCTAACTACAATAGCGAAATGATAAAACGTGGGCACTGTGGTAGAGTATAATTCCATAATACATCAACTTTATTTTGATGACAGAAATGATGACAACATACACTACAAATAGGAAAAGATAAAAGAACCACTTATATCCCTAATTACACAAAAAGTTCTCATAGGCTTCACACTAAACTTATTCCAAATCACACAGAATCCAGGTCAAACAAGGTGTCCTTCAGTTTCATTGTGAGAGAATACCGTCTTTATTATTGCCTTCTAGCTCGCCTACCTGATGACATTCAAGAGTGAATGATAGCTGTAAATAGAGGGCCTGTTAAGAGTCAGATAACAGGGATTTACACCATCGCTAACATGAGTTCAGAAATCTGTCAACTACAACAGTTACGAGTTGACTTAGTAGTCATCCACCATCTACCCTGTTGACAACCTGCAATTCCCCTCCCTCTCCTCAATATCACATCTTCCTTTTCGAGTAGTACCCAAGGGAAGACGAAGGGTGAACAATAATCGACAACAATAGACAAGATGCCAGAGTCAACAAACTGTACAAGTCGGAGTTGAGAGACACCCACTTAATTGTTTTATCATCTTAATGCAGACAGTAAGACGAAACATTTTCTTATAAGTCGACAATATATGAGATGACCGACAGAGGTTAGAGGGAAGAACTATCTCAAGGTATTTGATGTTTGACTTGTTTTCTATTTTGGTGTCCTCTTTGGTGCGCTATAAGCATGATTTGAATGAACAGGTTCTTGTAAATCTTATTTGGAGGTACCTGATGTGAGACCACTAAACTAAACGTCCATCACTGGTTTATGTTCAACAAAACGCCATTCATTATGGAACAATCAGACTGAGATGTAACCAGCAAAGAGACAGTGAGATCAGTAGCATTTTTGACAACGTTTATTTCGTTCGAAAGAGACACGTTGTATAAGTAGAAAGAAAGCAGAAAAAGATAATGAAAAGCACCTTGAGGAATACAACCTTTAATAAGCAAAACAGAGGAAGATTTGCCTTTATATACGCAGTATACAGTGTACTTCAGTTAGAATCGTTGATTCTGTAACTCTGACTAAGTTACTAATAAGTCGTATGCTGAGAAAACAGCAGAGGTGGTCGGACGTGAGTCTGGTAATCACGCCCACTAAAACAAACAACCCCATCGCTACTCAAGATGTAAACCACAGAAGAAATAAATTCCTTCTCCACTGGAAAGTAAAAGGTTCTTCGACTCGAGAAGAGATAATGCCGGTAGGTGAAAGCCTTCTAGAAATCTTTTGACCAGTACATCATCCTTCAGTGAATGCATAGTTAAGCCTAAGGTCATGGAATAACCGCAATTCTATGTTCCAGGTTGACCAGATCTCAGATGAAATCAGACGATATGGTATAGAAGTGTTCAAAATCTGTCAGGCAATTTAATGCAACATTTAATAATTTTAAAAATACCATTGTTAACTTTTTAGATAAATAATTCATCAGAAAAATATTCAATATTTATCACTTAGCTCTCTCTACATACCACTTCGCCTATTTGCTTTGTATCCATACCTCTCCAGTTTCATTGAGTTCAGCTGAAAGAGAAACCAGAAAAATAAAAAAAAATCAGATTATCTTCTGTCTTATACAGCTTGAAGCCTTGTTTTATAAGTTGGCACCATCTAGTACATTTCACAACAATATTCTCCCTAGTTTTCTTCACATTATCATCATAAAATCTATTAATATAACTCACATATTTATGTCATAGTACTATATTATCACCTCTCGTAAGTAGTTTAGCAGCAGAATGCTCGCCAGTCAAGCATGTCACCCGGTGTTTAGTCAGCGGCCTATGCACTACTAGACGCCGCTTAGCTGATAGTAATCCTGGTAAAGAAGAAAGGCTACGTGTTAGGCTACCGACCCCACCCTATGAAACAGAATAATACCAGTCCTGCTGAAAACTCGAAGATCAAACTTGAAGCTCTGTGTTTCACTTAGGACGTGAAGGAATGAAAATTAAGAAAACTACCCATCACCTAATTATTTAAATAAACTTTAAGGGTACTTTAAAATCTTTGGTTTAAGGAAACCTAATTATCAAGAAGGAGAAACAAATAAAACATTGGTCTGATCACTTCAAAACACTATTGAATCGACAATCCCCTGCATCTTGTCTACAAATCCTACCAACAGCACCCACAAAACCGCCTGCCAGTGGACACCAATCTTAAAACGAAAGAATAAATCTTCAATACGATCAAGCTACTGAATACCGGCCTGGAAGGTAGCAGGACCAGACGGAATTCCTCCACCCCTAAACACTGAAAAAGGACCCAGAAACAGCCGCAGACTTTCTCACACCATTATTGCAAAAGGCTTGTAGGAAAGGAAATGTACCCGTCAAAGAAGGGCGATCTAGGCCTCCGCAAGATTTGGTGTGGAATCATGCTCTTGTCCACGCCAAGTAAAATACTGAGTCGCATCATCCTGATGAGAATGAAGGATGCACTGGAGTAGAACTCTGCCAAACGGAACAAGATGGATTCACGAAAGGCGAATCATTTGCTGATCTAATTGAACCTCTACGCATCGTCATCATAGAACAAAACATAGAATGGCAGTCAAATCTCCACCTCAACTTAATTGACTTCGAAAAATCCTTCGACAGAGTTGACGGAGTAGTAATTTGGAAACTAGTACAACACTATGGCATGCAGTGCCATAGTCTTTACCAACCTTATTCAGCATCTGGGTATATGACGATACCAAGTATCAGGTGATCCATAGCGGAAAACTCATACAAGAGTAAGACAAGACTGCCTACCAATTATCACCCAGGATAATATTCTTAATTGTGGTTGATTGGATTATGTGTCAGACTGTGCATTGGCAGCAAGGAGACAGGAACACGCTGGATCATAGATAAGAAGATTCTGGAAGATCTGTATTTCTCAGATGATGTTTGTTGAATAGCATTCAGACTTGGAGACTTGCAACCAAGAACCAACAAACTAGCTGAAGGGGCTGGCAGGCACCGAAGACAGGACTTTGAGTAAACATAGAGAAGACGGAGGTGATGGAAATAGCCAAGCAACAGCAACAACAAAGGGCACCAACCACCATCAAGGGGAGATATTTGACACATGCTACTGTCTGCACTTATCTAAATCCCAGTTGTCTGACTCTTAACAGGCCCTCTATTTACAGCTATCATTCACTCTTGAATGTCATCAGGTAGGCGAACTAGAAGGCAATAATAAAGACGGTATTCTCTCACAATGAAACTGAAGGACACCTTGTTTGACCTGGATTCTGTATTATTAGGAAAATGGCTCTTTCACTTTTTCCTATTTGTAGTGTGTGTTGACACCGTCATTATTACCTTAGAATTTCGATTGTTGATATTCCTATTGTAATCATTCTCTGCTTTTTTTTGTCAATTTTTGACTTTCTTGTTACCGCTAATACCGAATAGAAGTTGATTTTATCAATTTTGATTACCTATAGTCTGTAATGTTGTTTTCATGTTGTTGAGTAAATTAGATGTAGTATATCATAAAATACCGAGAATTCTTCGTTGTATCATAAGTTATTAACATTATGCATCACGATATCTTAATTATTCACCTACATTAAAAAAAAGGTTATTTTGACACCAAACGCTTTCTATCAAAGCTTTACAACGTTTTATTAGTCTACATAACGGCTTACTTTTCACCTACAAACTACAAAGATTACTTACTCATCGCGAAATCAGTTTATTTGTGGGAGAAAATTTTATAAACATGTTATAAAAAAAATATTTTCCACATTGCTTATTTATTTTCTGGAATGCAAATTTATCAAAACTACTGTGACTTACATAAAATAAAATTCTTCAAAACAACTTTGATAATTAAGTGAAAAATGGAAATAGTTTTCAATGATTTCAACAAGCGATAATGATAGTCATAATATAAATGAACAAAAGTTTAATTCAAACAGTAAATTCCAATCACATGTATATGCTAAAAATCACTAGTTAACAGTCAGCTTCATTATCTGTAAAGGCCAACACACAATCTTACCCTTGATGTAATATTACGAATAAATACTTATTTTGAAGAGAATACTGAGAATTAACGGAAAGTTTTGAGCATATTTGTTTATAATTATCTCTGTGATATTTACCAGACTTTAAATGCATTCTGCAGTAAAGTTTCTTTGGATAACTTCCTTTTTTTAGTATATTTCACGTGCTTAAATAATTGAAGGATTAAGTCATTTTAGATAAAATCAATCAGAACATGAAGCTTCTAGTTTTAGCACATTATAAGTAGTATGGTTTAGTTTCAAGTCTAAGCATGTTCAGGATTCAGAAAATAAATATCTTCAGACACTAATGTAGACTCCCAATCAAAAAGTCACTAAGTTATTTTCTCAAGTGTTGTATTACAGGGATTTGATTGATATCAAGCTAGATCAAGAATCGACTCCAATTAGAGAACCACCATTGGAAGACAGTGTCATTCCACACAGTATTTTTGTTACAAGCATGGAATTTTCAACATGGATATCGGTAGCCCAAATTTTGCGGACCGACCATTGATATCAGGTGTGCGTCGGTAAGGGAGCGAACCTCGGACCATTTTATGGTCGGCGAGAGTCCTGACCATTGTGCCACCGACGCACAGTGCACTCATGATCCCACCAGCCATCAAACTTCAGAGTCTATCGCTTCAAACATGCACTTGGAAATTAACTCACTGTTTCACTAGTGATTGACTGAATTAGGGTTAAAATTGTCAGAAATTCTATACGGAGTAGTCATAACCAGAGGGGCTCTACCAAGTTGAGTGTGAGGATGGATACTCACTGAGGGCACTAGTTGGTGGACGCGAAATAGCAAGAGTTTGACATCATGGGTCATTAGGTCCCATCCGAGTGTGTGAGTGGCCAACGAGATCACTTTGTAACCTAAAAGTTCTGGGTTCGATCACAGGTGGCTCATGAGCGCATACTTCTGAAAAGTTCTTAACAAGGACGAAATGACTGTCTAGTATACCCTGGTTTTCACCGATCTCCTAATTGAAGTCAGTTCGTGATCAATCTTGAAATCAAAAAGTCACGCATAAACTCTTAACACGATTAAGTTTTAATTTTGTAATCCAGTTGGAGATGAAATGATAAACTACCTCTCAGGCTATTTTTTGTTTACTTTTAGGTATCCACCACTTAACATGCTTGAGAAAACACTAGATAATCTAACATATTCACATATAGCTCCTCAAAGCGGTGCATGAGTGTCAACTGTCAGAACTCTATGAGAACAAAAGAAATCCACTAGAAATGAAGATATCTCTACAAAACAAGAGATTATGCACTAACTGTGAGAACAAATAGACAAAAAATTATATTATATGGGCATCTGAACTACTGAAGCCGGTTTCGAACTATGCCTCCAATGTTCTTTTATGTAGCGAACCGAGAGATTGCTACCTAACAGTTCAGTACAAGGAATACACTGAGGTTGTATTCGATCTGACTTCAACGCAAGATTCAGTGTGTGTGTGTGTGTGTGAAAAATGATTTATTAGCTTCTAGAAGACTGTATGACACAAGGACGTTTATCAATTGAAGTGTCAACAGTATTTCTACTATTCATTCCTATGAACTCAATCAAGTCATGCTTACAGTTCATTGATAAAATGTAAACTTGGATTTCCATCCGATCTAATTCAATAACCGAAATTCGTTGTAAATATATGCTTGCATTGGGGAGAAATATGAAACTCATTCAATATTTCTTAAATCTAAATGGTTACTTAAGTACTGGTTGGGAACAATACTACTTTTAAGCATTTAACGTATTTTACATATGATGTGCTTCTCAAATGACCGATCAAACCTTAATATAGATGTGTGAAAGAAATTCTTGACCTTCTCACAATGGTACGTTTTATAGTTGAGGTGACATAAACTTTTCTATCAAAACTTTACCATGCATGTAACAGAACACTGCCCTATTATATGATTACAACATAAATATTTAAGGCCCAACTGAAAGTATCGGACTAGCATTGCCTTAGTAGAACTACTTATGTCTTGTAAAGCCACTATTTCAAGGAGTTTTAAATCTTTATTATGCCAGATGATTTATAAGTGCGATTTCTTTGCTTACATACCGTTTACCCAGAAAAAACCAGACGAAAGCATTGTATCTTTTAAGTAAATGTAACAACTTACCCGGTGAATCTCAGGTAACCGCAGGAGTGTACCTTCTGTATGTCTGTTTTCGACACAGAACTTTGCACATATGTGCACCAGTTCAAGTCGCCACACTCCTTCCATGTAGCACACAAAGCAAGAGAAGAAAGTAGAAGAAAAGCATAATAGAGACAGTAAACAGAGGTGTGAGACAAAGAAAGAGTATTAAAGAACAAAACAGTTTCACTGGAAATTATAAGTCACAAGGAGTGGATGCATCTGCGCCAGCCATTGAGAACGATCACTTTGAGCCATGTCACCATTTGTTTCCAACTATAGATTTTTACCGTCCCGAGGACCCCAACCAGTCAGGAAGTCTACGC
The DNA here is from genome assembly GCA_944472135.2 of Trichobilharzia regenti. Classification (NCBI taxonomy): domain Eukaryota; kingdom Metazoa; phylum Platyhelminthes; class Trematoda; order Strigeidida; family Schistosomatidae; genus Trichobilharzia; species Trichobilharzia regenti. The sequence continues at coordinate 20,650,415 of OX235263.1, read as the reverse complement.
CTTCCTACGTGACTTAAACTAACTGCTGTGGGTTTCATTGACTAGTGAAGCCATGTTTTTGTTTGACCTCCGCTAGCTCTTTTCCAGCTTGACCCTATATCAGCTAACATTGCACCTTCAGAGACCCTTGGTAAAATGACTCATAATTGGTTGTGAAAAGGGAGATGCATTGGCGTCTCACCTACTTAATATTTTCTTCTTTCATTTTATAACACTCTACAGTCCCTGAATTTACCATTTCCATTCCTTTTTCTCTATTTGATTAACTTTCTACTTCATGTATAGACATAACTTTTGACAGCTTGGATTATAATACACTAGTGCAGAATCCAGTGTCTATCACGCATATAGAAGAATAAATCTACATACGTACTTCTAAATTGAACTGACATCGTATAGGCAACTGAAATCTGAACAATCATTTTACTACAAATTAACTAGTTATGGCATTAGTGAAAGCAATATAAAATCTTCCCACTACAGTATGAAAGTAATTCGACTGAATAGAGAAAAGAAGCTGTATGCCTAAAGATATGTAGCAGAATACTCGTTAAGTAGGCAGGTGGTTAGGGTTTGATTCCCTACCAACGCGTTCTTAAATCCCGCATAGTTTACGAATCAATGATATGCCACGAAAAAGACGGGAAGGTGGAGTGTGATGTCAACTACCTCACTCCGTAAAAACAACACCATCCCTACTGAAACTTTAAAGTTCAATGCTTGAAGAGCTGTGTTTCATTCTGAACTCAAGGAATGAAAACAATGTTGGAAGGATCAAAGGCCATAGACAATGAAGTTCTGAGACAGTTCTCATGCTAAATCAGAGAGCCATATTACAGTGTGCTAGCTTGGCAACTTCAAGTAAACCTTAATAAACTAGAAATCCGTTAAAATGTTTGTGTCAGAAATTGAATCCTAAAGAGAATAACAAGAGTTATGTATAGTTTGGAGGATCTGGACATCGTCGATGATAAATGTCTGATTTCCCACAAACTGGAAGATAAGCAAGTGAAAAGCAACAAGCTGCCAGAAGAAGCATCAAACACAGGACTTCACTTCAGGTGAAAATAGAGAAAACAGAGGTGATGAAGATTCCTGGCCAACACCAACACCAACAGCAGCAACAACAACAACTGACAACAATCAGCCAGCATAAATGGGAGGAACACGAAAGAAACAACCTCATTTACCCATCCACCTACCGACCTGGGAAGCATCGTTTCAACTACAGGCGCACAGAACTGATGAGGACATCAAAGCCAAAATCGGAAAAGCGAGACAAGCTTTCATTACTCTCAAGTCCGTGTGCAGGAGGTCAACAGCCCCACTCAGCATGAAAATGGAAATAAGATCCCGATTTTCAACTCCAATGTGAAGTGAGTCAGTGCTACTCACTATACGGATCAGAGACTTGGCCAGCGCGTCATAAAGAGCATCTCAAACAAACTTCACACCTTCATTAACAGTTAGCTGTCTTCGCTCAATACTACTCAAGATCAGATGGCCGGCCAGAAAAGATCACCAACAGAGTGGGATCTCTGGCAATTAGTGAACCAACCCAGCAGGAACCGATTGTGAAACAACTGTGCAGGAAGAAATGGAGATGGATTGGCTGGCCATACGCTGAGAAAGCAAACCATCAAGTGACATCACTAGACAAGCCATCACTCGAGTGGAACCCGACTGAATGGGAAGCGGCGAGTTGGTCGTCAGTGTGTGTGTGTGTGTGACTTGGAGGAGGTCATGTGAAGAGGTGATGAAAGCATGTAGGCATACTTGGAGTGGGGTGAAAACGTTGTGAGAGAACCGAACGGAATGGAGATTCGCAGGTGAAGCCCTATGTTCCTCTAGGAATTAAAGGATATAATAATAATAATAATAATAATAATGGCTTGTGATCCAGCATCCTACATTAGAAAACACCCTCATATGCCCATAACTAAACTTGAGACTCTGAAGTATTTTAGAAAAAGAGTTCAGTCTAGATTTAAAACAATTAGTTCCCTTTATGAATTTCGACAACACAATAAGAAGACGTAGTTTATCTGAAACGTGTAATGTATTGGCGCAACACATTTTGGACATTCTGATCACACACGTACTTGTTATACACAGTTTCTGTGTCTTCCTGCCTTCTATAAAAACATTATTAATAAAAATAGTACTACTGTCTATTACATTCATTGCAAAATGATGAACAAAAGGAATACAGGTAGTTATGATCGGGACTTAAAAGGCTAAGCTGATGGCCACAAAGTGACATATACATCTAATCCAGTCGAGTGGCTTCCCGCCATACTACCAAATTTTTGTAAGGAATTTCACAGCTATGACTTTAAGACAGTTCTTGAACAGTTTATCAGATACGATTTCAATGACAGACAGTCTAATGAAACGTTATGAAATGAACAACATGTCTCCACTTCGTTACCCGGTTCACCATTAGTATGTCTTCTCGAAAGGTAGCTTCGATGATTGTACTCCTTTGATTTATTTGTTACATTTGGTAGGTTTGATAAATTTAAGTACTCATGAATTTTTAGGTGAGTGATACCTCAACACACCACCCGATAATTTGGATTCACAACTTGCAGTTTACGCAGTTCTAAGTGGTAGTTTTGGTCACAGTTTTGTTTTAGAAACCGAAAGTGTTTATATCACACACACACACAATATATCTTTTGCTTGATGGTATAAATGGCAGTCAAGGAAACAAGCATTAATTCATGATACTATATACTACTGACTGGTTGATATGAGTAGTTGAGCATCACTCATATCAGTTGGTAGGGCTTGCTAGTGAGATAGAATCTAAACCGTTGTTATTTCATTTAATATATGTGTAAAACTTGAGCAGTACTGTGGTAGTATGCAATTGCATATTAATTTGTTGATTATATATCACACAGTGAAATAGTATTATATACTGTATGACTGGGGTTTTATCTATCGAATCAAATGGGAATACGTGTAATAGGAATGATTCAGCACCTGTCCACACGGACACCCTTACGACGGACAGGATGGAATAAAGAAAACTATAAAAAAAATGAAAGTTTCAAAGTTGTGTAGTTATTACAATTGATATGATTATGAAGAATAATAAAATGTGTTCGAAATTTGTCATCACTGTTTCACTCTGTGATAAATATAATGAACAAACTAATACGTTATTTCTCTTGTTTGTACCTGACGTTATCATCATGTCTACCTGGGTTCAGCTCAATTCTTAGAGAGGTAAGTAACTTTAAACCACCTGAGCTCTCGGGACGTGATTTTTATTACGAATGTCTTATAAGTGTCTGTGAGTAAAATTTTGATGAATCGCTTTATCTGCCTACATTCTGGTATAATATTTAACTCTACTGAGGTAAGCGTGTCAAGGAGGTACATGTGCCAACGGAAGGCTATTAGTGAATGAAAAATTTGAGAAAAAACAACAGAAAAACAAATAACATTAATAATACTGGCTTCAATACAAACAGTAATTTTGATACAAATATGTAATTTTCAAAATGTAATACAATTTCGAATCTAATTTCCTCTCTCTACATAATACAGGAGTAATAATTAAACATGGCATTCACATTGTTAATATTGTTAAATATTAATATAAAAATTCAAATCTGCGTCGGTGGCACAGTGGTTAGGACTCTCACCGACCATGCACATGGTCCGAGATTCGAACCCCCGCCGACGCACACCTGATATCAACGGTCGGCCTGCAAAATTTGGGCTACCGATATCCATGCTGAAAATTCCATGCTTGTACCAAAAATACAGTGTGGAATCAAGCTGTAAGTCAAAAAAAAAGAATGCTTACAGGAATTCATCGTGAACTGACATCTGTTAGAGAACCATTGAAAGTGCTGGATAGCTGTTTCGTCCTAGTTTATAACTCTTCACAGTACGCACCCGCCAAGGTTCGAACACACGACCTTCCGGTGTGAGAACAGATACTCACCTACGAAATCGGCTTGTGGTCGGACAATATTTTGCTAGCTGGCAGAAGTTTGGATGCATGAACCATTGGATTGGATCCCAGTAAGTGAGTGGTCTACGAACTTGCCTTGTAACCGAAAGGTGATGGGTTCGAATTCCAGTGGGTGAGTACTACTGTAGAGTTACAAACAAGGGCAAACCAGCTAACCAGGACTCCTAGTTGGTTTTCCAATGGTTTTCTAACCGATATCAGCTCATGATGAAATCCTGTAGCCAATCATATCAAATCCCTGAAAACCAATACTTCACTAAATGAGAATATTAACAATAATATAATGATGAAAAAAAAAGAGCAAAAGGGACCGATTACTTAATGTTTCTCAGTAAATTACTAGTGTCCTGTCTTACACTTCCCTCACCAAATGAAATGTGTGCCAAATGAGGTTTTGTAGAGTATTTACACTTAGTCGTTCAGAGCATACTGTCTTCTATAGTTGCTTGAAGTTCTACATGATTAAACGCAAGGAGAGAATTGTGTACAGAGAGGATGTTCATGGTCTGACAAGATAATGTTCGCTAATTTCTTGCATGAATCCATGTGACTATTTGCAACAATAGTAACCAGTTGGTTTGGCAATGCTTCACTGCTTTTAATGCTTCTAATAGTGCAGTAAAGTCTTTCTGAATTAACCCAGGAAAGATTGAGGGGAAGCAAGAATTAACAGAATGTAATGGTAGAGACTGAGTGATACTAGATTATCTCAGCTTCCTTACGTAAAACGTTGAAAAAAAGAATCTTTCTGGCAACTAACATGATGTGGGAAGTCCAGGAAAGATCAGAGGAAATACATAATTCAAGATATGTAACATACAATTTAGTTTCACTTTCAGTGCCATCTACAATAGTGGAACGGTGTGAACTAACCAGTTCACGTAAGTCGCGCTTGCGTATGAAAGTGGAATTGACCGCCTGAAATTTGGAGGGATTAAGCTTAAGACCATTTGAATAGGACCACTGACTAATTTATAATAAAAATTTCATATAAATGACAACCGAGGATGTTACATCTCTCTTCACTAATGTTCCCCTCACTGAAACGATTTGCTTTTTATGAAAATTCACCGAGGACAATAATGTAGATGTTGGCGTTCATTTCCACTACTTAAAGCAACTATTACTAAGATGCACTTTTAATGTTCAGTTGAAGTTCAACAACATGTTCTATAGACAAAGAGATGCATTTGCAGTGGGGTCGCCATTAGTTACTTTATTTGTACACTGCTTCTTGGTAAGTCTAGTGAATAGAATGTTACTACCGACTATCGATGGTTTTCATGATTAACAAAGATAAATGGATGCTACTTTTATCATTTGAGACGAGAGTACTAACATCGAAATGATAACTAAGGAGTTCAACGATCGCCATCATGCCATCCAATTCACGTTAGAATCGGAGATGAACTCGGAATTCCATTTTTTGGATGTTTTTCTTAAAAGGCTACCTCATGGTTCTCTTCAAAGATCAATCTACAGGAAACCAACATGAAATGGTCAATACACGAATTTTAATAGTTGGATCCTTTTGAGAAGAAAGAGAAGGCTTGTCCACTCGTTATCCCAAAAAAATTAGAATGATATTTACCAGTAATACAATCGATGGGGAACTGGAGATACTCAGATGAGTACTCATGGAAAATGGATATCCTCCAAGATTTATCGAGAAAAACATGAAGGTAAAGCAAAAGTCTGAAAGAACCCAGATGGTGCCGAATAAACTGCTATTTATGAACATTGAATTTAAAGGTAACACCGAGGCTGAGATCCTTAAGAACCACTTATCCAGATCACTGAGAAAAGCCTTGTCTATGGCTGGGCGACGGATCGATTTCTACAGCTAACAAATGATCGATCGATGTGTGAAGGATAAACTGAAGCTTAGGGCCACTTCACTGTGTGTTTATAAATTCACCTGCTCCTGGAGAGCTAGTTATATTGGCCGCACAGAGCACACACTCCCCAAACTCATCTCTGAACATTATCCGGCATGGTTAGCAGAAGGAAAATGCAAGACAGTTACTAGCTCAATTCTCGAACTCAAGTCACTTAGCTCCACCAGAGTTGTCTTTCGAGTTTATCAACAAGGTGAGGCCAATTAGTACAATGAGTTTCAGATTTCGGCATTTGTGTGTGGTGAAGGAGTTGGCGATTCGTCAATACAACTCCGAATTCTGTATGCAGAAAAGGTTTATCCAGTCTCTAATTCTCCCTTAGTCCTAACCTCTCCATTTGTCTTTCCACGTGAAATTTTATTATTTTTTTTAACAATTGCTTTCGCTTTAATAATTAATTCACTATTATCAGTCTCACATGTTCCTTTTGTACATTTTCACACCTGTTAAGTAAACACTCAACTACTTTTCTTCTCACTCAATGAATTTTTTTTCCCATTTTGGAACAATTTTACTGAGAAGTAAACGGCGTGGAATCAATCAGATCATTAGAATTAAATCAAGTCACGTAAGAAGAAGGAAAACAGTTAAGGAAGAAACAAAACAGCACGTTAAGGAACACCAACCAGAGTAAGTAAAGCACTGGAGGACTACTTCCCATTATGTATAGTGTACTTTTTCCTATCACAAAAGTAAGAATACAACCATTTTCATAGTCCAGTATCCTACTTGTGTCGCAACAAGCTTGTTTAACAAAAGTGGCTTAGTTACAAGTCTTTCATTTCCTTGACAATGAACTTTATCTGTTTCAGCGCTGACATTGTGTATCAAATAATTAACACATGGGGTATTTGAAAAACTAAAAGTCATATCAGGTTGGAATAACGAAATAATGAGGAAAACAAAAGTAGTGGTCGTCTTTATATCATCTTGTGATTCAAAACAGAATTTATTTTTACCCTTTTATTCAGAATTTCTTAGCTTTTGCACACTATCTAGAATCAGTTTTGCAAATAATAAAAGCTGAGCCAGTCACTAGTTGATGCCACAAAATAAAGAATAAATATTCTTTCTAGTGTGTGTGCGTATGTGTGTGTGTGTGTGCGTGCGTTCGTACACTTCTATATATCCATATTTGTTTAAAAGATCAGAGATATACCGTCAAAGAAATACCTTTAGTTTTTGTGAAATCAAAATTTCAAATATTATATTTGTATATCATGTGAGATAGGATTTGATTTTCATGAAAGTTTGTGATGAATAAAATATTTTTATTTTTTTTTTCATTGTTGTTTGAAATTTGAGGAGAATAAAACGAGTCCCATTGAAACTCTGATCGCTCTTATACTACTGAAATGCTGTCTGATTATATTATCACAAATAACTCTAAATGACAAGTAAAGTTAGATTCAGGATTCAGGAGAAACAAGTCATGTATTGATCAAATCGCCACACTACGGATCATCATTGAACAAAGCTTGGAATGATAGTCACCTCTCTATCTCACTCAAATTCATCGACTTTGAAAAGGCCTTCAGCAGACAGTGTCGATCGAGAGGCGATTTGGCAACTAATTCGCTACTACGGGGTGTCATCGAAAATTATACATCTCTTCCAACAGTTATACGACAATGCTGTATTGCAAGTAATCCACAACGTGAAACTTACGGAAGCCTTCGAAGTGAGGACGTGAGTGAGGCAAGGCTGTCTACTATCGTCATTGATCTTCCTGATTGCAGTAGATTGGATAATGCGACAGAACGGGCTACCCAGCAAGGAAACAGGCATAAAATGGACTCACACAAAAAAAAACTTGGAGGATCTGGACATCGCCGATGATATATGTCTGATTTCCCACAAACTGGAAGATATGCAAGTGAAAAGCAACAAGCTGCCAGAAGAAGCATCAAACACAGGACTTCACTTTAGGTGAAAATAGAGAAAACAGAGGTGATGACGATTCCTGGCCAACACCAACAGAAACAACAACAACTGACAACAATCAGCCAGCATAAATGGGAGGAACACGAAAGAAACAACCTCATTTACCCATCCACCTACCGACTTGGGAAGCCTCGTTTCAACTACAGGCGCACAGAACTGACGAGGACATCAAAGCCAGAATCGGAAAAGCGAGACAAGCTTCCATTACTCTCAAGTCTGTGTGCAGGAGGTCAACAGCCCCACTCAGCATGAAAATGGAAATAAGATCCCGATTTTCAACTCCAATGTGAAGTGAGTCAGTGCTACTTACTATACGGATCAGAGACTTGGCCAGCGCGTCATAAAGAGCATCTCAAACAAACTTCACACCTTCATTAACAGTTAGCTGTCTTCGCTCAATACTACTCAAGATCAGATGGCCGGCCAGAAAAGATCACCAACAGAGTGGGATCTCTGGCAATTAGTGAACCAACCCAGCAGGAACCGATTGTGAAACAAATGTGCAGGTAGAAATGGAGATGGATTGGCTAGCCATACGCTGAGATAGCAAACCATCAAGTGACATCACTAGACAAGCCATCACTCGAGTGGAACCCGACTGAATGGGAAGCGGTGAGTTGGTCGTCAGTGTGTGTGTGTGTGTGTGACTTGGAGGAGGTCATGTGAAGAGGTGATGAAAGCATGTAGGCAGACTTGGAGTGGGGTGAAACGTTGGCAGAGAACCGAACGGAATGGAGATTCGCAGGTGAAGCCCTATGTTCCTCTATGAATTAAAGGATACAATAAGAATAATAATAATAAATTTAGATTGAAAGTGATCAGTTCCCCCAAATGAGTAAACGCGTAAATTCTTCGTCTTCATAGAAGAAGAACAACTTTCCTTAAAAAAACTGAACATGTTTTTAATAAATATATCACACTCTAATTATCTTATAGTAACAACATTTCAAAACAGTTCGGCTGAAATACATGAGGACGCTTACAACCGACACGTAAAGTGGGTGCAACAGTCATATCAAGCCAACATGCCATCTAAGAAATACATAGTTCTCTACACTCTTGACAGCATATTATACAATTTTGCTTCAAAAATTACTTTCTATTCAGACATTTTACAGTTGAAATTTCAATAGCAGAAAACCTTCACCTTGCTACATTATGCTAACATGCCTTTGACAGGCATTGGTTAACTTCTGGCTTATGATGTAAGATGTAGAAGGCATTGTAAGGAAATATATTTCTGGCTAAATCGGGTGATCATATGGTCGAAATAGAAACTTATCGTCAGAGATAACGGAGTAAAACATTTCAAAACAATACACCTCCATACTAGTTATGTGTCAATAAATTTTAGCGAATACCAAAAATTGCTCCTGGAGAAAACAGGAAGGCTAAAAATGAATTAATCATCATACTTCACTGATTAGTACGAGTGTACAAAGCAGTATTATTATTATTTATTATTATTCTGTTCCTTTATGTTCATAGTGGAGCATACGGCTTCGAGATAGAGCGTTAAAGTTTTGATGGCAGTGACGTCTTTTTTATTGTTACAGGGTGAAGTTGCTAGCCTCACGCCCATACTTTGCTGTTTACCGACCCCACTACCGGATAGGTGATGTTCAGGAGTGCATCTACCAGGGATCGGAACCCCTGTCACCTGAGCGGTTGGTGAGCATTCTACCACAGAACCGTCGACGAAGCAGCGTAAACGAAGAATTTCAACTTATTTACATTTTTCATTCCTTGTGTTCAAACTTTGGGCTTTGAAGTTTAAATATCAGCGTTTTTTACGGGTAAGGATAACCAGCCTCACTATCAACCTTCTATCCTTTTCTGGGCTTATTATTAGCTGATAAACAAGTTGATGCCTATGAATGTTAGAAAGAAGAGAACACGAAGTTCAGCAAAGATATCTTTTCGGCGATTTCATTCTCAAAAGCTGTACAATCGCATTTATATAGATTAGTTTACTCGAATATAATTGTTATTTGTTTAATTTCACATAGTAACGAGGGAGATAACATTTTTTTCAACCTGATATGAAAGTTTGAAGGTAGGAATATAGATTACAAGGGGCATAGATAGACAAGATTTCATAAGATTAGAAAATAGTTACAACGTATGCAAAAATTAATATTTGATAACTGGAGAAATAATTTTAAGTCAAATAGAAGGTGATAATTGTTTTCAACTTGATATGAATTACAAGAGGCTTAGAGACGCAGGGATAGAACGAATTACAGGTGTGAACAAAATGAGCATGGAAACAAATTGAAATCAAAATTTTCAACTTGAAATGTTAGTTAGGAGGTGTGAATACAGATTACAAGAGGCATAGAAACAAAAAATTACACAGGATTAGAATATAACTGTAAAATGGTTATTCTAAACGGATTACAAATGTGATCAGGAGCATGGAAACAAACTTAAAATAACTAGTTTTATAACAAAATTTGAAGTAATAATTTGATCTTGAAATGAGCTTATATTCTGATCCTGTGTAATTTTTTGTTTCTATGCCTCTTGTAATCTGTATTCACACCTCCTAACTAACATTTCAAGTTGAAAATTTTGATTTCAATTTGTTTCCATGCTCATTTTGTTCACACCTGTAATTCGTTCTATCCCTGCGTCTCTAAGCCTCTTGTAATTCATATCAAGTTGAAAACAATTATCACCTTCTATTTGACTTAAAATTATTTCTCCAGTTATCAAATATTAATTTTTGCATACGTTGTAACTATTTTCTAATCTTATGAAATCTTGTCTATCTATGCCCCTTGTAATCTATATTCCTACCTTCAAACTTTCATATCAGGTTGAAAAAAATGTTATCTCCCTCGTTACTATGTGAAATTAAACAAATAACAATTATATTCGTGTAAACTAATCTATATAAATGCGATTGTACAGCTTTTGAGAATGAAATCGCCGAAAAGATATCTTTGCTGAACTTCGTGTTCTCTTCTTTCTAATGTCCATATGGGTATTTTCCACGAAGCCTATGAATGTGTCCGCCGGGAGTCGGATCCAAACCACCTGTCCAGCTCTCATAGATTCTACCACTGAGCCACTGATGCAACCGATTCAGTTACTAAGTTAATAACGTCATTTTTTGTTACCTTTATTTCGCAATCATGTTTACTTTACCTGAAATTTAAAAATGTGAAAATCTTTTATTTAACAAAAATGAAGTCTACGCTTGTCTTTTGAAAGTTAATCTGCTAATACTACTACTATTTTCAGTCAGACTTCTTGCCTCATTTAGTGAAACGGAAATGGCGGTTCGCAACTTGAAATTATATATTGTTTAGATTATTAGCGTGCGTCGGTGACACAGCGGTTAGGACGCTCGCCGACCATACGCATGGTCTGGGATTCGATCCCCAGCCACAGACGCACTCCTTTACCTCGCTAAGCCAGAAATAATTCTGATATAGAGGAAAAGTTGGGCATGAGGCTAGCAACCGCATCCTATTAAATTAAAATACTGCTACAGAAACTTCAAGCTAGAGGCTTGAAGCCCTATGTTCCACTGGGAACGTGAAGGAAGAATTAAAAATTATTATTATTAGATTTTTAGCATTAATTAAAATCAAGGTAAACATACTAGAAGTGTACATCGATCAGTCACTAGCAGATAACCAATATCATCCGTCTATTATTCAGTGTCAGAACTGACTGAATTCAAGAGGTCAAGTTTAAACCTTTCTGCTGAATGACTCAGCGTCGCAGTGTACTCTGAAATGATTTTGGAGGGTTACGGGCATTCAGTGGGAAGGCCTGTGTCCAGAAGTCGTGCTGGATGGTGCTCGGCAGTAAGATTTATCTGGAACCTTCATGGAAATGATTTTTCCTATGGGATGAATATAAGAAGGGTATATTATTTTTATTCCTACAAATTTCCGACGGAACATGATGGCTTCAACCTTGGGTTTGAAGTTTCACTAGCAGCGGTGTTTGTTTTTTTTACTGAGTGGGTTTTCTAGCCTCACTCTAAACCTTTCCGCTTTACCGGGGTTACTATTGGCTAAGCAGGTTTTAGGAGTGCATCGGACAGGAATTGAACCCTGAACCATGTGCATTTTTGGCGAAAATTCTACCAGTGAGTCACCGATAGGCATAAGAAGGCTTTACTGTAGGAGAAATGGTGATGGTTTCTACAAAAGTTTTCTTTTTATATGGTTGTATTCATAATAAAAGGATAATCTATAACTGCTTCATATACATTCACTAAACATTTGAAAAGTTGATCAGTTTCCAAATTTACGAAAATGATTAAAATGCATACAGGTAAATAATTAACAAACCTTGTGTAATTTCATCCATTCTTGTTCCAAAAGAACTTGAATATTTAACTGTTGTGCATGAAGCATACTTAACCTTGCTAATTGAGCATTTACTTGATTTTCATATGGCTCATATGAATTCATATTCATATTTGGTTGATAAACTCGATATTGTTCTTCATTCAACAGTTCAGGCTTTGTCATACATGGATTAAACATTTGTTGATGATGATCATCGTTATCATAATGTTTATTAACTCTAGGCGAACACTGTATAGGTGACACAATGTTTGGTGAGTACAATCGATTATCCTGTGAATTATCCAATAAATATTGATCAGATTTATCTTGTTTCATTTGAAATTTAGCCTGAGGTAGGATTTGTTCTGATTTACAACGAGATGGTACATAGTATGGATGACCTAAATTAGGAATCCATGTGGATAAATTAGATGTCCTATGACTATTATAAGCTTCTGGTTCATGTAAAGATGGATTGAAATTTGCCGTGGGATTTATACCAGCAGATAAATTTTCAGTACTTTGTAAATGCTTACGATGATATCTGCTATTTTCAGCATCTTTGGATTCATTTACTCGTCCATATTTTACTTCAGCGTTCATTTTGTCAGAAACATGATGTGTTGTACTCCCAGTATTTTGGTGATGACGATATCTCTAAAATATAAGAAATACCGTAATTATCGATAAATTTATAGAACAGTTACAAAATTTAAACTACTTAGTTTTAAAAAAGAAACGTAATCACTTACTATGGTAATTACTGTTATTATTGTTCCCTTAGCTTGCTACTAGAACAAAGGGTTTCAGTAGTATGCCTCCATTTTGTCATCTTGTCTGAAATCATTTTTAGTTGGCTCTATTATCGCCCAAATGCTTTCAACTCCTTTTCACAATATCTTCTGCATATCACCCTTAGAACTATGCCCAACTCACCGTTTTCATTAGGGTTCTACTTGACGGCTTGGTACGTGATATCACCCAGCGGTTTCCTCAGCCTACTTTAAATCCATGTCCATTTCCTTCTGTTAGAAGAAAGATTCTTGGTTAGTTCTCAGACAAGCAAAGTTCCTTGCTACTTTTCTCTTCCAGCTGATCATCCAAATCTTCAGTATAGAGCCACCGAAAACACGTATTCATGAAATTCTATGTTAGCTTGTAGGAGGTGTTTTGGTGACACAAAAAGTCTCCGAACCGCATAGAAGAACTGAATTGACATTATTATTGACAAATGGGCCCTTGTTCCTTGTACTACTCACCAATTTTGGAGTAATGAAGGTTTATCTTACTTTTCTGATAGGTTTCTGACTTTGGCAGCCTCATCCGTGACGTCTACGTTTGAAGAGATGCTGCCTAGATAAACGGAAATAGTGACTTCCTTGAAATTTGTGCAGTTGATGGTTATTGATATTTGTCGTTGTTGATTGGTTGACCATCTTCAACACCTCCATCTTCTCTACGCTTACTTGAAGTCCCGTCTTTGCTGCTTCTTCTGTCAACCTAATGGTTTTTGCATGTAATTCTTCAAATTTACGTAACACTAAACATAAGTCGTCCGAAGAGTCCAGATTTTTCAGAGTCTCCCTATCTGTCTAACGTACTTCTATCTTCTCATTCCCACACACGGTTTTCTGCATGATCCAGTTCACCATAATTATGAATATCATTGGCATAAGTAGATAAATTTATTTTGCTCCTGTCTTCAATTCAAAGACTTCTTTGAGTTTTCAAATATATAAATCACTTAACATGTGGCGGTTATCATATAGCCTTTGAATTGGGTTGATAAAAGTTCTGGGCATTCCCTAATTTTGAATATTTCAGCAACAGTTTATATAAATGCAAACGCTGATATAAACACCCTATAAAAGGCAGCTAAAAATAGTGTCAAGGATCACTTGCTTTAGTGAATTGATTAACACGCTGCTGATTCTATAAAAGACTTACGAGTATAAAGTAAAATTATCATTATATCAAACAGTATTGCCCAATAAGCGGAATGCGTCCACTGAGATAAGATAAAGTGATAAATTCACAGACCTTTCTTATATTTCCTACAGTTCTATTAAGTAAACTATCTAATTCACTAACAAGGAAGGTATGGTTAAATATTACCTTGGTTTCAGCCATAAAATTTAAAACGGACAGGATTACTCATATCATTAGATAGTAAAAAGACACAGTCAACTAAAAAAGAAGGAAAGGGCAAGAAATATATTCACCTGTCATAGTAAATTATGATTTCAATAATAAAGTACTCATAAAGTCGTAAAAGACACATTTTTCTGACAGCTCCTCTATTGCTTTATCACCAGTGGAACAAATTCCATTACCTTTCCTTCGGGTTTATAACTATTTCCGGTAGGATATTGTGATTTAATTAGGTGAAAAGCCTGTAAGTTCTTGAAGAAGATTTCTCTTTCCAAATTATGTTCCAGATTACTTTATGCTTGAATAATAAAGCCAATAGAAATAGGTGACAAAATGTTTTTCATCTTAATTAGTTAGAAATGAGCGATCTGGCTGTTTTATATTTTTGAATTGAAGGATTTTATTCTCACTACAAAAATATAAACGTAGAGATTCAGTGGCACACCTCTGTGGAATCCCATCCAAATTGCTCCACCATCTCCCAATAGGCTTAGATTCCTCTTCACGGGATTTTTTTTCATGTAACCCTAAAATCCCCAACTTGTCGCTTATCATAGGGGTTCTATCCGAGGGTCTGTCTAGTGAGCAATGTCACTTGAATGTCTTCTCAGTTTACGTCTAATCCATCTCTATTTCCCTGTGTTTACTTTTTGAGCAACAATGACTTTTACCATTTATTTATTGTATGTTTAAGCTATATTTTGGGTAGCTGTGGTGTTCACCATCTACTCGTTTAACTTACAAATATACTCCAAACCTTTAACTTAATAAGGGTGGTCATAATTACTAAGTCAGTTTCAACGAAAATTTCTCAAAATATGGCTTGAGTTTGCTCAACAAAGACTAACCACATTCGGTTTATATTAGTAATCACTGTCAAAAAGTGTTTCTTGTCATTTGTACTGTATTGCATAAACCAGTATCTGTAGAGTTTATTAAACGATTTTACGGGCATTAAATGTTTTTAAATAAGCTGATGTATACCATTTACACTGAGTAAACATGTTAGGCAAGAAGAATTTCGGAGTACCATTCGAAGAAGCATTTTATAGGTGAATATCTATTAATGGCACAATAAATTTCAGACGTTTACTGATATTTCTGATAAAGTGAGTTGTGTTAACCTCCTTTTTTGATGTTCATTATTCCGTAAATCCTGTTTTAACATTCTCCTTAGCTTTCTTTGACCTTTAAGTTTAACTTCAGTTGAAGAAAGAATCATTACCTTGGTATTATCTTTCTGCGTTTTTGGGCGTGAACACAGCGAAAAACTTAGTTTAACGGGTGAGTATACTTGCTGTTGGATATTAAATCCTTGGTGGGATTTTTCTCCGTGTACTGTGACCAAAAAATTAATTTAGACATTTGATGATGATAATCTGTGCTTATAACACCATAAAACTCTCACAGAATAACAGTTGCACCGGTAATTTGTTCCTTTATAGGTTTGACGTGTTTTTAACCAAAAATCATTGACTTTATGAGTAATTTGTTCAGTATAACCTTGGAAACAGGAAGTGAACAGACTGTGTCCCAGAAACTTCAAAATGGAAGGGAAATCTACAGCATATCTGTCCAAAATGCCGAGTGAACCTATACTGCTAAGTTATATTCACCAAGTATCCTAATGGGATATTCGGTAATGTCACATCATTCTTATGTGTAAATCTTTGTTATCCACTAATGATTTATGTGTGACAGTGGTAACCATCAGTATTCAAGCTTGATTAACACTGACAAATCCCATGACCAAATGACTTATAGGTCATGACAGAACTCTTCATAGAAGTGCATCAGTTTGAGTTTTTACTCTTAAGAATGCACAAACACTTTAAAAATAAAATAATACCACAAGGTGCACGCATAGTAATGACAGGGAAATGATTCAGATGAATCATAGAGAGCATTCTGTAAATCTGTAAGATAAACGGTGAACATATTTGTGTCATTAAGAGTTTCCAAGTACTAATTCTAGACGTCCAAAAGATCCCGTAAAATGAAAAGGCAACATCCAACTAGTTTTGTCTGAAATTTTTATTTTGAAATTTATTTTGTCTGACATTTTAGTACTCCAATTTACCTTGTTCCTACAAAAAGCCAAATAATTTTGAAGATATCAGTACTGCAATGTTGCGACAGGGAACATATCTTATGAAAACCCCTTCATCCACAAATACTCTTTGCTAGACGAACTGTTCACTTAGTGCTCAGTTCGCTGATTAAATTCAGAAAGTATTTTTGATACTAATTTTAATGAAACAGTTTTTCTTTTTACTGCTTTAAATACATTCTCGGTTACCTTATAAGGCACTCAACTAGTTCACACTAACTTAACATATTTATGTATAATCCTTTAAGTAACTCTATTTTGAAGACATAAAAAGTTTTATTAAAAGCCTGTCACACATTTATTTCTTCTCATTCAGTCCCCTAGAAAGAGCAACAGTGTCTGTTGCATAAATAATTCATGAAGCACAGATATACTTTTTCTAATACGACCTAATATGATAACATTCTGCGTGACGCCAAACATATTATATTTTTCACTTAAAACAAAGACTATCTCGACTACTAATTGATTATGTTTTTATCATTAATTTCCTTGATACTTTTTCTTCTTAGTATGATGTATCTTTATACTACTGTTGACGAATACATCCACCAAAAATTAAAGAGATTTATGTTTAGCGAAGCAGATTCCTACTCTCTGGATAATGCTTCTTTTCAACGTACCTATTCGTTTAACATCAAATAGATGTATTCTTCCTTTCGGTGTATCCAAATGTGTTTCTATAACTTCGTGGATGTCACGAGGAATGTTACTCTTCCATGGCAATCGATACTACTAAACATAAAACTGTGTCTTGATATTAAGTTTTATTTACTCACCGACGAACACTTTATTTCCTGTTACCAACATTTCTGATGGCTTATTTTCCATCTTTCTAAATTCTGTTGTGAAAAATGAAACATTTACTCTAACTATTATTGGCAACATTTTTCTTGCACTGTCGAGTATACTGTGCATCAATGTAGAAAATCTGAGATGAATCATGAAAACTGGAAAACCCGGAGAAACTAGGGTCCTTCCTCTTAGCTGCAAAAATATCAGACAACATTCACATATAGAAAATAATTAAATTTAAATTTAATTATCGCAGGCCGCAGTGTTAATGGCCACTGCATTTAATTTTACTCCATCAGTAATTTTTTAAACTTAATTTAGTACATTAATTCAAGGGAATTAAAACCTTTTAACCAATAATCAGAAAAAACAAGTCAATTTTGAGACTAAATACCTGTAAATATCTCACTAGTAAAATTTTCCTTAAGCACTTATTGGATGTTTTTGCTTCTGTTTAGCTCGTTTTTATTACAGAGTCACTATCGACTACTGGGACAAGTGCGCGAAATATTTTTTTCTAGGGACTTATTGAGGTGAGGGCATTAGAACAATATTTGGCAAGCCTAAATGCTACGTTCCATCGCTCTTGCATGGTTCTTCAATATCCAGACATGCATCTCAATCTGACAACCCCGATATATATATATATATATACATATATAATTTCTAGATGATCAAGATATGCAATGTGCAGACAATGTTGTAATAAATTTCTCTACAAAACTGCTTCTTACTATGGATTATAAAAATGCAAATGAATTTGAAAATAAGGAATCCATCCTTTTCAAACCACAAATATTAAAGCAGAGGGATGCAGTATGCTTTTAAAGCTATAAACTTTTGGTACCTCTATGAAAGTCACAATTCATATTTCAAATATAAGGTTTAATTAACCGTATTTTTGATAGCCATTCATCATTATACATTTATGTGCTTGACCATATTTGAAATAGGCATTCATGAGGAGGTTAGCACTTTAATTTGAATGAAAATTGAACTCAAATTTTGGACATGCGTTCACCACTCACTTTATCAGCTGATCTTTCGTGAATATTATTACTTGAGCTCTTCAGATTAATAATAGGCTCTGTGTTAGTCGATCCACTCAAAATTCTTTCCAAATCTTTTCTCTTCATTGGTATGTTCAAGGCAATATTTTAAAATGTCACGATACAAATTGAAGGTGTTATCGATGACCTTGACCTACAAAAACATTCAAGCGTCCAATAGATTTGACGTGTAGAAAAATCCCCATTTAGACATTTAGAAAACAGAACGATTGAGAGAATAAATATTCACTTTTCAAATAGATCCTCATCTCTGGCTTTACTCTAATATACATGGCATTTTTATTACAATACACCACAGTTTACCAGTCAGGTGGTGATATGTTTGTTAACAATAATTAAACAGTGTCAAAATGTCAATGGGTTGATAATTAACGGAGAAAGTCAATAGACATTTAAAAGGTAGAAATTGTTAGAATAAACTAATTTTACAAGGATAACACGTAATTAAAAATGAAGTGGTCAGAAAAAATAAAATAATTTGGACAATTATAATTTTAAAGGGTCTAGGGAGAGGGGGGAAGTAGTCCTGTTTATGCCTTCATGTAACGATAGCCATGGTAAAGGAAGTGGCTGCACAAATTTTCTCTAAACATATAGGTTTCGCTCCTTCAGTTGTATTCTTATTGCTTCAGCTTTTTGTAGAAGATGAACTTGTAGAGCAACACTAAGATTAGTAGGAATGCGATAAATAATTTTAAATGCAGTATTAAAGTCCACCTTATGCTCATGAGCATGACATGAGCATGTTTTAAACCTACATTATTTTGCCTTTCTTCTTGACAGTAAGAGGTTAGCCAAGACTTTTTATGGATTCTTACGCAACAAGTCATACTAGATGGCTGCTGTAGAACCTCTGAATACCGTGGATTGTTGAAATACATCACTCAGAAAATGTTTAACTGATGTCGGACAGAGTGCTGCATATTTAACATTTGGGGGTTCTCGAAGGTACAATCACTGATATAATTAGTTATTTTGATGTCAAGGTGTAATTCGTTAGCTCGGCTGAAATTTAACTATTTCAGTGAATATGCTGGAAATAAAAGTTAATAAATGTTTGAAAAAATTTGGGTAATATCATTTGTGATGGGAAACTTTCTGCAGTTAAATTTTCGGTCACCGCGAAATTTTGTAAACTTGGAAAAACGGTGTTTTCTAGAGACTAGGAAGCAAGAAAAAGTAAGTCCATAGAGGCACTGTCAATGTAGTTGAAGATTGAACGATCAATTCATGGTTGTTTGCTCAAACCCAACTCTATATTTTTGCGGGAGTCATCGATAGTGCAGTCATCGTTTCATCGTTCTTTGTTAGTTGGATGACAGAGAAGAACTGCCAGAGGAATTATTGTGATATTTTGTTATGACAATCATTCTTAGACTTTGTGTACAATAACCTAATGGTTGGCTCTGTATTGGTGCAAGAATAAACGGTTCTTGAGTCACCAATTTGAGTTTTGGTTTTCGCGTTGGTTATTACGCATGGTTCCTGAAAGTCTTCCAAGGACAGTGTGAAGTACAGCGTAGTTAGACCTAGACATTGACAGGCACTGATTATTGGCAGATGCAGTAACGTCAAGCACGATGTTACAGTTAGGTCAGAAACACTGACACAATACAAAGATCAACCGCAGACGCCCATAATCGTTTTCTTCAGCAGATGTCCTTCCGTTTACTTTTAGAATAAAAGTTGAAACAGTAGCTTAAATAGCGGTTGACATTTAACCCAACAGTGGACGATTCCCTTGACATCGACCTGGCAGAAGCAGGAAATAGACAGTACTGTTTTATGTTGGACCGGGGTAATCTGCTTTTAACAGTGGAGTGGATATATAGTCTATCGTGAAACACTCTGTGAAAAATATTTCCAGACTATATAACCATTATCACTCCCAGGTATCCTGAGAACAACATGCACCTTAGGCAGAAAATCTCCACTTAATTTCGTTGTCTGCAGACTTATTTAGTTGGCTCCACAGCTCCCTGTATGCTTTCATTTCCACCTCCACATTTTTGCCTCCATACCACTCTCAGACTGATTCCCAAACTATCACTCCCCATTCGATGTCCACTTGGCGGTTTTAGATGCAATGTCCTATACGTATCTCAAATATGCCTCCGTTTCCTTTCACACTTTGTTTGAGCAACAGGTTCTTAGTTGGCTCGTTGAAAGTTCCGCGTCGTTCAATCTTTTATACTGGACGTCTGCTCTTCAGCATGGGGCGAAGGTAGCTGTTAACATATACCCGCAAAAGTCCATCGGAGATGTTTTCATGTCGTGTCGAGTCTCTGAACAACATGGAAGCGGCGACTTGACACTGGTGTGTAGATCCAGGTCGTTTCACTGATCCCAGTGCAGAATACTCCAACAATAGTTTCAGATTAATGTAGTTCCTTCCTGCTTTCATGATCCCGTCTGTCATTGACATCCACATCTGTGAAGACTTTATATTCTAAGTCTTTTTGATTCTGCTCCTCTTGTCAATCTTTCGGTTTTCGTTTGTCTTTGAGTTTGTGAAACATAAGACACAAACAGTCCACGAGATTTAAGACTCCTTATGTCTTTTATCGACCCAAGTTAGGACAGCCTTCTTGAGTCCCACGGTCTGTGGCATGATATAGCTGACTATGATCAGGAATATCATCGATGATAGTATATAATCAAGTTTTCCACCTGTCATCACCTCGAAACGTTCTCTTAGTTTTCCACTTTGAATAATTTGTCAAGTGGCATAAACATTAAGCTATTGAGCGACTTTTATGAAGGTTTCCTTACTGTAGAAGTTAGTATTGAGATAGCTGCCCAAATAATTAAGCAGACTCACCGAAAGTTGGAGAAGGTAAGGTAAAAAGTTGTGTCAATGAAGTTGAAGATTGAACGATCAATTCATGGTTGTTTGCTCAAAACCAACTTCCCCAATTTTCGCGGAGGCATCAATACAACAGTCATCGTCTCATCGGTCGCTGTTCAGAAGGAAGTCAGCAGTAAACCGTCAGAAGTAATATTGTGATTTATTATTGTAATATTTGTTCACAGACCTTAGTTATAACATTGTTTATATGTTGGTGTAAACATAAAGAATCCTCGAGTCACCAATTGGTGTTTTGGTTTTTTCGTCCGTTATTGCTAAGCGTTTCTGAGAAACTTCAAGGAACAGCGTGAGCCCGAGCGTAGCCAGAGCTGGGCATTAACGGTCTACGAGACGTGACTGACAGTTTCTGACGGTGAAGTCAGTTTCTGATGGTACAACAACAGTTTTTAAACGGTTTTGGACAGTTGGCACGACTTTGGATAGTCACCGTTCGTCTTTCCTGGTGCGGATCAAGTCCTCTTTGAACAAGCAATATCTGAAACATTTTTGGAATTGGGTCAAGTTCAACAATGCCTGGGTCAAAGAAGGGACAGAGTGTCTTGGATGCAAACAGGAAAGTAAGTCATGGTGACTTGTCTGTTAGTTGTAACGATGTGTCTGATGTTAAGCATGACATGGTTGATGTTACTGTTTCGCCGTTCAGGGATAATAGGAACATCAAACTCCCTAAATTTGAACCACGGTGTTTCGATGGAAACCCGGCTGATTATTTACAATTTGTAAATGAGTTTGAGATCATGCTGATTAGTTTTCTATTAAGTGATGAATTGAAGTTAATGTATTTGATGAGGTATTGCACTGGAGATGCTTCAAGAGCTATACAGTGGTGTGGGTTTATGAAGCCAAAAGAGGACTACTACGAGGCTCTGAGCATATTACGTCAAAGGTTTGGAAGACCTACGATGATTGTAGGGAAATTATTCGAGGCTGTTAAGGGTAATGGTGGTCAATTACAGGATGACACCCAGTCACTCACTGAGTTTTTAGATAATCTTATGACTTATAAGAATACCTTGATTTCTATGAATTGCATGAATGACCTCAACTCGAGTTTTATACTAGAAGTAATAGCGAGACGCCTACCTACTCGACTGCAAAGGAAGTGGGTGAAGATAAGCTCCCGTATGGGGGATGAGGGTATCGAGCCAAAGTTTGATGATATCCTGAAACTAGTAAAAGATAGCGTCAATCAATCGATGAGCAAGTTCGCCAGTCTATTACATCTCACCCCTAGAATAGAGCAGTCTGAGAGCAAAATGCAATCATTGATGACGAGTAGGCCTCAGAGAGGTGGATATCGAGAAGGCTCCATGATGTATAGTAATGCATATAGACCTAGTGAGTGTAACAGGTTTCGTAGTACATCCTCAACAGATGAGATACAAGATGCAAGACAAACGCGGTTGTGTTTTACACGTTTGCAAGAGGTGCATACAAAGGTGAACTGTGAACCAGTAAGCAAGTTCAGTGATAAGCTAAATGTGAAATCCAGGCCTGACTCCGAATTGTGTGACTCTAACGGTACGGTGAAGAAGTCTGTAGTTGCAACTGGTAAGCCGTTGTTAAATAGAGTGTCACGGAATAGATTTACTGCTTCAGAGCGCAGTTCTGACTCCACAAGTTTACAAGGTATTACTAGTCAGAGTGAAGGTACAAAATCTTTAGGGATTTGTGGGGAAGAACCCAAATCATCTACTGCTGTTTTTAAAGAGTTTGAAAATGATGAAGTCGACCAGATAGATGATGGTAAATTGAATATTTGTGATAATTATCATGATAGTGCAGATTTGTCTTTGGTTGATCATGATGAAATGAGGGGAGTGCCTACTACTTCTAAGTTAAATAAGGGCTTTGTACAGATCAAATGTGAAGTAGAAATAAATGCAGTTGCAGCAGGCATGCATACTTGTGAGACCGTCAGTGTGATTGATCAGCATGTAGCCCACCTATCATCAGATGCTATTGCTAAACCTGAGCTGATAGTAAAAGACAGCAGTGGTGGTGGTCTTGCAGGTAGACACATTTCTGAAAGTCGAGCAACAACAGCTTCTGATCCACCGCCAAGTTCATCAACTTGTGTCACTCAGTCGTCGTTGGTGTTGTCATCCACAATGGAAAAGACGCCCATCAACTCAAGTGTCTTGTGCAATGACTTTGATAGTATTGGTGCATTTGAAAAGACGAAAGATATTGGTCAGTTTAGTGAGAATAAGCCAAGTGTAAACGAGAGAGTAATTGTTAAATTGACTTGCATGAATAAAGGCATTTCTAGTTTCAAGTTACTATTTGAATGTTATTATCTTTGATGTAAATTACTCTGTGTCTACGCTTGGTTGACCAGATACGTCGTGTGTTTGTTCGTCATCTATATTCTACGATACAATGACATGAGCGTTTTACCGTTCAGATTTGAGGATATAGCTGATAGAAGTAAGTCAGCAAATGAACTCTGCAACGATTTTCCAACCTAGGGCGTCAACCTGAGAAGGGTTGTAGGCGTACTGCTGTAAGTCCTACAATTCTTCAAAGGGTAGCGCATTAATGATCAGTCCAATGTGCTTGGTGTGTTATTTCGTACACATGTTCATATTGTATATACCGAATTGATATCATCTGTCATCTAGCTGTTGGTAATTCTGTTTGTGTCCGGACGACTTCCACTTGGATCATCAACCTGAGAAGGAATGTAGGCGTACTGCTGTAAGTCCTACAGTTCTTCAAGGGTAGTTCGTCAAGGCAGAATCCACCACATTTGATGTGTTGATTGTACATATATTTGTGTTAAATAATTGTGTGAGTTCCAATTATTGTAATTGTTGGTTAATCTTGTTTGTGTCCAGACATTCCACAAATTACAATCGTCAGCCTGTGAAGGGTTGTAGGCGTACTGGTGTAAGTCCTGCGATTCTTCAAAGGAATTCCATCGAGACACAATCTGCGAGTTTGTGTGTACTGTTTGTATATATGTGTGGTGTGTCATACCAACTGGTGTTTTTGGATTCATTGTGTTTACTTGTTGTTTTCGTACCTTGTTTTTATTGCATAATTTTGTTAAAATTTTCGTCGTGATTACTTCTGAAGTTGTGTCCACTCTTCTAAATCCGTAAAAATGAATTGATTGATGTTAAGGACAGCAGATGGGTCGTGTACGCCGGGGAGGCTATTGCTGAGAATGAAATGCACACGGAGATAATTATTAGCTGTGGTCCCACACGCCGGGGAGAAAGAGTGTAAACGACTGAGGCTCGCAAACGTCACCGTTACTAGAACTGAGGCAGAATGAGTGACAAGCGATTTCAGTGGTAATTGGTAGTGAGTAGATAAGACGATGTGCGTAGAGTATCGTGAGGCGCTGTTATGGTCACGTTGTATTCTCTAAGAGTCATTCTAGCAAGTGGAGATTGTGTTGCAAGAGGATGCCTTTAACTGGAAGGCGCAGGTCGTCATTGATGTGTGAGATTGTGCTGTGGGTATGCTTGTGGTGTGTTGGCTTTTCTGTTTGTTTTCCATTTCAGCTCTGTCCGTGTGACCCAGGTTTTCGCAATGGCATCCAAGTCAACGTGTATTGGTCGTGATGGAAAAAAGGGGTTGGATCCCTTTTTTGCCGGGGAGTGTCAATGTAGCTGAAGATTGAACGATCAATTCATGGTTGTTTGCTCAAAACCAACTTCCCCAATTTTCGCGGAGGCATCAATACGACAGTCATCGTCTCATCGGTCGCTGTTCAGAAGGAAGTCAGCAGTAAACCGTCAGAAGTAATATTGTGATTTATTATTGTAATATTTGTTCACAGACCTTAGTTATAACATTGTTTATATGTTGGTGTAAACATAAAGAATCCTCGAGTCACCAATTGGTGTTTTGGTTTTTTCGTCCGTTATTGCTAAGCGTTTCTGAGAAACTTCAAGGAACAGCGTGAGCCCGAGCGTAGCCAGAGCTGGGCATTAACGGTCTACGAGACGTGACTGACAGTTTCTGACGGTGAAGTCAGTTTCTGATGGTACAACAACAGTTTTTAAACGGTTTTGGACAGTTGGCACGACTTTGGATAGTCACCGTTCGTCTTTCCTGGTGCGGATCAAGTCCTCTTTGAACAAGCAATATCTGAAACATTTTTGGAATTGGGTCAAGTTCAACAATGCCTGGGTCAAAGAAGGGACAGAGTGTCTTGGATGCAAACAGGAAAGTAAGTCATGGTGACTTGTCTGTTAGTTGTAACGATGTGTCTGATGTTAAGCATGACATGGTTGATGTTACTGTTTCGCCGTTCAGGGATAATAGGAACATCAAACTCCCTAAATTTGAACCACGGTGTTTCGATGGAAACCCGGCTGATTATTTACAATTTGTAAATGAGTTTGAGATCATGCTGATTAGTTTTCTATTAAGTGATGAATTGAAGTTAATGTATTTGATGAGGTATTGCACTGGAGATGCTTCAAGAGCTATACAGTGGTGTGGGTTTATGAAGCCAAAAGAGGACTACTACGAGGCTCTGAGCATATTACGTCAAAGGTTTGGAAGACCTACGATGATTGTAGGGAAATTATTCGAGGCTGTTAAGGGTAATGGTGGTCAATTACAGGATGACACCCAGTCACTCACTGAGTTTTTAGATAATCTTATGACTTATAAGAATACCTTGATTTCTATGAATTGCATGAATGACCTCAACTCGAGTTTTATACTAGAAGTAATAGCGAGACGCCTACCTACTCGACTGCAAAGGAAGTGGGTGAAGATAAGCTCCCGTATGGGGGATGAGGGTATCGAGCCAAAGTTTGATGATATCCTGAAACTAGTAAAAGATAGCGTCAATCAATCGATGAGCAAGTTCGCCAGTCTATTACATCTCACCCCTAGAATAGAGCAGTCTGAGAGCAAAATGCAATCATTGATGACGAGTAGGCCTCAGAGAGGTGGATATCGAGAAGGCTCCATGATGTATAGTAATGCATATAGACCTAGTGAGTGTAACAGGTTTCGTAGTACATCCTCAACAGATGAGATACAAGATGCAAGACAAACGCGGTTGTGTTTTACACGTTTGCAAGAGGTGCATACAAAGGTGAACTGTGAACCAGTGAGCAAGTTCAGTGATAAGCTAAATGTGAAATCCAGGCCTGACTCCGAATTGTGTGACTCTAACGGTACGGTGAAGAAGTCTGTAGTTGCAACTGGTAAGCCGTTGTTAAATAGAGTGTCACGGAATAGATTTACTGCTTCAGAGCGCAGTTCTGACTCCACAAGTTTACAAGGTATTACTAGTCAGAGTGAAGGTACAAAATCTTTAGGGATTTGTGGGGAAGAACCCAAATCATCTACTGCTGTTTTTAAAGAGTTTGAAAATGATGAAGTCGACCAGATAGATGATGGTAAATTGAATATTTGTGATAATTATCATGATAGTGCAGATTTGTCTTTGGTTGATCATGATGAAATGAGGGGAGTGCCTACTACTTCTAAGTTAAATAAGGGCTTTGTACAGATCAAATGTGAAGTAGAAATAAATGCAGTTGCAGCAGGCATGCATACTTGTGAGACCGTCAGTGTGATTGATCAGCATGTAGCCCACCTATCATCAGATGCTATTGCTAAACCTGAGCTGATAGTAAAAGACAGCAGTGGTGGTGGTCTTGCAGGTAGACACATTTCTGAAAGTCGAGCAACAACAGCTTCTGATCCACCGCCAAGTTCATCAACTTGTGTCACTCAGTCGTCGTTGGTGTTGTCATCCACAATGGAAAAGACGCCCATCAACTCAAGTGTCTTGTGCAATGACTTTGATAGTATTGGTGCATTTGAAAAGACGAAAGATATTGGTCAGTTTAGTGAGAATAAGCCAAGTGTAAACGAGAGAGTAATTGTTAAATTGACTTGCATGAATAAAGGCATTTCTAGTTTCAAGTTACTATTTGAATGTTATTATCTTTGATGTAAATTACTCTGTGTCTACGCTTGGTTGACCAGATACGTCGTGTGTTTGTTCGTCATCTATATTCTACGATACAATGACATGAGCGTTTTACCGTTCAGATTTGAGGATATAGCTGATAGAAGTAAGTCAGCAAATGAACTCTGCAACGATTTTCCAACCTAGGGCGTCAACCTGAGAAGGGTTGTAGGCGTACTGCTGTAAGTCCTACAATTCTTCAAAGGGTAGCGCATTAATGATCAGTCCAATGTGCTTGGTGTGTTATTTCG
Organism: Trichobilharzia regenti; assembly: GCA_944472135.2. NCBI lineage: Eukaryota > Metazoa > Platyhelminthes > Trematoda > Strigeidida > Schistosomatidae > Trichobilharzia > Trichobilharzia regenti. The sequence goes on along the minus strand of OX235263.1, from coordinate 20,623,067 downwards.
TACACATGTTCATATTGTATATACTGAATTGATATCATCTGTCATCTAGCTGTTGGTAATTCTGTTTGTGTCCGGACGACTTCCACTTGGATCATCAACCTGAGAAGGAATGTAGGCGTACTGCTGTAAGTCCTACAGTTCTTCAAGGGTAGTTCGTCAAGGCAGAATCCACCACATTTGATGTGTTGATTGTACATATATTTGTGTTAAATAATTGTGTGAGTTCCAATTATTGTAATTGTTGGTTAATCTTGTTTGTGTCCAGACATTCCACAAATTACAATCGTCAGCCTGTGAAGGGTTGTAGGCGTACTGGTGTAAGTCCTGCGATTCTTCAAAGGAATTCCATCGAGACACAATCTGCGAGTTTGTGTGTACTGTTTGTATATATGTGTGGTGTGTCATACCAACTGGTGTTTTTGGATTCATTGTGTTTACTTGTTGTTTTCGTACCTTGTTTTTATTGCATAATTTTGTTAAAATTTTCGTCGTGATTACTTCTGAAGTTGTGTCCACTCTTCTAAATCCGTAAAAATGAATTGATTGATGTTAAGGACAGCAGATGGGTCGTGTACGCCGGGGAGGCTATTGCTGAGAATGAAATGCACACGGAGATAATTATTAGCTGTGGTCCCACACGCCGGGGAGAAAGAGTGTAAACGACTGAGGCTCGCAAACGTCACCGTTACTAGAACTGAGGCAGAATGAGTGACAAGCGATTTCAGTGGTAATTGGTAGTGAGTAGATAAGACGATGTGCGTAGAGTATCGTGAGGCGCTGTTATGGTCACGTTGTATTCTCTAAGAGTCATTCTAGCAAGTGGAGATTGTGTTGCAAGAGGATGCCTTTAACTGGAAGGCGCAGGTCGTCATTGATGTGTGAGATTGTGCTGTGGGTATGCTTGTGGTGTGTTGGCTTTTCTGTTTGTTTTCCATTTCAGCTCTGTCCGTGTGACCCAGGTTTTCGCAATGGCATCCAAGTCAACGTGTATTGGTCGTGATGGAAAAAAGGGGTTGGATCCCTTTTTTGCCGGGGAGTGTCAATGTAGCTGAAGATTGAACGATCAATTCATGGTTGTTTGCTCAAAACCAACTTCCCCAATTTTCGCGGAGGCATCAATACGACAGTCATCGTCTCATCGGTCGCTGTTCAGAAGGAAGTCAGCAGTAAACCGTCAGAAGTAATATTGTGATTTATTATTGTAATATTTGTTCACAGACCTTAGTTATAACATTGTTTATATGTTGGTGTAAACATAAAGAATCCTCGAGTCACCAATTGGTGTTTTGGTTTTTTCGTCCGTTATTGCTAAGCGTTTCTGAGAAACTTCAAGGAACAGCGTGAGCCCGAGCGTAGCCAGAGCTGGGCATTAACGGTCTACGAGACGTGACTGACAGTTTCTGACGGTGAAGTCAGTTTCTGATGGTACAACAACAGTTTTTAAACGGTTTTGGACAGTTGGCACGACTTTGGATAGTCACCGTTCGTCTTTCCTGGTGCGGATCAAGTCCTCTTTGAACAAGCAATATCTGAAACATTTTTGGAATTGGGTCAAGTTCAACAATGCCTGGGTCAAAGAAGGGACAGAGTGTCTTGGATGCAAACAGGAAAGTAAGTCATGGTGACTTGTCTGTTAGTTGTAACGATGTGTCTGATGTTAAGCATGACATGGTTGATGTTACTGTTTCGCCGTTCAGGGATAATAGGAACATCAAACTCCCTAAATTTGAACCACGGTGTTTCGATGGAAACCCGGCTGATTATTTACAATTTGTAAATGAGTTTGAGATCATGCTGATTAGTTTTCTATTAAGTGATGAATTGAAGTTAATGTATTTGATGAGGTATTGCACTGGAGATGCTTCAAGAGCTATACAGTGGTGTGGGTTTATGAAGCCAAAAGAGGACTACTACGAGGCTCTGAGCATATTACGTCAAAGGTTTGGAAGACCTACGATGATTGTAGGGAAATTATTCGAGGCTGTTAAGGGTAATGGTGGTCAATTACAGGATGACACCCAGTCACTCACTGAGTTTTTAGATAATCTTATGACTTATAAGAATACCTTGATTTCTATGAATTGCATGAATGACCTCAACTCGAGTTTTATACTAGAAGTAATAGCGAGACGCCTACCTACTCGACTGCAAAGGAAGTGGGTGAAGATAAGCTCCCGTATGGGGGATGAGGGTATCGAGCCAAAGTTTGATGATATCCTGAAACTAGTAAAAGATAGCGTCAATCAATCGATGAGCAAGTTCGCCAGTCTATTACATCTCACCCCTAGAATAGAGCAGTCTGAGAGCAAAATGCAATCATTGATGACGAGTAGGCCTCAGAGAGGTGGATATCGAGAAGGCTCCATGATGTATAGTAATGCATATAGACCTAGTGAGTGTAACAGGTTTCGTAGTACATCCTCAACAGATGAGATACAAGATGCAAGACAAACACGGTTGTGTTTTACACGTTTGCAAGAGGTGCATACAAAGGTGAACTGTGAACCAGTGAGCAAGTTCAGTGATAAGCTAAATGTGAAATCCAGGCCTGACTCCGAATTGTGTGACTCTAACGGTACGGTGAAGAAGTCTGTAGTTGCAACTGGTAAGCCGTTGTTAAATAGAGTGTCACGGAATAGATTTACTGCTTCAGAGCGCAGTTCTGACTCCACAAGTTTACAAGGTATTACTAGTCAGAGTGAAGGTACAAAATCTTTAGGGATTTGTGGGGAAGAACCCAAATCATCTACTGCTGTTTTTAAAGAGTTTGAAAATGATGAAGTCGACCAGATAGATGATGGTAAATTGAATATTTGTGATAATTATCATGATAGTGCAGATTTGTCTTTGGTTGATCATGATGAAATGAGGGGAGTGCCTACTACTTCTAAGTTAAATAAGGGCTTTGTACAGATCAAATGTGAAGTAGAAATAAATGCAGTTGCAGCAGGCATGCATACTTGTGAGACCGTCAGTGTGATTGATCAGCATGTAGCCCACCTATCATCAGATGCTATTGCTAAACCTGAGCTGATAGTAAAAGACAGCAGTGGTGGTGGTCTTGCAGGTAGACACATTTCTGAAAGTCGAGCAACAACAGCTTCTGATCCACCGCCAAGTTCATCAACTTGTGTCACTCAGTCGTCGTTGGTGTTGTCATCCACAATGGAAAAGACGCCCATCAACTCAAGTGTCTTGTGCAATGACTTTGATAGTATTGGTGCATTTGAAAAGACGAAAGATATTGGTCAGTTTAGTGAGAATAAGCCAAGTGTAAACGAGAGAGTAATTGTTAAATTGACTTGCATGAATAAAGGCATTTCTAGTTTCAAGTTACTATTTGAATGTTATTATCTTTGATGTAAATTACTCTGTGTCTACGCTTGGTTGACCAGATACGTCGTGTGTTTGTTCGTCATCTATATTCTACGATACAATGACATGAGCGTTTTACCGTTCAGATTTGAGGATATAGCTGATAGAAGTAAGTCAGCAAATGAACTCTGCAACGATTTTCCAACCTAGGGCGTCAACCTGAGAAGGGTTGTAGGCGTACTGCTGTAAGTCCTACAATTCTTCAAAGGGTAGCGCATTAATGATCAGTCCAATGTGCTTAGTGTGTTATTTCGTACACATGTTCATATTGTATATACTGAATTGATATCATCTGTCATCTAGCTGTTGGTAATTCTGTTTGTGTCCGGACGACTTCCACTTGGATCATCAACCTGAGAAGGAATGTAGGCGTACTGCTGTAAGTCCTACAGTTCTTCAAGGGTAGTTCGTCAAGGCAGAATCCACCACATTTGATGTGTTGATTGTACATATATTTGTGTTAAATAATTGTGTGAGTTCCAATTATTGTAATTGTTGGTTAATCTTGTTTGTGTCCAGACATTCCACAAATTACAATCGTCAGCCTGTGAAGGGTTGTAGGCGTACTGGTGTAAGTCCTGCGATTCTTCAAAGGAATTCCATCGAGACACAATCTGCGAGTTTGTGTGTACTGTTTGTATATATGTGTGGTGTGTCATACCAACTGGTGTTTTTGGATTCATTGTGTTTACTTGTTGTTTTCGTACCTTGTTTTTATTGCATAATTTTGTTAAAATTTTCGTCGTGATTACTTCTGAAGTTGTGTCCACTCTTCTAAATCCGTAAAAATGAATTGATTGATGTTAAGGACAGCAGATGGGTCGTGTACGCCGGGGAGGCTATTGCTGAGAATGAAATGCACACGGAGATAATTATTAGCTGTGGTCCCACACGCCGGGGAGAAAGAGTGTAAACGACTGAGGCTCGCAAACGTCACCGTTACTAGAACTGAGGCAGAATGAGTGACAAGCGATTTCAGTGGTAATTGGTAGTGAGTAGATAAGACGATGTGCGTAGAGTATCGTGAGGCGCTGTTATGGTCACGTTGTATTCTGTAAGAGTCATTCTAGCAAGTGGAGATTGTGTTGCAAGAGGATGCCTTTAACTGGAAGGCGCAGGTCGTCATTGATGTGTGAGATTGTGCTGTGGGTATGCTTGTGGTGTGTTGGCTTTTCTGTTTGTTTTCCATTTCAGCTCTGTCCGTGTGACCCAGGTTTTCGCAATGGCATCCAAGTCAACGTGTATTGGTCGTGATGGAAAAAAGGGGTTGGATCCCTTTTTTGCCGGGGAGTGTCAATGTAGCTGAAGATTGAACGATCAATTCATGGTTGTTTGCTCAAAACCAACTTCCCCAATTTTCGCGGAGGCATCAATACGACAGTCATCGTCTCATCGGTCGCTGTTCAGAAGGAAGTCAGCAGTAAACCGTCAGAAGTAATATTGTGATTTATTATTGTAATATTTGTTCACAGACCTTAGTTATAACATTGTTTATATGTTGGTGTAAACATAAAGAATCCTCGAGTCACCAATTGGTGTTTTGGTTTTTTCGTCCGTTATTGCTAAGCGTTTCTGAGAAACTTCAAGGAACAGCGTGAGCCCGAGCGTAGCCAGAGCTGGGCATTAACGGTCTACGAGACGTGACTGACAGTTTCTGACGGTGAAGTCAGTTTCTGATGGTACAACAACAGTTTTTAAACGGTTTTGGACAGTTGGCACGACTTTGGATAGTCACCGTTCGTCTTTCCTGGTGCGGATCAAGTCCTCTTTGAACAAGCAATATCTGAAACATTTTTGGAATTGGGTCAAGTTCAACAATGCCTGGGTCAAAGAAGGGACAGAGTGTCTTGGATGCAAACAGGAAAGTAAGTCATGGTGACTTGTCTGTTAGTTGTAACGATGTGTCTGATGTTAAGCATGACATGGTTGATGTTACTGTTTCGCCGTTCAGGGATAATAGGAACATCAAACTCCCTAAATTTGAACCACGGTGTTTCGATGGAAACCCGGCTGATTATTTACAATTTGTAAATGAGTTTGAGATCATGCTGATTAGTTTTCTATTAAGTGATGAATTGAAGTTAATGTATTTGATGAGGTATTGCACTGGAGATGCTTCAAGAGCTATACAGTGGTGTGGGTTTATGAAGCCAAAAGAGGACTACTACGAGGCTCTGAGCATATTACGTCAAAGGTTTGGAAGACCTACGATGATTGTAGGGAAATTATTCGAGGCTGTTAAGGGTAATGGTGGTCAATTACAGGATGACACCCAGTCACTCACTGAGTTTTTAGATAATCTTATGACTTATAAGAATACCTTGATTTCTATGAATTGCATGAATGACCTCAACTCGAGTTTTATACTAGAAGTAATAGCGAGACGCCTACCTACTCGACTGCAAAGGAAGTGGGTGAAGATAAGCTCCCGTATGGGGGATGAGGGTATCGAGCCAAAGTTTGATGATATCCTGAAACTAGTAAAAGATAGCGTCAATCAATCGATGAGCAAGTTCGCCAGTCTATTACATCTCACCCCTAGAATAGAGCAGTCTGAGAGCAAAATGCAATCATTGATGACGAGTAGGCCTCAGAGAGGTGGATATCGAGAAGGCTCCATGATGTATAGTAATGCATATAGACCTAGTGAGTGTAACAGGTTTCGTAGTACATCCTCAACAGATGAGATACAAGATGCAAGACAAACACGGTTGTGTTTTACACGTTTGCAAGAGGTGCATACAAAGGTGAACTGTGAACCAGTGAGCAAGTTCAGTGATAAGCTAAATGTGAAATCCAGGCCTGACTCCGAATTGTGTGACTCTAACGGTACGGTGAAGAAGTCTGTAGTTGCAACTGGTAAGCCGTTGTTAAATAGAGTGTCACGGAATAGATTTACTGCTTCAGAGCGCAGTTCTGACTCCACAAGTTTACAAGGTATTACTAGTCAGAGTGAAGGTACAAAATCTTTAGGGATTTGTGGGGAAGAACCCAAATCATCTACTGCTGTTTTTAAAGAGTTTGAAAATGATGAAGTCGACCAGATAGATGATGGTAAATTGAATATTTGTGATAATTATCATGATAGTGCAGATTTGTCTTTGGTTGATCATGATGAAATGAGGGGAGTGCCTACTACTTCTAAGTTAAATAAGGGCTTTGTACAGATCAAATGTGAAGTAGAAATAAATGCAGTTGCAGCAGGCATGCATACTTGTGAGACCGTCAGTGTGATTGATCAGCATGTAGCCCACCTATCATCAGATGCTATTGCTAAACCTGAGCTGATAGTAAAAGACAGCAGTGGTGGTGGTCTTGCAGGTAGACACATTTCTGAAAGTCGAGCAACAACAGCTTCTGATCCACCGCCAAGTTCATCAACTTGTGTCACTCAGTCGTCGTTGGTGTTGTCATCCACAATGGAAAAGACGCCCATCAACTCAAGTGTCTTGTGCAATGACTTTGATAGTATTGGTGCATTTGAAAAGACGAAAGATATTGGTCAGTTTAGTGAGAATAAGCCAAGTGTAAACGAGAGAGTAATTGTTAAATTGACTTGCATGAATAAAGGCATTTCTAGTTTCAAGTTACTATTTGAATGTTATTATCTTTGATGTAAATTACTCTGTGTCTACGCTTGGTTGACCAGATACGTCGTGTGTTTGTTCGTCATCTATATTCTACGATACAATGACATGAGCGTTTTACCGTTCAGATTTGAGGATATAGCTGATAGAAGTAAGTCAGCAAATGAACTCTGCAACGATTTTCCAACCTAGGGCGTCAACCTGAGAAGGGTTGTAGGCGTACTGCTGTAAGTCCTACAATTCTTCAAAGGGTAGCGCATTAATGATCAGTCCAATGTGCTTAGTGTGTTATTTCGTACACATGTTCATATTGTATATACTGAATTGATATCATCTGTCATCTAGCTGTTGGTAATTCTGTTTGTGTCCGGACGACTTCCACTTGGATCATCAACCTGAGAAGGAATGTAGGCGTACTGCTGTAAGTCCTACAGTTCTTCAAGGGTAGTTCGTCAAGGCAGAATCCACCACATTTGATGTGTTGATTGTACATATATTTGTGTTAAAAATTGTGTGAGTTCCAATTATTGTAATTGTTGGTTAATCTTGTTTGTGTCCAGACATTCCACAAATTACAATCGTCAGCCTGTGAAGGGTTGTAGGCGTACTGGTGTAAGTCCTGCGATTCTTCAAAGGAATTCCATCGAGACACAATCTGCGAGTTTGTGTGTACTGTTTGTATATATGTGTGGTGTGTCATACCAACTGGTGTTTTTGGATTCATTGTGTTTACTTGTTGTTTTCGTACCTTGTTTTTATTGCATAATTTTGTTAAAATTTTCGTCGTGATTACTTCTGAAGTTGTGTCCACTCTTCTAAATCCGTAAAAATGAATTGATTGATGTTAAGGACAGCAGATGGGTCGTGTACGCCGGGGAGGCTATTGCTGAGAATGAAATGCACACGGAGATAATTATTAGCTGTGGTCCCACACGCCGGGGAGAAAGAGTGTAAACGACTGAGGCTCGCAAACGTCACCGTTACTAGAACTGAGGCAGAATGAGTGACAAGCGATTTCAGTGGTAATTGGTAGTGAGTAGATAAGACGATGTGCGTAGAGTATCGTGAGGCGCTGTTATGGTCACGTTGTATTCTCTAAGAGTCATTCTAGCAAGTGGAGATTGTGTTGCAAGAGGATGCCTTTAACTGGAAGGCGCAGGTCGTCATTGATGTGTGAGATTGTGCTGTGGGTATGCTTGTGGTGTGTTGGCTTTTCTGTTTGTTTTCCATTTCAGCTCTGTCCGTGTGACCCAGGTTTTCGCAATGGCATCCAAGTCAACGTGTATTGGTCGTGATGGAAAAAAGGGGTTGGATCCCTTTTTTGCCGGGGAGTGTCAATGTAGCTGAAGATTGAACGATCAATTCATGGTTGTTTGCTCAAAACCAACTTCCCCAATTTTCGCGGAGGCATCAATACGACAGTCATCGTCTCATCGGTCGCTGTTCAGAAGGAAGTCAGCAGTAAACCGTCAGAAGTAATATTGTGATTTATTATTGTAATATTTGTTCACAGACCTTAGTTATAACATTGTTTATATGTTGGTGTAAACATAAAGAATCCTCGAGTCACCAATTGGTGTTTTGGTTTTTTCGTCCGTTATTGCTAAGCGTTTCTGAGAAACTTCAAGGAACAGCGTGAGCCCGAGCGTAGCCAGAGCTGGGCATTAACGGTTTACGAGACGTGACTGACAGGCTCTATTACGGGCAGTCCTGATTCATGTATTTGGATCTAGTACATCAAGCAATAATAAGCATAGGTAACACTCAAGGTTTCCACCTTCTTTTATTTCCCCAAAATACACACAAGCACAACAGATTTATACTTTTCATGCGGCTCAACCTTATTTGACTTAGATACTCTAACAATATTTTTTTTAAATGTTAGCAGGCACACTGATGGTATATTCACATTCCTAAGAAGCTTCAAAGCTTTTTCATCTTCAACCCAGTTTCTAAATTCTCCAGGTTTAATTTGTTCTTCGAAAACCTTGCCAATATCAACTCTGATGGTGTTCTCTTTAACAGATTCACTCGTAGATTGTTGCATGCTGCAAACATGAACGAGAAAGACACTTTTTTTCACGATTTCTACATCTTAAGTAATTAACCGAGCCAACAAGAATAACGGCAACCAACAAACGGATTGGAAACAACTGCTTCTGCCAGTCAAACATTTTCATGTGCCTAATTTCGAAAACTTCTACACAGTACCAATTCGTTAACCGCTGAAAAACAACTAAAACACTGAAAGCCGCATGAATGCAAGGTATGAAACAATTACACCGAAATGAATGCACTGACCTGGTAGTGAAAACTTTCGAAACCAAAGAAATAATTCATTTTAACAGCAATGGAAACAAAAAATGAGGTGAAACGCATCATTTGTGAACAATACGCAACAAGATAAGTCGTGTATAACGGCAGGATAAACGGAACAACAAACGCGTACACGAACAGCTACGGAACTACGATCCAACATGGCCGACTAACATGGACGAAAATGGCCTCTAGGCGTCTCACTCCACCGATGACCTTGATAAGTTACGGATAATTTCAGTCAAAAAATGCGCACATTCCAGAACCTAATAACTGTTTGACAGTAGAAGCCAATTTTGTTAACCAACCTTTTGCGTTTTAAATGCCTTTTGTAGTTATTTCTTTGAGAATATGTTGAAGAAACTTATTTAGCCTGCATTTATGAAAGTTTACCGTGACTTAACTTTGTTTACCATGTTTTAGTGCTACCATCCTTTCTGCTCCTAGTTTTATTAACTACTAATTAACTGTGGTAAAACTCAAGAGTTATGAAAAATGTTTCGTTATATCATTAAATTCTAACTATCCGAAAGCAAAACAAACACACTTTGTCTGCTCCAAATGCGTTGAATACTTCAGGCGGAAGGTTGATGCGCGACGCTTCAGCAGCCAATGTCCTTGATCAATGAAGTAGGAATTTGTAAGTATTCCATAACTAAGTCTAATTCTTATAGCTTTCAGGAAATATATTTTTGAAGCACTTTCAAAAATATCAGGATGGAAGATTCTGATTATGGATGATGCCGCCACACGAGTATTATCATCATGTTTTAAGATGCAAGATATTACTGAGTTTGGCATAACTCGTAAGTAAACATTTAGTTCTCATAGGTTTATCTCTATTTAGTTGTCGAATCTCTCAAACGCAAAAGGCAGAAACTTAATATGCCAGCAATATACATAATGCGCCCTAGAAGAGCGGTAAGTATATTGATGTCCTAATATTTCTGAAGGAGGTTGAGTTGCTGTTACAAGATTTTCCATCTTCGGGTCCAACATATACAAGCGCGCATGTCTTTTTCCTGTCAGGTATGTCTTTGTTATGATTGTTATTATGTTTGCTGAGATTTTATAGGGATCGATCTCTAGACAACAGTTTAAGACAAATTAAGCTCCTGCAATTGTAACATTTATAATACATGGGAATATGGAATATTAGGTCACTTATCCAGAACTTTGCAGTGATTTTCGTTGAAATTTAAGGTTATGCTGATCAAACACCTATTCATACACAACTGATTCCTCAATAACTTTGAACTCATGTATATCACTGTGTTCTAATATGTCACTATGCCGATTTTATTATTTTGAAGGTATTTTTGGTGTCCTAATCGTACCTGAGCTCTGTTAACTCTCTGTCTGATAGATATGTGGAGTGGTAGCTATTGCAGTAATACAATGTTTTGTTGAAAATGACTGACTGGATTTTATTGTTGCATTTTCGTTATAACTGTTGCTAATAAGTTTTAGTTATTCCTTTTTAGCCAACAGGTAGACCTTTAAAGTGTGACCAATTTCGAACAGATGTAGAATTTCGGGCAGACACATTAAGTACGTTTTCTCAAGTAGCACATTCTATCATACTTGAAGTCTTGCTAATATAGGACGGTTCTACCAGTTTATTGCTTGATATTTTGGAGGCGAAAACTTAAGTTAACTAGACAGAACACAACTTAACATCAGTACACAAGACCTCATTAGGATTTGCTGGTCTCTTCAGCCACCTGCAGAATATCTTTACGTTGATTTGAACATCGTGTTTTAACACTAAATCAGTGTATTAGTCGTAGCGGTAGACATGATATCTGTCTGTCGATAAAGGTAGGTGTCTGCTCCTTATTTGTTCGCTTTTTTTACGACTGTGAGATATGGACATTGGTAATGGATTAACTGAAGTAGCTAGATGTCTTTGGTCACGGATTGTTGCATCCTGTCTCATGTTATGTAGTATGATGTGGTCGATGTGGAGTGTTGGATAAAGAGGGTAAGTCGATCGATGAAGTCATAAAGCTAGGTCGATTGAGATAGCTAAGACATGTGTTATCCTTACCTAACGTAGAATTAATTTGGAAAAGAGTTAAAGGTGGTCAAATCAAAACCTGGAGTCAATCCATGAAGTTTTGATAGTAAGTTAGAGGTGTAGATTGCCTGTTTGAGATCCTGCAGATTATAAGAACCAAAGACCAGAAGTTGTTGGTGATGTGGCTCAAAACCATCCTCACTTGCGCAGATGAGTTTACTCTGTAATCTCCTAGTTCCATTAAACCCTCAAGTGTTTACACGTAATTTTTCCTTCTTACATATATTTCTGCCAATTAAAGCTCCTATTAGGATTTTTCTTTTTCTCTACGTTTGTGCTATATGGAGTGTGACAAGTTGAACTGCTCCACTTTTGTGCAAAGTTTCACCTCAAAAACTCAGTCAGTTAGTCAGTAATCTTGATCGATTGATCTAGTTGCAATGAGTTATGTGCGTTGAACCACCAATATCCCGAGTAAGTTAAGATAGAATAAAGTTGGAAAATGCTATGAGTAGTCAAATCGTCACCTTTTTGTATATATACTTTCTCAGCGTTTCACTCTGATGTGTATCTGTAGTTTAATGTAAAGTAATGTACCCTCTTTCGTTTTCTCTACTCACTTGAGAATATCCTTAACTTTCTCCAGACAAAAGTCATCCTGCACTGACAACTATTACACACTATGTGCTTGTTCTTACAGTTAAGCATTCCATTAATAGTAAACTGATTTCCATGTTATAAAATCAATTTTTTATTCATGTACTATCTATGGCTTTTTATGTAATAGACTAAGGAAATCTTTGTAATTATTCTTGTTTAGCATGTTCGAACGATTTACTCAAACAGATTGCATCGTCACAATCAATCCGATACTTCAAGACATTGATGCAATTGTCATTGGATTTTATACCTTTGGAATCACATCTCTATACTCTAGATGCTATGGAGACATCACAACTTTACTTTTTACCCGCTGATATTGTTCATGACAAACTTAGTCGAATCGATCAGATTGCTGAACAGCTAGCTTCTGTATGTATAACGTTACAAGAATACCCGAAAATTTGTTATCACAAGTGAGCCTATTTTGGCATTTTGTATCAAGGGCTTGTTGTATTTATTACTGTACTAAAAGTTATTCTAAAATGCACTAGATAAGTTAGTGAAAGCTGTATCACATCCGATGTGTATCACTGACAACTGATAGTCACTAACTAATTTAATCTGCATTTATCAGAGTTATGCGCCTAAATATTACCAATTAGTTGTTTTGGATGCAATTCGCTTTCAATGTGAATCTGACAGACAGTAGTTTTCTAAAAATTGTGTATCCTATCTGATTGCTTACTCCTCAGTACTAATTGATCTCTGCTGATATATTATACGTCCTGCAACTAATAGCTGCGCGCCACACTTAAATAAGGCCTTTCAAATGTCGGAAATATTGAAAAATATTTGTGTACTTCTTTCAGCATGAACAGAAATATGTAGGCTGTCAGACAGTTGCCGTAGATTTCGATTTTACTCCGTATCTGATTACATTCCAAACTATTTGGTCGCGTGGCCCAAAATAATACCCATTAACACATGCAAACGTAACGATAAAGGAACCTTCATTCAACATATCCATGTCGTGAACTGATCGTATTACCTCTTCCAATCTGTCCCAAATCTAGAAAACATTGAAACATGAGAATCTCTCTCAGTAACCACATGTGTATTAATAAAATTGCCAGTGAGACGCATTTTTAGTGCGGCGACTGATAATATTATCCGTCTACTCAAAATTCTTTAGGCTTTAAACTTGTGGTGCACACGCTGGTTTTGAGCACGTCACTAGCTGACAGGGGTCTAGAAGACTTTACGTTGACGTGCTTAATACATATAACAAAACCAATGTTTTGTGATCGATGGTGATGTGGCTCGAAATCGTTAGCTCTAGCTCAGATACTTCCACTCCTTGTGATTTCCTATTATCCATTAAATCCTCACATTTGTCCATGTTATTATTCTTTCTGTCGTACATTTCTGCCCATTATTTTCAGTTGCTTTATGGACTGTGATACTTCTGTAAAAGGTTCTAAGTGGGAATCCAGTCATTCAGCAGTGATATACGTTGATGTTTTCTTTTTTTTTTATTGTTTGCTTATATCCTTTCTCTGGGAATCTTAAGAAAGACTTTTAATGCATTACCTTTTTTAAGATTTAGTGAAGCTAGTTATGTATTTATGAGTCTACTGCCGAACACAATTATCATAGAGTATCTTTATTCTCTTAAACGTGTAGTTTTAGGTGTAGTATCACTATCCTCATCATTAACTATTATTCCTGTTTTTATATTCCATATATTTGTTTCCTATTATAGTCTGACTAAATCTTTGTAATGAAAGATGTTCAACATAACCCTTGTATATATAAGGGAAGTGATTATTATTTATTTATTTAAACGCATAAAGAACTTGGTACAATATGGCACCAAGAAGGATGCGCCACACAATAATAATAAAACACCAGAAAAAAAAGAAAAAAAGAAAGGAAAATATAAGTAAAGAACGGATAAAGAACTTCATCTGGAAGGAAAACAGTCATGCTTAACAAGTTCAAAGAGTATTCGTCAACTATCATCGGGAAGGGAAGAAAGAAGGAAATTGCAACACGTTCGCCATTTATTACGATTCTTGGCCATATCCGATAACGTTTCGAGCCATCGATTTGAGCTATCTCTCGGACCCCAACCAGGGAGTCGTGACACACCAACCGATGCTAATCCGACGACGCCACGTCATGGACTGACCATCTCTCCGCCTTTTCCATTCCGTCCCACGGCTAGCGAACAGAGACCTGCACGGGAGCCTCTGGGATGACATTCTTAGCACATGTCCAAGCCACCGGAGCCGGTGTTTCCAGATGACGACACTCAATGAATGGTGATCTCCACTGTGTTCAAACACACCGCCGAACCTCAGAATTACTCACGCGATGGTGCCATCGAACACAAGCAATCCTGCGGAGACAGCGATGATCGAACACGCAGAGTCGCCGAACATCCTCAGCCTACTCGGAGAGGCCAGGTTTCACAGGCGTAGAGCAGGGCAGCCCGCACCGAAGCATTGTATACCCAGCCTTTGACAGCCAGGCTAACGTCGCGACGGCGCCATAGGTGGCTCAAGTTGATGTATGCCACCCTAGCCTTCATTATACGGCTGGAAATTTCATCCGTCACCCCTCCGCCAGCACTCACACAACTACCCAGGTACACAAACTTATCAACAACTTCAAGCGGTTCACCCGCAAGAGTGAGTGCAGGTACAGGCTCCTGCCAATCTTGTAACAGTACTTTGCACTTAGACGGCGCAAAGCACATACCATACTTACAGACACTGATCGCCAACTGATTAATTGCGATTTGAGCAGCCTGCATGCTACCGCACAGTAAGACGATATCGTCTGCATACTCGAGGGCGAAAAGTCTATCTCCAGGTAGCAGATCTACACCACCTTCATGCACATTCTTCAGAGCTGACTCCAGAATGTCATCGATAGCAAAGTTAAAGAGAAACGGAGAGGTTGGGCAACCCTGTCTAACCCTACTGTTGGTTGGGAACAGTGGTGATAGTTGGTTGTATGCCCTCACTCTACCTGAGGTGTTTCTGTATAGGACTTTCAAGATGTTAACAAATTTCTCAGGTACACCTCTCTCTAACTGACAGTTCCAGAGCACAGTTCTGTCCAACGAATCGAAGACAGCCCTAATATCAAGAAACACAACAATCGTTGGCCTGAAATACGTGTGGCGGTGTTCCAACAACTGACGAAGGATGAACACACGATCAATGCATCCACGACCTGAACGAAACCCAGCCTGCTCTTCGCGAATCAATCCCTCACGTATTTTGCACAGCCTGCGAAGCAAGACAGCAGCCGCGACTGGTAGTGTAACGACAGAAGACAAGGGCCAGGCAACAGATCGTTTTATTACAAAAATCAACACGTATTTATATATATTTTATATGCATTAATAAGGCTTATGCAAGCAAAAAAAGGCAGTCTTCTCATTGGTTGTTTCTCGGATGTTAAGCAGACAAACACAGTCTTATGATTGGTTGTTTTCGATATCTCTCGGAAAGTAGAGCCATCTATCTGCGAATCATATTTGTCCACATTTAAGTTTGCTGTGATTGGTTGTTGAAACGGCCTTGTTCCTATTTTCTCACGGCCCATATTAGTGACCTAGACATTAACGTAGATTAGTGCCAACCAATCGGAGAGCAGCCTGGTCTCACCACACTCGTCCCCCGTCAAATACGTGCGACTGAAGTCGGCTTGATCTACTTGGTGCAGGCGTCATCGTTGGCTTGTCTCGCTGTATCCATTTCTGGAGCTCGCTGACGTTCACGCGCCTCTCATTGTTCGCCATTGCGATTGTGTCTGCGTAACCCCATCTCGAAGTGACCATATATGGTCCTTCCCACTTTGGAAACTGTTTGCCTGACCCTGTCGAACATTCGTCCATACTTCGGCCCACACCTTCATATGCTGCTTTCGCCCGACCTCCCAGCAGCGTCTCAAGTAGCAGCTCCATCGCTGACAGATCTTGAACGCCACTCAACTGCGCAGAAGCCTTGAAGTCCTGCCCGAAGATCCATATGTCTCCATCAAAAACTGCAGGGTATAGGCTTTTCATTTGTCGGTAGGCAGCGACACCAAAATGTAACGACAGAAGACAAGGGCCAGGCAACAGATCGTTTTATTACAAAAATCAACACGTATTTATTATTATTATTTTATATGCATTAATAAGGCTTATGCAAGCAAAAAAAGGCAGTCTTCTCATTGGTTGTTTCTCGGATGTTAAGCAGACAAACACAGTCTTATGATTGGTTGTTTTCGATATCTCTCGGAAAGTAGAGCCATCTATCTGCGAATCATATTTGTCCACATTTAAGTTTGCTGTGATTGGTTGTTGAAACGGCCTTGTTCCTATTTTCTCACGGCCCATATTAGTGACCTAGACATTAACGTAGATTAGTGCCAACCAATCGGAGAGCAGCCTGGTCTCACCACAGTAGCAGACTGATACCCATATGATTGTCACACGAATTACGTCGACCCTTTTTAAAGATGGGGACAATAATGGCTTCGTTCCACATTGATGGCACACTCTGTCTCCCATAACTTCCTGAACAACCCAGTTAGAGCCATTGTGAGAGTCTCGCCACCATCTTTAAAAAGAGGTGGGGGTAGATTGTCTGGACCGGGCGCCTTATGGCGTTTTAACACTTGGAGTTCCTTACGGACCTCCGCTTCGGTGCGTGGGTTGGTATTAACCGACCAAGGAGCACTCGGGCTAATGACAGCAGACACCGAAGCTGGTGGCCAGCTAAACTGTTTCCCGAAGTGCTATGCCCAGCATTCCAGGCGTCTTTTCAAACTGGTAATTGGCGTGCAATTTGCCTCACAGACCGTCTCGCTGACACCTTGTTTCTTGCTGTCGGTGGCTCGGATGAGTTGGAACAACTTCCGACTGTTGCCAGATGCAGCAGCCGACTCCATCTCACACGCACGTTCTGACCGCCAGGCTTCGCGGTCCTCACGTAAACACTGTGTTATCTTGCGCGTGAGCGCCTTTCGCTTATTGTTGTATTCGCTGCCAGCCGGAATGGACCGGCGTTCATCCAGGAGTTACAAGGAACTCGCAGAAACCCAGTGGTTTTTAGCAGAGCATTCTTTCAAGCCGCAAGTGGCTACCCCAGTGACTGGATCCGTTTTTAACTATATTGTCTCATTTCTTATTTTCAACTACAGTTATTTTTGTAATTTCTTATTATTTATGTGTTTAGACAATTCCTCAGCAGGTTAACAAATCTCCCCTCGTAACACTTGCGTTTCTGTAATTTGTGCTCATCACAAATCGATAGCCATTTTTATGATCAGATACGAATAGGATTTGTCGTTGACCCTGAATTGTAATTCCTAATTTT
Organism: Trichobilharzia regenti; assembly: GCA_944472135.2. Taxonomy (NCBI): domain Eukaryota; kingdom Metazoa; phylum Platyhelminthes; class Trematoda; order Strigeidida; family Schistosomatidae; genus Trichobilharzia; species Trichobilharzia regenti. Next base: position 20,605,788 of record OX235263.1, on the reverse strand, counting down.
TCATATTTCCCTCATATCAGCGTATTGCTGTTACAAATGAATTTTAAGCCGTGATACATTCTAACACACTTAAATTATCGTTTGAATAAATGGTAGCTAGGACGAAGATTTCGTCCTGAATAATACCACTGCTAGCCACTACCCACTAAATAAAATCAAGATGAAATCAAAACTATCATTGAAGCGGTCGTTCTAGAAGCACACAACGATGCATTCATCAGTCTAGTACAAAAAAGTAAAACAAGAGGTTTTAGTAGGTAATATTTAAAATGTTTGGTGGATGGTGACTAGCAGTGGGATCTAGAATGTGCACTTCATCCTGTTTAGGACTCATGAACTCGATGCATTTGCTTTCCTAGTGAGTCACCGCCAAGACTCGAGCCGGGAACCAATCGTTTCAAGCACTGAAGCGTTATCCACTGGGCCACTCAGACCACGCTATCGACCTCTTCTACAACCGGGTATCAGTTACTGATATAAGTATAAAACTTGTGCACTGTGGTAGAGTATAATTTCATTATGGATAAGATTTTATTTTGATAAAACACACAGTGTGTTGTACAGTAATATTAACTGATGCGACCACGTTTCGAGCACAAACTATTGCTCATAATCATATCAAGTTGCTTACACAACTTTTTTCCTTCATTTATATACATGTGATTGTAATTGATCAATAACACTCGTATTATTATTTCTGAATGTACACTATCTCATATTGATTTTTATTCAAATATCTAGTCAATCCCACTCATGTATATAAATGAAGGAAAAAAGTTGTGTGAGTGACTTGATATGCTTATGAGCAATAATTTGTGCTCGAAACGTCATCAGTTAATATTACTGTACAACACACTGTGTAATTTATCAAAATAGAATCTTATCCATAACGAGTATCAGTTATTACTTTAATTGAAGTTTGTTTTCCCGTTGATTGATTGTTGAAGCGTCTGCACTAGGAGCCAGCATATCAGCAGAGATAGAACATTTCGGTTCATTATAATCAATCAACGGGAAACACAAAATTAAATTAAAGTATTTGAAATGGGTCGCTTATATTTTAGCGTTAAGATTCTTGCACATCTTATCTGTTTGTTACTTACCAAAGGGCCTGTGTACTGCTCAGCAGCAGTTCGCTCCGCCACCTTCTTTATGGCTGTGAGCTAAACATGGCGATTGAAAGTGAAAGACATGAATAGGCAGGCTAGCTGTCTTTGATCATAGGTGTCTGCGTTCTATTTCCGGTGTTAAGTGGTAATACAGACTGAGTAATATTGAGGTTAGGTTTCGGTCGAGTGATAGGTAAGGAGGGGGTGGGGGTGAATCAATCGACGAGGTAGTGAAGTTACACCGATTGAGATGGTTATCACATGTGTAACGTATGCTTAGCCATCGCCTTCCTCGACAACGGGTAATGCTAACTGACATAGAATTGATCAGGTTGGAGACGAGTTAGTGGTGGTCAAACGGAAACGTGGCTTCATCAGTGAATGAAATCCACAGCAGTTAAGATAAGATAACAGCTTTATTCCAAATCAGTACTTGTGATACAGAATGGAATTCTCAGCATTTTTACTACAATATTGCATCCAGTTAGTACATTAACAATAAATAAAGTTCTACATAGATTAAAGTTATCTCAGTCCGTTTTGACAACAACATATTAGCATGTCAGTAGCAAAGCCAAAATTTAAAGAGTGTTTGAAGCTGTTAGAAAAGTAGATACTACTAGCATATTTACTGGCGTAAGCGATAGCAAAATGGTCGAGATATACAGTGTGAAAGTGTTATGTACTTGTCGCTGAATTATTGTTATGGACTGGTCGAGAAACTAATAGTCCTGACGCGAGAAGGCGGAAATCAGAAGACCACTAGGTTTGCGATGATACTTCTATTGTCCAAACACAAGGAGACGAAAATAAATGGTCTCACACCAAAGTGGTAAGTAAGTAAAGTAGTTGTAAGTAAAGTAGTTCACACAAATTGTGAATGCGAATATATATAAATAATTCAGACAAGCGTGGGAAAAATCATTAGACAGTCTTAACATGAATGGCTAATTATAATGGAGTGTCGATCCAATTATACATAGCGAATATAGCAGACATGCCAACAAACATATATGGATATATGTCACCAAGCAACGGACTGTCAACAAACACTCATATTATATATAATATAATATAAGGAGAATACACATTATTAAAGGAGACAAGTCCATACAAGTGAAGTGGTCACAGACTAACCGAGCAAACAGAAAGAGAGACCAACATGCACACACACACATAAATATATATATGTGGATACATATCACCTCCCCTTTTGAGAAGATGAATGATTAGTAGGATGTTTACCTGGGGGTTTATCTGGGACCTTTGGGCTTGTTGTTGACGCCTGTCGTTTCGTCTGATTGTTGGGTTTGCGGCTTCGGCTCCGTCCGGAATTGTCTAGCATTTTATGCTTCTTCACTGTATTGCGTAGAGAATTTAGTGGGACATCAGCCAGATGCAAACGATCGAACCAATCAAGTCCCAAAACATTTAAATCATTCTTCGTGACGTAACAAATTCCTGTGAATTTGGTATTGCGGAAGGAAACAGAACATTTGAGTTCACCAATTAGTTTGAGCCGCCCACCACAGGCGCTGAGAAGAGACTGGGAAGTATTGGTGATAGGTGGTCTGCCAATATAATTCCAAAGTTTCTCTGATATAACAGTAATATCAGAGGCAGTATCTAGCTGCAGACGAGTATCATGACCATTCATCTGAAGGTCAATATATTTCCGCATAGCTGGTGTTGTGACTTGACGGGTTGCGCGTAGACTCAATGACTTTTTGGGGATTTAGGACCAACATTTTGTTGAGCTTTTGCTGGATTTTGATATCTGGGTTGCGTGGCTGACAAAAACCATTTTTGTGACCGATGATTTGCACTTGCTGCAACGATGATTTTTGTATGGACAAGACTTTACAAAGTGCCACGCGCCACAATGCCAGCATGGTGATGGAGGGGTCTTCTTTGCAGTATTTTGTGAAGTTGGACGAGTATGTGTAGATTTCCGCGGAACATTAGAGAAGTAGGTGGGTCAGGAGTAGCTGATGAGAGATTTTTGCTCTTGCGTAATGCACGAATATCAGAGCTTCTCGGAGGTGTTGATTCGACCAAGTGTGTGTCTTTCTGCAGATTAATCAGCCGTTGATATTCATCAGCTATGTCATGTAATGTTAACTTGGGATTTTGTTCTAGCTGATTGAGCAGTCGAGTTCGGATATCTGTGAAACGAGGAGATTGGAGACTGCATATGAGAATCAAGGCTTTGAACTGATCATCTGTTAAGGACCTGAGTCGAAATCTCTCACATTCTCGGTTGACTGTGCCAACGTGAGTAAGAAAATCATCATTTTCATTCATTGCCAGCTTGAGGCAACGATAACGTATACTGAATAATGAGGAGTGGTCTCCGAAATGTTCACGCAGCAACTTTATTGTATCATCGAAACAATTGTCACGTGGTTTCTGTGGTAAAATTAGGTTGCAGTACCGTTCATATTCTGCCGGACCCAATTTACGTAGCAAAACTCGCACCTTCCAGGCATCGTCTTGTGAGGCGAGATCAACAGTGAATAAATCCTCATAACGTTGATACCATGTGTCAAAAGTGACATTAGCCTCTGGGTCATAATTGAACTGTGAAATGCTGTTCACAATTCCGTCGACAGATGGTAGCATGGTATGATTGGGATTGCTTGAAGGTGGAGCTGGACCAGTCTGTTGGTTGACGAACATTTCCATTAATTTCATTTGTCGTTCAAACAATAATTCCAATTTAATAGGATCCATAGTAAATTGTTATGTTGTTGCTGCTGTGTGGTTAATAGTAGTTTTCCCCGTCGCCAATAGTTTTCCCCGTCGCCAAATTGTTATGTACTAGTTTTCCCCGTCGCCAAATTGTTATGTACTCGTCGCTGAATTATTGTTATGGACTGGTCGAGAAACTAATAGTCCTGACGCGAGAAGGCGGAAATCAGAAGACCACTAGGTTTGCGATGATACTTCTATTGTCCAAACACAAGGAGACGAAAATAAATGGTCTCACACCAAAGTGGTAAGTAAGTAAAGTAGTTGTAAAGTAAAGTAGTTCACACAAATTGTGAATGCGAATATATATAAATAATTCAGACAAGCGTGGGAAAAATCATTAGACAGTCTTAACATGAATGGCTAATTATAATGGAGTGTCGATCCAATTATACATAGCGAATATAGCAGACATGCCAACAAACATATATGGATATATGTCACCAAGCAACGGACTGTCAACAAACACTCATATTATATATAATATAATATAAGGAGAATACACATTATTAAAGGAGACAAGTCCATACAAGTGAAGTGGTCACAGACTAACCGAGCAAACAGAAAGAGAGACCAACATGCACACACACACATAAATATATATATGTGGATACATATCACCTCCCCTTTTGAGAAGATGAATGATTAGTAGGATGTTTACCTGGGGGTTTATCTGGGACCTTTGGGCTTGTTGTTGACGCCTGTCGTTTCGTCTGATTGTTGGGTTTGCGGCTTCGGCTCCGTCCGGAATTGTCTAGCATTTTATGCTTCTTCACTGTATTGCGTAGAGAATTTAGTGGGACATCAGCCAGATGCAAACGATCGAACCAATCAAGTCCCAAAACATTTAAATCATTCTTCGTGACGTAACAAATTCCTGTGAATTTGGTATTGCGGAAGGAAACAGAACATTTGAGTTCACCAATTAGTTTGAGCCGCCCACCACAGGCGCTGAGAAGAGACTGGGAAGTATTGGTGATAGGTGGTCTGCCAATATAATTCCAAAGTTTCTCTGATATAACAGTAATATCAGAGGCAGTATCTAGCTGCAGACGAGTATCATGACCATTCATCTGAAGGTCAATATATTTCCGCATAGCTGGTGTTGTGACTTGACGGGTTGCGCGTAGACTCAATGACTTTTTGGGGATTTAGGACCAACATTTTGTTGAGCTTTTGCTGGATTTTGATATCTGGGTTGCGTGGCTGACAAAAACCATTTTTGTGACCGATGATCTTGCACTTGCTGCAACGATGATTTTTGTATGGGCAAGACTTTACAAAGTGCCACGCGCCACAATGCCAGCATGGTGATGGAGGGGTCTTCTTTGCAGTATTTTGTGAAGTTGGACGAGTATGTGTAGATTTCCGCGGAACATTAGAGAAGTAGGTGGGTCAGGAGTAGCTGATGAGAGATTTTTGCTCTTGCGTAATGCACGAATATCAGAGCTTCTCGGAGGTGTTGATTCGACCAAGTGTGTGTCTTTCTGCAGATTAATCAGCCGTTGATATTCATCAGCTATGTCATGTAATGTTAACTTGGGATTTTGTTCTAGCTGATTGAGCAGTCGAGTTCGGATATCTGTGAAACGAGGAGATTGGAGACTGCATATGAGAATCAAGGCTTTGAACTGATCATCTGTTAAGGACCTGAGTCGAAATCTCTCACATTCTCGGTTGACTGTGCCAACGTGAGTAAGAAAATCATCATTTTCATTCATTGCCAGCTTGAGGCAACGATAACGTATACTGAATAATGAGGAGTGGTCTCCGAAATGTTCACGCAGCAACTTTATTGTATCATCGAAACAATTGTCACGTGGTTTCTGTGGTAAAATTAGGTTGCAGTACCGTTCATATTCTGCCGGACCCAATTTACGTAGCAAAACTCGCACCTTCCAGGCATCGTCTTGTGAGGCGAGATCAACAGTGAATAAATCCTCATAACGTTGATACCATGTGTCAAAAGTGACATTAGCCTCTGGGTCATAATTGAACTGTGAAATGCTGTTCACAATTCCGTCGACAGATGGTAGCATGGTATGATTGGGATTGCTTGAAGGTGGAGCTGGACCAGTCTGTTGGTTGACGAACATTTCCATTAATTTCATTTGTCGTTCAAACAATAATTCCAATTTAATAGGATCCATAGTAAATTGTTATGTTGTTGCTGCTGTGTGGTTAATAGTAGTTTTCCCCGTCGCCTAGTTTTCCCCGTCGCCAAATTGTTATGTACTAGTTTTCCCCGTCGCCAAATTGTTATGTACTCGTCGCTGAATTATTGTTATGGACTGGTCGAGAAACTAATAGTCCTGACGCGAGAAGGCGGAAATCAGAAGACCACTAGGTTTGCGATGATACTTCTATTGTCCAAACACAAGGAGACGAAAATAAATGGTCTCACACCAAAGTGGTAAGTAAGTAAAGTAGTTGTAAAGTAAAGTAGTTCACACAAATTGTGAATGCGAATATATATAAATAATTCAGACAAGCGTGGGAAAAATCATTAGACAGTCTTAACATGAATGGCTAATTATAATGGAGTGTCGATCCAATTATACATAGCGAATATAGCAGACATGCCAACAAACATATATGGATATATGTCACCAAGCAACGGACTGTCAACAAACACTCATATTATATATAATATAATATAAGGAGAATACACATTATTAAAGGAGACAAGTCCATACAAGTGAAGTGGTCACAGACTAACCGAGCAAACAGAAAGAGAGACCAACATGCACACACACACATAAATATATATATGTGGATACATATCACCTCCCCTTTTGAGAAGATGAATGATTAGTAGGATGTTTACCTGGGGGTTTATCTGGGACCTTTGGGCTTGTTGTTGACGCCTGTCGTTTCGTCTGATTGTTGGGTTTGCGGCTTCGGCTCCGTCCGGAATTGTCTAGCATTTTATGCTTCTTCACTGTATTGCGTAGAGAATTTAGTGGGACATCAGCCAGATGCAAACGATCGAACCAATCAAGTCCCAAAACATTTAAATCATTCTTCGTGACGTAACAAATTCCTGTGAATTTGGTATTGCGGAAGGAAACAGAACATTTGAGTTCACCAATTAGTTTGAGCCGCCCACCACAGGCGCTGAGAAGAGACTGGGAAGTATTGGTGATAGGTGGTCTGCCAATATAATTCCAAAGTTTCTCTGATATAACAGTAATATCAGAGGCAGTATCTAGCTGCAGACGAGTATCATGACCATTCATCTGAAGGTCAATATATTTCCGCATAGCTGGTGTTGTGACTTGACGGGTTGCGCGTAGACTCAATGACTTTTTGGGGATTTAGGACCAACATTTTGTTGAGCTTTTGCTGGATTTTGATATCTGGGTTGCGTGGCTGACAAAAACCATTTTTGTGACCGATGATTTGCACTTGCTGCAACGATGATTTTTGTATGGGCAAGACTTTACAAAGTGCCACGCGCCACAATGCCAGCATGGTGATGGAGGGGTCTTCTTTGCAGTATTTTGTGAAGTTGGACGAGTATGTGTAGATTTCCGCGGAACATTAGAGAAGTAGGTGGGTCAGGAGTAGCTGATGAGAGATTTTTGCTCTTGCGTAATGCACGAATATCAGAGCTTCTCGGAGGTGTTGATTCGACCAAGTGTGTGTCTTTCTGCAGATTAATCAGCCGTTGATATTCATCAGCTATGTCATGTAATGTTAACTTGGGATTTTGTTCTAGCTGATTGAGCAGTCGAGTTCGGATATCTGTGAAACGAGGAGATTGGAGACTGCATATGAGAATCAAGGCTTTGAACTGATCATCTGTTAAGGACCTGAGTCGAAATCTCTCACATTCTCGGTTGACTGTGCCAACGTGAGTAAGAAAATCATCATTTTCATTCATTGCCAGCTTGAGGCAACGATAACGTATACTGAATAATGAGGAGTGGTCTCCGAAATGTTCACGCAGCAACTTTATTGTATCATCGAAACAATTGTCACGTGGTTTCTGTGGTAAAATTAGGTTGCAGTACCGTTCATATTCTGCCGGACCCAATTTACGTAGCAAAACTCGCACCTTCCAGGCATCGTCTTGTGAGGCGAGATCAACAGTGAATAAATCCTCATAACGTTGATACCATGTGTCAAAAGTGACATTAGCCTCTGGGTCATAATTGAACTGTGAAATGCTGTTCACAATTCCGTCGACAGATGGTAGCATGGTATGATTGGGATTGCTTGAAGGTGGAGCTGGACCAGTCTGTTGGTTGACGAACATTTCCATTAATTTCATTTGTCGTTCAAACAATAATTCCAATTTAATAGGATCCATAGTAAATTGTTATGTTGTTGCTGCTGTGTGGTTAATAGTAGTTTTCCCCGTCGCCAAATTGTTTTAGTTTTCCCCGTCGCCAAATTGTTATGTACTAGTTTTCCCCGTCGCCAAATTGTTATGTACTCGTCGCTGAATTATTGTTATGGACTGGTCGAGAAACTAATAGTCCTGACGCGAGAAGGCGGAAATCAGAAGACCACTAGGTTTGCGATGATACTTCTATTGTCCAAACACAAGGAGACGAAAATAAATGGTCTCACACCAAAGTGGTAAGCAAGTAAAGTAGTTGTAAAGTAAAGTAGTTCACACAAATTGTGAATGCGAATATATATAAATAATTCAGACAAGCGTGGGAAAAATCATTAGACAGTCTTAACATGAATGGCTAATTATAATGGAGTGTCGATCCAATTATACATAGCGAATATAGCAGACATGCCAACAAACATATATGGATATATGTCACCAAGCAACGGACTGTCAACAAACACTCATATTATATATAATATAATATAAGGAGAATACACATTATTAAAGGAGACAAGTCCATACAAGTGAAGTGGTCACAGACTAACCGAGCAAACAGAAAGAGAGACCAACATGCACACACACACATAAATATATATATGTGGATACATATCAGAAAGAACGAACAAGAATGTTTTAAGTAGAGTTTGTAAGGAAGAGAGAAACAAAACAGCACATAACAAAAATAAATACGGAATGAAAAAAGGTAGAGAGAAAACGTTGTACCTGTAAATGGTGTGAGTTGGAAAGACGAGATCCATTTGTTCTACTGACTATTTAATAAGTTAAAGGTTTCACGTCTAATGCTTTCTTTATCGCACAGAACACGAGCTAGGTAGGGTATGGATGAGTTTTTGTGCTTGCTTGTGCGAGCATATAGTTTTTTATATAGGCTTCTGGTCCTTCCTGATGAGATACATGGGAGACTTGTGAATGTAGAGGGTGTTGTGAGTCAGATAAAATGGATTTCGCCCATTTTTCACATGAGTCCATGTGCCTGTCGACCAGAATATTAACAAGCTGGCTAAGTGGCACCCTGTGGCTTACCCTGCTGACAACCTTTAACATCCTACGTAATAAGGTATAGTCTTTCTTCAATAGCCCAGGAAAGACTAAGGGGGAACAATAGAGAATAATAGGCAGAATACGGGAGTTAACAAATTTTAGTAGTAAGGGTTGGGTTACACCAGCCAGCCACGTAGGGAATTGTAGACTTCCTTACCTGTTGGAGTCCTTGGGATGGTAAGAAGCGATGGCAGCTAAAGACAATTTGTGATATGGCTGAAAATCGTTGTCAATGGCTGTCGCGGATGCATCCACTCCTTGTGAATTACAATGCCCAATAAACTGTATTGTTCTTCCATATTACTATTTACTGTTTTTGCTTCGTATTTGTGTTTGTTATCTCTCTCTCTCTCTCTTTTGCTCTTTTGAACCTGTCTTTACTCTCTTTCTTCGCTTAGTGCGGTAACTCGAAGTGCTGCTCATCTTTGCTAAGTTCTACGTTGAAACCACTAGCTAAGTGGTTAGTCGGTCTATCACTTAACTATGCTTAACTATGGAGTAAAAGCGTATAAGAGGGCACTACAAACCTGCCGTATTTTTGTTGTTTTACGTAGAAAATGTTGTCCATCGGGAACATTTTTCCCATATTTCGGTGGTATACTACTAACAATTTGTTTTCACCCCTTTACAAATCCTCTAGAACTGACACCAACTTGGAGTTGGCTCGTTTAGTTCAACTGAAGTTAGACACATACAAAGGTGACAATCCAGCTTTGGGTCAGGTGAGTTAATTATTTAGTTTTATATATATATATATATATATATATGATTGATTTGTGTTTACAAATAATAGTCACTTGTTTATCAACAACAGTTGAACAGTTTATGATTATAAAGAACCCAATGGCGCAATTAACTATTCCGAAAGGAAAATGAAGTTTCTTTTCTTGGTATGCAAATGACCCATTCAACAAAAGCGAAATTTAATCAAATCACTTGCCACCCGCATCCGACGCATCTGTAGTCCCGACGTTCTGGAAACAGAATTAGATATTGTAAGAGAAATCTTCGTCCAAAATGGATACCCAATAAGATTCATCAACAATAATATTAAACCAATAATTCGGAGAAATGAAACTTTAATTGCGCCTAAAAAGAAACTCTACGTGAACTTGGATTTCAAGGGAGATTTAGCAAGCGATATTCTCAAGAGAAGGATCACATCATCTCTGAGAAGGACATTCTTTGCAGCAACGCTAAGAATAGTGTTCTCCAGTCGCCTACTGATATGCAGAAGCCTCAAGGACAAGATCCGCATCTGGCCACTTCTATATGCATATATCAGTTCACGTGTTGCTGTGGAGCCAGGTACATCGGTCGTTCGACGCCCATCCTGTCCAAGAGGATTCAAGGCAATAGTGGTGCAATAAGGATAATTGAACACTTGGTTAACACTGATCATTGCATTTCAACAGACGCCTCCTTCAAAGTAATCTAAAGAGTCAAGAATAAGCCATCAAAGGTAATACGGTTTCATCTCCTTTGTATCACTGAAGCTGTCTGTCTGGATTCAACATAGAACTTGACACCGAAGTGCACCAGTTCGAGTTGCCACGTTCCATGTAGCACACAAAGGTAGACAAGAAGATGAGTGAAGAGAATAAATAGACTTTGACAAGTATAAGAGCGAAACAGAATGGGTAATGGTAGAAAGGAATATGAAAGATTACACAGACTGAATACATCTGCGCTGGCCATTGACAACGATTTTGAGCCATGTCACCTATTGTCTCCAGCCATTGATTCCTAGAGTCCCGAGGGCCCCAACCCGGAAGTCTGAATCTCCCTCCCTACCTGACCGACTCAGTTTAACTGTCAAGGATTTCATGGATTGATGAGGCCATGTTTTTGTTTGGCCACCACTTACCCTTTTCCAACCTCCACCTATATCAGCTAGCAATGCCCGTCGGGGGAGGCGATGGTTAGGCATGCGCAGCACGTGACCTAGCCATCTCAGTCTATGTAACATTATAGCCTCCTCGATTGATTTTCTCTCTTTGCCCAACACTCTACGCCTAACGTCAACATTACTAACCTTATTAAACCACCTAACGTGAGACAGAGATCGCAGACATCTATGATCGAAATCAGTCAACCTTTTCATGTCTTCAACTCGTATTGGCCATGTTTCAGAGCCATAGAGAAGGACCGAGCGAACTGATGAGCAGTACACACGACCCTTGGTTGATAGCCAACCGGATGTCACGCCTGCGCCAGAGATGGTGTAAGTCAGCGAAAGCAGCTCGAGCTTTTTGGATCCGTGCTGAGATTTCATCGCCAATCAGTCCGTTGGTGCTAATACAACTTCCCAAATAGGTGAAGTGGTGGTCAACATGTTCTATCACTTCACTCCCTATCATTAAGCTAGGAGTTGACGTAGTCCATCCAGTCCTGTAGCACCATCTTACATTTTACAAGGGCGAATCGCATACCAAACATACGAAGATTGCTGCTCAAGGTGTTCAGAAGACTCTGCATTTTGTCACCATCCTCCCCTAACAGGACTATGTCATCTGCATATTCTAAGTCCATAAGACTATTCCCTGGTAACAAGTCGATTTCTAAGTCGTTACCTTCAGTTAAGGATACCTCCATTAGCATATCTATGATGAAGTTAAACAGGAATGGGGAAAGTGGATATCCCTGTCGGACACCACTGGTTGTTATCAATTCAGATGACAATTCCCCATAAGCCCTTACACGACTACGTGAGTTTGAATAGAGTGCCTTGATTAGGGCAATCCACTTTCTTGGCACTTCCTTCACAGTCAAACATTGTGATAGTACCTTTCGATCCACGGAGTTGAAGGCCGCCTTCAAGTCGAGAAATATGGCAAGTGTTGGACGCCGAAAAGTGTGTCTATGTCCTAGAATTTGTCGGAGAGTGAAGATATGATCTATGGACCCTCTACCTGGTCTAAAGCCTGCTTGATTTCCCCTCGTTTCTTCCTCTCGAGTTCTCCTTAGTCTGTGCATGATTACTGAGCCTAGGATTTTAGAAACTATGTTCGTTAGGCTGATCCCCCTATGATTATCACATGAGGACTTGTTTCCCTTCTTGAGTATCGGTATAATCAGTTACTTACCCCAGTCTGATGGCACTGTCTCTGATTCCCAGACGTTGCCTAGTACCTCATTTAATCTACAAACTAGTATGTCACCCCCATATTTAAACACCTCCGGAATAATTCCGTCGGGTCCTGCCGCTCTGCCTCGTTTCAAATTACTGATAGCTTTTGTGACTTCACTTACAGACGGCGGACCAGTGTCTATATCCCATTCGGGTGTGTGCTGGATGTCGGGGAGGCTCAGTGTGGCTGTAGGCAAGTTAAATTGTCCCTCAAAGTGTTCTTTCCAGCGTTCAAGTCGTCTATCCTGAGAGCTTATTAAGGAGCCATTTTTCTCAGAAATTGTTATAACTGTAGGGTATTGAATGAAGACGTTTTCACCTTATTCTGTCTGCGCCTGAACTAATCTGTCTATCTGCTCGTCGTACCTTCCGACTTAGTAAAGCACGCAAATATCAAAAGACAAAGGCTGGACTGTGACTGTGTATTGAAGTGCAACAACGATAAAGAAAGCCATGGTATTTATACATTTTACAACAATATGGACAGCTAACAGCATTTGAAATAATTGACCTTAATAGCCAATAACAAAGTGCGTGAGAGATGATAGTATACCATATGTGCGACATTGACAGTCAGTAACAAAATGTGTGGGAATGATAATATACCATATATACAAAATTAGCAGTCACTACCAAAATGCGTGAGAATGATAATATACAAAATTAGCAGTCAATACCAAAATGTGTGAGAATGATGACATACCATATATGCAAGTTTAAACAGTCAATACCAAAATATGTGGGATCCTATCACCTCCCCCCGTAAAGAGTGTAGGACTTGCTTTTTGGATCTATTTGAAAAGGTTTCGGAGCTCTTCTTTGTCGAGTTGACCTTTGCGTGGTACTGGATAGAGCGTGATCTGTGTGTCTGCCACATAACTGTCCTTTTTCATTCGTACGATAATGCAGCAAGAATTTATCCAAAATTTTTTTCTGTTGTTCCCTCCCCCTTCGCTTTTGCATAAGCACGCTTAAAGGTGTCGACGAAACGTTCAGTAATAGTTGACGTAGGTGGGACACTGTTGCAATTGATGTGGCAGAATGCATAGGAAATATCTCTGGCCATTTGGAAAACGCGTCGACACATATTAAGAAATGCATACTATTGAACGGTCCAGCGAAGTCAACATGAACACGGGACCATGGTTTGTCCGGTCGTGGCCAGGAACATAGTTCTGTCTTGCGTGGACACTTTGATGCTTGAGCACATTTACTACACTTGCGAACGAGGTCTTCGATATGGTCATCGATGTTGGGCCAGTAAACATAACTGCGAGCGATCGCCTTCATTCTCCCAACACCAGGATGTGATATATGAAGCTGCCGAAGCACATGGTCACGAAGATTAGCTGGAACGACAACACGATCAGCAAACATTATGCATCCATTAACGATGGATAGGGATTGGCGTCGCTGGTAAAACTGTTTTAAAACATTTGAATGAACATGTGGAGGCCAGCCAAATCGGATGAACTTTGATACTTGCTGTAAAACTGGATCACGCAGTGTGTGTCTGGCAACCTCAACTGCAGTCACCGGAAGATCGTCCAGAGAGATAGACATTATAATTGGGTTGTAATTAACACAGTCAAAAATGTTATATAGTTGCGCTGAACAGAATAAAAACTGTCGTCGTTGCGTGCTATAACTGCAATGAATTAAAGTAAATCCCCGTCGCCAATTGTTATAACTGCACTGAATTAAAGTAAAACCCCGTCGCCAATTTGTTATATCTGTAGGGGATTGAATGAAGACGTTTTCACCTTATTCTGTCTGCGCCTGAACTAATCTGTCTATCTGCTCGTCGTACCTTCCGACTTAGTAAAGCACGCAAATATCAAAAGACAAAGGCTGGACTGTGACTGTGTATTGAAGTGCAACAACGATAAAGAAAGCCATGGTATTTATACATTTTACAACAATATGGACAGCTAACAGCATTTGAAATAATTTATCTTAATAGCCAATAACAAAGTGCGTGAGAGATGATAATATACCATATGTGCGAGGTTGACAGTCAGTAACAAAATGTGCGGGAATGATAATATACCATATATACAAAATTAGCAGTCACTACCAAAATGCGTGAGAATGATAATATACAAAATTAGCAGTCAATACCAAAATGTGTGAGAATGATGACATACCATATATGCAAGTTTAAACAGTCAATACCAAAATATGTGGGATCCTATCAGAAATAGTCTCACTTATGATTTGCCTTCTCCCTCGCGTTTCCCTGATGAGTCTAAATAGTTGCCTAGTGTTGCCTATCGCCGATGCGTTTTCCATCTCTTTTGCCTTTGTCAGCCACCACTGTTCACGGTCCTTGCGGAGACTTTTAGTAAGTTTCCTTTTGTGCAGCTTTCGCTCCTCATTGAATTCGGAGCTCGCCCGAATAAGTCTTCTAGCATCTATCAGTTCGGATGAGGCAGTCACTGAAGCTCTGACCATTGACATAGAAAAACCGGAGCTGTGCATACAAAAGAAGATTACTCAAGCACTTCTACTCCCATAGTAACAATTTTTTGATTTGTTTTGGTTTTTTATTTTTATTTTGATGACTTAATTTTGTTTCTTTGCCTGTTCTTTAATTGCTTATAATTCTTGTATTCATTTAGACCTCTTACGTAGTTTCGTATTCTCTCCTTTGTTTCTATGTGCATCCTGAATAAAACTCACTCATCCAACTATTCATATTATCATTACATAACTTCTTTTAACAACTGTTTGTGACAACTCATCACCTTTGTTACTACCCTAGTTTCATTAACACTTAATTTTCTTGACTTGTATTACAAACCTTCGACCGTTTAGTTAAAATAACCTTAACCAATTGTAATTTTGTTTGACAAACTTAATGTACACATACATACAAAACAACATGTATATATTTGCGATAGTACACCTAAGAAAATGAATTCGCCGAAAAGAGACTCTTCGTTGATCTACGTGTTTTGTTTTCATTAATGCCTAGATGGGGATTATCCATGAATCAAAATGACTTTGTCAAGATCGGTCCAGTACTCCATACAGTTAGGAAATTATCGATTCTGATGTTTTTTAAATTTGTCCGACTTGTCCGATATGGCAATCAGATTTGAATACAGTCATAGAAATGAAACTGAAACTCATAGTCGTTGAAACTCTGCCATCTGGGAGAGATCAACTAAAGAATGACACTACTGACAACAGTCACGCTTCCGTCCTCCGTCCTCCTTTATGGTTGTGAGACCTGGCCACTGAGAGTGGAAGACATGAAAAGACTAGCTGTCTTTGATCATAGGTGCCTGCGCTCTATTTCCCGTGTAAAGTGGCATAATAAGGTGAGCAATATTGAGGTTAGGCGTCGAGTTCTAGGTAAACTGGGGAAATCAATCGACGAAGTCCTGAAGTTACAAAGACTGAGTGGTTAGGACATGTGTTACGTATGCCAGGTCATCGCCCTCATCGACAACAGGCAATGTTAGCGGATATAGGGTCAGGCTGGAAAAGAGCTAGCGGTGGTCAAACCAAAACATGGCACCAGTCAATGAATTCCGCAACAGTTAGTCTAAGCCACGTAGGAAGGTGTAGACTTCCTGACTGGTCGGGATTCTCGGGACGGTAAAGACCAATGGTTGGAAACAAATGGTGACATGGCTCAAAGTGATCGTTCTCAATGGCTAGCGAAGATGCATCCACTCCTTGTGACTTATGATTTCAAATGAAACTGTTGTTCTTCATAATTACTCTTCCTTTGTCTCACACCTCTGTTTACTGTCTCTCTTATGCTTTTCTTGTACTTTCTTCTCTTGTTTTGTGTGCTAGATGGAGTGTGGCGACTTGAACTGGCGCACATATGTGCAAAGTCCTATGTTGAAAACCGACAGACAGACAGTCACACTTCTAACTCTGGTTATATAAATAATTATGGTAATTTTATTCCCACAAACTCGCATTTTCATCATATATTTCCAACAGTGTCGTTGGAAATTTTCGCAACCAGTAGTATGTGATTTCTCTCTGGAACTGTTGCCATCAGTTAAATGTTATTCACACTCTATAACAGTGTGGTTGCTTTTAGTCATACGAGTATACACAACCGACACCACTATTGTTAATACCCAATCGTTGCAACCAACACAGTTCATTCGATCATTCTTTTATATAAATCTGATCGTGACTGCAAGACAGCGGCTAAAAATTTGGTCAGTGATAATTACAGGCGTCGCAAAAGCTGCCAAGGTTCATTGCTTATAGCTAAGATAACTAATGACTTTTAGACTTATGTGATCCCCAACAGTTCATAGTAGTTAGCAGGTATTTTTTTCATTCCTTTACATTCCCAGAGGAATATAAGGCTTCAGGCTAGAGGCATGAATTTTCTGTAACAGTGTTAGTTTTTACAGGATGCGGTTGCTAACCTCATGCCCAACCTTTCCTCTTCACCAGCTTTATTACTGGCTTAACGAGGTAAAAGAGTGCGTCAACCGGACTATGTGCACGGTTGGCGAGCGTCCTAACCGCTGTGCCACCGATGCACTTAGCAGGTATTGATAGTGCTATTTCTCTTCTCAATTTCAACACTTTTAAGGGCTCTGAAAACAACATTTCATAGTTTAATTATTTTGTTTCCTAAGCAAGTATTGTAATTTATATACACATATCAATCTCCTGATTTTTCGTGCTCGAGAACACCTAGCAGTGTGATTAAATAAAGGTGTTTTTAAACTGTCAACATTTCTATATTGAACAATCTCGTGGAAACAGTCCACAAAGCTAACATCTCTCTGGTATCGAATAAACTACCAAAGGATTCTAGATATTGGACACTCCAAAAAAACAAGGCCATTTCAGTTCACCTAATTCAGCCGGAGCTCTACGTTTGAAAGAAGCAGGTCCAGGCACTGTCGCTATCCTTGCCTGCTGTCGAGTCTATAAATTCAGAAATTCTATATTACTTCTCTTAATTTGCCTGATATTCAGTTTAGTGTTACACTGTTGCATATTATTTCTCTCTTACTGATGCTTTTGAAGTGTAATCTTTCGACAATACTGAATCAGAGACGGTTCCATCAGACTGGGGTAAGTAACTGATTATACCGATACTCAAGAAGGGAAACAAGTCCTCATGTGATAATCATAGGGGGATCAGCCTAACGAACATAGTTTCTAAAATCCTAGGCTCAGTAATCATGCACAGACTAAGGAGAACTCGAGAGGAAGAAACGAGGGGAAATCAAGCAGGCTTTATTTTTATTTATTTTTTTATTTTTGATTTACAGCTTGATTCCACACTGTATTTTCGGTACAAGGATGGAATTTTCAGCAGGGATATCGGTAGCCCAAATTTTGCAGGCCAACCATAGATATCAGGTGTGCGTCGGTGCGGGCTCGAACCCCGGACCATTTGAATGGTCGGCGAGAGTCCTAACCACTGTGCCACCGACCAGGTAGAGGGTCCATAGATCATATCTTCACTCTCCGACAAATTCTAGGACATAGACACACTTTTCGGCGTCCAACACTTGCCATATTTCTCGACTTGAAGGCAGCCTTCAACTCCGTGGATCGAAAGGTACTATCACAATGTTTGACTGTGAAGGAAGTGCCAAGAAAGTGGATTGCCCTAATCAAGGCACTCTATTCAAACTCACGTAGTCGTGTAAGGGCTTATGGGGAATTGTCATCTGAATTGATAACAACCAGTGGTGTCCGACAGGGATATCCACTTTCCCCATTCCTGTTTAACTTCATCATAGATATGCTAATGGAGGTATCCTTAACTGAAGGTAACGACTTAGAAATCGACTTGTTACCAGGGAATAGTCTTATGGACTTAGAATATGCAGATGACATAGTCCTGTTAGGGGAGGATGGTGACAAAATGCAGAGTCTTCTGAACACATTGAGCTGCAATCTTCATGTGTTTGGCATGCGATTCGCCCCTGTGAAGTGTAAGATGGTGCTACAGGACTGGATGGACTACGTCAACTCCTAGCTTAATGATAGGGATTGAAGTGATAGAACATGTTGGCCACTTCACCTATTTGGGAAGTTGTATCAAAACCAACGGACTGATTGACGACGAAATCTCAGCACGGATCCAAAAAGCTCGAGCTGCTTTCGCTGACTTACACCATCTCTGGCGTAGGCGTGACATCCGGCTGGCTATTAACCAAGGGTCGTGTGTACTGCTCATCAGTTCGCTCGGTCCTTCTCTATGGCTCTGAAACATGGCCAATACGAGTTGAAGACATGAAAAGGTTGACTGATTTCGATCATAGATGTCTGCGATCTCTGTCTCACGTTAGGTGGTTTAATAAGGTTAGTAATGTTGACGTTAGGCGTAGAGTGTTGGGCAAAGAGAGAAAATCAATCGAGGAGGCTATAATGTTACATAGACTGAGATGGCTAGGTCACGTGCTGCGCATGCCTAACCATCGCCTCCCCCGACGGGCATTGCTAGCTGATATAGGTGGAGGTTGGAAAAGGGTAAGTGGTGGCCAAACAAAAACATGGCCTCATCAATCCATGAAATCCTTGACAGTTAAACTGAGTCGGTCAGGTAGGGAGGGAGATTCAGACTTCCGGGTTGGGGCCCTCGGGACTCTAGGAATCAATGGCTGGAGACAATAGGTGACATGGCTCAAAATCGTTGTCAATGGCCAGCGCAGATGTATTCAGTCTGTGTAATCTTTCATATTCCTTTCTACCATTACCCATTCTGTTTCGCTCTTATACTTGTCAAAGTCTATTTATTCTCTTCACTCATCTTCTTGTCTACCTTTGTGTGCTACATGGAACGTGGCAACTCGAACTGGTGCACTTCGGTGTCAAGTTCTATGTTGAATCCAGACAGATAGACAATACTGATTCGATGTTACTTAAAACAGCACTGGCGTTGTCAATGACAGTATTTTCTTGATTAGTGCTGTCATACAGCTTGTAGCACCTGATGAAAAAGACGTTACCGAAAAGAATATTTTTTTTCAATTAATCTGTCGTTTAAATCTTGAGTGGGCGTCGGTGGCACAGCGATTAGGACTCTCGCTGATCATGCACATGGTCCGGGGTTCGAACCCCTGCCGACGTACACCTGATATCAATGGTCGGCTTGCAAAATTTCGGCCACCGATATCACATGCTGAAAATTCCATAGTTGTATCAAAAATGCGGTGTGGAATCAAGCTATAATCAAAATAAAAGATGCAATTGTAGAACTTGGGCATTGTGGTAGAATGTATTATTAGATAAGTTTATTTTAAATGCCGCGCAGCGATGCAGTATTAACAACTGGATGACAGTGTTTCGAGCATAAATTATTGCCACTCATAATCATATCAGTTTTAGTCACACGTTATCTCAATTTGCCTTATATACGTTTTTTTCTCTCTCTCTCCTCTGCCTTTCCAACTTCCCTTTGTTGTTTGTTGCCACTTCCCATATCTCCGGTGTGGGCGTTGCGTCATTCCGATTGCACATGGGTGGTGTTGAATTGATAAGCAAAACTTCAGTGATTAACCTCCCTCTCTCTCTCTCCACCCAACTATATTAGTTTTTAATACTTTCACCCTGGCCTACCCTGTTCTTGTGTGATTACAAGCAAGTCAATGCTATGCAACGGTGGAGCTTCTTTCAAACACATCAATACTTCAACAGATAGTCTATGTGGACTATTTGCTTATTTCTTAAGAGTCTAATCAACTGGAGAAGTGTGAATGAGGTCACTTCTTTCACTTATCAAGGCAGCATCGTTTCAACTACAGGTGTTGGCACGGATGGGAATGTCATGGCCAATCAGGATCGAAGAAGCAAGACAGAGATTCATTATTGTGAAATCAGTGTAAAAATCTGATGCAATCAGTATAAAGAAAAAGATTTGTGCTTTCAAGTCAGTGCTTCTATATAATTCAGAGACACCTGGAAGACGCGTCACATAAAGCATTTCTAACAGGCTACAGACTTTCATCAACAGCAGCCCTTTTGTCGATGCTGAAGATCGGATGATCAGGGCGGATAAACAACGGGAAAACAACCGATCAAGAACGTATTGTCCAACTAATTTGCCGAAGGGAATAGAGGTGTTGAGTGACATTGCGTGCCAGGCACTCTATTGTAACCCGAATGGGAAACGGTAAGTTGGACATGAGGCCGAGGGTGGCATTGAGAAGATCGTGTGAACAGGAGATGAATGCTTATGGGTAATTGTGGAACCAACTAAAGGGGACTGCATAGAACAGGAGATGAAATGGAGATGTGCTCATGAAGCTCCACGTTCCACTCAAGGGAATAATAATAAAATAAGAAGAGTCTTATAATCCCCAGTAATATTAATGAACACAATATTCAGGTGAAGACAATATACGTACATTTCCATTGTATTGCGTATTGCATAAGTTTGAATTTTTTCAACCAATCCTAAATTGAGTATCTTCTTCATCCTTTTTAGGGTTCACATAAAGATCAAAGTATTTTATTAATCGTTGATCGTAGTTTGGATCCTGTTAGTCCTCTTTTGCATGAATTAACGCTTCAAGCTATGTGTTATGATTTACTTGATGTAGAGGATAATTCAGTTGTGTAAGTGCCTACTAACCTTACCTTCAATATAATATATTCCATTTGTGAATTTAATCATACAGTTTTTTTTAAAATCTTATTAGAAATTGCAAATCATAATTTTTTTTAGATAAGGTGATTAAAACTCACTGACTTCATTAGTGAAGAAAAATGTACAAGAGCCATTCGACAAAAATGTATCAGCTTTCTTGTGAAACAATTCACTGTATTATTGTTATTATTATTATATCCTTTAATTCCTAGGGGAACATAGGGCTTCAGCCACAAGTCTCCATTACCTTCTGTTTTCTGCCAACTTTTTCACTCCGCTCCAAGTTTGCCCACATGCTTTCATCTCCTCTTCACATGACCTTCTCCAAGTCACCCCACTCTCGCACTGACAACCAACTCGCCACTTCCCTTTCGGCCTCGTTCCACTCGAGCAATGGATGGCTTGTCTAGTGATGTCACTCACTTGATCGTTTCCTCAGAGTATGGCCAATCCATCTCCATTTTTTCCTGCCTATTTGTTGCACAGTCGGTTCCTGGTTGGTTCGCTCATTTCCAAAGATCCCTGTTGTTGATCTTTTCTGGCCAGCCATCTGATCTTGAGTATTGAGCGAAGACAACTGTTAATGAAGGTCTGAAGTTTGCCTGAGATGCTCTTTATGACGCGCAGTGCAAGTCTCTGACCCGTATAGTAGCACTGACTTCACATTGGAGTTGAAAATCCGGATCTTATTTTTGATGGTGAGTGATGTTGACCTCCACACAGACTTAAGGGTAATCAAAGCCTGTCTTGCTTTTCCGATTCTGGCTTTGATATCCTCGTCAGTTCCGCCTGTAGTTGAAACGATGCTTTCTCGGTAGGTAAAGGAGGTTGTTTCTTCCAGGTTCCTCCCATTTATACTGATTGTTGTCTGTTGTTGTTGATGCTGTTGGTGTTGGCCAAGAATCTTCATCACCTCTGTTTTATCTATGTTCACCTGAGTTGAAGTCCTATGTTCGATGCTTCTTCCTGTGCCAGCTTGTTGCTTTTCACTTACATATCTTCCAGTTTGTGGGAAATCAGACATATATCATCGGCGATGTCCAGTCTTTTTTTGTGTGAGTCCATTTTATGCCTGTTTCCTCATTGCACGTTGTCTGTCTCGCTGTCTGTCGCATTATCCAGTCTACTGCAATCAGGAAGATCATTGGCGATAATAGACAGCCAGTCAGCCTTGCCTCACTCCCGTCCTCACTTCTTCGAAGGCTTCCGTAAGTTTCCTGTTGTGGATTACTTGGAATGCAGCATTGTCGTATAACTGTTGGATGAGATGTATTATTGTCAATGACACCCCGTAGTAGCGAAGTAGTTGCCAAATCACCTCTCGATCGACGCTGTCGAAGGCATTCACTGTGCATTAAATGAAATATAGCTCATGTGTTGTTGGTAGAAGTTGGAATTCATGGACATTGAATCAGGTCCCAGTGACTTAATTGTCTTCGAGCTCGCCTTGTAACCGGAAGCTCCTGGGTTCTAACTCTGGCGGTAGATGTGTACTATGAAGAGTTCTAAAGTAGGACGAAATAAATGTACAGTGCTTCCTAGTTGATTTTCCAATGTCACCTCATGGTGAAATCCTGAAATGTGGTTTTTGAATCGCTATAAATATACAAAATAATCTATTGTGACACTGATATAAGAATAAAACTTGTGCACTGTGGTAGAGTATAATTCCATTATGGGTAAATTTTTGTTTTGATAAAGTCTCACAGTGTTATACAGTAATGTTTACTGATGACGTTTCGAGCACAATTTATTGCTCATAATCATATCAAGGTACTCACACGACTTCCTAACTTCATTTATATAGTTCCATTATTTTTCACTTGATTTGATTGGTAGTACTATTTTCCATATTTCTGGTATGAGTGATGACTCATTCCTATTGCATGTGTTTGGTGTAGACTCGATGAACCAGGCAGGATTCAGTAATCCACCTCTATCTCTCTCCACCTATCTAGATTACTTTCTAGAATTTTAACCCTCTCCCACCCTATTGTGTCGTTGTGTGTTAATGCATGCATTGCAATTGCTGAGCTTTTTCTAAATTACCTATCTTTTCAGGGTCAACCATTCTTACCTTAGCTACATCCCTATGTTCCGACAATCTGTCTACCCCTGACCTACTAGTTTGACCTATGTAGTTGACCTCACAGTCATTGCAGGGTATTTTGTAAATTATATTATTTTGTCTGATTGGGTCAACTGGGTCCTTTAACCTACACAACTTGTCCCTGACTGAGTTTGTAGGTTTAAATGCCACTCTAATTCCTGATTTATTTAGAATCCTACGTAGGGTCTCAGATGTCCCCTCCTTATATGGTATAACTCTACATGCCTTATATTCTCTCTTATTTATGTTATTATTACTAGTTTCACAATTATTCTTCATTTGCTTTTGGCCTTTTTCGATCTTCCTAATGAATTTTAAAGGATAGTTATTTAACACCAAAGCCTCTTCTATCTGTTCTATTCCATCATTCCACTTCCTTGAGATTGAGATGAAGTCAATTTGGTTTTTGGTTCTCCCATCTGGTGTCACCCATATGCTGAAGTTTCATTAGCAACTTTGTTTACAGGGTGAGGTTGCTAGCCTCACGCCTGAGAAGGAATGGTTACATAAAGATAAAGTTTAGAGAGAAGCGACCTTTTGGGTTGCTTCCCTTAAAATCGGAAAACAACGGACAAAATAATCAGAACAACACCGGCAAAAGGAAAATAATTCATACATTTGGTTCCCTTGATAAATTTCGATAAGAAAGGAAGACGAAATTTGCAGTATAAAATGATATCATTCTATTTCACAGGTTCTCATCAGCTGCAGACTACCTGGAATTACAATGGTTATATAGATGATAATAACATACTTTAATGTTCGAGTGGTGGTAGAAAAGAGATACTATAAAATTGACGCATCTAAATGAAAGCATTACAATGTTTTTAGTTTAAGTTTTTATCATCAATTTATACGCTTTTAAAGTTGAAAAGAGGGGGAGGGGTAAGAGAGAAAACAGAAAAAATTGATTAACAGAACAGTGTTAGCTTTTAGGTTCACATAGCAACTCAAGAAACAAAAGCGGTTACATTATAATAGAGGCTTTTTTTGTATTTCCCAATGAATGAAAAAACAAAACGAAATTTCATTCATTGGGAAATACAAAAAAAAAGCCTCTATTATAATGAATATCATATACCCAATGCCCAAATTTTTTCAAACCGTTAAAAGTGAACTTGGTTTGGATATATATAAAAGCGGTTACAGTTTGTGAGATTAAGATTTGTTCAGTGAGTTGAGATCACTGAATTAGATGACTAATCAAAATCAAAATTCTGTTACCAAGGGAGTGAGAGGTTAATCATATGTAACCGTTTTTGTTTTTTTGTTTCTTGAGTTGCTATGTGAACCTAAAAGCTAACACTGTTCTGTTAATCAATTTTTTCTGTTTTCTCTCTTACCCCTCCCCCTCTTTTCAACTTTAAAAGCGTATAAATTGATGATAAAAACTTAAACTAAATACATTGTAATGCTTTCATTTAGATGCGTCAATTTTATAGTATCTCTTTTCTACCACCACTCGAACATTAAAGTATGTTATTATCATCTATATAACCATTGTAATTCCAGGTAGTCTGCAGCTGATGAGAACCTGTGAAATAGAATGATATCATTTTATACTGCAAATTTCGTCTTCCTTTCTTTATCGAAATAACGAATCATTATCTGCAGTGGATGGGATATTCTTTTGACTAAGCAAAGGCAGTGTGTGTAAATCATGACAATATAGGTTAACAATAACACTCATTGTAGGTTTAAACTATGTAGGAAACTGTTAGTTTGATTGGTAGGGTTTCCGAAAGATAATTGGAATCCATGATCTAAGACCCTAGAAAATATGGTTCGTAATGAATGTTTATGGCGCAGATGCATTCTTGCTGCATATCCGTTTAATTTGCAGTGTGTTATTTCGGTGAATTTACCGTAAATGGGTGAGAAATCCCTTGAACTACTTCCGGCCAATGGTCAAAGTAGTAAAATTGCAAACAGGAATTACAATATAGTAATAATATTTAAGTATTGGTTTGTAGGGATTTGATTCATTGGTTTCAGGATTTCATCATGAGCTGACATTGGTTAGAGAACCATTGGAAAACCTGGGAGTACTTGACAGAGCTCGCCTTGTAACCAGAAGGTCCTGGGTCCGAGCCCCAGTGGCTGCGTACTGATGAAGAGTCCGAGACTAGGCTGACGAAACAGCTGCCCAGTACTCTCAGGTTTTCTGATGGTTCTCGAACTGATGTCAGCTCGTGGTGAAATCCTGAAACCAAATAATAATAATAGTGATAAAATAAACATGAAGGTCGGGGAAAATCATGTTAGGACCAAAGTCACTAAGAAAATTGTTTTTTTTTTCGTGCAGTACGAGAATCGTCTCCCTAGATGTCGTTTCTCTCTTCACTAACATTCCGCTGATAAAAACTGCATGCTTTCTTTGTGACTTCATTGATCCCAGTAGCATCAATCTCGGCATATCAGTCGATTATCTAAGGGAGCTGTTACTATGATGCACTTTCAACGTCTACTTTAGATTCAACAACTAAATATACCGGTAATAGGTTCTCCTCTAGGGGACCCCTCTTGGGCAGCTGCTTTATGGCTTGGCTAGAAAACAATTCCTTATCATCAACTGTCGATGAGCTCTGTCTCCACAAGAGATACAGTGGTGATACTTTCATTGTTTGTGATGAGAATTAAGATCATAGAAACCTACTCAAACACTGACTTCACTTTAGAAGTTGAATCTGACTCACTATTTCATCTCCTCGATGTTCAACTGCAAAGAAATACTGATAACTCTCTGAAAAGATCCATCTAGAAAAATTCCACAAGGAATGGACAGTTTATCACCTTTCAAAGTTGTGTTCGTGTAAGCAAAAAGAGAAACCTCATATACTCTATTTCCTCTAGGATCCTTAAAATATGCACTGAGGAATCAATGGACAAAGAATCACTCAATCTCCGAGAGACGTTGATAGAAATTGGTTTCTCAGCAAGATTCATAGACACCAATCTAAAACCAAAGAAAACATCTGAAAAGGTCCAAGTCTCCCTCAACCAAAGATGCTAATGCTTAACCTCGAATTTAAAAATGATACTGTAGCAGAACTCTGTAGATCGCTTTCGGAATTTCCCAGTAAAACATACTTCGCTGCCGGCTTACGAGTGACATTTCCTTGCAAGAAATTATTCAGCCAGCACGTGAATGACAAGCTTTCGCATCAGGCCATTTCATCATGCATACAACATTTCACTTGCTCGTGTGAAGCAGAGAACATTGGCCGTATCATCCGTCCGCTTGTAAAATACGCTTAGCAAAGGAGAACGCAAGGGTGTATATAGTTCAGTAACAGTACATCTGGGGAATTCAGGACATTCAGTCCCATGTGTTGTTAAGCCCTTCAGTTAGATACACGATCCTATCAAACTTCTGAAATGGAGTGGGATCAAGGCATCTGAAAATAACTGAGGCACCAGTGATCCAGAAGTTCAAGCCCCACGCTATGTATTTTAAATAAATACTTCCAACAGTTGTCCCTACCATGGCCGTCACCAAACGTCAGTCCTCTCAATAATGATTATCCTATCCAATGTTCCTATTTATTTCTGTTATTTTCACGATTTTTTTTCGTTCCTATCTGCATTACTGTTTTTATCCGAACTTCCTGTGTATTTTGTTATTGTTATGCTTTCAATCCATAATTACACAAAAAACAGTCAAGTTTCTTAGTAATTAGGATCTTACTATGTTCTTATCCCATCTTCCTGTTTATTACACTTTAACAGTTTTATTAATTTGCCCATGACTGGAAGTAGTTCAAAGGATTTCTAACTCCCTTACTGTAAATATGTGGTGAGAGCAGGCTGCTAGCCAATTGGTAGGCATTAATTTACGTCAATGTCTAGGTCACTAATATTGGCCGTGAGAAAATATGAACAAGGCTGATTCAACAGCCAATCACATCAGACTTAACGTGGGCAAATAAGATTTGCAGATATATGGCTTAACTTTTCGAGAAACCAGAAGCAACCAATCAGAAGACTGTGTTCGTCTGCTTGAATAAGCTATAGTAATGTACATGAAATATATATATATATATATATATACGTGTTGATTTCCGTAATAAAAGGATCTGTTGCCGGCCTTTGTCTACTATTGTTACAAATACACGAGTGTACAGCCTAGTTGATTTTGATGTTGACTTCATCGAAAAGAACGTTTTCTTCTTTGCTGCAACCGTCTTTTTCAAATAATCCCGATGATCTAGTGTGTGTATTCATTTTTTCCTTTAATTTCGTTATTTACAAACGTGCGTCTCTTACAGTTTTAGATTATCGTCTAACTTTTTAGTTTTCATCGAAATTATCAGCCTGTTGTACAAATCTAAGGATGTGGCGAAGTACACACCAGTGCTCTAGGTGGGCTATATGAATTATGTCTGTCTTTTTGTTGGTTATCTAACTTCTTAATTAAATATTTTCTTTCCTATTTAAAGATTTGATGGGAATCGTAAAGCAAATGTAGCTGAAGGAGATACGTTGTGGAGAGAGTTGCGGCATCAACATATTGCAGATGTCACGAGGTATGTGTTCCTTGGTTAATTGTAAAAGTTCTGAATCGTAACTACTATTTTGTGGTCATTCTACATTTACACATAGAAAATATGTCGCTTGTCTTACAGTTTTACCTTTAATCAAAACACGGTAGGTGGAATGCTTGCTAGCTACGCTGAATGCCTGGCTTCAATTCCCGACCGACGCATTCCTAAAACTTCCATAGTTTATTAGGCAAATAGTAAGCTACGAAAAGAGAAATGCAAAGGGACGAAAAAATATGACTTTCACTTCTTTTAATCCGATTCATTAATCACAGAGGGATTAGCTTGACCACTATGGCTCAATAATAATGCGTAGACTAAACGGTGCTCAGAGGGAACTAACAGGAGAGAACCAGACGGGCTTTAAACCAGGAAAAAAGTGTATTGATCATATCTTCAAGCTTCGACAGATTCTGGAACATTGGCATACTTATCATCGGCGTCCAACAATCGTTATATTTCTTGACCTAAAGGCGGCACTCGGTTCTGTCAACTGAGAGGTACTATGGGGATGTTTGGCTGTGAAGGGAATGCGGAGATAATACTTCGCACTGTTCAAGGCACTCTACTCGAACTCTTGCAGCCACCCAGGTGAGAGCTTACGGCTAGTTGTCATCTGAACTGATGACAACCAGTGGTGTCTGTTGTGGATGCCCACTGTCCCGGTTTCTGTTTAATTTCATCATATGTAGATGTATTAATGGACTTAACCCTAACCGACTTCTGGAACTCAGGGATTCACTTATTACCATCAGGGAATAATCTCGTTGAATCAGAATATATAGATGGTATAGTCCTCCCTGTTGTGTAAAGACACTGAAAAAATGCACTCTTATGAACAACTTCAACTGAAATCTCTGAATGTTTGGCATGCAATTCCTTATTGTGAAATTCAAGTAAGATGCTACAGGACTGGACTACATCGACTCACTCATAGCTTAAAGATAGGGAGGGAGTAAAGTGGTAGCTGAGCGTGCTGACCACTTCATCTATTTAAGAAATTGAATCAGCCAAGTCCAGAGGGTTGATCGCCGACGAAATCTCAGCACGGAAACAGAAGGCTCGTTTGGCATTTAATAGCCAACTTACGCCATCTCTGGCTCAGTAGACGTGATATCCGGTGGGCTACGGACCAAAGGGTGTGTGTACCGCTCGGCAGTGTTTACTCTGTCCTCCTCCTTTATGGCTGTCAATGAGACATGGCCAAATTAGCTGTCTTTGATCATAGGTGTCTGCGTTCTATCTCCGGTGTTGAGTGGTATAGTAGAGTGAGTAGTATTGAGGTAAGGCATAAAACTTGGGCACTGTGGTGGAGTATAATGCCATTATGGATAAGATTTGAATAAGTTCCCTCCTACACCTTAAAGACTAAACTCCGGTGTATCACCGTATTTCGTATTTTTCCACCTACTGGAATATTCAATTGGATTTCAAAGAATTGTGACGTCCTTTAGAAATCAAGAGTTCACGCGTGGATGATCCTACCTATCTCAATAGCTTATTTTCAAGCATATTTCTCCTACCTTAAGTCATTTTCTCTACATCGTAATTTATT
Source organism: Trichobilharzia regenti (assembly GCA_944472135.2). NCBI lineage: Eukaryota > Metazoa > Platyhelminthes > Trematoda > Strigeidida > Schistosomatidae > Trichobilharzia > Trichobilharzia regenti. The sequence goes on along the minus strand of OX235263.1, from coordinate 20,576,586 downwards.
TGCTTAACCTTCAGGACACTCCCTCAACGAGTTCGTGAATTTGCTGAAAGTAAGAAACAATTCGCAGAGTTCGAAGAAGCCACAGCATCTCCTGTTTCATCAAACGATGATAAAAATAAAAGTGCCGTTGGACTAAGAGGTCTTTCCGATCTAATTAAACGTATGCCACAATATCAAACAGAAGCGGCCAGTTATGCAGCTGCTTATCATGTCGTTGAAACGTGTATGATTAATTTTAAAAAGGGTGTAGATAAACTGTGTGAAATTGAACAGGTAGGTTTGTAAATTATTGATTAGTATTATTATTTATTTATTTTATTATGAGTACTTGTGTGCGTGTTTGTGTACCTTTTGGTTTTTGTCGAACCACTTATTTATGTGTGTAGTACATTAAAAATGGATTCCACCATTGAACGAACATACCTCAAATATAAGTTAGCTTAATTATTTGTTTTCGTTATGTGTATTCTCACTTCAACGCTATTTGTCATTTACTAAAACCAACTCTGACCCTATTTAATCAAATAATTTGTTTTATCAGACAGGATCCGGCTCGTACTGATATAGCAGTACCATATATATATATATATATATATATATATATATATATATATATATATATAAGCCCGCATACTTCATTTGAATCATTTGTTCTGTGTAGATTTCATAATAATAATAATAATAATAATAATAATAATAATAATAGGAAGGTTCCAGAATAATTTCTGGACAAGGGTCAGATTAATAGAATAGAATTACAATTAGGAATTAAAATACCATAATAAACAAGGCGACGAATAAAGCTCAAACAAAGTAGCATCATAATTACTGAGAAGATTGACATATCGTGCAATTAAGGGTTAGAAATGTAGAAATAATAAAATAACATGAATAAACGGGAAGTTTAGATAAGAAAATCAATGGGATATTCACTATAAGAAGAATTACCTGTTTATGATGGCCACGGCAGGGACAAGGGTTGAGCGTATTTCTTTTGGATATGTAGCGTGGGTTTGAGATTTTGGATAGCTAGTGTCTCGGCTATACCCAGATGTCTTAATTTTACTCCCTTTGGCAGGTTTGATAGAATCTTGTATATTATTTTGAAGGATTTTTCGAATGGCACTGAATGTCCTGACTTGACCAGATGTTGTGTCACTGAACTATATACACGTTTTCGTTCTCCTTTTACTAGCCAGGCTAGATAGTGTTCACGAGAGCGTTTTTCAAGTTGGCGCATGGTACAGCCGATGTACTCAGCTCCGCAAGAGCAAGAAAACTGGTTTATACACGTTGAAGTGGCCTAATGTGACAGCTTGTCCTTCGCGTTCTGGTTGAACAGTTTCTTGCAGGAAAACGTTAGTCGTAGGCTCGAGGCGAATTATGTTTTCCTCAGAGATTTAGGGAGGCATTTACAAAGGATTTCTGCTTCAATGTCACCTTTGAATATTAGATTATGCAGAAGAAGATTCTTCGGGACGGATTGAACTTGTTCGATCAAACCTACCAAAGGGAGTAAAATTAAGACATCTGGGTATAGCCGAGACACTAGCTATCCAAAATCTCAAACCCACGCTACATATCCAAAAGAAATACGCTCAACCCTTGTCCCTGCCGTGGCCATCATAAACAGGTAATTCTTCTTATAGTGAATATCCCATTGACTTTCTCATCCAAACTTCCTGTTTATTCATTTTATTTTATTATTTCTACATATTTAAATCCGTGATTGCATAAACAATTATTCATCACATTAGTTATGATCCCACCAGATATTTTTATCCAAACATCCTGTCTATTGTTATTGTTATTTCTACATTTCTAACCCTTAATTGCACAATATGTCAATCTTCTCAGTAATTATGGTGCTACTTTGTCTGAGCTTTATTCATCCCCTTGTTTATTATGGCATTTTAATTCCTAATTGTAATTCTATTCTATTAATCTGACCCTTGTCCAGAAATTATTCTGGAACTTTCCTACCCAATTTATTATAGATACACGAATGTACAGTCTAGTTGATGATTTCGTCGAAAAGGAAATTTTCTTCACTGCAACTGTCTTTTTTTCCCTATAATCAAATGTGTATATTCCGTAATAATAATAATAATAATAATAATAATAATAATAATAATAATAATAATAATAGGTCTATTCTAAACGGTACTTTTAGTACAATTATGGAATTTCCAACATATGATACAGTACAGTAACTGCATCTAACTTTCTCATTACAAGGAGTAATAATTAAAAGAAGAGCATTCACATTGACAGTAATTAACATTCAACTTAGTTTCAACTTCAGTGCCATCTGTAATAGTAAAAATCATTCGTATTAACCAGTTCATGTAAGTCGCGCTTATATATGAAAATAAAATTAACAACCTGACATTTGAAGAGATTTAGCTTAAGACCATTTGACGAAGACCACTATCTAATTTCTGATAAAAAGTTATTTATTTTGGAACAATCTGATTGAGATGTAACCACCAGCGTGAAAACAACCAGATCATCGACATACTTAACGAAATCGGCTTCGTCAGAATGGGGCTGACGATCGATGCGGTAGATGCCATACATCCATGATTACCGGATACTGTAGGTCAAGGTTTACTTGGCGTGTCTCTTGGTTCGTATTGTCAATATATCTAGCGATAAGGGATATATCACTATTGGACATATACACAATGGAAAGTCTACCACTACTGGACATCTTACCAATAAATCTGGAGACAGAGAGATTGATTAAGAATCTCTCAAGTATGGACAAGCTGAAGACTGAGCGTTTAAATAGTGTCACAGTTGATATTGTCTGTGAGAGTTTGAGACGCCTAGATACTCCATTACAGTCACTGACACTCCTGACCATCGTGACTTCATTAAAAACAGAACAACTGGTACACTAGCCAGCTTCATTGTATGTCTTTGATTGGAATTATGTTCGCAGTTTCTCTTCTGAGTAGAGTTGCGATGAAAGTTCTTCGCAGTATGTGTGTAGACCATAATGTTGCCAGTCATCATTGATTTTATCGTAATATCGTAATAATTACTGGCATTCTTCAGGGATAAATAACAGAAAAATTGTGATACGTCAATAGGTAGTTTGACAATGACACTAGTTACTCATATAACAACAACTGTCAAAATAAGTCGGTTTTCAATTGTTGGTTTCCTGGGATTTGTTTGATTTCAAGTTTGACTTCATTTAGAGAAGCATTGAAAAACAGGGAGCACTAGACAGCTGTTCCACTCTTGTTCTGGACTCTTCACCAGTATTAACCCCATCATCCCACTTAGTATTAAACCCGAGAAACTTCAGGTTCCATTTCTCTGTAGCGTGAATAATTTGCTTCTCCTTATTTACGTGAAAATGCTTTTCACTCAACTTACTTAAACTTGCTAAAGAAATCTAACTCTAGTTCAATTGCCTTCCAGATACCGATTGAAGACTTTCATCTAGCAGTAGTTAAAAAATACTCTTAACTCATTCATTCCCTACACAACTACAAACAATCCATTTAATATTATTATTATTATTTGTTTCCCATAGTTCATTCTAGTGCGTCGGTGGCATAGCGTTTAGGACGCTCGCCGACCATGCACATGGTCCGGGGCTCGATCCCCGGCCACAGACGCACTCCTTAACCTCGTTAAGCCATTAATAATTCTGGTAAAGAGGAAAGGTTGGGCATGAGGCAGGCTAGCAACCCCATCCTGTAAAAATAGTCACCACTGCTACAGAAACTTCAAGCCAATAGCTTAGAGCCCTATGTTCCGCTGGGGAATGTGAAGGAAAAAAAGGGTAACATAAAAGAGATTGTTTGAGTATGAAATGAAAGTTTGTGGGCAGTTGTTGAACCAGCTGAAAAAGACAGCAGAGAATAGGATGAAATGGAGATGGGCTACACTGAAGCCCCCTTTTTTCCACACGGAACTCAAGGGCATTATATTAGAATAATAATAATACTAATTTCTACTACTTTCTAGTGTAGTTATTTACTGCATTTGATCTATGTATATACAATATCTTTTTTCTAGGATCTTGTAATGGGAGAAAACGCCCAAGGTGAACCAGTAATCGATCCGATGCGTGTATTGGTTGATATATTCAAATATGATTTTACATCAGTGGAGGAACGTTTACGCCTAGTGTTAATCTTTTCTCTCATTAAAGGTAGGTAACGCTTTGAACGTTTTTTTTCTCTAGTTTACTTTCAGTAATACTTTCCGTTCATTTTGGAAATCGCCCATAGGTAATTATCTTATTCTATTGTCAAGGTTGACAGGACGCTTTGCTAGTTGATGTACCTGCCAAGTGTCTTAGCTCCCTTCTCAGTGATTAGGCTTTGTGTTCAGTTATCGTATTCCTACTTCATAGTCAATCGGATGCCCACCTTACTTTCTGTTGTACTAAGTAGTTTGCGTTAACTTTTATTTTAGTTTCAGTGTCACCATCACCTTTTGATAAATGTATGCTATTCACTGTAGTCTTATATTATAGATTTGACCTCATGTAAACAAGTTTTATTTAAAGGCTCTACATAACTAGACAGCAATCGATAGTTACTGTGATTCATATTAGAACCATCAATGTTGAGAATGGGTAGTGATATGATGATGATGACGAAAATTTCTTCAGCTCCACATAGCTGAGACTTCCAAGAAGATCGACTACACCGGAACTTTGTATTCAAAAGGAACACGTTCAGGCGCTGTTCCCACCGTGGTCAAGAGTGCTTCTTCCCCTTAACCCTCATGGGTCTTTTTTCTTCCTTTGGTTATTATTATTATTATTCGGCATAATATATACCCTTCATGCAAACATTCTCTCAATACTATCGTATTTTCCATTTATACTATCCGAACTTATAATTAGTAATATTGTCTGTTTTCTCAATATATACCTCCACCTATTTCATTTCACATATTCATTATTTCATTATGAACCTCTCATTGCAGTCTTAATATTTCCTGTTTAATATATACCATTTTGTACTAGCCACTCACTCACCTGACACCTTTTATAACCTTGAACTGACTTGTCAATTTTCCTACCTCACACTCTGCAAATCTATTATGACTAATCACCACCCTTGTTTCCCATTTTACAATATTTTATAACCGGTTTCAGCCTGGCGCGTTTGTCACAAAAATGGCTAATCTGTTATTCTACGTAAAAACATATATTATTATTGTTCCCTTGGGTTCCTAGTGGAACATAGGGCTTCAACTGCACGCCTCCACTTGTTTCTGTCTTCTGCTGTACTTTTCACCTGCATCCATGTTAGTCAGTCCATTCCGTTTCAACTCCTCTTCACACGATCTCCTCCAGGTCACTCTTGCACTGACGTTTCACTCGTCGCTTCCCTTTCGGCCTGGTTTCACTCGGGCAATGGTCTGACGCGCGCACGATGTCACCCAGCGGCCTCCTCAGCGAGTGTCCAATCTATCTCAATCCACTTTCTCCTGCCTATTTGTTGGGCGATTGGTTGTTGTTTTGTTTGTTTGTTCCCATAGTTTTCCATAGTTGGTGATTCTTTCCAGCCCGGACATCTGATCTTCAGTGTAGGGCGAAGACAGTTGTTGATGAAGGTCTGCAACAGGCTGTTGGAAATGTTCTTTGAGATCCGTATAGAAGAAATGACTGACGTGACATTTGTATTGAGGATCCGATTGAATTTTGTTGTTGATGCTGGCTGAGTGACGAAGATTTCCAGACTGGTTTCAGGTTGATGAATGTGTGTGTTCCTCGCCTTCCCGATTCTCGCTCGATTTGACATCCTCGTCCGTTCCGACTTCCTGTAGTTGAGACAATGCTCGCTAGATAAGTGAGTGAATGAAGTAACCTCTTTGATGGTGATTGGCGCTGGATGTTGTTGTTGTTGGTGGTGGTGGTTGGTTGGTTATTTTCATAACATCCGTCTTGTCTATGTTCACCTGAAGTCCTGTCTTTGCCGACTGCTTCTTCGACCAGTTTGTCGGTCGGTTTTTGCTTGTTAGTCATCGATTTTGTGTGACATCAAACATAAATCATCCACGCGCGAAATCCAGGTCTTCTAGGTTGTTCGCTTCGGTCCAGGATATCCCTGTCTTCTCGTTTCTCACTGTCTGACGCTGTAGAATACAAACATACTTGACAATGAGCTATGATGTAAGTGCAGAAAAGCTGATAATGACCATTACTTCAGTAGGTGGTGGTGGAACGCGGGATTCGAAGTCATGATTCACTAGTGTTTATAGTCTAATGGTTTAACCAATCCACTGCGGTTATACATGTTTAAAAAGCATAGACAGTTCGTTAAAAATCATTTTTAGATAATTTCTAATGATTATTTTTTTAACTCTCAACTTTCATTATTATTGTACCTTATTCATAATTTTATTCTTTTAGAAGGATTCGCAGAAACTCATTTGGATAAATTACTAGATTGTGCTCAAATTCCAAGATCATATAAACCGTTATTTGCAAGTATTTCACTGATTTTAAGTGCACAAGTGATTCAAGTTGATGTAAGTTTTTAAATTATTTTTTCACTCATACATACACACTTTTTTTTTGAAAACATCAACCGATACACATCTGCCTACAATAGATTTTGATCACTCTACTTTGCTTCTGATGAGCATGATTTCGATTTACTGGTGCATTTTACTCTTTATGATGCTGATTTAATTGCGGAAACACTTATTAAATAAAAGTCTTTCCAGTGAAACGAAGTTTCTTTGGCGAATTTTCTTACCACACAAAATTCATATTCATACAGTTAATCCCTTGGATAAATTTGACAGTTGTTAGAATGCATGCACCATTGGATCGAGTCCTATTGGCTTGATAGTCTACGAGCTCGCCTTATAGCCGGAAGGTCTTTGTTTCTAACCTTGCCGGTGGGTGTGTGATTATGAAGAGCGCCAGACTAGGACGATTTAGCTCTCCAGCATCCCCTAGTTGGTTTTCCAATGGTTCTCTAACCGATTTCAGCTCATGATGATGAAATACTCTAATCATATTTCAGTAGGTCAAGTACTCCATAGTAGGCAAAAGTTGTTGGAATCTATTGTCTTCCGGATACATGGTAGTTTTAGATGCCTGTATGATTAATCCCCGTCCGCCAAAGTCCTACCGTCACCTTTAATAACCTTGAATAAGACTTAGATGAAGTAATTGAAAAAGGAAACATTAATAAATGCTTTGCAATAGATGATACTGGACTTCTATTCAAACTAAGCACATTTGGATTTTCTATGTGACTTTGCAACCATCTAGGAATGTGTTTTTTCCAGCAACATTGGAACATTCTATTGGTTCTACCGCTCGCTATATGTGTACCCGCAACTAAAGGTGAGCTTGTAGATACAATGTGGAGTAGGCTACATAGAATTCCGTCTTTTAATCGTAGGATGTGGAATCAATCACTTAGAAATTATGTGAAAATGATAAAAAAAATTCGACTAGGAAATAAAAAAATAAAACGCCGGGGTCAAATCAATTCAGCCACTTGAAAGAAATGCAAAATGAAATGTTACCCCAACAATCACTTGTAACTCTGGGCAGTTGGAAATGCTTTACATCTATTGTGTGAGGACTAGCGATACTAAATGTCTGCCCCAACCTTGGTATGTGAAGCGAGTTTCAAACCTGTGGCCCACTGGGTTGGAAAGAAGTCAAGCGCCTAGACCAATGAGTCACAGGTCCTCGGTTGATATTACTTTCTGACCTAAGTTTCTTTTTTGGCGCATCACGAAAAGCATCTCCAACAGGCTCAATGGTAATGTCTTCGACTAAATCACTAGGTGACTACTCCGGATTCGAATCTCAGAAGAGAACATGAGTTCTTTGAAGATTTCAGATATACCTTACTGACGGACTGATGAGCGCTAACAAGCACAAAACCTAAGTTCAAGGCTTCCTACCATCTACCCCTCCCCCCTCAATCATCTAATAACAACAATTCAAAGTTGCACTATGATGGTGAGCCCACCTAACATAGTGGCTATTTTGCAAACTTGACTAATAGTGTTCACTCTGCATCAAACAAAGTAGTGGACGTATGACACTAGTTACTGCCTAGTGACCAATCAGAGTATATATATATATATATATATGGGTTGTAATTTCTAATTTTTACTTAAAATTAATTCCTACAGTAATTCTTCATCCCCTATTGTTTCTGCTCAGATTACATATATATATTTTTTCTGTAGTCACTTACTATGTTTATAAATGTTTTTGTTAAGCATGTACTTTATACCTTATTAGTTTGTTTATTAGATATATCACACAGTGAAACAGTATTATTTACTGGATGACAAAGTTTCGAACAAAATTTATTGTTCATAATCATATCAATTGTGATCACAGGATTTTGAAACTTGAGTTTTATAGTTTTCTTTCTTTTCTCCTACTTTTCGTCTTTGGGGTAGTAGAATTTTCAAGATATCCGCCTGGACAGGTGTTGAATCATTCCTGTTACATGTATTTGCAGTTGATTCGATAAACAAAGCTTCTGTTATCAATCTTTCCCCCCACCCTTTGACATTAGATTTTAAAACTGTCATCTTATCCCACCCAGCCTATTGTATGGTTGTGTGTAACTGCGTGTAGTGCTATAGCTGAACTATTCTCTAGATTTCCTATCTTATTTGGGTCAACCAATCTAGATTTTGCTAAGTTTTTATGTTCAGCTAGTCTGACTGTCCCTGTTCTACTAGTTTGACCTATGTATTTGACTTGACAATCATTGCAGGCAGGGTATTAGATAAACTAAATTGTTTTGTTTTAAATGCTCCACAGGATTGATCCTTTAACCGACAAAGCTTGTTTCTAATTGAGTTTGTGGGTTTGAATGCCACTTTTATTCCTGCCTTGTTTGGAATTACTGTTGATGATTTAGATTCCTTATTGTTGGTGTTATCACTATTATTGTTATCATTATTATTATTATCACTATCGGTACTATCATTATTTATTGTATTCTTACATTTCCTTACATATTTCTCGACTAATTTATCCGGGTAATTATTAAGTCTCAACTTTTTTATGTTTATCGCTTCCTGTCTTAGATTTTCCTTGGTACTACTTACTTTTTGTGCTCTGTCACTCGAACATTTCACCAATCCTATTTTTACTGACATAGGATGGGATGATAGGAAATTCAAATATCTGTTTGAATGTGTGGGTTTTCTGTAAACACTAGTGTTTAACTTCCCATCTTCTTTCCTTTTTACGTTGCAATCTAACATTGGAAGTTCCCCTTCCTGACTTTCCAATTCATAAGTGAATTGAATTGCCTCTACCTTCGAGTTGATGTGCTCGAAAAAGCTACCTATATCTTGTGTTCTAAGTACAGTGAATGTGTCATCTACATACCTCCACCATACTTTTGAGGTGCGGCTGAACGTTTCAAACGCTATGTCTTCCCACCTATCCATGAATATATCTGCTAGAACCGGGGATATTGATGATCCCATGGCAACTCCCTCAGTTTGTTTGTATATTTTCCCTTGGAATTTAAATACTGTAGAAGTCAGGCAAAGCTGCACTCCCAGCATTATGTCCTCAAGTGGCACTTTTGTCCTAAGTTCGAGTTCTTGGTCAGAAATGAGTTCGTTTCTGACCGCCTCTATAGCCATATTTATTGGTATACGTGTATATAAACTGACAATATCAAAACCAACCATTTTTTTTCTTCATTTTCAAATTTTAAATAATCTAATCTATGTTTTAGTTCATAAGAATTGGTTAGTCTAGATTCCGATAGGCCTTCTAAGGGATTTATTACCATGGCTAAATATTTAGATAATTCATAAGTAAGCGAATTTCTAAAATCAATTATAGGGCTGATAGGGTATCCTGATTTATGAACTTTGACAACACCATACATCCTACTAGGGTTATTAGTTTTGGGCATTAAATTAAACCACTTAGACTCACCTAGAAACGGCTTCATTCGGCGTATAAGGTGGTCCGCTGTGGATTTCTTAACTTTATTCATAACTGTGTCTATTGATTTACTAATTTATTCATATGGTCCTGTTTGTATGTGAGTATTTACCTTGTCCAAATAGTCTGATTTGTCTAATACTACTGTGGCATTTCCTTTGTCTGACTTTGTGATTACTATATCCTCGTTATTCTTAAGGTGTTTCAGGACTTATATCTCTGGTTTTGTTAGGTTAGGCTTTCCACATTTTTGTCGTTTTAATATAAGTGGAATTAAGGGATATAATAATAATAATAATAAGTGCACATTGGATGATCTGGACTTTGCGGATGATACATGCCTGATTTCCCACAAACTGGAAGATATGCAAATGAAAAGCAACAAGTTGGCACAAGAAGCATCAAACATAGGACTTGAAGTGAACATAGATAAAACAGAGGTGATGAAGATTCCTGGTCAACACCAAAACTGACAGCAACAACAACACACAACAATCAGCCAGCATAAATGGGAGAAACCTGAAAGGAACAACCTCCTTTACCTGCCTGGGAAGTATCGTTTCAACTACAGGCGAAACTGGCGAGGATATCAAAGCAAGAATCGGAAAAGCTAGACAAGCTTCCATTACCCTTAAGTCTGTGTGGAGGTCAACATCACTCACCATCAAAAATAAGATCCGGATTTTCAACTCCAATGTGAAGTCAGTCAGTGCTACTCACTATACGGATCAGAGACTTGCACTGCACGTCATAAAGAGCACCTCAAACAAACTTCAGACCTTCATTAACAGTTAGCTGTCTTCGCTCAACACTACTCAAGATCAGATGGCCGGCCAGAAAAGATCAACAACAGGGATCTCTGGAAATGAGCGAACCAACCCAGCAGGAACCGACTGTGCAACAAATAGGCAGGAAGAAATGGAGATGGATTGGCTGGCCATACTCTGAGAAAACAAACTATCAAGTGACATCACTGGACAAGCCATTGCTCGAGTGGAACCCGAAAAGGCAGCGGCGAGTTGGTCGTCAGTGCAAAGATGGAGTGACTTGGAGGAGGTCATGTGAGGAGGAGATGAAAGCATGTGGGCAGACTTAGAGCGGGGTGAAAAAGTTGGCAGAAAACCGAAGGCAATGGAGACTTGTGGCTGAAGCCCTATGTTCCTCTAGGAATTAAAGGATATAATAATAATAATATGTGTGCACATTGTGCCCGTACTTCTTCGGCTGTTGCTTTGTCTATCCCACTTAGTGCTATTTCTGTTTTTAGGGATGACATTCTCAGGTTTCAGCTTGTCTACTGATACGTTGAAATTTAGTCCCTTTTCTAATGTACTTTATAATTTCTCATTGTGGTAGGTAGTTGACTGTATTCATTTCTTTGTTACAGTTTTGATTAGTGTTTGCATATTCTCTATATATATAAGAAAGTGAAAGTTTCACATCTATTAGTAAAAATTGTTTTAGTATTGATCATTACTCAAAGTTTTATTGTTATTATTGTTCTCATTTTAATGTTTAATTGTTTTCTAAATTACTCTTAAGATGAAGTCTCATGTTACGCACTTTTATTACTATTATTATTACTATTATTATTGTTAGTTTTTGGGTATTAAGGAGCATTTACATAATATGTTAAGTTGTTTACGATCAATGTTAAAGAATCAGACAGTGTTTAGATTATGTATTATTTCCACACTTTTTTTCTCTCTATAATTATTGAATGAGGTCTCTTGGGGTGAACACGTGATTATTAGCATAGAGATTAACCCATTAGAGTCGGGGGTAAAAGAAGTAAGGCTAGACTGTAAACTTTTTCAAAACTATTGTCGTTGAGAGAGGGATACCTTATGCATGTATCCCAGCATCCCATCTGAATATAGCATGCTACTGAAAGTTGAACTGCCTGGAATGGAGGGGGGGGCGGGGAATAGGGAATAGTTGTTGGACTGAGCTGTACAAATAAGTACAGTTTTTATTACTTTCTGGATTCCTCATAACTGGCTGCAACCTGAACAATATCAAAATTATTAAGTAGATTAAAAATGTAGACAGTGATAGGGAGTAATTGATTGAAACTGAGAGTAACATTGGTCAGGAGTAATGTAAGTTGCTGTCTGTCTGTCTGTCTGTCTGTTTTCGACATAGAACTTTGCACATATGTGCGGCAGTTCAAGTCGCCATACTCCCTTCACGTAGCACACAAAGCAACAGAAGAAAGTAGAAGAAATGCATAATAGAGACAGTAAACAGAGGTGTGAGACAAAGGAAGAGTAATTATGAAGAACAACAGTTTAATTGGAAATCATAAGTCACAAGGAGTGGATGCATCTTCGCCAGCCATTGAGAACGATTTATAGCCATATCACCAATTGTTTCCAACCATTGGTCTTTACCGCCCCGAGGATCCCGACCAGTCAGGAAGTCTACACCTTCCTACATGGCTTAGACTAACTGTTGTAGATTTCATTGACGGGTGCCATGTTTTGGTTTGGCTGCCGCTAGCTCTTTTCCAGCCTGACCCTATATCCGCTAACATTGCCTGTTGTCGAGGAGGGCGATGACTAGGCGTATGTAATCTCTGTCTGGATTCAACATAGAACTTGGCACCGAAGTGCAGCAGTTCGAGTTGCCACCTTCCAAATAGCACACAGAGGTAGACAAGACGATGAGTGAAGAGAATCAATAGAGTTTGACAAATATAAGAGTGAAACAGAATGGGTAATGGTAGAAAGGAATATGAAAGATTACAGAGATTGAATACATCTGCGCCATTGACAACGATTTTGAGCCATGTCACCTATTGTCTCCAGCCATTGATTCCTAGAGTCCCGAGGGCCCCAACCCGGGAGTCTGCATCTCCCTACCTGACTCAGTTTAACTGTCAAGGATTTCATGGATTGATGCCATGTTTTAGTTTGGCCACCACTGGCTCTTTTCCAACCTGCACCTATATCAGCTAACAATGTGCGACGGGGAAGGCGGTGGTTAGGCATGCGCACCACGTGACCTAGCCATCTTAGTCTATGTAACTTTATAACCTCGTCGATTGATGGCGTATGTAATACATGTCCTAACCATCTCAATCGGTGTTGTAAGTTGCTGAATAATTAAGAGCGAAAATGATCGACTATTTATAGAAGAATTGCATGACTAAGCTTGGAAACAAAAGGAAAGAGTTCAATGGATGTTTTGTGGATAGAAATAAATTCTAACTAGAAAGAGTATAGAAAGTTGTGGGTTATGTAACCACAGGAAAACACGTTTTTATAAAATAGACAGAAAAGAAGGGAAGGATGAATCATGTTCAGCTGAAAAATTCAAGTTTTCTAAAACAGGACAGAAGATGACGTAGTGAAATTTGTGCGCTTTGTTTTCACCAAGGCAGCGCAAGATTCACCGCTATCTCTTTCACTGTACATAGATTTGATTTTAGCCGTTTGATTGTGCGATTGCCTCAGCAAAACGAAGCAGGCTAAGTTCCTTCTATCTGTTGGTTATTTTGAACGCCTTCAGATTTTCCACAACATGGCCAGTGTCTAGTAGATGGCGTACAATCACACTGTTTGATGCTTGTGAATCCTTCAGTCTCAGTTTCTTTGGTATATGTTCAGCGATGAAAACAATAACTCTTCTGTCTGTTCTTCCAATATATGTGCTTTGGCACGTAAATGTAAATTATTAAACACAGTTGGAGGTAACATAAGGCCTGAGTATGTCCACTTTTAACTGTCTTAAACAAGAGTTCGTTTGATAAACACATACAAGCTTGGCACAGTTTGATATGTTCTTATCAGAGCAGCGTTCAGTCTCCATCTTATTCTACTAGCAGTATCATCACCTTTGAAGGCAAGCTGTAGAAAGACAGGTTTTTTCTCTACTGCGCTGTATGTACATCACCTTGTCGGGACTACATTTTCCATGTTTGTCGATGAACTTCTATGAGCAACCATTATCACTCAGGCCTTTTTCAACAGTGGCTAGTTCTTCCTCCGTTTCCTCTACAGGTTGCCTGACAGTAGTTGTGAATGAACCGAAATTTATAGTTGGCGGTCTTCAGTGACATAGTTCAGAATCTGACGATTCCCATATACACACTTAGAAAAGAAATAAGCAACAAATTAATCAAAGAAATATGTTCGTTTTCAGTCAGTTCCTTGTCATCAGCTCGACACTAATATGTGGTTTTTTTTACATCAAATTTGATTTGATTGGTAACAGGATTTCATCATGAGCTGATATGGGTTTGAGGACTACTGGGAAACCAACCAGGGAGTGCTTAACAGCTAAATCATTGGCAGTACGCACCCACCGCCAGAGTTCGAACCAAGGACCTTCTGTTTGCCAGACGAGCTCGTGGACCCTTATGCTATCAGGATTCGACCTACTGGCCTATGAATTCCAACTTTCGTAAATTCGCAATATAATGCGACCACTAGCCAGCTTTAAAATTTGTGGGCCATCGTATTGGATCCTAGAGGCTTAAAGCTCTACGAGTTCTTCTTGCAGCCAGAAGGTCCTAGATTCGAACCCTGACGGTGGGTGCGTACCTTTGAAGAGATCCCGATTGGGACGAAAAGGTTGTCTAGTACTCCGTAGTTGGTTTTCCAGTGCTCTTCTAACTGATTTCAGCTCATGATGAAGTCCTGTAGCTAGGCATTTAATTCTTCTTACTCAGCATTATTTTACAAATTTCCCGATTGTGTAATGACTTGTTGGTAGCCCGTGACGAATTAACTGATCTTGAACTTGAGGGTTATTTCTTACCTGTCTTTTAAAACTTTGTTACCTTGTTGCTTACATCTTCCAGTTTAACTGTTTTGATGGCCTTTAATCCCTTATATTCATCACCCACTTCCGCCGCATACCTAAAACTGACATTTTTTATGCATTAAATTACCACATGATGTTACAAAACTGCATTCTATCTCCCATGTTAGATGGTGTAATATGGTGAGCAATATTGAGGTTAGGCGTCGAATGCTAGGTGAAGAGGGAAAATCAGTAGAAGTTATACCGACTGAAATGGTTATGACATGTGTTACGTATTGCTTAGCCATCGCCTTCGTCGACGACAAGCAGTGTTCGCTGACATAAGGCGGATCACGTTGGAGACGAGTTAGTGGTGGTCAAACGAAAATATGTCACCATCAATGAATAAAATCCACAACAGTTAGTTTAAATCAACCAGCCACATCGGGAGGTGTAGACTTTGTGATTGAAGAAGTCCTCTGGACGGTAAAAATCAACAAAAGCTGGAGACAATATGTGATAAGGCTCAAAATCGTAGACGCATCCACACTCCTTGTGTGGTTTATAATATCCAATAAAATTATATTGCTCCTTCATATTATTGTTCTTTTTGCCTCATATCTCTGTTTTAAATCTCTTCTGTGGCTTTGTGTGCTACATGGAGGGAGTGTGGCTACTGGAACTGCTGCACATTCGTTCAAAGTTCTACGTTCAAACCAGCCAGCTAGATGTTAAATAAAACAATATATTAGTGTACAGCCAATGATGAAGAACTAATTGTTTGTTTGTTTTTTTTGTATAAATAGCTCAGAATCGTTTGCTGTCGCCTAGACACATTCTTTCTTTTTTTTTTCTCACCTACCACATCTCTATTTCCTGCTTGCAAGAATTTAGCTAAAGTCAACTTACTTGAGTTACTGAACATTTTCGTTATCCGCAGACTTTCTCCGTGTATCTTGTATTTGAGAAATTCAACTATACCATATGCATTACAGGTGCGCTGTGTAAAGAGGCAAGTGTCAGAAACGAATTTTATAAACTTGCCTTATAACCAGCAGTAAATAAACAGTGACTTATAACCAAAACTATTATTACTGCATACATGTATATTCTTCTTCTAGTTACCTTTCGTTTTTCGCGGTTTTATTATTTTCCACTATTCTATGTATTTAGTTATTTGTAAAAAAAAAGATAAATTGTTACAATATGTACACACTGCTGAATATTCGATTCTGTGTATAAAATGTATTGCTTGGAATGAGGCGATTATTATTATTATTATTATTATTATTGTCACCATGTTACTCTAGTAGTGTTGTACAACGTTTTATTCTCTTATAATGCCATACATAATGTGTGATATGGTAACTAGAAGCACTTGTAACACTATCTTACGTTGATAATGCATGTCTTGAAGATTCTTTTTTTCACATCTCTGCTAAAAATACCAGTGACTTCCATTTCCACATCGATTATACTGGTTGTTATTTATATGTTATTGTTCTCTTGGGTTCCAAGTGGAACATATAGAGCTTCAACATCAGGTTTCCACTTTCTCTCTCTCTCTCTCTCTCCCGTCACATTTAGCTCGTCCTGTGAGTGTCCATAGTCTCCCATTTCCTCTGTGTCACCCTGGAAACTACTCCCAACTCATTATTTTTTGTCTGGATTAAACTCGATCGATGGTCTGGCGTCCGATATCATTCAACGGCCTCCTTATTTTTTGTGCCCAATCTATCTCCACTTTTTTCGGAATATTTATTCGGCAATCGGCTCTTGGCTGGTCTTTTCCCCATAGTTTCTTGTTGTTAATTCCGTCTGGCTTACCCTCTATAGCTGACTATGGACCAAAGGAAGTTGTTGATAAAAGTCTTTAACCTGTTGAAAATGCTTTCCGTGATGCGCCATGACCTATATAGAAGAAATGAATTAACGTTTGTATTGAAAATCAGGATCTTCTTCTTTATGCTGACTGAGTTAGTGCAGAAGATTTTCAAACTGGTTTCAGGTTGATGAAGGTGTATCTTGCCTTTCCAATTCTGGCTGGCTGATTGGCTTTTACATCTTCATCCTTTCTGTCGCTTGTGGTTGAAATCGTGTTTCCTAATCAGATAAGTGAAGGAAGTAACCTCTGTCAAATCTCTCCCGTTGATGGTGAATGGTGCCGGTTGTTGTTACTGTTGGTTGGTTATCTTCATCACCTCCGTCTTCTCTGTGTTCATCGGAGTCCTGTCTTCGCTGCTTGCTGCTTCAGCTGGTTTGTTCGTTTTACATGAGGTATAAATCATCCGCGAAATCCAGAACTCCTAGGATCTTTCTATTGGTCCAGCGTATTCCTGTCTTCCCCCCTTCTCATAGTCTGACTCATAATGCAGTTCACCACAATTATTTTATTGTTATCGGCGATAATGGGTAGCCTTGTCTTACTCCTATATTCACTTTGAACGCCCCACTGAGTTTTCCGTTGTGGGTAACCTGACACATGGCATTGTCGTATAGCTGTTTAATGAGGTTGATATAGATAACACTAGTAATCTATTCCAGTTTATTCTATGTCCTATTCTGAAAGTGTCTTCATTTGTCTCAAATCAAATCTCTGCCAACCAACACTTGAAAATTAATCTAGTGCTCACTGGTGACTGGCTCCAGGATGAATTTGTCTGAAGTTCGACTGGCGAGTCGTAACCAACAGGGTCCAACAGGTTGAATATGGGGATGAATAATCCCTGATGACATTATACATCGGCCGTGCTATATATATCACGAATTGGCAGAAGTATGTCGGTAGTTCAGCGATAGAATCCTGTCTAACCACTCACGTGTTCCGAGGTGCGGTTCCCAACCGAAAAACCCCTCCGTCTCGTTTGGCTGGTGCCAAGCCCAGTAAAGAGGCAAGGTTGGGTGTGAGGCTAGCAATCTCACCTTGAAAAAAGACTGACACCACTGCTACTGAAACTTCGAGACTCAAGCTTGAAGCCCTATGTTCTACTCTGAAGGCGAAGAAATAAAATAAATCATAAGCATTCATGCATAATCGGACTTCGTCCCAGTGACTGAATTGTCAGTAGGCTCTGCTTGTAACCTGAAGATTCTGGATTCGATCCGTATAGGTAGGGTTATGGGTGTGTACTGTTTAATAGTCCTGAATAAGGACCAAAAAGCTACCCGAACCTTCTTGGTACGTATCCACCGGGTTTCGAACCTGATTTATCAATCCGTAATTAAACTTGAAACAAATCAAATCCCTACAAACAAACTCTTTGAATTTAATCTGACGCTCTTTAATAGACTGGCTGCAAGATGTGAAGTTACCTCGAATTCTAGTGAGAAATCATGATCACGGGGGGGGGTCCACCCCATCGGGAGTGACGACAAATACTCGCGGATGACACTGGTTGGTGCCAGTCGCGCGCTAAAATCACGTGTCAATAGAAGTGAGAATTCATTGGCCGTTAAGTAGGGTCCCAGTTGCTGGATGCTCCTAATAGCTTGGACTTGTAACCGGTAGGTAGTGGGTTCAAACCCTGGTGGGGTAGGTGCGTGCTGCCGATGAGTCCTAAACTGGCATGAAACATTACCAATTTGATGAGTATTTCTTGACAGTTTTATTATCATATGGTTTTATTACTATTATTATTTCCATCTTTCAACTATATTTTTCCTTAATAGCCTGTCACAATGACGTTACCCACTCAGACAAATATTCCACAATTTCAGTTAGGCAGATGTGTATGTCTTCAGCGTCTACCACCAGTGATGAAAGTTGCTAAAGTTTTACAAACCTTTCTTCCATCAAAAAAGAAACGTGTAGATCGTGTTGATGTCAGTTCATATGCACTTTCTCGTTGGACACCATATCTATTAGATATTATGGAGGTAAGTTTATTCCGTGTGTTTAGTAAAGTGTGTCGTATTGTTCTATCATGTATAAAATTTCATTCTAATAAAGTCACACAGTAATATTTACCAATGATGAACGACGTTTTGAGCACAATTTATTACTAATGTTCATAATCATATCGAAGCAGTACTCATACAACTTTATTGCTTCATTTATATACATGAGTAAAAGTTAATTAGACATTTGAATAAAATCCATAAAAGTTCAATAGACATGCATGCATGCTCACCAGTGACTGGCCCTATTCAGGCAGTTACCTGGGTTCTAGTGGGACAGCCGTGACCAGTAGGGTGCATCAGGTCGAAAGTGAGGACAGTTACTCATCGAAGAAGTGGTCGCGCTATATCGTGAATTGGCAGAAGTTAGAACTGATGGGCCATTGGATCGCGTCCCAGTGGCTTAATGGTCTACGAGCTAGCTCACTTTGTATCCAGAAAGACCTGGGTTCAAACCCCGGTGGGTGTGTGCTGATACAGAGTCCCAGACTAGGGTGAAACGGCTCTCCAATATCCCCTAGTTGGTTTTCCAATGGTTCTCTCTGTCTCTCTCCCTAGGACAACAAGCATCACTAGCCAAGACTCTGGAGTCCCGAGCCATTAATGTATGTTGTGTTTCAGAAACATGCATACAACACCCAAGTGTGGTTATTCACCTAACCCCATCGGGACAACAGGATGAATCTTCAAAATTCACCTTAAGGGTGTCAGGAGATGGCACAGCTAGTTCACGAGGATTAGCTGGCGTAGGGATAGCTTTGAGTACCAGGTCAAAAAAGGCATTACTTGACTGGATCCCGGTAGATAGCCGAATGTGTGCTGTCCGTCTGAACGGATCAGTAAGAAGGAGGAAGGACTGCACTACTCGCCGATGCCTTTTCGTAATCTCCGCCTACGCCCCCACTGACCGCAGTTCGGACGAAATGAAAGATGAGTTCTACCAAAAGCTGTCTAGTTCGGTGGGAAAGGCTAAACGCTCAGATATAGTCGTTCTAGCTGGTGACTTTAATGCTCAAGTAGGGAAATTGTGTCAGTCTGAGAAGGATGTCGGTGGCACCTATGGAGTTCCGTGCCAGCGAACCGACAACGTTGACCGTCTCCGGTCACGCACTGGTCCGCGGTCGGGTGTGCTCACGACTGAACGAACGTAGGAAACAGCTGGCGGTAAACCCATCACGTCCCCAGCTCGATCAGGAAACTTAATCCCTATCCCTATTTGAGGAAGAACTAGCTAAACACATACCTGAGTTCGACAGCTGTGCTCACCCTGAAGAAGCTTGGAAGAATATTCAGTCAGCCATAGATACAGCTGTAAAAGCTGTGAATAAGGTAAATCCAAAGGTGAATAAAAACCATTTGATTTCGACTGCTTCATTGGAACTAGTAGATGCTAGAAGACTTTTTCCGGCGAGCTCCGAATTCAATGAGGAGCGAAAGCTGCACAAAAGGAAACTTACGAAAAGTCTCCGCAAGGACCGTGAACGGTGGTGGCTGACAAAGGCAAAAGAGATGGAAAAAGCATCGGTGATAGGCAACACTAGACAACTCTTTAGACTCATCAGGGAAACGGGTGGGAGAAGGCAAATCATAAGTGAAACAATCTCGGAGAAAAATGGCACTATAATTAGCTCCCAGGATAAACGACTGGATCGCTAGAAAGAGCACTATGAGGAGAAGTTTAATTGGCCGACAGCCACGCTCAACCTGCCGAACATCCAACACCTCCCTGAATGGGATATAGACACAGGTCCCCCTTCCTTAACTGAGGTTACTAAAGCTGTTACCAATCTGAAACAAAGCAAAGCAGCAGGACCTGATGGAATTACTCCAGAGGTATTTAAGTACGGTGGAGACAGTTTACTGTCTGCATTAACCGAGGTACTAGGCAGCGTCTGGGAATCAGAAGTCCCATCGGGTTGGGGTAAGTCACTGATTATCCCGATATACAAGAAGGGAGACAAGTCTTCCTGTGATAATCACAGAGGGATTAGCTTGACTAATATAGTAGGTATCTAAAGTCCTAGGCTCAATAACCATGCGTAGACTAAGTGGCCCACGGGAAGCGCAAACACGAGAGAGCCAGGCAGGCTTTAGACCAGGAAGAGGGTGTATTGACCATATCTTCACCCTCCGACAGATTCTAGAACATAGGCAGACAATGGTTCTCTAACCGATTTCAGCTCATGATGAAATTCTGTAATCAGTCAAATCCATGGAAACTAACAACTGAACTCTTGTTTTCGTTACGACTATAATCAGCATCCTCTTAGAAGTGTATTTTTCATGCTCTTTAATAGTGCTGTATGGTTAGTACATTATTCTTTGTTCGAAGGTTCACTATTTCTCTGAGTATTCTAGATAAATATATTTGAATGTTTCTATTTTTCTTATTTCATCTTATAGCAAGCTATTTCAGGAAAGTTGGATAAGTCACGGTTTGGATTTGTTGTTGCAAAAGGCATCAAAGATGTTCATGGGCTTGGTAATGTTGTAGATACTAGTTCTAAAGGATATAAAAAGCCATCTGCACGATTTCATGCCAGTGGAGTTTTATCCTCTGGTTCATCAGCATCCAGTTCTGTTAGATCGCCTAGTCCAAATCCGGGGAATGATCGTAGTGCAGCTTCAGCGTCTTCGATGTCTGAACACTGTGGTCCTCGTCTTATCGTTTTTGTTGCCGGTGGCTTTACACTATCCGAAGCTAGAGTTGGCTATCAGCTGACTCAAAAAGTATGTGCTCAAATACTCATTGTCTTTTATGTGTGTGTGTTGTATGTTGTTGTTGTTGTAGTTATATAATATGACTGGATGTAATCCATTTTTATAGTACTGAGTGCGTAATTGTCCACTGGAACTTAGTGTTCAAAGCATAAATGTTAGTTTCTTCGACACCGAAAGCTACAGAAAGTCTGCACAACCAACTGAAATGATGATAAAATTTAATCTTTACCACTGATAATCCTTCACTGTGAGTTTATATGAATGAGATTGAATGGTATGCCATAACTAATTCAAATCATAGAACCAGATTGTAATGGTAAATGTATGCTGCGACCAATGGTTTGGAAAATAACTGAAACTGTATTGCCTGATCCGATACCTACTACTACCCTGACGTGGTGGTCGAGTTTGCATATCACAGTGACCCAATGAGCTAAACTGACTGGCACTGATGTCCCTCGAGGTCATATCACACCTCCTTTTCTATTCAACTTCATCATAGATGTGTTAATGGACTTAACCCTAGGTGACTTCAGCGACTCAGGGATTGACTTGCTACCGGGGAATAATCTCGTTGACTTCGAATATGCAGACGATATAGTCCTTCTACTCGAAGAGCCGCAATCTACGAATGTTTGGCATGCGATTCGCTCCCGCCAAATGCAAGATGATGTTACAGGACTGGACTACATCGACGCCTAGTTTAAAAATAGGAAGTGAAGTGGTAGAGCACGTTGACCGCTTCACTTATTTGGGAAGTACCATCAGCCCCAACGGGCTGATCTCTGACGAAATCTCAGCACGAATACAAGGGGCTCGTTTCGCATTTGTTAGTTTACGCCGACTCTGGCGTAGACGAGATGTTCGACTATCGACCAAAGGGCGGGTGTACTGCTCATCAGTCCGCTCCGTCCTCGTTTATGGTTGTGACACCTGGTCACTGAGAGTGAAAGACATGAAAAGACTAGCTGTCTTTGATCATAGGTGCCTGCGTTCTATTTCCCGTGTAAAGTGGCATAACAAGGTGAGCAACATGGAGGTTAGGCGCAGAGTTCTAGGTAAACAGGGAAATCAATCGACGACGTTGTGAAGCTACAAAGACTGAAATGGTTAGGACATGTGTTACGTATGCCAAGTCATCACCTCCCTCGACGAGCTATGTTAGCGGATATAGGGTCAGACTGGAAAAAAGCTAGCGGCGGTCAAACAAAAACTTGGCCTCACCAGTCAATGAAATCCACAACAGTTGGTCTAAGCCACGTAGAAAGGTGTAGACTTCCAGGCTGGGGTCCTCGGGACGGTAAAAATCTATGGTTGGAAACAATTGGTGACATGGCTCAAAACCGTTCTCAGTGGCGCAGATGCATCCACTCCCTGTGACTTATGATCTTCAATGAAACTGTTTTGTATTTCTTTATTACTCCTTTGTCTCACACCTCTGCTCACTGTTTCTATTATGCTTTTCTTGTACTTTCTTCTCTTGCTTTGTGTGCTACAAGGAGGGAGTGTGGCGACTTGAACTTCCGCACATTTGTGCAAAGTTCTATGTCGAAAACAGACAGACAGACATATCACACCAGAAAAGTTGTTAGACTAAAAACAGTTACCGGCATAATGTATTCCTTTTTTATACTATTCTGGGGTGTCTGTGGGTTAAGTCGTACTGCTAGAGAACGGGGATATAACAGCAGTAAGGCGTTTTCCCCTAGATGACCAGCATGCCGACTATGTTGCCTCTCCAATCCGGAGATGGCGAGGAGTTAGAAAAAATAGACCCTAAAAATTGTACATCCCAACTTACCCTAAAGCCTTCCGTAGTCGGCAGTAGGATCCCAGTAACGAACACAACTCCAAAAACCATTTTTAACAGACCGTGTGTGACCGACCTCAGTCTATCATCTTTTGGGCTCTGTGGTCACGTAGCACTAATTCTTTTGTCGTTTCAGGTACCCTAAGAAAAAACCAACTTCCACAGTCTGGACAGACGGGAAGTAACAATTGCTCACACGCTTTGAAAAGCACACGAAGCTCTCCTGATCATATATATTCTATTGTAAGGAGTGATGTCACACCTCCACAGACATTCCTCTGAATCTAGTATTTATCGTACAAACCTGCAGTGAATGAATATCCACCATAGTAAAGTTTAAAAAGTCACCGGTGGTTATTATAACGATTCGAAGTGTTTCAAAAGTTAGTACTTAGGGGTTGCACTGTGGAGAAATAACCAACTAAAGGCGAAAAATTCATCCCCCTTCCCTTGTCTAATATTGAGTCCATAATTTCAAAATTGATAACTTTTATTGTTTGCTTTTTTGAATACGATTACAAATGTGACATTTATTAAATTAGATGAATTGGTTTAGCGGTACTTTTGAATGGATATGTATAATAACAGTAATAAGACAGAGGTTGACTAACTTAGTTTCAGCATAGAGCTTTACTCTGACGTGCATCGGTTTAAGTTGCCACACTCTATATGGTGCAAAAAAGGTGTAGGAGAGAAGTTCAGAAGAATTACAATGAACAGAAGTGTTTGGGAGGAAGAATAGTAATAAAGAACAAGACAACCGTTTAGTACATATGTTAGGTTACAAAGATTAAATGTACCTGTGGCATTGAAAAAGAATTTTGAGCCATTTCACCAATAGTCTCCAGCCGTTGGTTATTAGCATCTCGAGTTCCTCAACCAGGCATTCTACACCTCTAACTCAAACCAACCGTCAAAGACTTCATGGATTGGTGCCAGATTTTGGTTTGACCACCTCTAACTGTCTTCTAACTTGATCCTAAGTCAGCTAACATTGCTTGTCAAGGTAGGCAGTAACCCGTCATGCATAACGCGTGTATTCTAGCTGTCTGAAAATAGAAGTTGTTACTCACCCTCGTAGTGTAGGTGGATAATCATTTTGAATAGAATTCTCAATTTGAGAATTCATTCGCCATTTGTATTTGTTTATAGCACTTTGATTTGACTAGCAAGCACTAGCGGTTGATGGGAGTGGTATCCTGCTACTTACACCAACCAACCAAGTAGTATGTATGAGTCGGTGGTATAGCGGTTAGGACGCTCGCCGACCATCCACATGGTCCGGGGTTCGACCCCCGGCCGGCGCACTCCTTTACCTCACTGAGCCAGAAATAATGCTGGTAAAGAGGAAAGGTTGGGCATGAGGGGCAGGCTAGCAACCACATCCTGTAAAAATTAAACACTGCTACAGAAACTTCAAGCCACTAGTTTGGAGCCCTATGTTCCACTGGGAACCTGAAGGAAAAATTATTTATTATTATTATCGATTATGTAATACTATATACTAAATCCTTCACAGAAAATTTCTTAATCAAGCAGAAATCCTTGTTAGTGTTAATCACTCAAATCCGTATGCTGTCGAGTTTCTAGTCAACTGCTGACAAAACTCAAGCAGATGTGTTCTCTATTGCAACTATTGGATGGAGTTAAATCGATAGATAAACCATTCCATTTCGTTAATTATCAACCTTTTACAGTGAACAAAGAGACCAGTTAACTCATTGCAAATAAGCATCCAACTAAACTTAAGACATAACAGTATTATTTTCATGCATTTATTCCCCTTTATGAATTGGAATAAAACAAAAATAATAGTTTTTGAATAATGATATGGGGTATTGCCACTGTCTATTCCGTTGACTTCTCATCATCTACCTAGAGCCTACAAATTTTACATGATGTCAGTTGACAGGAGGTTCTGGACTCAGGAAATAGTGCTCAGTAAATTACGCTTATATAGTTTTCGCACTGGGAGTTCACGTTTAAATAGAGTAAATGTAGGCATACAACAGTAAAGGAGTTACGTATTAAAGACAAGAGATGCGTAACTAATAAACCGGGTGACAGTGTACCAAGTTCAACTCAAATCGTAGTATCAACAGACAAGCGAAATTACACTATATCAAAAGGAGGTGGGGTTAGGTTAAGGTCAAAGGTTATGTGACGAAGTGAAAGAGAGAATAAAGACATTGAGTTACCAGGCGGTCAAGGAAAGACTGATTGATAACAGCTTCTTTCTGAACACATAAATCGGGTTTCAGACGATTGATAGAGATTGATTCGGCACCTCATGACTGGTGTCAAGGAGATGTCTGGTAATGGCACTAATGTAAGCGCCTTTTTTCTTGGGACGTACGCCGTTCGGTACACGTTCAGAAAATCGGAGGTGTTGTCTTCTTTCTATTCTTCTAATGTAACTGCTCCCGCAAATACACGTAAATTTGTATACAAAGTTGGAGTCAATATGAGAAGGGTATCTGTCGACTTTTGACTGTACCAACGAGTATGTTGTCCGACAGATGAGAACCAACTTGGTTATAGGATAGTGGCTCTGGTTAGTGGTATTTTCAATTCTAAAATCGAGGTGAATGAAGACAGGCTTTTTTACCTACTGTGATTTGTTTGATGTTTGAGCCTTCACATCTTCCATATTTGTTAATGAGTCTCTGAGAGTAGCCGTTGTTCTTCAACGTCTTTTCGAGAGAATCATAAATTCTTCCTCTAATTTCTCTGCAGAGCATATTTTCCTATCTCTCTTAGTACAGAGTCTTGACTAGTACTGATTTTGTTGTTAATTAACAATGCACACATTAACGCCTAAACAGTTGTATAGTTTTGAAGAGGAGTTTCGCAAAGGGAATAAATAGATTGCCTTCAGTGACTTATACGCTCTTAATTCAAATATATTTTGTTAATGTGTACCTGCAGATAGGTAGATAAATAGGCCTTTGAATTCCAAAGCTTTCTACTGGTTGACTTATAACATATTGAAGGCTCTACTGTCTTCTAAGTATAGCGATGAAGAGAAAGAAAACCCCACCAGACATAATTAAATTATTTTCTGCGAATTAACTGCGTACGTCGTACATTGTCTGTCGATCACATTTAATTGCTCGTAAAGAATCACACAGAATGAAAACTTAATCGAAAGGTAAAAGTAATCAATATAATTTGTATCATGATGATTAATATTACTGGAATAAAGCAAGAGCAATAGTCTTTGCAGAATAATAATATACGGTACCATCACTGTCTATTGCGTTGGCTTCTCTCCAGCTGCCTACAGCTTAAATAAATTATTGAGCTTATGTACAAAAAGGTTTTAACCGAAAGATGAACATTTCAAGGGAACAAGCGCTGACAAAATTGCCATTACCAGACATCTCCTTGACACCAGTCATGAGGTGCCGAATCAATCTCTATCAAACGCCCGAAACCCGATTTGTGTGTTCAGAATGAAGCAGGTATCAGTCTTTCCTTGCTCGCCTGGTAACTCAATGTCTTTATTCTCTCTTTCACTTCGTCACATAACCTTTGACCTTAACCTAACCCCACCTCCTTTTGATATAGTGTAATTTCGCTTGTCTGTTGATACTACGATTTGAGTTGAACTTGGTACACTGTCACCCGGTTTATTAGTTACGCATCTCTTGTCTTTAATACGTAACTCCTTTACTGTTGTATGCCTACATTTACTCTATTTAAACGTGAACTCCCAGTGCGAAAACTATATAAGCGTAATTTACTGAGCACTATTTCCTGAGTCCAGAACCTCCTGTCAACTGACATCATGTAAAATTTGCAAGTATGTTGAAATTGTTTGCGTGCATAAACTTAATAATAGCTTATTTATGCTGTAAGCAGCTGATGAAAAGCCGAGGGAGGAAGTAAACATTAATCATACTATATAATTTTTTGAAAAACTGCTGTTCTTACTTTATTCAAACAAATTATTCTTCATTTTATTCATTTTGCATCCCGGGTGGAACACATGAGCTTTTAAACTAGAGATTTGAAGTTCCAGTTGGAGTGGTTTTTATTTTTAACGGGGTTGAGGTTTCTGGCTTCACCCTCTGATCTTTCCTCCTTACTGGGCTTAATACCACCAGCTCAGCGAGATTTAGGAATATGCCAGGCGGGGATCGAACCCTGGACCAAGTGAGTCGTTGGTGAGCACCATTTTGACAATAAAATTCAGGGATTATTGTCAATTAACAATAAAATAAATCAAACTGTTTGAGAAATAGTCGTGTGTGTATGTGTGAAAAATAATGGACAGTCGTGTGTTGTAATCGAAAAAGTGCATAAATAAATAATTAGTTGAGTAACGAATGGTCATTTGGATATAATTTATAGGAAATACAAGCACAAAGAATCGGAAGTGGTTGTGAAAAACAGAAGATCGCATAGAGTTTATTTTGCAACAAATGAGGAAAATAAAAGTGACACTAAAGCCTGTTTCTGCGTCGGTGGTATAACGGTTAGGACGCTCTCCGACCATGACCATGATCCGGGGTTCGATCACCGACCGACGCACTCCTTTACCTCGCTGAACCAGAAATAATGCTGGTTAAGAGGAAAGGTTGGGCATGAGGTTAGCAACCCCATCCTGTAAAATTAAACACTGCTACAGAAACTTCAAGCCACTAGCTTGGAGCCCTATGTTCCACTGGAGAACGTGAAGGAAAAAAAGCCATATTAGTAATTAAGACTGTGAACACATAGTTCAGGTTTTTCCCTATGGATTGCTAAACCTTTGACTTTACTGAAGCAAATGTAGGCGGAATCCTTCTATGAACCCCGCTTGATCCGTTCCTTTAAAAGAAGTCCTGTGCTGGTGCTATATGGCCAGAAGTAATAGTATGCTTTAGAATCAAGCTGTTGACTATTCTGCGTTCTTTTTCAACAGCCATACTTGTGTAAATATTCGTGCTTAATTCTAGATAATATCCTGCTGGTACTTACGGTCCATGTACTCAACTCTACACGGACAAATAATTTGATAAATACCTGTTGAAGTTGCCAAAAGTCGGATCTTTTCTTTGACGTTTTGATAAGCAAGAGCATATGTGGAGGTGTGAATTAGGGGGAGGCGACAAATAATACTGTACGAATTGCTCTCAATAGACGGGTTTGAAGAACTCCATTAGTTGTTCCTTAGATGCGAGGTTTATATTCTTTCATATATTCAGTAATCGAACCAGTTATATTTTTTGTGATTGCAACTGGTCCATTGGGGGACTAAATTATCAACCCTTTTCCATAACTGAAATTAAATGTCATACTCTAATAATGATACAATTCTAACACCTTCTCTCTCTCATTGTATTTTAAATAGTGTGTAGAAACTCGTCTTGCTTCTAGCGATGAAACTACCGGAAATCTTGCTACACCTGGTGTACCAGAAGCGACACCAGTCATTCCAGGCGGTGGAGGAGTTGGTTGGAACTGGGAAGTTGTTGTCGGTGGTACACACTTGTTGACACCAAAAGTATTTTTAGACAATCTGGAGAACATGGCAAAAATTATAATGCCACCAGTCACCACTGCACCAATACCTGAATCTATACTTCGTCGGGTTTCTCTTCAACCACCGCATCGAGGATAAGATTGTCGCTGACGCATAGCTCAACCATAACATATCATCCTGGCTGTGTATGCTGCGTTGCAATAAATGAATTAATTAATTTCTGTTTGTTTTATTTTTATTTCTTTTACAAATACTTTGTTTAATAATAAGTGACGCTTTTTAAATTGAAAAATTGTATTATTCCACGATAGCTATTGCCTATGACTTAATATACATATGAATGACTTTTGGTTTAAATTAAAGTTGTGATCATTAGTAGTGATTCTATTTTCTATCCGCAACATATCTCAGCGAAATAATTATTCATTTATATTTTCTTAATTTTTATTATATTTCTAGCTTATTTAATAATCATTTTAATGTGTATTGTTTGTTTTTTCCATTTTTGGATGTATTCTTTAAATATACGTATTATTATTATTATATCCTTTAATTCCTAGAGGAACATAAGGCTTCAGCTGCGCGTCTCCATTGCCTTCTGTTTTCTGCCAGCTTTTTCACTCCGCTCCAAGTCTGCTCACATGCTTTCATCTCCTCCTCATATGACCTCCTCCAAGTCACACACACACACTGACGACCAACTCGCCGCTTCCCTTTCAGGTTCCACTAGAGCGATGGCTAGTCTAGTGATGCCACTTGATGGTTTCCTCAGTGTATGGCCAATCCATCTCCATTTCTTCCTGCACATTTGTTTCACAATCAGTTCCTGGTTGGTTCGCTCCCAGAGATCTTTGTTGCTGATCTTTTCGGGCCGGCTATCTGATCTTGAGTATTGAGCGAAGACAACTGTTGATTAAGGTCTGTAGTTTGTTTGAGGTGCTCTTTATGACGCGCCAAGTCTCTGATCCAATCGTATAGTAGCACTGACTTCACATTGGAGTTGAAAATCCGGATCTTATTTTCGATGGTGAGTGATGTTGACCTCCTGCACACAGACTTAAGGGTAATCAAAGCCTGTCTTGCTTTTCCGATTCTGGCTTTGATATCCTCGCCAGCTCCGTCTGCCTGTAGTTGAAACGATGCTTCCCAGGTAGGTAAGTGTGAAGGAGGTTGTTTCTTTCAGGTTCCTCTCATTTATGCTGGCTGATTGTTGTCTGTTGGTGTTGGCCAAGAATCTTCATCACCTCTGTTTTATCTATGTTCACCTGAAGGCCTGTCTTTGATGCTTCTTGTGCCAACTTGTTGCTTTTCACTTGCATATCTCCCAGTTTGTGGGAAATGAGACATATATCATCACGGGCGAAGTCCAGATCCTCCAAGTTTTTTGTGTGAGTCCATTTTGTGCCTGGTACGTAAAACAAAGAAATGTTATTATTACTATACCCTTGGATTCCGAGTGGAACATAGTGCTGGCTTCAACAACATATCTCCACTCTGGTCTATTTTCTCCTGTCCTCATCAGCTGGTTGGCTCTCCTCCTCCAACTCACACAATCCCCTCCAAGTCATCACCGTCAGACCAACGTCTCACTCGGCTTCCACTAGAGCAATGGCCTGTATTGAGCGCAATGTCATTCGACGGTCTCCTCAAAGTATGCCCGATCCATCTCCATTTTCTCTAACATATTTGTTGAGCAGTCGGCTCTTCGTTGATTCATTGCATTGCAGAGTTTCATGTTGCTAATTGTTTCTCGCTGGCTGGTCATTTGATCTTCATTACGGAGCCAGCCAGCCAGCGAAGTGGGCAGCTGTTGATACAAGTCTGTAACTTGTTGGAAATCCTCTTCATGATACTCACTGCAAGTTTCTGACCCGTATAGAAGCACTGACTGACGTTTGTGTTGAAAATTCAAACTTTTTTGTTCTTTATGCTGACTGAGTTAGTGCAGAAGATTTTCAAAGTGGTTTCAGGTTGATGAAGGTTTATCTTGCCTTTCCAATTCTGGCTGGCTGATTGGCTTTTACATCTTCATCCTTTCTGTTGCTTGTGGTTGAAACCGTGTTTCCTGATCAGATAAGTGAAGGAAGTAACATCTGTCAAATCTCTCCCGTTGATGGTGAATGGCGCCGGTTGTTGTTGCTGTTGGTTGGTTATCTTCATTACTGTTATGTACTCGTCGCTAAATTATTGTTATGGACTGGTCGAGAATTTAATAGTCCTGACGCAAGAAGGCGGAAATCAGAAGACCACTAGATTTGCGATGATACTTCTATTTTCCAAACACAAGGAGAATGCAAAAGTGGTAAGCCACACAAATTGTGAGAGCGAAATATATGTGAATGTTCAGACAAGGGTGTGAACAAATCATTAGACAGTCTTAACATGAATGGCTAATTATAATGAAGTATCGATCCATGTATACATAGCGAAATATAGCAGACATGTCAACAACCACCATATATGGATATATGTCACCAAGCAACGGACTGTCAACAAACACACATATTATATATAATATAAGGAGAATATACGTTGTTAAGGTTCATACAAGTGAAATGGTCACAGACTAAGCGAGCAAACAGAAAGAGAGACCAACATATATATATATATAAATGGATACATATCAATTACCTCCGTCTTCTTTGTGTTCACATGGAGTCCTGGCTTCACTGGCTTCTTCAGTCAGTTTCTTGTTTTTCGCCTGTACTTCTTGGAGTTTATATGACATTAAACATAAGTCATCTTCGAAATCCAGATCTTCTAGAGTCTTCTAATCGGTCCTGATGAGCTTTAAGTAGTTCGTTGTATGCTCAACTTTTATTTGGTTTTAGTCATGGTAAGAGAATTAATTTGGTGAATGGTGGCTAATAGTGGAATCCTCTAGGGCAATTCACATTTCGTCCCACTTAGACTTATCAGTCAGATGTACCTGTGGTGTTCCCACCGAGTCTCTAGCCTTGTTTCAAACTCCAAAGCTTTATCCATTAGACCACTTGAGCCATGAGAGACACCACCACTTGTGCAACGGTTATGAGTTATTATTTAGCTGAATGTGGACCTTCGTGTTGACTGATTGGTCTGAAATGTTCTGTCTCTGTTGACATGTCTTCTCCTTGTGCGGGTGCTCGGACAATGTCTGATTATTTAACTTTGAGTAGTTTGGTGAATGGTGACTAGCAGTAAAATCCAGGATGCGCATTTTATCCTCTTTGGGACTCGGCATCTGAATATACCTGCAGGCAGAAACTGAGTTAAATGATAACAAAATGTTTACATGATGGGATTTGTGGGGGTTTGAATTGATTTAATTCCAGTTGTTCGACTTCGTCAGGAACCAAAATCAGTTAGAACGATCATTGAAAACAAGGAGCACTAGACAGTTGTGTCTGTGCTATTTAAAAGGACTCTTCTCACAGCCTCACCAAATAAAATGGATGCTCATGGTGAGATTAGACAATGTTAAAATTTATGGGTCATTATTGAATTCCAGCCCAAGTAGCTGAATGGTCATCGAGGTTGGTCTCGTAACCTGAAAGTCCCGCGTAGCTCGATACCCCAGTAAGGGTGTGGGTGCGCAGTGTTGAAGAGTCCTAAAATAGAACAAAATAGGTTTCCAGTGCTTCCTGGTGGTTTTCAATGATGATTTTTCTAACTGATGCTGCTGGTTCCTGACGAAATCTTACAATTGAAATTAAACAGAATATTTGTCAGTAAGTGTATTGGTGTAAGGATTATAATCGCCGTTTCCCCGTAAATTATTAGTTTCATATCTAACACTTTTCTCATCACGTAAAATGCCTGCCCAAATAGAGTACTGTATAGCTTTTATATTTAGTCGTTCGAGCATAAATTCGTTTACAATTACTTCTAGTCCTACATGATGAGATAGAGGGAGAGAAAGAGTTGTTCTCCGAGTCCAACAAGATGATTGATATTCGCCAATTTTTTGCATAAGTCTAAGTTAAGTATCTGTCCACAATAATATTGACGAGTTGGCTTAGCAACAACCCACCCGGGATACTGACAGCTTACATCGCCTTTCGCAATGTGACAAGTTCTTTCTCAAGTAACCCAAGAAAGACTAAAGGATAGCAATAAAGAAGAATAAGTAGAATACAAGAATTAACAAGCTATAAAAGTAGAGATCGAGTGTTACTTAACTAACTGTCTAAACTCCCTTACGCAGAAAAGGTTAGACGAAACATCTTCCTAGAAATTAACATAATGTAGGAAGCATCAGCAGTACGCACCCACTGGGATTTGAACCCAGGGCCTTCCAATTGCAAGACGAGCTCGTATACCATTCAGCCACTGAGATCCGATTCAATGACTCATGAATTCTAACTTCTACCAATTCGTGATTTAGCGCGACCCCAACCATTGTCGTTGGTGGGCCATACATCCACACACGTGACATCTAATTGGACCTCACTGGTCACGACTTCTCACTAGAACTCAGGAAACTCCAACCTGTAGCAATTCACTAGCGAGCATCAGATTAATTTTCTATAGATTCCTTTGTAAGGGTTAGTTATGTTTTTACGAGTTGATCACGGATTGATATCAGTTAGAGAACCATTGAAAACCAGGGAGTACTGGACAGCTGCTGTTTCATCCTAGTTTGGGAATCATCGGCAGTACGCACCCACTGGGATTCGTAAAAACATAACTAACCCTTACAAAGGAATCTATAGAAAATTAATCTAATACTCGCTAGTGACTTGCTACAGGTTGGAGTTTTCTGAGTTCTAGTGAGAAGTCGTGACCAGTGAGGTCCAATTAAATGTCACGTGTGTGGATGGATGGCCCACCAACGACAATGGTTGGGGTCGCGCTAAATCACGAATTGGTAGAAGTTAGAATTCATGAGTAATTGAATCAGGTCCCAGTGGCATAATGTAGGAAGACCAGGAAAGACATAATGCAAGGTATTTAACATATGACTTAGTTTCACTTTCAGCGTTGTCCGTGAAATAAGAATCATGAAAACGAAGGAGTTCACCTAAATCACCTATATACCTGAAAATCTGACATTTATAGGGATTTAGCTTAAGACCGTGCGTCGGTGGCATAGCGGTTAGGACGCTCGCCGACCAAGCTCATGGTCCGGGGTTCGATTCCCGGCCGACGCACTCCTTTACCTCGCTGAACCAGTAATAATGCTGGTTAAGAGGAAAGGTTGGGCATGAGGCTAGCAACCCCATCCTATAAAAATAAACACTGCTACAGAAACTTCAAGCCACTGGCTTTAAGCCCTATGTTCCACTGGGGAACGTGAAGGAAAAATTATTGTTATTATTATTAAGACCGCTCAAACGAGACTACTGAATAATTCTTGTTAGAAAGTTATTCATTTTGGAACAGTATGACTGAGAAGTAACCGGTAAAGAAACAGTCACATCATCAGCATACTTGACTTCATCAGAATGAGACACGTCATGTAAACAGAAAGAACAGTTTCCTGGGGTAAGGACACGAGTTGCATTTAAGGGAAAATGTCATTGCTAAATCTCGACAAAACGGTTGCATTGTGCTGTTAGTGTCAGCTGTAATCTAAAGCCTAAGCCAGTTAGAATTTGAGATCTCGGTAAGTGTTAGTCTGAGTTAAAGCAACAGGATTAGATGAATCCATAATTATCACGATTAGCAAGGAAACCTTCGTATGTCTAACTCCTACTTCTTCTGCTATTGTAATAGTGACTTCTATGAGGACTCACTGTTTTCGTCAAATGCTTAATTAATGGACAAATACTCTTAAATTCATGCTCTTATTGGTTTCTATTGAATAGTGGATAGTTTTTCACCTGAATAGTAAAATGCCAATCAAGCGATTTTAAAACATTTTAAACACATGAATTCCTTCGAAAGGACTGCAGTTTAAATTCACCTATTCACAAATCGTACTTTTACACTCATATATTCTAGATAGCTACATGTAATGTCTATCTCGTAAACGCCCAATTTTCATTCCTACACATGTATCGTTTCTCCATGTTAACTCATATTATCTATGCATCTGTGTCTACAACCCACATGTCTCTTGTATGATGATTACGAGTGTGATAGCGAGTGGAGCCATTTTTAATCAAACTGTACTATCTTACTACGTATAGTATAACCTTTAAAAACTGAATTCTGTAAGGAAATATAAACTATGGGTGTGGATACCGTGTGATTAGTATCTTTACTCAATGATTATGCTCTGCAGGTGGGTTCACGAGCCAAAGAGTACTGGGCAGTCTTTTCGCCTTAGATCGGGACTCGTCAGCAGCACGCACCCACTGGGATTCAAACTCAGCACCTTCCGGTTACTCTTTGCATGTTTAGAACTATGAGAAATTCGTATCTCCAAAGAAATCTTACCATAGCCATTCAATTGATGTAAGTCCAGGAAAACAAAATGCCTTTGATATGCTTCTCTTTCTTGTCACAAATACAATAATCTTGATTCCTGCTCTTATCTCAGATTTAAAACCATTGCAAGATGCAACATGAATTGTGAATCTCCAGTTGGTAATTGTTGGAATCATAATTAAGGCTGAAAATGTTTGATGAGCTTTCAACCAAGGCTGCTCTAGCGATGGATAATCTTCCAAAGTTACTACCCTACAGTTCTCATCATTCAACGTTGTGTGCTAACCTTCACTGTTTAAGCATCCCTACTATTGGCACACCGTCGTATTACCTTCATTCAAGCAATGTAGCTAGCAGAACATCGCTGTTCTACACTTCTGATTCCGATTATCAACTTGGTGTCTACTCTAAGGAGAACGAGTAGGTTAAGAGGGATATATGTGTATCTCGCGTACTTGTCAACATCCATCATCTCCTAAACTGTATTTACAATCAAAAAGGTTATAAAAGCTCGGATGCTAGCAGTCAAATAACACGGGGCAAGTTATAGCTGTCACAGTGAAGACCAAAATACTGTTACTCAACAGTCACATGTGATTGTATGAAGTTGGCACTGAGCCAAACCTATTGTGTGTGTGAGGTCTTGTCAAACTACCTGCCAACCAAAACCTCAGTAAGTGGAGCCAGGTTCAATTCTGTCATCCAATGTGGTTGGAAGTTGAACACTTTGACCAATCAGCCACTATTTCACAAAGAAACAGACATCTTTGTGATATACACCTCTAACTTTATTTTTGTTACTTCTATATCTGTATTTACTTCTAATCCTGGAAGATATCAAACATTATTTATTACAAACTTCATGAGTTTTTTTCATTGCTATGATACTAACACACCGAGCAACAACATCACTAAGTAGCACAAGAAAAGACCTAAGTGATGAACTAAAACAGATAGAAGAGGCTTTGGTGTTAAATAACTATCCTTTAAAATTCATTAGGAAGATCGAAAAAGGCCAAAAGCAAATGAAGAATAATTGTGAAACTAGTAATGATAACAAAAATAAGAGAGAATATAAGGCATGTAGAGTTATACCATATAAGGAGGGGACATCTGAGACCCTCCGTAGGATTCCTAAAAAAAAAGCAGAAATTAGGGTGGTATTCAAACCTACAAACTCACACAGAGACAACCTCTGTAAGCTAAAAGACCCGATGGACCCAATTAAACAAAACAATATAATTTACAAAGTACCCTGCAATGACTGTGAGTGTGGTCAACTCTACATAGGTCAAACTAGTAAGTCGGGGGTAGTCAGAACATAAGAATTTAGCTAAGGTAAGAGAAGATAAGTAATTTAGAAAAAAGCTCAGAGATTGCACTGCACACACTAACACACAATAGGGTGATGGGAGAGA
Organism: Trichobilharzia regenti; assembly: GCA_944472135.2. Lineage (NCBI taxonomy): Eukaryota > Metazoa > Platyhelminthes > Trematoda > Strigeidida > Schistosomatidae > Trichobilharzia > Trichobilharzia regenti. The sequence goes on along the minus strand of OX235263.1, from coordinate 20,540,227 downwards.
GTTAAAGCTCTACGAAGTAATCTAAGTAGGTGGAGAGAGAGAGATTGATTACTGAATCCTGGTTTATTGAGTCTACATCCAACACATGCAACGGAAATGACTCAATGCAAATACCAGAAATATGGAAGATATTATTACCGCCAGACAAATCAGAAGAGGATAATAAATAATCTCAAAATTCTATTTCAATTCACGTACATCATAACATTCTAACAAGTTACTTATTTTGACTATAAAAATACTCCTCTTATATCCCATCTGATTGCATTTGATTGATAACACTCATATTATTTCTGAATGTAAATTATCCTATATTGATTTTTATTCCAATGTCTATGCATTAATTTCACTCATGTATATAAATGAAGTAAAAAGTTATGTGAGTGAATACCTTGATATGATTATGAGTGGCACTAGTTTGTGCTCAAAAAGTGGTCATCAGTTAATATAACTGTACAACACTGCGCGATTTACCAAAGTAAAATCTTATCCATAATGGAGTTATACTCTACCACAGTGCCCAAGTTTTATACTTATATCAATCATAGTCCTTCATATGGCGATCGCACAAATATATCTGCATATTTTCAAGACGTTAGCAGGAGACTTATCCAATCTGTAATGGTGAGTGAAATGCTGAAGATGCTAACTAATTAGTACAACCTACCATCCAAACAACAAACAAGTACGTGAAAACAATGAAATGGTTATGTTTAGACCAACAACAAAAAAATACCCATCCAGACAAAGCAATAAGGAAAAACCGTTCCATGAAGGTTCCTTTCGGCGAATCCACTCGCTTAGCTGTACAACAATATCAACTATACATAACTATTTTTGTATGTGTGTATACACGGCATGTAAGAACAGAAATTAATTTCAAGTATCGCTTAAATCATCGAAATATATTTCAGAACAATGATGAATAATCAAATTCTGATTAGGGGATGATGAAGATTAGACTAAGGTTGTGTAATATGAAAAACGTTCAAATTAACTTCGATTCTTGTGCTATGCACACATACACACACACACACATACAAAGATAATTATACACAATTTCTGTTGTACAGCTAAGAGTCGAAAAGAAACTCTACAATGAACTGTTTTTTCTTACCACCAAGTTTAGACCTGACATTTCCGGCCGATAACTGCTACCTTGTCGTGATGGTCGGGCTTGAATACCGTAATGACCCAACATGCTAAACTGACTGGGACTCTGTCCCTGCAGGTCCTACCATGTCAGGAAGGTTGTTTGGATAGCGGTTAAACTAAAAGCAGTTACCATGTGGTACATGGGCTCCAGTATCCAATCGGATCAAATGGCGTATGAACCCATATGGGTCACCGGAAACCATGGGAATGCAGCTCCTGACGCTGCCTTTTGGATTAGACTCCAAGTCAAAGGTTCGGGGGGTGGTCCCTTAATAAAACCACCTGCTTCGGTCTGGGCGCACGGGCAGTATCTCAGCCCTCACATAATGAATTGAATAAAGCAACAAACAATCAATGAAACTTATCGCGTGCTATTACACGTGTTGCAGTTTCCTTCTTTCCTCCCTTCCCGATGATAGTAAACGAATACTTATAGGTTTCCAGACCGTAGGTGTTACGAATTTCCTGGAATAATTTGAGCGCCGAGTCAGATTGATTCATTATAAATTATTTAAATTAATCCCAGCGAGAAAATCTAAAATTCAATTAAATAATTAATATGACCCGTTGCACAAGAGGTGGCTCTCGTGGCCCAAGTGGTCTAGTAGATAATGCTTTGGTGTTTGAAAGTATGGACACTGGGTTGGAGCCTCAGTGGGAACATGATCACTCATTGGGAAATGCAGGTACGTCCAGCCGACGAGTCCCAAACAGGACGAAATGAGTGATGTCCTGGATTCCAGTGCTAGTCACCATCCACCAGTTAAATTCTGTTTTTAAAATAATCGCGAAATAATAGTATTAATGTGAAGTTGATGAATACTCCTAGAGTAGAAGACAATACCAATAAAAACTGTTTATTTACATGTGGCCTCTGCACACACAAAAAAGTGTTTTCATTGATTTAGCACTTCACAATTTACAAAAAAAATAAAGAAAATACAAAACAGCTTATGCATCTACAAGTATTATTCGTGGAGAAACTCTTATAACTGTAAAAAAAACTTCTATCTAAAATTAAGCAGTGCTGACAAGAGATCGACTTGTTTGCCTTGAGGACGACGAGGAAGTATTGAAGCTCTAGAAAAGTTATTTATAAATTAATTAATTAATTAATTAAGGTGTAACACTTACAAAGAACGTTGTGTATCACAGCTAAACTTTGTTACTATCTTGTCCTGAAAAAAAAACACAAAACAATTTAAGTTGAAATTGTATACGCAAACCTACTTTTTTCACGCTGAATTTGTCTCTTGTATGACTATCACAATAAGCATCGGAGTTAGCGAAGACTTCTGTTACAGACCGTCTGTTGCCGTCCAAGAGTGTATTTTCACCTTGTACTTGTTCATCAGATTTCTTGTTTCTACAAGTTTATATATTAAAGGCTACTAGTTAAAGGGAATATTTTCTAACATGGCATGATTTTCCTCATTCGCCGGAGTTACTTTCGTCTGTTGATTTAGGGTAACTGGTAAAGTAATATTAGAAGGTATCTAAGACAGAAATATATATATATATATAATATTCAAAGAAATTACCCAAGTTCTCATATCACTCAATGACTTTCTAACAGCTAGAATATTCTCATAGCAACAATTAACTTCATCAAGAGAGCTGATAGCTTGTAATCTAAAAATAAATTCATAATGAGATGCTATGAGAATTTAGCAGTCTTGCCTTAAACTTGATATCACTGACATAATTAACAAAAGTACTTTTGTAAAATGTCCAGTAGTAAACTGTGCATTACATGACCTGCAAAATAAATTTTAAAAAAAAGTATGTCAACTCTGCATTTGCTTTAAAATACCTCCAACAGCAATTTAGTCGAGTGATGAGTATTTCAATTTTTTTATACAATTGAAATAAACACACTAATACATGATCTATAGTGTGCTTACTAACACAATGTCCGTGTTTACAATGCTTCGTCATGTTAACATAATTTGCTATCCCACTATTGAATAGAGGACCATCACAAATTTGGGCTAGAGTTCGTCGAACCTATACACAGCATAAAAAGTGATTTATACAAAAAGGAGGATGTTTTATAAAAATTACTGAAGAAAATGATTTGAAGAATAAAAAGTGTCGTAGTTGATTTTTAAACCGAATATAAATCATATGACACAATAGGATGTTTTCATCTTGATAACTCCACGCCTTGCGTAGTTTCCATAAACAAGTAGACTGTTTTTGTGAATAATCTATAATGAACAGACAAAAAAAGAAAAAAAAGATTAAGTAGAATTTACTTTTCAGGTACTAAGATAGACTAAGTCCATTGTAAGTGTAGTGACTGAACGAACAACTTCTTCTGTATGCAGAGTTCAGGGCTTAAGCAAGTGAATCACCACTGCTTCTGCAGTTTGAAGAAGTCTGATTCGTACACCTTTAGGAAGACTACTTCTTACTCTGTAGACGACTTTGAAGTTTGTTCGAAGGGGTGCAGCTCGGTGTCCGGATTCTATCAGATGTTCTTCTAAGATGGAGCTGCGGGGACATCGTTTTTCTCCTTTGTAAAACCATGCTGGTAAGTGTTCGGTGATACGCTTGGAAAGCGAACGCTGGGTACGGCCAACATACCTGGCTCCAAACTATCAGGTGAATTGATAAATACACATTGATGAGGCCGCCAACAGTGGTAGCTTATACTTCACGTTCACATGAATCATAGGTTTTGTGGAGAAAGTTAGTCGTAGTTCAGCTGAGAAGAAGGTCTTCTTGGGTAAGCGAGACAGTCGATTTTTTAGTATTTCAGCAGATATATCTCCATTGAATTGAAGGTTAATGTAGAGTGGTTTCTTCGGGACGCTAAGCATGGGCGGCTTTTGTGGTCTAGGATTCATAGATTTTGCAATAAATCGTTCTGGGTAACAATTCTCGACGAGGATTCTCTTGAGATTGTCCAGTTCACCTTATACGATGTCCCCGCAGCTCCATCTTAGAACATCTGATAGAATCCGGATATCAAGCTGCACCCTAGACAAACTTCGAAGTAGCCTACACAGTAAGAAGTAGTCTTCTTAAAGGTGTACGAATCAGACTTCTTCAAACTGCAGAAGCAATGGTGATTCACTTGCTTAAGCCCTGAACTCTGCATACAGAAGAAGTTGTTAGTTCAGTCACTACACTTACAATGAACTTAATAATCTATAATATATTTTTTCATAATATGCTTACCGAAGATTGATTCAGTGCATGCAATATATAACCTTGGTGGGATGAAATTTATGTTCAAACTCTCCATTATAACCTAAAAATAAAAAAAAATAAAATATTTTTGTCATAGAAGCTAAGAAGTAATAAATGTGATGAATAATTTACCGTATTCGCAGAAAAAGGTGATCACATTTTAAAAAAGGAGTGAATACAATGGTCATTTGAAAGACCAGCGCTCCAGAAACAGTTAAATTCAACCTATATATCAGTCTGTCTGTCTGGATTCAACATAGAACTTGACACCGAAGTGCACCAGTTCGAGTTGCCACGTTCCAAATAGCACAGAGGTAGACAAGAAGATGAGTGAAGAGAATCAATAGAGTTTGACAAGTATAAGAGTGAAACAGAATGGGTAATGGTAGAAAGGAATATGAAAGATTACACAGACTGAATACATCTGCGCTGGCCAGTGACAACGATTTTCAGCCATGTCACCTATTGTCCCCAGCCATTGATTCCTAGAGTCCCGAGGGTCCCAACCCGGAAGTCTGAATCTCCCTACCTGAACCATTCAGTTTAACTGTCAAGGATTTCATGGATTGATGAGGCCATGTTTTTGTTTGGCCACCACTGGCTCTTTTCCAACCTGCACCTATATCAGCCAGTAATGCCCGTCGGGGGAGACAATGGTTAGGCATGCGCAGCACTTGACCTAGCCATCTCAATCTATGTAACTTTATAGCCTCGTCGATTGATTTTCTCTCTTTGCCCAACACTCTACGCCTAACGTCAACATTGCTTACCTTATTAAACCACCTAACGTGAGAAAGTGATCTCAGACACCTATGATCGAAAGCAGTCAACCTTTTCACGTCTTCAACTCGTATTGGCCATATTTCAGAGCCATAGAGAAGGACGGAGCGAACTGATGAGCAGTACACACGTCCCTTGGTTAACAGCCAGCCGGATGCCACGCCTACGCCAGAGATGGTGTAAGTCAGCGAAAGCAGCTCGAGCCTTTTGGATCCGTGCTGAGATTTCGTCGCCAATCAGTCCGTTGGTTCTGATACAACTTCCTAAATAGGTGAAGTGGTGGTCAACATGTTCTATCACTTCACTCCCTATCACTAAGCTAGGAGTTGACGTAGTCCATCCAGTCCTGTAGCACCATCTTACATTTTACAGGGGCAAATCGCATGCCAAACATACGAAGATTGCTGCTCAAGGTGTTCAGAAGACTCTGCATTTTGTCAGCATCCTCCCCTAACAGGACTATGTCATCTGCATATTCTAAGTCCATAAGACTATACCCTGGTAACAAGTCGATTCCTAGGTAATTACTTTCAGTTAAGGATACTTCCATTAGCATATCTATGAAGAAGTTAAACAGGAATGGGGAAAGTGGACATCCCTGTCGGACACCACTGGTTGTTATCAATTCAGATGACAATTCCCCATAAGCCCTTACACAACTACGTGAGTTTGAATAGAGTGCCTTGATTAGTGCAATGTACTTTCTTGACACTCCCTTCACAGTCAAACATTGCCATAGTATCTTTCGATCCACGGAGTCGAAGGCCGCCTTCAAGTCAAGAAATATGGCAAGTGTTGGACGCCGAAAAGTGTGTCTATGTTCTAGAATTTGTCGGAGAGTGAAGATATGATCTATGGACCCTCTACCTGGTCTAAGGCCTGCTTGATTTCCTCTCGTTTGTTCCTCCCGAGTTCTGCTTAGTCTATGCATAATATGATAAATCACTATAATTAACCGCTATTATTATTTATTCTGTCTTTTTCCTGTGTTCCCAGTGGAACATAGAGGCTTGAAGTTTCCGTAGCAGTGGTGTTTATTTTTACTGGGTGTATTTGCTAGCCTTATACGCAACCTTCCCTCTTCACCAGTCTTATTACTACTGGCTTAGTGAGATAAAGGAGTGCTTCTGCCAGGGATCGGACCGCAAGCCACATGTGTGGTTGGCGAGCGTTTCACCACTGCACCACCGCTAAAATGTCTTAATCCTATAAAATGTATTATCATTTATTTACAACCCTTGTCAACCAAAATACTGAAACGGATCACTAGACTTCAAATAAAGGACCAGTGTTAAATTACTTATTATTATTACTATTATTATTATTGTCTCCTTTAGTTCCTAGAGGAACATAAGGCTTCAGCCGCACGTCCCCATTGAGTTCAGTTCTTCATCGAAGTTTTCACCCGCTAAACGTCTTCCCACACGCTTTCATCTTCTCTTCACATTACCTCGTCTATGTTACCCCCACACTGACGACCAACTCGCCGCTTCCCTTTCGGCTTCCACTCCAGCAATGTCCTGGAGTGTGATGCCAGTTGATGGTTTTTTTTCATAGTATGGCCAATCCACCTCCATTTCTTCCTGTATATTTGTTGCACAATCAGTTCCTAGTTGGTTCGCTCCCAGAGATCCCTGGTGCTGATCTTTTCAGGTCATCTGATCTTGAGTATTCGGCGAAGACAGCTGTTGACGAGGATTTATGGTTTGTTTAAGGCGCCCTTTGTAACGCACCGTCTCTGATTCGTACAGCAGCACTTATTTCATATTGGAGTTGAATATCCGGACCTTATTTTTAATGCTGAGTGCTGTTGATCTCCGCACAGACTTGAGAGTAATTAAAGCTTCGCTTGCTTCTCGCATCCTCGCTTTAATATCTTCATCAGTTCAGCGTGTAGTTGAGACGATGCTTCCCGGGTAGGTAAAGGAGGCTGCTTCTTTCAGGTTTCTCCCATATATGCAGGCTGATTGGTGTCTGTTGTTATTGCTGTTAGCCAGGAATCTTCATAACCTGTTTTCTCTATGTTCACCTAAAGTCCTATCTATGATAATTCTATTGCCAACTTGTTTTATCAGGAAATGATCTTCGGAAAAATGAACAAAAATGTAATCACTGAAATGATAACCAGTGTCATGTACACAAGACTTATTTCTCAAACCAACAAGCTAACAAAAACAATCAGCTTTGTAATAGACAGACAATATAGTGCCCTTAGATTGAATGACATGCCATCATAAAAGATATGGAGTAATGAGAATAATGATAAACAGATGTTAAAGTAGTGTTCCCCGCATTGCATACATTTTTTTGTGAAAGCCTTTTCAAGACACGTAAACGCAAGAAAGTAAAGCACCCTACTCCAAATGGCTGATGACAAGAATATTAAGAGGTAATAAAATGTACACAGTGATTACAACGCGGTGCTAAGATATATATATATATACCCCTGATAAGTAGTCGTCGATCCTCTTACTGGAAACTATGGTCATTCAACCGAGGAATTTGTGAAGAACGGTACAACAGGATAAGAGATATAAACAATTCACAAAAACAGCTCATCTTTATTTACCTCGATGCATACAAGTACAGAAACTAGTCTAACTTAGGAACTGATACTCCTTATTATAACTTGGACATCTTTTTAAATCATGTTAGAGAAAGACACCCTGTTTAATGTGTTTTCATGCATTTTCTTGTATACATATGTCATGTTTTGTGCAAGTCACTTATTTTTATGGTTGGTCGGCTGATGGTCACTGTCTGTTTGTCTGGTTTCAACACAGAACTTTGCACCGACGTGCAGCAGTTCGAGTCGCCACACTCCACTTAGCACACAAAGCAAGAGAAGAAAAGAAACGCAAAACAGAGACAGTAAGGAGAGATATGATGCAAAAACAATATTTATATCGAAGAAAAATATAGTTTTATTGGAAATTATGTCACAAGGAATAGATACATCTGTGCCAACACTGAGAACGATTTTGAGCTATATCACCGACTGTTTCCAGTCATTGTCCTTTGCCGTCCTGAGGATTCCAACCAGGAAGTCTACACCTCCCTACGTGACTGGCTGGCTTAAAATAACTGTTGGGGGTTTTATTGGCTCGTACCATGTTTGGGTTAGACCGCCGTTAGCTCTTTTCCAGCCTGAACCTATATCAGCTAACACTGCCCATCGAGGAAGGTGATTACTAAGTATACGTAACACGTCCTAGCCATCTCAGTCGATGTAACTTCACAGCCTCGTTTATTGATTTCCCCTCATCACCTAACATTCGACGCCTAACCTCAATATTGCTCACTCTATTACACCAATTCACACGGGAGATACCACGCAGGCACCTGTGATCAAAGACAGCTAGCCTGCCTTTTCATGTCTTCCACTCTCAATGGCCAGGTCTCACAGCCATAAAGGAAGACGGAGAGGAATGCAGAGCAGTATACACGCCCTTTGGTCCACAGGCAGTTGGATATCACGTCTACGCCAGAGACGGCGTAAACTGGCATGTCAAACGAGCCTTCTGTATCTGTGATGGGGTCTCGTCAGCAATCAACATGTTTGGACTGGCTGATGTAACTTGCGAAATAAGTGGTGGTCAACACGCTCTACCACTTCACTCCCTACTTCAAAGCTAGGAGTGAATGTAACAGTCCTGTCGCATTATATTACATTTGGCGGGAGCGAATCGCATGCTAGACATTCTCAGATTGCAGCTCTAGGTTTTCAGAAGACTCTACACTTTTTTAGCGTGTTCACAAAGCAAGGAAGACTATACCATCCGCATATTCTAAGTCAACGAAATTATTCCCTGGTATAAAGTCAATCCCTGAGTCTCTGAAGTGAGTTAGGTTTAAGTCCATTAGTACGTCTATGATGATATTCACTAGAAATGGAGATAGTAAACATCCCTGACGGACACCTCTGGTTGTTACCACTTCAAATGACAACTAGCCGTAAGCTCTCACCCGGCTGACTGAATGAGTTCGAGTAGAGTGCCTTGGTCAGAATAATGTATTATTTCGGCATTGCCTTCACAGCCAAACATCGCCATAGAATCTCTCAGTTGACAGAATCAAGTGCCACCTTTAGGTCAAAAAATATAACGATTGTTGGACGCCAGTAAGAATGCCTGTTCCAGAATCTGTCGAAGGGTGAAGATATGATCAATACACCCTCTTCCTGGTCTAAGGCCTGCATGGTTCTCTCGTGTTTGTTCCTCCAGAGCACCTCTTAGTCCACGCACTATTACTCAGCCTATAACTTTAGGTACTATACTAGTCAAGCTAATCCCCTTGTGATCAATACAGGAAGACTTATCTCCTTTCGTGCGTTCGTATCCCTTGGGACGCTATTATCCAGTATCCAATATCGTTTTTACGAGCTAGTATAAACCAATTTGGGCAAAGTTCAAGAATGGAGTCCCAAGAGATGCGAACGCACAATGACCTTGAGCCGACCAATCAGAAAATAGGAGGAATTTTGCATAAAATTAACGTATATTTACACAAAAATGCATGAAAAAAACATTAAACGGATTATATTTCTCTGATATGACTTAAAAATACGTTGCAGTTGCGATGAAGAGTATCAGTTGCTAATTTGGACTACTTTCTATAGATATATTCACCAAAGAGACTGAAGGTGTGCTGTTTTGCGAATGGTTCATCTCTCTTCTCTTGCTGTGTAGTCCTCTCCTCAGCCCTCGGTTTAGTTACTATGGTTCCAGTAAGAGCATTGGCAACTACATACAAGGAAAATAAGGATAACAAAAGAACTTGAAATAAACGAAAAATCTATTCCTAATCGCTACCCTAACCCTAAACCCTAACCCTAACCCATAAACCTAACCCTAACCCTAAACCCAAACCCTAACCCTAAACCCTAACCCTAAACCTAACCCTAAATCCTAAACCTAACCATAACCACAATACTCGCCTTAACCCCTATCCTAACCCTAACGAGATGTTAACACATTGTCCAAACAGTAATAAAAGTGTTATCTGGGTGAAACTTGCTCCTTATTTGATTAATAGGGTTGATATTTCAGTTATGATAATGACAGGAACCGTTAGCCAACGACTAGCATGCGTTCAAGGTCATTTGAGCGTTGAAGGTTTTGGGACGCTATTCTTAAACTTCGCCCCAATTTGATTTCTTTGTGCTCGCTTCTTGATACTATATTACAGGGCGGTGATGTATTTATAACCGAATCTGAGCCGCTATCTAAAACAAATGTGTTTCTATGAACACTTTTTTAGAGATTTAGACCATAATTTCAAAGATTATGTGACAATAAGCAGTAAATGAATATCAGAGAATACACGTGCAAAGGAGAAAGGATAGCGGCACAAATGCTATAGTTGAACTTTGCCACAAATATATTAGCCACCTCAGTACATGACATTAGAAAACTATTCGGGATTAAATTAGGGAATTTCGAACTTGCTCTAGGAGGACCAAGTACTGGAACACTATGTTCACTGCGGACTATTTTTCGTTTCTAATACATGCACTTACGGGGAAGTCTTGTCAAGACAACTGGTATTTTGTGAGGATTGAGACTAAGGGAAAATGAAATATAATTCATCTGAAGCGGCAACCAAGTATTATAACGTAAAGTAATAGTAAAGTATAGTCAACAAAGTCGAATGTCCTTGAATTTACTCATTACATTCTTGTAGGTGAAAATGTCATTTACTTTTAAAAAAGCTGCATTTATAAGATGTTTATTTGATAAATTTGAGTCACACAGGTTTTATGTATCTTTAAGCTGCTGTGAGAACTGGTCCAAATTTCTCATAAGAGTGCACTCCTATGCAGGCATGCCTGCAGAGATATCAACTGATATCGGTATTGGTTTAGATATTGGTTTAAACCAATATCGATACATAAAATCTAATTGGATATATATCATATCATATTGCGGGCCATTTACTATTACCACTGTTTATACCTTATCTTGCTGTTTAAAATCTGAAGTATAAAACTGAAATTTACCGTGATAATACAAAATACAAAACAGAACCCAAGCCGCTCAAGTACCGGTCTTGTCGAAGTACGCGCCCCGCGTCAATTAGTATTCAAAGTCGTTTTTACAACTGGACTATTAGACTGAAATTGTCCGTCACATCCAAGGATATTGGTGAAGTGAGACGCCTAAAGGTCATTTTCGTCCATGTCTGTCAGCCATGCTGGATTGCAGTTCCGTAGCCGTTCGTTCACTCACACATTAGATTCACATTTATCCTGCAGTTATTCGCAAATTATCTTTTTGCACCTTGTTCACAAATGTTGCACTTCATCTCATTTCCGTTTCCGTTGCCGTTAGAATATTTTTTGTTTCGAAATTTTTTACTACCGGGTCAGTTCATCTACTCTACAGTAGTAGTTTCCTACTTTGCTTTGATGAGTGGTTGCAGTGTTGTTGTTGTTTTTTAGCTGTTAATGAATAAGCACTGTGTAGAAGTTTTGGAAAGTATGCACATTAGCATGTTTGAGAAGCAGAAGCCGTTGTTTCCAGTTCATTCGTTGGTTGCCGTTAGAGTTGCCGGCGTAATCGATTAACTTTCATGTAGAAGTCTGGAAAAAACACTGTCTTTCAAGTTCATGTTTACAGTATGCCAGAATCTACGAGTCAGTCTGGTGAAGGCTGCACGATCAGTGCCGATATTAGTAACGTCTTCAAAGAACACATTAAACCTGGAGAATTTAGAAGCTTGGTAGGAGTTGAAAAGTCATTGTAACTTTTCGAGAAGGTGAGAATAGTCCCAATGTGCCTGTTATCAGATAAACACCAAATATATTGTGAGAGAATCTAAATTAAACAAAGATGAAACACACGTGAAGTATGAATATAAGGTGGCTGTAGGGATTCTCAGAAACAAATAGAATACTGGAACCAATCAGAAACCCCTAAAGCTTGAGTGTTATTGTGGTTGTAAATGCCTAATGCACTAAATCCAAGTACATAAAATTAGTATGCCACCAGTAAGGTCAGTGTTAAGAGACGTTCAATATGCTTAAAAACGATTTGAAAAGCGGACAACATACGATGATCTGGTAAGTGAACTATCTTGGTTAAAAGTAGGACTATAATTAGCAAGAATAACGTTGCGTGTGGTAATCTACAATCAATGGTTTTTTCAAAGTTACAACAAACTGAGAAGCTGATTATTATTCGAGGTGAAAACGGTGCCTGATTACTAATTGTTCAAATAGTCGAATTCTCCCTTTTCGGATGTTTGTGATTTCTCCGTGACTATAGATACGATGTCCATGATTTTCACAAAAACTTCAAATAAATTTTCCTTGAACCAGCGGTCTTCTTTTTCTCGAAAAAACATTGACACGATTAGACGATTAGGTAGCAAAGTAAAATGTTCTGTGAGTGAAGATTGTAGTCATTATGTTTCGGATTAACATCGCGCGTCTGGCTGTCACAACTTCATGGATATAGCTTTTTCCTCATGGTGCATTATGGTATCCAGAAGTCATAAGCGCACTGTCATTTGAGGTGATAAGATTCTTTGGTGGCGCAAAGACTAAGACTCTCGCCGACCATGTACATGGTCCGGTGTCCGATCCTCTGCCGGCGAACACGCGATATCTATGGTCGGCCTGCGAAATTTGGGCTACCAATATCACAGGCTGAGAATTCCATACTTGTATCAACAATACGTGTGAAGTCAGGCTATATAAAAAATACCTCAAAACCCACCCGTGGAGATTACGATATATTTACTTTTTCAACTAGGAGACGATCTTTTTACCAAGAAAGTTCTCAGAGTTTCCACTTTTACTTTGTAATTCAAAGACAATGTCGAGTTGCTCACTAGGGTAGTAGCTATAGGAGATAACCTACAGTGGAAACCACCATAAGGTAGCTACGTAGCTTTAGCTAATGCGTCATAGAAGCAAGCAGTGTACGTTGGCTATTTCTAAACATATTAAACATATGAGGAGGAAGGGTGGCGCTAGCTGATCAGTAGATATGATGGTAGTCACTCAGGTGATTCGCCCCAATCTGCAGGAACAGCAATATGCAATTTGATGGATCCAGATTTTACTGACTTTTCTGAGGGCTTAGATCTTTATCTTGGAAAAGATAACAATGAACGCCTAGACAGATCATGCTTCTGCCTTTAAATATATACCATTCGTTCAGCCTACTGTTGAGATGCGACCGCATGGGCTCTGCACAGATTTGTGGAGCATCTTATAAATTAACTTGCTGTCCGTCGTCGGATCTTTAAATACCACTTCACAATGTCTTATCTCATTCATTTTCTAATAATGTCTTTACCTGATCCTCAATATATTCCAGTGAACCTAACATTTTATAGCTCTTTATGAATTTGATTCGACCCAATCTGTTCCTATTCTCTGTAGGGTACGGTTGTGCACCAAACAGACAAGAAAGTATGAAATAAAAACAACTGGTTTGAAAATAATTGTATTAAACCTAAAAGTGGACATCATGATGGTAAGACATATATGAGTAGCATTATGCATTGCAAATGAACGTTGTCGGCCTAGGGATTAATCACTTTCCCATTCTATTTCTTATATAAATGTATTTATTAATGATATATTCCACTTACTTATTTTATTACACTTTAATGATTCACCTTAGCACTTTGACTTTTCTAAAACAGCTTTCAATCCCTTGTAAACCTTATACTTACGTCAATACCGGTTGGTTATCGTATGCCGACAACCACGGGATGAAAACGAAACGAAGTCGATTTTACCGCGGAACATGGAGGACAATTGTACAATTCAATAACTATACGGCATGGTTCAGACAATGAGTGTATCTATATAAATGTGAAGTATAAAACTGTTGAAATATAATTAGCTTAAAGAAAATTTACGATTTGATATTATATCATATATTATATCGTGCCTGTAAAAATGGCATGCATTTTCAAATAAATTTATATAGTTACATGCAAATAGATATTATCATTATAAAAGATGAAGCTGATCATACAAACGCAGGTAAAGTGAATATATGTGATAATGATCATGATAGTGCATATTTGTTTTTGGTTGATCATGATGAGATGAGCGGAATGCCTAATACTACTACTGCTACTAAGTTGAAAAAATTCTGTACAACTTGAATGTGAAGAAAATTTAACAGCAGATGCAGTCGTAGAAGGTATGGATACTTGTGAGACCGTCAGCGTAATTGATCACCGTTTAGCCCACCTGTCATCAGATGTTGATGCTGAATTGGATCTAACAACAAAAGACAGCAGTGTTGGTAATCTTGCCACTAGACAAAATTCTAAAAGCCGAAAAACAACAGCTTCTGATGCACCGCTAAGTTCATCAACTGGTATCAATCAGTCGTCGTCGGTATTGTCATCCACAATGAAAAAGACGCCCATCAACTCAAGTATTTTGTGCAGTGACTATGAGAGTATTGGTGAGTTTGAAAGGACGAAAGATATTGGTCAGTTTAGTGAGAATAAGCCAAGTGTAAACGAGAGTGTGATTGCTAAACTGGCTTGCACGAATAAAGGCATTTCTGGTTTCAAGTTACTATTTGAATGTTATTATCTTTGGTATAAATTACTCTGTGTCTACGCTTGGTTGGCCAGAAACGTCGCGTGTTTGTTCGTCATCTATATTCTACGATACAATGACATGGGCGTGTTGCCGTTCAGATTTGAGGATATAGCTGATAGAAGGAAGTCAGCAAATGAACTCTGCGACGATTTTCCAACCTAGGGCGTCAACCTGAGAAGGGTTGTAGGCGTACTGCTGTAAGTCCTACAATTCTTCAAAGGGTAGCGCATCAATGATCAGTCCAATGTGCTTGGTGTGTTGTTTTGTACATATGTTCATATTGTATATACTGAATTGATATCATGTATCATCTAGCTGTTGGTAATTCTCTTTGTTTCCGGACGACTTCCACTTGGATTATCAACCTGAGAAGGAATGTAGGCGTACTGGTGTAAGTCCTACAGTTCTTCAAGGGTAGTTCGTCAAGGCAGAATCCACTACTTTGACGTGTTGATTGTACATATGTTTGTGTTAAATAACTGTGTGAGTTCCAATTATTGTAATTGTTGGTTAATCTTGTTCGTGTCCGGACATTCCTCAAATTACCATCGCCAACCTGTGAAGGGTTGCAGGCGTACTGGTGTAAGTCCTGCGATTCTTCAAAGGAATTCCACCAAGACATGATCGGCGAGGTTGTTTGTACTGCTTGTATATACCCGTGGTGTGTCATATCAGTTGATGTTTTAGGATTCATTGTGTTTACTTGTTGTTTTCGTAACTTGTTCTTATTGCGTAATTTTGTTAAATATTTCGTCGTGCTTACTTCTGAAGTTGTTTCGAGTCTTCCGAATCCTCGAATGAATTGACTGATGTTAAAGACAGCAGATGGGTCGTATACGTCAGGGAGGCTAGTTCTGAGAATGACATGCACACGTAGACGAGGATTAACTGTGGAATCAATGATTGATAATGAATGTTTGTATTCAGGCTGTGGTCCCACACGCCGGGAGCCAGGGTGTATACGATTGAGGTTTGCATACTTCACAGTTACTAGAACTGATGCAGAATTAATGTGACATTGCTGTGGGTATGCCTCTGGTGTGTGTGTGTTTGTTTTCCATTTCAGCTCTGCCCGTGTGACCCAGGTTCTCGCAATGGCATGCAATTCATCGTGTATTGGTCGTGGTGGTAAAATGGGATGGATCCGATTTTGCTGGGAAGCTTCAATATAGTTGAAGATTGAACGACCAATTCACGGTTGTTTGCTCAAACTCAATTTTTCAAAAGTCTTCGCGGCTGTCATCAATCTTGCAGTCATCGTCTCATCGTTCGCTACTAAGAGGAAGTTAAATAACTATCAGAAACCTTGTGTTATAACCCTTTTTTGGTTATATGTTGGCGTAATAATAATTGAAAGAATCCTCTTGACATCTTGCAACATATTATCTACTTGCTTGAATTACTTTTGCAGAACGCATTGTGACCATAGCAGCGCATCATGATACTCTTCGCACATCCACTTATCTATTCACTACCAATTACCGCCGCGATCGCTTGTCACTCACTCTGCCTCAATTCTAGTAACGGTGACGTACTCGAGCCTCAGTCGTATACACCCTGGCTCCCCGGCGTGTGGGACCACAGCCTGAATACAAACATTCATTATCAATCATTGATTCCACAGTTAATCCTCGTCTACGTGTGCATGTCATTCTCAGAACTAGCCTCCCTGACGTATACGACCCATCTGCTGTCTTTAACATCAGTCAATTCATTCGAGGATTCGGAAGACTCGAAACAACTTCAGAAGTAAGCACGACGAAATATTTAACAAAATTACGCAATAAGAACAAGTTACGAAAACAACAAGTAAACACAATGGATCCTAAAACATCAATTGATATGACACACCACGGGTATATACAAGCAGTACAAATAATCTCGCAGATAATAATAATAGTTTTATTTCTGTAACAGAAGCCAGCCATTTTTACAGGCATGAACATATGTACACTTATGAAAACTTATAGAATATATAATATGATTTGTTAATTTAGAAATAATTTGAATACTGGTAAATGTGAGAGAAACATTTAAAATGAAGTGTACAAGTAAGGAAATAGATATAGCGTCCAATCTAAACTGTGATTGAAAAAAATACATGTCAATTTCACGCGGGAATCATAAATGATTGCGTTAATTGCGGAAGGTAAGTAGCATTTTTGTACAGGTGCTAACGTGATACATAAGAGATGCAGAATAAACAATAATTATCAGTAAATCATTCAGAAAGAGTTTTAAAGTCTATTAAACTTTAAATTCACCTGTAAGTGCATCATATTTGTGACATTTCCAGTTGTTTATGAGACCCACTTTGAACTCGTCAGCAGATTTTTAATAATAATAATGTATATTCTCATATAAACATATAAATTTACATGAAAATGCATGCCATTTTTACAGGCACGGTCAAGTATGATATAATATCAAATCGTAGATTGTCTACAAGTTAATAATGTTTCGACAGTTAAATATTTGATATATATATAAATACACTCATTTTCTGAAGCATGCTGTATAGTTATTGAATTGTACAATTGTCTTCCATGTTCCGCGGTAAAATCGACTTCGTTTCGTTTTCATCCCGTGGTTGTCGGCATACGATAAACATCCAATATTGAGGTAAGTATAAGGTTTACAAGGGATTGAAAGCTGTTTTAGAAAAGTCAAAGTGCTAAGGTAAATCAATAATGTGTAATGGAATGGGTAAGTGCAAGTATCACTAATAAATGCATTAATAAAAGAAACTCCCAAGGATGACAACGTTCATTTGCAATGTATAATGCTTCCTGTAGAGCTTCATTCACGATCGAAGAAGACTGTAAGCAACTTCAGAAGTAAGCACGACGAAATATTTAACAAAATTACGCAATAAGAACAAGTTATGAAAACAACAAGTAAACACAATGGATCCTAAAACATCAATTGATATGACACACCACGGGTATATACAAGCAGTACAAACAACCTCGCCGATCATGTCTTGGTGGAATTCCTTTGAAGAATCGCAGGACTTACACCAGTACGCCTGCAACCCTTCACAGGTTGGCGATGGTAATTTGAGGAATGTCCGGACACGAACAAGATTAACCAACAATTACAATAATTGGAACTCACACAGTTATTTAACACAAACATATGTACAATCAACACGTCAAAGTAGTGGATTCTGCCTTGACGAACTACCCTTGAAGAACTGTAGAACTTACAGCAGTACGCCTACATTCCTTCTCAGGTTGATAATCCAAGTGGAAGTCGTCCGGAAACAAAGAGAATTACCTACAGCTAGATGATACATGATATCAATTCAGTATATACAATATGAACATATGTACAAAACAACACACCAAGCACATTGGACTGATCATTGATGCGCTACCCTTTGAAGAATTGTAGGACTTACAGCAGTACGCCTACAACCCTTCTCAGGTTGACGCCCTAGGTTGGAAAATCGTCGCAGAGTTCATTTGCTGACTTCCTTCTATCAGCTATATCCTCAAATCTGAACGGCAACACGCCCATGTCATTGTATCGTAGAATATAGATGACGAACAAACACGCGACGTTTCTGGCCAACCAAGCGTAGACACAGAGTAATTTATACCAAAGATAATAACATTCAAATAGTAACTTGAAACCAGAAATGCCTTTATTCGTGCAAGCCAGTTTAGCAATCACACTCTCGTTTACACTTGGCTTATTCTCACTAAACTGACCAACATCTTTCGTTTTTTCAAACGGAATTATACTAGCATAATCATTGCTTAAGGCACGTGTGTTCATGGACGTCCATTTCATTGTGAATGAAATCACCGACGACGACTGAGTGACACAAGGTTATGAAGTTAGCGGTGGATTAGAATCTGTTGTTGCTCTACTTTCATAAATTTGTCTACCTGCAAGACCACCACCACTGGTGTCTTTTACTATCAGCTCAGGTTTAACACTAGCATTTGATGATAGGTGGGCTACACGCTGATCACTCACACTGACGGTCTGACAAGTATGCATGCCTTCTGCAACTGCATCTGCATTTATTTCTACTTCACATTCAAGTTGTACAGAACTTTTTTTCAACTCAGCAGTAGTAGGCATATCTATCATCCCATCATGATCAACCAAAGACAACTGTGAAATATCATGATCATTATCACGAATATTCACTTTACCGTCAACTTTATTATTTTCGAACTCTTTAATAACAGAAGTAGACAATTTTGGTTCCTCCTCACAAATCCTAAAAAGTTTTGTATCTTCACTCTGACTAGTAAAAGCTTGTAAACTTGTGGAGTCAGAACTGAACTCTGAAGCAGTAAATCTATTCTGTGACACTCTATTTAACAATGGCTTACCAGTTGTAACTACAGACTTCTTCACCGCACCGTTAGCGTCACACAATTCGGAGTCAGGCCTGGAGTTTACATCTAACTTATCACTGAACTTGCTCACTGGTTCACAGTTCACTTCTGTATGCGCCTCTTGCAAACGTGTAAAACACAACTGTGTTTGTCTTGCATCTTGTATCTTATCTGTTGAGGATGTACTACGAAACCTGTTACACTCACTAGGTCTATATGCATTACTAGACATCATGGAGCCTTCTCGATATCAAGCTCTCTGAGGCCTATTCGTCATAAATGATTGCGTTTTACCCTCAGACTGCTCTATTCTAGGGGTGAGATGTAATAGACTGGCAAACTTGCTCATCGATTGATTGACACTATCTTTCACTAGTTTCAGGATATCATCAAATTTTGGCTCGATACCCTCATCCTCCATACGGAAGCTTATCTTCACCCACTTCCTTTGCAGTCGAGTAGGTAGGCGTCTTGCTATTACTTCTAGTCTAAAACTCGAGTTGAGGTCATTCATGCAATTCATAGAAATCAAGGTATTCTTATAAGTCATAAGATTATCTAAAAACTCAGTGAGTGACTGGGTGTCATCCTGTAATTGACCACCATTACCCTTTACAGCCTCGAATAATTTCCCTACAATCATCGAAGGTCTTCCAAACCTTTGACGTAATATGCTCATAGCCTCGTAGTAGCCCTCTTTTGGCTTCATAAACTTACAGCACTGTATAGCTCTTGCAGCATCTCCAATGCAATATCTCATCAAATACATTAACTTCAATTCATCACTTAATAGAAAACTACTCAGCATGATCTCAAACTCCTTTACAAATTGTAAATAATCAGGCGGGTTTCCATCAAAACACCGTGGTTCAAATTTAGGGAGTTTGATGTTCCTATTATCCCTGAACGGCGAGACAGTAACATCAACCATGTCATGCTTAACATCAGACACATCGTTACAATTAACAGACAAGTGACCATGACTTACTTTCCTGTTTGCACCCAAGACACTCTGTCCCTTCTTTGACCCAGGCATTGTTGAACTTGACCCAATTCCAAAAATGTTCCAGATATTGCTTGTTCAAAGAGGACTTGACCGGCACCAGGAAAGATGAACGGTGACTATCCAAAATCGTGCCAACTGTCCAAAACCGTTTAAAAACTGAGGTTGTACCGTCAGATACTGTCAGTGTCAGCCACGTCTCATAAACCGTTAATGCCCAGCTCTTGCTACGCTTGCGCCCACGCTGTTCCTTGCATTTTTTCAGAAACGCTTAGTAATAACGGACGAAAAAACCAAAAGACCGATTGTTGACTCGAAGATTCTTTATTGTTACACCAACATATAAAAATAATGTTTTTACTAGGGTCTGTGAACAAATATTACAATAATAAATCACAAGATTACTTCTGATTGTTGTCTCCTGACTTCTTTCTGAACAGCGACCGTTGAGACGATGACTGTCGTATTGATGCCTCCGTGAAAATTGGGGAAGTTGGTTTTGAGCACACAACAATGAATTGATCGTTCAATCTTCAACTACATTGAGAACAGTCATCTTACCATGATTGTTTATAATGTTATTTGAGAACAAAATTATACATTGTTTATTTAGCTAATGGACAGACAAAAGCATAATATCAGTTATAATGGAATATCGATCGATATACACATAGAATTATATAATATACTGTCAAAAACAAAACACATCATATGGATCCATATCAAATCCATCCACCAAAGACCTGGTTTCTTTAATGCGAAGAGAATACTTCTGTATTTCCTGATGTGTTGCACTCACCGACAATCTAGCTGAGTTTTCCGACTGTGCACAGAGATGATTGTATATAGGTGAAAAACTGTTTTATACTACTGTGATTAACATTTATCAAGTGTATTTATAATCTCCAGCGAACATGCAAAAAGCGCATCTTGCTACATTCTGTAAATTTTGATTGAATTATATGGTTCTATTTCTGTAACAGTTTGATGATGCCTGTAACTTGGTGTCCTTCATGTACTGTACTGCGCTAAGAGTTTGTTTTTGGAACTGATAGCCATAGGTGGGCAACTCGAAGGCGCGAATGGTTCGATCATGTACAAGTTCGACGAGGATGACCGAAAGCGAATAAAAGTGCTGCATAATTTTGTATAAAACATTCGTTTATAGACTTTTACTGCTCTCCGCTATAATCGCCGAACAATATAACTTCCTTCTTACAATACTGGTGTTTTGGAGTTAAAGTCGAAGAAAATACATAGTATTTATGGGTGCGGAGCGTCTTCGTAACAATGGGAACTAAGGGATAAGTTCCTTGACAGAAGGTTATCACGTAATTGCATTCATTACAGCGATTTGCTTGAACCAGTGTTGTACCTGAATTTCCATTTAATAATATGTTTCAAACTTTGCTTTGTTTCTAATTATGTTAGTCAGTTGCGTTTGTTCATGGATGGGAAAATGTTTCCGTGAACATTTGCGGTTGGTTTTCGACTCTATTTTGTGCATTCCTGAAAGGCAGATGGATAAAACACACTACAAGGAATTGCTGATCACTCTTTTACTTCAAAATGTTGAACTCATGCTAAATATTATGCGACAAAAGACACTAGGATCTGCAATGCTGTGCGAGTACTTCGTCAAGAATGGAGCAGTTAACATTATCTATATTGATTATGCCTGTAAACTAGCAACCCCCGTGTACAGAATGTGAGAATATATTACAATCATTATCACTCACTAAATAGAATCTGGTTAACATGCAATAAAATCCGCTAGGGTTCGAGGGGAGATCAGTTCTTCACTTTGAAAAGCGAATAATGTGTGCTGACACCTACGGATGATGAAACAAAATAGGTGACATTGGAATAAACCATAATTCTGAAAAGGCAGCCTAAATTTAGAGCGATGATAATGATTACCTGAGCATAATTCCTTAGTTAAATGCTGATGGCTGATGCCACTGCTGAAAACGAAATGTATGAAATTAGTAGAAACATGACCTTAGTTTAGCTCATAAATGTACAGTCAACCATATCAACAAGAAATGAACATCGTAATAGAACTTTCAATTTTTCACAGGCCTGGTCAATTGCGTATAACATTTAGGAACCGACTTTTCTACCGAAATAATTATTTAAGTTGCTATCCTACGGATATATTTTTGAAGGCGTGTTAGAGGGCAGGTAATGTAAGCAACCTAGTCTAAACACACTGAAAGGGTATTCATCTAAAACAGATAAAGGAAGCCTTACATATCACAATGAAGATACAGTTCCTATTTATTTACTACCCCCATCAGTCTCCACATCTAGTTGGCTGTAGTGTACAAAGTTGTAGAAGCTCCGCAGGCACTGTGAGCGTTGTTTTGCGCATAAAGCTTATTTCACCGCTTAACATTGTTCGTTTGAGTAATTTAATACTTTTGAATGACCGTAATTCCTTTTTTCGAAGCTTTGTATCTCTGCATGATACTTCTGACCGTGATAGGAATACACATCAAATGAAGCATCGTCAATGAAATAGCTGGTGGAGTAATTGCTGCATACCAAGGCGTTGTCCTGAAATCAATGGCATGTTTCAAATTTCGCCGATACAATTAATAAAAGATCTGTCATTAAGGGTAAAGAGGTATTTAAAGGATCCTCAAATCCACTGCTATCCTATTTTTTGGGACACCAACAATTACGATACGGAAAACTTTTTGCATATAGTATAAATTTCCAAACAGTTTTGTACATTTTACGATTAAAGTGCAAAAGTGATTATCATGTTTTCTTAATTAATTTATTCCTTCATAGCAGTATAATATCCACAGTTGCCTTTTTGGTTATTCTTTGTAATAGCTTGTGTAAGTGAATAATTGTAAACATACTTATTCCTCGTATTTGTTATTTATCATATTGATGACCCTTATGAATTGGCGGCCCTCTTGTACAAAAACTTGGGATATGTTATCATTATTTCAAAAACCAAGTGCACCTTAACAGTATAAAAACACCACCGATACTCTTACTGACTGTGGAGGACTGGATCATGGGACATGTCGTGAGGAGAGAAAAGACAGGCATTAGTTGAGATGACATGGCGACTTCGGAATGTGTGAACTTTGCACGTGATTTAAACCTTTTGTCACATGCACTCGAAGATTTACTGGTGAAGACCAACAAGGGTTAAGAGGCAACCAAGACAGAATTTCAACTTAATCTAGAGGAGACAGAGGTAATGAAGATACCCAGTCGAAAATGACAGGCATCAATTACCATCAGGAATATTTACCTCAGGTAGGTCTCGTGCCTCACTTTCTTGTGCGGTGTTGTTCCAACCAATGGCTGTGGCACGTGCGAGAATTTCAGGACGGGATAAAAAGCCAAGACATGTCATCATCACTCCGAAATTAGCGTGTAGACCGTTAGTGCTCAACACAGTGGACAAATCAAAACATTCAAGTCTCCGCTTTCACATCTTTCACAGACTTTTCCTGGGTTTCTCCAGGAAGCCTAACAAGCTGTGAAGATTGGATAACAGGCAGAAAGGATAGGCGACAGAGACATAAGGCAGAGCTCTGAACCAGCCAACGAACTCCTAGCCAAAAAATATTCAGATGGGAAAGGAGATGGAGTAGATATACATCGAAATGATGATGAATACGACACGGAAGCTTATCAGAAGGCACTGTGATGATAGGCTGTGATACTTCCTATGTAAGTAAGCATCTTAGCAATAGGAGTTCATAAATATCCAAACCAAATACATGTAACTTTTACTGGTTATGTTGAGTTGTTATACAGCAAGTTGGGCTGATTGATACAGTTATATGATTTTCACAAATCGATGTGTGAAAGTGAGAGACAACATGGCGAATTTGTTGAATTACAGGAAAAATGGGTGAATTTATGCCTCACTGTTTCGTGCACCCCAATATTCACAATATGAATTCCACATATTCTTAGAAATATCGCGTGGAATATATAATTATGTCAGTCATTATTACTTTTAAAACCTTGGCCTCTTATCAACGATGTCTGTAAACTGGCGACCCTCATGTATAAAATCTGAGAATATATTATTTTCTGTTTTCGTCGTCATACACGTCTTCAATGTTTAATACTGGTAGACCTAGGCAGGCGGGTAATATCGTGTGTTTATAAACAACTCAAGCTCGTTTCAAAATATAACTTTTAGCCAGATATTACTAGATGGGGATACAATCATGCAAATTTGGCCCTCAGAATTTCCAGTGGCCTCCCTTGATGAGTCAGCACTGGAGTTTTCTTCAAATAACCAACAGCTCCATTTGGGTCGGCGATTCGGTGAGAAGCCGTTGAGATCATCTTTAAAAAATTTCACTAACCCAACAACTTCCTCTTTCTGAAAATTAACAGTGGTCTCGCGTCCAGGAGTAACTACAGTTAGGACAGACAACCAGACTGGAAACCTTCGGTCTTATGAATAATGATATTCATATAGTGACAGTGATTAAAATAAGCAGGTTTCTGAAACAACTACAAATAAACGGTAGAGCACTGTGACGTAACCGTTTAATTTGGATCATGCTGTGGTGAATGTGAGAGAACACAGGCAAATATAATGATAAGCTAAAGACTTCTTGCGATTTTCGTTGGCCGATCCATGAATATCCAGTACCAAGCAAAGTTGAATATAAATAGACGCTTGTGAATGTTTATACGGATGACAACAGCTTGAAAGCTCTGCTAATATCATGACGTGGGAGGGGGGAGCTGTTTTCATCGGCTTGTGAGGATGACATCACGACTACGTTGTACGCATATATTATCTTTCAGCTTCAAATGCAATTATTTGGCATGAATCAAAAATCCATAAACAGAATCAGGGCAGGAATTGGGCCGTCTTTGATCCGCGCTTTTGAGAGACAAAGTGTGCTTGTATGACTAGGGATCAAGGATGAACCCCCGAACTGAAAACAATGTGCAGAACAGGTTAAGTGACCAACCAGTCACCTTCGGCTTAACCAGTTGATTTTAACAATGCAGGTCAGTATTCTATGTTGAATGATAATAAACCTGTAGATTGTCATTTCAGTGAAGTATTTCCTACTACAATGCAAATATTTGGGTGTTATTGGCATTCGGATTCGTACACCACTGTATCGTAGATTGGCGCAGTATTACTACTGAGGATTAACCTTAATGTGTATATCTATAACTGAATTGCCTAGGTTGAAGTTAGCTGAGATATTTAAATTTATGTCCACTGTGCGATAGTAAATCTTGAGTGTGCCACATTCAAAAAGAGTTGGGCGCGTGCTTCGTATAACCTGCCCAACTGTTTGCATTTATGGCGGACACAGCAGTTGAACCAGTTCCTAATCAGCTACCACCATCTGTATTACTAGCTGATGTCTCAGCTCTTAGCAAATATGTGCACAAAACAGTTTGCACTCTTCTGGAAGAAACCAGTGATGGCTCAGTAGTCCTAGAGGCAACTTTAAGCGATCCAAATAACCAAGAATCATTAAAGAAGTTCATATCTGATGTTCAGGTCCACTCCATTGTAGTCCAGAAACTCTCCACAAAAGGTATCCAATCAGTTCCTAAGATTTATTATTTTCAGACGACGACGATGAGTCAACGGACTGTTGTGTTTCTTACTCGATTCTTCTTGAAGTTAAGTATACAAACCCAAAAATCCAAAGGTAGTAGCTATTTCTTAAAATTATTGCCAGTATTGTGTTTATCAAACGTGGGGCCGTGGTCGAGGCTGACAAGAGCTTCAGTTCTCAGTTGAGATTCCTGAATTTTACGGATGGTTCTCCATATGAAACTTTACACTCAACTATTAGTAATGCTATAAGTCCATTTTATAAATCCTACATCCGCGAGTCCGGAAGAGCTGACAGGTAAATGATTTAAGTCTAACACAATGTTTTAGGGATGGTGATAAAATGGCACCAAGTGTAGAGAAGACAATGACAGAATTAGAAATGGGTCTTTTACACCTCCAGCAAAATATTGATATACCAGAGATCACTTTGTCAGTTCATCCTCTTGTTGCACAGGTGATAAAAGAGCGTGCCCAGGAAGGAAAGAGAGCTAAAACATCGGACTTTGAGGACAAGTTAGAGGATGCACAATTTCTGAATGCTCTTCAGTCTGGTGTCAACAGATGGATTAAGGAAATTCAAAAGGTTTTAGTAATTTTTTAATAATCATTGAAATTATGAAGGTTACAAAACTGGATCGTGATCCATCGTCTGGCACTGCTTTGCAAGAGGTTACTTTCTGGCTTAATTTAGAACGCAGCTTGTTTCGTATACAAGAGAAACGAGAGTCTCTAGAAGTTACACTTACGTTGGACATTTTGAAACATGCTAAACGATTTCATGCTCTAGTTAGCTTTGATACTGACACAGGTAATTATTCACTAATGTAACTAAATTCCGTTCAGGTTTACAAAGAGCTTTGGCGACTGTTAACGATTATAATCCACTTATGAAGGATTTTCCACTCAATGATCTCCTGTCAGCCACTGAACTTGATAAAATTCGCATGGCCATTCAAACGATTTTTACTCATTTGCGAAAAATCCGTAATACAAAATATCCCTTACAAAGAGCTTTGCGCTTGATCGAAGCTATTTCAAGAGACCTTACCTCACAGTTATTGAAAGTAAGTCACTTAATATCATTGCTCGGAAGTGCTTTTGTCATTTGTTGATGTATATATGTGTTAACATATAATTCCTAAGTAAGTGTTGGGTCAGTTTGAGAATGTTTTATGTTCTCACATAGTTTTCATAGCTATAATATACGGGTATTTTTGTTGATAGGTGGTGTAGTCATATCTCGTGTTTGGAGGTTCCTACATATTTAAGGTATATTTAAGTATTTTTGCTTAGCTTATTCAGTTAACCTTATGTATTTTACGATTACGGAGCTCTAGATTAAAAACTCAAGAATCATGAGAAGAAGAGAATCAGAACAGGTTGTTAGCAGTCACGTATACCCATGTGGTTGATTACGCAATATTTACTCTTCAACAACTAACCCCCCACTCAGAGGTGGTTGTTAGTTTGAAAAAGTTAGCAGTGTAAACTGAGACATCCTGTACTCATGCATACTTCGCTTCCTCACGAAGCATGGGGTGTAAGTTTCACTTAGTTGTTGACTTTCGAAATATATTTTATGTCTTCCTTATATTTTGGAAATCATTGGAGTTTATTAGGTAGTAGAACTTATCAGTCGTCAAACTTTCAATTATGTACTTCCTGAAAGTTTTGTAATCTATGGCGTTTTTGCATTTGTTTAGATTCTTATTCTAAAAATATTACTTTCATTACATTTAGGTTTTGGGGACACGAAAGCTTATGCACATGCCGTATGAAGAGTTTGAAAGAGTAATGGCTGCGTGTTTTGAAGTATTCTCTTCATGGGATGATGAGTATGATCGATTGCAAAGCTTGATGAGAGAAATCATTAAAAAGAAACGTGATGAACAGTTGCGAATGATATGGCGGAGTAATCCAGCTCATCGTCGGTTACAATTACGTCTTGATCAAATGAGAAAGTTAGTGATAGTGTTATTTCTTTGTAAAAGACTCAAATTTTGTTCTTAGATTTTGTAAAATAATCAAAACTTATAAAGCTTTTGACAGTGATTTAGGTACTTGATTTTTGACCAACAGATGAAGATTGATGTACACTGGTCGGCCCGTCCGACCAGTTTTCTGTGCGTCGGTGGCACAGTGGTTAGGACTCTCGCCGACCATGCACATGGTCCGGGGTCCGGGTCCCCTGCCGACGCACACCTGATATCTATGATCGGCCTGCAAGATTTGAGCTACCGATATCGCATGCTGAAAATTCCATACTTGTACCAAAAATGCAGTGTGGAATCAAGCTGTAGTAAAAAAATCGTAGTGCATCAGCTGATGTTTCCGATTTGTTTGCCACTGTAATTTTTGGTTATAGAATCAAGCTGAAACCCCTTGAGTAACCTATAGGAAGATTGTAATCCCCATATGAAGAAAAAGTACAGGTTATAAAACTTTGCTTTAACTTAGTGTATACCTTTTTAAGTAAAAGTGTCATACTACTTTTTATGGCTAACAAACTTGCTTTTTTGTATACAATCAAAGGTTCCGTCACCAACACGAACAGTTGAGACTAGTGATTGTACGTGTGCTACGACCTGCACATAGTGCTCAACCAGATAAGACGAAAGATGCTCCCGGCGAAACAAATAATGGTATGGCTGTGAATGAAGGTGATAACAAGCTCCCTGCCAAAACGACTGGTAAAGAACAACCTCTTCTTGATGCATCAGATGCTAATGCAATAGAAGAAGTTAATCTAGCGTATGAAATCGTAAAAGAAATTGACTGCTTGGATGTTACAAAGGAAGGTACTGATGTCTGGGAGGCGGCAATCAAACGGTAAGTTGTTCATTCGTCTAAGTAGTCAATCAAAAACATCTAGATTTATGTGATACTGATGTTACTTTTTGTCTTATCTTTAGGTATGATGAGCGCATTGATCGCGTAGAAACTCGAATAGCTGGACGCCTTCGTGATTTACTGGGAACAGCAAAGAGTGCAAACGAAATGTTCCGATATTTTTCACGTTTCAATGCTTTGTTTGTGCGACCACACATAAGGGGTGCCATACGAGAGTATCAAACACAACTTATTCAACGAGTTAAAGACGATATAGAAGCTTTGCATGCAAAATTTAGAACACAATACACATCTAGTAAAGCTTATCAAATGACAAAAGTGCATGATCTGCCCCCAGTTGCTGGCTCCATTATTTGGGCTCGTCAAATTGAGCAACAACTCAATGCTTATTTGAGACGAGTTGAAGATGTTTTAGGTATGTCCCACATTATTTTGTAGGTGCTAAACTTGTTACTTATAGTCTCTAACATTTAAACTTGTAGTAATGACTGATTTGTTTCAATGTCCGTAATTATTGGGTTTCTTTTTAGGTAAAGGATGGGAACATCATCGTGAAGGACAGCTTCTGAAGGCCGATGGAGATAGTTTTAAGGCAAAACTGAATACCAGTGAACTCTTTGAAGATTGGTCACGAAAAGCACAACAGAAACAAGTTTCAGTGTCTGGTCGTATTTTTAACGTTGAACCTATTCGAACCAAGATTGCTACAAAAGAAGGTGAAACACAAACAATAACTGTTCTAAAGTTGAAAGTTAACTTTCAGCTAGAAGTTATAACTCTGGCGAAAGAAGTTAGTACCATGGATTGAGTATTTTTGTCATTACTTCTATTATTATTATTACTATTATTTTAGACAAACACTTTGTTAAGTGGTGGTTATAATTTACACATTTATTTATTTAGCTTATGCACCTTGGTGCGTAATTTTTAGTCTTTCGTTTCAATGAGTTCACATTCAATGCAACTGAAATACACAGCACAGATTTGTGCATAATACACTGTCTAATTTATGAAGACCTATGGTATGGAGTTGCTTAGACAGAAGTAGGTTGGCTCAGGCAAAAATTCATGACTTGTCACTATATTGTCGGGTCCTTAAGCTTATGAGCTTCGCTTCCCCACTATTAATCAAGATTGCGCAATTGATATAAACCGATGAATACAAAAAAGATAGCGGTTTTCTTTAATTTCCAGATTGTTATTTGTAATGAGATCGTGAATGATGCTTAGTGAACTATCTCCATGATACGATTTAGTTTTTAAAATTCCTAATACAAACTCACTAAGTACATGTTACAAACGTGCTTCGATACTCAAAGGCGATGAATTGTAAGAAAGCCACCACATAGATGTTTATATAACTAACACTGTACCACGGTTATTGTGAAGACTAATGATACCACTTTTTTTAAAGTCAATTCTCGGTATCTGAAGTGAACCTGATAATCTGTCACTCACTAGTTAGAATTAGCATCCTACCATGGAAATGGATAGTAGATGTCATTTCCTATTTTCTCGAAATATGCCATCACATCCCAATATTTGTTTGTCATGTTGCCCCTTCTACAGTCGTATTATTTTGTCTTGTTTTTATGCATCAAACATTACTTTGGAAGAGTAGATTATTACATATATACTAAAGTGCCTACGTACGAAGATAATGCATACGACCATTTATACTGAGCTTCGCAGCAATAGTTTTATAGGTAGTTTGACTAAATTGTATATCATCAATGTTCTCCGAGTTTGAGTACAACAGTTCTAGTTTATGTTGTATAATTTAACTTCAACAAAATCAAGTAATCATTTGAAATGTAGTCAGAAGTCAGCGAACATCTCAGCAAGTAGGCTAGCTGTCTTAGAAACCAGTCACTGAGCTCGAGATTTGAGTTTGAATTACAGTCAGAAGTGAAACCTAGGCATGATCTTTACAGAGTGGATTTTGAAGCTAATATTATGATTGATCATTTTTCAAGCAAACATATTGGTTGTTCAAGTTTGTTGTCGTCTGTATTATTCCTATAAATTTTTACTGTTTGAACATTGCTACAATTACTGAATTTACCGTTGAATTGTTTTCATGTAGGTCCGAAATATGAAATGGCTTGGCTTTCGTGTGCCCCTTGGAATAGTCAATAGAGCTCATCAAACTAATCAACTTTATCCTTATGCAATATCTCTGATCGAAAGTGTACGGACTTATGAAAGTACTTGTTGTAAAATAGATGAACATCAGCGACAACATATCGGTCTTTTATGCGCTGGAATGCGCCGTGAAGTTCAAGTTTTGATATCTGAGGGTATATCATTAGTTTGGGAATCCTACCGCTTGGGTTTATTTGTACAACGTCTTGCAGAAACAGTTATGCAGTTTCAGGAAAAGGTTGATGATCTTTTAGCTACTACTCAAGAAATTCATACAGAAGTCAAAGCACTCGAAACCTGTGTCTATTCTAGATCGGTTTTCGAAGAGATTTTAGGTAATTTTGCCGTCCAGTTGTTTGTTGTTTTTGTAGCGTAATTATCATGTAGTAGTTTCTGCGGAGATTATGGAAATTCTCTTGAGGTATTCCGTTTAAACAGAGAATGGCTTGGAGAAACTTTTACGTTTGATAGTTCATTTATATTCTATAATCGGAATATCATTTATTTGTAGATCATTCTTTTAGTTTGCTGATAATAATGTTTACTTCTCGACTAGAATAGTGGGAATTATGTGTGGTCACTTAAAGTGTCTGTTCGTGTTGTGAAATCATATAAGTGTAAGACAGTGAATGTAAAAGCTTATGAGGTAATTCAACAATGATTCGTTTATGCGGACATGAGTCGTAGTCCATACGTCTACATACTTTTTTCCAAACTACTGGAGTTGTCGTAAATCCCTAAAATTAGGTACTAATATCTTTCAATTTCAGATGACGTAGACTTTTTCATTATTTTCACTTAAATAAGTACACTTCTGTTGTGACGAAGTGAGTATCACTTGCTAAAAACATGCATAAACTTTAAGGTTATACGAAGCAAAATCAGTGAAATTCTTTCTACATTAGCACAAATTAGGGCTTAGAGAAACTTCAACTTCAAAGAATATCCAAGTGTTCACATGATTTTCAAAATAAACTGGAATAATTCACTTGCAGTAAACCTTATCAGCGTTTATGTGAATTTTCTGCTCTTTTTCTGCTTAGATAAGGCCTGTCTTTCAAAGGACCTGTGATCAAGATGTAGATTCCAAATAAGTACGAACTCAGTCACCTGAAAACGTTTTTTTATATATCTCAGCTTATGAGCCACACTTTTGTGGGGGCTGAAGTAAGTGGGGTGAGATCCGAACCTGGGACCCATTGACCAAAAGTGGAGTGCTTAGGTCAGTAAGCCAAGTCTCCGCCTTTCTTTGAAAAAAACAACTCCAGATAGTACTTGGCTTTTCAGCAGCGCACATCGACTGGGTGGCGGACCAAGGATCTTCTGGTTACCAAGGTAAACTCTTAAATCATTCGGCTACTTGGGACTAAGGCAGTTCACCTGTAACTAGTAATCAAACAGTTTATTGAAAATCTGTTAATTTAAGAGTTTCATATGAGTTCATTTATAAAACGATGTTATATTTTGAACCATTTTAATGCAGAGTTGATTTAATTTTCTGAATAGGTAAAATACAAAAGTGTGTTGATGAATTGAATCTCCATCAATATTCAAACTTAGCTCAATGGGTTGCTCATTTAGACGAAGAGGTTGAACATCGTTTAGTTGTACGTCTCAAGGCTGGCATTAATGAATGGACACGTGTCCTATTGGGTCAGAAAGATAAGTGCACTGTAAGTTTATCTGATTTTGTAGTCAACGCAAGGTATGCTTTGGAAATTATGAAGTTTTATGAATTAGGTTTAGGTATCCGATATATAGGTCATTTAACTAGTGGAATCTGATCTACTTTATCATGAGGTTTATGCAGTAGTGGCC
This sequence comes from Trichobilharzia regenti, assembly GCA_944472135.2. Classification (NCBI taxonomy): domain Eukaryota; kingdom Metazoa; phylum Platyhelminthes; class Trematoda; order Strigeidida; family Schistosomatidae; genus Trichobilharzia; species Trichobilharzia regenti. The sequence continues at coordinate 20,507,759 of OX235263.1, read as the reverse complement.
TGGAGACACCAGTTTAAACTTGATTTCTATTAGCTTTTTGTAGGTAGTTCGTCATGATCCGGTGGACTTTTTAATAAATTCATGAATTGCTTTCGAACTTTTAGAATCTGGGATATATATATATATATATATATATATATATATATATATGGTGACATACCGTTCAGCGCCACATGATTTCACAAACACACTTTCCTTTGAGATACACAGTTAATACGCTGACGAAATCTTAGTACGGATACAGAAGGCTTGTTTGGCATATGCCGACTTACGCCGTCTCTGGCGTAGACGTGATATCCGACTGACTGTCGACCGAAGGGCGCGTGTACTGCTTAGCAGCAGTTGGTTCCGTTTTCCTTTATGGCTGTGAGCGAGACATATTCATTTGAAGTGGAAGATATCACAAGGTTAGCTGTCTTTGATCACAGGTGTCTGCGTTCTATCGTCGGTGTTATATTGGTATAACACAGTGGGCAGTATTGAGTTGAGGCATCGGTCGAGTGGTAGGTAAGGAGGGGAAATCAATCGACTAGGTTGTGAAGCAGCTGCATCGATTGAGATGGTTATGAAATGTGTTACGTATGCCTAGCCATCGATTTCCTCGACCGGTGATGTTAGCTGACATAGGATTGATCAGGCTGGAGATGAGTTAGTGGTGGTCAAACGGAAACGTGGCTTCATCAGTGAATGGTATCCACAACAGTGAGTTTAAGCCAGCCAGCCACTTAAGGAGTTGTAGATGTCCTTACTGATTGGGGTCTCAGGATGTTAAGAATCGATGTCGACTGGAGACAATTTGTGATATGGCTGAAAATCGTTGTCAATGTCTGTCGCAGATGCATTCATTCTTTGTGATTTCTAATATCCGATTAAGTTCTGTTGTTCTTGCATACAACTATTCTTTTTGCTTCGTATTTCTGTTTATTATCTCTCTTTCTTCTCAACCTACCTTTAATCTCCTCTTTGGCTATGTGGGGTAAATAGAGGGAGTGTGTCAACTCCAACTGCTTCACATCTGCTTAAAGTTTTACGTTGAAACGTCAGTCAGTCAGTAATGTGATTAAAATGGTATAGCTTTTGTGTATACTTGTTGACACTTTAGAAGATGTCTAACACCTTTTTCCTTTTCATTTTCAGAATAATGACTTAGAGGATACGCATGCAATCCCTAAGTCGAAAAATCGTTTAGGCGGTGAACCACAAATAAAACCTCTGGTCCATGAACTTCGGATAACTAATCAACAGATTCATTTGCATCCGAGTATTGAACTAGCTCGTCATGAATTAATAGTTAATCTTAGTGGTTGGGAAAGTGTTGTTCTCACTTTACCTCGTATTCAACATTCACGTTACCAGGTGAGATAAATACTTCATTAATCATATTAAAATTCCTCTTTATTATACTGAAGTGCCAATTTAGAATTTTAATTATTTAAATTAATTAACACCCGAAAGCGGAAGTCATGCAAATGCTTAGCAAGTCTAGTATAGTTTATCACCTAAGTGAGCAAGGATGTAGCTGCGTCGGTGGCACAGTGGTTAGGACTCTCACCGACCATGCACATCTTCCGGGTTTCGATCCCCTGCCGACGCACACCAGATATCAATGGTCGGCCTGCGAAATTTGGGCTACCGATATCACATGATGAGAATTTCATACTTGTACCGAAAATACTATGTGGCATCAAGCTGTAATCAAAATAAAATAAAAATGAAAATGTTCACAAGTTTGTATTTGTGTTTTTTATGAATAATCTGTAGACAAGATTCACTCAACGTGTATAAGATTCATCATTTGAACTTTGCTAGACAGTCATCAACGATGATCAAAGTTACGAAGCTTTCACTCATGTTTTTTTTCCATCCCTTTGCGCTTTGAGTGGAACATAAGGTTTCAAGGTTGAGCTTTGAATTTACGGTAACAGTGGTTTCCTCTTTACGGGGTGGGATTGCTAGCCTCACGCCCATCCTCTTCCCTCTTTCTTGATTTACTAACCAGCTAAGCCCCCTAGGAGTGCGCCAGTTCGGGATCGTACCCTAGATTAAACATGATTGGTGAGCATTCTACTGCTGCACCACCGGTGCCATTTATGCTTTACGACATCAAGTTCATAGAATCCTTTGTACACTATAATCGAATTCTAAAGTATGATACGCTGATATAAAAGTCATAATTCCATACAACTAATCCGAAGCAGGTTATGAGGCTAGTGATTGGAGTAACATTGGAGTTAATCATAAGAGTCTTCACTGTGAGTGATTATGATTTTCAGTTTTAGAGATCGTATAAAAGTAAATACATTGTGCGTCGGTGGCACTGTGGTTAAGACTCTCGCCGACCATGCACGTGGTCGGAGGTTCGATCCCCGGCCGACGCACACCTGGTATTAATGGTCGGCCTGCAAAATTTGGGATACCGATATCGCATGCTGAAAATTCCATACTTGTACCAAAAATACAGTATGGAATTAAGCTGTAATCAAAAATTAAAAAAATTTATATCTAGGTGAAATAACTTCCTTCTAACTGTTCAATGTGTTTTTAACTATTCTTCAAATAAGTTTGTAACTTCCCTGTTTCATTTGCTCACCATAGGTTGGTATTGAATCAGAGAATGATACACAAAAGAATTATAAAAAGTTGATGTATAAACTAGAAAATTCTGGTGATGTTTTGGCCAAAGCTTATGAGGCAATCGTCCAAGTAGCCGGTGAGGCGAAAGAATATGTTAAAACATGGACAAGTTATCAAGCACTTTGGGATCTTCAAAGTGATCAGGTGTATGGTCGCCTTGGTTCTGATACTCAGGTAGGTTATTTATTTTTTAAAAATAATATCAGACGCTTAGATCAGTGAGTTTTCGTGTGATGTGATAGTTTTAGTATTTTGGTAGGGTTGTCGGAATTCTAAGCACCAATATATTAGGAGATAATTGGTGAGAAATGATTCAAAATCGTTTTCAGTGATGGTGTAGATGCATCCACTCTTTGTTATCTGTCATATTCAGTAGAACTGTTGTTCTTCCATATTACTATTCTTTTTCCGTCACTCACACTCCTGTTTATTATCTCTCTTTTGAACCTCTTTACTCTTCTCTTGCTTTGTGTGCTACATGAAGGGAGTGTAACAACTCGATCTGGTGCACATCTTTGCGGTTCTATGTTGGAATCAGTCAGTCAGTATTTTGGTCACTTAAATGATAACCCTCTGTCGTGAAGAGATCATGTGTATATATGATGAACAGAATTGTGAATGTGAATTCATATTCTGTTTTTATTGTCAACTAATATCCAGAAAGACGACGAATGCTCCGCAACTAAACCAACCAGCTCAGAGAACACTATTAATTGCAAATAATATCATTTACTGTAAGACATTGGAAATTGTGACGTTTCCCTCACTTAAGTATCTTATTTATTCTATAACCTCTCAACAATGCACTTTGTTTGATAGTCGGTCAACGCATAAACTCTCTTTGAACTCTATAGTCGTTAGCTATCGGTTGCAGTTACGGTAGCTGCTATTAAACTGATTTTAGACTAGAACTGAAGGTTATATAATCCACTGCACTAGTCGAGATCTGAGAAGTGAAGTAATATGGGTCAGTCGCCTATGCAATAGATGTGATTTATTGCCTACAGAAAAAAATTATGTTAGGTTGGGAAGTTGCATACAAATAACTATCTCAGTCGTAGAATATTCATCAGTCCCCGACTGGCTGATTGCTGACGAAATTTCGGTAAGGATGCAAAAGGCTGATGTAGCATTTGTCAGCTTTCACCGTCTCTCGCGTAGACGTGATGTCCGGTTGGCTAACGATCAAAGGATGCGTGTTTTCAACACTTTGCTCCATCCTCCTCTGTGGTGGTTGTGAGGCATGACCATTAAAAGTGGAAAGTGTAAAAAGGCTAACTGTCTTTTACGACAGGTGTTTGTGTTCTGTCTGCTGTGTTAAGTGGTATAATAGGACGATTAATATAGAAGCTAGGTATAGTGTTAGATAACGTTTGTGAAGCTACATGAATTGAGATAGCCAGGACATGTGCTGCCTATCCCTAGCCATTGTCTTCGATAGGCAGTGACATCTGATATAGAATCAGGATGGAAAAGAGTTAGAGGAATCAGTCCATAGAAACCTGGACAGTTAGTTTGAGCCAGCAACTTAAGGAGGTGTACACTACCTGGTTGGAATCCTCAGGATCCAAACAACCCCAATAGTTGGAGACAGTTGGCGAGAAATGGTTCAAAATCGTTCTCAATGGTTCAGATGTATTATCCCATATCCAATAAAACCCTGTTATTTCTACATGTTAGTATTCTTTCTCCCACATATTTCAGCTAATTACCGTTCTTTCGAATCTCTTCTTTTCACTCTCGTGTACCTTCATGTACTATGCATAGAGTGTGGCAACTCGAACTGCTGAGCTTTTGGGCACAGTTGTATTTTGAAATCAGTCGGTTAAAATTTCACTAGTGTTGTATGCGCTGCAACCAAGTAGGAGGTTTGGTGATTGATGATTTCTTTTACTGTATAATTTTTAAAAATCTAGATAGGTATTAGAATCTCCTCCTCCTGCTTCCTAAATGAAACATAATAAATGTTTTTTTTTAAAATTTTTTAAAATTTACCAACTACATAGGTTTGGATGAATCTTTTAGACGAAATTAAAAGTATGCGTCAACACTTTGATGTGGCAGAATCTCAGAAAGAATTTGGTCCTATCATTATTATGTTTGGAAAAGTTCAGTCTAAAGTTTCACTGAAATACGACAATTGGCATAAGGATATTCTGAGCAAGTTTGGAAGTCATTTAGGCTCAGAAATGCAAGATTTATTCTCACAAGTATCAAAGGTTAGTAGGTTTTGTTTGTTTTTTTGATATCAAACGAATATGCAAAAGTCCCTGTTTTTTATTGAAAGGGAGAGGACAATTTTTTTAAAATCATATATAAGTAGGGTTTTATTTCGCCCTATAAAAACATACGTCTTCTTTTTTTTGTAGGCTCGTTCGGATTTAGAACAACAAGCAATAGATGCTGCTAGAACAGGTGAAGCTGTCAACGCAATAACTTACACACAAGCAGTGAAAAGAAAAATGAAAGCATGGGAGAAACAAGTGGAACTTTATCGTTCCGGTCAAAATATTCTCTATCGTGATCGTTTCCAATTCCGTCCAATTGGTTAGATTCAGAAAATCTTTTAGGCGAATGGAGTGCATTCCAAGAAATTCTCCGACGAAAAGAAACAAGTATTGGGTCTCAGGTGAGTCAGTCAGTCAATCATTTTCATCAACGAATGCGTACTTATCGATTGACACTATATCCATCACAGTATTGCTTATTCGACAAATCTTTCCCTTTGCATTTTAGGTGGCCAGCCTTCAAATGAAAGTTGTTGCTGAAGATAAGATTGTTGAAGGTAAAACTAGTGAACTGTTGTCGTCTTGGGACAAAGAAAAACCTATTGCTGGTAATCTAAAACCTGAAGAAGCTGTCAGTCAACTCACTATACTGGAGGGTAAATTCAATCGTCTACGCGAAGAACGCGATAACATTCAGCGTGCTAAAGAAGCCTTAGAGTTGACTGAATCAGGAGTTTTGTCGCCTACAGAACAACGTGTACAAGTGGCCTTTGAAGAACTTCAGGTTAGATTTAGAATGTATTGTATATGTATATTTTTTTCTGAGTGTAAACAATGCATTGATGCTTATCAGCACTGACCTAATATTTAAGGAAACGACTTCATTTTCAAGTTTTACAGTCGTATTTATTTTACACAAAAATGCATTAATTTGCACTAGAAATTGCTCAGTCAAGGTACGTATGATAAGAATAAGAATAATTAAAATGATGTTTTTCAACTGGGTAGAGTTGAAGTGGATGAATTACAAAACTTTTAAAGATTATTAAATAATTGAATTGATGTTAAGATTTTAAAATTGTAGGTCAAGTGTTGTCTGAGAAATTAAGAGTACAATGATGATAACAATAAAGACGGTGAAAGTGAAATAGAATGAATTCGAGCGGTGGCACAGCGGGGTTAGGACGCCCGCCAACCACGCACATGCTCTGGAGTTCGATCCCCTGCCGATGCACTTCCTTTGTGTGTCGGTGGCACAGTGGTTAGGACTCTAGCCAACCATGCACATGGTCCGGGTTTCGATCCCCTGCCGACGCACACCAGATATCAATGGTCGGCCTGCAAAATTTGGGCTACCGATATCACATGATGAAAATTCCATACTTGTACCGAAAATACTGTGTGGAATAAAGCTGTAATCAAAAGAAAAAAAAACAAGAACATTACTATGACCCCAAGTTAAAGAAGGGGGTTCATAAAAACGTTTTCTGTTCATGATAGCTAGAGCTTTGTTGATGAAAAAAAGTAATCTTTTGGAGTGGTTGGATTTGGTCCCGTAAATAACTTTACCGGATAAACGACGACGGGCTGCATGACCTGACTCTAGAATGTGTTCACAAATTGAAAACCTCGTCTTCCTAGTTTACTTTTCACTAATCAACCCGGGTAGTGTTCAGTTAGGCGTTTACGGAGAACACGCTTGCAAAGTCCAATGTAATCAGTTTCCCACGAGCATTTGAATGAATTTGTGCACATGTTGGTGAAGTCTGTAATATGATTTTACAATCAGCATTTTTATCTAATCAAACATATATAATCATGTAGGCACATAGATGTTTTTGATCGAACATAAATATTTACACATAACAGTGTGGGTAAAATAATATTCAATTTGAAAATGGCGCTCAATTCTGTGCTGTTGATGAACACAATGTTTAGTTAAAAAGAAAGTTTAAAGTATCATATTGCATAACAACACCGTTGCCGATATTGACAACTGTCTCATTTTAATATGGACTATTTTCTTTTCCACTTACATCACACTGTCAGAGTTTGTTTTGTTTATTCTTTTTAGGATCTCAAAAATGTTTGGCTTGAATTATCTCGTGTATGGGAACAAATTGAGTCAATGAAAGAGATGCCTTGGCAGACTGTACAACCACGAAAACTTAGACAACAATTGGACGAACTAGCAGGACAACTGAAAGAACTTCCAGCCAAACTTAGACAATATTCATCCTATGAACACGTGAAACGCACTCTTCAGAATTATGCCAAGTCTAATGTTATGATTGTTGAATTGAAGTCAGAAGCACTGAAAGATCGTCATTGGAAATCTTTGATGAAAAAGTTGAACGTCAATTGGACTATGTCAGAATTAACACTTGGTCATATGTGGGAATTGGATCTTCAGAAGAATGAGGCGGTCATTCGAGATGTCTTACTTGTTGCACAAGGCGAGAAAGCTTTAGAAGAATTCTTGAAACAAGTAATTGCGTTTTTCTGAGTTTTAATAACATTTCTTTTTTTATTATTAGGTAACTGAAGTATGGAAAAACTATAATCTAGAATTGATACCTTATCAAAACAAATGTCGACTAATTCGAGGCTGGGATGATTTGTTTAATCGTGTGAAGGAACATATAAACAGTCTAACTGCCATGAAGTTATCACCTTACTTTAAGGTAAGTTCAGTGTATTTGATACTTTTTATTTAACCGTCTCTTTTACAATTTCTACGGTTCATAAAATAATAGAAATCATATCAGCTTTGAAGAAAAATAATAGTTTATGATACTTAGCTTAAGAAAGAGAATTAGTGTTGCTTGACCTCGAAACCCAGGAGAAAACTGCTTGTGACTGGTCACGCACGGAATATTTGAATTGGTTTTTAGAGTAGTTTCCGTACAAGGAGCTGCGCGCAAGTCGGGATGTAAAATTTTCCGACTTTTTGTAGTCCCTCTTCTCTAGTGCTCAGAGACAGGTCACCTAAAGGAAATTCCTTCCTGCTGTCGTATCCTTATTCGCCAGCAGTGCGACTCCGCCCACAGACCTCCAACATAATGTCGACGACTTACGCTACTATGTTAATTGTTTTTAGTCTGACCGCTATCTAAAAGACCTTTCTAGTATAGGTGGGCCTACAGGGACACTAGTTCCAGCCACTGTAGCTTTTTGGGTCACCACAATATGTAAGCCCGACTGTCATGTCAAGGTAACAGCTATCGGTCGGGAGTAATACGTAGCAGGAGTTGTTCTTATTACATACATATGAAAAATGATCAGTGTTATTCCCACAGAAGTAGGGAGATGTAGGCATCATTACATAGTTGGGATATTGCTAAGATTTTTTTTGAAGTTATTTCATTCACTCCCAAAGCCAATTCACCCCCTTCGGCTATCACAATTAAAAACCAACCCTAAGATCATTTCATTACAATAATGTTTGCTTTATGTACATATTTAGCAATTCGAAGAAGAGGCATTGGCATGGGAAGATCGTTTGAACAGGATTAATGCACTGTTCGATGTTTGGATAGATGTACAACGTCGTTGGGTCTATCTGGATGGTATTTTTGCTGGATCTGCTGATATTAAAGTATTATTACCACAAGAATCACAACGATTTCAAAGTGTGAGCACAGAATTCTTAGGTTTAATGAAAAAGGTGTCAAAGTCACCGCTTGTCATGGATGTTTTAAACACATCAAATGTTCAACGGCAGTTGGAACGACTTGCTGACCTACTGTCGAAGATACAACGTTCTCTTGGTGAATATCTGGAACGTCAAAGATCATCATTCCCACGGTATGGTTTATCACTTTTCTAGATGTAACAGTTAGCAGATGTGCTTAGTGATTTTAATTTTTCAACACCTACTATTGCGTGATAGATTCGTTGTACAGTCTTGACTTGATTTTAGGTGGCTATCCTGGCTTCTTTAGATTTTAGGGTTTATGTAACATACTCTCAGACTAAACTGAATTTCGTGTATTTGTTTCCGTCTTGGCCACGTCATGACATGTGGTATAGGTGTATGAGAAAAGAAGAGGCAGCAATACTGTTCAGTTGTCTGTTTGGTCACACACTGCATTCGCATTTCAGATTAGTTGTAAGTAAGTAAGTAGATTGTTGTTATTGTTTAGAGATTGAGTATAAAAGGTTGGAGAAAGCAATGAAATGCAACCACGTAATTGCCATGAAAACACAGAAATGCATTTATGCCGCTAAACCCGATTGTAAATTCATTAAACACAGGTTCCCACTGTCACGTAAACTGTAGTTACGAGATTTAATTTAGTTATTCGTGTTAGGGAAGGTTTTTTTAAAAAAATTTTTCATCAAACTTCACAATTCCATTAAAGTCTTATTCAGCATAATTGCATTTAACTAACTAAAGTTATACATTCTTTTCGAATGCTTACATAAATTATTACTTCACATCATATTAAATAGCTAAACTGAAGAGTTCTGTTACCTATTTTTGGGTGGGCATATTACTCTCCTCATTATCATACTTATATAATTTAAAACATAAACTTGGTAAACTTACGGGTATCAAGAGATGCATCACGGAAAATCTCACAGTTTGTGCTACAGCCGAGATACTGTCAATACGGTCAAGGGACCACAACCGAGCCGTCGATTCGAAGCCAGATACACAAGACACAGTGGGGCGGTGGCAGGAGCTACGTTCTAATATTCTCCGATGACCAAACAGGTTCATATGCCATTCGATGCATTCAGATTCTGGAGGCCATGTACACTATACGTTTGAAATCAGGGTTTTCAAGCTCCCTAACGTGGATATGCACGTTCACTCGTCCGGTTGTGACCGGCAGCCGTTCGCATCTCTGCCTCGTGAAATCAGTGAATAGAGGGCTTACCTGGCAGAGGTTATAGGACGCGTACATACTTCCGTATCATTTTCTCTGTTCATATTATTTTCATATCGAATCTGTTTAGAAAGCCTAATATTTTAGCTTAACGTGATTTCCAAATGTCCATACAAATCTTTGAGGTGCTTCCCTTTGTTCACCTTAGTAGTAGTAGCATACCATGACATCTTCATAATTAACCAAGTTAGGGACTCGTCAGCTGCATATATCTGTAATGCTTTGGTGTATGAAATGATAAGTGCTGGCTTCAAGTCTCAGAGTGTGGAAACACCACTACTCACTGGAGATTGAGATTGTAGGTACGTCCAACTGACGAGTGCCAAATGGTGTTAGTGGGGGATATGGACATCCTTGATTCTACTACCAGTCATCATTCACCAAGTAACATGTAGTATATTTTCCATTATCTCCCACTTAAAGTGAATATACTTGCTGAGATGTTTAAACTTTCCTCCATGCTTCCTGAAAAATGATGCATAGTTATGTGAGATCTTTTCGTTCGGTCTATGCTACATCAGTGATTTCGTGTTTATTTCTTCTAATAAATGCTTATAACCCAGTCAGTTATACCTTATTTATTATCTTTTTCTGCACATTCAGCTTTTACTTTGTGGGTGATGAAGATCTCCTGGAGATTATTGGTAATAGTAAAAATGTGCCACGGTTACAAAAACACTTTAAGAAAATGTTTGCTGGCGTTAACTCTATCTTGTTAAACGAAGACAATACTGAAGTCCTGGGGTTATGTTCCAAGGAGGGTGAAGAAGTAATATTTGTTAAACCAATATCAATAAAAGATAATGCAATTATTAACGAATGGTTATCAATGCTTGAACGTGAAATGCGTTTTTCATTGGCCACATATCTTGGTCATGCTATACAAGAATTACAGGTAAGTGGTTGTTTAAAAAAAAATAAAATTAAATAGAATACATTTATAATATTCAAAGAAGATGCTAAGCAATTTGGTTGAGCAAAAGTTTGTTTAATCCAAACTTTTCCTTGATTTCTACTTTCAGCGTAATATTGAATATCAGTTCTATTAGGTAATTTAATAATTGGCGAGATTTTTGACACATATACTCGTGTATTAATATATATCTACTTTATTTCTCGATGTATTTGCATCGTTGGTTCCGTGATAATATGCTCGCCAGTCACGCATATGGTTTACATTCAACTCCCTACCGATACACTTCTTTGTCTTACCTAGCCTGTAGTAAGTCTGGCGAAGGGGGAAGGTTAGACGTGGAGGCGGGGGGTGGCTAGCAACACACGGCCACTGTCAAACTTCAAAGCTCCACATAGATTACAGTTATGTGTATGGCTGTGAGGTTCATTTGATTCAACTGTTCACTGAATATTGATTTTTTTTTTTGGTTAGCTAACTTTGTAAAGTTGCAACAACTGTAGTTTTACGTCGTACTGAAGCAGCAATTGTTAGTAGCAGTTATCGCTAGTACTTTATACATAGATCTTATGCTTGGAGTCATGAAGTTCAACGGATTTAAAACCCGTCATGCGCCGCTTCAGTCCCAGTGACCTCCTTGCCTTTATTAGTCACTTAACAACTGGACAGAATCCAAGATGTTATTTGACATGCTTTCACTAGTTACAACTGAGGTTTATAAGTATACTAAATATTAGTTCACAGAGTAAAAGAAATTCCAGGTTACGAAATGACTAACCATCCTGCTGTGTATAGCTATCACAATTTTCGAATAGTAATAAAAGAATAATGCGAAGGTCTAGAAAAACTAAACTGAGCAATTGCAGTGCACACGCAATCACACAGAAGAATAGTGGAACAGAGCTACAGTTATGAAAAGTAATTTAATTATGCAGAGATAGAGGTTGTTTACTGAATCCTTGTTTATCGAATCTACACCTAACACGAGCAATAGAAATGATACACTACCAATACCAGATGTATAATAAAGTCAAAGTGTAAGAAAATAAAGATGGAATTATATGAATAAAGTGTGGAAGTTAGTGTTATTGTAGAACCTGGGCACTGTGGTATAATGTAATTCCATATTAGATAAGTCTATTTCAAGTACCACGCAATAATGCAGTATTACCAACTGGATGATGTTTCAGGCTTAAATTATTGCCTCTTACAATCATATCAATTTAGACACACGGTTTGAAAATTTGTCTTATATAAATTTTCCTTTCTCTTCTGTCTTCCCAACTTCCCTTTGTAGTTTGTTGCCATTTCCCATATCTCCGGTGTAGGCGTTGCATCATTCTGATTGCGCGTGTGTGGTGTTAAACTGATAAACAAAAGCTTCAGTGATTAACCTCTCTCTCTCTCTCTCCACCCAACTATATTAGTTTTTAATACTTTCACCCTGTCCCACCCTGTCGTTGTGTGATTACAGGCAAGTGAATACTATGCAATGGTGGAACTTTTTCTCATTACTTGGCGGGGTCAATTATTCTTATGTTCCAACAATCTAATTGACCCCGATCTCCTAGTTTGACCTCACTGACAGTCATTACATGGTATTTGGTAAATTACATTATTTCCCTTAATTCCTATTATCACCGTTCGTAATTCACTGCTTCCTTTTTGTATGCTGAGTCTTCTGATCCTCTCATTGGTGTGAGTAAGGCACAAAAACACTGGAGTAGTGCATAATTTTGTGTGATTGTGCGTTATTTATTGTCTTTGCGTGAGTACCCCCCAGTTATTTTGACTGAACACTGACTAGTGTCTTGTGTCTAGGCCTTTGTCTGCTGTGTTGACTGAATTCTCTTCGTCTATCAAGTTTACAATGTGACCACCACCATGCTAGGTGTAGTGGTACTGCATCACAGTGCACTGTAAATTATTGTTATTAGCTGGTTGGTGGCAATCGCCAAGAAGCCCTAGCCACACCTAAGTTTCGTGCTTGTTGACACTCACCAGTCAGTAAGGCGCATATCTGCAACCTTGAGGGACCTCATATCTCTTCTGAGATTCGAAGCTGTCACTCAGTGAGTGCTACAGTCACAGACGTTACCACTGAGCTATTTGAACTGGCTATTTGAACCTGCTGTGTAAGACTGTATATTAGATGCCCTGATTGGACATTGACTAGCGTCTAGTCCTTTGTCTTACGTATCAGATTAATAATTCAGAAGAAAATATTTAGAGCGAACAATTGTGGTTTCAATAAATGCTTCCTTCTTCAGGCTCTACAATTATAAATCCATTAGTTTAAGCACACAATAGCCAGTTAGTAAAGGCAAATTAGAATCATATCAGAGAGTGTATTGTGGAACAAGTATAAGATAGGATGAAGCAATAGTCAGATAGTTTTTTAACATTTTTTTTCTAAGTCCTCATCATCAGAGGAGGCGACCAAGTCCCCTGTTTGTATATAGAAGTTCTCGAACTGTACATCGGTGTCAATCTGACTAATCTCCGTACGAAAATCGCAAAACTTAGGTCCCAGAGATAATAATGTTTCAAGTTGTAGTTTGTCAAGAGTCATACTAGATTTCCTGCTAATCCAGAAAGGTACGTCCATAACTTTTCTAGCGTGACACCGACGTACAGTTCGAGAACTTCTGCATACAAACAGGGGACTTGGTCGCCTCCTCTGATGAGGACCTAGAAAAAAAAATAATTAAAAAACTCTCTGACTATTGTTTCATCCCATCTTATACTTGTTCCACAATACACTTTCTGATATGATTCTAATTTGCCTTTACTAACTGGCTATTGTATGGCGTAAATTAATGGATTTATAATAATTGTAGAGCCTGAAGCATTTATTGAAACCACAATTGTTCACTCTAAATATTTCGTTCAGATTAAATAATTGTTTGAATTTTATGAATTTAATGATGACAATCACCTCTTGTCTATGCGTTTTGTATGATTTTCGAGCAGTGATGAATGTTTGTATTCAGCATTTTTCTTTTCTTAAATGAGCTAATTACAATTTTATGTGTATGTGTGTGTATATAGGAGTCTGGTTATTTATATGGGCCTAATGATTATGTAAGTTCCATTCTCAACATTTTCAAAGCTCTCTAGATGTGTTGCCAATTGTTGTTATTGTTATTTATATCTAGTTTTCTATCTGTGAAATTCCTTGCGTTGTATCGTTTTGTTGAATGCTCTTTATGGCTGTTATCTTTTTCGCTGTATTACCTTGCGAATCTTTTATTATTATTGTTGCTATTGTTTTTTCTAAAATGAGAAATGCAAATTCTCAGCATTCAATATGTTCTCTCTCTCTGTGTTGTAAAGCATTCTAGCTGTTGTAATACATGTGCATTTTATGCTCCTTATGTATGTATATATATATATATATATATATATGCCTTCCTTTTCATCAGTGTAATTGTCTTCAAATAATTTATGGTGCATTAAAATGTGTTATTGCATTAGTTAATTTTTTTCATGTTCTCATTCTAATTTCACAAATAAAATTTTTTATTTTAGAAGTTAAAATCAGCTCATGATATTGAGAAATCTAGCTTTTTAACCTGGTTAGATAAATACCAAGCACAATTGGTAGTCTTAGCTGCTCAAGTTGTATGGTCTGAAGCTGTTGATAATGCTTTAATTGCTATGAAAGGTCAGGATACTTCATCACAAGACAATCCACTACAAAAATGTCTTACATCTGTTGAAGGTATGCTAAATGTACTGGCTGATTGTGTTTTGTATGAACAACCACCTGTTCGTCGACAAAAATTAGAACATCTTATCATTGAACATGTTCATCAACGTGATGTTATACGCAATCTATTGAGAAATAATGTCAATTCACCACGGTCTTTCGATTGGCTCAGTCAAATGCGTTTCTATTTTGATCCAAAGCAAACTGATCCATTACGACAGGTATCAATACAAATGGCCAATGCAAAATTCCAGTATGGTTTTGAATATTTGGGTCTTAATGATCGTCTTGTGCAGACTCCACTTACTGATCGGTGCTATTTGACGATGACTCAAGCGCTTGAAGCACGTCTAGGTGGATCACCTTTTGGTCCAGCAGGAACTGGTAAAACAGAATCAGTAAAGGCTTTGGGAACTCAATTGGGACGATTTGTACTCGTTTTCAATTGTGACGAAACATTTGATTTCCATGTAAGTATCCAAATTTTTGATATGATTGTTGCTTTAATTCTTTGTGTGTGTGTGTGATAATTAAAATTCAAAATTACTTCATTATAATTGTAATTCATTCTTATTTGCCTCTAGGCTATGGGACGTATTTTTGTTGGATTGTGTCAAGTTGGTGCTTGGGGTTGTTTCGATGAGTTTAATCGTTTAGAGGAGCGAATGCTTTCAGCAGTTTCTCAACAAGTACAAGGTATCCAGGAAACTCTTCGAGATATGGCCTGCTCTCAAAAAACCAACAACAAAGAGCCTGTCACAGTAGAACTTCTTGGAAAACAGGTATGTTAACTCAGTCAGAAGTTGATTGTTTAATTTCTGTTATCTATTGGCCAACTATTGTAGAGGTGTTTCTTTTCGGTTTGAAGCGCTTTTAAAATTGACCTACACCAATCGTTTGAATATATATACATATATAGTTTTACTTCATGTTATAGGTTAATGTTCATCCTGATATGGCTATCTTTATAACTATGAATCCGGGTTATGCTGGACGTTCTAATTTACCAGACAATTTGAAGAAACTCTTCCGTTCATTAGCTATGACTCAACCAGATAGACAATTAATTGCACAAGTTATGCTTTACTCACAGGTAATTTTAAGTTTATATTTTAATTGATGCAACTCATATCATTCATTCATCTAACTACAGGACGAAGTTGCTTGGAATTCTTGTGAGAAGTGTTGATCAGTGTGAGAACAAATACTTGGCGTTAAAACTCGCAAATTGGCAGAGGCTAGAATTGGTGGTCCACCAAACTCTGTCTTACTCATGAATAATAATCTACGACCTCGCCGTGGAACTTGAAGGCCTGGGGTTTGATCTGTAACGGTGGGGGGGGTCACTAATGTGTACTGGCTGACGAAGAGTCCTAAACATGGATAAAAAAAACGGCAGTCCAGTACTCCCTGGTTTTCGATTGTTCTATATCTGATATCAATTCGCCATTGAACTTGCAACCAATCAAATCCTTACAAACTGACTCACGGGAATTACTATCTCATCGTGTTTTTGCTGGTTTTCAAGCCTTCACTTTGTATATTTCACTGGCTGATTGACAAGTGTTCCTTGCAAACACTTGTCTGTGGTTATCTCTCTCTGTTTGTGTGTGTGTGTGTATGGCGGGGAGGGATCTCTTCAATTTTTTTGATGTCACATTTAGATTTGTGACTAATTTCATAGCATTTAAACTGATTGGAAAGATGTTCTGGTTATATTACGGAGCCCGACCGAAAGCTGCTACCTTGACGTGGTGGTCGGGCTTGAACACCTCAATGACCTTATCAAGCTATACTGTCTGCGACTTATGTCTCTTGAGGTCCTGCCATGTCAGAAAGGTTGTTTGGATAACGGTTAAACAAAAAGCAGCTACCCAATCCAACACTATGATACATACAAACTTACAAAATATCATGCCGGATCGGCCGTGGCCCGGATTAACAACGACCGCGCTTCCTGCTGCCGTGTCACAGGGCGGAAGTGATAAATATGCTACTGAGACACACCAAACAATAAAGAACAAACAAAAGCAGGCCGCGTGTGACCGGCCCCAAGCAGTTGTCCCCTGGGCTCTACGGTCACGCAACCAACTTCCACGGTGTGGGCAGCCGGGAAGTAACAATCGCCCTCACAATCCGAAATGCACGCGAAACCTCTCACTCATCTTTTTCTTCATCTTCATCTCTATATTACTGAGATTCCTGCTTATTCAAATATTGTATCGATGTGTGTTAATCTTACAATCATCTTTTATTATTTCAGGGTTTCCGTACAGCGGAAAAGTTGGCCAGTAAAATTGTTCCCTTCTTCCAGCTTTGTGATGAACAGTTATCTGCACAATCACATTATGATTTTGGTTTGAGAGCACTGAAATCTGTGTTAGTATCAGCTGGTCATGTAAAACGGGAACGTATTCGAAAATTGAAAGAGGATATATTGGCTCGTGGTGAAACGGTTAGTTTTTCTCAGTATTTTTTCACACTTTTTGAAGACTTTTTGTTTTTCTCGCTGATTGATTGTACCGCAATTGTTCTTCCACCAAGTGGTCTAGTGGAAAGCGGTTCGGTGTTTGAAACGAAAGGGTTACCGGGTTCTCGAGTGTCAGTGGGAATAGCAGCACATATGCTTCAACAAAAGGTCGGTTTTAGCCAACTACGAAAGTGCAGATCGTTAAAGACTCTTGGTGACATGACTCAGAATCATTCACAGTGAGGCAGATGTACTCATTTCTTAGTTTTCCAGTTCCTTAGACTTCTTTTTGTATTTTATTCCTTTATGTTCCGAGTGGAACCATAGAGCTTCAAGCTAGAGCTTTAAGGTTCAGGTAGCAGTGGTGTTTGTTTTTACGGGGTGGGGTTGCTAGCCTCCCACCCAACCTTCCATCTTTAGGGGGCCTACTATCGTCCTAGAGAGGTTTAAGGAATGCATGGGGCGAGGATTGAACCCTGGACCACTCGGGGCGTGGTTGGCAAGCATTCTACAGTTGAACCACCAACTCACTGAAACGCTCTACTGATCTTTATTTTTCCCCTTTCTGTCATTTATTGTTGCTTTTTTCAAGTATGGCGAATTGAATTGAAGCACTTCTGCCTACAGTTGTTCGTTAACCTACCAACCATTAACAAAGAAATGCGAGGGATTTAATGTATAAGTTGTTTGATAATACTTCATTTCATTCTTAGACAAAATGTAATTCAGTTATGTATTTCATGATGGTCGGCATTTCGTTACTGTACTTCAGAAATCTTTTTTAACCTTCAGAAGATATCTAAATACGTCAAGTTTCTCATTACTCTCTAGGAATTGCCTTTCACATTTGAAGTCCTCAGACTGCGATTGTGTATTTTTATTCTTAGCTGTGGAGAAGGTATGATGTACTTTAATTTATAATATTTTTTGTGTTTGTGTGTGTGAGTTTTTAAACCCTTTTTCTTGTTACTCATATTAGGTCAACGAAACATCAATTGCAGAAGCATTACCTGAACAAGAAATACTCATTCAATCGGTAATGGAAACAATGGTACCGAAACTGGTTGCCGAAGACATTCCCCTATTGTATAGCCTACTTTCTGATGTCTTCCCCGGTGTTCGTTACTCACAAGCAGCTATGGAGAGTTTACGCCGTGAACTACGTCGAGTTTGTGATGAAATGTACCTTGTGTACGATGAATCAGGTCTTGATAGTTCAGAAGAAAGCAGGGCCATGGTTCAACCATCAAGCAGTGGTACAAGTTCTAGCCTTTGGGTACAAAAAGTTTTACAACTCTACCAGATCACATGTATTCATCATGGTCTTATGATGGTTGGACCATCAGGCAGTGGAAAGTCTACAGCATGGCGTGTATTACTAAAAGCTTTAGAGCGCGTAGAAGGTGTCGAAGGAGTTGCACACGTAATTGATCCTAAATCAATTAGTAAAGAATCTCTTTATGGATGTCTTGATCCTAATACACGTGAATGGTCTGATGGTCTCTTTACTCACATTCTTAGAAAGTAAGTTTATCTTGATTTTCGTGTTCATGCATGTTCAAATTACTTCTGTCTTATTATTATTAATTGTTCTTGCATTCTACAAGTTTACAACGCAAGTAAGTACAAAGCATGAAAGTTAGGAAATTGGAGACAAGGTGATTATGCTTGTGAAACCAAAAGATTGAATGTTCGAACTGTACAGTTAGCTGTTTTTTCAGGACAGGGTTCAGGTTTATTGTCGATGTAGACTGACTTACTGGTTTCAACGTAGAAGTTTGCACAGAAGTGCAGCAGTTCGAGCTACCACACTCCATGTAGCACACAAAGCAAGAGAATAGAGGAAAGAGAAGTTCAAAATAGAGATAATACACAGAAGTCTGAGTGAGGGAAAGAGAATACTGATACGGAAGAACAATAGACTTCCATTGAATATCATAAATCAAAAAGAGTGAATGCTTCTGCGCTATCGCTGAGGACGATTTTGAGCCATATCAACAGTAGTCTCCTGCCCTCATTGGATCTTAGAGTTTCGAGGCTATCAACCGGGTCAACTACACCTTCCAACGCGGCTGGTTCAAACAAACTGTTAAAGAAATCATAGGCTGATTCAAAGTTCTGGGTTGACCACTACAACCACTGCCTCCAACTTTCTTCCAACGTGATCCAATGTCAGGTATCGCTGCTCGTCGAGGAAGGGGATGGTGAGGCATGAGTAGCACATGTCCTAACCATCTCAATCGATGTAACTTCACAACGTTGCCGATTCATTTTCCCTCCTTACCTAACACTCGACCTATGCCTCACCTCAATGGAGCTCACTCCATTATCCATCTAACACGGCAGGTAGAACTCAAACACCAGTCATCAAAGACAATTATGTATAATATTCATGTCTTCCACTTTCAATGGCCGTATCTCGTTCACAGCCATAGAGGAGGATGGAGCAAACTACTGAAGTAGTACACATATCCTCTGATCGATAGCCAGTTGGATATCACGTTTAGTCGAGAGATTTCGTAGTTTGGCAAATGTCAAACGAGCCTTCACTCCCTATTTTAAGCTAGGACTCGATGTAGTCCAGTTCTTTAGCCATCATCTTATATTTGACAGGAGTGAATCGCATGCTAAACATTCTCAGATTGCAGCTCTAGGTGTTCAGGAGACTCTGGATTTAATCACCTAGAAGAGAGAAGTATATAATCTGCATATCTTAAGTCAACGAGACTATGCCCTAGTAACAGGTCAGTTCCTGAGTCGCTGAAGTCGGTTGTTGGCAATAGTCTTGCAGTGATGGTCCTATAAAGTGGACAAGATGACAGTCGCATTTTCGCTGATCTGAAATCTCCACTACCATTTATTTATTGTCAGCAAAAACACTAGTAATTAACATGTGAAATTGCAATTTTTCGTTTACAAAGTGGTCATGTTTTCGCTATATTTCCCTCATTCTCCTTTGAGTGTTTATTTACCAATGACATTATCTTTCTCTGTGACGCTCCTAACAAAACTACAGACATATATGCCTTCGTGGTTGTAAGTGGCATGCTTCTTATCATATAAACATTAACTGATCAATTTTAACATTAGCTTTATTCGCTACTTTACACTTCACTTATATTTTCTCTTTCTCGCATTTTCTATTTTTTTAGAATCATCGACAGTATTCGTGGCGAGTCTTTCAAGAGACAATGGATTATTTTCGATGGTGATGTTGATCCTGAATGGGTAGAAAATTTAAATTCCGTCCTGGATGATAACAAACTTCTAACATTACCTAATGGTGAACGTCTTGGTATCCCACCTAATGTGCGCATTATGTTCGAAGTACAAGATTTACGTTTTGCAACTTTAGCTACTGTTTCACGTTGTGGAATGGTTTGGTTCAGTGATGATGTCATCCCCCCAGAGTTGGTTATGCAACATTTCTTGCGTCAGCTGAATAATTTGCGTATGGATGAAGGAGAAGAAGAAGCTTTTAGTCTTGGTGCAGCACCTGTCCCTGCTCCTTTGACTGATTCATCCGGAAGACATCCCAGTCTGGTTGAGGATACGGCAAATGTTGTCATTAGTCCTACTATGCAGCTTCAGCAAGAAGTTGCATTAGTGTTAACTCCATTCTTCGCCGAAGATGGTTTAGTCGCGAAATGTCTTGAGTACGCCAAAGGTCTTGAGCATATAATGGATTTCATGCCTTTAAGGGCATTAACAAGTCTCTTTTCAATTCTCAAACAATGCACCCGTAATATTCTAGCTTATAACGTTAGTCACCCAGATTTCCCGATGTCTTCGGATCAAGTTGAAGCCTATATGACGAAGTGCCTTATTACAGGTATTATTTGGTCAATGTGTGGTGATGGAAAATTAAGCGTTCGTGAGCAGTTGGGTTCTTTCATTCGTGAAATCACTACTATTCCAATGCCACCTCCTGGTACACCAGTCATTGATTATGAAGTTGCACTGTCAGGGGAATGGCAACCATGGGCTCAGAAGGTCCCTATAATTGAGGTCGAAACGCATAAAATAACATCCATGGATGTTGTAGTACCGACGTTGGATACTGTTAGACATGAAGCTTTGCTGTATATGTGGTTAGCAGAACATCGTCCGATGATCTTGTGTGGTCCACCTGGTTCCGGTAAAACAATGACACTTTTCAGGTAATTTTCATTCAAATGAGGTTCTCACTGATTACTTTTGATAATATAATAACATTTCATTTCTCGTTCACTCTGTTAACTCTAAATCTTTCTGCGTACAGCACAGTTGGCATGCGTGTCAATAGATAACCTACTACCCAGATTCCCATCTTAAGCGTGAGATGCTGAGTTGTATTTGCTAATTCCTTTTTACCTATACATAAGATAAAGCATAGGTGTTGTATGTGACCGCAGAGCTCCGGTGACATGTGTTTGAGGTCGGTCATACACGACCTGTTTGGGGTGGTTATTAAAGTAGTGTCCATTGGCTACTACGGACCGCCGCTAGATAAGTTGGGTTTACTATTTCCAAGATCAGCCTTTTCTAAACCCCGCTCTCCGGAATCAAGCGACAGCATAGCTGCTTGCGAGTCACATGAGGGAAATATCTTACTGCCGTTGTATCCATCTATTCTCCGGCACTATGACTTCCTCACAGACCCACAATAGTGTAATCAACGTACACTACGATGATCACTGACTTTAGTGTAACCGCTGCCCTAATAACCTTTTGACTTAGTGGGGCCTGCAGGAAGATTACTTTTATCCCGTGTAGCTCGTTGGGTCATTGCAATATGCAAACGTACCATCACGTCAAGGTAGCAACTATATGCATCGGGATACCGGAAGTACCATTGGGTTCAGGGGATTTCGGCGTTAATGAAAAACTTTCATACCGAAATTTATCAAACACACACACACACACACACACAGAATGAGTTCCACGACATCTCGTCGTGAGACAGTATTTCCTAAAGTTGAAATTTCTTATATAAAGACTTGATCATTTCTAATGTTGTGCCAGAGATTCTGTACAAGCGAAATAATATTTTTTAAAAGCTGTTTATCTCTTTACTTTTTAGTGCATTACGTAGCCTACCAGATATGGAGGTAGTTGGTCTTAATTTCTCCAGTGCTACTACACCAGAGTTAATGTTGAAAACATTTGATCAATATTGTGAATATCGCAAAACACCTAATGGTTTAGTATTAGCCCCAGTTCAATTAAACAAATGGCTTGTATTCTTTTGTGATGAAATTAACTTGCCTAATGAAGATAAATATGGTACTCAACGTGTTATCAGCTTTTTACGACAAATGGTTGAACATGGTGGCTTTTATCAAACTACTGATATGCAATGGGTGAAATTTGAACGTATTCAATTTGTTGGTGCATGTAATCCACCTACTGATCCTGGTCGAAAACCTCTTTCACATCGGTTCTTACGTCATGTTCCTGTTGTGTATGTCGATTACCCCGGTGAAACTTCATTGAAACAAATTTATGGTACATTCAATCGTGCTATGTTACGTCTTCTGCCTTCTCTTCGTCCTCAAGCTGAGTCGTTAACAAACGCAATGGTTGAATTCTTCCTTATGTCTCAACAACGCTTCACACAAGATATGCAGCCTCATTATGTGTATAGTCCACGTGAGCTGTCACGTTGGGTAAGAGGTATACATGAAGCTCTAAAGCCGTTAGACAGTCTCCCACTGGAAGGCTTAGTACGTATATGGGCCCATGAAGCTTTACGTTTGTTCCAAGATCGTTTAATTGAGGAATCTGAACGACAATGGACAGATACGAATATTGATGAAGTTGCTATGAAATATTTCCCTACAATTGATCGCGTTACAGCTCTTCATAGACCTATCTTGTTTAGTAATTGGTTGTCAAAGGATTATTCGTCAGTTGAGCAAGAACCTCTACGTGATTATGTGAAAGCCCGCCTTAAAGTGTTTTATGAAGAAGAATTAGATGTACCTTTGGTATTGTTCAATCAAGTTTTAGATCATGTACTTCGTATCGATAGAGTGTTCCGTCAACCACAGGGACACTTACTACTCATTGGAGTTAGTGGAGCAGGTAAAACCACTCTGTCTAGATTCGTTTCATGGATAAATGGACTAAGTGTGTTCCAAGTTAAAGTTCACAACAAATATACTGCTGAGAACTTTGATGATGATTTACGTAATGTTCTACGACGAGCTGGTTGTAAAGGTGAAAAGATCACATTTATAATGGATGAATCAAATGTTTTAGACTCAAGTTTCCTTGAACGTATTAATACACTTTTAGCAAATGGTGAAGTCCCAGGTTTATTTGAAGGTGATGAATTCTCCGCTTTGATGACCCATTGCAAAGAAGGTGCTGCTCGAGAAGGACTTATGATAGACAGTCATGAAGAACTGTATAAGTGGTTCACAACACAGATATGCACCAATTTACATGTTGTTTTCACAATGAATCCATCGGCTGATGGTTTGAAAGATCGAGCCTCCACATCTCCTGCTCTCTTTAATCGTTGCGTTCTCAACTGGTTTGGTGATTGGTCTCTGGAAGCCTATTATCAGGTAATGCATTCTTCTTACTATCGTTGTTATTAGTGTAAACTATGTAGCAGTTTCCCCCGAGGGTTCTCTGAACATATGAACCATTTTCATAGACTTATCAGTTAACGTCTCACTTTAAATTAGAAGACACTAAACAGTTTGTTTTATTATTTTGTAATCCTTTGACGGAACACATTAGATAACTATGTGCGTCGGTGGCACACAGGTTAGGACTCTAGCCGATCATGCACATGGTCTGAGGTTCGATCCCCTGCCGACGAACACCTGATATCTATGGTCGGCCTGCGAAATTTGGGCTACCGATATCCATGCTGAAAATTTCATACTTGTACCAAAAATACAGTGTGGAATCAAGCTGTAATGAAAAATAAAAAAAATACTAATAAATGTCAAAATTTCAATAACAGCGTTAAGATCTGGTAAGGAAAAACGTTTGATATCTGTCTACAGGGTCTACAGAATGCTTTTTTATGTGTTGGCTTTGTTCGCCCTTATCTCTGGTGCTTGAAACTCACTGTTCACCTGTTTAAGACTTTTAAGTTCTCTGTAACCAGTCAGGATCCTTTAATTTTCTACAGATTACTGTATTAGATGTTTCATCTAATTTTACATGTATAACTTAGGACCCACCGGCTAGACTTTATTATTTAGAGATTCGTATTATAAAAAGGAGCAGCAATGTTCCCCTGTTAATTTTAGTGTTTATACTCTTTGGTATCTCATTAGAATAGAGTTAGATTTGGCCAAATTAAGTCCTGGAATCAGTCCATGAAATGTGTTCAAATGTCTGTTTGATTCATGGAGGATTGGCTAGGATTATTTAGATGTTTAGAATCAATAGCATGAGACTGTTGGTCATACAGCTCAATTCTAGAACATAGACACACTTTTCGGCGTCCAACAATTGCCATATCTCTTGACTTGAAGGCGGCCTTCGACTCCGTGGATCGAAAGATACTATGGCAATGTTTGACTGTGAAGGAAGTGCCAAGAAAGTACATTGCACTAATCAAGGTACTCTATTCAAACTCACGTAGTCGTGTAAGGGCTTATGGGGAATTGTCATCTGAATTGATAACAACCAGTGGTGTCCGACAGGGATATCCACTTTCCCCATTCCTGTTTAACTTCATCATAGATATGCTAATGGAGGTATCCTTAACTGAAGGTAACGACTTAGGAATCGACTTGTTACCAGGGAATAGTCTTATGGGCTTAGAATATGCAGATGACATAGTCCTGTTAGGGGAGGATGGTGACAAAATGCAGAGTCTTCTGAACACATTGAGCTGCAATCTTCATGTGTTTGGCATGCGATTCGCCCCTGTAAAATGTAAGATGGTGCTACAGGACTGGATGGACTACGTTAACTCCTAGCTTAATGATAGGGAGTGAAGTGATAGAACATGTTGACCACCACTTCACCTATTTAGGAAGTTGTATCAGAACCAACGGACTGATGATTGGCGACGAAATCTCAGCACGGATCCAAAAGGCTCGAGCTGCTTTCGCTGACTTACACCATCTCTGGCGTAGGCGTGGCATCCGGCTGGCTATTAACCAAGGGACGTGTGTACTGCTCATCAGTTCGCTCCGTCCTTCTCTATGGCTCTGAAATATGGCCAATACGAGTTGAAGACATGAAAAGGTTCGATCATAGATGTCTGTGATCTCTTTCTCACATTAGGTGGTATAATAAGGTAAGCAATGTTGACGTAGAGTGGCGTAGAGTGTTGGGCAAAGAGAGAAAATCAATCGACGAGGCTATAAAGTTACATAGATTGAGATGGCTAGGTCAGGTGCTGTGCATGCCTAACTGTCGCCTCCCCCGACGGGCATTACTAGCTGATATAGGTGCGGGTTGGAAAATAGTGAGTGGTGGCCAAACAAAAACATGGCACCAATCCATGAAATCATTGACAGTTAAACTGAGTCGGTCAGGTAGGGAGGGAGATTCAGACTTCCGAGTTGGGGCCCTCGGGACTCTAGGAATCAACGGGTGGAGACAATAGGTGAAATGGCTCAAAATCGTTGTCACTGGCCAGCGCAGATGTATTCAGTCTGTGTAATCTCTCATATTCCTTCCTACCATTACCCATTCTGTTTCACTCTTATACTTGTCAGACTGTATTGATTCTCTTCACTCATCTTCTTGTCTACCTTTGTGCGTTATTTGGAACGTGGCAACTCGAACTGGTGCACTTTGGTTCCAAGTTCTATGTTGAATCCAGAGAGAGAGAGACGTATAGCTCAAATTTTTTGTCAGTAGTACAGTTACATTCAGTCTTTTTATACTCTCCTGATCATATTTTTCCACGTTCATATTCTTTCTGTTCATCATAGCTATTCTTAATCACTTTCCTCAACCTTTTGAGTATAGCAACTTGAAGTGCGCTGCACTTCTGTGAAATGTCCTATGTCGAAAACTCAGTTACACTAGATAGTTACTACCAATTTTTACTGAAATGTACTTCTTTCCTGTACCAATCCAGTTTCATTGTATTTTACTGTTTATTAAGTATTTCGATATTAGTTGGATATATTGAGATACTAATTAGTTATCGTATTTCAAAAAAAATTGTTAAACTTGGTTTAAACTTTTTATATTTCAGGTTGGCAAAGAATTTACAAGCAAAATGGATATGGAACGCCCTGATTATAAAGTTCCTGATATTATTCCTTCAGTTGTCGAAGGCCTACTACCCGAATTTCCATCATTTCGTGAAATGGTTTCAAATGCTTTTGTTTTTGTACATCAAACTCTACATGAAGCTAATCATCGGCTACAGAAACGCGGTGCACGCACCATGTGGATTACACCGAGACATTTCTTAGATTTCATTGCTCATTTTGTTCGTCTAATGACGGAGAAACGTGCAGATTTAGAAGAACAACAGCTTCACTTGCACATTGGATTGCAGAAGATCAAAGAAACTGTTGAACAGGTTAGCACATAGTAGTCATACTTTTGTTTTCGCTCCTATTGTACAGTATGATAACTTCTTATTTGCAGGTTCCGTCATTTGAAGGAAACCACTGGGTAACTAGTGGGTACTGGGGAGCTTTTTTGTCCTAGTTTGGGACCGTTCAGCAATACGCACCCACCGGAGTTTTAAATCCTGCAAACCCTTTATTAATAATCTTATGCTCATTCGAGACTGGCTTTATACAACATACCACTTAGAGTTCTAGTGAGAAGTGACCAGCTTGGGGGGTCCACTAGGTCTAGTGTGAGGACGAATACTTGCCGGTGACTTTGACAGGTGGTGACGTCTATATATCACAAATTGGCAGAATTCACGGCGTGCGTACCTCTGAAGAGTCACGAAGTACGGCGAAACAGCTGTCCAGTACTCTGATTTTCCAGTAGTTCTATAACTAATGTCGGCTTGCAATTTCATCCCTTTGCAAACCAACACTTGAAGTCTTCTTATTCATCTTCCCTTATCTTATGATTGTCCTTTTTTAAAAAAAAATTCCCTCCAGGTTGAAGTTATGCAGAAATCTTTAACACAGAAAAGCTTAGAACTAGAACAAATGAATAATGCAGCTAATGAGAAATTAAAGCAAATGGTTCAAGATCAACAAGAAGCTGAGAAAAAGAAGACAATGAGTCAGCGGTTACAGGAGGAATTAGCTAATCAAGAATTGTATATTAATGAAAAACGCACATTAGTTATGCAAGAGCTTAGTCAAGTTGAACCAGCAGTTATTGAAGCTAAACAAGGTATGTTTTCTTTTTGAATTGTGTGTTATTATAAGAAAGCTTGTACTGTATTGTTTCACTAGTACAGTCGGAAGTAATGCAGTGGATTACTGACCATAAGATTAATTGCTTAATATACTATTTTTTGATAGATAACTAACAGAGATGTAATGTAATTATCTGTTGCGCCTTTAAAGTATTTATTATTGTTCCCTTGGGCTTCGAGTGGAACCTAGGGCTTCAACAGTATATCTCAACGCTGTCCTATTTCTGCTGTCGTCTATAGCTGTGTCGACGATTGCCCATAGCCGCTTATCTCCTCCATGTTACCCTCGGATGACCCACTCGATGTATCTTGTTCGAGTCCCAGTCAAACGATGGCCCAGTGCGCGATGTCATTCGACGGTCTCCATCAGCGTGTACCCAGTTCATCTCCTGCATATTTGTTGAGCAGTAGGTTCTTCGTTAGTTTGTTCCTATAGTTTCTTGTTGCTAATTCTTCCTGGTAATTCGATCTTCATTATGAAGCCAGCAAAGGCGGCAGCTTTTAATTAAAGTCTGAAGTAGCCTGTTGGAAATGCTTTCGGTGAAGTGAGCGCCAATTTTCTGATCCATATAGAGGAAATGACTGACTTCATATTTGTGTTGAAAATCCCAATCTTGTTCTTTATGCTGACTGAGTTAGTGCAGATGATTGCCAAACTGATTTTCAGAGTGATGAAAGTTTGTTTCGATTTTCCGATTCTGACTTTTTAACATCTTCATCCGTTCCGCCTGTTGTTGAAGGAAGTAACCTCTTCCGAATTTCTCCCGTTGATAGTGATTGGTGCTGGTTTTTGTTGCTGTTAGTTGGTTTATCATAAAGTGTTATTGTATATTTTATTTTTCCTGCGAGATAGTGTTACATTTGGCTTTATGACTAACCAAAAGCACTCTCCTATGCTTGACTTTAAACCACAAATATGGGTACATCCGTAGGTCAGTGATAAAATCCTTTCCAACCACCACCCACTTGGTTTTGGGGTTCGATTCCCTAATTGGGGCACACACGACTAGACCTTGTCCAGCTTACTAGTCGGCGGTAAGCCCAAAAAAGTGGGAATGTTTGAACGCCAAGCTCTCACTTCTATCGCATAAAAACAACAGAAATAGTACTGAAACTTCAAAGACTGAAATCCTGTATATATTTCTATCAGAATTCCAAACAATGTGAAGTGGTTGCATGAACACTGCCGAAAGGCGACAATCTTTTAACACGACGAATACTGAAAGTAATGAGCAGTAAATTTAATGCAACTTATTCGTTAATGCCAATGAAAACGTATTCGTGTCACGCATTTTGATATAAATAGTATATGTGTTTATATTAAAATAAGCACAACTTTGAGAATTATCAGTATTGTTGGACTACGTGCCTACAATGTGTGTGTAAGTTGTTGGTTCTCAAGTATCTTACCAACTAGATAAATAAATTACAAAAATGACTATGATATTTCTCATCCTAGCTGTCACTGAGATAAAACGTCCACAGTTGGTTGAAGTCCGTGCTCTCGTCAATCCACCTCAGTTGGTGAAATTAACCATTGAGTCTATTTGTACGATGTTGGGTGAAGCTGAGATGGACTGGAAAGAAATGCGCTCCTTTTTAATAAGTGACAACTTTATCCCTTCGATTGTAAATTTCAATAATGAAAATATTACGTGAGTGTTGAGGAATACCTGTTGCGTATGTTGGCTGACTCACTGACTGTGTCTGGCTAGCTCCTTATGCCATACATCAGCCAATACTTTGTTTGTTTGTAAATACTTGTTACATTCCTGTGCTAAATTCTACTGGCTTATTTTTGTTTGCCAGAAATTTCCGGTGCTTGTCATTTTATTCTTTGCCTATTTGTGTTATTACTGTGCTGTTTATGTTTACTTAAATGTGTTTCGAGTTTCACCGCTGTTTATTATTATTATAATTACTACTACTACTATTATTAATTTCTGTCAGCTGTCGAGGGAATACGCAAAAGAGATATTCAGGAGATAAGAGCTATGAAAAATCCACCGTCTGTTGTTAAAATGGCAGTGGAGTCTATCTGTTTATTATTGGGAGAAGGATCGACTGATTGGAATCAAATTTTGAAAACGCTTGTAAAAGATTCATTTGTTCCTAGTATTGTCAACTTTAATACTGATGATGTAACGTAAGTTGTTTTGCTTCTTGCATTAATGGCATAACAAGAAACCTAACTTCCGGATACCATTCTCTTAGTATTTACACTGAATGTATATGTATCAGCTATGTTCTCTTCCAATGAATGAATGCACTACGAATTGATAAGCATCTTCATAATTTCTTGTTTCAAATTCTCTAATCATTGTTTTGTTAGAAATATTAGCTATGTTTTGCAGGAATTCATCATCAGCTGACATCGGTTAGAGAAACATCGGTAGACCTGGGAGTATTGGACAGGCGTTTCTAATGTCCTGGCTGAGGCTCTTCATCAGTACGCACCCATCGGGGGTTTGGATCCAGGACCTTCCGATTAAAAGACAAGCTCGTAGACCATTAATCCACTGGGACCCGATCCAAAGACCAGCCCATGAATTCTAACTTCTGCCTACTCATTATATAGCGCGATCACTCGCCTCCGTGGCGAGTATTTGTCCTCACATCCAACCGGCTGTGTACCCTAATGGTCAACATTTCTCACCAGCTAGGTAGCTACCTTGGTTCCAGTGGGAAGTACTCCCAGGTTTACCAATGTTTTTCTAACTGATATCAGCTGATGATGAAACCAATCAAATCCTTGCAAAGCAACATTTGTATATTGATGATTTTCTGTCATCATTGATTTTATGCTTGAAACGGTAATTTCATTGTGTATGTGTCTGTGTAGTTCATACGATTTGTCGTCTTTCTTTTGTTTTTTACGTAGTTGTTGGCGTTTTTTGCGTCGTCATGCGTTAAATGTTGCATATTTCTTGTTTTTGTTTGCTCTATGTATACTTGCATTTGTGCATTTGTGTCACTTTGGTTGGCTTTCTAATGATAACAATTATTTGATTCTAAACACCTCTTACTCTCTGTCTCTCTCTGTTTCAGTGACAGTATCCGGGATACAATGAAGAAAAAGTATATCAGTAATCCTGATTATAACTTTGAAAAAGTTAACAGAGCTAGTAGTGCTTGTGGACCTATGGTGAAATGGGCGATAGCTCAGGTCAGTATTTCGTAATCAGGTTGTATTGTGTGTGTATGTGTGTGTTTTCAATTCATCTGTTTTCTAAACGTTCGGCTTTCTGATTCGTGTTATTTAAATAAGGCAAGAACAACAAATAGTGCAGAATAAGATAGTACCATTTCGTTGACTTTTCACAAGCTACTTGCAGCCTAAATAAATTGTTATTAAGTTACAATTCTTGTGAATTTTTATATGATATCAGTTACATAACCATAAAATAGGGTGGTTCAAGATGAGACAGTCTTTAAATCTATCTATAACAGGATGAAGGGAGAGACTGACAACTGCAGCTTGGTTCATTTATCGAAACTACTAAAAATATATACATTAGGAATGATTCAGTACATCTCCTGGACATCTGGAATATTCTAAAAAAACCCACCTACGACAAATGGGAACTGTGATAATTAAGTTTGAAAGTTATATAGTTCCAGGTAGTGATTTATGATTATTATTATATAATAATAATGATTATCGTTCCCCTTCGGTTCCGAGAAGAATATAGGGCTTAAACAACACATCTCCAATCTATCCTATTTTCTGTAGCTGGGTCCACGATTATTTTACAATCTCTCAACTCTTCCTCACACGATTTCTTCTATTTCACCCACGCACTGACGACCCACTCGTTGCTTCCTATTTGGATTCCACTCTGGAACCTGACGCACCATGTCGTTCGACGACCTTCTCAATGTGTGCCCGATCCATCTCCATTTTCTACATATTTGTTCGGCGATCGGCTGTTGGTTGGTTTGTTACCTTGCTTAGTCAGTAGTTTTCTAGCCGGTCCCAATCACTGGTAAAGAGGGAGGGTTGGATGTGGAGCTAGCGATCCTACACCACAAAAACTATTATGTGTATATTATTTCCAAAATCAAAAGGTTTGGAACCAAAAGATGTGCCACACAAAAACTGATAGTTCGTACATGGGCTAGGATATTTATTGGTCACAAGCTCAGTGGTTGTCTTTGGGGGGCCATCAGCCGAGTCTTGGATGCATCCACAAGGCAGTGGCACAGTCCCATGATCGCCAGTAACCAAGACAGGTTCACAAGCTCCTCAATGATCCTTTCGGATTTTGGAGTTTTAGAAGAATTTGGGTTTTCCAGCTCTCCTACGTAAACCGGCATATCCACGAAGTCAGTGAGCACCGGACATTTACACACCACCGTATGATGACAGGAAATAGAACATACATTGTGATTTAGGCTATGAACGTGTGCGCCACATGAAAGCTTTTCAAGTGCAAGACCGTAGGTGTGCTTACCCTCGATCGAACGAGGTCGTTTACGGGAGTATTCAGTACACCAGTATGGCGTTTACAATCATTATTTTTATTTATTTATTTGTTTTTAAACGGTTTTTAATCCTCTTTTCTGTCTAGATAAATTATGCCGATATTCTAAAGAAGGTTGAACCTCTTAGAAATGAATTAAAAACTCTGGAGGCTGCTGCAACTAAAAATAAAGAAGAGGCAAATAATGTTGAAGTTACAATCGGAGCTTTAGAGAAAAGTATTGCCAAGTATAAGGAAGAATATGCCGTGTTGATTAGTCAAGCTCAAGCAATTAAATCAGATTTGGCAACTGTAGAAGCTAAGGTAATTCACACACACATACATACACAAATTGACTATTTCGATAAATTTTGATTAGTATTCGGTTGAATACACTTTCCTAGCGGATTATCACCTTATTTCTTTACACAGACAGTCCAGTTACCATATTTTGCATGGTTCTGTACCAAAAATACCTAGAAATTACTAGTTTTCTATGGTCATTGAGCGTTTTTTAATCTTTCTTTCATGCCAAATATGTGTGTAACTGAGCGTGAGGACAAGTACTCATCGATAACATTGATTGGCTAACAATGAGGCTAAAGATCGCGCATTGGGAGAAGTGAGAATTCATAGGCTTCTTAATTTCGTCACACTAGTTGTGATTGGTCAACGAGATCGCCCCATAACTTGAAGGCCTCGAGTTCGGTCTCATGTGGTGTCATGGGTGTGTGCAAGGCAGTTTTCCAGTACTCCCTGGTTGTCAACAGTCTTCTTACTGAAGTAAAACTTGAATTCTTAAATACTTGATGCGTATGTGTATGCATTTCAGCGGTGTAAACATGTGAGTTACAAAGTAGCACTTTCACAGAGTTCCATCATCGATCTACAACTATATGACACAGTATCTATTTTCGCGTATTGTACATTATGATTCACAATCAGAATTAAATTAATTTTTATGCATCTTTCTTAATTGCCTGTTTCTCCCCCTTTCCTCCACACCTTAGGTTGCTCGCTCCGTTGCACTGATCAAATCACTCAGCAATGAACGAGGTCGTTGGGAAAGTGGTTCTGAAACATTCAAATCTCAAATGTCCACTATATATGGTGATTGTCTGCTGTCAGCAGCATTTATGGCTTATGGTGGTTACTTCGATCAACATTTCCGTACACGATTGTTTACTACTTGGTGCCAGCATTTACAGTCTGTAGATATACGTTACCGTAATGATTTGGCTTTGGTGGAGGTGAGTGTTTCAAGCAACGTGTAAATTACTATCGACATGCTTAATAATCTTTTTGATAAGAAAGCTCATGACTGTCAAATGTACTGAAATCTTATTGTTTTCTGCCTTTTCTAGTACCTATCGAACCCAGATGAACGACTTAGGTGGCAAGCCAATGCACTTCCTGATGATGAATTATGTGTTGAAAATGCCATAATCCTACGACGTTTTAACAGATATCCATTGATTATTGATCCAAGCGGTCAAGCAACAGAATTCTTACTTAATGAATACAAGTCGAAAAAGATTATGAAGACATCCTTCTTAGATGATGCTTTCCGTAAAACACTAGAATCAGCCTTACGATTTGGTACCCCACTACTAGTTCAAGATGTAGAATCCTATGATTCTATTTTAAATCCAGTCTTGAATCGTGAAGTTCGTAGAACTGGTGGTCGAACTCTTATTACGATCGGAGATCAAGATATTGATTTGTCACCAACGTTCAGTATATTCCTGTCTACAAGAGATCCCTCGGTGAGTCTATTTTCTGTTCACATTTTCCTGACTTATTATTTAATAAAACACATATGTGTAGTGGAGCATCGGTGGCATAGCGGTTAGGACGCTTGCCGACCATGCACATGGTCCGGGGCTCGATCTCCGGCCGACTCACTCCTTTACCTCGCTAAGCTAGAAATAATGCTGGTAAAGAGGAAAGGTTGGGCATGAGGCTAGCAACCTCATCCTGTAAAATAAACCCTGCTACAGAAACTTCAAGCCACTAGCTTGAAGCCCTATGTTCCACTGGGGAACGTGAAGGAAAAAAATATGTGTAGTGGAGTATAGTCATCAAAGAATGTGTCACACAAAGTCTCCTAGTTTGTGTACCTGAATGCCCTGAGCCTTTTCCACAAGGCTGTGGAACAGCTGCAGGAACTACGTTCTCATAGTCTTCTGTGAACAAACAGGCACACATACTATCCGATTCTTTTGGATTCTGGAGACCATGTACACCATAGGTGGGGAGCCGCATGCCCACAAGTCCGGTTATTATGAGCCCCGAACATTTGAATCCTCACTTGTGTTAGGAATACCTCAGCCGCGTAAAGGCATTGGTTGGAGTGATGCTATCAGTCCACGTTTCCTCAAAAGCAAACACAAAGTTCTAATTCATTAAATGATAAATACACTTCGATTCAATTTCTAATGTGTGTTTGCTTTCTTCTTCTTCTTCTCTTCTATAGGTTGATTTCCCTGCTGATGTTTGCTCTCGTGTAACTTTCGTCAACTTCACTGTTACTCGGGGAAGCTTACAGAGTCAATGCCTAAATGCAGCCTTGAAAGCTGAACGTCCAGATGTGGATTCAAAACGATCGGATCTATTGAAAATGCAAGGAGAATTCCAATTGAAACTACGTCATTTAGAAAAAGATTTATTACAGTCGTTGAATGAAGCTAAGGTAAAACTTTTAAATTTTAGTGTGATTTAAAAAAAACATTCAGATTTTAAGTTATTCTTTTTTTGTTGACAACATGTGTAACATTCAAGAATTACGAATTAACTGATTAAAAATGACCATTAAAATTTTCAAAAGAATGGATACTGAACAAGGAGTACTCTTTTCGAAAACCCCTTCATCATCAGGCTCTACATTTATACATACATTATAGTGAATGAATGAATGAATTAGTGTCATGAACAACATTAATATTGTTTATATAACATCGAATCAATAATATTTATAAATTACAGCTGAATCGCATCAACATAAAATGTCAGAAGAATTAGGAAGGATAATATTACAAATTCATGAGTTTATAGTTTCTACTGAAGGCCAGGACAATAGTAGGGGCTAGACTTGCTTCTCTTGAACACAGAGCGCTGGTTGTTGGAGGCGAATTGCAATAGCCTCTGCTGTTTGGAGCCTGTGGTGCTTCGATGATTTTGGCAATTTATTAGGCACCCGGTATAATATAGAGAAGGATTCATCTAGACTGGCTTTGTGGCCTATTTGCACCAGATGTTCCAATATCGAGTTGTTCATGGTTTTCACTACACCTTTACTTAGCCATGCTGGGAGATGTTCTCGAGACAGCACGAAAAATCAAGTTCCTAGAGCAACGGCCAATATAACTGGCTCCACAAGCGCAGTTGAATTGATAGATACAATTAGATGTGGCTAGTCTAGGTACTTCATCTTTCAGTCGAGGAATCACCATAGGTCGCGTGGAGAATAATACTTGTAGTTCGCCAGCGGTAAAAGTTCTTTGAACTGATTTTTTAAATTTCTTCGCAATTATCTCGCTTGGTATATCGCGCATGAATTGTAGTCGTATATAAAGAGGCTTCTTTTTTACAGATAGTGAGTAGTCCTTTTCCGTTTTCTTTGTCATGTGTTTCTTGATAAATTTTTCCGGATAGCCGTTTTCAATCAAAGTATCATATACAATGCTTAATTCATCTTCAATTACTTCTTTTGAGCATATAGCTCTAACTCTGTGCCTGAGGGTCTTCACTAAATTTCTTTTATACTTGATAGGAATGAAGTTGTGAAAATGTGTATATTGTCTGGGCAGTGGGCAGTGTTAGCTGACGTAGGGTCAGGTTGGAAAAGAGGCAGTGGTGATCAAACCAAAACATAGCATCAGTCAATGAAATCCACAACAGTTAGTTTAAGATGGCCAAAAAGGGAGGTGTAGACTTCCCGGTTGGGGTCCTCGGGACAGTGAGTACCAATGAAGGCTGGAGACAATCGATGATATGACTCAAAATCGTTCTCAATGGCTGGCTCAGATGCATCCACGCCTTGTGACTTATAATATCCAACAAAACTATATTGTTTTTCCATATTACTATTCTCCTTGCCTCATATCTCTGTTTACTGTGTCTATTTTGCATTTCTTTTTACTTTCTTCTTCTCCTTCGTTGGCTTTGTGTGCTGAGTGAAGTGTGGCGAATTGAACTGCTGCGCATCGGTGCGAATTTCTATGTTGAAACCAGTCATTCAGTCAGAGAGTTGGTCGCTGACTAAAAATTTCAACGTGCATACAGACGGTTCGTTTGACATATGCCTGCTAACTTACGCTATCTCTCGCGTAGACCAGATATCCGTCTGGCTATCGATGAAAGGATGCGTGTACTGCTCAGCAGTTCTCTCCGTCCTCCCTTATTGCCATGAACGAGATGTGGCCAATGAAAATGGAAGACATGAATGTTACAGATAACTGTCTTTAATGACAGGTGTTAGAGTCCTGTCTGCCGTGTTAGGTGGTATAATGGAATGAGCTCTATTGAGGTGAGGCATAGATCGAGTGTTAGGTAAAGAGGGAAAATAAATCGGCAACGTTGTGAAGCTACATCGATTGAGATGGTTAGGACATGTGCTACTCATGCCTCACCATCCCCTTCCTCGACGAGAAGCGATACCTGACATTGGATCACGTTGGAAGAAAGTTGGGGGTAGTGGTTGTAGTGGCCAAATCATAACTTGTATTCGGTCCATGGAAATCTTTGACAGCTCGTTTAAGCCGGTCACGTAGGAAGGTGTAGACTGCCTGGTTGAGGTCGTCGGGACCCTAAGACCCAATGGTTAGAGGCCATTGGTGATATGTCTAGAAATTGTTTTCAATGATATGGATGTACTTACTCATTTTGATCTCCCACACCTACTAAAAAATCATCGTGGTTTTCCATGTTCCTGTTCTTTCTTTCTTACATTTCTGATTATTATAGTTTTAAAAGAATCTTTTTTGTCTTTCCCTTGTATCTGTCCACCTTTGTGTGCTACATGGATTTCGGGAACTTGAATTACTGCACTTCTGTGCAAAGTCACTCCCTACATTGAAAAACCATTCAGTTATACAGACTCACAATTCTGATTTGCATGTGATTTTTCATGTTCTAATGGGTGTATATGTTTATATCTTTTTTTTGTTTTTTTTATTTATTTTTTTCCCTACCAGGGTAATCTATTAGATGATGACAAGATTATCACCCGGTTAGAGACATTGAAACAAGAAGCTGGTGATGTAGCTAAAAAAGTAGAAGAAACTGATGTTATCATGAAAGAAGTTGAATCTGTATCACAACAGTATGTTGCACTGGCTCAATCATGTTCAAGCATCTATTTCACACTGCAAGCAATGAATCAAATTCATTTTCTTTATCATTACTCTTTACAATTCCTATTGGATATATTCAATTGTGTGTTAACACAGAATATTCGATTGAAAGATGTTAAAGATTGTACTCAACGATTACAAATTATCACGAAAGATTTATTCCAGGTATATATATATATATATATATATATATATATATATATATATATATATATATATATATATATATATATATATATGCATATAATACATACATATTGTCAATTTGTGCATTTATTGTCAACATATTTTTAAGTTTTATCTTTTTTGAGAGAATGGTCTACGGGCGAGCTTGCCTTGTAACCGGAGGGTTTTGGGTTCTAACATTGAATGGGGGCGGGGATTGCGTACTGTAGATCGGTTCCAAGCTAGGATGAAACAGCTAGCTTGCTGTCCACTACTCCAGTGCTGGCTTTTGATGGTTCACTATTATTATTATTGTTACTCCCTTGGGTTCCTAGTGGAACATATGGCTTCAACTGCACGTCTCCACTTGCCACTTCTGTCTTCCTTCTGCCGTACTTTTCACCTGCATCCATGTTAGTCCATACTGTTTCAAGTCCTCTTCACACAATCTCCTCCATTTCACCCTTGCACTGACGTTTCACTCGCCGCTTCCCTTTCGGTCTGGTTCCACTCGATCAATGACCTGACGTGCGATACCACCCAGCGGCCTCCTCAGCCACGAGTGTCCAATCCATCTCCACTTTCTCCTGCATATTTGTTGGGCGATTGGTTGTTGTTTTGTTTGTTTGTTCCCATAGTTTTCCATAGTTGGTGATTCTTTCCAGCCCGGACATCTGATCTTCAGTGTAGGGCGAAGACAGTTGTTGATGAAGGTCTGCAACAGGCTGTTGGAAATGTTCTTTGTGATCCGTTTAGAAGAACTGACTGACTTGACATTTGTATTGAGGATCCGATTGAATTTTGTTGTTGATGCTGGCTGAGTGACGAAGATTTCCAGACTGGTTTCAGGTTGATGAATGTGTGTGTTTCTCGCCTTCCCGATTCTCGCTCGATTTGACATCCTCGTGGGTTCCGACTTCCTGTAGTTGAGACAATGCTCCGTAGATAAGTGAGTGAATGAAGTGACCTATTTCAAATCCCTACTGTTGATGGTGATTGATGTTGGATTTTGCTGTTGTTGGTTGGTTGGTTGGTTGTTTATTTTCATAACCTCCGTCTTGTCACTTGGAGTCCTGTATTATCCGGCTGCTTCTTCGACCAGTTTGTTGGTCGCTTTTTGCTTATTAGTCTTCGATTTTGTGTGACATCAAATATAAATCATCCACGCGCGACCATGAACATGTTTATTATATTATCATTTATTTATTACTCCCGTGGGCTTCAGCAACACATCTTTACCTCATTCTTTTCTCTGAAGGTTTTTAAATTGACTCCAATGACCAGCTTTCATGTACTCCTCGCATAAACTCTTTTGCGTCACTATCGGACGTTTCAGTCGTCATTTCTCCTTCGGGTTCTGCTCGAGTAGACGGCCTGCCTGCACGCGACGTCACTGAT
Source organism: Trichobilharzia regenti (assembly GCA_944472135.2). Lineage (NCBI taxonomy): Eukaryota > Metazoa > Platyhelminthes > Trematoda > Strigeidida > Schistosomatidae > Trichobilharzia > Trichobilharzia regenti. Next base: position 20,469,221 of record OX235263.1, on the reverse strand, counting down.
CGAACTCAACATATATCCGATCCATCTTTCTGTATATCTGTTGGGCGATTGGTTCCTTGGTTATTTCTGTCTGTCTTGCTTTTCCTATCCTAGGTGGCTTTGATGCCCTGATTTGTGCAGCCTGTGGTTGACACTCTGCTGCGTAGGTGAGTTCCTTCGGACTTCTTCCGTTGATGGTAATTTTCACTTCTTGTCATTATTGGTTAGACGTCTTCTTCATTATCATCATCATCATATCTGTTTCGCCTATGATCACTTGAAGTCGTATCTTTGCTACCAGCCTTTTCTGCTTACTTGTTGTTTTTCTCCTGTGGATCTTCGAGTTTATCTGATATTGGACATAAATCATCCGTGAAGTACACGTCTGCTAGCGTCTTTTTCTCGATCCAAAATATGCTCATCGTTCAAATTCCATTTTGTTGGTAGCTAGTTTAATTATTGTAGTGGTAGTAATCATACTTCTGCCGTATTTAATAACAGAGGGCCCCCCCACCGCTTCCTCTGGTCTTTCTCGGTATCATTTAAGATTTAATTCTCTTTTTTGAAAGCTGTAGCAAACCTCCTGTTCATTGTTCTTCCTTTGCTTCATTCATTACAGGTAACATACAATCGTGTCGCTCGAGGAATGCTGCATAAAGATCAAATTAGTTTTGGCGTTTTACTGTCTCGTATTTTTATCAAAGGTCAAGTTACTGTAATGCCCAATGTCCAACCGAATGGCTTGGAAGCTGAATTCAATTGTTTCTTAAACGGTCAAGAAACTCTCAAAGATACCGGAGATACTTCATCTAGTGGGGGTGCTCTTCCACAAATAGCAGGCAAGGGCCAACGATTAAAAACAGTGTTAAATGCTTTCAAGAATTTGGATAAATTAGTTGCCCAGAATAATGATACTTTCAAATCTTGGCTAGAGAGTGTTTCTCCAGAAGTGAGTATATTTTCAAATTACTATTATATTCAGAAAATTCCTGCTTCACTATTATTATTATTATTATTATTATTATTATTATTATTATATCCTGGAGATTAAACATGCATTATTCACATTTGCTATTATTTGTACAGACGAATGTTCCAGTGATGTGGGAAGCACCGAATTCACCGGATGATTGGTTTGGTGTTGTACGCAATCAACTTTATAGTCTTCTTCTTATCCAAGCCTTTCGACCTGATCGTATGCTGGCTGCTGCACATCTCCTTGTCTCCACTTGTTTTGGACATGACTTTATGGAGTCAGCTCGTGGTCATTTGGAATTGATGCCTGTTGTAGAGCAAGAAATTCGATCGAATATGCCAGTTTTATTATGTGCTGTTTCAGTAAGTTAATAATGATTCTGTAAGATACATTTTTATGTATATGTTACAAATACATATAAAACCACTTTGACAGTTCTCAGTTGATATCGTGAATAATATTTCATTACTGTCTTAACCCTTTTCTTGCTTTCTTCAAGGGTTTCGATCCCAGTGGTAGAGTGGAAGATCTAGCAAATGAAAATAGCAAACAGTTGACAAGCATCGCTATCGGTTCTGCTGAAGGCTTTTCACAGGCTGATAAGGCAATCAATGCTGCTGCAAAAAGTGGAAAATGGGTTATGCTGAAAAATGTACATTTAGCTCCATCATGGTTGGTACAGTTGGAAAAGAAACTTCACAGTGTACAACCACATCCAAACTTCCGACTCTTTTTAACAATGGAAATTAATCCTAAACTACCGGTCAATGTTTTACGTGCTGGTCGGGTATTGGTGTTTGAACCACCTCCTGGAATAAAAGTTAGTCATTGTTTTTTATTTGAAATAAAATATACAGTGATAATGCACTACTATTAATAACTGGATGACGTTTCGAGCACAAAGTATTTTGCTGCTTATAGTCGTATCAGTTTAGTCACACGGCTTCATGATTTACTTTATGTTTGCATTCCCCCCCCTCTCTCTCCTCCTTGTTGTTCACTGTCACTCTCTGTATCTCTGGTATAGGCGATGCATCATTTCGACTGCACATGTGCAGTGTTGAATCGATAGACAAAGATTCAGCGATTAATCTCCCGTTTTCTCCCCACCTAACTATGTTAATTTTTAATACTGTCAACCTGTCGTTGTGTGATTACATGCAAGTGAATGCTATACAATGGTGAAGCTTTTTCTCATCACTTAGCAAGATCAATCATTCTATTTTTAGCTAAATTCTTATGCTTCAACAATCTAGTTGATCCCGATCTGCTAGTGTGATTGACGCATGTATTGGACCTCACTGACAGTCATTACATGGTATTTAGTAAATTATATTATTTCCCTTAAGTGGATCTATCGGGTTTTTAAACTGACACAGTTTATCTGTGGGAGAGTTGGTTGTTTGGTTTAAGTGCAATCCGAATTCTAGTCTCATTGAGAATCCTATGTTAGGCCTCTGGTGTTTCTTCTTTGTACGTCAGTACTACAGAGACTTTGAATTCTATATTATTTTCATCATTTTTATTACTAATCTTGTTTTTCTGTGGGTCCTCATACATCTCTGAATAAATTCAGTTGAGTAGTTATTCACTGATAATAATTTCTGTGCGTCGGTGGCACAGTGGTTAGGACTCTCGCCGACCATACACATGATCCGGGGTTCGAGCCCCTGCCGACGCACAGCCGATATCTATGGTCGGCCTGGAAAATTGGACTACCGATATCACATGCTGAGAATTCCATACTTGTACTGAAAATACGGTGTGGCATCAGGTTGTAATCAAAAACTTAAAAAAAATTATTTTATTTGCTTTCATTGTATAAATCTTCTGGCTTACTAGTGAGATTCCTGACCTACTTTTAAAGACAATCGACTAAACCTGTCTTTACTAATTTTTGGTGGGATGAATTTAAATATAGTTTAAGTATTTATTAGAGTGTGTGGGTTTTTCTATACCCCCCCGCCAAGTTGTTTTCGTTTTTATTTTGCAGTCAGTGTAGCATAGCCAACCCACCTACCTTGTTCACCACCTTCTAACTCTTTTTCTCATACCCTTAAACTATAATCACTTTATCAGCTGATTGAATTCCCGAAACTCTAATCTTTATTGTGTTTTGTTGTTTAACATTTCAGGCAAGTCTTTCGCGTACATTTGCTAATGTACCTGCTAGTCGAATTTCACGTGCTCCTGCTGAAAGAGCTCGTCTCTACTTCCTACTTGCTTGGTTTAATGCTGTTGTTCAAGAACGACTAAGATATGTACCATTAGGTTGGTCAAAACGATATGAATTCAATGAATCAGATCTCAAAGTCGCTTGTGATACTATTGATACCTGGGTTGATATGTCAGCGATGGGACGTTCTAATCTACCTCCGGATAAAGTACCATGGTCAGCTTTGCGTACATTACTAGGACAATGTATTTACGGGGGTAAAATTGATAATCTCTTTGATCAACGCTTGATGGAAACATTCCTCAGTGAATTGTTTACAGAAGCTAGCTTTGAAGTAGGTTATCATTATTATTATGTTTTTAATGAAAAAAATTGACTTTTTCAGGATTTCATCATGAGCTGACATCAGTGGGAGAACCATTGGAAAACCTGAGGGTAATGGACAACTGTTTCGTCCTGGTTTGGGACTTTTCAGCTGTACGCACCCACCGGGATTCGAACCCAGGACCTTCCGGTTACAATGCTAGCTTGTATACCATTAAGCCACTGGGATCCGATCCAATGATCCTTGCGTTCTAACTTCTGCCAATTCACGACATAGCGCGACCGCTAGCCCATGTCTTCGGCGAGTAATTTGTCCTCACACCCGACCTGCTGCACCCTACTGGTCACGACTTCCCACTGGAACCCCAGGTAACTACCTACCTGAATAGGGCCAGTCGCCAGTGAGCATCTCATTGGTATTGAAGTGTTGGTTTGTAGGGATTTGATTGGTTTCAGGATTTCATCATGAGCTGACATTAGTTATTGACTATTTAATTATTAATTAATTAATATTATTACTATTACCATTATAAACTATTGTAGGCATTTAATTGGAAGTTTGTTTGAATCTACTAAATGTAAATTAACCAGATGGTCAACTTAAATGTGTTTAGAAAGCCGACGCATTCGGATAGAGATACCTAGACTTCTTCTCAGGAAATCCATTTACTACCAAAGTAACTGTGACGCAGAATCTGACTAACAGAGCCAAAATGTCTAGTTACTGGAGTGGAAGAGATTAGCAAGGAAATGCAGTTGGTTTAAACCACTCTTGAATCAAATAATTATTCTAAATCTTTTATAAAAAGATATTTAAACTGTGAAGATAAGGATGAATCGAAACCTATTGCTAAGAATTAAGTTATTACTTTGATGATTCCTTCCCGCCAATTAAAAGCGAATCCTTAACAATCATGACAATCAAGAGCTTATTTTCTTGCAACTTACTCCTTACGCTCATCACTGGTGAAGTTTAAGGATAAAATAGAATCAAGAAAATCAACAGAATTGTGTGTACCAGATCAGTTGTGTGGATTGTGACATCGTATATGTAGGTGAAACTTCCAAACAGGCAAATATTAAGAGTAATGGGGCATAAACAAGGTGTAAAGGTGGTTCCAAAGACCTCTGCAGAGACTTGAAGGAGCTAGAAAACAGGTCAACGGTTGTATTGCATTCGATAGAAACGGGACTCAATATCGACTGTGATAAGACCAAGGTTCTACAGAACGGTTCGTATGAGGGAAAACTAACTGACTTCAGAAGCACCACATACATGAGTGAATCCCAAAAGTCTGAACGGACGTGAAGGTGTGAAGTTAGCTGGTGCATGATTAATAAATAAAAATCGAATATGTATCACTAATCAATCTAAATTCCTGATTGTCTATGTCTTTTTATGGATAGTCCCCAAACACACATGCACACATACCATTTCGCATGTATTTCTCATATTCAGTTATCTGCGGCCATGAACTTTAATCGAACGCAATCACTGAAATCTTGAGAAAGTAAACTTTGTTTACAGTGTTAAACAAACTAAGTCTGAGGTCGAATTTTAATCATAGTTAATGCAATTTTGTGTATTTATTTTTTGGTGGCTGTTTCATGACTTGAACATAACTGAACAAAGTTTTTTAAAAAACAACAGATTGCCTTTTATTTTATGTAAACCTATGTTATTTTAATTTCGATTAATTTCTCTGAAGAAGTTTGAACCAGTTTTCCGGACGTAGGCAACGTTGGATCTATTCTTTTAATTAATAAATGTCTCTGAGATTTTACAAATATAATTTTTACATATGTCTGCAATTATTTTGGAACTTTTCGGTCACATTTTGTTCACAGTTCAAATTAATTAGCCGTTTAATTTATGTGCGCCTAAAATAGCCTTGAGTAACTAATTACGGTGTAATTTTTTTTTGCAGCATGACTTCCCTCTTGTACGTAATGTTGATGGACAGGTTGGCAAAAATATTTTAACACCCGATGGTAGTTCACGTGAAGAACTATTGGCATGGATTTCAAAATTACCTGATATTCAAACACCTTCTTGGCTTGGTTTACCTAATAATGCAGAGAAAGTTCTTTTAACCAACTTGGGTAAGTTAATAAACATATATATTAGGTTGTAAAATAATATACTGTAGCTATAAGTAGAGGAATACTGTTATTTGTTGAATGAATGATCTTCATTTATTTTACTTTATATATAAGGTACCCAGTGAAAGTCTTCGTAACTGTTGCATTTTAAAAGACCCTAGATCCCATCCACACTTCAGTGTATCGATTATTTTTTATGAATTTTAGGTGGTGAAATGATTGGCAATCTACTAAAACTACAAGAAGCTATCAGTGATGATGATTCAATTGTTGTGACTGCAGGATTAGATCGTAAGAAGTCAGTAGTAGACACTGACACACGTCCTGTATGGATGCGTCAACTTTTATCCAGTGCAACAGCTTGGCTATCTCTTCTTCCCAATTCTATTAAACCGTTGACACGTACACCTGAAAATCTACGTGATCCATTATATCGATTCTTTGAAAGAGAAGTGAATACTGGCTGTAATCTTTTGACAACTGTACGAGGAGATCTTAGTGTGGTTATCGCTGTAAGTAGTACCTTTTGTTTCCCTCATGATCTGTACTTCTGTTATTGCTATTATTATTTATTATTATTGTTATTCATCTGTTGAATTCTAGGTGGAACATAGACCTTCAGCTGCACATCTCCGCTTTACTCTGTTCTCTGCTTCCTGTGTAATCCGACTCAGTGATCTCTCACAAACTGATTTCCTTTTCATATGGTCTCCATGCTACCCTCGGACACCTAAGTCGTCTCTTGCCATTCGGTTATCACTCGAATAGGTTTGGTATGTGACGTCAATTAGATGTCTCTGGAGCGTATGTCCAATTCATCACCATTTCTTTCTGTCTAGTGGATTTTTGGCTGGTTTCTTACACACTACCAGAGTTCCTTGTAGCTTGAAGTCTCCTTACATCTGATAACTTTTCAATTCATCTATTCTTACCCATAAATTATTTCTTTTTTTATTGTAATACTATTTTTAGGTATGTTCTGGTGAACGTAAACCAACAAATCATCATCGTAACTTAATGTCTGACCTAACGAAAGGAATTATTCCAAAAGATTGGCGACGTTATGCCTTCCCAGCAAGTCTGACTGTTATTCAATGGATAAATGACTTTGTTACTCGTCTAAAACAATTACTCCAATTGTCTGAAAGTGCTTCTTCAAGTGGAGCAGCCAGTTTAAGAGATATGCAGGTTTGTTTCACATCAACTATTGCTGTTTTTTGAACTATAAACAATAAAATACAATAATAATATAGACAAAGCACTAAGAAGACGTAATTTGTCTGAATTGTCTAATGTAATTGCGGAACACATTTTGAGCAGTCTGATCACACACGGACTTGTCATAGGAATATATATGAAATTAATAGAGAATTAAGAGGTGAGAAAACAAATTTAGGTCAGGTTAAAAGGATATGTTGAAGGTCAAAATCACAGTGTGGCTGGTATCAAAATGAAGTTTACCAAGGGGACGGTAGGTTAAGTGTGATGACTAATTGTAGCTTTGAACGCATAAGGAGCTGGTTTAAACTTTCTCGTTGCTGAGGCTTCCACAGAAATGCTGCAAATACGTTTTATGCATAAGTGTAAAAGACGCGTAACATCAATTTAATCTCCTGTCTCCTTTTTGGTATGTTTCGCAATAGAGGAGCTAGGTATCCTGTTCTTACCAATAATGACTTTTGAGGTTACTATTTGCTTCTGAGAGCCATTTAGGAATGTGATCTGAAGCCACCCCTTACTTGCAGAGATCGATGAGTCCTCCCTATGTATGTGTGTACACATGTACATTCAAATTGGCCAATACATTGGGATGTGACATCATTTTTCGCCTGTTCAAAGGGCTTAAATGAATATATTGGCTTCAAATTCTCAATTATTATGATCTTGGCTGCATAAAAAGTCTTTTTAACAGTAGCTTTCAATCTTTGTCTATTTGTCAAGCTGCTAAGATCCCTCACATAGGGTAGCTTAGGGGTGGAGTTAGAGAGTGGGTCTTGGTGTTCCGCTGACAACTTTATATCTCTTGATGAACTTGTCTGGGTAATTATCGTCAACCAGAGTTTGTGTCAACTTACTTTCTACCTCATCAAGTGTGTCTTCAGTGCATACTTTTTGGATTCTATTAAAGAGGGACCTTACTAAATCTCTTTTGTGCCGAACGGGGCGGAAACTGTCAACTTTATGTCACAGTATTCAATACAGTTTCATTATAGTTATTTTGTATAGGAATTAGTGGAGTTAAGAAATTAAAGAACGAAAATAGATCTAATGAAAAGGCTCAGACATACCAAGACTTCTGTTCAAAGCATTTGGAAGATTCTGTATTTTGTCAGTGTCTTCAACTTGATAGGGACAGCATCATTTGTATACTCTGATTCCACGAGACTAAATCCTGTTGGCATGTTGATCGCAAAGTTGTTAAAGTCACACCCACTAGTACGACTATGATGAAATTGAAGATAAGTAGAGGCATTAGGTGTGATTCTGAAGGACACTATACTGGCTGTGTCATCACTTCAGAGAACAACTCTTGGTGTAAGTTGTTACACAACTATGTGGTGAGTGCTACTGATGAGATTTATCAGTAGTATATAAAGACATGTTCATTAGCATCTGATGTCAGAAAAGGCAAATGGTACGGCGTTGTGGGAATACATGGGGGACGTGGAAGGAATACAAAGAAATACAGTATGAAGGCCAGGAGTATTACCACAACACGAAGGTCTATGCAAATTATGCATTGCAGATAAGGTGTACATAATTTGGCTACACAGAGGTACCAATTTCCAATTGAACATTCCTTTACCAAGTCTTTTGTCATTTACGTTTTCACAGTAGTAGCAGTAAACTGCCCTAAATTATCTGAAAACTGCTTATCATATATATAATTTATGTTTGAATTTCCCACAGGTTTGGTTAGGTGGACTTTTTATGCCAGAAGCTTATATCACAGCTACGAGACAATATGTGGCTCAGTTAAATGGTTGGGCTCTTGAAGAATTATACTTAGATGTTGAACTTGTCCTAATGGACAAATCGAAGAAACCACCTCAGTTGGCTTCATCTAGCTCAGGAGCGTTTATTGTTCGAGATTTATGGTTAATGGGTGCAGAACCTCTGGATGCAAATACAATTCGTTTATCAAATTCTATTGCAACTGAACTACCGCTGACAGTATTGAAATGGATCAAGTAAGTTTTCATACAAAGCGCGTGTTCTTCGGAAATTCATTTCGGTGATTGTTTCCCCTTTGATATGGACTTGATGCTGTCTAAATCCCACTGAAGACCACTGAATACTGGACAGTTATCTCTCCCCTGTTTAGGACTCTTCATCAGTGTGGACCTGCTAGGGGTCGAACTTAGGACTCTCTAAATACAGAGCCAGCTCATAAGCCATTCAGCCGCTGTGACCTGATTCAATGGCGCATGCATGAATTTCAACTTCAACCAATTCGGGATTTTAGTATAACCACGCGCCGATGTTTATCGGTGAGTGAGTATTTGTTCTCATGCTCGATTGAGTAGACCCTGCTGATCACGACTTCTTATTAGAACTCCAGGCAACTTTGTCTCGTGCCCTGTCATAGATGTGTATTGCTGAAGCGTCCCGAAACTAGGACGTAATGGCTGTCCCCAGTATTCTTTGGTTATTTTGTCTGGTCTCTTAACTGACATCAATCTGTTACCAAACTTGAAATAATGTTTTTCTTCTTTCTATTTCTTTTTCAAGTTGTAACACGTTCTTCTTCTCCTCATCTGTATGTTGATTAGCAGATGCTTATTTTCAGAGTAACAGATAAATTAGCTCTACAGGTGTATAAATTAATGATGTTAAAATATAACGGTGAATTTCATACAGAATCCACGTGCTTGTATATCAGACTATGAGGCACTTTTGTTCATTTGGTGTAGGCTTTCAGCTTCCAACCAAGTGGGTTGTAGGTTTGAATTCCATTCAGCTTACCTTGGGGCAGCCAAGATAGTATCACTAGTCAGTCTTCACACAATAATTCTGATTCATTACTAACTGTAGTGTACACCTGTCGCCCAATAGTAAGTAATTCTACCAAAACCTTTGATCAAACCAAAACTTGTAACCAGTTCATGAAGTCTTTGACAGTTAGTTTAAGCTGATGTGTTTGAGGTTCTCAGGTGTCTAAGATCCAATGGCTGGGGTTAATTGGTGATATGCTTAGAAATCATTCTGAAATGGGGCAGATGCATTCACTCTTTGTAAACTTTCATTTCCAATAAAACCCTTTTATTTTTGCTTGTTACTATTCTTTCTCCCCACATTTCTGCTTATTATCTCTCTTTATTGTTTTCTCTTTTGCTTTGTGTTATCGTACATGGAGAGTGGCAGCTCGAACTGGTGCTTCACATCTGTGCAAAGTTAGTTGTTTGGTGAAACCAGTCAAGTCAGTCAGTAGGTCACCAGGACCGAAAGTAGATTGTCTAAGTACATGCAAGTCATAACAGCGTAATTATGTTTTTCAGCCCTCATAGTGTGGCTGATTTGGCGAGATTCGTGATCTCTTCTCTCTATATTTTTTAAATTGGCAACTGTAGAAACGTATTTCATACCTATGTATATTATTTCATTTTATACACAAGCTAGAGGCTTGAAGTTTCTGTAGCAGTGGTGTTTATTTTTTACAGGATGGGGTTGCTAGCCTGCCTCATGCCCAACCTTTCCTCTTTACCAGCATTATTATTTCTGGCTTAGCGAGGTAAAGGAGTGCGTCTGTGACCGGGGATCGAAGCCTGGACCATGTGCATGGTCAACGAGCGTCCTAACCACTGTGCCACCACCTATATGCTACTTGATTAATTCTAATTGTTTATTTTAATTTTTTTTGCTATTTTTCTAGAATATCCACCGACGAACGATCTTCACGTTTCCTAGAAAAAGAAGGCAGTGTCCGATTACCGGTTTACATGAATGGTTCACGTAGTGTTGTCCTATTCACCTTACAATTAGTCTCATCCGAAGCGTCGAATACCTTCTATGAACGTGGTGTTGCCTTCCTTGCCTCTTCTCTCGCCTGAGCTATGTACCTGCCTGCCTGCCTAATGTGCGTGCGACACAACTTCTATATATCCTTTTATTTGCCGTGCATACATTGATAATGACATCGCATACAATAACATTTATTGATATTTTTACAACCATATAGCACCTTGGCATTAGTGCTGTTGTTCTTGTTGTCGTCATCTCGTCCTCGTTGTCATCGTTGGACGATTATCACCAGTAATTATATATAGTGTCATTCTTTGCGCCAGCATATTATTCCTTATCGCAGAGAAGAAAAAGAATACACGTCATAACAACATGTATATGTAGAGAGAGAGAGATCTATCGATGAGACGATCAGATTGCGTTTTCTCTTGTCTTGTTGAGTTTTTATTCGGATTATTTTATTATTATTATTATTATTATCACCATCATCATTAAAGTTTTTATTTCCTTCTGAAACACCCCCCTGTGTATCAGCTTTTATCCATGTTTCTTTTTTGTCTATGCGAACATTTTTACACATATCTTCTTTTTATGGCTGTTTACCGGTCATCACTGAGTTGGTTTTTTTTGGATGTTTTGCTGTTGTTGCTGTTTTTAAGATTATTATTATTATGTATTTACTTATACTTATTTATACTCATAATGTGATCTGGGTTTTCCCCGCTGTCCTGTTTTTAATGTGTGTGTGTGTGTTTGCGTGTGCGGTTAACAAAGTACTTTCCTCATTTTGTGTAATGTATAATTTTATATATATATGTCTATGTAGGGGGAGTGAGAGGGAGAGAAAGGGATTAGAGACTGCTGTGGTAACCACCTATGCATCATTTTGTTTTTGTTTTTTAGGCTTTGCTATTTTAATTATAATGTCATAATTTATCTGCCTGCCTGTTGCACCATCTGCACACACACACACACACAATGTGTTACTATTTTGGTGCCGTGGGTAGTGGTGGTGGTGGTGATGGTGGTCAGGTATTGTAACTTTGTTTCTTCTCTCCTCTCTTTTTACTTTGTCTTCGTCTCTTGTTTTTTTAAAAGAAGAAAATTGTAACAATAATCATTTGTATTCACATCTCTAATAACAAGTATTACTTACTTATAATAATGAATGCGACTTCATAACACCTTTCTGCGTTGTTGTTGTTGTTGTCGTCGTCTTGTTTACAAGGATTATTCATTTAGGTTTTCGAGGGGGACCCTAGCAACAGCGGTAGTCGTACGTGTCCATTTCACCCTACTTTTTGCGGCTCCTCGTTAGTCTTTCCTACTCACGGTTTCTCCTATGTGTTACCCTCCAGTTAACGCTCAACTTGTCGTCTTACCCGGTGTGGATTCCACTTGAGGGCCTGCTTAGCTCGTGTAATGTCACTTGAACGCTGCCTTAGTGTGTGTGTGTGTGTCCAATTCATCTCTATTTAAAATAAACAACAAATATTGTGAATAAAGTAAGATATAGTGAATTTATCAAATTTCGGTAGAACTACTCTTCAGCAGGATATAAAATTAAGGTAAAATGCATTACGCCTCTAATACATCAATTAAACAAACAATTATTTATCAGTTAGTGAAAGCACTTGAATTTATCATGAATTGCGGGTTAAATAATATTAATAATATTAGCAACAATAATAATAATGTTAAAATGAGTTTAGATAACAGTACTGATAAACGACAGTTTTCAATAAATCAGGAATAATCATGGAATGTACACATTGGGTCATAGGAGTTATTAAGAAGACAGTTGCAGCGAACAATATTTTCTTTTCGACGAAGTCATCATCTAGACTGTACATTCGTGTATTTATATCAAGTGGATGGGAAAGTTCCAGAATTATTTCCGGTTAAGGGTCAAATGAATAAGAATTAAAATTAGGAATAAGAATGCCATAATAAACAGGGGGGGGCGGATAAACCTCAAACAAAGTAGCATCATAATTACTAAGAGGATTGACATTGTGCAATTGGGGGTTAGAAATGTAGAAATAACAATAACAATAGACAGGATGTTTGGATAAAAAAACTAATGTGATGAATAATTGTTTATGCAATCAGGGATTAAATATGTAGAAATAGTAAAATGACAAAATAAACACGAAGTTCGGAGATGAAAATATGGTAGTGTAAACAGGGATTAAGAAAACTTAAAAATAACATGAATAAACAGGAAGTTTGGATAAGAAAGGCGATTGGATGGTCATTACTAAAAAAAATTACCCGTTTATGATGGCCATGGCAGGGACAGGGTTTGGACGCATTTCTTTTGGATACGAAGCATGGGTTTGAGCTTTTGAATAGCTAGTGCCTCGGCTATGCTCAGATGTCTTAATTTCACTCCCTTTGATAGGTTTGATTGAATCTTGTATATTACTTTGAAGGATTTTTCTAAGGGCGCTGAATGTCCTGAATTGACTAGATGTTTTGTCACTGAACTGTATACAGGATTTTGGTCTCCTTTTACTAACCAGGCTGGATAGTGTTCACGAGCGCATGGTACGGCCGATGTACTCAGCTCCACAAAAGCAATAAACTGGTATATGCTCGTTGAGGTGGCCCAATGTGACAGCTTGTCCTTTGCATTCTGACTGAACAGTTTCTTGCAGGAAAACGTCAGTTGTAGGCTTGAGGCGAAGTATGTTTTCCTCAGAGATTTAGAGAGGCGTTTACAAAGGATTTCTGCTTCAATATCACCTTTGAATTCTAGATTAAGCAGAAGTATTTTCTTTGGAACGGATTGGACTTGTTCGAAAGTTTTCTTAGATTTGAGATTCTTGTCTATGAACCTGGGCGGGAAACCGTCTTTCATCAGGGTTTGTCTAGGATTACGCAGTTCTTCTTCAACCAATTCCTCGCTGCATATCTTCCGAATCCTCGAGGAAAGAGCGCATATCAGGTTCCTTTTTCTGCTTAGGGGCACGAAACTTTGAAAGTTGATGAATTGTTCAATTACAGGAATAATACTATTAATAATAAGATGTGAAATAAAGCATGAAAATAATAATAATAATAACAGTTGATATGCAAGACGTATTAATTAGCATGGTGCCACCATTTCCTGTTGTATGCACAGAGACGTAGCTACTAAACTCTAATTACACAAGTTCCCTATAACTGCAAGCATCTTCCTGTTTGTTTGTCAGCTGAACACAGTGTGGATGACTTGACAGTGTCATTATCAAGTTCGTAGTCTACAAGGTACTTTGTTATTGTACTCTTAGGCACTTTGACTTCAGATGTTTTGAGCCAACTTAGTAAATACTTCATCACGGGACTAGACACTAGCCTTTCTGTACGACCTATGTATTTGCGCCCACAAGTAAACTGAGATATGAGGCAAGGAGAATAGTAATATGGAAAAACAATATAGTTTTGTTGGATATTATAAGTCACAAGGCGTGGATGCATCTGAGCCAGCCATTGAGAACGATTTTGAGTCATATCATCGATTGTCTCCAGCCTTCATTGGTACTCACTGTCCCGAGGACCCCAACTGGGAAGTCTACACCTCCCTTTGTGGCCATCTTAGACTAACTGTTGTGGATTTCATTGACTGATACTATGTTTTGGTTTGATCACCACTGCCTCTTTTCCAACCTGATCTTATGTCAGCTAACATCACCCGTCGAGGAAGGCGATGGCTAGGCATATGTAACACATGTCCTTACAGTCTGAGTCTACGTAACTGCTTCACAACCTCATCCATTGACTTACCTACCACTCGACCTATGCCTTACCTTAATTTGCTCACTCTATCATACCAACTAATACGGGAGACACAACACAGACACCTGTGATCAGAGACGGCTAGCCAACCCTCTCATATCTTCCACTTTCAGTGGTCATGTCTAGCTCGTCCATAAAGGGGGAGGATGGAGAGAACTGCTGAGGAGTCCACACGCCCTTTGGTCCACAGCCAGTCGGATATTACGTCTACGCCAGAGACTGCGTAAACTGGTATATATCAGAAGAGCCTTCTGTATCTGCTGGGATTTCGTCAGCAATCAACGTATTTGGAGTGGCTGATGCAGCTTCCCAGATAAGTGAAGTGGTCAGCACGCCTGGCCACCACTTCACTCGCTATTTCTAAGCTAAGGGTCAATGTAGTCCAGTCCAGTCCTGTAGCATTATATTACCTTTGGAGGGAGCGAATCGCACGCCAAACATTCGCAGATTGCAGCTCAAGGCACTTAGAAGACTCTGCATTTCGTCAGCGTCCTCGCCCAAAAAGGACTATATCATCTGAATATTCTAAGTCAACAAGGCTACTACTATCTGGTAGCAAGTCAATCCATAAGTCTCTGAAATGAGTTAGGGTTAAATCATTGGTACATCTTTGATGAAATTGAATAGAAATGGGGATAATAGGCATCCCTGACAGACACCACTAGTTGTCACCATTTCAGATAACTCACCATAAGTTCTCACCTGGCTGGCTGGATAAGTTCGAGTGGAGTGCCGTGATCAGTGCAATGTATTTTCTCGGCATTCTCTTTACAGCCATGCATACACATAGTACTTCTCAGTCGACAGAATCGAATTTCGCCTTCAGGTCAAGAAACATAACGATTGTTGGATGGCGACGGTAAGTATGCCTATGTTCCAGAATCTGTCGAAGGGTGAAGATATGATCAATACACCCTCTTCATGGTCTAAAGCCTGCCTGGCTCTCTCGTGTTTGTGCCTCCCAAGCACCACTTAGTCTACGCATGATTATTGAGCCTAGGACTTTAGATACTATATTAGTCAAGCTAATCTCTCTGTGATTATCACAGGAAGACTCGTCTCCTTTCTTGTATATCGGGATGATCAGTGACTTACACCAACCCAACGGGACTTCCTTTGATTTCCAGACGCTGCCTAATACTTCAGTTAATACAGACAATAAACTGTCCCCACCGTACTTAAATACCTCTGGAGTCATTCCATCAGGTCCTGCTGCTTTGCCTAGTTTCAGATTGGTGACAGCTTTAGTAACCTCAGTTAGGGATGGAGGACCTGTGTCTATACCTCATTCAGGGAGGTGTTGGATGTTCGGCAGGTTGGTCGTGGCTGTGGGCCAATTAAATTGCTCCCCAAAGTGTTCTTGACCATGCGCAGCTGTTATCTAACTTAAAGTCATGTTAAGTTATTATTATTATAGCTCCCTTGGGTTCCTAGTGGAACATAGGGCTTCAGCTGCACGTCTTCACTTGCCACTTCTGTCTTCTGCTGTACTTTTCACCTGAATCCATTTTAGTCCTCTTCACACGATCTCCTCCATGTCAACCTGGCACTGACGTCTCACTCGCCGCTTTCCTTTCGGGTTCCACTTGAGGGCTTGACGCGCGAGTGGCATGTTAAGTAGTTAGATCATAATATCGTTTAAGGCGGATTTGAATTTATGGTGGTCGTAGAGTCTTAATAATATCAATTGATATTTTGGTAGTTCGTGGCAAATAAGAATGAATTCAGGATTACTTATTTAACCTGTTGATGTATAATTCTCAGTCAGTGGAGAGGTGGCTCGACAGCTTAAGCATTCGACTTTTTGTTGATCTGTGAGAGGTTGCAGTTCCACTTCACTGTGTAGGATCACCAACCGTTTTGTACGATAAGCGTGACCCTCAGTCTTTTGATTTATGAAAGGCCTATTCCATGCAATCGAATTCGAAAAACTCGCCATCATATGTTTGTGTATGTGTGTGATACTGACATACATTTTTACCTGTCTTCGTAACGGAATCAATTAGAATTATTCTTGTTTGTTATACTGTGAATTGCGTGCCTGTTGATGTCTTTCCGAATGGATATTTCTCCACACACGACTTAAATATCTGTGGTGGTGGTTCTAAATAAAAGTAGTTTCATGTAACTAATAGAATGTATCGATGATTTAGTGTGTGTCAGTTTTTCATTTCAAATTAGGCGTATCACTGATTTATTGAAACTTTTGGCATCATTGTATAAGGGGTAGTATTTTTATTAAATACTAAGAAAAAGTTAGATCACGAAATGACTTTAATTAAAAAATTACAGACTACTAGACAGCTGGTTCTTTCTAGTTTAGAACTCTTCAACAGTACACATTCATGATCCTAACGAGGATCGAATCGGGTTAGGTCATCGGGTTACCAGGCGAGCTTATCAACCAGTTAGCCATTGGTAGGGAATGGAATGGCACATCAGTTATAACTTCTCTCAACTCACTGCATGTAACGCGACTAGTAGGTGGTATCATCAACCAATATTTGTCCTCACACCGAATATAATAAACCACACTGGTCAAAACTTTTTACTAGAACTTCAGGTAACTTTTTTTCTGACAGTCAATAATTAGTGAGCATCAGACACTAGCTAATCTGTCGCACTGGAAATGAGGATTCAAAAAAAAGGTTTCTCCTCATAACCTGGAGGTTTTGAGTTCGACCTCCGGTGGGGTTATGGATGCATTTCGCCGGAGAGTCCCAAACTAGGATGAAACAGCTATCGTGGTTTTCAGTGGTTCTTTAAATAATACCAATCCGTGATCAAACATGAAACTAGTGCTATTATTCTACACTAACGAACCAATAAAGACTTAAATGAATACTACACATTATGGTGCTTGAGATTTTAATACCTCAGTTTGCATAAAAAGTAATCTTATACTTCTTGCTGTAGTTCACTTCTTTGTGCTTAATACGATATTGTATAATTTTTATTCCGCTGGATTCCGAGCGGAACATAGGGTTTCAACAACACCTTCCTGCTTCGTTCTATTTTTTGCTGTTCCCTTAAACTTGGTCTACGATTGCCCACAGTCTATTATCTTCAGTTCATACGATCTCCTCCATGTTACTCTCGCACCGATGACCCACTCGTCGCTTCCCATTGAGATTCCACTCGAGTGATGTCCTGCATTGAGAACGATGTCGTTCGGCATACATTTCACGTCCCCATTCTTATTCTTGCTTTAATCCAGAGACGACACATCGGTTGAATGGCTTCCTGAGGACGGGGTTTCACCAGCCCGCTGTGTCATTTCACCTATCCGATTCCAGCGAAGAATAAGTTTGTTTTTTTATATTTTTAATATTCTTCTTGGGCTTTGAAGTTTCTGTAGCAGTCTGATTGGTTTTGTGAGGTAGAGTGGCTAACGCGACTCCCAACTTTCCCTCTCTACCCGGGAATGGGACCAACTAGAAGACTAGTGAGCTAGTAAACTAGGCGACGTTAATACGATATAGTAGTCATAGTATATACCGTCTTATTTCAACAATCGTAAAAATATCTATGTAGCTTTTTCTGTAAGTTGTACTTTGTGGGCTATATTTAAACTACCCGCATTTAACAGTTGCCTAATTTTTTTTTAAACTGAATATTTGATATATTCGATAAAAGTATTCCTTGTGAAAGAAAGCATTTGAAAAAAGTTGGTCATAAAACTCACTCTCTAACTGTAGAACTCACTATAATTGTCTCATCTTATGGCACTACACTGGATGATTTACACCTACAAGACAGTCTGAACAATTACGCTATGTTCAAAGTTTACCTCATAATTTATACGTCGGACACATTTGACCAACATTCTTTCTAATTTTAAAAGAAATGTGTTTACAAATATATATCTGTTAAATGTTCACCTTGACATTAAATTATGTGTGTGATACAAGTGTCAGTTTGTAAGCAAGTAATTGAGATCACGAAAACACGAATTGAGCGAACGATCACCTTTTCGAATGAATGATGCATAGAACTATCTCATCGAAACTTAGAACTCTGTAAAAGTGTCAGTCAAATTGAATCATATTTAATACCTCAGGGATTAAATCATGATGATGAGTATCTACTGGGGTAAATTCGGCTGATTGATTTGTGCAGAATAAAATGTTACCCTCATTGTTTATTTCATTGGCTTCTCATCAGCGGCTTATATCCCAATGACATTATTGAGTATGTCTACAGGAACAATTTTAACATGCTTACACAGATGTGAAGACTCTAATGTCAAACAAATTACAGTGGGAAGAAAGCCTGTCTTCATTCACATTGATATGAAAGATGAAATTATTACAGCTATTGTCAACAGCCTACCTTTCAGCTAAGTTGGTTCCTATCTATCCAAAAACATGTTCTTTGGCGCAACCAAAATTTGAAATACACCATTCTCATTGAATTGAATTTTTTTTTTTGATTTTCCCGTCGATTGATTGGACCGAAGTGCTCGGTCTCAGGTTGACATGTCGGCTTCTTGTGCAGATGCTTCGACGATGTCTGGGCATTTAGTTAGTATACAAGTGGTCTAGTGGATAACGCTTTGGCGTTTGAAACTATGGGTACTGGGTTCGAGCCTCAGTGGGAACATCATCACTCACTGAGAAATGCAGGTACATCCAGCTGACGAGTCCCAAATAGGACGAAATGCGCATCCTGGATTTCACTGCTAGCCACCATCCACCAATTGTATACACCATTCTCATGTTAACTCTAACTGTGCATATCAACTTACGTATATCTGCGGGCTCTCTTACATTAGGAGAATAGAGAGAAGGATACACCTATGATTTTGTGAACACGTACCGAAAACGTCTACGTTTCAAGGGAACAGGCGGTTTCAACAGTGCCATTGCCAAGGATCTTCTTGACACAGGTAGTGAGGTAGACGTCGAAATAGTTCAATTCTCCTTAAGTTTGCCAAAGCAATTTCCATCAACAGCCTGAAATCCTATTTACGTGTTCAGAAAGAAGCAGTTTTATCAGTCTTTCCTTGCCCTGGTAGCAGGATATTTTCATCCTTTCCATTGTGTATGATTATTATTGTTAAGAATAAAGTGATTTTTCAAGTATTGGTTTCTTTGTAGGGATTTTGTTTGATTTTATGGAGGATTTAATCATGAGCTGACATCAGTTAGAGAACCACTGGAAAACCTGGGAGTACTGGACAGCTGTTTCGTCCTAGTTTGGGACTCCTCAGCAGTACGCACCCACCGGGATTCGAACCCAGGACCTTCTGGTTACAAGGCGAGCTCGTAGACCATTGAGCCACTGGGACCCGATCCAATGGGTGCGTACTGCTGAGGAGTCCCAAACTAGGACGAAACAGCTGTCCAGTACTCCCAGGTTTTCCAGTGGTTCTCTAACTGATGTCAGCTCATGATTAAATCCTCCATAAAATAAAGTGATTGTAAATATTATTATTACTGGTGTTGTATGTATATATTGAATTTTGTTTAAAAATGAACTCTGTGCAAGTATGCTAAAATTGTTTCTGTAGATATACTTGGTAATGTCTTCGGGCTGTAAGCAGCTGATAAGAAGCCAGAAAAATAAACAATGATGGCACCATTTTATTCTGTAAAAACCACTGCTGTTCTTGCTTTATCAAAATTCATCAAGGGAATAAATGTATGAAGAACTAGAGTGTTTAAATATAAGAGCAATTAAGTCATTAAATAGTGCAATTCTGTCTCATCTAGTGGATAGCGAACACAGCATCAAAGTAGATGAGTCATTTACAGTTGTGTATCGAGTACCAAAGACACACGATTACGCCTCCTAGTCATAGCTGAGGCTTTAGAGATTATTAATAGAGAGAGATCAGACCTGTGTGTACAGAAAAAAAACTTATTCACTCACTTTGTCTACCCTGGCCCATTATATAAGGTCACCAGGATCATAATTTTTCGTACTATTATTATCATTATTATTATTTTGTGATATCCTGTCTTTATTATCCATTTCTCCACCCAGTCTATTTCACCTCATTGTTACCCTTAATTTTTTGTCAACCTTTATGATTTTATACTAAGCCGACCAATTCTGTAACATCTTATTACAATTTACAATTTAGCCTGTTTATTTTATCATTAGACATTATCGGTCAGCCTTCACATTCAGTACCCATTTGTTAATGTGTAGTTGTATTCATTTTGTGGTTATCGCATTTCTCTCAACTCAATGACACTTGTATTCTGTTGACTATGAAACAGCACTATATCGCCCAATCGTTCATTCACACTTCATCACCTTTTTCTGAATATACACCCTATACACATTCGATTGACTATGTTAACTAATGGACTATCATCTCAACTTACACATGCACCCGAATACAGTTTCTGATATTATTTTCATTTGCCTTTATTGGCTCTATGTGTACTCTAATATTCATGGATCTATAACTGTAGAGCCTGAAGAAGAAGTTATCGAAACCAAAATTATTCGCTCAAAATCTTGTTTTGATTTAAATATAAAACTAATTACTTTGGAATCATTATTCATTTCATTTTATGTTTTGGATTACAGCTTGATTCCACACGGTATGTTTTGGTAAAAGTATGGAATTTTCAGCATGTGATATCGGTAGCCCAAATTTTGCAGGCCGACCATAGATATCGGGTGTGCGTCGGCAGGGGATCGAACCCCGGGCTATGTGCATGGTCAGCGAGAGTCCTAACCACTGTGCGAAATCAAGTGTGTAACAGAAGAACACAGTGAATTGGATCAGATTTCTCATGTAGGTGATTATGCGCTCTCCTCCAATCGGTTTCGACTAGAAATAATGCTCATGATTGATGTCTGGCCCTCTATCCTGCTACACGTAATCGCTAGCCACTTTATCTGCTGACTGCTTAGCCTGACCCACTTAACCTGGTGGTCAATCTGTTCTTAACACCGCCCCACCTTGCAGAGGGAGAATATCACACTGACGGCTAGTGAAAGGTGTTTTTATTAGTGATGATATGGATAGATTATGGAGATATACAATCGCACCACAACGAAGCCGCCAAGCTCTTATCCATTGAAAATCCAATTGTCCACCGTATGTTTCAGCCTGCACACATACAAAAATTGATCGTTGAGGGTTCGACTGATATGACGAAATGTAATCTATTGATATTATTTATTCGATGTTATTTAAACAACAATAATGTTGTTAATAACACTAACTCATTCACTTTTATATATAAATATAACTGTAGAACCTGATGATGAAGTTATCTAAAGGAATATTCTTTGTTCACCAACAATTCTTTTGACATGACGATACAAACTTCGTTGATCCTCTACATGCTGTTGACTCCAACTGCTTGCGCGGGTCTATGTAGAAGAGGCGTCGTTGGAACTTGAGATCTATTGACTAATAGCCAAGTGGGTCAACGTGACAAGTCACTATGTCTACATTGTGCATCAATTGTACACAGATATTCCGAACATCGATGAGAATGATTTTCGTCTCATTAAGTTAGTTTTTATCATTATGTAATGTTGTCTGTGGGTAACCTATACTGCCCATCTGATCAGATAAAATAACTGCTGGGAAGTCAGAAAGTTAATGAGTAGGATTATACTTCAATCAGTGTTTTCTAAATCGCTTATCAGTTATTATCGCTTGCATGTGGTGACGTGTATATATCAGTGCTTTCAAATCAATGGTATTATTATTATTGTTCCCTTAGGTTCCTAGTGGAACATAGGGCTTCAACCGCACGTCTCCACTTGCCACTTCTGTCTTCCTTCTGCTGTACTTTTCACCTGTGTCCATGTTAGTCCATACTGTTTCAACTCCTCTTAACACGATCTCCTCCATGTCACCCTTGCACCGACGACCCACTCGCCGCCTACCTTTCAGGTTCCACTCGAACAATGGCTTGACGCGCGATGTCACCCACCGGCCTCCTCAACGAGTGTCCAAGCCATCCCCACTTTCTCCTGCATATTTGTTGGTTGGCGGTTGGTTCTTGTTTTGTCTGTTCCCATAGTTTCCCATAGTTGGTGATTCTTTCCGGCCCGGCCATCTGATCTTCAGTATAGATCCAGCGAAGACATTTGTTGATAAATGTGTGCAACAAGCTGTTGGAAAGATTCTTTGTGACCGGCCCGCCAAGTTTCTGATACGTATAGAAGAACTGACTGACTTGACGTTTCTATTGAAAATCAAACCGAATTTGTTGTTGATTTTGGGTGAGTGACGAAGATTTCCAGATTGGTTTCAGGTTTCTCGCCTTCCTGATTCTCGCTCGATTTGACATCCTCGTCCGTTCCGACTGGCTGCAGTTGAGACAATGCTCAATGCTAGATAAGTGAATGAAGTAACCTCTTTCAGATCCCTCCCGTTGATGGTGATTGGCGCTGGATGTTGCTGCTGTTGTTGTTGCTGTTGTTGGTTGGTTATTTTTATAACCTCCGTCTTGTCTATTTTCACTTGGAGTCCTGTCTTCACCGACTGCTTCTTCAACCACTTTGTTGGTTTTCGCTTGTACGTCTTCGATTTGTGTGACATCAAGCATAAATCATCCACGCACGAAATCCACGTCTCCTAGGTTCTTCACGTCGGTCCAGGATATCCCTGTCTTCTCGTTTCTCATTCACTGTCTGACGCATAATCCAGTCCACGACAATTAGGAATATCATTGGTATGTGTGCACCGAATTCGGGATTTCGCCTATTCTAACACTAGTGAATTAATAGATTCAATATCTGTAACAACTTTTGACAGGACCTTACCTAGTGACATGTGTATAGTCCCTTGTTTACTGCAGATTGAACTCTATCAGTCATTTGTACAATGTGTTCACCATGCTAAGTGGCTCACCATCACGGTACACTTAGGATAGTTATTATTAGGTGTTTGTAGACAATCGGGAGGAAACCTTGTCCACAACTGGGTTTCGTGCTTGTTGGCAGTTACCAGTCAGCAAGGCATATCTGCAATTTTTAAAGAACTCATGCCCGTTCCGAGATTCGATTCCGTGGTGGTGGTAGTAACGTCTCTGACTTCAGCACTGGGTGACACGGGTTCAAATCTCAAAAAAAGGGAAATGAATTCCCTGAAAATTGTAAATATGCCTTGTTAATGAGTGCCAACAAGCATGAGACCTAGGTTAAACGGGACTACCTGCCGATTGCCTTCAACCACCTAATAAAGATAATCTATAACAACTTGTGGAGTATAACTGAAACTTTTTTGAAAAGAATTTCGAGAAGTAAAAATTAACTTCTTTCACATCCGTAGATGTTGAAATAAAATTCACTTCATTATTATTATTATTTTACTCCTTTCCGATTGGAACATAGAACTTCAGGCTTTGAGCTTTTAAGTTTCACTAGCAGGGTTGTTGCTCTTCTTTTTTTTTAACGGATTAGGATATAATTGGCTTCACACTCACCCACCCGTATTTACCAGTGATGGAATCATAGACCACGTGCATGGTTTGCAAGCATTCTACCGGTGAACCACCAGCGCACTCTAACTACTATGAGTGGGAATATTATTCCCCCAGAAGATAGTGAGAAATATCTTTATTATGTTGTTAGCCGGTCAACAACAACTATCAGTGATATCCATGATACATGTTTCGTCCTGTTTTGAACTCGTCATTTGGATTTACTTGTATCCCATTGAGACTAAAACCTAAGATCCTTAGTTCTAGTCCATTAGATCAACGATGCACCTCTTTTACAACGTGTATCATATGTTATTTTTTGAAATTATTTTAAATTTCTAATCAACTGATTTTTATGAATTCATGTTTGAAATGATAACTGTTCCGTTGGAATCTCGTGAAGGACAGTACTGTCCACTGGAAGGCAAGAAATTCCATTGAAGAAACCGAAATGCAGCAAAACGTGTGTCATGGATGCTATCGTTAGTCATTACTGACCAGTTAATGTCAAGTTGACTTTGAGATGTCGTCGAAGCATCCTTACGAGGAGTAAATTTCAGTCATATCAAATTGATATGGTTGTGAGCAATACATTGTGTTCTAAACGTGATTTTAGTTAATAATGCTACATCATTACTGTATGTTATAATGAATAAACTATATCTAATATATGAAAATCACTTGTTTCACGACGAAACCAAAAAAGTAATGTAGAGAAACAAATATAGAAAATATTAGTGAAAGCGTGATTTCCTGCTTTAGTTTCTCGTTGAACTCTGATACAATTCAACGTGTTAACGAGGTAGTTTGTAACCACAAATATAGTTGATGTCCCCTATTTCCAAGTGTATGAATAACATATACATAACGTTACTCTTTCTAAAATGAAAATTCATCAGTCTAAATATTGCGAAAATAAAAATTTAAGTATTGGTTTGTCGGGATTTGACTGATCGGTTACAGGATTCTATCATGAGCTGAGATCGGTTAGCGAACCATCGGAAAACCAATTAAGAAGTAATACACAGCTGTTTCGTCCTGGTTCGGGTCCCTTCATCAGAACGCACTCAGTGTTGCTGCGGTACGAATCCGGGACCTTTGAGTTACAAGGCGAGCTCATAAATCATTAAGGCGATAGGACCCAATTCAATGGGAAGTCATGACCAGTAGGGTGCAGAAGGTCGGGTCTGAGGACAAATACTCTCGCCATTGATGACACTGGTTGGTATCAGTCGCGCTATGCTGGGAATTGGCAGAAGTTGGAATTCATGGACTGGCCATTGGATTGAGTTCCAGTGGCTTAACGGTCTACAAAATCGCCTTGTAACCAAAAGGTGCTAGATTTGAACCCTGGCATAAGACGCATGCTGCTGGAGAGTGCCGAACTAGGACAAAACAGATGTCGAGTACTCCTAAGTCGGTTTTCCAGTGGTTCTCTAAGTGATGTCAGCTCATGATGAGATCCTGTAACCAATAAAAATTGAGGTTGTGCCTTGTCAGTTTTAAGATGTGTATCATTATTATTCTGTATTGTTCAGTGGACCGCTAATTGTCAGTGAGACTACTAGACGACGTGTATCTTTTCATATCCTCATCAGTGATATTGGAAAGCGATTATAGTTTCCAGAGAAATGGTAAAATATTAACGAAGACACTTTACGGTTCTCGTCCCGATTCCCTTAATGATTGTGAATGTATGCTGATGAGCATTTTACAATTACTATAGGACATTTGCTTAGTGCTTTTTAGTATCAGTGTTCTGTCATCCAGTATAGTTTAATGACTGAGATAATGGCACTGCTCGAATCATACTTAGAAATCTCAGTCTTTTGTCTTTAGTTCCAATTCATAAGGCACTGGAAGCATATAGTGACTGTGTGTTTAAGTGTTTCAACAACCAGAGAAAACTTGTACCTCTGGTACCTCTACTTAGTTGGCTACTGCATACATTTCACTCAGTGAATTTGACAATGACTGTAACTAAAGCATAAAATTAGCTTAGTTGTATAGTCTGTTTGTACAACTCCTACATTTATCCAGGATTTTGTTGCGACTTCAAACACCATCCTTAACAATCAGTATTGACGAATTATATTCTTTTGAATAGGTTCTCATTCAAGGTTACTAGTACGCAGTCCTGATACCAAGTAGGAAGCGATGAGTGAGTCATCCAAGGGTAACATGGAGAAAGAAGATAATGATAAAGTTGAAGGAGATAAGAGATTATGCGCAGTCAAGGACCCAGTTGAAGAGGATGGCAGAAAATAGAAGAAACTAGACGTGTGTTATTGAAGCCGTATGTTCCACTCCGAAACCAAGGGAATAATAATAGTACACGAACCAATTCAGTAGTAATAAGCATTACTGCAATTAAATCACTATATCATGACTATTCTGTTAGATGCTCTGATAGTGTTCTCTTGATTCTTTTATGCTGTTCAATGGAATAAGATGCCGTCTCATGATTTAATGCAAAATCCGGAGAGGATTGTATTTATATGCTTCGCCCTGATAATGTTTTGTGTTCGTCCGTGGTTCAGTGTTAGAATACTCGCTAGTCATGTGTGTTATCAGGTTAAGATTCCCGTCTGACGTACTTTTGAACTTCATTTAGTTTACTAGCCAATAGTAATCCTGGAAAAGAGGGAAGGTTGAGCATAAAGTTAGAATACCCATTCTGTAGAAACTTCAAGGCATGAAAGTATATTTTTCTACTGGAAAGAGAAGAATTGAAGAGAAACAGAGAATAATTGTGAATATATGATTGAATATGAATTAATAGTAAGAGAATTTATAAATCACACACACACACACACTCATAGTTAATTGATTAGTGCACATCTATGCCCCATAATCTCACTGTCTCATTTATGGCGACTTAATGTTTTTGTTGTGATGATTGTTTAATTTAACAAACATTAGTGTTATCTTTGATACAGGTAAAGAATTCCCTCCTATAATTATAATCTAGATAAAACCATTTCAAGTTTCAAGCCTGCAGAAAATCAATTTTAAGGCCAGTTAAAAAAGATGCATTTAAACCATTCTTGTATATTCATGAATAATCTCCGTTCAGATTTTAATGAATACAAACACATAGTTCAGCGAAAATTCTCTTTTCAGAGGCGAATTCATACACTTAACTGGACAGTCGTTATTATTATTATATCCTTTAATTCCCAGAGGAACATAGGGCTTCAGCTGCGCGTCTCCATTGCCTTCCCTTCTCTGCCAACTTCTTCACTCCGCTCCAAGTCTGCTCACATGCTTCCATCTCCTCTTCACATGACCTCCTCCAAGTCACCCTCGCACTGAAGACCGACTCACCGCTTCCCTTTCGGGTTCCACTCGAGTGATGGCTTGTCTAGTGATGTCACTTGATGGCTTCCTCAGACTATGGCCGGCCAATCCATCTCCATTTCTTCCTGCCTATTTGTTTCACAATCGGTTCTCGCTGGGTTGGTTCTCTCATTGCCAGAGATCCTTATTGCTGATCTTTTCTGGCTGGCCTTCTGATCTTGAGTATTGAGCAAAGGCAGCTGTTAATGAAGGTCTGAAGTTTGTTTGAGATTCTCTTTATGACGCGCTGGCCAATCCTCTGATCCGTATAGTGAGTAGCACTGACTGACTTCACATTGGAGTTGAAAATCCGGATCTTTTTTTTTCATGCTGAGTGCTGAGGGTTGACCTCCACATAGACTTGAGAGTAGTGAAAGCTTGTATTGCTTTTGCGATCCTCGCTGCTTTGATATTCTCGTCAGTTCCGTCCACCTGTAGTTGAAACGATGCTTCTCAGGTATGTAGGTGAAGGAGGTTGTTTCTTTCAGGTTCCTCTCATTTACGCTGACTGATTGTTGTCTGTTGTTGTTGCATGTGAGTGTAAATTGGCTGTGTCCGATAAGAATAAAAATATGTTAGGGTTGTTGTTGTTGTCAAGATATTTCAAAATGTGATGAGTAATCAACCTGTAACTAGGCGGGTGGGGGGTTGTGGGGATGTGTTATCAAAAAGCATAGTTATTAATGTCAATCAATGCATAAAAGAAGTTGAATAAGCGTAATACAGTTACGCAATAAGGTGAATAGTTTAATGAGTGAGTTGTGATTGGGATGCACAGAGAAACAAAGAAAAATTTGGAAATATGTAAGTGTCAAGGAACTTATCCCTAACTTCGTATTGTTACGAAGACGATCCGCACCGATAAATACTATGTACTTTCTTCGACTTTAACACCAAAACACCAGTATTGTAAGAAAGAAGTTATATTGTTTGGCAATTAAAGCGGAAAATAGTAAAAGTCTATAAACAAATGTTTTATACAAAATTATGAAGTACTTTTATTCGTTTTTGGTCTTCGTCGTCGAACTTGTACACGATCGAACCATTTGCGCCTTCGAGTTGACCACCAATGGCTACCAGTTCCAAGAAGAAACGTTCAATGTTCACGTCCATTGACAGTAAGAGTTCCGGAAATAACAAATGTTATATGGATTATATATGTCCAAACCAAGTTCACTTTTAACGGTTTGAAAAAATTTGGGCATTGGGTATATGATATTCATTATAATAAAGGTTTTTTTGTATTTCCCAATGAATGAAAAACAAAACGATATTGTTTTTACTGTCGTTTCACTATTTAATGTTGCTAATAACTCTCAAATTATTATTAAACCGGAATTTACAAAATCTCAGGATATATATAACAAAGAGTTAGGGGGTGAGAAAAATAGACTTAGTTCAGCTTGAAAGGACATATTGAAAGTCAAAATAACAATGAAGATCGTTCAAACCAAATATCAAAGGTAATAGTGTGTCTGCTATTATATCAAAACAAAGTTCACTAACTTGATCATCGTTCGTTAGTCTGGGATCATTTTTGGTTGTCAAGTTGGTAAATTAGTAAAGATAACAAAATCAAGTGTAGATTGTTTGATTTTATCAGTGTGTAGAACTATGAAAGTAGTGTGTGTTTACATAGTGAACTTGCTTATCACATTTGTGTTGATTTTGCCACTTCATGGGGGAGGGGGGTGTTGTAGCTAGGTCAGATTCTGTTTTAGTCCATCATTCCTATTCAGGCAATTTTGATTCCACTTGATTTGAAGTGCTTCTGATATTAGACGTTCTTTGTGGTTTCTGAAGTTTTTCTGGATGTTCACGTCCATTGACAGTAAGAGTTCCGGAAATAAAACATGTTATACGAAGTTAGAAAAAAACTAGCACACAAACATCAACTCAGTAGTATTTAGCATGGTTATTACCGAGATAGCAGAAGTGGTTGAATGATTTTCCATGCATAAATAACTCTGGTTTCTCCAGTTCAACGGCTAAGTCTTCAGCAGTGTAAAAGAGACGAAAGCGTACTGACTTTGGTAGGTTTTTCTTCACCTTATGTATTACTGTGAAGGAAGAGTTTGTTGAGATGATATGACCAGTACTGACGAGATATTCGATTATCGCACTCCTTATACAGTCGATCTTACCTCATTTTCGAATAATGAAATAATTTTCTTGAGAAATTCAAACACAGAGAAACGGAAATCATTATTCCTTTCCATATTGAAAACCAATTTCATTCAGAATACAACGCCCTATTGAATTATTATTTATCATAATCAGATAAACTTTCATGTAATTCTAAGTGGTGGTCAACAAAACAAAGAGGGCTATTTTAGAACAATCCTTGTAAGTGAACAAATATTCTTTTCCAGTTAGACTTCCTTAATTTCTCCTCTAGTATGCATAACTTTATGAATAAATATTAAATATAAATCGACTATTTGATTGGACACTATTTAATAACTATTATCATGAGTCTGGTCCTTCATTTAGTGCAGACTGAATTCTACCGGTCAAATTTGCAATGTGGCCACGATTCTAGGTGGCTTGACATGACAGTGTACTGTGAATTGTTGTTATAAGGTGATTTCTGGCGATCGGCAGGAAGCCTTGGCCATACCTAGGTTTCGTGCTAGTTGGTATTGTCAGCAAGGTGTATCTGCAACCTTGAAGGAACGCATCTCTATTCTGTGATTCGAACCCATGTCAGCCAGTACTGTAGTCAGAGACGTTACCATTGAGATATTAAAGTTGGCAATTCCCTTCATGTAGGACTGTATTGAATAATTTGATTAGACACTATTTAGTAACTAGTATCATCTCTTGGTGGTGGATGGTAACTAGCAGTGGAATCCAGGGTGGAAATTTCTTCCTGGATTTGGGACTCTTCACCTCGTGGAAGTACCTGCAATCTCTAGTGAGTGATGATGGTATTCTCAGTGAGACTTGAACTCAGTACGCCTCGTCTCGAAATCGGAGACATTATTCCCTAGACTGCATAGGTCACTTAGTCACTAGTCACTAACCAGTGTCTAATCAGATTATTTAATACAGTCCTACAGGAGGTGAACCACCAGCTCGAATAGCTCAGTGGTAGCGTCTCTAACTGCAAGACTAAATGACATCATTGAATTGAATTTTTGATTTTCCCGTCGATTGATTGGACCGAAGTGCTCGGCCTCAGGTTGACATGGATGTACATCCAGCTGACGAGTCCCAAATAGGACGAAATGCGCATCCTGGATTCCACTGCTAGCCACCATCCACCAATTGTATACAAATCAAATCCCCAGACATCTTCGAAGCATCTGCACAAGAAGCCGACATGTCAACCTGAGGCCGAGCACTTCGGTCCAATCAATCGACGGGAAAATCAAAAATTCAATTCAATAATTAATATGACCCGTTGCACAAGAGGTGGCTCTCGTGGCCCAAGTGGTCTAGTAGATAACGCTTTGGCGTTTGAAGCTATGGGCACTGGGTTCGAGCCTCGGTGGGAACATCATCACTCACTGAGAAATGCAGGTACATCCAGCTGACGAGTTCCAAATAGGACGAAATGCGCATCCTGGATTCCACTGCTAGCCACCATCCACCAATTCTAAATGACATCAGTTCGAATCTCAGGAGGGATATGGGTTGCATCAAGATCGCAGATACGTCGTGTTGACGAGTACGACAAAGAATGAAACCTAGGTCCTTGGTTTCCTGCCCAATGCCTCCGGGGGTTTAATAACACTTAACTGATTATGGTGACTTCCCGACAGAATAATAATAAACTGTGCAGTTAGTCATAATAATAGTAGTCCTATTATTAACATCGATGAAAAATCAAGCGGTTTACTGGGATAAGAATCATGAAAACAACACGATTATACAAATAGGTGACCAAAGAGACGTAGTAGATAAAGGTAAAAGTGATAAGAACGGGATTGAGTATGGTTAAAGAATGGTATTAGCATAACCAACTGGTGAGGTCTCCAGTGGCCAAAGGAAAGGTAATGGTTGTAAGAACTTTTTCTGAATACATAATATAGCTTTAATAGGTTGAATGACAATTGCAGTCCATTCTAGCTCTCATCTCCCTCTCAAACGACCTTCTTCACGTCACCCTCCTACCTAAATTCCCTAGAGGCTATGGCACGTTTTTTACACACTGTCTCCAATCATCGAATAATCAAAGGCACGGAATCCTAAAAATAGCACTTTGTCTTCATTTTTTTTCACCAAGTGCTTTCTGTTCTGACACTGATATCAACCACTAGTATTTTGATATCACCATTTGATTGGCTTCTTGTTCACTGCTGTTTGCAGTTGTCCTTAGTATTCCCCCGTTTTTATCTACTTGATCTGTACCGGATAATTGTAACATTCCTTACTTTTCATTAGAATCCTGAAGTCATTATCCTGGGGGAGACTGGTTCATAATGCAAAAATTGCTTCGATAATTGTTAATTACATCATGATAACCACTCTTCCAGTGTGTTCGTGGTTGTCATCTGGATGACCAGGGTAGATTATTGATTGTGCAGTTGGTAATTTACAGAGTTCAGTTCCATTCCATCTGCCGTCATAGATTCCTAGCACTTCTCATTTCTTTGTGAACCTGGAAAGCCATCCCAGCTCCGTACACTGTACGAACATTCAGCGTTTCTATTGTTTATTTTTGCCTTTGTCGAAAGAAGATACTTTGTGTGGCTGATTTCTAAAAGACTTTCACCAGTCGGCATCACTTCATCTCTCCAATTCTAGCAAAGAGTAGGCCTATTCTTTTATATTTTTTTCTGTACTGTGATTTTTCAATAGCTACTACTTCTCGGATAGGATCAATAACCTCACACCCGACCTTCTCACTTTTGCAGAGATTATGACCCCTTAGTAAGCTAGGCTAGATCACATATATGTATGTATATGTATATT
Organism: Trichobilharzia regenti; assembly: GCA_944472135.2. NCBI lineage: Eukaryota > Metazoa > Platyhelminthes > Trematoda > Strigeidida > Schistosomatidae > Trichobilharzia > Trichobilharzia regenti. The sequence continues at coordinate 20,437,258 of OX235263.1, read as the reverse complement.
ATGATTATTATTATTGCTCCCTTGGGTTCCTAAGGGAACATAGGGCTTCAAATGCACGTCTCCACTTGCCACTTCTGTCTTCTGCTGTACTTTTCACCTGCATCCGTTGAACACGTTTCGTTGAGAATCGCCTTCAGAGACTTCCAATGTTCTTCCACGCATGATTCTTCAGTGCTGTCGCATAGTGTTTCCTGCTTTCTTCTGACAGTTGCATTGAAAGTGTCATTTGTGGTTGTGTCCTTCAGTTTTTGAGTGTTGAACTTGCATTGTGGCCTATCTCCAGCTATCCTCGAGGCTTTTAGTTTCACCTTGAAAGTCCCTTCTACTAGATAGTGGTCTAAACCCACATCTGCTCCTCTCTTCAACCTTGTGTCCAGTAGGCTCCGTCTCCACTTTCTTGAAATTGAGATGAAGTCTCTTTGGTTTCTGGTGTTTCCATCTGGTGAAATCCATGTCGTCTTGTGTATTTCCTTGTGTTTGAAAACGCTGCCACCAATCACCAGATCATTGAAGGTGCAGAAGTCTGAGAAGAATTCACCATTGTCGTTCATTTCAGCAAGGGCCTCTCGACCCATGTTTAGTTCTCTTCCTGTATTGTCTCGTCCCAGCTTCGCATTCATGTCGCCCATCAGGATTTTATATATCGCCATTTGGGACGTTGTCCATTATTGTTTGTAGTTGTCTGTAGAACGCTTCCTTCTTCTTTTGTTCTGAGACGTTTGTAGGCGCATAGCATTGAATGACTGTAACTTTCCTTCCTTTTGAGTTGAACCTGGCTGTCATTATCCTGGAGGAGATCGGTTCCCGCTGCATGAGAGCTTTGGTTGCTGTTGGTGACATCATGATGGCCACTCCTTCAGTGTGTTAGTGGTTGTCCTCTGGGTTGCCGGAATAGATTATTGTCTCTCCAGTTGGTAGTTGGCACCTTCCAGTTCGGTTCCATCTGCTCTCGCAGATTCCCAACACTTCTATTCTGTACCTTCTCATTTCTGCGGCTACCTGGACAGCCTTTCCAGTTTCGTACATTGTACGAACATTTCAGGTACCCATCCTTATTTTTGCTTTCATCGAAAGAAGGCACATCGGCTGACTGGCTTCCCGAAGGCTTTCACCAGCCTGCGTAATTTCACTTCCCCGATTCCAGCTAAAAATAAGGTTACTGTTTATATTTTTAGAATTTTTAATATATTGGTGCATTGAAGTTTCTGTAGCGGTTTGGTTGAGTTTTAAGGGTGAAGTTGCTAGCACCACGCCCCAACCCTACCCCTTATTATCCGGGCTTAGGACCGGCAAGAAAACTAGCGAGCTAGTAATCTAGGCGAGTTTATATTATGATGTTTGAATAGTTTTATATACTTCGCAGGTATTACTATCGTTAATCTAAACAGAATGAAATGAAATCTCCAAATTATGAAACACATTTTTAAAGTACATCCCTTCATCAAATGAGAAAAAGAAACATTCCATTGATAAATTTTTATTTTAAACACCATTTTTCCCTCCTAGTGAACTAACTGTCTTATCATCATTCTGTATTCAATGTCTTTCTGCCTTGCTTATACCACTCAACATCTGGGAACTGTGTCGATGGATAGTTAAATAGATAGATAGATAGATAGATCGATGGATGGATGGATGGATGGATGGATGCAGATATCACTTGTCATTGCATAAGATATAAATAGTAACACTGTGATTATGTTGTTTATAAAAGTCTAATAATCAGAAAAAAGAATCTTAATGAAATGTCTGTAATTCAGACCAATAAATTGTAATAGTACATTCGATGATAACATTCATATTAACATTAATAATAACATCACTAGTAATGGCTTCAGTAATAATAGCATTAAAGCCTACTATCCGCCTACTACTAATACTAATACCTATATTACAGGAGAATACTAATTACCTTAAGATGCATTAACCATCTTGTTAATTGTTTTCAATTAAAGAGAGACATACACACGGATGTGTTCATTCTTTTCTAATCAAAGATGAAACGAATTACCAGAAAGGGGATTATTTTTAACTAGGAATTTTTGAAAATCTACAAGAAATATCATATGACCAAGTGATCCGATCCGATCCAATGCGATCTGATGTTCTTCTTCTTTTTATTTGCTGTAAATTCTTTTTATAACGTAGTTAAAAAACCAAAAACCCATAAATTTATTTCCCTTCTCTACTTCGAAAAACAAGGATTTCACCAGTTTTTCATAAAATTAATTATAATCAAAATAAAATAGGCTCTGCCTGAATGTAAAGTGCAACTTTTCATCATTTTTTGTGATGATAATGAAGATCGATTACTTTTTCAAGTGTTGGTTTGTAGGGATTTGATTGGTTTCAGGAATTCATCATGAGGTGACATTGGTTAGATAACTATTGGAAAACCTGGGAGTACTGGACAGCTGTTTCGTCCTAGTTTGGGACTCTCCAGCAGTACGCACCCACCGAGATTCGAACCCAGGACCTTCTGGTTACAAGGCGAGCTCGTATTACATTAAGCCACTGGGACCCGATCCGATGGCCAGCCCATGAATTCTAACTTCTGCCAATTCACGACATAGCGCGACTGCTAGCCAATGTCTTCGGCGAGTATCTGTCCTCACACTCGACCTTCTGCACACTACTTGTCACGACTTCCCACGACGATTATTTTTTATTCCTTTAAGATCCCAAAGGAACATAAAGCGTCAATCTAGGGGCTTAAATTTTCAGAAGCAGTGGTTTTTATTTTTATGGAATGAGATTGCTAGCCTCATGACCAACTTTTATTCCTTACCTGGTGTACTACTGGCTAAGTGAGGTAAAAGAGTGCGTCTGCTGGGGATGGAACCCCGGACCGTATGCGTGGTTGATCTGAAGATCAAATATAGTCAGCCGAAAAAAGTGAGCGATAACGAAATTCTAGCAGCGAACGAGATAGCAAAATATTATTCAGCATAAAAGTAAAAGGAAGTAGGGATGGAGTGGGCATACTCTGAGGAGATATTCAAGTGACACCACATGCCAGACAGGACCCTGAATAGAAAGTGAGTATGGAAGTGATAACTTGAACGTAGATTAGAGAGTAACATGGAGAAGGTCATGTGAAGCTTGCAAGTGGTCGTAGATTCAGAGGAAAAGAATACCAGAGAAGTGAGTGGAGTAGAGATGTGTTGCTAAAGTCCTGTTTTCCACTCTGAACTTAAGCAACGGTAAATAATATAATATAACTTAGTGTTAACTCATAGTTCTCATTGGAAAGTTTCAATTCCTATGAAAGTAGGTCTTCATAGATGGAAATATTACTAGTACTAGTACTAGAAAGTGGCTTGAATTCAACTCAGAAAATGTGGAAATTCAAGACAGAGAAGACATGATTAATGCCACAGAATTTCTAGGTATCTCTTTCTCAGTTCAGTTTGGGAGGATGGATTCCCCACCGATGACATTAGTTGGTGATAGTGCTAAATCATGAATTTTTTTTTTGATTTACAGCTTGATTCCACACTGTATTTTTGGTACAAGTATGGAATTTTCAGCATGGATATCGGTGGCCCAAATTTTGCAGGCCGACCATAGATATCAGATATGCGTCGGTGCGGGCTCGAACCCCGGACCATGTGCATGGTTGGCGAGAGTCCTAACCACTGTGCCACCGACGCACAGAAGTTAGAATTCATGGGCTGGCCATTGGACCGGGTCCCAGAGGCTTAATGTTATACGAGCTCGCCTTGTAACCAGAAGGTCCTGGGTCCGAATCTCAGTGAGTGCGTACTGCTGGAGAGTCCCAAACTAGGACGAAACAGCTGTCCAGTACTCCCAGGTTTTCCAATGGTTCTCTAACCAATGTCAACTCATGATGAAATCTTGTAAACCAATCAACCGAATCCCTACAAACCAGTACTTGAAGATTGAACTGTGTTAAAAGTGAGAACACAATTTTTAGTTATTCAAAATTTATTAAGTTAATTCAGTCACACAAGTGTGATTACTCTTCCCTTTTTAGTACGAAAATAATAATAATTTAGGAAGGTTATTCAAATAATGGGAAGTATTTTTGTACAACAAGCACCAATCACTACCAGCGGTAAGGAGGTAGTTTACTTGCATCATCTTGATAGCAACATTGTCTCAGTTATAGGTTGCACGGAATGAGAATGTCAAAATCAGTCAATGTTGGGTTGGGAAAATAAGACAACCATTCATTACTCTGAAGTCAGCATGAAGATGCACAGCTCTTAGCACAAGGAATGAGATCTGAATTTTCAACATTAATATCAAGTCAGTGCCTTTGTATGTTTCAGAGACTTATATGGCACGAAAAGCACTTCGAATATGTCACAGACTTTTATCAACAGCAGCCTTAGCCGTATAGTGAAGATGTGATTATTATATTATTATTGTTTCCTCTAATACCTAGAGGAACATAAGGCTTCAGCCGTACGTCTCAATACGTTCGGTTCTCTGCAAACATATTCACCTGGCTCCACGTCTGCCCACATGCTTTCATCTCCTCTCCACACGACCTTCTCCATGTCACCTCACCCTCTCACTGACGACCAAATTGCCACTTCCCATTCGGGTTCCACTCAAGCAATTTACTAGCGTGTGATGTCATTCACTTCATGGATTTCTCAGAGTATGGCCAATTTACCTCCATCTCTCCCTGCATATTTACTGCACAATCGGCTCCTGCTGGATTGGTTCGCTCCCAGAGATCCCTGTTACTCATCTTTTCTGGCCATCTGATCTTGAGTATTGAGCGGAGACAGCTGTTGATAAAACTTTGGGGTTTATTCGAAGTGGCCTTCATGAATCACCAAGTCTTTGATCCGTACAGTAGCACTGACTTCACATTAAACTTGACAATCCGGATCTTATTTTTCATGCTGAGTGCTGCTGATCTCTATAGAGACTTGAAAGTAATGAAAGCTTGTTTCGCTTTCCCAATCCTCGTCAGTTGAGCATGCTGTTGAAACGGTGCTTCCCAGGTAAATAAAGGATGTTGCTTCTTTCAGATTTCTCCGGAAAGGATAAACGACAAGTAACTCTGTCAATGAACAGGGCAGGAACCTGTCGGTCAAAATATATACAGAGAATAACAAAGATGGATTTGCCATACACTGTCATCAAGTGCTAGGCCGTTGAGTGGAAGCTGAGTGAGTAACGATAAGTTGTGCATCCAAGGGTAACATGGAGAAGAGATTGTGTGAGGAGGAAGTGAAACCCTATAGGCAGTCACGTAGCCAAATGAAGCGGACCACAGAGAACAGAATGCAATGAAGATGCGCATTTCTGATGCTCTATGTTCCACCTATTTTTTTATTCTTTACAGTTCTGAGTGGAACATAGGGCTTCAAGACTGAGCTTTGAGGTTGCAGTGCTAGTGTTGAATTATTTACAGGGTGGGGTTGCTAGCTTCACGCCCAACCTTTTCTCTTTGTTAGGCTTATTACCAATTATGGGATGTAAAGTTATGCGCCGGCCGGGAATTTAACCCCACACCGGTGACTCACCAACGCGTCGGTGGTTAAGTGTCAGGACACTGGCCAAACAAGTAAGTTGTCTTGGGTTTGATCCCCTGCCGACGCACTCCTAAACCTCGCTTGGCCGGCAGTAAACCCCGGTAAAGAAAGAAATTGTTCATGAGGCTAGCAACCTTATTCCGTACAAAACCCCCTGCTACTGAAACTTCAAAGCTCTAGCTTTAGGATTTATGTTCCACTGAGAACTCGCAGGAATGAAATAATAATAATAACAGCCTAGAACCATAGGGACGAACTTTTAGTTGGTGTCATGGAAGTGCTGAGGACAAATGGCTTGAGACTATTGGTGATATGGCTCAAAATCGTTCCTAATGGCGCAGGTGTATTCACTCTCTTGGATCTTTCATATCCACTAAAATCTATTGATATTCTATGTCACTACTCTTCTTCACTCGCACTTCTGCTTAGTATCGTTCTTTTGAATCTCTCCTTTGTGTGTGACATGGAGTGTAGCAGCTTGAACTGGTACAATTATGGACTAAGTTCTTTGTTGAAACTCAGTAATTCAAGATACATTGTATTGTTAACATAACTCTAATGTTGTCAACACCTTTAAATCCTTGTCATTATTTATTTTATTATCAATGCAAAATGCCTGTAAGCCTATTATCTTCATTGTGTATAAAAATCCAACAGTCAGATAATGAAGAGATGTATCATAATTAAGGGAATCCTAAAAACGTTTTCTTGACAATAGCTCTTCATACTTCTCTGGCGTCAGTATTAAATTGCAGGAAACTGGAATGAATCAAAGGTATGTTCCTGCAACGCTTATATTATGCTTTCTAATGCAGACGTTTCAGTACCAGTGATGTTATCACATATATTTCATTTCTGATATTATCGCTTTTACTCTTCTGTAATTTATAAGTGCACAGATTAAATTGGTTTTCTAGGCAATATCTTGAGTATTAATTGCAAGGTGAAATGATCTTTTCAAATTCTTCTTGAACTATTTAACCATTTCACCTTATGAACTTGGATGTAACTACTTCTTTCCGGAGATTCTCCACTGATTTATCGTACACAGAGAAATAATACTTCCTTTCAAAAAAAAGTTAAATCTCACGAAGCCTTCTACACTGGTGTTATTATCATTTCTGAAGGTAAAGATAAGTGTTTTCAAGTGTTAGTTTGTAAGGATTTGACAAGGTCTCAAGTGAGAGAACCATTGGAAACCATGGGGTACTGAACGACTTTTTCATTCACACTTGGGACTCTTCATCAGTACGTAGCAATGACCCTACCGATAGGATCAAACCCAAGACTTTCAGGTGATATGCCAAGCTCACTGATCATTCATTCAGCTACAGGGGGGGCAGAATCCAACAGCCCATCAACGCTAACTTCCACTGAAGAGTCCCCAACTAGTCCAAAACTGCTCTCCAGTAATCCCTGGTTTTCAGTGTTTCTTCAATTAAAATCAGTTCTTGATTGGATTTGAAATAAATGCTCAACTTTATGAAGAGTCCTTTGTTTTTATTAATCTTTCCGATCAGAAATTTATTCTTATTACAAAATGTATTAATGTTTACTTAAAAGCTATATACTACTACTGTTACCTGTACTACTACTGGCAGTAATTTATAAGTAGTGATGATGTCATCTGCAGTGAATATTGAATAATAAGGTGATGGATTAAATTTGCAAAGTGGAGAAATGAAAACTGCTTGTGAAGCAATACAGAAAGCATGAATAAAAGACAAAACACACAGAATATATGAATTTTCAATTTAATACTTCTGTAGTTTACTGTCACTTTAAATCATTTTAGTGAACAAGCGATTCCGCTATCAATTAGGAATCTGTTCTGTTATTACACTACTACTACTACTACTACTACTACTAATAATAATAATAATAATAATAATAATAATAATAATGTATTGCGCATGTCCAAATACTTTCTAAATTAAAATCTCTAGTTTATTTAACAACTTTTTTTTGCTATGCACTTTATGAACACATACATTCTTGAATGACATAACACTGAATTACAGATCCTCTTATCTTTATGTTATGTTAAAATGAATTCACCATTAAAAGTATCTCTGACATTCTCGAAAAAGAACAAAACAGTAGGAGATGAAATCACATGACACAGTGTCATGTGATTCAATGATTTGGAAATGTAGAGCATTTAAATACTGAAGTACACTTCTTCTTCTTCTTCTGCTGCTGCTTCCAAGATAGAAATGAATAAATCTGATTGAAAATGAATGAATTCACAATAGTAGAAGTTGACTCGATCGATTAAGATTGCCTCAACAAAATAAAAATAAGTAGGAATAGTGTTCAACAGTGAAAGACAGGAATGTCTGAACAATACTGTATTGAGTTATTGTAAATAAATCATAAAACCGATCAAAGTGAACTGATCCAGTAAAGCTTAGTCTAATAATGGTGAAGATTTTTTATCACAAGATGGACGTTTTTCATTTGGTCGTGATCTCTTAGCTGGTTGGTTTAATTCTGAAGCATTCACTGTCCCCCCCCCCACCACCACCACCTAGACGACACTTTCTGCGAAAAATTCAATATGAATTGAAAATATATGAATTCCCTATTTGAATGATATAACTTTATCTCCTGGAAACTTTCGTGGTAATTGCCTGCTAATCTACAACCTGTTTATATTTTTTATAAATAACCTGAGAATATTTAATTCATTTGGACTTTCTCGTTAATTTATTGGACCGGAGCGCTTGGCTTCAGGTTGAAATGTCAGCTTCTTGTGCATCGGAGGCACAGTGGTTAGGTCTTTCACCAACCATATTTATGGTTCGGGGTTCGATCCCCTGCCGACGAACACCTGATATCTATGTTTGGCCTGCAAAATTCGGGCTACCGATATCACATACTGAAAGTCCATACCTGTACCAAAAATACAGTGTGGAATCAAGCTGTAATAAAACAAAAGATGCTGCGATAATGTTTGAGGATTTAATCTGAAGTAATTTTGCGGATGGTGACTAACAGTGGAATCCAGGACAACGCGGATTTCGTCCAGTTTAGGACTCATCATCTAGATGGACCTTTACAAGATGCGGCTATCGTAGCCCAAGTGGTCAAGTGGCGCTTTGGGGTTTGATACTATGAGTACTGGGTTCTAGCCTTGGTGGGGACATCATCACTCACTGCTGAGTGCAGATACATCTAGATGACGAGTCCCAAATGAGTGGAAATGCGCATCCTGGATTCCACTGCTAGTCACTATCCACCAATTAACTTCTAATTACATACCCAGACATCGTTGAAGCATCTGCACATGAAGCGGACATGTCAGCCCTTGGACCGAACACTTCGGTCCAGTTAACCAACGACAACATCTAAAATTGAATTAAAGAACGAAGTCTGTTTGAAACATTTTAAACTTAATCCATTCGTCTTTCACTTTAAACTACTTAATCACACAAGAAAAATGTCTTCTTCAGTATCCTAATTATTTATCACAGATATCAAGAGATGTAAACGACTTGAAAGGGAAGTCATTGAAATGAAGATATAATAGAAACCCTTTAATATTCCTATGACGTCTAATCTTCCTATATTAAGTCGTACACATAATGCTTTAATCATAAAGTCTTTAACTGAAGAAATTATTCAAAGCCAAGTCTTTGAGTAAAAATGAATTGTCGCAAGTCTACAAATGCGCCATGGTTATGAGTGCCAACAATCACGAAATCTACGTTTGGAAGATCCTGACGACAAAGTTTTAACATGCTTCTATATTAAATAAGTTTATCTGATATAACATACATAGATGCACTATAAGTAAGTAGATGACATTCAAGTACTCATAATGATACCAATGTATTCCCTCCCAGGTTTTCATTGGCTGATATATAAACCTTCACTCGGTCCTGTTAATTATTTAGGTTTCATATATGCACAGGAGATGTGGTGCCTTATTTAGATAGAACATTTCTTCTGTTGATCGGTGAAAAAGTGATTCAATGATTAAGCACTCTTTCCACCGACCTAAATATCTTTTCATTACTTTTGCGCTTTTCTATCCTTTTGTGTTATTATACTCAAGAGAGATCCTTGCGATGTCCAGTCTATTTTACATTATTATTACTATTGTCGTCATCACCACCGTTCACTTGAGTTTCGAGAAGACCATGAGGCTTCAAAATCATATCTCTACTTCGTCCTACTCTTTACAGTCTTCTCTAGCTAGCTTCATGGTTGCCTAGAGTTCCTTATCTTGTCCTCGCACAATCTCCTCCATGTACTTCTTAGACACCCCACTCATCGTTTCCCATTCAGTTTTCACTCAAAAGAAGGCCTACATTGCACGCAATATCATTTGATGATCTCACCCAACGTGTATTCTATCCATTTCCATTACATTTGTTGAGCAACAGGTTCTTGTTCTCGATGTTTAACATGTGCCTATCATATACTAAACATTTTTCTGTAACACAGAACACTATTCAAAAAATATGAGTTGAACTCAATTTTCAGTTATAAAGCTATGTGGTTAAGTGTAGCAGTCCTCCTAAAACGCACCTTAGAAATTCAAAGAAACTACGAAGAAAAATATGGCGAATAATGAGAATGTAATGAGTTTGGGAAATCACAAAGAGTAAGTAGGTTTTCTCCGTTAAGCCATTTCACGAGTGAATTTATACTGATTCCTAGATTCCTGACGACCTCAACAAGCAGTCTACATCTCCCCTTAATTAGCTCAAGCGACTAGTCAAGTACCTCATAAATGTGTGTTATATTCACAGTACGATACTCCCAGTTCTTTTTCACATAAATCAAACCTTACCTAATATCGCTCCTCAAGAAATGTGATATGTCGGAATTATTATTATTATTATTATATCCTTTAATTCCCAGAGGAACATAGGGCTTCAGCTGCGCGTCTCCATTGCCTTCCCTTCTCTGCCAACTTCTTCACTCCGCTCCAAGTCTGCTCACATGCTTCCATCTCCTCTTCACATCACCTCCTCCAAGTCACCCTCGCACTGACGACCAACTTGCCGCCCGCTTCCCTTTCGGGTTCCACTCGAGCAATGGCTTGTCTAGTGATGTCACTTGATGGTTTGTTTTCTCAGAGTATGGCCAGCGAATCCATCTCCATTTCTTCCTGCCTATTTGTTTCACAATCGGTTCTCTCTGGGTTGGTTCGCTCCCAGAGATCTTTGTTGCTGATCTTTTCTGGCCGGCTATCTGGTCTTCAGTGGTATTGAGCGAAGACAACTGTTAATGAAGGTCTGAAGTTTGTTTGAGATGCTCTTTATGACGCGCAGTGCAAGTCTCTGGTCCGTATAGTAGCACTGACTGACTTCACATTGGAGTTGAAAATCCGGATCTTATTTTTCATGCTGAGTGCTGAGGGTTGACCTCCACATAGACTTGAGAGTAGTGAAAGCTTGTATTACTTTTGCGATCCTCGCTGCTTTGATATTCTCGTCAGTTCCGTCCATCTGTAGTTGAAACGATGCTTCCCTGACCTTCGTTGCCGTTGGTGACATCATGATAGCCACGCCCTCGGTGTGCGTGTGGTTATCTTCTGGGTGACCGGAGTTGATCACTGACTCACCCGTTGACAATTTGCTGAGTCCATTCCCGTTCCATCTACTTTCACATATTCCCAGTACTTGGATTCCGTATCTTTCCATCTCGTTTGCGATCTGGGCAGCTTTTACAATCTCGTACATGGTGCTGACATTCCATATCCCCACACAGACTTTTTATTTTGGTGCGAAGAGATTCATCGTGCTGAAGTTTCTGTAGCAACTTTGTTTACATGGTAGGGTTGCTAGCCTCATGCCTGAGAAAGGAATTGTTACATTAAGATAAAGTTTAGAGAGAATCGACCTTTTGGGTTGCTTCCCTTAAAATCGGAAAACAACGGACAAAACAATCAGAACAACACCAACAAAAGGAAAATAATTCACAGCAAAAAGGGCAACAAGCGACAACAACAATACAATACAACAACATGCAATACAGTTAAGCACAGTTAACTAAAATAATATCAAAACGATAGACTCACTGACTTGGGCCAACTTGAACATATAAATCCAACAATATATATAATTATAGATATGTTAGTGTTAAAAGGTCACAAAATGTCAAAAAAAAACTTTGTTACAGGTATAAGTAGTCAGTGATATTATATCAATAGGTTCGGTGTTCGAAAGTAGACAGATTGTAATAAATTCCAGAACTTCGTAGTGAGATACAACAAAGAAATTAGAGTTTTATATATATCAGCGAAAACGTAGTCGATGAGAATTCAAAACCTTATCGATTGACGTTTTTTCTTCTTTTTAACATAAAAAAACTCTACATCTAACCTCATTATTATTAATAAGACGAGAGAGCGAATACGCGTATCTGTGATTCATCACTTCTGTCCACTTTATGTCTACCACTTGCAGTGGTCACATTTCAAAGACGTAATGAAAGATCAGGTGGCCTGTTGCACAATACACATGTTATTCAATGTCATTTACAATCAGCCAGAGACACTATCAGACATTACCATATTTACGAGATATTTCCAATGAATACATGGATGTATCAATAAAAATTGCTTTTTTGTTTCGCTGGTAGCAACTGGTATTGGGACTCGTCAGCTGAATGTGCCTGCATTTAGAGTGTGTTGTGTTGAAACGTCCTCCAAGGGAGAGGGCACTCGAGTGGTTGCTTCACAGGATGATCCTGCATGCCGGTCTCGTCTCGCAAGAGACAGGGTTGGGTGTGTTTGGTTCTCCTGAAAACCAATATCCAGTCAATGGGTGTATCACTGTGTATGCATCGGTGGCGAAGCGGTTAGGACGTACGCCGACCATGCACATGGTCCTAGGTTCAATCCCCGGCCGACCCACTTCTTTACCTCGCTAAGCCAGAAATAATGCTGGTAAAGAGGGGCATGGGGCTAGCAACCCCATCCTGTATAAACACAAAACACTTCTACAGAAACTTCAAGGCACTAGCTTGACGCCCTATGTTCCACTGATGGACGTGAAGGAAAAATTATTATTTAAAATTATTGTGTTGAAACGTGAACTCTCTACCTGTTGTTTCAAACTTCCTTACGAGGGGTAAGTCAACAGGACAGCAGAGACTGATGATTTTGGTTCAAAATAGTCAATCAACGGAGAATACAAGGATTCGGCCTTATTGAAAGGCATTGCTAACAGAATCCTCAAGACATAGTACAGACATCATTTTCATCCAATCCACTGAAGAGCACTTACATGTACAACAGTAATCACCTGATACGTATCTCCATTAAATGGGTCAATGTTGAAGTAAGTACAAAGCAGTAAAAGAAACTAGGTAATTTACATAATTATTTGTCTAATATGAAGACTGCAAATAATAATTTGTCTTCCATTATACATACATCTATCTCTACCCTTATCATACTACTAATTACTAGTCGTCAAATTGGAATTTTTTAAAAAGGATGTATGTATAATGTTATGTGTGTAATATGCGTTAATGATTGGTCAAATATAACTGAAATAAACTACTATTGTAGTACGCGAACAATTCGTCACTTTTCATCACCCATAAAATCATCATCCTATGTTGAACAAACAACGATAACAGAATAAAGTAAAATAGGCGAATAAAGTACAGTACACAGTTAAAGTGACATATAAACAATCTCTCTCACTTTTACTCTCCGACTACCTACCTCCCTCACTTACATCCTCATTCGTATACTCTCTCACTGATTATTATTATTACTATTTTATATGAATTATAAAAATTAAATGCTAAGTAATATTGTAAATTCTAATAAATTCTACATTAGACGTTTGTGCTATTATTATAATAATATTCAGTCAAATTTTATGTCATCAATAGTATCATTATTATTGTTGCAAATCCATTGAACATTTAACGCATATTTTTAATGTATAATACATAATTCTCGCTTTAATGCAATTCAGTGGATTCAATCAATTATTTAATATTATTTCATATTGGAATTTAAATCATTGGCGAAATATCATCATTTTCTTGGTCAATTTAACATCAGTCTGCAATGTTGTAGTGAGTTTAGGTACAGGATATAATGTAGCTGTGAAGTATAATCGTCCATATTCTAGATGGGTGAGTTATTCAAATTCAATGTTTTTAAAAATTATCTTGCCTCGTTTATCTGTAATGTGTGTGTGTGTGTCGATGGTAGAGTGGTAGAATGCTTGCCAATCACATATGTGGTCTGTGGTCTAGTCCCCGGCCGATGCACTCCCTTACCCGGCTAAGCCAGTAATAAGACTGGTAAAGAGGGAAGGTTGGACATGAGGCTAGCTGGTGAAACTTCAAGCCCGTAGCTTGAAGCTCTATGTTCCATTGGAAACAAAAAGGAATAAACAAAACTTATCTATAATGAAAAAAAAATGAAACAGTCAGCTGTTTCTACTCTCTTCTCAAGAAGTCTGTTCAGAGGAGTACGTCTTGATTCAAGCATTTTGTACACTGACATAACTAGTTGTTTGAAAAAATAAGGTGGAGTTGTTTGTTCAAAAGCAGTTCTACAATTCAGTATTAATGTTACAGTTTTACTAGAGGCATAACTGATAACAGGCGTAGTGAGGCTCTATTAAACTTTCACTCAGAAGGCTATGACTGTGATAATTTTATAGGATGTTTCCATTAAGATGGTAAAGGGATCTTTTGTTAAGTACATAGTATTGTTGGATATTCAAACAGGTGGATTTTATGTTTCTTTTTTTTGTATCAGTTTACATTGTCATTTAATATGCTTGTTACATATCTGAAGGTCCAATATGAGTAGCAATATTGCCCCTAGGGATCTGGCAACTAATCTATCACTGGATAGTAAGTAATATCACTTTATCCAGTCGTAATTGTTTACGGAATTTACGGGAATATATCTTGTAATTTGATTGCTGAAATAAATGGTATAGCGACAGGAAATTACATAGCATCCAACATCTGATATTCTTCTTATCCATTAGAAGATTTGGTCAAGGATTATTCTCCTCGGTAATTTCCTCTTCTGGCTGCACAAAATATATATTTATATATATATACACACACCCCAGTGGGTGCGTACTGCTAATGATTCATAAATTAGGATGAAACAGTTGTCCAGTACTTCAGTGCAGGTTTTCAGTGGTTCTCTTATTTTTTTTTCCTTCACGTTCCCCAGTGGAACATATGGCTTCAAGCTAGTGGCTTGAAGTTTCTGTAGCAGTGTTTATTTCTACAGGATGGGGTTGCTAGCTAACCTCATGCCCAACCTTTCCTCTTTACCAGCATTATTTTTGGCTTAGTGAAGTAAATGATTGCGTCTGTGGTCGGGAATCGAACCCCGGACCATGTGAATGGTCGGCGAGCACCCTAACCGCTCTAACCGATATCAATCCTTGGTCTAACTCTTAAAACAAATCAAATCCTTACAAATAAGATCTTAAAATGTATGTATATATGGTGGAGAAGATTTATAGCTTAGGTGGATGATTTTGATGTAGTTATGTTCTCTTAGCTGGATTGTAGGCCAATGAAAGCTTCTCAGATAGACCATCCAGCTAGCTCAGAGAACACAATTACATCAAAATATTTATATGTACACAGATGATTCTAGAATAATCTTCTTTAAGAATATTGAAAAGAATATTCTTGAATCAAATTTTTATTTGTCTTCTAATTGTTTGAATCAATACTTTCGCTAAATCAGAGGACTACTACTCTCTTGAATATTTCGACCTTTCAGTTAACTCAGTAATACAGTTATTAAAATCATTACTCATCTGTTATTAGTGACTGGTTTTGAAATAAATTTACCGGAGTTCCAATGATAAGATATTAACAGTGGTGTTCAGAAAATCAAATGCGAGGAGGGTAAATGCTGTCGGCTAAGCTGATTGAAAGTAAAGGATCAGAACCTTTCTTTTTCCTTCACGTTCCCAGTGGAACATAGGGCTCCAAGCTAGTGGCTTGAAGTTTCTGTAGCAGTGTTTATTTTTATAGGATAGGCTTGCTAGCCTCATGCCCAACCTTTCCTCTTTACCAGCATATTTTCTGGCTTAGCGAGGTAAATGAGTGCGTCTGTGGCCGGGGATCGAACCTCGGATCATATGCATGGTCGGCGAGCGTCCTAACCGCTGTACCACCGATGCACTACCAACCCCTTTAGTGTTTTTCATAATTGTTGATGTTTATTATGTAAAAGTGCACAAGATTAATAATGTGTTGCTATTTGATTTGAAAGACGTGACCCTCTATGGAACAGCCTTATTGTTGTTCATTAGGTAGTACTCTGAACGCCGAGACTTCGGGAAGTCCTCCATCTGATTTGCCACTGTAAAGCTTTTATATTTTGTGAAAAATTTTCAGCAAAGTTTACTTGTTGAACGATATTTTCTCTTCATCCGGGACTTTCAGATAAAATATCAACTGAGAGTAGACGTTGTGAAACACTTCTGCCTGAAGTGAAGCTAAAAACAAGAAATTATGGTGTCTCTTCTTTGTCTTCTTCGGTAAATGCTTGTAATTTGGTTGACTGATAATTAGAAAAGGTTCAGGAATCCATTCTGTGAACCAAACGACACAACTCATGAACAGCTAACTCCTACATTGTAATACGCACCAACCCATGATTATGTTTTTTCTCACGATATCTAGAAACTTGCTAATAAGCAAGTTATAAACACATTACATACTCGCCATGGTATAAGACGTAGTTAAAGACCATATTTTATCGGATTTTCACAAAGTGAACGTGAGAAAATATCTGTGAAATATTGCAATGGATTTTTCCGTATCCCAAATTTAAACAGGCCTCCCGTATTGACTCTTATTCACAAGCCACGGAGTAAAATGACTAAACAAGGTTGATCACTTCACTTATCTAGAAAGATGTAGCAGCGACATCTGAATAACTGCTGAAAACATTCCAACATAGATGTAGAAGGCCATTTCAACTCCCACCAACTTTTGCCATCTTTAGCACAGGTGAGATAACTGATTATTCAGCAAAGAACATGCGAACTATGAAGCACTTCATCCCATCATTCTTTTTAGTTGTGTGACATGGCTACTGAAAGTGGAAGAAATGCAAATACTAGCAGTCTTTGACCAAATGCATCTGTCTAGAATATCATTTGTTAGGTGACGAAGTGTAGTCAGTAGTAATGAGGTCAGGAATAAAGTGTTGTATCGATTAGTTTGTGGAATTTTGCCGATAGAGTTGGCCAGGACTTGTGCTACTCAAGCTGAGATACAACCTTCCCTGGCCAGTATTGTTATCTGATATGAGATTAGACTGGAAGAGATTTCTAGCTGGTCAGACTAAAACGTGACACCAATCCATTAAGTATTTGATTGGTGTTTGAGACACTGAGGAAGGTGTAGTTTACATAGCTAGGATTAACATTATGCCATGAACCGAATGTTGGGGATTTTTGTTGACATGGCTTTGATGTATCAACTACTTCATATCATCCCCTTTCTCAAAATCCTGATTAATTCTCATCCACTTTAGTGTTTCTCCTGTGTATCACTGCTGACTGAAGATTCATTACAGTTGCATTCTCTACTTCTGTTTGTACTTCTTTGAACTTCCACAACTTAAACTGCTAAGCTTTTGTTCAAACTATGCTTTGATACATCGGTTCAGGTTCATCTATTGTTCTAATTACCACTAAGTTTTATGTTTGAAATTTTGTTTCCAAAGTTTAAATTTAAATTCTCACAAAAATTAACTACTATGCAATTGATTTACACTATGTCGTTCTAAATTAGCTTGTCACCAATAACTCTACACTTAAATATCTAATCTTTTTCTCAGTAATTTATCGAAAGTATACCAGTGAATAGTAATAATTTATAAAATTTGAGGATACAGAATGGAAGAAACCTTATCACAGATATCTGTATAAAAATCGAAAGTTGGAATATTTTTTTATATTTTTGATTACAGCTTGATTCCACACTGTATTTTTGATACAAGTATGGAATTTTCAGCATGGATATCGGTTGCCCAAATTTTGCAGGCCGACCATAGATATCAGGTGTGCGTCGGCAGGGGATCGAACCTCTAACTATGTGCATGGTTGGCGAGAGTCCTAACCACTGTGCCACCGACGCACCAGTCCAGTTTGCTCGTACAATTAGTTTGTAGTAGTCACAGGTTACCAAAGTAGTACATTAACTTTGACACAGTAACTTTGTCAAGTTTTCAATGTCAGTATCAGTATCAATCGACAAATCCACAGATACATAATAATCAACTCAAACTAAAATATGTTCTACCATAGTTATTTTCGATTCAACTATTACGTCACTTAAACTACAGATGTTGAGAAACATTTGTGAACATTTCATACGAAAATTTCAACTGAGTCGTTCTGCAACTAGGTACTTGACCCTTTCATTCCCTCCTTATCGTCCAGACTGGAACATAAGGCTTCTTTTTTTTGAAATTGCAGTCGCGGTGGTGTTGTTCTCACTGTCAGCTAGCTGAGGCTTAGCAGTGCATCAGTCAACAGTCGAACTAGGACCAAGTAGATGGTTGGCGGGCATTCTAATATTTAATCACCATCACATTGTCAGGGACACCCGATATTTCCAGACGTTCCCCCATGCAAATATTTACTTAACTCAACGCTGCTTAAATTCAGTGATCGGATGAAAACTGGTGTTAGATATGGTAGAGAAGATATGTAGCTCAGGCGGATGATTTTGATGTGTTTGTGTTCTCTGAGCAGGATGGGTGATTTGCGAAGCTTTCATCGCCTTACTAGGTGACATCTTCAGCCCACAATTCAATTCGATGAAGTGAGCTTTTAGATTTCTCCACGAGTTTATCAGTCATCTCTCCTGGTCGGTGACCTTGGACGTCATTGGTTGTTTGTGTGTGTTACTAGGTCACTTTTATTGGAACTGATTGTTTCTTTGACTTCAACTTTGACCCTTTGTGTGTGAAGTTTCTTTCTTATTGGTTGATAAATTTTGTCTATCTCGATGTGTCTATTGATTGATGATTCACTGGAATGCCAAGCTTCTAAAAATTCCCTAGCATTCTTGTTATTTCCTTTGTCTAATATTTGAACGTTGTCCCAGTCGAATTGATGCCACTGCATACAGACAACCACGGACATCAATTCGACTGGGACAACCAGCGTCCAAATATTAGACAGGGGAAAGAACAAGAATGTTAGAGAATTTTTAGAAGCTTCGCATTCCAGTAAATCATCAATTAATAGACACATAGAGATAGACAAAATTTATCAACCGATAAGAAAGAAACCTAACACACAAAGGGTCAAAGTTCAAGTCAAAGAAACAATCAGTTAGAATACAAGTAACCTAGAAGGTGTGAAAACACTTAGAAACATCCAATCATGTCCAAGGTCACCGAGCAGGAGAGATGATTGATAAACTCGTGGAGAAATCTAAAAGCTCACTTCATCGAATTGAAGTGTGGGCTAAAGATGTCACCCAGTAAGGTGATGAAAGCTTCGCAAATCAACCATCCAGCTCAGAGAACACAACCACATCGAAAACTGGTGTTTTTTTTACAAAGTGGCATGGTCCCTAGGTTAGGCTGTTTTTGTTCACATGTCACAAACACCTGGTCAGAAGAAGTCTGTAACTGCAGAAAAATAATGACAGAGAAGAACTAAATTTTGTTTTGCTAAAACAGATTTATTTGTCTTTTTTTTATTTACATACATGTAACAAATCTCTTCATTACTAAATTCTGTTAAGAAATGAAGCGCACAATATTCATTGAAGCCGCTTTACGTTTCAAAGTAAAATGGTGTAGTTTTTACCACATTAAGCTTAACGTTTAAACACTGTATTAGCCTGTGACTCCATTTTGATTCTTTTGTCACGCTAATCATACGCTAAAATAATATTTCCCATTGAATGGCACAATCACATCAATTGTATATATTTGAAACTTGGCTTTTATATACATGTGAAATTTGAGCAGTATAGTAGTATATAAGTCCATATTTAAGTGTTTATTGAACTATAACACAATGAAGTGGTATCGTTTACTGGATGACATAATTTCTAACACAATTCACTGTTCATAATCATATCGATTGTAAATGTAAAACTTAAAAACTTGACTTTTACAGCTCTCTTTCTTCCTTTCTATTAGTTATAAGGGTGATGAAGTATTCTAGACGTCCTGCATAGGTGCTAGGCCATTTCTGTTGCATGTGTTCTCAGTTATTTCAATAAATAAGTTCTCAGTTATCAATCCCTACCTCCATCCTGTTACATTAGATTTTGAGACCGTTAGCTTTTTCCATTCTAGTGTATGATTGTATGTATTTAACTAAGTGTAATGTGACAACTGAGCATTTTTCTAAAATTTCTTATTCTATTTGAGTCAATTCATCTAGATTTCCCTAGGCTTTTGTGCTACGCTTCAATGGCTCTGATTCTTCTCTTTCATTCGCTTTACGAGAAGCTGAATTTTCCAGTTACCTGAATTAGGCGCATTCTACCATAGATTCGTTAACCAGATATACAGTTGTCAGTTCCTCTTTCTACTCTTCTAAGTTGGCTGATAAGGCTTTTGCTTTGTTCCATGCAGTTGTATGATTGCAGCTAACTATGTGGAGTGGCAAAGGTGGTATTTTCTGTTGATTTCTTACTTCATTAGGGTCTACCAATTTAGATTTCGACGAATTTCTTCTCACAAATATTGATTCGCAGGGACTCATTGGCAGTACGCACTTACTGATGCTCTCTAGTGACTGGTTACAAGACGAAATTGCATGCAGTTCTAGTGAGAAGTCGTGACCAGTGAAGTTCGTCTAGTCGGGAGTGAAGATGGATTTTCCATCGGTGATAATGGTTTGTGGCTGCAATAAATCACTAACTGGTAGAAGTTAAAATTCATGGGTTAGCCATTAAAATCGAGTCCTAGTGTCTGAATAGTCTACAGGTTTGCGCTCTAACCAAAAGGTCATAGGATCAAAACTTGGTTGGTGCGTACTGATGTCGAGTCCAAAACTAGGACGAAGCACCTGTCCAGTACTGGTTTTCAGTGGTTCTCTAATCGATTTCAGATCATGATGAAAATCCCCCAGCCAAATTTCTTTTTCACGGTAGTTCCATTGATCCCGGCATATTACTTAGACTCTTATTTTTGAACTTACAATATTTGTATGGAATTTAATTAGTCGAATTATTCTTCTTATTAAATTCCATATGACACATTAGTCAACAAGCTCTATTATCAGATGAAGTTTTAAATTTATATGACTCTCTTAAGAAGGATGGAATAGACAAATGAACACTTTAAAAGCTACACCCCAAAGCTCTAAATTTATTTTCGATGCGTTTGAAGTATTCGGCACTGCTTCAAGTAATTTAAATCATTTCATTGAGTTATATATATATATAAACTAAAGAACCGATGTTCTATACTGATTATGTTATCATTACTACTTTCTTAGGCTTCGAGTAGAATGTAGATTTAAGTGGTACATCACAATTTCATTCTATTTTCTGTAGTCCCTTTCAGTTGGTTCCACAATTGACCATAAGCTGTCATTTCCTCCACACTCGACCTCCATCATGTCACCCAAGGATAATTGACTCGTCTTTTCCCATTCAGGCCCCACACATGGGCCTGATAGGTGGCATCACTCACAAGTCTCCTCACTTTATGTCTAATCCACTTCAATTGACTTATAAATATTTGTTCGGCAATACGTTCGTGGTAGGTACTTTTTGATACTTGCTAATCCTTTGCAGGTGGAGATTTAATCTCCAGTATGGACAGGAGGCAGTTATTGATGAAAGTTTTCAGTAACCTGATAAAAATGCTTTTATTAACACAACAAACATCTGAGCAATATTCCAGATAAAGACATCCTTTTCAATAAATTCATTTCCAAAGTTATACAGTCATGCAAGAATACATTAATTCTGTTCTCTCCTTAAACGA
The DNA here is from genome assembly GCA_944472135.2 of Trichobilharzia regenti. Taxonomy (NCBI): domain Eukaryota; kingdom Metazoa; phylum Platyhelminthes; class Trematoda; order Strigeidida; family Schistosomatidae; genus Trichobilharzia; species Trichobilharzia regenti. The sequence continues at coordinate 20,415,796 of OX235263.1, read as the reverse complement.
ATAGTGGAACTTATTTGAAAAAAATATTTATGGAATCATTTTTCTGTAACTGTTTTCCTTCAAGATGAACTTATCTAATTACAAACAAAACTCATTACGAATATAACTCGTAAATCAATTTAGTGAATAGGACACCCGCTTCACTAAAATGCTTGAACTAATTAAATATGTATTCAAGTGTTGGTTTGTAGGGATTTGATTGGTTTTCAGGATTTCATCATGAACTGACATTGGTTAGAAAACCATTGGAGAACCACCTGGGAGTACTGGGCAGCTGTTTCACATTAGTTTGGGACTCAGTGACAGTAGGCACCTACCGGGATTCGAACCCGGGACCTCCTGGTACAAGGCAAGCTCGTAGACCATTAAACCAGTGGGACCCGATCCAATGGTCCTTGAATTCTAACTTCTGCCAATTCACAACATAGCGCGGCCGATAGCCAATGTCTTCGGCGAGTATTTATCCTCACACCCTCTAATTAATGTCAGCTCATAAATATGTATTGTTTGAATAAACTAAGAACAACAGTGATTTGTACAGAATAAAATGATACCATCATCGCTCATTTTATTGGCTTCTCTTCATCCGCTTACAGCTCAAAGACATTATTAAGTTTATGTACAGAAACAATATTAGCATAATTCCATTATGGCTAGCTCTAATACTACGTCCCGTTAGAAATCAATCAAACTCGACGCTGACTAATTCATATGAGATGAAAAGGAAACTAAATGAAATTCAATTATAGAAAAAAAATGATAAAATGGTTAGATTTGATATAACTAGTCTTAACACAAATATACTAGTCAATATGGCCTTATAAGCGGTTAAAAGAGAACTAACTAGAGATCCTCAACTTAGTCATATGGGAAAGCTGCCCATTGAGAAGACTATTTTAGAAATTCAGTTATGTCCCACATCTAATATCTTTTAATCTCAAGGCAAAATATATAGAAAAACAGAGGGTGTATCAGTGAGGTCATCAATATCCCCTATCGTAGCAGATATATTTATGGAAAGCTGGGAAAGTAGTACTCTTAATACATTTAAACCTACTCCAAAAATATGGTGGATATATGTGGATAAAAATTTTACACACAGTGTTAAAAAAGAACACTTCTTTAGCTGCTTGGCACAAACAAACTCACCAGTAGAGGGACTAAAATTCACATATGAATCAGTAAATGAACAAGAAGAATTAGCTGTGATGTTAGATTGCAAAATAAAACGAACAGAAGAACGTAAACTGCACACTAGCGTTTATAAAAAGAACAACGCATTCTATTAAATATTTAGATTTTAATTCATCTCATCTGTAAACTGTTAAGGCGGGTTTATTTAAGTATCTAACAAACCGAGCACTAGCACTAAGTAGCACAAAAAAGACCTAAATGATGAAATAAAACAGATAGAAGAGGCTTTGGTGTTAAATAACTATCCGATAAAATTCATTAGGAAGATCGAAAAAGGCCAAATGAAAAATAAAAATAATTGTGAAACTAGTAATAATAACATAAATAAGAGAGAATATAAGTCATCTACAGTTATACCATATAAAGAGAGGACATCTGAGACCCTACGTAGGATTCTAAATAAAGCAAGAATTAGGGTGGCATTTAAACCTACAAACTCACTCAGGGACCCAATTTGACGACATAATATAGGTTACAAAATACCTTGCAATGACTGTGAAGTTCACTACATAGGTCAAACTAGTAGATTAGTTGTAGTGAGGTTATTAGAACATTAGAATTTAGCTAAGCTTAGAATGACTAAACCCACGGTATCAGTAATTTAGAAAAATACTCATGAGTGGCATTACACATAACCACATAATAGGGTGGAAGAGTAGCGTAGGTAGGTGGAGAGAGATCGATTACTGACTCCTGGTTCATCGAGTCCTACACCCATTTTTTCCTTCATGCTCCCAGTGGAACATAGGGCTCCAAGCTAGTGGCTTGAAGTTTCTGTAGCAGTGTTTATTTTTATAGGATAGGCTTGCTAGCCTCATGCCCAACCTTCCCTCTTTACAAGCATTTCTTCTGGCTTAGCGAGGTAAAGGAGTGCGTCTGTGGTCGGGGATCGAACCTCGGACCATATGCATGGTCGGCGAGCGTCCTAACCGCTGTGCCACCGACGCAAGCGTTATCCACTAGACCACTTGGGCCACAAAATAATTTAGTATACAATTGGTGGATGGTGGCTAGCAGTGGAATCCATAATGCGCATTTCGTCCTATTTGGGACTCGTCATCTGGATGTACCTGCATTTCTCAGTGAGTGATGATGTTCCCACCGAGGCTGAAACATAGTGCCCATAGTTCCAAACGCCAAAGCGTTATCCACTAGACCAGTAGTGCCACCTAGGGCCTATACTGAACACATGCGATAAAAGTGACTCAATGCAAATACCGGAGATACGGAAAATATTGTTACCAGTCAAATCAGAGGATAATAAATAATGTTACGATGTATTCTAACGAGTTGTTTATTTTCACTGTGAAAACATCTTTTTTTCGATCTTATTCAAATATCTAATCAATTTTTTACTCATGTATATAAATGAAGCAAGAAAGTTGTGTGAGTACTGCTTCGATATGATTATGAGCAGTAGTAATAAATTGTGCTGGAGATGTGGTCATCATTGGTAAGTATTACTGTATAACACACGTTGTGATTTTATCGAAATCAAATGCTTTATCCATAATGGAATTATACTCTACCATAGTGCTAAGGTTTTACTCCTGTATCAGTATTAACATACTTACTCAGAGAGTTTAAGTTTGAACAGACAATCAATGTATGCATACAATGCTAGTAATAATAATAACAACTTTATCCCAAACAATAATAAGCATACACAATGAAATCTTTCGGGGTTAGGCAATCAGATGAAAGAGAGGATGAAAACATCCAATTACCAGCCAGGACAAAGGAAGACTAATAACCATTTCTTTGCGAACACATAAATCGGGTTTCAGCCGCTTAGATGGCGACTGCTTTGGGAAACTTGAGTAGAATTGAACTCTTTTGCTTTTGATAATTTTGTATTATTTTGTGACATCCACCTCATAAGGCGTGTCAGGGGAGACACCTGACGGTGGTGCTGTTGAAAGCATTTGTTCCCTATACACATAAGCGTTTTTGGTATATGTTCAGAAAATCGTAAGTATGCCCTTCTTCCTGTTCTCTTAATGTAATTCCTCACTGAGGTACATGCAAATCTGTATACACGGTTACAGTTAACATGAGAAGGGTGTCAGTAGACTTTCGATGACACTAAAGAACTTGTTGTTCGATAAATAGGAACCAACTTAGATGCAACACAGGTTCTGGCTAGTGACATCCTCATTCTTCTGTTGACAATCGCTGTAATATTTTCGTCTTTAAAATCAAGTTGAATGAAGATGGGCTTTTATCCCCCTGTGACTTGTTGTTGTGTTGTTTTTTTTATATTTTTGGCCTACAGTGTCGATTTACAACAACAACAACAACGATAAAAACAACAACATGTAGTCATCGCTGTCATTTAGTTTCTATGTTTGATAATAAATTTACTAATTTATTCATTTACATTATAAAAGTTGAGATTCCCATATTAACCTGCTTAACATGCATCAATTTGGGTGAATATCAGTGTTTCTTCTATGCTCTCTTTCAAATAAGTATGTAGCAGCAGTTAGTATTAGAAGTAAGTCAACTGTTTGTTCCACCGATAAGACAGTTAACATGTTCATATAGTTTATAGATCACTTAGTTTACCTAAACTACATAATAGAAAGTGATGAATAAATTCTTGTTAATTTTACCTGGTCTATACACTTATCCCTCTTTATAAATTTGAATACACAAAAACAAGGGATTGTGCAGAATTCGGTGGTACTGTCATTTGTTTATTTCGTTGGCTATTCATCAACACAAAGAAATTAATACGTTTATGTAAAGAAAGAATTTTGACTTCACTACCAAATGTGATGTGATATCAGTCGACAGAAAACTCTGGAATTAATAAATAATGCTCAGAAACTTCATGCATTTTTATTCCCCTTGATGAATTTGAATAAAGCAAGAACAACAGTGGCGGTTTGTGCAGAATAATATGGTATCATCATTTGTCTATTTCGTTGGCTTCTCATCAGCTTAGCTGCTTAAAGCCTAAATAAATTTTGAGGTTTAAATACAGAAACGTTTTAACATACTCGCAAATTTCACATGTTGTCAGTTGACAGAAAGTTCCACAATTAGTAAACAGTGCTCAGAAAATTGCGCTTATATAGTTTTTACACAGGAAGTTCAAGTTAAACCAAAATAATTGTATGCATATAATGGTAAGGGAGTTACATAATAAAGATGAGATGTGCGTTAGATGCATAGTGACTAATAAGTTAGGTAACAATGTACTGAGTTGAACTCAAATCATAGAAACAAGGGACAAGCAAAATTACAGATTATAAAAGGAGGGTGAGGTTAAAGACAAAGATTACGTAATCAGATGAGAGAAAAAAAGATATCCAGTTATCAAGGTAAGGAAAGACTAATAACTGATTCTTTCTGAACACATAAATCTGGTTTTAAGCGTTCGATAGAAATTGCTTCGGGAAACCTGAGGACAATGGAGCTCCTTTGTCTAATGATAATTTTGAAGGATCTCTCGATTTCCACCTCATGACCTGTGTCGAGGAGATGTCTGGTAATAGCGCTACTATAAGAGTCTATTCCCTTGAGACGTAGGCTTTTTGGCACATGTTCAAAAGATCGGAGGTGTGTCCTTCTTTCTGTTCTCCCAATGTAACTGCTCCCGCAGATACACGTAAATTTGTATACACACTTGGAGTTAACATGAGAAGGGTATCTATCGACTTTTGACTGCACCAAAGGGCATGTTGTTCCATGGACGGGAACCAACTTAGCTGCAGGATAAGCTCTGGCTAGTGACGTTCTCAGTCTTCTGTTGACCATTTCTGCTTTCACCTTTAAAATCTATTTGAATGAAGACAGGCTTTCTTCAACTGTGATTTGTTTGGTATTTGAACCTTCACAACTTCCATATTTGTTAATGAATCTTTGAGGATGGCCGTTGTGTTTCAGCACCTTTTCGAGATTCGTAAATTCTTCCTCTAGTTTCTCTACCGAGCATATTCTCTTCGCTCTATAGTACAGAGTCTTGACTAGTGCTCGTTTATAGCTATTTGGACAACAACTATTAAAATGTAAGTATTGTCCATTCCATGTGACTGATTGATCAATGTGTAATTTTGCTTGTCCCTTGTTTCTATGATTTGAGTTCAACTCAGTACATTGTTACCTAACTTATTAGTCACTATGCATCTAACGCACATCTCATCTTTATTATGTAACTCCCTTACCATTATATGCATACAATTATTTTGGTTTAACTTGAACTTCCTGTGTAAAAACTATATAAGCGCAATTTTCTGAGCACTGTTTACTAATTGTGGAACTTTCTGTCAACTGACAACATGTGAAATTTGCGAGTATGTTAAAACGTTTCTGTATTTAAACCTCAAAATTTATTTAGGCTTTAAGCAGCTAAGCTGATGAGAAGCCAACGAAATAGACAAATGATGATACCATATTATTCTGCACACACCACACTGCGGTTCTCGCTTTATTCAAGTGCTCAGAGTAGCATACTTATATAGTTTTTTTTTACTCAGAGAGTTCAAGTTTAAACGAAAATCAATATATGCATAGAATGGTAGAGAAGTTACGTAATAAAGACAAGAGTTGATTACGGTGAAGTGTAAGTAATTAATGAATTACATAACAATGCGCTGACTCCATCTGAAATTGCAGAAATAAGAAACAAGCAAATTCATACTATGTAAAAAGGAGGGAGAGGTTAGGGCCAAAGATTATATAATTAAATAACATTAATAACTGTTTCTTTCTGGAAACATAAATCAGATTTCAAACGTTTAATGGCTGTTGTTTCTGTAAAAAGTTGAGGAGAACTTAACTTTGTCTATTGATGGTTGTAAAGGATTTCAGGGTGTCCATCACATGACTCACATCAACCTGATGCATAGCAATAGCACTCTGGCAATTGTTCGTTCCATTGAGAAGCCAACGAAATAAGCAATCGTACAGTCTTATTCTGCATAAAACGTTACTTTTTGCTTTATGCAAATTCACCTTTTCAATATTCCGCACTAGTAAGTTGAGGCTAACTACAAACGAATTGGAAATTAAGGTAAATATATTTTGAAAACAGAAAGATTGAGTAGCGAAGAAATATTTACTTTTCAATTAGATCCTCATCTCTCGCTCTACTCTAATATATATAGCATTTTAATTACAATACAACAGTTTGCCAATCAAGTGGACATAAGTCTGTTAACAGTAATTAACCAGTGTCAAAATGTTAGTGGGTTGAATAGATCTTTTTGTCCCTTGCTTAACCACGTTGGATGATGTTTGGAAATACGACGATGAACTTGCCTAATTGTACGCTCAATGTAGCTGGCTCCGTAGCTGCAGTCAAACTGGTACACAGAGGAGGCGAATTTAGGTAGTTTGTCCTTATTTCTCGAACATAAAACAGGGGGGTGGTTATGAAGCTAGGAGAAAAGAGAAGAACACATTCCTTCTGAGTGTAGATCGAAATTAGATGGAGGGGTTCTAATAACCGATAACACCACTATAAGAGTACTCGGAATACATGAAGAATGAAATATTTAACAGAATTTTAACAGAATATTTGACTTTAACAAGATGATAGCAAGACTGTCATCATAGTTTTCCATTGGTTAGTTTAAACACAATCATTCTCGTTAAATGGTATGAGGTGGAAGGTTAGAAATGGAAAAGATGTACACGAGAGATAATAATTAATTAGAAATCAGTCAGGAAGTTTACAATGTGAATACATGTGCTCTAATGATAACAATTTTCCACCATACGACCAACAGTTTCGAAGAACTGGTTCATAGCGTTACAATAGTTTCAGTCGTGGAAATTTCATTTCCCCACGTGAATCAAAACATCAGTCATTTACCTCATGGATTGTTGGTAAATGTAGCCGTTTTTTTAAAATCGGTCCTTCTCCAGCTAACATTGGTTGTCAAGGTAGGGAATGGCTCAATATGAGTGACGCAATATTCCTAATCATCATAACTGATGAGGGTTCACAACCTTATGGATCGACGCCTAACCTCATTGTTATCTAGGATATTATGGAGAACAATGTGAGGAAAAGAATGCTGAACCTATATTAAATGACTGCTAATGTCTTCATACCTTTCAATTCCAGCAGTGGTTATGTCTCACAGCTGTGAAGAATGATAGGGTGAACTGCTGCATGATGCACACTTCTTTTTATTGACAGCCAAATATAATGTCTACATAAGAGAGGAAGTAAATCAGTAAGTGCTGAAATATCGTTTTTGTATATGATAGAGAAGATTTGTAGCTCAGGTGCATGATTTTGATGTGGTTGTGTTCTCTGAGCTGGATGGTTAGTTTGCGAAGCTTTCATCCCCTTACTGGGTGACATCTTCAGCGCATACTTCAATTCGATGAAGTGAGCTTTTAGATTTCTCCACGAGTTTATTAATCATCTCTCCTGGTGACCTTCAACGTCGTGATTCGTTGTTTGTGTGTGTTTTCACACCTTCTAGGTTACTTGTATTGCAACCGGTTGTTTCTTTGACTTGAACTTTGACCCTTTGTGTGTGTGAAGTTTCTTTCTTATCGGTTGATAAATTTTGTCTATCTCGATGTGTCTATTGATTGATGATCCACTGGAATGCCAAGCTTCTAAAAATTCTCTAGCATTCTTGTTATTTCCTTTGTCTAATATTTGAACGTAGGTTGTCCCAGTCGAATTGATGTCCGTAGTTGTCTGTGTGTAGTGAAATGAGGGAGTGGATATCATGTCGTTTGACGGCTAGCTTATGTTCGTGGATACGAAGACGAAGGGGACGTCCACTTTGGCCAATGTAGTGTTCTTCGCAGTTGTTACAATTTATTTTGTAGATGATGTTGGTTTTGTCTTCTTTTGCTGTTGAGTCTTTTGGTTGACATAGAATTGAGTGCAGCGACTTTGTTGGTTTGTGTACGACGTCAATTCCTAAAGGTTTGAAGAGTCTTGTAGTGATTTCTGAGATATCTTTTATATATGGTAAGGCAATTTTCTTTGTGCTCATTTCACTACACACAAACAACCACGGACATCAATTCGACTGGGACAACCTACGTTCAAATATTAGACAAAGGAAATAACAAGAATGCTAGAGAATTTTTAGAAGCTTGGCATTCCAGTGGATCATCAATCAATAGACACATCGAGATAGACAAAATTTATCAACCAATAAGAAAGAAACTTCACACACACAAAAGGTCAAAGTTCAAGTCAAAGAAACAACCGGTTGCAATACAAGTAACCTAGAAGGTGTGAAAACACACACAAACAACGAATCACGACGTTGAAGGTCACCAGGAGAGATGATTAATAAACTCGTGGAGAAATCTAAAAGCTCACTTCATCGAATTGAAGTATGCGCTGAAGATGTCACCCAGTAAGGGGATGAAAGCTTCGCAAACTAACCATCCAGCTCAGATAACAAAACCACGTCAAAAAGATCGTTTTTGTATCTGTACTACGATTTCATCAGTAGTGTATTGATTAACAGTGATGCATTTTATCAAATAAGCGACAATTTCACACTTGATAAGGCCTAATCACATACTGAGCATGTATAAAATTACGCCTAATGTACTAAAAGAACCCTGCTTTCTGTCAACAGCTATACTTAAAAGGAAAACATCATCTATGCATTCAGGATAAACAAGCTCATTTTCTGTTAATAGGTCAATCCCTAAAACGAGGAATTTTAGCAGTAGTCGCACTTATTATGACATTACTAATCGCATTAAATGAGAACGCTGACAATACCTATTGGATAGCCTCATAACATCGCATTCACTTGAAATAGGGAGAGACTGATACGTTGCATGAAGTTGTTACAAATATGCATCTTATCAGGACATAAATTCCTGCAATCTTCAGATTAATGTGTGTATTGAGACAAGTTGAAGCAGTCTAATTTCACAACATTGTATTGATCGATGAAACAATGAAGATGTAGAGGTATGTTATTAACAACATGCAATTAGATGATGGTTGTTTTATTGACAAATTACCTTTATTTCATTAATCCGGCATTCGGTTCATGATTTTATGTGAATCCTGACAAGTAACCGAAATAATTTCATTTCATTCCAGTTTAGATAAAGGAGCTAAATGCGTTCGCTATGCCTTCCTTGATTACACATCTGTATTTGACTCTGTTCCTAGGTCTCTCTTGCTAAGTAAACTTGCTGCAACACAGGCTGAGAGCTGGACACATAAGTGGCTGCATTCCTATTTTGCTGATAGGAAGCAGTACTCCGTCGACAATGGAAAGTCCCCCACTACCTCACTTGCTTTAGCTGGTGTTCCTCAAGGTGCTGTTCTTTCTCCTTTTCTGTTTTCTTTCTTCTTACATGACTTGCCCCATTCTGATGTAGCCACTTTTGTTAAGTATGCTGATGACCTCTCTGTTTCTATGCCTGTCGACTCTCAGTCAAAGTGTTCCAAATAAAATAACTTTCTGATGGAAATTAGTCAGCGGTCCTCTTCAAACAGTCTCAAGCTAAATCCGTCTAAATGTCAGGTAGTCAATTTCACTTTCAGATGTAAATGTGACCTACATCAACTAGTTGGCTCATATGGCCCCACTATCACTGACGGCAGAGAGGATGAAAATACATCTAATGTCAAGCACCTTGGGCTGAGTTTATCCACCGATCTTTCCTGGTCCTCCAGCATCTTCCTAGTTACCACAAAGATGTTTCGCTTAACGTTCCACGTTAGGAAATTTAGACAGTCTGGCATAAAGCAGTCTTTGCTTTCTCAGTTTGTCAATTCTTGTATTCTACCCATCCCCCTTTACTGCTCCCCATTAATCTTTCTGGACTACTTAAGAAAGACTTTGCTTTGCTGAGAAGGGCAGGCGCTTAAAAGCCGTTAGTAGGGCAAGTGGGATGTCGTTAAACCAACCAATTGGTTAACACTATTGTGGATAGACATATTATGTCATGTAAGAAACTAGCGAATACAATATTGTCAGACCCCGAGTATCCTCTCTATACGCAGCTGTCTCTTTGCATTTCATCTGGTAGAACTAGAAGCAGCTATAGGAAGGAGGCTATATGCTAGGACTACCAAGTACAAAAACTCCACAATACCATATCTGGCACAGCTCTTATGTGATGAGAAATCCGTTAGGTGTGACACAATCAACTTACTGCGTCACTCTAACAAATAGTTCCATTAGTTTCTGTTTTCCTTTCCTCGTTACTATTACACTGTTATTCTCATCTTCTATTACGCATCAACTTTATATTTCATATCCTGTGGTGCATTGTTTGAAATGTGAACGCTACGCTGTTTTTTATCTTTTATTCTTTTTTGGCGTCGGTTTTATTTATTTACTTTTTTATTTTTTTATTTTAAAAATCTTATAAAATTTATGAGGTAATATATTGTAATGCACGCTGAAAATTTCATACCTGTACCACAAATACTGTTTGGAATAAAGCTGTTATTATTATCATTATTAGTATAATCACTGATAAATAAAGTTGAAGGTGATCTTGAATGACACTTATAATTATAAAATAAAGCTTCCGATTAACTGACTAGTGACAGAGTAAAACACTTTTATTTTTTGCATAAGTTGCGTCGATCTTTCAACAGGAGGATGGTCGCCAGGCAAACTCGAGGTTCGAGCTCAATTTCCATCCCACCCATACCTAAATTTTACCTAGTATATTTATTATCTAACACCAGCCTTGGGAAACACGGAAGACTGATCGTCAAACTAACTACCCCACCCCTCGAAAATCAATAACACCACCAACACTGAAGCCTCATACATATATAAATATACTGTTTACTTATTTCCCTTGTGCATCAGTGATTAAGCAGTAGAATGATTGCTAGCCAAGTACGAGGTCTCCCGATTGACTCAGCTATGAACCCAGAAGACACTGAGGGTTGAGTATGGCGCTAGCAACCACATTCGGTTGAAAATTCAAAAATTGAAGTCATATGTTCCAATTGAAACGCTACTGAGTGTAGTTAAGATAAAAGAGGTTAACTGGATAACTGTAGAACAACTCAGCGTAGCTCCTAGTACGAAGTGTGTTTTTAAATCTGTCTTAGGAGCTGTAGAACCTAAAATTATTGTTCTAGTACATAATTACAGTTTGGGTGGGTTATTATATTCAAAAGAACGCTTAATGAACAAAGAATATTCTTTCTAATAACTTGTTCTTCATCAGGTTCTACAGTTATGTATACAAAATATTGAATGAAATAATGTTATCAACAAGATTAATGTCGTTTAAATAACGTAGAATCCATAAAAATAATATCGGTAGACTACACTTTGTTAGCATAAACATGACAATACACTGAATATCAAAGGAATAAGAAAGATAATGGTACAAATTCGTGAATTTATACTCTCCAATGAAGGGCGGCCAGGGTAGTATTAGTGGCTGGCTGGACTTTCTTCTTCTGTACACACAGTAGGGGTTGTTTAAGGTGAATCGCAATAGCCTCTGCTGTTTGGATTATGTGGTACCTGGATGTTTTTGGCAGTTTAGTTGGTACCTTACAGATAATGGCGGAGAAGGATTCTTCAATGCTAACTTTGTGGCCAGTTTGTACCAGGTAGTTCGATATCGAACTGTTGATGGTTTTTACTACATCTTGATTTAGCCACACTGGTAGATGTTCCCAAGCAAGCCCAAAATATCATGTTTATAGAGCAACGGCCAATATAACTCGCTCCACAAGCGTAGTTGAATTGGTGGATACAATTAGAAGTGGCTATTCTAGGTACTTCATCATTCAATTGAGGAACCACCATCGATCATGTAGAAAATAAGATTTGTAATTTGGCAGCATTAAAAGTTCTTTGAACTGATTCTCTTAACCTCTTCGTAATTATTTCGCTAGGTCTATTGTTCCTGAATTGCAGTCATTTGTATGAATGTACTCGCAGATTAATTATTACCTGTAGTTATACTGGTGTCAGTAACTGTATCAGTTATACTAAATGAAGAAATCCTTCTTGAAAAGCTTTCATTACGACAAACAACTATTATAATTTGTATTAGTACTGACTACTGCCTTGTACACATTAGGTTTTCCCTAATTTATGTTCAGTAATTCGTTGTTTTGACATTATTTTGTCAAAAACTCTAGACTGGTTATATAACCAGTCTGGGGACCAATATATCAACAGAGGCGGAGGATTTCGATCAACGGAATGAAGATATCAAAACCAGAACCTGAAAGGCAAGATTCACCTTCATCAACCTGATATAGGTCGACAAATATTCCACAATAAGCCAATATAAAGAACAAGATTCAGATTTCTAGCACAAATGTCAAGTCAGTCGATTCTTATTATTGGTCAGAAACTTGCCATTCGCTCCCAACAGACCACTGCAGACTTTTATCCACGGTTGCCCCCTTCAAAGTTCCCAATATTGAAGGCCAAATGGCGTTGGGTTGTGCACACACTGAAGAGACCGTCGACTGACATCGCGCTCCAGGCCATCACTCAAGTGGAACCTGAATGGGAGAGGATGAGTGATTCATCAGCACGAGGGTGACATGGGAGAGATTATAGGCAATCGTGGATCCAGATGAAGAGAATTGCAGAGAAGAGAACAGAATGGAGATGTGTTATTGAAGCGCTATGTTCCACTTGGAACCTAAGGGAACAATAATAAGTCAACGGGAAATTCAAAATTAAATTCAAAGTAAATAATAATTGACACCGATTGCCCAAGAGGTGGTTCTCACTGTGTCCGAAGTGGTATACTGGATAACGCTTTTGCATTTGGAACTATGGGTGCTGATCCGAGTCTTAGTTGGAACCTCATCATTCCCTCACTGAGGAATACAGGTGTAACTAGATGATTAGTTTCAAATAAGACGAAGTGTACTTAGTCCTGAACTCCTCTGCCAGATACCATCTACTAGATTACCTCATGAACATATAAACGTGAAGTGACAAAGCTCAAAAGTTTTAGTTGCTTCAGTTTAGGCTCTCGAACTTTGATCGTTACACAGTATAGCATTGACATCATCGCATATCATCGAATTCAGTTTCAGTACTTCCTTAGCTAATATTTTCTTTCCCCCTGTAAACTCTTCAAACAGATTAAGGAATTTACTGAGGCTTTAGGAATATTTTCTTTTGTACTATTAAATCTCAGAATGTCACAGTTAATGAAATTTTGAAGAAATACCTAAAATTTTGTTAAATCTAAGTGTCTTTTGAAGTGAACCTCAGAACACAAAAATTTGGCAGAAAGTTGTCACATTTACAACTTATGAAAGTCAAAATTATTCGTATCATTTTCATCGTAAAGAGGTAAAAAATATTAGTTTCAAATATTTTTTTTTATTATTTCATGTTTCACAAGTACAAATTAGTTTGTAAATTAAATTATAAGAGTTAAACAATCCCAAAGACTTAATTTTTGACTTTAATTTTCTTCACGTGTCTTATGACCTATCCGATATATGTGAATGGCACTAGAAGGGAAGTTCACCGACTATTGGTTTTGAAGCATAGATAATAAAGTAGTGAAACAGAAGTGTTTCTGTGCTACTTGTCTGGGTAGGAGGGGGTTTAGGTTTGACTCACATAGTAGTTGGAATTGTAGACTGAATAATCATGCGTAGACTGAGCACTAAACAGGAAAACACACTATGAAAAACTAGTCAGGCTTTAGTCCAAGAAGATTACAGATCCTGGAACATGGGCATAATTATTAGCGTCATATTCCTTAGCCTGGAGGTGGAAGTTGACTGTATAGGCCGAGGAGTGGAATGGTTATGTCACTGTGTGAATGAAGTGTCTAGAAAGTATAATACACTAGTGAAGGCAGTCTACTGGAACTCATGAAGCTATGTAAGAGTCTATGGAGTGTTATTATCTAAAGAAGTGACAACTAACAATATTCGACAGGATCTCCCACTGAACCCATTTTTCGCTTGATTTCATCATGAATATACCAATCGATAGGACTCTAATCGACTTTATTAACTTAGTGTTTAGTGACCTGTTACTAGTCTCGTCAGTTTAAAGTATGAGGAAATACTGATTTTTCTTAAAATAGTGAACAAAAATCTTAGTGTATTTGACATGTTAAATGTTAGGTGGTGCTGCGGGATCAGTCTGCACTGAATCCCAGTTTGAAGAAAGCGAATTAAGTGGTTAAGATTGTTGAGTCCCCCATTATTTTAAAAGTTGCATGAGCTTTAGTCGACTGACTGCTGAAGAAATCTCAGCACAGATACAGAAGACTTGTTCGATACTTTGCAGTTTAGATGTGATATGCTACTAAAGATCAAAGGAAGTATGTATTGCTTAGGAGTTCTCGCTGACCTTCTTTGTAGCTATGAGACTTGGCAGTTGATCATGAAATACATGAAGTAGCTAACTGTTCTCAACTAATGTTGTTTGTATCCTAACTCTTCTGGTAAGTGGTAAGGTGGTAGAGCGTTAGGTAAGGATGAAAAATCAATCTTCGCGGTTTTGAGGCTGCATGAGATGAGATGGCCAGAATAGATGCTAGGCTTACTGAGTCATAGCCTTCCATATTGAGCATTGCTAGCTTACATAGGGCTAGATTGGCAAAGTGGTTAGATCATGACAGAATCACTGAATAAAGTCTTTATCTGCTGGTTCGAGCTACGTAGGGAGGGTAGACCATTTAACTGAGGTCTTCGAGATGATGAGACGACGATCAGTGGCCTGAGAGTACTACTGATATGGCTTTTCATTTCACTATTCTGTCATCTGTATATTTTCGTTCACTATAGTTCGTTTGACTTTTCTATTCTCTACCTAACTACTGTGCAAAGTTCTGCGTTGGCAACTTAGTCAGTCAGTAGAATGTCACAAGTACAATGTCACAATGTGCGTCGGTGGCACAGTGGTTAGAACTCTCGCCGACCATGCACATGGTCCGGGGTTCAAGCCCTCGCCGACGCACACCTGATATCTATGGTCGGCCTGCAAAATTTGAGCTACCGATATCCACGCTGAAAATTCCATACTTGTACCAGAAATACAGTGTGGAATCAAGCTGTAATCAAAAATACAAAATAAAAATAAATAGAGTACTTTGATTGGAGATTACAAACTCTGACTAAATTACAAATGATTTTAAATACAATCGTAGCAAGTAAACCTGGTACAGATATTAACAGTTAACGCTAAAAGACATGTTACCAGATCGTTCAAAAACCTCAGATTACGGGTGAACTGAAATTCGGATATGTTTATTCTAATGTATTTGAATACCTAAACAGAGATTGCTTTATTCCGTAAGCCGTATAAGCTTTGATGTTTAGAAGGGTAGTCTCTTAAAGCAATTCGTTTTCTAGCCACATACATAAAATATGTCTTTATGATATACGCTTTTGTTAGTCGATAGGATGGTCATTTCAGTAATGCGAAACCCATCATGATTTCGCTAGTTTTTTAGCATCTGTTTTATGTGAGGTGATTATCTACCTGCTGCCAAACGCACACCTTAACCATGCCTAGTCTATACTTGTCGGTAGCAAGCTAGGAAAAACAGGAACACTAAGGGTTAGGCTAGTATTCCTACCTCATAAAAATGAAAAGACACCTATTGAGAATCCAAAGGTTGAACTTTTGTGTTCTACGCACGAACTCAAGAATCAATAAAAGGAACATCTAGTAAACTGCATAGCAAAACTCAACGTCTCATTCCATTATAATCTTGTGCTGAAATGTCGAAGATGGGTGTTAAATGACAAGTAAACTGGCGTATTTAAATAAAAATAAAGAAAACATTTCAGTACGCTTGATCATTTGAAGGGTTTCAGCTAAGACGACGATTAACGTAACTGAATTCAAGGTTTATTTTTACCAATGAACATGAATTCATGATGACTGAATTTTATTGAAAAATTGATTATTACACAAAATGATAAGTGATTCACCATAATTATTAACCGATCGGTTAAAATCGTATGTTTAGGTGGTACATTTTGAAAGATCTGAGTGAAAAAAAAACACCCCTAAACCTTGTGTAACCATTGGGAAATATAAGTGATATGAATAGTGTTTAAGGTAATTACTTCCTTAGGAATAATTTAGTGAAATTCATACAGTTTATTCTCGAAAAGGTTGCTTTAATACTAACACTGATGATTTTGAAATTATTTAATAAAATTTCAACAGGCTTATCTAAATACAGAATCGATTCAGTCACTTTAAAATGCTTGGCAGTTAATCTGTAAGCTATATATATATATAAGCTCATAAGCATATTTTGGATAATGACTAGCCTTCAGCTGTTGATTTCTGGAGTCCTCAAAGGTAGTCAAACCTCTATCTTAACTTCTGTCATAAACTTCGAAAATGCCTTTGTCAGACAACTTCAACCGAGAAATAATTTGAGAACTGGTTGAAGACTACGCGTACAGCGCCCCAAAGCTTTAGCATCTTCATTCGACAGCTAGATATATATGACAATGTCATGTGTCAGGTGATCCACAACGGAAAGTTCAGTGAAACCTTTTCAGTCAATAGAGGAGTAAGACAAGGATGCCACCTACTATCACCGATGGAATTCCTAATTGTGATGGACTGGATTAAGCGTCAGATCATGACTGGTGAGAAAGAAGAAGACAGAAATGCACAGGACCATATATGAGAAGACTCTAGAAGATTTGGACTTCGCAGATAATTTGTGTCTAATGCCATAGAAAGTCGAAAACTTGCGGGTGAAAACCAACGAACTCACTGGAGGAGGTGGCAAAGCAGGCATGACTTTAAGTGAGCATAGAGAAGACGGATGTGATGAAGATAATCAGCCAACATCAAGAACAACCAGGACCAATCACCATCATTGGGAGAGATTTGACGGAGATTAGTTCTTTAGCTTATCTAGGCAGCATCGTTTCAACTACAGGTGGATAGCACCGATGAAGATGTCAAAGTCAGTCAGAATACGAAAGACAAGGAACACCTTCATCAATCTGAATTGATAGAAGTTAGAATTCATGGGCTGGCCATTGGATTGGGTCCCACTGGCTTAATGGTCTACGAGCTCGCCGTGTACCAGGAGGTCCTGGGTTCGAATCCCGGTGGGTGTGTTCTGCCGATGAGTCCCAAACTAAGGTGAAACAGCTGCCCAGTACTCCCAGGTTCTCCAGTGGTTCTCTAACCAATGTCGGTTCATGATGAAATCCCGTAATCAATCAATCAATCAAATCGCTACAAACTAATACTTGAAAATCTTAAATCTGCACTAAATCAGCCAGCATAGACAATCAGATTCGGATTTTCAACACAGATGTGAAGTCAGACAAAGCTTCTTACGTGTCAAAAGCTTGCACTATGTGTCACGAAAATAAGTTTTCCAACAGGTTACAGGCTTTTATTAAGCTCTGTTCATTTCGCTGGCCCCATACTGAATGTCAAATGGCCTGCCAGCCAGAAAGAATCAGCAACTAGAAACTGTGGAAGCAACCAGGAGAAAATGGAGATGGATTGGGTAAACATCATTCAGAAGACCATCGAATTACATTGCACTCAATGCAGGCTACTGTTCGAGTGGAATAGGAGTCGGAAACGCTGAATGCGTCGTCCAAGGGTGGCATGAGGAGATCATGCGGGTTGGAGGAGATGAAAGACTACTGGTAATTGTAAACCCAGCTGAAGAAGATAGCAGAGAATAGAACACGGTGGAGGATGTGTTGTTGAAGCGCTGTGTTCCACTTTGAACCTAAGGAAATAATAATAATAATAATAATCGAAGGTGAAAATGTTATGATATATATGAAACCATGCCTCAACTAGACGGATTCATCTTTGCATGGAGGATTTAATCATGAGCTGACATCAGTTAGAGAACCACTGGAAAACCTGGGAGTACTGGACAGCTGTTTCGTCCTAGTTTGGGACTCTCCAGCAGTACGCATTCACCGGGATTCGAACCCAGGACCTTCTGGTTACAAGGCGAGCTTCATCTTTCTCAATAATATTACTTTTGAGATACATGCATTATGACGTCCAGCTATTTATTACACTTTTGTCACTGACGGCAGTGGCCAGGTTTATACGCACATATATATAATCCTAATTTCTTCATGAATTTTAAGAACAGTGTAATAAGGGAGCTGCTTTTCAACTAACCAAAGAATTTTATTCACAGATGGTAAAAGCTTAATCATCTGGAGGTCATCAGGGGGAATGACAATAAAAGTCCGTCCACTCATCACGAAAAAGTGAAAGGAAAAAAAACACTAAAGAAATATATGTCAGTCGAGTACTCCTCGTAAAAGGAGAGCATTAATTAGATAAACAATTCACCAAGAAGAAAATACGACAGTCTGAAGTGAAAAGTGAAAGTAGAATATATTATGGTTTCTAAGGCATTTTGAAATCAATGTTTTACAGATCTACCAAATTTTAATATTAGATATAGAGTGATTATTCATCAAGAACTTATTGTCCGAGAAATACGCTGGAGGAAATGAAGATAGACTGGGTATACTCTGAGTAGATATTCAAAGGACGTCACACGCCGCTCAGGATCTTGAATGGAACCCGGCTAGGTGTCTGGGGTAACACAGACAATCATGAGTGAAGCTAGCCAAAAACGTTTGCAGAAGAAGAGAGTTAAATGGAGGTGTGAAGCTGAAACCTTATATTCTACTCGGAACTCAAAGAACACATAATGACGATTCACAAAGATATTCTCCTGAATGACCATTCGTTGTAGATAATATTTTATTATGGATTTAAAAAGCCAAAATAGTTAAATACTAGGTGACTACGTATTGGTGCATCCTGTGTTGTGAAACTCTATATTAAATTATTGTTATTGCTCCTCCTAGTTCAAAGTGCAACATTGCGCTTCAACAACAAATCTCCATTTTCTTGTGATGGTTTGTAGGGATTTGATTGGTTTCAGGATTTCATCATGAGCTGACATTAGTTAGAGAACCATTGGAAAACCTGGGAGTACTGGACAGCTGTTTCGTCACACTAGTTTGGGACTGTTCAGCAGTACGCACCCACCGGAATTCGAACCCAGGACCTTCTGGTTAAAAGGCGAGCTCGTATACCATTAAGCCACTGGGACCCGATCCTGGGTTCGAATTCCGGTGGGTGCGTACTGCTGAAGAGTCCCAAACTAGGACGAAACAGCTGTCCAGTACTCCCAGGTTTTTTAATGGTTCTCTAACTAATGTCAGCTCATGATGAAATCCTGAAATCTCCATTTTGTTCTATTTTCTCCTGTCCTCTTCAACTGGTTAACCCTACAGTTGTCTATAATCTCTTATCTAATTCTCACGTGACCTCCTCCATGTTATCCCCGCACCAACGACCCACTCGTCATTTTCCATTCAGGTTACATTCGAGTAATGGCCTGCACTGAGCTCGATGTCATTCGACGGTCTCCTCAGTGTGTGTGTGTGAACAATCCATCTCCACTTTCTTCAACATATTTGTTGGATGATAGGTTCGTGGTTAGCTTGTTCCCAGCTAATTGTTTCTGACCGGCTGGCTAGCCATTTGATCTTCAGTATGGAGCCAGTGAAGAGGGTTGCTGATGATACACGTCTGCAGTGGCTTCTTGGAAATACTTTTCGTGACACTCTAGTAAAGTTTCTGTCCCATGTAGAAGAACTGACTGGTTGACTGACTGACTTCACATCTCTGTTAAAAATCCTAATCTTGTAATTTCTTTAGAATTAGTTCAGAAGATTGCAAAACTGCTTTCAGGTTGATGAAGGCCAACCTTGCTTTTCTCATTCTGACTTTGATATCCGCATTCTATGCCTACGTATTCTTGATTTAGAGTAACTGGTTGAAGACCAAAAGAAGTTGTGAAGTATTTGAAGAGTGACTTGTCGCTAATATAATAATTCAAAAAAACACCAATAATAATGAATTCATTGAATGGCACGTAAGAAACACTTGTCCGCTACCCACACTGATATTCAAATGTTATAAACCATAAAATCAATATTAGTTAACTAAAGTTAAGTCAAATATCACTTATACAGATGCTTAACACATTCTCTATTCTTTGAATTTCGTTTTTAATGTGCGTCGGTGGCACAGTGGTTAGGACTCTCGCCGACCATGCACATGGTCCGGGGTTCGAGCCCACGCCGGCGCATACCTGATATCTATGGTTGGCTTGCAAAATTTGGGCTACCGATATCCATGCTGAAAATTCCATACTTGTACCAAAAATATGGTGTGGAATCAAGCTGTAAATCAAAAATCAAAAAAAAAAATTAATGTCTGTAATGTTGTACAAATTATGACAATATTTACAGCCGTTTTTGCATCCATTTTGTTTATATGAGAGACTTTATTATTACTATTTAAACGTGCTGAATTGAGATTTCAAAGCGAATGGAAACGTTTTGCCGGCACATTTGAAAGTTGACCGTGTAAAAACGATTTAAATGTAAACTTAGAGAGCTTTACAAGTTCAGCTGACCTGTTTACACACTATCTTCTATATCATAGGTGATTATGGTCGATATATGTCTATTCAGGTCTTATAATGAGGATCATATTCTTAAAAGATTAGCTGGAAACTATTGATTTACCAGATCGTAGAATACCTTTCCTAGCTTTTATTAGGTCACTGGTGTTAAAGACATATGACAAGTTTTTATAAAAACTAATTTCATGAAATGTACACATTAGATAATAGGGAATACTAAAATACGGTTGCAGTCATGAAAATCTTCTTTTCGACACAGTCATCAACTCGGCTGTACATTCATGTATTTATGGTAAATAAGTTTTACAGCTAGTCTAGAAAACAATTTGTTGTTATCAATTATGGACAAGCTCCTTCTCTACAAAAATTATATTGATAATACATTCATTACTTGTGCTGAGAATTCGGACCTTAGATACCGACTCAAGACCATCAGTAATGTTCACTCAAACGTCGGCTTTACTTTAAATGTTGAGTCACACTCAATGTTCCATTTCCTCAGTGTTCAACTGCAAAGAAATGCTGATAACCCTCTGAGGGGATCTTTATATGAAAGCCCCACAAGGGATTAAGTGTTTGTCAACTTTCCGAATCGTGTTCCGCCAGGTAGGATGAGAAACCGCCGCATATATTCTTTTTCATCAAGGATCTGTAAAATATTTACTGAGGAATCTATTAACGGGGAAATACAACCTCTCTGAGGAATCTTGATAAAAATGTTTTCTCATACAGATTCATGGATAAGAACCTATAACCAAAAGGTACTTCTGAACAGGTCTGGGTCACTGCCCAAAAAATTCTGCTTAATCTCAAGTATAGAAGGGATACGAAGGCTAAAATTCTCCGCAAACGGATTTCAAAATCTCTCAGTAAAACATACTTTGCTGTCAGCCTGTTAGTGACATTTCCTTGCGAGAAACAATTCACTCAGAATGTGATTGACAAGCTTTTGTATTAGGTTACTTCAGTTGTTCATGTGAAGCCGAATATATCGTCCATGCCATATGTCCACTTGTAAAATGCACTCAGGAACACTATCTAACCTGGCTAGCGAAGGGAGAATGCGGGTGTATATATAGGGCCGTTACAGTACCTCTAGTGAGTTCAGGTCAGTATACTCCATTTGAAAAGTCCTTCGAAGTTATATACTGAAGGATCTCATCAAATCTCTTAATGGGAATGAAATCAAAGCATTTGGGAATAGCCGAAGCACTAGCGATCCAAAAGGTTGAAGCCCAAGTTATCTATCCAGAAGAAATACGTGCAACCATTGTCTGTACCATAGCTATCGTAAACAGTTAGTTCCCTCATTAGTGACTATTTTATTAGCTTTCTTATCCAGTCCTCCTGTTAATTTCTGTTGTTATTGCATTTTAATCCCTATTTGTAATTTTACTAATTTCCCCCTTGACGGGAAATAGTTCTGGGACTTCCTCACCCATTTACTACAGACACGCGAATGTACAGCCTAGTTGATGTTGACTGCATTCAAAAGAAATTTTTCTTCTCTAGAAATGTCTTTTAATATTTCTTATAAAAACTGATTTACTGAGATTTATAAAATCATTCAGTCAATGAACAGTAGGGTATTATTAATTTATCGTTATCGTTTTAGTGTGTACTGATCTTAGAGAACATGTTATTGTTTTTAAACTCTTGAAGAATCATAGACAAGATAATAATTAAAATTACTTCTGTTGCCACGTCAGCAACCTTGTTGTTACCTATCTACCCGATTTTTGTTTATGTATTTTCTAACCCTTTAATTTTCTTGCTTTTCAAGTTTGAGATTGGTTAGGGAACCACTGGAAGACCTTGAAGTGCTAGAAAGCTGTTTCATCCCTATTTTTAAGACCCTCCGTCAGTATGAGCCCACTGTTGCCAATGTACGAATCCAGGACTTCAGGTTACAAGGCAAAGTCGTAGATCATTCAGCCACTGGGACCCGATTAAATGAATCACGATATAACATGACTGGCTCTAGTCAGTGTCATCGGTAGTGATTATTCATGCTCACACCCGACTTGCTGTGACTGGCACTGTTGAGGTAAGCAATTACCTGGATTCTATGGGTAATTCATGACCAGTGAGATACAGCAGGTCGGAGGTGAGGACAGATATTTGTCACTGATGACACTGACTAGTGGTGGGGCTATATCATGAATTTGCAGAAGCTGGAATTCATGGGATGGCCATTCTATTGGATCCTGGTGGCTGAATGGTCTACGAGCTCATCTTGTAAGCAGACGGTCCTGGGTTAGAACCCTACGACGGTGGGTGCCTAATGATGGAGAGCCCAAAGTAGGACGAAACAGGTGTTCACCACTCCCAGATATTTCAATGGTTTTCTAACTGACGTCAGCTCATGACACAGTCCTGTAACTAATACAGAATATTTAGTAGCTCAGGTGGTTGAGTTTGATATGGTTACGTTTTCTGAGTTTGGTGTTTAAACTGGAAAGCATTAATTGTCATTCTAGACAATATCTTCAGTGTATCCATCAATATGAAGAGAACTTATTTCGATTCTCTATGAATTATACAACTTATCACATCTGTTACCTTATTGACTATCGCGTAAGCTTTCCTGTCTTAAAACTCCATTTTTGATTGATTAATCAACTACGATCACTCCTATTTACTGCTATTACTCACTAATAAACTATTGTACTTTTAAAATAAGTGAGAAGACGAATGTTTAGTCTTAATAAAGGGTACCATAGATAAAGGAACACATTCTGCCTTTAACACTCTTTTCTCTATATGACACAACGGACACAGAATATAGGTTTCGGTATAGTTAAACCATCATAGACAAAATCACAGGGACGCTGAAAGAAAGAAAGAAACTTGCTTAAGGATAATCGATATAAAATTCTTACTATGTGCGATAGATCTATTTATCCAAGTGACTGTTGATCATGGTACTTCAGGATCCTTTGAAATTCTTGACTGAATTTTTTGACATAACACTCACCCTAAACTCTAACTTGAACAGATAAAAGTAACTAGGGAATAAATAGAACACTGCACCTACCGTCATGAAAACATTCTCTTTTATAGCATGATTTGATTTGCAATGACCTCCTATAACGTTCCTAAAATCTGACTGGTTCTTGAAGGCTAAATTTCGAAATACCTCGACTTTTGTTATGATAATTTAACTTCGCCTAGGTTCTTTATTGGTCAGTACAGAAAAACTAAACAAACCTATGCCTAATATCTGATTGTCTCAGCTGTTTACATCAACTTTGTCAATCACTTCTGTGGTGTCATGAACGTTGCTATTATTAGGATATACGTCTTACGCCGGACTATCTATCTCCTTCGCTGTACTAAGGGTTGTTTATCCGCTTCTATTAGTATGAAAGTTACCTTTAAACATGCTCAAGTATTATCATATAAACAAATCTTGATTGAATCTAGTAGCTGAGTGGAACAATGACAACTGATGCTCAACAACTATTAAGTGACAGACCAGTCAATCAGAGATGGATAGATCTTTGTGCCAATATTTTCACATTAATCAAACGGCAAATGTTTTTGTCTTCTGAATTTAAAAGCCAACAAAAAGAAGAGTGTTTACTTAGTCAAATATCACCGTCAAAACACTAATGATTCTTACTATTATTATTTCCTTGGCTTCCGGTTGGAATATAGGATTTCAGCGGTACATTTCCGTTTCATCCAGTCCTCTGTAGTTCTCTTTAGCTGGCTGCATGACTGACTACAAGCTCTTATCTCCTGCTTCTTCTCACACAGTCACCTCCCTTTCACCTTCGAAAGCATACCCGATTCACCGTTTACCGTCCAAGTGCCATTCGAGAGGTTACTTCATTTGTGATATCCCTTGAAGGTCTCCACAGTGTGTGTCAACTGCATCCCCATTCTCTTTGGTATATTTGTTAGCTAGCAGGTTTTTGGTTGGTTCATTACTAGAGCTACTTGTTGCTAATCTTCCCTATCCAACCAGAGAAGGCAGTAGTTTACAAAAATGTGTACAGTGGCCTGCTGGAAGTGCTTTCCATGACACTCATAGTCTTTGGGACAGATAGGAGAACTGAACTGGGCATTAATGTTGAGAATCCGCTGAATGCAGTAGATTTCCACACTGATTTCAGACTCTTAAAGGTGTATCTTTCTTTCTGTTCCGATCATGGCTGTCTTTAACATCTACATTCACGCCTACTGCTTGTAGTTAAAACTATGCTGCCTATATAAGTACGTGAGGTGATTTCCTTCAAATTTATTCCTTTCATAGGGACTGGGGCTTGTTATTGTTGTTGTTGTCAGTTATTTAGGTATCTTCATCATCTCTGTCTTGTCTAAGTTCGCTTGAAGTCCTGTCTTTGGAGCTAAAATTTTGTAATCATCAGCAAAACACTGTTACTGTTAATAAGATACTTTCATAAACTTAAACTTTCTTTAGCCTAACTGTAAGAATATTTAAAGGAAGATCATTCATTAAGCATAAATTATTAATATTACTGTTATTGATCACATATAAGAAAAATATATTTTACTGTTACTAAACCGTTGGATATAGGGAAAGAGATTATTTTTAGCCTGCTACTTAAGAAAACTCTTAGCCAGTTACTAATTTATCAGACTGATTTGTATCACAAATTATCCTAAATACGTATAACTATCTTTCCACAGATTGATCACCTTTTGTCGTGCTCTGTACTTCTCTGAGTTATAGAATTTTCGTGTTTCATATATTCCTTCGTCGTTTATGAAAAATAAATCGAATGTTTTGTCAAGTCGAGTGGGAAATTTGACTATGTTTGTATGACTAAGTGTTTCCAGAAAAAGGCAGTCCGAGGAGTTGAAGTCACCAGTAATAACAGACAGAGAGTTGTCGAAGCTGGCAACAGCAAAAATGGTGAATTCGCCAGCAAAGATTGATAGATTTGATAGTGAGCAACTAAGAGTAATGTACATGTTTGTAACAAAGATTTGTTTAAGCAACGTGCCACATATTAGCTTGTTAATATTCTGGTTGACAGGCACTTGCATTCATGTGAAAAATGGGCTAAATCCATTCAGTCTAATTCACACCACCCTCTTCATTCACAACTCTCCACTTGTATCTCATCAGGCAGACAGACCAGAAGCTTATATAGAAAACTATATACTCGCACTAGTAAGTACAAAACTCAACCATACCCTACTTGGCTCGTGTTCTGTGCAATAAAGAAGGCATTAGACGTGAAACCTATAACTTATTAAATAGTCATTGGAAAAACTTGATCTCGTCTTTCCAATTCATATCATACATAGGTACAACGTTTTCTTTCTTTATTTTCCTTTTTTTGTTATGTGCTGTTTTGTTTCTCTCTTCCTTACTAACTCTACTTAAAACATTCTTCTTCGTTCTTTAACACTCTGTTTATCTCAACCTTTTTTTATCGCTTATGCCAGTAAATATGCAAGCATCTACTTTTCTAACACCTTCAACACATTCTGTTCACTTTTGGCTTTGCTACCAAAATGCTAATATATTGTTGTGAAAACTAACTGAGATTATCCATAATCTATGTAGAATTTCGTTGGTAATGTACTAACTGGATGCAATACTATAGTGAAATGCTGAGAATTCCATTCTATATCACAAGTAATGTTTAGGAGTAAAGCTAATTATTATTATTATTAAATTTATTCCCAGCTGTTACGTAACCCCCGGTTTCACTTATAATTGTTGGTGATTTGGTTTCACTGTAGAACATAGGGCTTCAGCACCACATCTTCATTTCATCTTTGTCATTTCTTTGCAGTCTATTTCAGCTAGCTACACGAATGCCAGTAAGCTGTCATTTCATCCTCAGACAATCTCCTCCAGGTCATCCTTCGTAGCTCAGCCAACTCGTATTTTCTCATTCTGATTGCGCTGGAACGACTGGTGCATGATGTTATTCAGTGGTCTCCATTTCCTTCTGGATGTTCACTGGGCGATAGGTTCATGGCTGTTTCGTTCCCCACAGTTCCTTTTTCCCTAATCCCTTCTGGATATCTGGTCTTCAGTATAGAGCAGCTGTTGATGAAAGTTGACAGTAGCCTGTTAGAAAAGCTTTTCATGATGCGCCAAGTTTTCAAACCATATAGCAGTAATCTTTCACAACAAAGAAATTGTTTGGGATAACCGTTCTCCTGATATAAAGCATATTTTGCGAATACAATGCATAGATGGTTTTGTTATCATTCTTAGTTTTAACAGCTTAGTATTTACGACATTAGCATTCCAGAGTAGTTAACATGCAGCTTTTCGAATGACACTAAATAGTTGAGTCACATTAGTCTAATTTATAGGACGCCAAACGAAGCATCGAACCTTATTAGGACAATTATATGGAAGGTGGATAGTACCACTAGACAGAGATATTGAATTGAATTCGCCATTCGCAAACTAATTCATGATTTTCATCATGAATTTGTGCTTACTTTCTTGATTAGAATTTAGGACAACAAAGAGATCACATAAATTGCGATCTGAATAATTTCAGCTTTCAAATGAAGATTGTGATGGTGTGTAAATTGCAAAAATAACGAATTAATTCGCAAAATAATGAATTTCATTTAACGTATCAATAGTTCATTAAAGTAGCTGGCCAGAATTCGGTTGGCTTGGGTCTCTGAGGAGAGTTAAACTAGGCACATCATTGATAATGTCAAATACAAATGAGGAAAACGGCCATTGTGAGGTTGGAATCATTTCGATCTAGCTGACTAGTAAGCACTACTTGTTAATATAGGTGGTACGGAACCCAACTGCTTATATCGCCCAATTAGAAGTATACACACACCCCTATGTGGAGATGGAGACATTATTGACTTACTTGGGTCCGGATATACTCATAAGCGGGGGTCTTTGAATCCGCACTAAACCCTCATTAGTCCGTTGACTTAGCATTCACTATTGACGTTACTATCCTCATGTACACATATAAATTGAGCATAAATTTGTAAATGTAAACATTACCCATTAAAGTAAGGCCACATTGATTTGAGTATAGTAAAACCACACAGTAAATAACTTTATATACTTTGTCAGTAATAGGTACGTATCCAAAAGCAAATCAAACTGTCAATACCACTTGACCATGAATGGCTCAGATAGTGCACTTTCGCCGTCCTATGAATTAAAGCCCTCTACAGACTGATAAGCAGGAAGTCACTAAATACTAGAATAACTAGAATATACTATACTAGTCCATATTATGAAAAGAATTACACACCTGTAATCTACTCATGGCTTGCGGGTGAATGCAGAATATGTAGACGTAACATAATTTAGTCTCAAGTTTGGTCACGCGTTGATATCATTACAGTACAAGTGGACAGCTGTTTCGGCTTAGTTTTGAACTCATCGACCATACTCACCCCTCCAACCCCTGGTTCAAACCCAGGACCATTCGGTTGAATGGTTTGAGAGTTTGCCTTGTAACCGGAAGGCACTGATTTTGATAGCTGAGTACTACTGTATAAGTCCTAAGCACTCCGTTACTGGTTTTCAAATATTCTCTAATTGACATCAGTCCATGATCGGATTTGAAATCAATCGAATCTTTGCAAACAAACTCCTAAAATAGACTTTAGTCATTTGGCTTAAATAAAACAATTGGCGTTGAAATATCAGACTTGAAAATCACGGGGTTTTGAAAGTTGATGAAGAAATTTCAAATAAAAACAAAAAGACGTGACAATCGAAGTCAAAATTCTTTCCTTTCATAAAATTGTCTAATTTCTTGTTGAATGGCGTTAGCACTAAATGATTATTTGAATTTCTTGACTCTATTATTTAGCTTATACACAGATATTATGCAGTCCATGCAGAGCATGTTTTAAGATAAATAACTGAGAGAAGATTATTAATTCGGATGCAGTTGTATTTTTTTTTTTGAACTCTGTGAATTCACATTGAAGTAAGAGCTGAAGAGGTCGTCTAAATGGAAGATGAAGTTTTCAACGAAATTAAATCACACATTTCAGAAAATATAAAAAACATATTAAATTAGTATCACATTGTTATTATTCTTCTCTAGGATTCCAAATGGAACCTGGAGCATCAGCAGCGTATCTCCATTTACCTCTGTCATCTGTAATCCTCATTTTGGCTGCTCTTTAAGACTGATATAAGTATAAAACTTGGGCACTGTGGTATAAGACTGCCTTACAATCTCCTCTATGTTGCACTCGGACTCATATCCAACTCATCGTTTTCCATTAGAGTCCCACTCAAGGTCCTGACGTGATGTGTTACGTCACTCAGTGGTCTCCTCAGCGTGCAACTATATTCAAAGTGTGTTTCATCTATGAATTCCGGAAACACTGTGGGCTTATGTTCCTTGTATAGTTGAAAGAATACTCATCAGCCACATGGGAGGTCCAGGTTCGATTTCAACTCTCTTCCCACCCGTCTAACCGACTCTACTTGTACACACCTGGTCTCGCTGGCTAGCAGATAGCAACCTCAAAAATAAGGAAGACTGCGGATAAGGTTATCAGCCTCACATCTACTAAAATTTTAAAAAATAGTTGAAATCTTAAGCGCCACTGAGAGAATGAACAAAATGATTAAATGAAACACAAGAACTTTATTTTTCCTGGTAAATATTAATTAATCTCATCTCTACTGAGAACTATTACTGAGTTCAACAGAAGAAACTTATACTCTCCTTAGATGACACCATACACAGGATTAGAAACAGACTGGGAACTGCACAATGCATATGCACATACACGCACACATACACACACACGTACACAAAGCATACACACTTTTCTCTGCTTTCAGGTTAAGAATTTCCCATTCATTTAGGCGATAGGTAAATTAGTTTCTAATATTACTACGGTATGATCTATAAAAATGAGATTTCTTCTTTAATGGGCACTTCTAATTACTATTGTTATTATTCAGTATTCTTGTTCCACTATTGTTGACTATTTTCAATCAACTTAATCTTTCTTGTGTGTGTGTGTGTGTCTGTGTGACAGGAGTTATGAAAGTAGAACATCCTAAATTTCACAAATAATAATAACAATATCAATCTTAAAAAAATACCCTTTCATTTTTGTGCGTATGTGTGTGTGTGTTCATGTTTGTGTGAGCGCTCAATGTAACATACACATGTATATTATTATAGGTGTAACGATTCAATCACACAATGACTCTGATTATTGTTTGCTAAAACAAGATCATAAATTAATCAATAATATATCGTACCTTTCTTTTCTTGTTGACCTAAAATCTTCACACGATCAATTTATAATCTATAAGAAAAGAAAAAAACAGAGAAGTAGAGTTAGATAAATCGATAATATGAATGGCACATCAGCAGTTGTCGTCTTTTCTGCTGTGAGATTATTCCATTTTGTGAGTGTGTGTGTGTGTGCGAGCATGTGTGTCGCTTAGTTGGCTAGTTAGTTAGTTAGGTAGTTAGTTGAATGGGTAACTGAAAACCACGACTAACTATGAAAAAGTATAAGAATACGAAAGGGTGACCATATCTATTTTCTGTTTTTCTTTCTATTGCCTTATGGATCGATAAATAGTGTATTGATTATTTTTTAAATGTTTCATTTGGATATATATACATACTAGGCAAATAATCAAATACTACTACTAATGCTTCTAGTAGTAATAAAAAATATTTGGCCGAAAAATGGAATGAGTTGGTTAAAATGTCGTAAAACTGGGTAGAGAGGATTTATGTAAATAATTAAATATATGTCAATTGTTACATTTCCGTCACCAACTGACATCAGTCAGAAAAATCTAGGGAGCAACGAACAACTGTTTCCTCTTAATTTACGGACTCCATAGCTATGCTCACCTGCAAGATCTCTAGGGATAGAACCTGCTGTTCTTAGGTTGAGAGACCAAGCTTTCTGAAGCATTCAGTCAACTGGATTGAAATTCAGTGACCTTTAAATTATAACTCCGTAAACTTATGATATAGAATCATCACGTATTGGATTTGTGGGGATTTTGTTTGATTGGTTGGACGATTTTCATCATGAGCCGACATCACTAAGAGAACCATTAGAAAACCTGGGAGTACTGGAGAGGTGTTTTGTCAGTCTAGTTTAGGACTCTCCGACAGTGTGCACCAACCACCAGGGTTCGAACCCAGGGCCTTCTGGCTACAAGGCGAGCTCGTGAACCATTAGGCAACTGGGACCTGATCTATTTGCCAGTGCATGAATTCTAACTGCTGCGAATTCATGACATAGCACGATCACTTCTCAATGTCTTCTTCGAAAAGTTACTGCCTCACGTTCAACCTACTGTACCCCACTGTTCACGTTAGTATTATCCTCATCCATTTCTTCAGTGTGCATCTATTTCATCTTGACATGGTGAACCCCACTGGTAACAACTTCCTACTTTAGCTTCAAGAAATCCATTCAGCAGTCATCTGTGAGCTGGCAACTGATATTGTGGAATTTTCGGATTATTTTCTTTGGTTCTATTTTCGTCACAAAAAATCATCAGAAACTGTATGAGTTTATTCCCCTTTTCGAATTTGAATGAACCAAGAACAACAGTTTTTTACAGAATAATATGTCACCATCATTTGTTTCGGTGGCTTCTCATCAGCTGTTCACAGCTCGAATAAATTACTATCAAGTTTGTGTACAGAAACAATTTCAACATACTTGCACATTTTACATGATGTCAGTTGACAGGAGGTTCTGGACTTCGTAAACAGTGCTCAGAAAATTCCGCTTATATAGTTTTTACACAGGGAGTTCAAGTTTAA
This sequence comes from Trichobilharzia regenti, assembly GCA_944472135.2. Taxonomy (NCBI): domain Eukaryota; kingdom Metazoa; phylum Platyhelminthes; class Trematoda; order Strigeidida; family Schistosomatidae; genus Trichobilharzia; species Trichobilharzia regenti. The sequence continues at coordinate 20,384,429 of OX235263.1, read as the reverse complement.
ACAAAGTCAGTGCATGCATACAATGGTAAAGGAGTTATATTATAAAGATGGGAGATGCATAAGATGATGAGTAACTAATACATCGGGTGACAATGTACTGAGTTCAATTCAAATCATATTTATTTTTGATTTTTTGATTTACAGCTTGATTCCACACCGTATTTTTGGTACAAGTATGGAATTTTCAGCGTGGATATCGGTAGCCCAAAATTCGCAGGCCGACCATAGATATCATGTGTGCGTCGGCGTGGGCTCGAACCCCGGACCATGTGCATGGTAGGCGAGGATCCTAACCACTGTGCCACCTACGCACAAGAAACAAGCGAAATTACACTTTATCAAAAGGGGTGGTATGAGGTTCAAGGCAAAGGTTACTTAATCGGATGAAAGAGAGAATTAAAAAAAAATCCAGTTACCAGGTTGACTTCTTCGCGAACAAATAAATCAGGTTTCAGGCGCTTGATGGAGATTGCTTCTGTAAACCTGAGGAGAATTGCGCTTTTTCATTCTTTGATAACTTTAAAGGATTCTGCGATTTCTATCTCATGACCCGTAACAAAGAGATGTATGGTAATGTCACTATTGTAAGTGTTTGTTCCCTTGAAACGTTGACGTTTTGAGTAAATGGTAAATAAAATGGTGGGTGTGCCCTTCTTTCCCTTCTGCCAATGTAGTTACTCCAAAACATACATGTAAATTTGAATACACAGTTGGAGTTAACATGAGAAGGGTATCTGTCGACTTCCAACTGTACTAAGAAGCATGTTGTCCGATAGACGGGAACCAGCTTAGCTGCAGGATAGTGGCTCTGGCTAGTGATGTCCTCAATCTTCTATTGGCTATTGCCACTGTATAACCAGGTATCTCCTTGATAAGATTCGGGAGATGGAAATCAGAAAATCCTTTAAAATTATCTCAGTGGACAAAAAAACCTCATTTCAAGTTTTCCAAAGCAGCTGTCCTATGCTGCCTACGTTGGAGACAAATGAATGTAGGTATTGTTTTTTAATGAAAAGTCAAATGAATAGATTATGACATCTCTTTAGCACAATTAGATCGAGAGATTCTCAATTTATTTATAAAATATTCAGTGTAATTGTACTGGATCATCCGGTAGGCCGTTGAGAATGAAAAGAAAGTAATATGTTGGGTATATAGGACGATTCTTAAAGATTTGAACTTGGCGAACGATTTATATCTAATTTCAGATGAACTGCAAGATCTACAAGTGATAACATCAACTCAATGGGAAGGACAGCGAAGATACTACTTCGGTTGGACACAGAGAAGACAGAGGTGATTAAGATACCCAAGCAATTATAGCTGGCATCAGTCATTATCAATGAGAGAAATTCGAAGGAAGTTACTTCTTTCACTTAACTGAGTAGCGTCATTTCAACGACAGGTGGCACAGATAAAGACGTCAAAGACAGCTGTGGTCGCTAGGCGCGAGACAGATGTTCACCACTCTAAAATCAGTTTGGATATCTGTTGCAATCATCAAAAGAGAAAACAATTTGGATTTTCAACACTAATGTCAAGTCAATCAGTTCTTATACATAGTTCAGAGACTAAGCATACTGCCAAAAGCATTTCGAACAGCCTTCAGACCTATTTCAACATCTGACTTCGCTTTATACTGAAGATGAGATGACCAGAAAGGATTAACAAGAAGAGACTCTCACAATGAACCAACCAAGAACCTGCCACCCAGCAAATATGCTGAAGGAAGTGGGCAGATGGATTGTAGACACACTGGGGTGAGCGTTGACTGACACTCACTCACTCTAAATCTTCTAGTGTAACCTGAATGGGAGGCGATGAGTTGGGCGTGGGGGTTGAAGGAGATGGTGTGAAGTTGAGGTGATAATGTTTGGGGAATCGTGGAATCAGCCGAAGAAAAATGCAGAGAACAGGACGAAATGGAGAAGTTCTGTTGAAGGCCTATGCTCCACTTCGTACTTAAGAAAATAATAATAATAATTACTGGAAGTCTGTCGTTAGCCCCAGGTTACGTGATTTAATGAAATACAACTTTACAAATTTGCCATTCCTTATGCACAGGAGATTTACCGAGTACGGTTTTCTCACTTCCAGGCTTTGTAGAACTGTCAAGTTTTCATTTAATGCCGCGTGACAATCTTTTAACAATACGCTTTTCTTACACTACACACGTTGTTTAGTTTCATAATGAACAGTACCGAAATATCCTCTAGCAATATGTGAAGTTGTTAAAGCATCAACACGAAGGAAAACTGTATTTTTTCAGAAGAATGGTGCATCCTTGTCACCTTGTTCCCTTTCGAATGATCCAGTGTCCATTAGTCATAAACTATGTATGACTTCGTGAAGTTTTAACGAGAAGACATGACTGATAGGGTTCACGAAGTCAGATATGAGGATAGCTAACTGCTAATGACAGTGCGTGACAATGGAATTGTATATGACCGATTGACTGAACAGAGAGTTTATAGTTCATCGAATTCTAATCCAGTAGCCGATTAGTTACATTCTGTTCCCGTAAGGTTGAAGCCGTGGGTCTAATATCTGATAGTATTATGAGTCAGCCGGGAACCAGATTCCAGACGTCATTCATGGCTGGCGACCATCCTATTCTTGAACCATTGACGTCACGGTAATAATAATTTAAACATCTGCAAACAGAATACAAAGATTTTATCTGTTAAAGGTAACTATAACAGACCTAATCTCACATTGGTTTATGTGTATACTATGCTTAAAATTAATTTACGATTAGCCGAAAGGGGGTTAGATGCTTACTAGATGTCACTAATTATGGGGTTTGACAGATTATTTAAGGAAAAGCAACCTTTTTCTGTCTGATCAATAAATATTCCCTCTTACTGAACTGATAAACAAAACTGATAAAGACAGAATTATTTCTCTTGGATACACATTTAGATCTTTCTGGTGGGTATGAATAAAAATAGTTTCATATGTTTGTAAACGTCTTCATCAGTCTGAAACCAGTTTGGAAATCTTCTACACTCAGCATAGGGAACGTGATTCGCATTTTCAACACAGATGTTAAGTCGGTCCTTCTTTGTGGGTCGGAAACTTGGCGTGTAATGAAAAAGATTTCCAACAGTTTTCAGACTCTCATCAACAGATGCCTTCACTGGCTTCATATTGAAGATCAAATGACCAGAAAGAATTAGCAAGAAGAAACTTTGGCTGGGAATAAACCAGCTCTAAGAGCCGATCGCTGAACAAATGTGTAAGAGAAAATGGTGATGAATTGATCGGGTATACACTGAGGAGACTGTCGAATGACACCGTGCGTCAGGCCATCACTCGAGTGGAGTCCGAATGGGAAGCTACGAGTTGGTCATTGGTGATAGGGTGACATGGAGGAGGTCATGTGAGGAAGAGATAAGAGAATGTTGGCAATCATGATCCAAGATTAAGAGGATGGCAGAAAACAGAAGAAAGTGGAGATGTGTTGTTGAAGCCCTATATTCAACTAGGAACCCAAGGGAACAATAATAATAATAATAAGTTAGTGAATTTCGCTTAGAAATGTTCCAAAAGAAGTGAGTAACTGTGCTAGGGAATGAGTCTCTATGAAAGGTTATTTCGTGTAAAATTCTTATTTGAAAATATTTATAGAACCAGATATATATATATACAATTGTACAGCTTGGTAATAAATTCGTTGAAAAGAGTCTCTTCGCTGAATCACTTGTTTTGATTTTCTGTATGTTCTCTCATCAACCTTGGTGTAGAACCGCTGTCAGATATCAAAGGAAGTAAAACAAGTCACTGGAGAATGCTGAATTATAAGCAGACAGGGCAGAAACTATATGAATTCAATCAGTAACGGAATTCAGTAAAACAGAGGAAGGTCGTCTTAATTGCCCTCGTACTTATCTTTCATACGTAGCACAATATGAAGTCACAGATTTACTACTATGCTTTTCCAGTTTTTTATTACCATGTATTAGGTACACCTCCTTCACCTACCTGGGAAGCATCATCTCAACTACAGGCGGAACTGACGAGGACATCAAAGCCAGAATCGGAAAAGCAAGACAATCTTTCATTACTCTCAAATCTGTGTGGAGGTCGACAGCACTCAGCATGAAAAATAAGATCCGGATTTTCAACTCCAATGTGAAGCCAGTCAGTGCTACTATACGGACCAGAGACTTGCACTGCGCGTCATGAAGAGCATCTCAAACAAACTTCAAACCTTCATTAACAGCTGTCTCCGCTCAATACTCAAGATCAGATGGCCAGAAAAGATCAGCAACAGAAAGGGATCTCTGGCAATGAGCGAACCAATCAGGAACCGATTGTGAAACAAATAGGCAGAAAGAAATGGAGATGGATTGGCTAGCCATACTCTGAGGAAACCATCAAGTGACATCACTAGACAAGCCATTGCTCGAGTGGAACCCGAAAGGGAGGCGGCGAGTTGGTCGTCAGTGCAAGGGTGATTTGGAGGAGGTCATGCGAGGAGGAGATGAAAGCATGTGGACAGACCTGGAGCAGGGTGAAAACGTTGTCAGAAAACCGAAGGCAATGGAGGTGCGCAACTGAAGCCCTATGTTCCTCTATGAACTAAAGGATACAATAATAATAATAATAAGTACAATTTGGTTTGGAATTATATTGCTTACAAGCATGCAACAGTAGTCCCCTCAAACTATTAACTATGTATATCGCCCCTAAATAGCCTTTAAATTAGCCGTCTGATCTCTTCAGATCGCAGTCGTACACAATTTAGACATTGATGTTAGATGAGTGAAGACAATTAGCAGGGAGTTAGATACCTACCTCTCGTGTTTATTGGCAATCTTCTGTATCCTCGATGGGATTTAAATCAAGCGGCAAAGGTTAATAAAGCAGAATTTAATGAATTCATCAAAATTTCGGCAGAACACTTCAGCTGAATACTCTACATACAAGGACATATATATATATATATATATATATATATATATGGCATTAGAATGATAGTGGGAGATGTAAGAGTGTTAAGCAAATGAACTACATTGAATCACTCATACAAAACGACAATTGTGAATCATTTTCAGGCCATGTTCAAGTTGCTTAGGTAAAAGGAAGTTTGAGAGATTAAGGCAGTAATGCATTACAGTTTGGTTATATCACTTAAGTAAACATTTAGTAATCAGAAAATCAACTTGAAAATACCAGGCACTGTAAGCTAAATAATACTGATAATTATAGTAATGGTAGTAATAATATTAATATTAGTTAAGATAACAATACTGATAAACGATATTTTTTCAATGAATCAAGAATAATAATAAAAATAAGAGATAGAACAGAAGTAAAACAAAATAAAGACATTATTAATAATAACATTTGACAAGTAAAACATATTACCACGATAAATTCACAATGACCGCCACTTCCTTCTGCACACAGAAACCGCGTTTATAAATTCTAAGTGCACAAGCCTCTTCACCTGCAAGCGTCTTCCTCTTTGTTTGTCTTTTCACAACAGTGAATCATTTGACAGAGTTAATATCATGCCTTTGACTTCAGCTGTTTTGAACCAGTTTAGCAATCGCCTTTCTGCACGACGTATGTATATACCTCCACTCAAATTGATATACCTAATCTGATTTGTTGAGGGTTGGCGATCAGTCTTTCCTGACTGTTGAAACACCACCCACTTAGTGGTGTTAAGGGATACAAGTTTTTCAGCATAAAAAGTTCTTTTTGATAGCTTTGTCGAACCCTAGTTTGACCATTTCTTATGCTTCATCAGCTTTAAATTGCGAGTATATACATACAGCTTCATTTGAAAATGTTTGGATTGTTTTACTGAAGTTCATTTCTTTACAGTTTTTATTGATGATCTCTTTAGGATTTTCATTCTTAGTTAAAATATCCTTAACAGTTTTTTATTTCATATTCATTTGTATTATCAAAACAACTTTCACGTGTTCTATTGAACAATGTTCTGAATAGGTTGTGTTGAGAATAGATTGGAACGAAGCTTTTAAAATGAATGTACTGTCTCTTCCTACTTTGCTGATTTCCACTGTCGGATTCGCACATGCATCACACAGTATCATAGTCAGAAATGGTACTGGTGAGGTTTTCCGACTCACTGTAGACTTCATGTAGAACAGAATTAAATACATTGATTGGTCACTGGAATCCGTTAAGTACTTCGTGTTGGTGCTGTCAAAATTTCGCCAGCCAATTTTAGAATAGGGTCAGTCGGCGGTAACATCAAGGACTAAAAACCCGTGGCATTGGTTACACCCTAGTTACCAATCAATATATTGTAGGTTTGTTTGTGTGTAATGAAACCTTATGATGGGATAATATCAAACCATAAAAGCGTTTGTGATGATGGGATAAATAGCAGACAGGATTAATAACTCTTGGGATAGTTGATCGTTATTCAATGAGTTAAGTTTATAATCTTCAGATAAGAATTCAGATTCAAGAGTCATTTTGTAGGGATTTGATTTGTTTCAAATATGACCACGGATTGACAACAGTTAGAGGATCACTGAGTAATGGACAGCCGTTTCGTCTAAGTTCGAGACTCATTGGAGGTATAAAATTATTGTGCTTATTAGTTTTCATAGGCTAGCCATTAAATTGGTTCCCAGTGGCTGAATGGTCTAAGAGCTTAACTTGCATCAAGAAAGTCTTGGGTTTCTACACCTATGGGTGTATACCTCTGAAGAGCCTTATACTAGAAGGAAATAATTCACATGAAAATAGTGATTTCTGGATAGACTAAGTATTGTTTAATTTAATGTAGCACAAATTACTGTCACCCATCATCAAAGAAAGTTACTGTTCAACTCAACGTTTGTAAATATATGCTATTAACAAGAACAGTCGTCTTTGTTTCATGGATGCTCAGAATAGTTTCAATCACTTTCAAAGGCTTTGTTATGTTGTTATGTAATCAACCGATAGTTTAAGCAGGTACTAGATGGGAGTTTCTTCCCGATTTGAGACTCTTCAGCAATACGCAAGTGATATTCAACAGTGGATCAAATCATGAACATTCAAGTTACCAACCATTTAGCCAGTAGGGAAGTGGTCGGGTGTTTCATTGGCAGTCAACTTGCCAGCCACACAAATGATCTGGATCCGATTCCCGGACGACGCACTCCTAATTATCGCCTAATTGACTAACCGATAGTAATCTTGAAAAAAACAGGCAAGACAGTACGTGTGACTAACAGTCTGATCCTGTAAAAACAAAACCATCACTATTGAAACTTCAAGCTTTGAAACCCACATGGAATGCATGGAACGAATGAAGAATAAATAGTAAATCGCCTACCTGTCTAACCATATTATTGACATATATTATTTTCAAATTAAGCCAGTTATACAAAACTGTTAACCAATACTATCAGATAACAGACACGCAGATATTGTTTACATTTTTGAAACAAACGGAAATCACTATTCAAGATAATAACAGTGTAATGCTAATTTTCATCATCGTCACCACCATCATCATCATCATCATCATCAACATCATTACACCACCTCATCAACCTTTTAGTGATAATAATAGATACTTTGTCTATAAATCAGTGTTTCAGATGACTGTTGGTCAGTTCAACTAAAATCATATATGAAATTCATTTGTTGAACGTATTTATTACAGGTGAGTAAAATTCATCAGCTATAATTAGCATCCTTTATGTGTAGAGGTGATTATATGTGTGCATGTATGTAGGTAAGTAAACCTGTTGTCTGATGAATAGTTTATGTTCAGACAAAATTGAATTTTTAAATTACCCAGCCTCAAATGACATACAACATTGAAATTGGTGTACTATGTATGCGTAAATGAAATAAGACATAGAGCTAATAACGAGAGAGTGGTAATTTAACAAGTAGGTCATGTGATCAGGATGTAATGTTTATTGTATATGGTGTTTGAAACGTGGCCCATTCGAATCACTACCCCCCCCGTCGCCCCTACTTCAATGATTAAGTGGTTCTCTTTCGTTATGCAGAAAAACTATGCCAAAATCGTAGAGATATTTTTACTCTTCAGCGTCTTAACAGTTATTTTGATAGTAATTATAATAATGGAGAAAGACAGAGAACTGAAGATGTAACTACTAACTAGGTTTTTGGATCAGGTCTGTATTGGCTTTTGAGGTTGAACTGTACACTCAGTCAGTTAGCCAGCCAGCCAGCAGTTATCTCTCACCTTAGAAACTAAGTATTAGACTAAAATTTAGACAGATTTGTTTCAGTGGTCAAATTGTTTGAACAATTAGGTTAAAATTGTTGCTAGACGCGCCAAATATACTACTGAATTTGTTTTTCATTCATTTTGATAGAGACAGTTTCATTCACAACTATTTTTCACGTTAATTATTAGATTATGGACACAATTCGATAGTACAGTGTCTAATGTCTGTTGACTTTAAATAAGATTTTCTCACTTTAAATACAGTCTATACTGTCGTATATAATTCACTAACTATATAAGTGTAAAATTTAAGGTACTGTGTTCTAGAATATAATTCTATACTGGATACTTATTTGATTCAATTAAGACTTTTCTTTTGATTGTGATTGGACCGAAGGGCTTGGCCTGAGGTTAATATGTCGGCTTCGCGTGCATACGCTCTGACGACGTCTGATTATTATTCCCCTTGAAGCAAACTGACAGGTGATGACTGCTACTAGAATCCAAGAGGTGAATTTCATCCTATTTGAGACTCGTCAGCTCGACGTAACTACATTCCCAAGTGAGTGAGCCACAAGAGGCACCTATTGTACAGCAGGTGCCAGCTTCTATCTCAGGTGGTCTAGTGCTTGACACTTGAGCTTTTGGGTATTGGTCTTGAGCCTCAGGGGAAACGGCATCAATCACTCACTCACTCAATCACTCACTCACTCACACTTCTGGGAATGCGGTTATATCCAGCTGGCCAGTCTTGAAAATGACGAATTGTGGGTTGTCCTGAATTCCACTGCTATTCACCCTCCACGATACGAGATATGTTTATTTGATTTCGTGCACTCACGCATACACACACAAAGTGATGATATATTATTATTAACTGTATGACATTTTGGGCACAATGCTCACATGTCAGTTAATTCACAGTACTTTCACACTTGTTTTATACAGTTTTCTTGACTTTCCCTGTTTAATGAGTGGAATATCCCCGTGCTGAGTGAGTCATAAGAAAAAAGACAATAAGCAGCGAAGAAAATTTTCTTTTCAGCAAATTATTTTCAAGAACTGTACAGTTACATTTATATTTAGTAAAAAGTTCCCAAGACCAGTCATTTATTGATAAATTTGTCCTAGAAAATGTATCACTTAGAGTGGAGTGTAATCTAAAAGTGCGTGGCTGATTGGAGATTAGAAAAACGAGGCAAAAGTCGAAATGACACAATATGTGTTAAAAAAAAGACTAATGAATGCAATTTTATTAAATGGAGTAAAACTAATGGAAACACGTTAAAGTGTTTACATAAAATCTGTATGAAAATTAAATGGTATTAACAAACACTAAAAGACTGATTACAATAGTAATAGTAAATAAGAATAATTGTAATAGTAAAATTACTCTATAGAATGAAGCTAAATTATGCCTAGAAAGTTACTCTGACCACTGTGAGGTAAGTGAACGCAGAGATTAGGTGTCAGATAGCTTGGAGCCAGTGGTTTAGCTATGAATGTTCAAGCTCCATTCATGCAGTATTGAGGCGCGCTATGTAGCACTGTGAAGCAGTCGTGTGGCGGTGCCCGGCCTCCAGGGTTGACAAGATGCTCTTGGATAAAACTACTGGTATTCAAATGTTGGTTTGTAGGGATTTGATTGGTTTCAGGATTTCATCATGAGCTGACATTAGTTAGAGAACCATTGGAAAACCAGCTGGGAGTACTGGACAGCTGTTTCGTCCTAGTTTGAGACTCTTCAGCAGTACGCACCTACCGGGATTCGAACTGATGAAGAGTCCCAAAAACTAGGACAAAACAGCTGCCCAGTACTCCCAGGTCTTCCAATGGTTCTCTAACTAATGTCAGTTCATGATGAAATCCTAAAACTACTGGTATTCTGTTTTCCTCCTCAGGCTAACCAGACTGGGTAGTGTTCCTGAATGTGCTTGTGAACTTGACGTTGTGAATAGTTAATATGCTTTGCTGCACAGGAACAAGTTAACTGATAAATATACATTTGGTAAATACAAATACGATAGTATAGCTCTTGAGAATGATTCGTGGAGATTGCGTCATATTTGGTGTTGAGTTAATGAGCACAGATTCAATGATTAGCCTCTCTCTCTCCGCTTAACTATATCACCTTTTAATACTTTCAACCTTTCCAATTCTAATTTATTATTTCATTCAAGTGATTAAATTATGATAGGCAAGCTATGCTTTCCAGATTATTTAACTTGACAGGGTAGATAATTCTAGGTTTGGCTAAATTTTTATGTTTCAATAATCTAATTGACCCCGATCTACTGAATTTACCTGTATAATTGACACAATAGTCATCATAAGGTATTCGATAAATTATATTGCTTTTCTAAATTGGATCTATTTTATCTCTGAGTGAGTTAGTTGGTTTAAACGCCACCCTAACTCCTACCTTATAAAGAATCCTACATGGAAACGCTAATATTCCTTCTTTATATGGCAGAACTATACAGGCTTTGGATTCTATATTATTTATGATATTTTTATCATTTTCATTACTAATCTTATTTTCTATGTGAATGGTCATACATTTCTGAATGAATTCTGTGCGTAGTTATTCACTAGCAATAATTTCTTTCAGGATTTCATCATTAACCACTGGAAAACCTGAAAGCATTGAAAAGCTGTTTCGTCCTAGTTTATCACTCTCCAGCAGTACTCAACCACTACCAGGTTCGCTACCAGGACCTTCAGGTTACAAGATGAGCTCGCAGATCTTTAAGCCACTGGAACTTGTCCAATGACCAGTCCATGAACTCCAGTTTCTGCCAGCCTATTCACGATATTGGTTCCCACTGCATGAGAGCTTTGGCCGCTGTTGGTGACATCATGATGGCCACTCCCTCGGTGTGCTCATGGTTGTCCTCTAGGTGGCCGGAATAGATTACTGTCTCTCCAGTAGGTAGTTGGCACCTTCCAGTTCCGTTCCATCTGCTTTCGCAGATTCCCAACACTTCTATTCTTTATTATTCTCATTTCTGCGGCTATCTGGGCAGCCTTTCCAGTTTCGTACATTGTGCGAACATTCCAGGTACCCATCCTTACTTTTGCTTTCATCGAAAGAAGGCACATCGGCTGACTGGCTTCCCGAAGGCTTTCATCAGCCTGCGTCATTTCACTTCCCCGATTCCAGAGAAAAGTAAGGCTATTGTTTATGTTTTTAGAATTTTTAATATATCTATTCGTTGAAGTTTCTGTAGCGATTTGGTTGTTTTACAGGGGTGGAGTTGCTAGCACCACGCCTCAACCCTCCCTCTTTACCCGGACTTGGGACCGGCGAGAAAACTAGTAAGCTAGTAGCCTAGCAAGCTAGTATCTGGCGAGCCCTATGTTCCACTAGGAACCCAAGGGAGCAATAATAATAAATAATAATTCACGATATAGATCAACTAGTTAGTCATCGGTGGCCAGTATTTGTTCACACTGTCGAGCTGCTTTACCCCGCTGGTCATGAAATACCACTAGAACCCAGGTAACTACTCACCTCAATAGGGCCAGTCACGGCAAGTCGGGTGTGAAGACAAATACTCACTATCGATGACACTAGGCGTCGGTGGCACATTGGTTAGGACTCTCGCCGACCATGCACGTGGTCCGAGGTTCAATCCCCTGCCGAAGCATACCTGATATCTATGGTCGGCCTGCGAAATTTGGGCTACCGATATCCATGCTGAAAATTCCATACTTGTAACAAAAATACGGTGTGGAATCAAGCTGTAATAAAAAAAATAACTAGCCGATCCATATCGTGAATAGGCTGGAAGAAACTCGGATTCATGGGTCTGTGAATCGGGCGATAGTGGCTGAATTAATGGTCTGCGAGCTCACCTTGTAACCAGAAAGTCCTGGATTTGAACACTAACATTGGATACGTACTATTGGAGAGTTTCAAACTGGGACGAAACAGTCATCCAGTACTCTCAGTTTTTCCTGCGGTTCTCTAAGTGATGCCAGCAGCATTGATTGACTGTTGTATAGCATGAATAGCCTTCTGAATCTCCATAGTGTGTCCGTAATTTATCGGTGGAATTCTTGTCAAACAGGCATACGGTCCGATACATTTCTAAACTTTGCACAGGCAGTAGTAAGGTGGTTATAAACAGACGCTTAGGCGTGAGACTAGTAATCCCATCCTTTACAAACAGCACCACCACTACCAGAACTTCAAGGCTCAGTCATGTTAACCCTATATGTCATTGAGAAAGTAAAGCAGTGAATAATAAAGGTAGTTTCAGATGCATTAAAAATGAAACCCAACAACTAACTAGACACAGGTCGTTATCTTATACTTTGAACGTCTGACTGAAGAATAACTACCTATTCACAGTGTTAATATCAGTAAGATATCTAATTTCTATACCAGGTTCTGGTTACAGTGATGGCCTTCAAAGTCAGCTCTACATCTTTTCACAGTTTGGGGACAGAAGACAAGGAGTTCCCGATTTATAACCCTGGCAGTGGGTGCGTAGCGGTGAAGAGCCCCGAATTAGGATAAAACAGCCGAGCAGTACTCTCAGGCTTTCCAGTGGTTCTCTAACTTATATCAGCTCTCAATGAAATCCTATAACTCATCAAATCAAATCCCTGGAAACCAACACTTAATATGGCTCAATAGTCTACGAGTTCGTCTTGTAACCAAAAGGTCCTGGTTTCGAAACCCCAGAGGGTGGGTACTAATGAAGAGTCCCAAACTAGGACAAAACAGCTGTCCAGTACTTCCAGGTTTTCCAGTGGGATGTCAGCCTATGATGAAATCCTCAATGCAATGTAAGTCTCTCGATGTGATGTTAAAGGAGAAGATTGAGCCTGAGGGCCAGGAAACTTACCCTGTCAAAACAACAACACCACTGCTGAAAATCCAATAAGTTTCACTTCGCGTGATCTAATGGATGGAGACTGGCGATGGAATCCAGGATGCACATTTCGTTCTGTTTGAAATTCGTCAACTGGAATCTTGAAGTCACACATGAAATGAAAACAAATAACTATCGACAAAACAATACGAAGACTCAATTAATCTAAATCGCATAGTGTATTTCAATAACACATTTCAAACAGCCTTATCACACACACCTTTTTGTTATATGAATATATATATAAGTGATGAAGCGTTGAGAATTGAGAGAGTAAGCCTAGGTCAAGTTAAAAGGCCATAACTAATGTAAAAATAACAATAGAGATGAGTAAATTAATAGAAGAGCAAGATTATCCGTTTTCACCATTAGTGGATTCAAGGGATTCAGTTTACCTCTGAAGCCATTTAGATGGTTATACTTTGAAGCACTTGCCAACAAAGATCGATGAGTCCTATCTATGGATAAAAGACCACACGTACATTGAAACTGGTAGATTCACTGGAATGTGGCATCACGTTTCGTTTATTCTAAGGGCTTAAATGGATATATTGGCTTCATTCACATTGACCACTGAGATCCGCATAAATACATATAAGTCTATCCCACTGTCGTGAACTTCATTTAATTTCATATTTTAATTTCTTCCAAATAAAACAGCACAGTAGACCATTAATCAGAGGGTTCACGTCTTTTCTTAGTAATTCTGTTCCATTGATATGAATAGGTCATGAATAATATTCATCCCTACATTGACGAAAAAATCTAAGCAAATAGTTCAGCGGAGAGGCAATTTCTCTAGCTGTACAGTCACATTTCTATACATTTCTATTTCTATATTCAACGGCCAAATATATGAACAAGTGAAAGGAACACCCATGGGATCACCAATATCAGGTTTGATTGCAGAAGCAGTGATACAAAGACTCGAAAACATTATTCTACCAAAGATCAAACCCAAGATTTGGATACGCTACGTCAACGACACATTTGTAATAATCAAAAGAAACGAGTTAGATTAAACTCACAACCTGATAAACAACGTCTTCAACGATATCGAATTCACAAGAGAAGGGGAATCCGAGAACCAAATCCCATTTTTGGACGTCTTAGTCAGGCGGACAACCACAGGAGAATTAGAAACTCAAGTTTACAGAAAATCAACTCGCACAGACTAAATCGTGAATTACAACAACAACAATCCAATAGCACATAAAAAGAATTGCATACAAACACCATTCAAGAGGGCCAGCCAGGACTCATTGCAGCACTCCCACCTTAAGGACAACTGAAGAAAAATATCTCATGGACGTCTTCCAAAAGAATGAATATCCACGGAACTTCATCAAAAAAGCATATACCCCCAAGCCAACCTATCAAAGCAAAAGCCACCAAGGAAAGCACAAAGAAAATTGCCTTACCATATATAAAGGATATCTCAGAAATCACTACAAGACTCTTCAAACCTTTGGGAATTGACGTCGTACACAAACCAACAAAGTCGCTGCACTCAATTCTATGTCAACCAAAAGACTCAACGGCGAAAGAAGATAAAACCAACATCAACTACAAAATAAACTGTAACAACTGCGAAAAACACTACATTGGCCAAAGTGGACGTCCGCTTCGTCTTCGTATCCACAAACACAAGCTAGCCGTCAAAAGACATGATATCCACTCCCTCATTTCACTACACACAGACAACCACGGACATCAATTCGACTGGGACAACCAGCATTCAAATTTTAGACAGAGGAAACAACAAGAATGTTAGAGAATTTTTAGAAGCTTCGCATTCCAGTAAATCATCAATTAATCGACACATCGAGATAGACAAAATTTATCAACCGATAAGAAAGAAACCTCACACACAAAGGGTCAAAGTTCAAGTCAAAGAAACAATCAGTTCCAATACAAGTGACCTAGTAACACACACAAACAACTAATCACGTCCAAGGTCACCGACCAGGAGAGATGATTGATAAACTCGTGGAGAAATCTAAAAGCTCACTTCAACGAATTGAAGTATGCGCTGAAGATGTCACCTAGTAGGGTGACGAAAGCTTGGCAAATCAACCATCCAGCTCAGAGAACACAAACACGTCCAAATCATCCACCTGAGCTACAAATCTTCTCTATCACAGTTCTTTTCCATAAAAGATGTTAGTAGAAAAAAGTGACGGTTTGTCATAATTATAGTATTATATAATATTAATCAGTAAATAAGAGGAGCTGATTACGGATGTTATACTGATGTACTAAGATAAATAATTCAACTAATGGGTAGTAATCAGGATGCATACAGGAAAGAAGAAAAATGTAGAGTTAACTAACAATCAGGAAGAAATAGAGGAGTTTTCAAAAGTTATTTTATGGGGATTTGATTTGTCTCAAGTTTGACGATGGACTGTTATCAATTACAGAAGCAGTGGAAAATAGCCACAGTGGATAGCCGTTTCTTCCTCGCTTGCAATTTTTCATAAGTCTACAAACACCAGAGTTTGAGCTCAGATCTTTCAGGTTACAGGTTAAGCTCTTAGACTATTCAGCTACTGGGACATGACTCATCGACTCATGAATTCTAACTTGTGCCAATCCATAGTTTTAGTGCGACAACCAATCATTATCACAAGGCGAGTATTCCTCATCACTCGACTTCTCGATAGAATTTCAGGCAATTATGTCCTGTAGAGAGTCATTAGCAAGCATCCGATTAATATTCCACTTTTTATTTAATAAGGAACTATATAGACAAATCGATGGTGTGGCAATGAGGTCACCACTAGGACCCATTCTAGCCGACATTTTCCTTGCAAAACTAGAAAATGGGCCTCTAAAGCATGTTACTAGTGAACTCGAATTTGATTGTCGGTACATGGATGACACTTTTTTGATTATGAAAAACAAGAAGGAAGCAAACAGCATCCTGGATAAATTTAATGAGGTACATCCTGCAATAAATTTTACTAATGAGAAAGAAGAAGACTCTGGTATTCCATTTTTACACGTTTTTATGACCAGAAAAGAGGATGGCACAATAAGAAGAAGTGTTTGCAGAAAACCTACATCAACGGGCCAGTACACACATCTTCTCAGTTTTGTGCCTTTAAAATATCAACGCAATTTGATCAAGTGCCTGGTTCACAGAGCAAGAGCGATTTGCTCGGACGAATGTCTTGATGAAGAACTGAATAATACTAAACGGTTGCTAAGTGAGAATGGTTATCCTGAAAAGTTTATTGATAAGAATCTGAATCTGAAACCAAAGCAGCCCAAGTTACCAACAGTTCCAAAAAAGGCTTTATTCTTACAGAATCAGTTCCTTGGGGACAACACTAGCGAGATACTGAAACAGCGCCTTAGAAATGCGGTAAAACGAGCATTCCCTGCTGCTGATTTACGCTGTATCTTTAAAACCACTCCTCTTCTGCGCTCGGAAGTGAAAGACAAACTGCCTAATTTCGCCTCATCCATGTGTATCTACCAATTTAACTGTTCCGGTGGAGCCAGTTACATAGGCCGTACAATTAGGCGTGTTTCACGTCGAATTTCCAAACATCACCCTGCTTAGTGGTTAAGCAAAGGCCAAACAAAATCTATTCGCAGCGCTATTCTGTTTCATCTTGTGGGTTCTCCAGCTGATATCAGCTCGTAATCACACATGAGATACAAGAACTTTAAACAGTTACAAAAAACAAACAATATAACAAAAATCAGGTTGACAGCAAACAACAAGGTTGTTGCCATGATAGTAAAAGTAATTGAATAAATTTGTTTTGTGTGCAGTGTTGTAGTTTAACCCTCTGAATGCCTAGAGCTTCATTAATGCACAGCAGACGAAAGTATGCTGTATTTGGCAGGTTGTTCTTCACATTGTACATCAGTTTGAAAGATGAAGCTCTTGAGATGGAATGGTGAGTGTCGACAGGTTGTTCAGTTTTCAAACTTCTTATACATCCACTGCTGCTTCTTTGAAACCCTACTGGATAGTGATCTTGAACAACAATGTTATACAGACCAATATACCTGATTTCACGATAACGGGTGAAATAATAGGTGTTTGAAAACGCACACAACTTCAATACTTTAGCTGGTGTTCCTCAAGGTGCTGTTCTTTCTCCTTTTCTGTTTTTTTTCTTCTTACATGACTTGCCGCATTCTGATGTAGCCACTTTTGTTAAGTATGCTGATCACCTCTCTGTTTCTATGCCTATCAACTCTCAGTCAGAGTGTTCCAAATAAAATAACTTTCTGATGGAAATTAGTCAGTGGTCCTCTTCAAACGGTCTCAAGCTAAATCTGTCTAAATATCAGGTAGTCAATTTCACTTTCAGACGTAAACGTGACCTACATCAACTAGCTAGCTCACATGTTCCCACTATCATTGACGGCAGAGAGGTTGAAAATACATCTAATGTCAAGTACCTTGGGCTGAGTTTTCCCACCGATCTTTCCTGGCCCTCCCACATCTTCCTAGGTACTAGAAAGATGTTTCGCTTAACGTTCTATGTTAGGAAATTTAGGCAGTCTGGCATAAAGCAGTCTTTGCTTTCTCAGTTTGTCAATTCTTGTATTCCACCCATCCCCCTTTACTGCTCCCCATTAATCTTTCCTGGACTACTTAAGAAAGACTTTGCTTTGCTGAGAAGGGCAGGCGCTTAAAGGCCGTTAGTAGGGCAAGTGGGATATCGTTAAACCAACCAATTGGTTAACACTATTGTGGATAGACATATTATGTCATGTAAGAAACTAGCGAATACGATATTGTCAGACCCCGAGTATCCTCTCTATACGCAGCTCTCTCCTTGCATTTCATCTGGTAGAACTAGAAGCAGCTATTGGAAGGAGGCTATATGCTAGGACTACCAAATACAAAAACTTCACAATACCATATCTGGCACAGCTTTTATGTGATGAGAAATCCGTTAGGTATGACACGATCAACTACTTACTGCGTCACTCTAACAAATAGTTCCATTAGTTTTTGTTTTCCTTTCCTCGTTACTATTACACTGTTGTTCTCATCTTCTATCACGCATCAACTTTATATTTCATATCCTGTGGTGCATTGTTTGAAATGTGAACGCTACGCTGTTGTTTTTATTCCTTTTTATTTATCTTTTTTGTGTTGCTTTTTGATTTTAAAATCTTGTAAATTTCATGAGGTAATTAGATGCAATATATTGTAATGCACGCTGAAAATTCCATGCCTGTACCTCAAGTACTGTTTGGAATAAAGCTATTATTATTATTAAATATACACTATTTTATCTGCTTTCATCTGGAACAAAAACATACTTTTCACACAGGTGTGAGCATGCTAATTTTTATTATTTCGATCAGGTATTAGTAGCCGTTCAATTAATCATCAATATTAACTATGTTTGGTTCCTATTGATCGTAGATTTTGAATGATGAAATCGATATTATTTTCCAATAAAAACAACACAACATTCCATTAGTTAGCAGTACTGACAATATCAATTATTTCAATTGAAAATCTAATCAGAAAGTTCTATATGTATATAGTATCGTTAGTAAAATCGTTTAATCTGTAACTTCTAACCTATAATTAATTAACTAAGACAAATCATTAGGAGTTTATTAACACTTAACACTATAGTAATACCAAGCAGATTATTGACCTTATGCATAAGGATTCACAGCTATTTTAGTGGTTAGTTAAAAGACAGAATAGATAATGAAGGCTTCTGGCATAAGATTGTAATGTTAACGGTAGTCAAGTTAGAGTGAGAACTGATATCACACAGAGAACAGCTGAAATCAGGGGATAGTCAACAGATGTCTCAATTTCTCTTGGGAATCTTCACCAGTGCATCACCAGTACCCAGCTGGAGATTAAACCTAGGAATTACAGTTTACGGGGTGAGCGCATGTGCCATCCACCCAATGAGACGGGATCCAATGGGCCACCAATTGCAACTTCTGCCATTTTGCAGTATATCGGTCATTCGTTAGTCAATAGCATCCTCAAGCATTTGTCCTTACAGGCGACTTGGTGTACTCTGCCATCTGGATGTCGATAATCCTGCTAGGTGAAGACGCTGACAAAATGCAGAGTTTGTTGTGCATCTTGAGCGGCGATCTTTGAATGTTTGGCATGATATTCGCTTCAGTAAAATATAAGATGATGCTAAGGACTGGACTGGGCGGACTACAGTGACTCCTAGTTTACAGGTAGGCAGGAGTGGAGTGACAGAGCATGTTGACCAGTTCACTTATTTGGAAAGTTTCACCAGCCCCAATGTGTTGATTGCTAACAAAATCCCATCTCGGATACAAAAGTCTCGTTTAGCACTTTCCAAACTGTCTCATCTTTGCCGCAGACGTGATATTCGGTTCGCCATTGACCAAAGGGCATGTGTACTGCTCTGCAGTTTTCTCGATTCCTTTTTATGGCAGTCAGACATGTTAAATGAAAGTGGAAGACATGATCTTTGATCATAGGTGCCTGCGTTCTGTCTTCCGTGTTCGGTAGTATAATAGCGTGAGCAATATTTAGGTTAGGTGTCGAGAACTAGGGGAAATCAATCGATGGTGTTGTGAAGCTTCACCAATTGAGATGGTTAGGACGGGTGATGTTTGCTGATATATGATTAAGTTAATAAAGAGCTGTTGGTGGTCTAATCAAAGCATGGTATCAGTCAACGAAATCCACAACAGTTAGTTTAAACCCCGTAGGGTGGTGGTAAGCACCAATGTCTGGAGACAATTTGGGATATGACTCAAAGTCGTTGTCAGTGATGGTGCGGATGCATTCACACTCTTTGTTTTTTGTCATATCCAACAAAACATTATTCTTCTTCCATAGCACTGCTTTTTTCCCCTCACACTTCTGTTTATTATTTGCCTTTCTAACCTCCCTTTACTCTCTTCTCCTACCTGGTATGCTGTCTGTCTGTCTGTTTTCAACATAGAACTTTGCACAAATTTGCAGCTATGTAGCACACAAAGCAAGAGAAGAAGGTAGAAGAAATGCATATTAGAGACAGTAAGCAGAGGTGTGAGACAAAGGAATAGTAATAACGAAGAACAATATAGTTTCATTTGAAATCATAATTCACAAAGAGTGGATGCATCTGCGCCACTGGAAACGATTTTGAGCCATGTCACCAATTGTTTCCAACCATTGGTTTTTACCGTCCCGAGGACCCCAACCAGCTAGGAAGTTTACACCTTCCTATGTGGCTTAGACTAACTGTTGTAGATTTCATTGACTGGTGGGGCCATGTTTTCTTTTGACCGCCGCTAGCTTTTTTCCAGCCTGACCCTATATCCGTTAACATTGCTCGTCGAGGAAGGCGATGACTTGGCATACGTAACACATGTCCTAACCATCTCAGTCTTTGTAACTTCACAACTTCGTCGATTGATTTCCCCTGTTTATCTAGAACTCGACGCCTAACCTCAATATTGCTCACCTTATTATGTTACTTCACACGGGAGATAGAACATGCAGTGTAGCAACTAGAACTGGCGCACCTCTTTGTAAAGTCCTATGTTGAGACCAGTCAGCCACCACCCGAATTTTCATCGTTTTCCAAGTAAGTTTAGTTCATGGTTTGACACTGGAATGGATTAAATTTCTACAGACCCACTAATGTGGCTTTAATTATGATTATTACCATTCTTTTTGATAACTGAACTTGTAGAAAACTTTTATATATATATATATCACATATATTTATCTTACATGGAATTACATTCTGCTACAGTGCTCAAGTTCAACACCCACATTATTAAACTTTTGCTTCCCTTTCTTCTGACATATTCGAAACAGTTATTATTATAGAAGTAATTTGGTGGATGGTGGCTACCAGTGGGACAACGAGCATTTCATCAAACCTGAGACTTGCCAACTGGATTCACCTGCATTCTCCACCGTTTGAGTGATGATGTCCCCACTGAGGTTCGAAACCGGTACAAATCGTTCCAGACGCCGAAGCACCACACACTAGACTACTTGGGCCACGAGAGACAAATTTGGTGCAAAAGCTTTCAGTTATTAATCCAGGTGGTTAGTATTTCGGCGTGGGGGACGATAGGTACCCGTTTCGAGCCTTATTGGGAACAAAGTCACTCAATCACTGGGGAATGCAGGTACACCCAGCTGACCAGTCTTTAACTGAAAGTAATTCACATACTTGATTCCACTGCTAGTTACTATCAACTAAATTAATTCAAGTTGGTCCTGAGACATCATCGAAACACCTGCACTAGGAGTTGACATGTTAACAGAGGCCTAACATTTCCGTCCAATCAGTCAACTCGAAAATCAGAAGTGAATTCAAAAACAAACGGTATTACTAGTCACTGATAACGTTAATATCAAAGATAAAGGTGGGCAGTTCATACAGGTGGGTAGTGATGTTAGAGCTACTATTGGGTGATGTATAGGAGGCTTATTAACAGCATCACTTGAAAAAAGAGACAAGTGTGAAGATGCCTCTTGTTTCCGATTTAAACTTAATATTGTTAGAAACATCACCCATGCGTGTTACAAAGTAATTCGTTATCAGGTTGCGCGTCTTTAGACGTAGACTTTCAGTCGAAAGGTAGATGATTGAATAACATGATCAGTTTACAGAAAGCCGACCAGAATAGAGCATGAAAAGTGCTTATTGAAGAGAACTCAGAGTTTCTGTATAGCTGATAGGACAAGTATGTTTATATTTAATTGCCTAACAGAGGTAAAACCAGAAATATGATCTTGAAATAGACACTGAAATCTGTTATCAGTTAAACATGCTATAAAAATCTGCTTATCATTATCCAAAAAGCCAATCAATTGCTCTCCAAAAATAACTTAAATAACACACATAAAACCATTTCACATCCCATACCAGTCTACATATGATTGTAGAGACGTACTTACAGGGAGCAGTAATGGCTCTTTGATGGTAACATCGGGGAAACATGTATCCGAATCAGTTGAAAAATATAGTTTGACTTCTGAGCCAGTATATTCTTTGGCGTAGAGTGACTTTCTTTCTGAGTGGAACATAGGTCTTAAACAGCACAACTTTACCTTTCTTTGTTCTCTGACGTCGATTTTAGCAGGCCCCACGGTTGCCCATAGGCTTTCATCTCCACCTTATATGATCCCCCTTCTCCAGCTAACGCTTAACTCATCACTTACCAAAGTTGCTTTATGTATTGAAAATGTTATTGAGCAATAATTATTTGGACTTCTTTGCTTGCTGTCCATTTGTGAAGAAAATGATGGATAGGAGTGAATGGCACGTTGGACTCACTTTACAGTTGTAAAGTCAGTTCATACCCGGGTGCCCACTTCACTTTGTGCGTCGGTGGCATAGCGGTTAGGACGCTCGCCGACCATGCACATGGTACGGGGTTCGATCCCCAGCCACCGACGCACTCCTTTACCTCCCTTAGCCAGAAGTAATGCTGGCTTGGGAATGAGGCTAGCAAACCCATCCTGTAAAATAAACACTGCTACAGAAACTTCAAGCCACTAGCTTGCAGCCGTATGTTCCACTGGGGAATGTGAAGGAAAAAAATGGTGTGATGACTAAAGTTTATTGCCAGCCAGTGTCATAGGTGACCAGTGTGCTTGGTCCGTATCGCTTCAGACCAACACTTGATAATTAATCTGATGTTCATAAGTGACTGCCTCTATGCAGGAGGTTATCTAGCATTGCAGTTAGAAGTCGCGACCAGCGTCGGTTAAATTTTTGTTCAAGTGCATTGACCGTATATGTACTGTCAACACAATTGAAGAAGAAAGACAACACCTCATTGACATATTCTAAGATAACAATTACCTACTGAGATTAATTAGGCGTTACGGAAGTGTCAGCCATAAAGCTCTGCCAATCCAATCAGCTCCCAAAAAGCATGTTTACATATCCTTGCCGTTCAGAGGTGATGAACAATGTCTGGCCACTAGACAAAGACTCAAGACCTCAATTAATAGAACTTATTATACAGCTTAACTTATCTAAATAGAGAAAACGAGAACTATGCTGTCCTGTAAACACTCACATTATCCGAACGATAGTGTCACATCCCACTGTGTTTATCAATTTACGTGTATGTGTGGAGACACGTACATAGGGAGGACCCATCGGTCTCTGTAGGTTAGAGCTACAGAACACATTTCAAAGTGGCTGCGACAACAAATGAAATCGCCAGACACAAGTGACCCCGGAAATAGATGTCCAACATCAGCTATAGCAAAGCACATTATAGAGACAGGTCATAAGGTTGATTTCAACAATGTCTTTAAGCGGATATATAAAACAGGGTCGGGCCATATACTTAAATTCATTGAAGCCTTAGTAATAAAGACTTAAACCTGTCTTACATGTCCAAAAGTTATTTGTTATTACCTTAAACCTGCCTTGGTAATCCAGTTTAGAACCAAGGACCAATTTACTTCATAACATTTTTCACCTCTTCTTTACTTTGTCTTTTCCCTTTTTTGATGTGGTTTTGTTCTCTGAGCTGGATGGTTAATTTGCGAAGCTTCCATCACCTTACTGGGTGACATCTTCAGCGCATACTTCACTTCGTTGAAGTGACCTTTTAGATTTCTCCACGAGTTTATTAATCATCTCTCCTGGTGACCTTGGACGTGATTGGTTGCTTATGTGTGTTTTCACATCCTCTAGGTTACTTGTATTGGAACTGACTGTTTCTTTGATTTGAACTTTGACCCTTTGTGTGTGAAGTTTCTTTCTTTCCCTTTTTTTCTTTCTTGCTCACACCTTTTGCGTCTCCCTACCTATTATTTGTGACCTTGACCTGTCGACAATCTGACCTGTATTCTAATTATTCATGCCTTCTAGCAAAAACTGTGTATGAAAATTACGTGTGTGATCAGAATGTCCGGAATGTGTTGGATTGATAAAAGTTAGAGTTCACTGAACACTAAGTTCCTCCTCAATGACTGAATGGTCAGTAGGCTTACCATGTAACGCGGTAGTTGTCAGTTAGGTTATGGATAGCATATTTCTGAAGAGTACCAAGCACAACAAAACATTTGCCTGGTTTACTTCCTGGTTTTCAGTGATCCTCTAAATCAAGTTAATCCATAGTCTTACTTGAAACTCATCGAATCTCTGCAAATCAACACATTGAAAATGATGCATATTGTTAAAAGTCAATAACTAGAATTGGTGAAATTCATTTGCCAAATCACTGTAAGATGTAATCACCTGACTAGCATATTTTATTTTGGAAATCACGTACTTAGTTCATCTTGCGTAGGTGGTGTAGTGTATGGTAGTGTTTGTCAGAACAACTGTGACTAAATTGTATTGTAAATTGTATTCAAAAAATAATCCTGCTGTGTGAATTCAGTTTGTAATAATATACTGCTAGCAAAACAAGTTGTTGCATGTGTACCAGCTATGCAATGTCATGAGAAGATTGCATAACTCCACCATGGTAAATGAATATCAAACACATTATGATATCAAGATTATTATTAATCCGTCTTAATTTTACATGAGAGCGTCGGTGGCATAGCGGTTAGGACGCTTGCCGACCATGCACACGGTCCGGGGCTCGATCTCCGGCCACCGACGCACTCCTTTACCTCCCTAAGCCAGAAGTAATGCTGGTAAAGAGGAAAGGTTGGGCATGAGGCTAGCAACCCCATCCTGTAAAATAAACACTGCTACAGAAACTTCAAGCCACTAGGTTGTAGCCGTATGTTCCACTGGGGAACGTGAAGGGAAAAAATTGTTTACATGTATCAATATGTCTAGTGAAAGAGTATTAGGTGTCATTACTGTTATCGGTGGATGGTGAGAGGAACCAGTTGACAGGGGCTCTTGGACTCAAGTTGCATGCTCGTTGGCACTAGTCAATAATATGTTCTTCCAACCATAGGAAACGCATAACTTGACGAAATATAAACATACATGGATTTCATAAACTTAGCAAGCAGATTGTTCAACTTATGAGCGATCTCCTCTATAGAGATTGGCAACTGAGTGGTAATTGATTTAATTCTTTAGTCCCAAATGAATTAATCAGTGCCAACTGAACACATTTGGTAGTTGATACTGTTATTAATTCAACTGTGAGGTTCGCATCACAAACCGATATCAGTTACATTATTAGACAGTTGTTTCGTCCTCTTTTAGGACTCTACAGAAGTACTAACACATGGTGCCACAAAGAATTGAACCTGAAATTTTCGGATTATGCCATCAAGCTGGTTGACCATTAAGCTATTTGGAAAGGAATTCAACCAAGCAGCATCAGTCAGAGTTGCCTATTTGTGACTGAAATTAATTCAAAATCCTTCTGCTCTGATTAATATCACTATCTTTTTTCAAATTTTACGGGAATGTTTGAATTGAACTTAAACTTGATTTCTTTGTTTTTTTTACTGATAATTTAATCTGAAATAGCGACAGTCATTAACTCCATGCGCATGGCTTGAACGCGGTGGTTTTTTCAATATGCCAAAATATTACAACTCTTTATCTCCATTTGTACAACGACGACATGTTTGCTCAGGTTATACAACTTGTCCACTGACTTGGCTTCCAACAAACGATGTCAGATCGTTAACATTCAAGCTTATAGGGACTGATGGTAAGTTAACCATCCTTGTGGAATTTGACAGTAATCTGTAATGAAAATATACATGTGATGTTTGATTGCGCTGTTTTTTGTTATTTCATTTGTATTATACAGGTACCTAAAAGTAAAGAGTAATTAGCGCAAAAAGGGATTATTATCATATTATTATTATTTTATCCCTTAATTCCTAGAGTAACATAGGGCTTCAGCTGCGCATCTCCATTGCCTTCGGTTTTCTGCCAACTTTTTCAGTCTGCTCCAAGTCTGCCCACATGCTTTCATCTCCTCCTCACAAGACCTCCTCCAAGTCACCCTTGCATTGACGACCAAATCGCCGCCTCCCATTCAGTCGGGTTCCACTCGAGTGATGGCTTGTCTAGTGATGTCACTTGATGGTTTGCTTTCTCAGGGTATGGCCAGCCAAACCATTTCCATTTCTCCCTGCCTATTTGTTTCACAAGCGGTTCCTGGTTGGATCGCTCATCTCCAGAGATCCCTGTTGGTGATCTTTTCTGGCCGGCCATCTGATCTTGAGTGGTATTGAGCGAAGACAGCTAACTGGTAATGAAGGTCTGAAGTTTGTTTGAGATGCTCTTTATGACACGCTGGCCAATTCTCTGATCCGTACAGTAAGTAGCACTGAGTGACTTCACATTGGAGTTGAAAATCCAGATCTTGTTTTCACTTCCATGCCGAGTGCTGTTGACTTCCACACAGACTTAAGAGTATGAAGCTGTCATGCTTTTCCGATTCTGGCTTTGATATCCTCATCAGTTCTGTCCGCCTGTAGTTGAGACGTAATTTCCGAGATAGTTATGTGGAGGAGGTTGTTTCTTTCAGGTTCCTCCCATTTATGCTGGCTGATTGTTGTCTGTTGTATGTTGCTGTTGGTGTTAGCCAGGAATCTCCATCACCTCTGTTTTATCTATGTTCACCTGAAGTGATGTCCTATCTTTGATGCTTCTTGTGCCAGCTTGTTGCTTTTCACTTGCATATCTTCCAGTTTGTGTGAAATCAGACATAAATCATCGGCGAAGTCTAGATCCTCCAAGATTTTTTGTGTGAATCCATATTATGCCTGTTTCCTCATTGCACGCTCGCCGTCTGTCGCATTATCCAATCAACCGCAATCAGGAAGATCATTGACGATAATAGACAGCCAGTTTGCCTCACTCCCGTCCTCACTTCGAAGACTTCCGTAAGTTTTCCGTTGTGGATTACTTGGCATTCAGCATTGTCGTATAACTGTTGGATGAGGTGTATAATTGTCGATGGAACCCGTAGTAGCGAAATAGTTGCCAGATGACCTCTCGATCAACGCTGCTTTATCGAAGGCCTTTTCAAAGTCGATGAAGTTGAGTGAGGTGGAGAGGTGACTATCATTCCAAGCTTTGTTGAATGATGATCCGTAGAGTGGCAATTCGATCAATACATGACTTGTTTCTCCTGAATCCAGCTTGTTCCGGTCGAAGTTTTTCATCCAGGTTGGCGTGTTTGATTCTTTCCAGGAAAATGGGATAAGGTGAATATATTGATGGAATGAAATTTTTCAACAGAGATGGAATTATATATATATATATATATATATAATATACAGATGGAATCTATTTTGTTTCATTGGTTCCCGTTAGCTGCCGACAAAATACTGACTGACTGAGTGATTGACAGGTTTCAGTGTAGACTTTTGATTTGTCACACTTCATGTAGCGCACAGAGCAAAAGAAGAGAGTGAAGAGAGATTTCAAAGAGATAGATTATAAACAGAAGTGTATGGGGAAAAAAGAATAGTTAAATGAAAGAACAATTGAATTTTATTGGACAGCATGAATCACAAAGAGTGAATGCATCTGCACTAGCCATTTAGAACAATTTTGAGCCATATCACTGATTGTTTTCAACCAGTGCTTGTTGTCGAGGAAGGCGATGGCTAGGCATGCATGTGTATCATATGTCCATACTGTCTTAACCGGTGTAACTTCATAGCCTCATCGATTCATTTTCCCCTTTACTTAGCACTCTATGCCCAACCTTAATTTTACTCATCCCATTACACTGCTTAACACGAAAGACAGAATGAAGACAAGTGTGATTAAAAACAGCCAGCGAATCGTTTCATGTCTTCCACTTTCAGTGGCCATATCTGACCGCCATAAAGGAAGACAGAGCATACTGAAGAGCAGCACATACGTTATTTGGTCATTAGTGAACCAGATATCACGTCTACGCCATAGATGGTACAGACTGGCAAGTTACACACAAGTTTTCTGTATCCATGATGAGATTATGTCAGAGATCACCATGCTGGAGCTGGCTAATCCAACTTCCCGAACTTAGAAAAAATAAATAATACAATTTTGACGTAAATTTTTTTCAAGTGTTGGTTTTGTAGGGATTTGGTCTGATTGTATGGAGGATTTAATCATGAGCTGATATCAGTTAGAGAACCACTGGAAACCTGGAAGTGGCTCAATGGTCTACGAGCTTGCCTTGTAACCAGAAGGGCCTGGGTTCGAACCCTGTCGGTGGGTGCGTACTGCTGAGGAGTCCCAAACTAGTGTGACGAAACAGCTGTCCAGTACTCCCATAGTTTGAATGCATCGACTTGCAAACATCTGATTGACACAAGACATTCAAAATAATTAAGTGATAAAACTGCCTAAGTCTTCTGCCTTTTACTTAGGCTATCGTAATAAGACGACTAAAACCTTAAATATATGTTCAAATGAAATTCATCAGGAGACCAGGAGTTATCCTGGTAACTCTCCCCCTAAGTATTTCCTTGCCTTCTGGATTCATCACTTTGTCTTCCTTTCCACTTCCTCAATGGTTTTAATATAAGGATTAATTTTGTGTCCTTTGAATTCCACTTATTGGATTACATCACCACTTTTGCTAGTCGACCTCCTAAGCGTCCAGTTTTGATTTTTCAACCTTGAGTGGTAATCAATGTATTTCAATATCACTGATTACGCAATCATCAGCGATTTACCATCACCACTATTACAACAAATATATTTCCTTAGTAACAAAAAGCTCCACTTTGATATATATACATATGTATATCGGTGAGATAAATTTGACAGAGGTTACTTACTACACTTATCTAGGAAGCCATCATCATTTCAACTACAGGAGGATGACACAGTTGAAGAAATCAAAGCCAGTAAGAATCGGAAACGCAAGATGCGCCTTCATCAACCTGAAAGCAGTTTGGAAATATTCTCCATTCCGCTTCAGCATAAAGAACAAGATTTCGATTTTCAACACCAATGTTTAGTCTTTCAGTCAGTCAGTTATTTCTTCTATACGGGTCAGAAACTTGCACTGCGTGTCACAAAAAGAATCTCCAATAAGTGATAGACATTCAGCAACCGCTCCCCCCTTCACTGGCCGCATAATGAAGATCAATCGGTCAGCCATCCAGAAAGAATTAGCAACAAGAAACTCTGGCTGGCTGGCTGGCAACAAACCATCCAAGAGTCTATTACTCAACAAATATGTAGGAGAAAATGGAGGTGGATTGGCCTCACAGTGAGGAGGACGTCGAGCGACATCGCGCGCCAGGCCAACACTCCAGTAGAGTCCAAATGAGAAGCAACGAGTGAGTAGTCAGTGTGAGGTTGAAATGGAGGAGATCGTGCAATTTGGAGGGTTTGAGAGATTATGGGTAGTCGTGGACCCAGCTTAAATGGACAGGAGAAAATAGAACAAAGTGGAGATGTGTTGTTGAAGCCTTATGTTCTACTTGGAACCCAAGGGAACAATATATGTATATATATATATTGAGCGAACAATTATTTTCGATAGCATCTTCTTCAGGCTCTACAGTTATAGATCCATGAATAATAGAGTACATATAGCCAATAAAAGCAAATGAAAATAATATCAGAAACTATATTGGGGTGCATGTGTAAGTTGAGATGATAGTCCAATAGTTAACATAGTCAATCAAATGTGTATAGGGTGTATATTCAGAAAAATGTGATGAAGTGTGAATGAACAATCGGGTGATATAGTGTTGTTTTATAGTCGTCAACAGAATACAAGTGTCATTGGGGTGAGAAAACTGCGATAACCACAAAATACATACAAATACACATTAACTTTCTATAGTTTGGTTTGTAAGGATTAGTTATGTTTTACGAGTTGATCACGGATTGATATCAGTGGGTGCGTACTGCCGATGATTCCCAAACTAGGATGAAACAGCAGCTGTCCAGTACTCCCTGGTTTTCAATGGTTCTCTAACTGATATCAATCAGTGATCAACTCGTAAAAAATACACATTAACAAATGGGCACTGAATGTGAGGGCTGACCGATAATGTCTTATGATAAAATAAACAGACTAAATTGTAAATTGTATTAAGATGTTGCAGAATTGGTAGGCTTAGTATAAAATCATAAAGGTTGACAAAAATTAAGGGTAACAATGAGGTGAAATAGACTGGGTGGTGAAATGGATAATAAAGACATGATATTACAAAATGATTTTAATAGTACGAAAAATTATGATCCTGGTGATCTTATAGTGGGCCAGGGTAGACAAAGAGAGTGAATAAGTTTTTTTATGTACACATAGGTCTGGTCTCTCTCTATTGATCTCTAAAGCCTCAGCTATGGCTAGGAGGCGTAATCGTGTGCCTTTGGTGAGACTGTTTGGTACTCGATACACAACTGTAAATGACTAATCTACTTTGATGTTGTGTTCGCTATCCACTAGATGAGATAGAATTGCACTATTTAATGATTTGGTTGCTCTTTTTCCAAGCCAAACAGAAATATGTTCACGAGTGCGTAATGATAAATTCCTTTGAGTACGATCTATATAACTAGCTCCACAGGAGCAGTTGAATTTATGTGCACACATTGATGTTGCCATTTTGGGAAATCTATCATTAAAACTTGTTTTATTAGTTCTTGTTGTACGCAACTGACGAGAACCAATAGAACAAAATGGATCAATGTTTGTTCTATCTCTGTTCCCATTTTCTGGAGGGATGTTCATGTATGGAATTCAAATTTGTCGCCGACAATGTTATATAAATTTTCAATTCTCATTAGCTTAAGAGTACTAAGAACGGGTAGGCTGCTCAGTTGACTGTCCTGGAAACAGTACCATCGATTGAACTCATAAATATTCATCACTACTTAGAAAGCATATTGGTGAAATCAAACAGATTGGATGAGGCAGCGATATTTGAAAAGTGTACATTCGAGGTTTACAAATCAAAAAAGATTCGTTAAAACACTGACCTGTTTGTATAACTTAATAGCAGGATTTGTTGGGGCTGTTTTCGTTTCTACTTGTTAGGTGAACACATGTCTATATGTTTACTGTAAAAATCTTGAAGATACTACTGAAATGAGTAGTATTGAAGTGATAACTGTTTTAAAATACAATACTTTTATTCGCATTCACAGTTTACATTTATTTTGTGTAAAAAAAACTTTCGTATGATTTCAGATATGCGTGATTATGAATTTCAAGCGCATTTTTGTAATCGGATATATGAAGCACGACATCGTTATTGTACTAATGAAGAAGGTGAAATTGCCTTTGAACTACGACAGATTGGAACATGGCTTATGGTTGATCGTATCAATTGTCGTTGTTTAGGCATAGCTGATGTTGAACGTTATGGTTATAGTAAAGGTGTTCAATTCGGGGATCGTGTATTTCGTGGGAATTATATACACATGACGTGTGCTACAAAAGTTAGTGGATTTAAATATATTTAATCGGTACATTATTTTTTCACATGAGTTTATATCGTTTTTAAAGTTTTCTGAGGTAAACATACTCTCAAATACTATAGTAAGTCTTGGTTCTATTGATGTCTTCATTAACAGTTAGAACATATGGAGGCAAAGCAGACTCTTCTAAGTTAAGTCGGTAGATATATGTAATTTATCTTAATTTTATTTGGATCATATCTTGAAATCACACAGTACTTTTGGTAGAGGTATGAAATATTCAGCATGTGATATCGGTAGCCAAAATTTTTCAGGCTGATCATTGATATTAGGTGTGCGTCGGAAGGGGATCGAACCCTGAACCACGTCAGTGGTCGGCGAGAGTACTAACCGTCATGCACCGACGCACAGGAGTGATTAGTACACACTACTTTACAGTATGTTAATGCATACATGACACAACGTAAATCATGGTTACATCATAGTTTAATAATGCTATCAAAGCGAAAATGGTAAAAAAAGGTGAACTCTATTTAAATTTCAAAGTTCATTAGCTGTGTTTTACAGCTGCGTAGTAGGACAGAAGATGTTCCTTCCCAGTAATAGGTTTTATTATTCCTCAATATCACACGATGAGTGATCAGACCACACTGCTCGAAGCTGTCTTTATTCATACTGAGGCTCAATTGTTGACTGCACAAGAGGTGGATATCGGTTCAACATACAAGTTAAATAGTTCACGTGTTGAATGCCTTTTTTTTGTTCTGTTGTGAAACGGGATATTGATACAAATTCCTCCTTAAACTACAATTTGTATTTGGGCTATAAGAATTCAGTGAGTGAATGGTATGTTAAAGCATGCGGCAAGGTGTCCAGTACATGATAAACAGGCAGTTGATATAAAAAGGTAACATTTATTAAACTGGTCAATTGGTGAATAATTTCCTATCTGGCTATCTTACTTTTACTATTGGTGAAATTCAAGGAGTTGCTTATTTAGAAGTTACTATATTAAATGTTGAAGAAGTGAAATAAAAGCTATATTTCCTAAACGTAGAACAACACGTGAACGTTTTATACATTCATGGCAAGAATAATTTAACAGAAGACACGACACACAGTTAGTACCTTTAGGGGTAGTGCGTCATATTTAACTATTATGACTCGTCATCCAAATGTACCTGCATTCCCAGCAACTGGCAGTTTCTCTTTTGAAACTGAAATCTAACACCCATCATTTCAAGCGCCAAATCATTTTCAGTCTGACTAACGGGCACGACAACAACAATGTGCAGGTATATCCATTTGAATAGTTCGAATTAAGAAAAAAATGTGCATTCTGGATTCCACTGCCAACACAATCAGTTAAATCAGTGTCATGTTAATTTTCAGGCATCACTGAGGCGTCCATTGAAGGGGCGAAATGGTATGTTGTCAGAAACCGAGTATTTCGGTCCAATATAATAAATCAGTATTATTATTATATCCTTTAATTCCTAGAGGAACATAAGGCTTCATCTACGCACCTCCACTACTAAGATTTTTGTTTTAAATTCTCATAGTGATTAAGTTTAGTCGGAGGTCGGAACAGTTATTATGGTGATGTGGTGGGGTAAGCTCATAATTGATCCTTCGAAAATTGCATATATTAGTTATACTACTGATAGTCTTTTTAAGTAGCTAAATTGTATTCATCAGATATTCTCGTTAGTATTACTGATAAGTGAACACAAAATTAGTCTCATCCTGTTCCATCACAGTGAAAATGTGTTATTTTCTATTCTGTGTTGTGATTTGTTTCGTTGTTTCTTCCAAGAATTACGCTGTGGTGTAGTGTAGTTACATATGTGTTAATTTATTCTCAAATGAATAGATGGTGGCTCTTTTTTATTTTGTAAATGTTAGGTCAGATTCCTAGGGACGCTAAAGTTGATAGGGATATCGCCAACAGCTTTATACAGCAGCTACCTGACTTCGCAGCTTGGTACCTGAATGAGGACACATATAGTATCATATACTTACAGAGACTTATTTGGTTTTCTTGATATATGTGTAAAACTTGGGCACTGTGGTAGTAAGTAATTCCATATTAATTTGTTGATTAGATGTATCACACAGTTGAAGCAGTATTATTTACTGGATGACGTTTCAAACAAAATTTATTGCTCATAATCATATCATATACCATATAATCATATCACAATTGATATGATTATGGACAATAAATTTTGTTCGAAACGTCATCCAGTAAATAATACTGTTTCACTGTGTGATATATCTAATAAACAAACTAATTTGGAATTATTTGATTTTCATTTAGAAGTTTCCTGTTTTTTACTCCGAAGCGAATATGACATTGGCCAAGAAACTGGTGGATTTTCCCATATGTCACTTCCGAATGTCTTTAGATTTTATTTGTACATGAAAGTGGACATCAGCAGTCGTTATTGCTTGATAATAACGATTGTTCCATTTTATGTAATATTACTTTCGAAGGAATATGTACTGAAATCTTAAGGAAGTAGGACAGAATTCGTCACTACAAGTGATGACTTCATAAGTTGAGTAGGCATAAACTCTAATTTTCCTATTAGGTGGCTAGTAAAGTGTTGTGTGCTACTGACAAGATTTTGTGAGTAGTATATCGTGTACGATATCATTTGTAAGACTTTTCGGTAGCAGATCACTGGATATGGTTACAAAAAGGAGGAATGAAAGATCCCAGTGAAATAATATGGAAGGAACAAGAGAGAGACAAAGGGAGATTTCAATGCAAAGTTTGTGTATTTGCCCATAACTGTAAATCATTCCTCTCGAATAAACATTCTACTACAGAATACTACCATGTACTATCGTCGTAGCAGTAGAATCCTGCTCCCCAGTGAATGATGGTAATTTCACTCGATCAAAACCCTTCGCTCCACGTACAGAGCACTACCAACTAGGCCACCGATAGAATTTACTGAATTACGAATACCATCGCCAAAATTATTCTGACCAGTGCACTCTGAAAAATACTAGTGTGAAAGCATTGAGGAGGATTTTAAATAACTTTGTTTACGTGCATTCATATTTCCAGAAAATTAATTTTATTATTATTTATTATTGTTCCCTTGGGTTCCTAGTGGAAAATAGGGCTTCAACTGGACGTCGCCACTTGCTTCTGCCTTCTGCTGTACTTTTCACCTGCATCCATGTTAGTCCAACTCCTCATCACACGATCTTCTCCATGTCAGCCCTGGACGTACCACTCGCCTCTTCCCTTTCGGGTTCCACTCGAGCGATGGCCTGACGCGCGATGTCACCAACCGGCCTCCTCAACGAGTGTCCGATCCATCAATTTATATGATTATGAACAATAAATTTTCTTCGAAACGTCATACAGTAAATAATAATGTTGCACTGTGTGACAAATCTAATAAACAAACTAATATGGAATTACTTACTACCACAGTTCCCAAGTTTTACACATACATTAAAATTCCATCTCTACTTTCTCCTGTATATTTGTTGGGCGATTGATTCTTGTTTTGTTTGTTTGTGTCCATAGTTTCTTGTTGGTGATTCTTTCCGGCCATCTGATCTTCAGTATAGATCAAGCGAAGACAGTTGTTGATAAATATCTGCAACAAGCTGTTGGAAATATTCTTTGTTACTCGCCCGCCAAGTTTCTGATCCGTATAGAACTGACTGACTTGACGTTTGTATTGAAAATCCGACTGAATTTTGTTGTTGATGCTGAGTGACGAAGATTTCCAAATTGGCTTTAGGTTGATGAATGTGTGTGTTTCTCGCCCGCCTTCCCGATTCTCGCCCGATTTGACATCCTCGTCCGTTCCGATTGGCTGTAGTTGAGACAATGCTCAATGCTAGATAAGTTAATGAATGAAGTAAACTCTTTCAAATCCCTCACGTTGTTGGTGATTGGCGCTAGATGTTGCTTCTGTTGTTGTTCTTGTTGGTTGGTTATTTTCATCAACTCCGTCTTTTCTATGTTCACATGGAGTCCTATCTTTGCTGAAAAGAGTTGGAATATCTCTGATAAGTAATGACCATGTGATTCTTTAGAATTCAATCAAATAGTTTTAATTTCCTCATTTAGTTACATTGGATAGATCATAGAATGTAATGGTTAGTTAAATCCTCTCATGGAATATATATGTATATTGTTTGGGTGAGTTTATGAACTATACCAAGGCGAATTTACCGCCCTTTCTTTTCAGCATACTTGAATAGATAAAATGAAGGCAGTCAGTTACGATTTGAATCTCCTAAGGTAGTTGATGCCATTTTATTTCGTATTACTTATTACAAGGAGTGCTGTGAGATTTGGCTGCTGTGAAGGTGTTTTATCAATTTATCTATACAACTGGAAAATATGTTGTGTTATTTACTCTACTGTTCTTTGATGTGATACTAGTTAGTAACTAGTGTGATATATCTAGTCTTTTGTTTAGTGTAGACTAAATCCTGTCAGTCAGGTTTGCGACTTAGCCACCATTCTAGGTGGCTTGCGATCACGGTGCACTTCGAATTGTTGATATTATATGGTTAGAGGCAATTGAAAGGAAGACTTGACCTAGATTTTGGGCTAGTTGGGACTCACCACTCAATGAGGCGTATCTGCTGCCTTGGAGGAATTCATGTCCCTTCTGATATTCAAGCCGTGTTACCCAGTTGTGCAGTCAGAGACGTGACCACTTAACTATTTGAAATCGCAATTAACCTTCTGTTGGACAGTGATGGGTACTTTGATTGGACACTAACTAGCGTCATG
The DNA here is from genome assembly GCA_944472135.2 of Trichobilharzia regenti. Classification (NCBI taxonomy): domain Eukaryota; kingdom Metazoa; phylum Platyhelminthes; class Trematoda; order Strigeidida; family Schistosomatidae; genus Trichobilharzia; species Trichobilharzia regenti. The sequence continues at coordinate 20,348,309 of OX235263.1, read as the reverse complement.
TGTCTAGTCATTTGTTTGACATAGACTGAATTTTATTAAATCACATATGTGCATTAGATATAACATAATTAACCGACAATGAACCGTGTTGGCGAGACACGTAGAATGATGGCCACATTGCAAACTTGTGTGATAGACTTCAACCGGTCACTGAGCCTCTAATCTTGGTCTAAACCTAGCGACATGAAATAGAATGTTCAAATACATATAATATTATGTTGCTAATGGGGCATTGAAATATTGGAATAGTATTCAGACGTCAACACCAAAAAATGCAATGATTTTTACTGTGATGACGAGCTACCCAGAATGCTGGCCACATTGCGAAACCTGACTGATAGAATTCAGTCTGCGCCAAAGAAAGGACAAGGCACGTCACACCAGTTACTAGTGTTCAATCATCATACCCACCACTACAGTCCTACAGAGGTCGATCGAGAGCCCGAATAGCTCAGTGGTAACGTCTCTGACTGCAGCACTTGGTGACGCGGGTTCGAATCTCAGAAAGGACATGAGTTCCTTTAAGGTTACAGATACACCATGCTGACTGGTGAGTGCCAACTAGCACGAAACGTAGGTGTAGCCGATGCTTGCTGCCAATCGCCTCCAACCAACTAATATTCTTATTTCTATTCACGTAAACACATACGAACATCTTTTGTCCTTGTGAGTTTTTTTCCGGGTTTTTAAAAGAAAGATTTTAGCACTAAACTATTTGAGGAAGTTATAGCTTGCCTGAGATTACAGTCACCCCAAAACTGAAGAGACATACGCATCTTGTCCAAGAAATGAAACCAAGTTTTTTACTAATTTGCTTGGAGATACCTTCATCAGTTATTATGTTAAGTATAAATTTATTTTCAAAAGAATGGATACTTAACAAAGAGTACTCTTTTCGATAACCCCTTCATCATCAGGCTCTACATTTATACATACACTATAGTGAATGAATGAATGAATGAATTAGTGTTATGAACGACATAAATGTTTAAGTAACATCAAATCAATAATATCAATAGATTACAGCTCAGTAGCATCAACATAAAATAAGCTGAATGTCGGAAGAATTAGGAAGGATAATATTACAAATTCATGAATTTATAGTCTCTACTGAAGGCCAGAGCAGTAGTACAAGCTGGGCTTGCTTCTTTTGAATACAGAGCACTGGTTGTTTGAGGCGAATTGCAATAGCCTCTGCTGTTTGCAGCATGCGGTGTTTCGATGATTTAGGAAATATTTTAGGCAACCTGTAGATGATAGAGAAGGATTCTTCCACGCTGACTGGCTTTGTGGCGGGTCTGGACCAGGTGGTCTAATATCGAACTGTTGATGGCTTTCACTACACCTTTACATAGCCATACTGGGAGATGTTCTCGAGCTGGCACGAAAAATCAAGTTCCTAGAGCAACGGCCAATATAACTCGCTCCACTACAAACGCAGTTGAATTGGTAGATACAATCTGAAGTGGCCAGCTAGTCTAGGTACTTCATCTTTCAGTCGAGGAATCACCATAGGTCGTGTGGAGAATAACACGTGTAGTTCGCCAGCATTAAAAGTTCTTTGAACTGATATTCTTAATGTCTTCGCAACTATCTCGCTTGGTATATAACCCATTTATTTGCTTATTTTTCTTTATACAGCCTCAATGTAAAATAGACGACTTTTGTTATATTGAAACACCCAGTACAGATGGTTATATTTATGGTGGTCGGGTACCGTGTATTTGTCCAAAACAGTATCATTGTCCAATTTACTTTATCCGTGACAAGCGTATACCACAGTTGAATGATGATGGAAGAGTAATCAGTTATGGAGTGAAATGTAAAAGAAGAAATTATTAATACATCATTTAATCTTAATTATTATTTTAATGACAAATTATTGTTCATTTTGTCTGTTCTTTTTTTCCCCTTCTCCTTTTCCCCACTATTTATTTATTTATTTATTATCTAGCTGTTATTATTATTATTGTTATTATTATTTTAATGAGATAGTAAACAGTCTTTATTGTATCATCGCTTTGATTGGTTTACACCTATTTCGGTTCTTTGTGTAATCTAAATTGTACTTCAAAGTGTTAGGTTATCACTGAAGAAAAAAATGTTTCATTAAGACAGAAAATAAAAGTAATGATAAACATCCTTCCCAGTTAATTCTCCAATGACTATTCCCTTGGCTGTAGTTTCGCTAGGATAGTAGATAAGAACAGTAGGAATCTAGTTAATCCATCCATGCGCGTTACTAATTAGATGATGAGGCATTTGCCTACCGATCTTAAGTTTGGCTGCTTTGAAGGTGTTTAATCAGTTCGTTTAAACTGCTGGAAAAGGAGTTGTGGTATTTACTCTACTGTTCTTTGATTTGACACTAGTCTTTTGTTTGGTGTAGACTAAATTCTGTCAGTTAGGTTTGTGACGTGGTCACCATTCTAGGTGGCTTGCGATCACGGTGCACTTCGAATTATTGATATTATATGGTTAGAGGCAATTGAAAGGAAGACTTGACCTAGATTTTGGGCTAGTCGGGACTCACCAGTCAACGAGGCATATCTGGTGCCTTGAAGGAAATCATGTCCCTTCTGATAAATATATATATATATATATATATATATATGCATGATAACTTATTGCGTTTAAAGAACAGTAAGTGAGGCTATTCGAAGGATTTTATTCAACGTTATAGTGCGAAATGGTTTATGAATATATCAGAAGGTTAAAATGTTTATGAGTTGTCTTTTTTAAGTAGATCTACGTAGTGATATTCTTGGGCATCATGGCTTTTTCAGTGTGGAAGAGGGTTATTGTACACTCGTAATTTTATCTATCATATCTTGACAGCTGTCTACTATCGCCAATGATTTTCCTGACTGCAGTAGATTGGATAATGTAACAGACAACGGGCTGGGCAATGAGGAAACAGGCATAATATGGATTCACACAAAAAGAGACTTGGAGGATCTGAACTTCGCCGATGCGATATATATGTCTGATTTCCCACAAACTGGAAGAAGCATCAAAGACAGGCCTTCACTTCAGGTGAACATGGATAAAACAGAGGTGATGAAGATTCTCGGCCAACACCAACAGCAACAATAAGAGACGACAGTCAGCATAAATGGGAGGAACCTGAAAGAAACAACCTCCTTCACCTACCTAGATAAGATAAAATAAGATAACAGCTTTATTCCAAATCAGTACTTGTGATACAGAATGGAATGCTCAGCATTTTTACTAAAATATTTCATCCAGTTAGTACAGTAACAATAAATAAAGTTCTACATAGATTAAAGTTATCTCAGTCAGTTTTGACAACAACATACTACCTACCTGGAAGGCATCATTTCAAATGCAGCTGGATGGAACTAACGAGGATATCAAAGTCAGAATCAGAAAGGCAAGACAAGCTTTCATTACTCTTAAGTCTGTGTGCAGGAGGTCACCAGCACTCAGCATGAAAATGAAAATAAGATCCGGATTTTCAACTCCAATGTGAAGTCACTCAGTGCTACCTACTGTACGGATCAGAGACTTGGCCATCCCGTCATAAAGAGTATCTCAAACAAACTTCAGACCTTCATTGCCAGTTAGCTGTCTTTGCTCAATACCACTCAAGATCAGATGGCCGGCCAGAAAAGATCACCAACAGAATGGATCTCTGGAGATGAGCGATCCAACCAGGAACCGCATGTGAAACAAATAGGCAGGGAGAAATGGAGATGGATTGGCTGGCCATACTCTGAGAAAGCAAACCATCAATTGACATCACTAGACAAACCATTGCTCGAGTGGAACCCGAAAGGGAAGCGGTGAGTCGGTTTTCAGTGTGTGGGTGACTTGGAGGAGGCGATGTGAAGAGGAGAGGAAACAATGTGGGCAGACTTGGAGCGTGGTGAAAAAGTTGGCAGAAGACCGAAGGCAATGGAGATGCGTAGCTGAAGCCCTATGTTCTTCTAGGAATTAAAGGATATAATAATAAATAACAATGATAATTTGATTCAGAGTAAAATGTACAGGGTTTCAACAGCACATCCGCAATTTGTCAAGTTTTCTGTGGTTCTCTTTGGCTGGTTCCATTGTTGACCGTATGCGGTCATCTCCACTCCTCACACAATCTCCTTGATGCCACCCTCAGATGGCTTACTTGTCGCTTACCATTGGAGTTCCACTCAAGCTGTCACTTGGCACGAGATATTACCCAACGGTCAACTCATCGTGAACTCGATCCATCTTCAATTTTTAAGGCAGATTTGTTGAGCAATCGACTTTTGGTTGGTTCGTTCCAATAGTTTCTTGTTGCTAATTCTTGCTATCCGGTTATTTGTTCTTTGATATGGGGGAAAGCAGAGGTTGAAGAGAATATGCAATGGTCCGTTAGAAATGCTTTTGGTGACTTTGGCGCCAAGTTTCTAACTCATATAGAAGAAGGGGCTGACTTAACACATGTTAAAAATCCAAATTTTGTTCATTCTGCTAAGTGCAGAAGATTTCTACACTGATTTCAGAGTGATGAATCTCTGTCTAACATTTCCACTTCTGGTTTTGACATCTTCATTCGTACCGACTGACTGTACTTGAAACGATACTTCCTGGAGAAAAAAAGGAAGTAACCTCTTTCAAATTTATTCCCTCGATATTGTCTGGTTATTCTACTCACCTCTGTTTTTTCTCTGTTTACTTGAAATCCTGTCTTTGGTGTTTCTTCTTGCAGCTTTTGGTTTTCTCCTTTAGATCTTATAGTGTGTGAATCATTTGTGAGGTTATTTCCCGACTGTTCACGCATAATCCCGTTCACAACAGTCGGAAGTGTAATCGGTTACAGTAGGCAGCATTATCTTACTTGTACATTGGATTCAAATGCTTCGTTAAGCTGTGTTATATTAGGTAATTTGTATACGTTATCACTGTACAACTACTATGGGAAGTTTATAATTGTTTGCAGCATTGCACTCCTTTTTGTTGAAGCTGGCTCATACATATGTATATTTACTGGGAAGAAATCCAAGACTTGTCTACTACAATTCAGGAATTCATCTTAAAATCTAATATGACCAGCCCAGCAGACATGTTAGGCTTCACCATTTTGGTGGCATATAATACAAGATTAATTTGTTTCCTGGACATTTCACACAATAAAACGCTACTGTCTATCCACTGGGATAAATTAAGTGCCATTTGCCTGACTTAATGGATCCCATTAGTGACAAGTTTTTACTAAAGTTCGAATAGTGTTCTAAATGAATCTAACCAAATGTCTGAAAACAAATCTGGTGCTTAGCAACTGAACAGGAAGTTGACTACTGTCCTAGTGAGAAGTTCTGACCAGTAGGTTCCAACAAGGCATTTGTGAAAACAAATACTTGTGGTTGATACTGACTGGTGGTAGCACTAAATATTGCCATCGGATTGTAAACTGAAATCTAAGAAAAATTTCGAACAAGTCCAATCTGTTTCAAAGAAAATACTTCTGCTTAATCTAGAATTCAAAGGTGATATTGAAGCAGAAATCCTTTGTAAACGCCTCTCTAAATCTCTGAGGAAAACATACTTCTCCTCGAGCCTACAACTAACGTTTTCCTGCAAGAAACTGTTCAACCAGAACGCGAAAGACAAGCTGTCGCATTGGGCCACTTCAAAGTGCATATACCAGTTTACTTGCTCTTGTGGAACTGAGTTCATCGGCCGTACCATGCGCCAACTTGAGAAACACGCTCGTGAACACTACCCAGCCTGGCTAGTAAAAGGAGAACGAAAACGTGCGTATAGTTCACTGACAAAACATCTGGTCAATTCAGCGCCTTTCGAAAAATCCATCAAAATAATATACAAAATTCAATCAAACCTATCAAATGGAGTGAAATCAAGGCATCTGAGAATAGCCGAGGCGCTAGCTATCCAAAAGCTCAAATCCAATCCCTGTCCCTGCCATGGCCATCATAAACGGGTAATTTCTTAGTAATGACCATCCCATCGCTTTCCTTATCTTATCTTCCTGTTTATTCTTGTTATTTTGAGTTTTTCTTAATCCCTGTTTACACTACCATATTTTCATACCCGAACTCCGTGTTTATTTTGTCATTTTACTATTTCTACATATTTAATCCCTGATTGCATAAACAATTATTCATCACGTTAGTTTTTTTATCCAAACATCCTGTCTATTTTTGTAAATTCCACATTTCTAACCCCTAATTGCACAATGTCAATCTTCTTAGTTACTATGGTGCTACTTTGTTTGTTTTATCCATCCCCCTGTGTATTATGGCATTCTAATTCCTAATTTTTATTAATTTGACCCTTGACCGGATATTATTCTGGAACTTTCCATCCATTTGATATAAATACACGAATGTACAGCCTAGATGATGACATCGTCGAAAAGAAAATTTTCTTCGCTGCAATTGTCTTCTTAGTATCTGGTTTCACTAGTGGATATATATAATATAATTTACAAAATACGCTGCAATGACTGTGAGTTAAGTCAACTACATAGGTCACACTAGTAGGTCAGGGGTAGTCAGATTGTCGGAACATAAGAATTTAGCTAAGGTAAGAATGGTTGACCCCAAGAAGATAAGTAATTTAGAAAAAAGCTCAGCAATTGCTCTGCATGCATTAACACACAACCACACAATAGGGTGGGAGAGGGTTAAAATTCTAAAATGTAATCTAGATAGGTGGAGAGAGAGGTTGGTTACTGAATCCTTGTTCATCGAGTCTACACCAAACACATGCAATAGGAATGAGTCATCACTCATACCTGAAATATGGAAAATACTACTGCCAATCAAATCAAGTGAAAAATAATGGAACTATATAAATGAAGTTAGGAAGTCGTGTGAATACCTTGATATGATTATGGGCAATAAATTGTGCTTGAAACGTTGTCATCAGTAAACATTACTGTATAACACTGTGAGACTTTATCAAAACAAAAATTTACCCATAATGGAATTATACTCTACCACAGTGCACATGTTTTATTCTTATATCGAGAAAAAGATATCCATTTACCAGGGCAAAGAAAAACATCTACTGCGTACGTCTCAAAGTAATAAACTCTTATAATAGTGCTGTTATCATGAGGGTCATGAGGTTGAAATCGGAAATCCTTTGAAATAGACGACATAGTTCAATTCCACTCAGGCATGCCGAAACAATCTCCATCAGTCATCTGAAACCCGATTTATGTGTTCAGAAAGAAGCTGTTTTCAATCAGTCTTTCCTTGCTCGCCTGGCAACTCAATGTCTTTATTCTCTGTTTCACTTCGTGACATAACCTTTGACTTTAACCTAACCTCACCCCCTTTTGATATAGTGTAATTTCGCTTGTCTCTTGTTTCTATGATTTGAGTTGAACTTGGTACACTGTCACCCAACTTATTAGTTACTCATTGTCTTACGTATCTCGTGGCTTTATTACGTAACTCCTTTACTGTTCTATGCCTACATATTTACTTTGTTTAAACCTGGTTACTCTGTGCGAAACTATATAAGCGTAATTTCCCGTGCACTGTTAACTACGTCCAGAACCTCCTGTCAACTTACATCGTTCGAAATTTGCGAGCTGTATGCAGTTGATGAGCGGCCAACAAAATCAATAGTGATTGTACTATATTATTCTGCACAAACCACTGTTATTCTTGCTTTATTCAAATGTTCGTTTTTAAGTTTTATGCTTACTTCACTCATACTCTGACTGCATAAATATCGTCAGAATATGCATTGTCTTCAAAAAAGTATATTTCAATAGTTTACACACACAATGATAAGTTTTCTTTTTGGTAATATTTCGAGCAAAATTACTGCCCATGTGTGTTCACACTACTGCTGGAATTGTTTTATTCACACATTTATGATTTGTACTCATATATATAGTTCTTCATTATTATTTTTTGTTCATTCATGTTTTGTGTGTGTATGTGTGTTCAGGATTATATTCCACATTCATTCATGTGATTGTATTTAGAATTACATTCCAAGTTGTTGATAGTTGTACTGAGTCACCCTTGTCACATGTATCCGGTGTGACTTTAATGAATATTGATTCTGTTATGAGTCTTTCTTTCCATTTGTTCATGTTTGTTTTTAGAATACACACATTGTTCCAATCGATATTGTGGTTTTTGTCCCATGCATGTGCAGCTATCGATGAATATCTTTCAAGATTTTTGTGAGCTTGTGTCCCAGTTGGTTGACCTTTAGTTAGGCGTTTATGTTCATTCACTCTAATTTGAGAGGTCTGGACGTTAGCATAAAAACAACAATATATAGAAAAACCACACACTCTGGAGATTCCTTGATTATCACTCAGCTCATCCACTCTCGCTAAAACGAGGATTAACACAAAGTCTTGTAGATAGAATACGTAGACTTGCAACAACACCAGAGGACCAGCGTAAAAAAATATAAGTCCTATTCAAAATGCTACTCGAAAACAACTACCCTAAAGAATTTATAAAAGATAATATAAAAAGGAGAAAAAAGAGGGTAAAACCGAAGAATAACAAGATGGAAGAATGGAAGAAAACAGTCGCATTACCATTTCAAAATGGTACATGAGAGGCAATACAAAGAAACCTCAAAAATATCGCCATTCGAATAACCTTTAAACTGACGAATCTAATCGAAAATAAAGTAAATCAACTGAAAGATCCCATAAAAATGATGGCAAAAAACAAATTGATTTATAAAATATTTTGCGCTGAATGACTGTCCAACTAAATATGTGGGGCAAACACGTCCAGATCACTCAAAATAAGAGTGAATGAACATAAACGCCTAACCGACTAAAGGTCAACCAACAGGGACACAAGCTTACAAAAATCTTGAAAAAAATTCATCGATAGCTGCACATGCATGGGACAAAAACCACAATATCGATTGGAACAATGTGTGTATTCTAAAAACAAACATTTTTTTTTGATTATAGCTTGATTCTACACCGTATTTTTGGTACAAGTATGGAATTTTCAGCACGGATATCGGTAGCCCAAATTTCGCAGGCCGACCATAGATATCAGGTGTGCGTCGGCGTGGGCTCGAACCCCGGACCATGTGCATGGTCGGCGAGAGTCCTAACCACTGTGCCACCGACGCACATGAACATGAACAAATGGAAAGAAAGACTCATAACAGAATCAATATTCATTAAAGTCACACCGGATACATGTGACAAGGGTGACTCAGTACAACTATCAACAACTTGGAATGTAATTCTAAATACAATCACATGAATGAATGTGGAATATAATCCTGAACACACATACACACACAAAACATGAATGAACAAAAAATAATAATGAAGAACTATATATATGAGTACAAATCATAAATGTGTGAATAAAACAATTCCAGCAGTAGTGTGAACACACATGGGCAGTAATTTTGCTCGAAATATTACCAAAAAGAAAACTTATCATTGTGTGTGAACTATTGAAATATAATTATACTTATTTGATCTAATCCACAATGCTCAAGTTGGCAGAAGAAGCATCCAGGAAAGATGTGACTTCAGGTGAACATAGATAAAAGACAGGTGATGAAGATTCCTGGTCAACACCAACAGCAGCAATAACAACAACAACAGACAACAATCAGCCAGCATTAATGGGAGGAACCTGAAAGAAACAACCTCCTCCACCTACCTACCTACCGACCTGGGAAGCATCGTTTCAACTACAAATGGACAGAACTGACGAGGATATCAAAGCAGCGAAGATCGGAAAAGCAAGACAAGCTTTCATTACTCTGAAGTCTGTGTGCAGGAGGTCAACAGCACTCAGCATGAAAATGAAAATAAGATCCGGATTTTCAACTCCAATGTGAAGTCACTCAGTGCTACCTACTGTACGGATCAGAGACTTGGCCATCCCGTCATAAAGAGTATCTCAAACAAACTTCAGACCTTCATTACCAGTTAGCTGTCTTCGCTCAATACTACTCAGGATCAGATGGCCAGTCAGGAAAGATCAGGAACAGGGACCTCTGGCTATGAGCGAACCAACCCAGCAGGAAGCGGTTGTGAAACAAATAGGCAGGAAGAAATGGAGATGGATTGGCTGGCCATACTCTGAGGAAACCATCAAGTGACATTACTAGACAAGCCGTCGCTCGAGTGGAACCTGAAAGGGAAGTGGCGAGTTGGTCGTCAGTGTGTGTGGTTGACTTCGAGTAGGTCATGCGAGGAGGAGATGAAAGCGTGTGGAAAGACTTGGAGCGTGGTGAAAAAGTTGGCAGAAAATAGAAGGCAATGGATATGCGTAGCTGAAGCCCTATGTTCCTCTAGGAACTAAAGGATAAAATAATAGTATTAATAACAGTGCTCAAACTTTTTACTGATATTAATGCATTGTCTCCTTCCTATTACTGTAAATAAGAAGTTCACCTATTCAAACAAACAAGAAGGTTGTATAGAATTCATGAGAAAAATAATAAAGTTTTTTATTTGTCAGATGTATTTTCAAATTCTATATACTGATGATAGATATATTTTATGTATATAATTAATAATAAATATAAATATGCATTAAATAGATTTAAGTAGCTTGTTGCGATATATTTATATTTTTTTTTGTAAATATGTATATATATATATATTGAACCAAAACCCATGGAAGGCATAAAACATATTTTAAACTTGTTATTAGTTTATGCATAGACACGAAAATGATGCACTATGCACTAGGATTTCTGACAGTTGCCTTTACTTCGTTTAACATTCTAAGTCAAATGCAATTTCTGTCTTTTTAATAATAATGATAGTAATAATGATAATAAGAATCCTAGTCGACCTATCCTTCACAAAATGTTCACTTTCACATTAGCTAACATAAAAGTTGTATGTTGTAAAGTGAAGAGAATGGAGAATAGAAGTGATAAGGGTAGTGTAAGGTAAGCAGATATATATATGACTGACTATTGATACAAAGAACCAGAGGCAGTGGTGCTTACATTCATCAGAGTAGAGAAATATGAGGCAAGTAAAATAGCAGTTTAAAGGATTATTATTATTATTATTTCAGAAATATGAAATTTGAACAACACTGTACTGATAAGTATTTATAAGTAATGAGGTTGTTGTTGGTGTTGTTCTTGTTACTGTCATGGTTCTTCTTCTTCTTTTTCTGGACCCTCAAGTGACATACTTAAGGAGAAATGTAAGAAGACATCTGAAAATAATACACATGTATGTATGTATGTATAAGTGTTATTCGTGTACTCACGATAACATGAATGTCGAAGATTGAAATATGCATATGATGATTAGTAGGATTTTAATGGACACATTTTTAAAGGAATAATAAAGTCGGTTGATTATGCGTATCACATATATGACTAAGATTCGTCTATTGATTGTTGATTTTGTTTTTTACTCTGTGGTACATATTCACCATCGTCATTAATTTCAATTTGTTGATCCCAATAGGTAGGTTTATCTTCAGGTGTTGTAAGATAGCGTAGTCTCTGTTAAAAGGAAAGAAACAAAGTGAAAGTAAGCTTTAACATGACTTGTTTTTTTTTTACTCGAAATGCAGATATATGAAAGACTTAATTAAGAAAAGACAGGATAACATATTCTAGGCTAGTTTTTATTCAAAGTTATCACAGTTAGGAAGGGGAAGCAGGAACAAATGGAATAACATTGATAAGAGCAAGAAGACAATTAGTGGACAGTGAGTAGTAGTGAAATCAAGGATACGAATTTGATCGTATTAGATACTCACTGTCCGGATGTGTTTCGGCATTCCCCCGTGAGTGATGGTGTTCTAACCGAGGCTCAAACCGAGTGCCCTCAAAGGCAATATCAACTAGAACACTTGGACTACGAGAGGCACTTCTTGTGCGACGAGTCTTACTAATTATTTAATTCAGTTTAGATATTTCCCGTCGATTGAATGAAGCACCAACACTCACTAGGGAGTGCATGTACATTCCGATGACAAGTCCCTAACGGAGCGAAATGTGCACCCTAGATTCCACTGCTAGTCATCACCCATCAGTCGGCTTCAGGTTACGTGATCAGACAGTGTCGAAGCATCTGCACAAGCAGCCAACACGCCACCCTGAGACTGAGCACTTCGGCTCAATCAGTTGATGGGAAGATGTAAATTGAACTAAATATGAACAAGTTATGATTAAAGATAATTTGAGGAAAAAAATCTTTAGATATAAGGAGATATTTGGATTGATATGTTCGTGAGTTGTTAGGATCATCACCAACCATTCAATATCGTCCACGTTCGATTCCCAGTTGACGTGCTCCAAAACCTCGCTTCGCTGATAGTAAACCTGATAAAGAGAGGAGATTAGGCATTAGACTAGCAAGTCCACCTGCGCCTTCGCTAGTGACACTTCAAAGGTCAAGCTTAAAGCCCTGTGTATTAGTTGACTTGTGAAGAAACGAAAAAAAAGATATATCGCAAGCACATCTACTATAATACTAAGCTGTATCATACTTGAGAGAAAATCAAACACGCCAACCTGGATGAAAAACTTCTACCAGAACAGGCTGGATTCAGGAGAAATAGGTCATGCGTCGATCAGATCGAAGCATTGAGGAGCATCATTGAACAGAGTTTGGATTGGCTGTCACCTTTATATCTCAACTTCAGTGACTTTGAAAAGGCCTTCGATAGTGCAGCGTTGATCGGGAGGTGAATCGTCAACTACTTCGCTATCACGGGGTGCCGCCGAAAATTATACATCTCATCGAAAAGTTGCACGACAATGCTGCGTGCCAAGAAACCCAGGATAAAGAACGTTTCGGAATCCTTCGAAATGAAGACAGGAGTAAGAGAAGGTGGTAACCAACTATTTCCAAAGATTTTCCTGATTGCAGTAGACTAGATAGTGCGGGGAACGATAAGACAGGCATAAAATTGACCAGCTGCGTACATTCATTGCCTTCTGTTTTCTGCCAACTTTTTCACCACGCTCCAAGTCTTTCCGCATGCTTTCATCTCCTCCTCGCATGACCTACTCGAAGTCAACCACACACACTGACGACCAACTCGCCACTTCCCTTTCAGGTTCCACTCGAGCGACGGCTTGTCTAGTAATGTCACTTGATGGTTTCCTCAGAGTATGGCCAGCCAATCCATCTCAATTTCTTCCTGCCTATTTGTTTCACAACCGCTTCCTGCTGGGTTGGTTCGCTCATAGCCAGAGGTCCCTGTTCCTGATCTTTCCTGACTGGCCATCTGATCCTGAGTAGTATTGAGCGAAGACAGCTAACTGGTAATGAAGGTCTGAAGTTTGTTTGAGATGCTCTTTATGACGCGATGGCCAAGTCTCTGATCCGTACAGTAGGTAGCACTGAGTGACTTCACATTGGAGTTGAAAATCCGGATCTTATTTTCATTTTCAAGCTGAGTGCTGTTGACTTCCACACAGACTTCAGAGTAATGAAAGCTTGTCTTGCTTTTCCGATCCTCTCTGCTTTGATATTCTCGTCAGTTCCGTCCACCTGTAGTTGAAACGATGCTCCCCAGGTCGGCAGGTGTGTAGGTGGAGGAGGTTGTTTCTTTCAGGTTCCTGCCATTTATGCTGGCTGATTGTTGTCTGTTGTTGTCGTTGCTGTTGCTGTTGGTGTTGACCAGGAACCTTCATCACCTCTGTTTTCTCTATGTTCACCTGAAGTCATATCTTTCCTGGATGCTTGTTCTGCCAACTTGTTGCTTTTCACTTGCATATCTCCCAGTTTGTGGAAAATCAGACATATATCATCGGCAAAGTCCAGATCCTCCAAGTTTCTGTTTGTGTGAATCCATATTATGCCTGTTTCCTCATTGCACGCTCGCCGTCTGTCGCATTATCCAATCAACCGCAATCAGGAAGATCACTGGCGATAATAGACAGCCAGCTTGCTTCACTCCCGTCCTCACTTTAAAGGCTTCCGTAAGTTTTTTGTTGTGGATTACTTGGAATGCAGCATTGTCGTATAACTGTTGGATGAGATGTATAATTGTTGGTGGCACCCCTTAGTAGCGAAATAGTTGCCAAATGACCTCTTGATCAACGCTGTCGAAGGCCTTTTCAAATTCGATGAAGTTGAGTGAGGTGGAGAGATGACTGCCATTCTAAACTTTGTTCAATGATGATCCGTAGTGTGGCCATTTGATCAATATATTTGATCAGCGTACATCTATACTCAGCTTTTTTTACATATGACTTTATCTTGACTGGGAATTATCATAATACAATATAAAGCTTAATAATCTTTATTTTTCTTGAGGTATGACAAAACTAAACTGTGTAGAGATTAGCTATGGGGAACTATCTCTTTTTCCTTAATCGAGATACAGTCGGATAAACTTCAAGAACTTTTAGGAAATACGTTATTCGATGAGTATTGCGGCGTCGTAAACTAACATGACATAACATTCAAACATGTATCAGACAACTGAGAAATTATCCAAACTATGAAAAGCAGATTGGTTGGTAATAAAGAGAATGCTAGAGCATTAAATTATTTAAAAAAACTGACATTTCAAACTCTACAAATCTAACTCACTTCGACAAACGTTCCTTTTGCTCTAAGTAATTGATAGATCATTAATATTGGGATAAATATTGGCGATGAAAAAACTATAGCCCATGATAATGCTATAACCCAAGTGGTTGGTTCATAAACAACACCCAGCACAGAAACAGGTTGTGTTTCATAGGAAACTATATTTGCAATGAAAATGCCCTGAAAAAGAAGAAAAATATTTATGCAATAAATCAACTGGATTAATTATTTGCAATTGATAATAATTTTAGCTGAGTCTACAAAGAATAATTTGATGACTGATTAAATGACATTTCAATTGGTTTGCAGTAGTTTCCAGAGCTTCGTGGTGTGAAACAACCAACAAATGGGAGTGAGGCAAGGCTGTCTAATATCGCCAATGATCTTCCTGATTGCGTTGATTGGATAATGCGACAAACAACGGGCTGGGCAATGAGGAAACAGGCATAATATGGATTCACACAAACAGAAACTTGGAGGATCTGAACTTTGCCGATGATATATGTCTGATTTTCCACAAACTGGGAGATATGCAAGTGAAAAGCAACAAGTTGGCAGAAGAAGCATCAAAGGTAGGACATACATAAAAAAGAGGTGATGAAGATTCCTGGTCAACACCAACAGCAACAGCAACGACAACAACAGACAACAATCAGCCAGCATAAATGGGAGGAACCTGAAGGAAACAACCTCCTCCACCTACACACCTACCGACCTGGGAAGCATCGTTTCGACTACAGGCGGACGGAACTGACGAGGATATCAAAGCAGCGAGGATCGGAAAAGCAAGACAAGCTTTCATTACTCTGAAGTCTGTGTGCAGGAGGTCAACAGCACTCAGCATGAAAATGAAAATAAGATCCGGATTTTCAACCCCAATGTGAAGTCACTCAGTGCTACCTACTGTACGGATCAGAGAATTGGCCATCTCATCATAAAGAGCATCTCAAACAAATTTCAGACCTTCATTACCAGTTAGCTGTCTTCGCTCAATACTACTCAAGATCAGATGGCCGGCCAGAAAAGATCACCAACAGAGTGGGATCTCTGGCTATGAGCTAACCAATCCAGCAGGAACCGGTAGTGAAACAAATAGGCAGGAAGAAATGGAGATGGATTGGCTGGCCATACTCCGAGAAAACCGTCAAGTGACATCACTAGACAAGCGATTGCTTGAGTGGAACCCGAAAGGGAAGCGGCGCGTTGGTCTTCAGTGCGAGGGTGGGGTGACTTGGAGGAGGTGATTTGAAGAGGAGAAGAGAGCATGTGGGCAGACTTGGATCGGAGTGAAAAAGTTGGCAGAAAACAGAAGGCAATGGATGTGCGCAGCTGAAGCCTTATGTTCTTCTAGAAATCAAAGGATGTAATAATAATCAATTGGTTTACATCGCTAGGTTATCACGTAAACTTTGGTTGTATTGAACTAACCAAGGGATTTCTTCAGCGTAACAGAGTGTCAATTTCAAAATTCATCTTCTGAACGACCTACCAAAGGTACTTTGGTAGTTTATGATTTAAATATATGATCGCTTTAATTTCATACATGGCGATCAAGAAAGGAAGCATGAATGCATTACCTTTTCTACCATTGATCGATTGAGATGAGTAATTGTATACCGCTCACATCAGCCAACACTGGTTCACACTGATTTCGTTCCCATAGCTGAGTTGAACCGGATATACCGGCGACGATCTGGGTTCAAACGAGTGAAATAAACTTTCGGTATTTGTATCACTTGGATGACTGGGCTAGCAAACACTAATGATTGATATGAGTGGTATACAACTACTCCTCTCAGTCAGTCAGTAGTACATACAGTCGTGCGATTATCAGAAAAAGTTTTACGAAGAACAAGAGATTTTTCACCACTGAAAACAAAAAGCGTCGTTGATAAGATAAAAGGTTGTAGGCATTTGAAGTTGCCAAAAATTCTTTGAAAAACATAATTTCGAAATAAAATAGTAACTAATGCTAGGATCAAGAAAATCGGGTGTGTTTACAGAGGACACCTTCCTTACATACCACAGGTAAGTCACTATGATAAAAGAAATGACCAGAAATGACAATTTGTGCTTATTAATGAGATAGTTAAATGGAGATTTCTTGGAAAGATTTCCATATAAAAACAACGCATACGCAGGCAGTTGGAACTTATTGTGTCAAACATTATCGTTAAAAAAGGTTGTAAGTCTATATTTTGTAACGGTATTTTTAAAAGATTAGTCCACGGTATTTTATGACTAATCATTGAATACAATAATAAATAAACTCTTTTTAGTATGCTATGTATGAGACAAATTAGGTACGTAGGTTCATATATAGCAGAAATAACTACAGTAGAATTGATGAGAAAACCCAGATCTTTTTCAACGAACCAATCAGCACATTTCATATGGTACCTATTTAATATAAATATATATATATATATATATATATATATATATACATATATATTGAAAATCAACAGATTAAACTGAAAATTACCTAGGAGTAATGGACAGCTGTAACGTCACACTAGTTTGGGACTCTTCAGCAGTACGCACCCACCAACAGGGTTCGAACCCAGGACCTTCTGGTTACAAGGCGAGCTCGTATACCATTAAGCCACTGGGACCCGATCCAATGTCTCATGAATTCTAACTTCTGCCAATTCATGGACCATTGGATCACGTCCCAGCGGCCTAATGGTATGCGAGCTTGCCTTGTAACCAGAAGGTCCTGGGTTCGAACCCTGTCGGTGAGTGTGTACAGCTGAAGAGTCCCAAACTAGTGTGACGAAACAGCTGTCCAGTACTCCCAGGTTTTCCAATGTTTCTCTAACTAATGTCAGCTCATGATGAAATCCTGTAAACCAATCAAATCCCTACAAAACAACACTTGAATTACATATCAGTTTCACTGTCTGGATAAAAATTGATGTAATCACACTTTACTGATTACTAACACACAATGTGACTTGTTATTGTGTCAAGTGATAATAAAAGTACGCGGGTGTATCAGCAAAATCTATAAGCTTAAGCGAATGCGAAATGAAGCCACTTAGTCAACTATGGCATCTGTCAAATCAAGTGTGATAGGCGTTTATCACAGTCTCTATGTTCTCATCACTGTATGATTCTCAAAAAAACCCAAATGATTTTATGAATAAGTGTTATTATCAAAGATTAATTTGCTGAGTGGAATTCAGGATGTGTATTTTGTCCCATATGGGACTCGTCATCTGGATGGATATACCTGCGACCCCAAAGGAGTGCTGATTCACCATATATAAGACACAAATCCAGTATCTATCGCTTCAGACTCTATTCTTTGCCTAGTTTCTGTTTAAGAATCTTATTATTACGTTTGTTCCCTAGTTGTTCAAAATAGTGACTTATTATATACATCTGTCATTCCACTTGTATCACTATTCAATCGCCTTTGAATTCAGGGGTGGGATCTTCTTTTTTCGAATTATTACTTTGTGAAACATTTTTAGTGATCTTACATTAACCTTACAGCTGTTTTTGCTTACTGAAAACTCCAATGTGAAGTCACTCAGTGCTACCTACTGTACGGATCAGAGACTTGGCCGGTGCATCATAAGGAGCATCTCAAACAAACTTCAGACCTTCATTACCAGTTAGCTGTCTTCGCTCAATACCACTCAAGATCAGATGGCCGGCCAGAAAAGATCACCAACAGAGTGGGATCTCTGGCTATGAGCGAACCAATCCAGCAGGAACCGGTAGTGAAACAAATAGGCAGGAAGAAATGGAGATGGATTGGCTGACCATACTCCGAGAAAACCGTCAAGTGACATCACTAGACAAGCGATTGCTTGAGTGGAACCCGAAAGGGAAGCGGCGCGTTGGTCTTCAGTGCGAGGGTGGGGTGACTTGGAGGAGGTGATTTGAAGAGGAGAAGAGAGCATGTGGGCAGACTTGGATCGGAGTGAAAAAGTTGGCAGAAAACAGAAGGCAATGGAGAGGCGCGCTGAATCCCTATGTTCCTCTAGGAATAAAAGGATATACTAATAACAACAAATTTTTGAAGGAAGAAGCTACCACTTTTAAAAACTGTACGTTGATGAATCGTTCTGCAGAATATTGAAGACGGCTACACCATTCACTACAAAATGGTCGATGTAAAAAACAGTTAGAGCGCCACACTCTAGAAGTGACAACAAATGTTATATGGAGGAGATATAATGATCTCGCGACGACTAACACTTTTATTGGACACTAACTAGTGTCACGTGTCTAGTGCTTTGTTTACAGTAGACTGAATTCTATCGGCCAAGTTTGCAATATGACCACCATTCTAGGTGGCCCGCCATCAGGGTTCACTCAGAATTGTTGTTTTTAGACGACTGACCGATAGAACTCAAACTGCACCAAACGAAGGACTAGATACATAACATGAGTTCCTTCAAGGTTGCGGATACGCTTTACTGACTAGTGAGTACCGACAAGCACAAAACGCAGGTGTAGCCAAAGCTTCCTGTTGATCACCTCAAACTAATCTGAGTGTCAACATTTATCAGAAGAACAATTTGAAGTTTGAGTTTGAACTATGGCGAATAAGAAGATAAATAAACGAATGTGAGAATATTAGTAAAGTTAGAATTCACAGATTGGCGAATTCGCTGAATGTGCAGGGTTCGATCCATAGAGCAGTCGTGGGTGTACACTGCTGTAGAGATTCAAACTGGGACGTGTCCGCATGCTCAATGCTCCATGGTTCTCAATGATCTATGGCTGATGTTAATTCATCACGAAATTTTCATTGAAACTAATAGTGGTAAGTGAACCCCAAGAGAAAGAGGAGTAAAACTTTAAAATGACATTCGAAACCATAGTTTACTTTGGATAATTTTATTCGAGCAAGTACACTTTAAAAAACTGCCCATTTTACTTTACTTAACTGGCTAACCAAAAATGTTTTTAGTCACTACCAAGGCTGCATTTGTCAAAACGTTTAGCAACATAGGCCAGAAACATCTAAGTCCAGACTGTATTTCTTGGTGCCCATTAGCAAAATCAGCTGTAACAAAATGGAATCTATTTTTAGTGATGTTTTCGTTTCACATTCAAGCCATTTTAATTTTCCGATGGAAGATGAAAATCAATTTGGAACTTCGGATTTAATAAAGTCAGTAAAGTTTTCCACCTTTTAAATTATTATTAGCACAAGAAAAAAGAGGCGAAAATTATGCTGCTGACTGTGAAGGCATCCGTAGTAATTAAGTAGTAGTAACATCAGGGAATACACACATCGATTCATGAAGTACAAAAACACCAATTAGGGAAGAAAAGTTTCTTTATCGATGAAACTATCTTTTTCAAACTTATCTCCGAACATTAATCAGCATGGTTAGCAAGAGGACAATGTAAGATAATTTCTAGTTCATTTCTAAAGTGCATGGTGAACTCAGACCATGCATCTCCACCAGAGTTGTCTTTTAAGATTATCTACAAAGTAAGACAGAATGTCAGAGTGGGTGTTAGGTTTCGCCATTTTTGTGTGGCATTGGTGTTGGCGATTCGTCAGGATAACCTCGATCTCTGTGCACATAAAATGTTTGTTCTATCTCTTATTCTACTATGGTCTTAATATCTTTCCTTAGCGTTAGATTTTATTTTCGGTAATTAATTCACTATCATCACTCTTATATGTTCCTTTAGTACAATTTCTCATCCTATACACGTTTATCAAGTAAACACACAACTACTTTATTTCAGACGCTCTCTTCCCTTTGTGTTATTGACTTACTATTTCATTGCGAAAACCGATCTTCAGTAATGATATCAATTACATCACCACCTATCACTCAACAATAGACTACTATACGTGTTTTAATAAATGTGAACACGGTTTTCCAGCCTCTAAAGATGATTTCATTAACAATGAAAATCTTCTCCTTTGTTTTCTTTATGTGTGCATATATTCGAAATTTACAAATTAAAATGTATGTTATGGACAATAAATTATACTCAAAACACCATTCACTTATAAGTAGTGCGTCACACTGCATGTTATGTAGAAAAAAGTATCATATATGGATCATGGGGTTGATTGATAGTTCATAATTGATCTGTGTAACATTTCAAACATTTATTACTATTTGTTTTAAGATCACACTACGCTTTTAGAGTGATAATAGATTGAGAATAAACTTGGGAGGGAACTGGATATACTGAATGTTATTGCATTCAAACAACGCATAGAAATAAACTTATGAAAAATGTGACAGGTAATACGGAATATTATCATAACATCCCGAGTATGCTGAATTACTGCCACACCAGTAGAATCTCCGCAATACAGGCCTTTGACAATAAAGATGGTGAATCGGTGAATCAATTCGCTTAACTGTGGATCTGTTGCCTTCTTCATGCTTGCTGGAACTTCAGATTATGCATTCTTCTTTGCAAATTAAATTCAGCCATTAAACATAACTGTTAACAACTTTCTTTGTTTTTGGTTAGCCAACTAAGTACTCTACTAGTTTATTTCTTGTAGAACAATCGATAGCATAAAGTATACGAGTAATTGTCATTTACCGTGTGGAAAACGGTTGATAGTGTCACTAAGTTTCTTAAACTTTAGCATTTGACAACTGACTGACCGGTCGCAACACAGAACTTTCCACAGAAATGAGCCAGTTCAAGTTCACATGAAAAAAGAAGAGATTCAAAAGGATGATGAAAAGCAGAGACGTCATGGAGAAAGAACAGTAATATGCAAGAACAATAGCGTTTTATCGGATATGGTAGAACATGAGAAGTGAATATATCTACTCCAACGAGAATGATTATGAGCCAAACCAACAGTTGTCTCCAGCTATTGGTTCTTAGAATCCGAAGAACCACAACCAGCAAAGCAGCCTATGCCTCCCTACATGGCTTAAGTTAGCTGTTATGGATTTCATTGACTGATTAAGTCATGTTTTGGTTTGACCATCTACAGGTCTTCACCAAACTAATTCTATGTCAACCAACATTGACTGTCGAGGAAGGCGATGGCTAGGCGTGCGTAACAAATATCCTAACCATCTAAATCTATGAAGCTTTAAAGTTTAATAGGTTAATTTTCCTTTTTTTGGCTAAGACTCGATATAGCTCCTTCCAGTCATCTTTCCTGATAGCTAATTAAGGTGTAGTTTTTCTCACAGAATGTCTCGCTTATCATTTATTTGTCTTTGGCCTCCTGTTTTTCTTGATAAGCCTAAACAGTTTTCTGATGTTGCCTAACACTGATGCCTTTTCCATCTCTTCTCCCTTTTTTGTCACCCACTAATGTTCCTGGTCGTTGAGAAGACTTTTGTTACTTTTTGTCTAAGCAGCATTCTCTCCTTACCTTATTCCCAGCCGTGCGAAATCAGTTCGGATGAAGTAGTGGAAATCCATTGACTTTTACTCACTTTTAGTTTTAGGTTATTAATGCCCTTCACAGCTGCATGGTAGTGCATCGCTGGCAAAGCGGTAGAATGTTCACCAACCACGAAGGTGATCCGAGTTTCGATCCTCGACCGAATGGGAAAGAGGGGAGGTTGTGCATGAGGCTAGCAACCCTATCCTATAAAAATAAACACCCCTGCTACTGAAACTTCAAGCTTCTAGCTTGAAGCCGTATGTTCCACTGGGAACGTGAAGCAGTGACAAATAAATAAATAAATAACAATTTACGGCTGCATGGACAGGTAGCTGAATATTCTACCAGGCTTCATCATGATCAACCTTGCTATCGATCTCAGATATGTGTTTAGCTACTCTTTTCCTAAAAAAGGAACTTGGTGTCCTGAAAAAGTTTGGGAGCGTCACAGTTCCATTGCTAACTGTTACGTGTCAGAACCAGAGACTGATAAGAGTTTACACACTTTTTCCGGATAGGAGCAGAAAGAGAGGCAGCGGCAGTCTTCTACTGACCCTCACCAATGTCTATTTGAGTCCATCGCTGATTTGATGATGGTGGTTGTTAGGTAAGGCAATCGTAGGCAGCCAGTGAAGCCAGTGGCTTCGTAAATAGGTCATAAGATAAATCAGCGCGTATAGACTTCACTTCATGCTTATCTCACGGAAGAGTTATTCGGGCTACAGTCATTGTTCTATGTATGAATCGATTATGAGTATAGCTGTAAAATGAAAACTAAAGTATTTCATATATATATATATATATGTTAATTTATGATTTCATTTTGGTGTAAACATAAATGTGAAAATACAAATATTTTCATAACATCTTCAATTTTATAATTGCTGAAATTTAAATTCTTCAGATGCACTATTTCTTCTCATGTCTATAGCCAGTCTTACCCAGCAATAATAATAATAATAAGCTGACACAGGAATGTACACTGACAGATAGGATACAAATTAGTAGAATGCTACTCATTCCTCCCCCCGCCCAACACCCCTCATTTTTCGCCTTCTCTAGTCTGCACAAACTATCCTTTCATATTTTGAAGAAACACATTCAAGAACAAAGTCGAAAACATCAACAACAGAAAAAAAAACAGAGAGAGAAAAAACCGCATCGCATTTGTAAAGAAAACTAAAAGATGTCATTAAGAAAAAATAAGATGATGACAAGAGAGAAAGGAACAGGTTGTTGTTGCTGGTGTAAGCGTTCAGTGAGAGAAATATTTTCAGGGGTGGGGAGTGGTTGAATTAAATGTATATATATATGATGAAATAAGCAGAAGGCGATTGACGATTAATATCTCATTTATATGCAAATTTCTTTTCAACTATAGATCAAGCTTTTTTATCTTTTATAATATCATGACTTTAATTCATAAATACACATAGTTTTTCTTTTTTTCTTTCTGTACACTATCACATTTTTCGATCAAAAGCACATGAACTAATCAGATAGAATTAAAGAGATTGTGGTTATATTGTTGATGTTTTATAACTACTGACTGTTTGTTAAATTACGGTGGATTGAAGTAAGTTGAGTCGAACAGAATAGAAGGAAGGAGAGGAGATATTTTGACCATTAAAATTATGCGAATTTGTTGTGTTTTTTTTAAAAACAAATCTAAGTTGACAGTGTTGATAATTTATCAGAAAGCCAAAAAAGAAAAATATTTTTTCAGTACTTTTTCTTTCAGATTTTTAATGAGACATCAGCAGACTTTGTTGGGTACTCAGTTAGACTAAGACGTGTAAATAAGTAAATAGTCCTTGTATGCGTAGCACATTTTGTACTTCCATGACCACCCGTCTTTCTTAACGTCATCAAACGAGATGGAGGGAAAGATTGAATACTTTTTTATGAAATAATCTAGGTGACCCTCTGTAAGGCTTATTTGTGATCCACTTCTATTGAAGTGTTCCCTTATAAGTGACATTTAGTAAAAAGCAGGAAGATGAAAACCCAACAAGCACATGAAATCTGGTATAGCCCACTTTGGCATAGTCTAAATAATCCCTGTTTGAGTAAACAGTATCCTTAAGAGAAGAATTTCAGCTTTTTGTAAGAAGAACAACCTTCGCAGCAACGCTAAGAGTAGATTTGTCCAGCTGTCCTTTGGTCTGCAGTAGCCTCGAGGACAATATCTCATATCTGTCCACTGCTTTGTGTGTATATTGGCTCACCTGTTGCTGTGAAGCTTGCTGCATTGATGGTCCGATGCGTATCCTGTCTAAAATGGTCGGAGAACACCATCACTCATGGTTGCATAAGGAGTGTGATAATCAAACGCCTTGGTCTGAAACAAACGCCTGACAAACGCATTTCCTTTCCCTTTCCTTTGCACTGCTGAAGCCTTAGCCATTCAGATAGACGAATCGGAGCAACGCATACAAAAGAAAAAAAAACTATTCAACCATTTCTACTATCATTATAACAATCTTGACGATTCCTAATCACCTGATGTTTGTGTACTTGTTTTCCCTGACTCACTGTAACTCTTGTATTTCTTGTCAACTCTTATGTATTTCTATATTTTCCTTTCTTTTCAAGGTGAATCTGAATCACACACAACTCACTCATTAAATTACTCGTCTTATTACGTAATTCGAATTATTACACTTATTCAACGTTAACAACTATACCTTTTTTTAAAAAAAATCATCAACACTACTCTCTTATTAATCTTCTCTCCCTCTAGTTACAATCGGGTCATTAATTGCATATTTTTGAAAAATTTTTATGACAAAAACAACTAATCCTAACTAATTTTTATTCTTGTCTGAAAAACCTTAATCTATACACACACACAAATTATTGTATGTATAATTGCGACTTTATATCTAAGAAGTGAATGGATTCGGCGGAAATTGACTCGTCGCTGAACTACATGCAATATATACAGCATATGTAGCAATATAAAATTATGAAAATATAATTTGAAGTTCTAAGCCTAGCTAGATATGATGACTATGAGACAACATTTACTGTCACGGACACTAGCAACAAATCTGAAGCCGTCCAAATAACCACCTCATAAAACTTTGTACCATTTTGCAATTTTACCGACAGATATCTAAATAATATAATGTTTATGTTAATAAATGATCATAGCAACACTGTATTCATTTATTATTATTACTGTTCCCTTGGGTTCCTAGTGGAACATAGGACGGCTTCAACTGCAAGTCTCCACTTGCCACTTCTGTCTTCTGCTATACTTTTTTCACCTGCATCCATGTTAGTCCATACTCTTTCAACTCCTCTTCACACGATCTCCTCCATGTCACCCTTGCACCGACGACCCACTCACCGCTTCCCTTTCGGGTTCTGCTCGAACAATGGCTTGACGCGCGATGTCACCCGGTGGTCTCTTCAGCGAGTGTCTGATCCATCTGCACTTTCTCCTGCATATTTTTTGTGGCGATTGGTTCTTGCTTTGTTTGTTCCCATAGTTCCTTGTTGGTGATTCTTTCCGGCCCGGCCATCTGATCTTCAGTATAGATCCAGTGAAGAGAGTTGTTGATAAAAGTTTAGTCTGCAACAGGCTATTGGAAATATTCTTTGTGACCCGCCCGCCAAGTTTGTGATCCGCATAGAAGAAGTGACTGACTTGACGTTTGTATTGAAAATCCGACTGAATTTTGTTGTTGATGCTGGCTGAGTGACGAAGATTTCCAGATGAATGTCTGTGTTTCTCGCCTTCCCGATTCTCGCTCGATTTGGCATCCTCGTCCGTTCCGACTCCCTGTAGTTAAGACAATGCTCCCTGGCCAGATAAGTGAATGAAGTAACCTCTTTCAGATCCCTCCTGTTGATGATGATTGGCGCTGGATGTTGCTGCTGCTGTTGTTGTTGTTGTTGGCTGGTTATTTTTATAACCTCCGTCTCGTCTATGTTCACTTGGAGTCCTGTCTTCACCGGCTGCTTCTTCAACCAGTTTGTTGGTTTTCGCTTGTAAGTCTTCAATTTTGTGTGACATCAAACATAAATCATCCACGCGCTAAATCCAGGTCTTCTAGGTTCTTCACGTCGGTCCAGGATATACCTGTCTTCTCATTTCCCACTGTCTGACGCATAATCCAGTCCACCACAATTAGGAATATCATTGGTGATAATAAGCGCGCCTTGTCTGACTCCTGTGTTTATTCCAAACGCCTCGCTGAGTTTTTCGTTGTGGATGACTTGACATGTTCCATTGTCGTACAGCTGTTGAATAAGGTTGATGAATATTTGGGCGCTTCACGCTGTAGTACTCGAGTAATTTCCAAATTACTTCGCGGTCAACACTGTCTGTTGAAGGCCTTCTAAAATTCTATAAAGTTGAGGTACAGGTTTGATTGCCATTCATCGAACAAAGCATGGAACGGCAATCAAACCTGTACCTCAACTTTATAGACTTCGAGAAGGCCTTCAGCAGACAGCGTTGACCGCGAAGTAATTTGGAATTTACTCGAGTACTACGGTGTACCCCAAATATTAGTCAACCTTATTCAACAGCTGTACGACAACGGCACTGTAGCAAGCTTTATAGTTAGGGTGTATCGTAAACTCATTCGAAAATCCAACGGGTTCCATTTTAAACTCCAGCAAACTTTCCATATGACATGATAGTCCTCTCTAATTTTTCTATTTTTTAAATGGGATTCTAAAAAAGGCATTTTTCTGAATCTTCCATGCTGATAGCGTTTTGTTTGAATCTCTTATCAGCTGTAATTTTACTAGTTTGCATAGGGATAATTATTGCGGGGAGGGGGTGAGGGGATCTTATTCATCAACTAGCTTTCCGTAAGAGAGGGAAAACGCTTTTTTACATTTACCATCAACTTTTAAGGAAGGAGATTCACACGGGAGAGATGGCGTTTTTTCACGGAGCTGGACTGCTACTCTATGCACAACCTTCCCTCTTTATTGGGGTGGAAAATAGTTGCACAGTATGTGATCTAATTCGTAGCCAGGGTAGGTGCAAAAAGGGGGGCGGATATATCCATAATAGATGTAGATGTTGGACTAGAAGTTGTATTGCATAAACCTTCGCCATACTCATTGAAAAACCAGAGCTTTGTGTTCAAAAGAAACCAGTTCAACCTGTACATTTACCATGGATATAAATAGATCTGACTCCTTAGTTTGTATTTTCATTCATCTAGATTACCAGCAGTCAAATTTAACATCCATTAAATTTTTAAATAATCATTTACTGGCATTATGAAGACAGTAACGTTTAGACATAGTCACCTATTGTTAACAGAGATGCGATGTAGGTGTTCATTATGAACACTACATATGAGCCTGGTATTTTTCGCCTACATCAGGTTGATGGTATTAAAAGGGATAACTGAAGGTTCGTTTATACCTGTGACAAGACAACAATGTAGTTATCATAACGAATATTTTTATCCAACCTTTATGATATCATAACCTACAATCAAAGCACATATAGAAGTATTGCTTTTTGGTTCTCAGTATTATGAGGTGCTAAAGATTTCATCAAAACATTAGCTACATTCATCAACAATCATTCTATGATAATTTAGGTGACTGGATAAAGAGAGTGGTGATAAAGTCCTTCAAGGTCAGGAACAAACATAAAAGATCAGAAAAGAAAATTCTGAAAACATGTTACCTCAGTATTAGTCGTTGTAGCGTTGTCTGAAATACTCACTTCTACGATATATTCGATCGTTTTAAACATAAATTCATGAACTCCTAACTATATTTCCGGAATAATTTGATCCCCCGATTTCGTCTCACAGAACGGATCCCTTAACATTTTTTTTTATGATTTCTGACCTGAATTTACTTGTCTCGAAATGTTCGTTGTATAAACGAAGAGTATGAAATCATGCTGGTTGTGTAAGACAAAACTGTTGTGGAGGTAAGTGCTAGGTTTAAATCTGCTCAGGAATACAGCCACTCAGTGAGATACAGTTACAGTCCCACAATAATTCCCAAGTAGAGCAAGATACTCATCCCAGAATCGATCAAACAAATATCTTGAAGAATGTATAAGTATCCATGTCCACATCACTATGAAAACTTGAAAGTAGAATTTCACGTTATTTATCACTAACTTGTTGACCGACATGAATCATCACTCTTAATAAGGCATAGAGAATAAAGACTTCACTTAGAAATTACTGGTACTTTACACAATGTGGTAGCGAATAAAATACTTAGTCTTACGCGTTTAATGTTGATGTGCGTTTAAGATGAAAAAATAAATGGAGTTGAGTAAAAATAAGTGCCAGTAACAATCGCATTTTAATGATTTGCTTACCAGAAGAAATATTGGACTTATATAAGCCCAACAAATTCTCCAAAATATACCAGGCTTAAATCCAAGCATCATTTGCACATCTTGACAAAATCGTTTGGTACCTGTAGAAAGATGGAGATATATGAATTTAGATTTTAAAATTTTTGAAACAAATAAAAAGTGAAGAGAGATAGAGAAAGCCAGGGCATTTTCATCTGTCCCTTTACTACATATAATCTTGCGGGGATATTTAATTCCAGGTTTGATCAAGGATAGATGTTGGTTAGAAAGCTATTGAAAATCAGGGATTATTAAACTGATATTTCGCTCAACATTCAGACTCCTAGGAGGTGCACACGCATAACCTCATTGATAGAGATCAAACTATGGACCTTGAGGTTACGAGACGATCTTGTTGACCACTTATTCACTAGGATGAAACTTAGTAGTCGACCGATCTTAACTTCTATTGATTCGCGTCAAACAAACACCAGCGGAGTCCATCGAGCCAGACAAAGGAGTAGTTACTCTCTCTTGATATTGCCTAGTGTTTCCGCCAAATATATATCACTAATTGGCAGGATTTTCAATTCATGGGATGCCATCGGCTTAATGGTCTACCAGCTCGCCTTGTAAGCGAAAGGTCCGAGTCCGGTGGATGCGTACTGTGAGGAGCTTCAAATTGGGACGAAACAGATGTCCATTACTCCTGATAGTTTATCAATAGTCCTCTACCGGATTTCAGCTCATGATGAGTCCTGTAACAGATTAAATCCCTGCAAAGCAACACTTGAAAATTTGTCTGATGCCTACTAGTGATCGGTTACAGGGTAAGGTTCTGGTGGGAAGTTGTGGCTAGTTGGGTCGCTTAGGACAGGTATGACGATAAATATTTGCTGATAACACTGATTGGTGGTAGTTCTGAAAACCGTTAAATGATAGAAGTCAGAAAAGATCGACTATTGGACGGTCAATGAGTAAGCCTCGTAACCTAAATGTCCCAGGATCATGATTGTGTACTGCTGAAAGGTCGAAAAAGAGAAGGGAACTACTGTTCAGTAACCTCTGCCTTTCAGTAGTTTGTTAACTAATATTAATCCGTGATAAAACTTGAAACCAATCAAATCCTTACAAACTAGTATTTGGGAAGCATATTTCATTGCATTTCCTTATCTTATTATTTAATCTTGTTTAAAGTGCAGGCATACTGATGACATTCAAGATCGTCGACTTTCACCTTACGGTGAGCATTTAGAGGATTTACTGAGTCATCGCATAGTGAAACAAGTACCAGAATACATCATTACATGATTTTGATTACTCATAAGATTCTTCTTCTTCAGAATGAGATGGTGTTATTGTTTATTTATGGAATTTAGGGTCACAATAAAAGTTGAGAAAAGCCTCTATCATGCTGGTAGGGTTTTTAGCTTTGGTACAGTATGGATAAATGTTTCATCTTCGAGGCATCATAGATTGTCATAAGGGTTATCGACATGTGTTGCTTGGGACTGTCAGCAAGTTATAAGCTTAGGTCGAAGAAGGGCTATTCGATTATGATTGTGAAGGTTTGGTATTGTTCTACGCTAGCTGTCATCTTTTGAACGAATTGTATTCAAATCATGCATTCGCAACTTTTTTTGAATACAGCGAATGTAAATACAGGAAAAACTGCCTACCTAGTTTTGAGTAATGTTAATCATGGTTTGAATGAATCCTACACTTCTTAACTCATAACAACTGAACTCAAATCATTGCTACACAGTAGCCTTTTAATTTCCTGACGGAATTGAATACAAAGAAACAAAAAATTTATCTGCTGAGGTGTACTCATGTTAATTAACCTCGCCTATTTAGCTAGCTTGCTAGTTTTCATCAAGTTGAAACCGGTTTTTGGAAATCTCCTGCACTCAGCCGACATAAAGAACAATATTCGAATTTTCAGCACAAACGGGAAGTCAGTCAGAAGCCTGGCATTTGGGTCACGAAAAGGATTTTCCACAAAATGCAGACTTTTGTCAACAGCTGCCCCTTCACTAGCCCTATACTGAATACTAAATGGTCGGCCAGCCAGAAACAATTAACAACAATAAAATTCTGGCTGGTAACAAACCAACCAAGAGCCTATTACTCAACAAATATATCGGAGGAAATAGAGATGGATTGGTTACACACTGAGGAGACCATCGAATGACATCATTCGCCAGGCCATCGTTTGAGTAGAACCCAAAATGGAGAATGAGAGTGGGTCGTCTGCAGGTGACATGGAAGCGATCATTTGGGGAGGCAAAGATGTGAGATTATAGGCAGTCGTGGAGCTAGCCAGCTGAAGAGGAAAGCTCCAAATAGGACAAAGTAGAGGCGTGTTTTTGAAGCTCTATGTTCCACTCATAACTCTAGGTAATAATAATAATACTAATGATAATCGCTTCTTATAACTGAAGACATGTTTACATCCTTTGGGTTATAGGTCAAGATTCCAGGACTTGAAGATCTGAAATGTCAGTGGTAGTGTACTTCCTATCATGGAGTAGGGCTGTTAGCACCTCACTTAATCTCCCGTTTATACGGCTTTATTATCCACTAGTAAACTAGATAACTTTTAGGAATGTGACGGCCGTTACTTGAACCTGGACTTTAGTGCATGATTAGCGAGTATTCCATCACTGAACCACCAATTCATATGCTATATATTTGAGGATGGTTCGCGAATCAACTCCTACTGGGGCATTCATAAATGAGATATTAGGCAAGCTTTCTGTTAGGAGATATTTTGCACAGTGCGTAAAATATGTCTCTGCTCATATTTAATTGTTGGTCCATATATGTTTATATCTCAGCTATACGGTATTTGTCAAATGGGAAGCTTGTCTTAGTGTCAGTATTTCTTGAAGCCTACAGGGGTGTCAATCGGCCTAAACCATTTCAACAGCAAACTGATATAAAAACCATAGGTTTTCTAAGACATCTCGTAGTATATGATGTAATTCCTTTAATGATAATAATGAAACAAATATGATATATTGTTTGCAGTATAATCATGTATAATTTAGTACAATACTTAATGAATCGAAACAGATGTCTATGTTAGCCTTCATCTTACTCTTTATGTCTGTTATTAATTTTAGCGTGTCAATACAGAGTGAATGTGAAACAATTAACTAATGTCTTAAAAGAGTATGTTTTACATTTTAACTGAAGTTAAAAGCACTTTAGTCATTTATATCATTGATGCCTTGTTCTTGAGACTTTAACTCGAAGAACAAGAAATTTAACGGCGATCCGCCTAAATCACTGGGTCACCAGAAGTGCTGAGACGTTTCTTCATGTTTCAATGATTTGTTATTGTTTTTTTTATCATAGCTTAATTCCACACAGTGTTTCAGTACAGCTGTGGAATTTTCAGCATGTGATATCAGTAGCCCAAATTAAAAGGCCAACCATTTATATCAGATGTGCATTAGCCGAAGATCGAACCCTGGACAATATGCAGTCACATTCAATAAAAACAAGCGTACTATCGCTTCTAAAACTTTAACGCTAAACATTTAAGGCCTGTATTACACTGAATGCTTACCGTAAAACCAACATAACGCCACGCATTCACAGAACACAATGAACAGAATAGAAATCGGAGCTCCATGACGATCAAGCATAGTGAGAACAAGATATCCACCCTAAAAATTGAAAATGTCAACATACTGTAAGTAAAAGCCAAGAAAGTCAACTGAATATGACATCGATTCAATCTATGAAAAAGATAAATTCAGTACAATGCATTAAATAAGCGAAGGACTGGAATAAATACATTTCAGTGAGGTGAAAATTTTTAGTTATGCATTTAATATGAAATATGAAGATTAATGGATCCAAGCACCAGTAGAAACGTGTGAACCTAGTAAAACTGAGGCACACTCATCAGACAAGTCAGGAACGCAAAGAAATGCTTATCACGAATACCAGTGCTGGCTACCATCACACGCCTCAACAAGAACTCAATTTGTAAAGGTAAAAGTTGAAACGATTCGTAGAAAATGTGTACTAGCAATCTCCTTGATTCTACCCCTTCCTGTTGTACATTGATACCGCCTCTCTTATCCCACTGAATCCATTTCTCCAGGTGACTGGTTTTAAATTACTTCAGCTTATTTCCTCTTTTGATGATATAAAAGGGATCATCTCACTTAGTGACAGTGTATCACCCTTCCCACTTCGGAAGGAGTTCCCATGATACTGACCCGCATTAACCTTTCTTTCCTACACTTGATCGCCAACTTCAGACGTTCTGCATCTCATCTCTTCTCCCTGTTCTTATTTCATGGCGCTTTTCTTCTCTTTCCGCCTTGCATTCTTGATGGTTTCTTTCCATTCAGTTTGCAATCTTATCGTATTCCACTACTGGTGGAGGGGCCAGGTTCTTCTGTGTATTTGTAGTCGTGGTTTCCTGCCATACATAAAGTGAAATGGTAACTTCTTTGTTCTCTCCTGGGTGGATTCACGATATGCTAGCAGAATCAATGGAAGCTCGTTCCCACTTACCTCCCTTCAAGACCAGCCACTCCTTCAGTGTACGGTGTCCGTATCAAGATTTCTGTGCAAAATGCCGATATAACATAAAGAGGCTGGTAAATTCAGCTCCACATTATAAGCAGTCAAAGAGATAGAAACACATCCATTGAAGTTACTGTTTTATTTCGATTAGTTCTTTTGTTATCCATATTTTAATGAAATCATTGTCATGAAATGTCTTTTCAAGTACTATGCATTTGAATAAAGACTGATAGTTTCAGTTTGAACTAGTCGGCAACAGTAACGGTGACTTATGAAAGTAATTCTAATTATTAAACCGTTCATCATGACCATTGTACATTCGAGGTTCGGATGAGGTTGTGGGTGATAAAGTGCTTGGCAGTCACGCCGTAGGTCAGGGTTTGTTTGATTCCCGGCTTACGCATTCCTCAAACTTCACCAAGTTTCCAAGCCATTAATAAGGCTGGGAGAGAAGGAAGTTCGGGCATCACAATAGTTCTCGCACCCCATAAGAAGAACAAAACAGCATCACCGCTACTGAGATTTCAAAGCAGGATAATGAAGAAAAAGACTTCTGAGATTAAATAAATAAAATGAAACGTTTACAACTCACTGGTGTCAATACGCTCCCATATAATAATGATTCAACAAAACCAAGTTTCCACCCGATGATACAGATAAGTGGCCTTAATTTCGACTACAAAATTTTGCGTAATTTTTATTCGTTTTCTTGTATTTGTCAAAATTATTTTGCATCCATCTATTAAAATGCCACTATGGCATCATCGTATTGGTATTCAGGAAAGTTAGCTCAATTTGATTGCCTTTTATCATAGTTATCATATCATAGTTATTCGCAAACAGTAATACAAATTAAGGATTTCAGGGGATCTTTGTCTGCTTAGTTCATTTTTTATTTTAATTTCTTTGTGTACCAAGTTGATCATATAGGTTTCATACACTGTGCTTTGCAATTTCAGTAGCATTAGTGATATCTTCTTACGGAGTGGATTTTTCAGCCTCACTGTCAGTCTCATCTCTTTTCCGATTCAACTACCTGACGGTAGTAAACTGGATGGATTTTAGCAGTAAGTCAGCTGAAAATATTGAAGCCAGACCACTTATGTGGCTGAAAAGCATTTAACCATTGAACCAAGGATGCATTTATCTCGCACTAGCATTTTTTGGAATAACAACACACACACACACTGCGCTTCCAGCAGTGTTTGTGTAATCCTTGTGAGTTTTACAGCTATCTGCACACAAGAGGCTAAAAACAGAGGCATAGTATTTAAAAACTGATATAATACAGAGAACGCGAAAGATGAAAGATAAAATGTGAAAGATAAAATATCTTACACATGTGGTTGATGCTAACGCGCCAATTAAACAATATATAATTACTCAAGGACAAAAATTTCTCGTCTACCAGCTAACGCAGGAACACTATCCATGATTGCTGTGATAATAGCTTCAAGTCCACCGAACTAAAATAAAAAGATAAAAATAAATTCAAAATAAATGAACGTTCAACTTTGTTCTAATCACTCAGGTTATTGTCAGCTGTCTTTAATCACAGGAAAAGACTTATAAAATGTAGGATCGCTGTCTTGTTCACAATAGCAGTATTGCCTCGTAAAGTCGGAGTGTGAATTGATATTAGAAAAGAACTAGGGCACTAAGGTGGAGTGTAATTCCATCATAGAGTGAAATGATTTGTAGATCAATTTTTGATTATTCCCTTGGGTTCTGCGTTGAACATAGGGCTTTAACAACACATCTCCACTTTGTTCACTTGGTAGTGTCCACTTCAGCTGCGGCCACGATTGCCCATTGTGCGTTGGTGGCACAGTGGTTAGGACTCTCGCCGACCATGCATATGGTCCGGGGTTCGAGCCCACGCCGGCGCACACCTGATATCTATGGTCGGCCTGCGAAATTTAGGCT
Source organism: Trichobilharzia regenti (assembly GCA_944472135.2). Classification (NCBI taxonomy): domain Eukaryota; kingdom Metazoa; phylum Platyhelminthes; class Trematoda; order Strigeidida; family Schistosomatidae; genus Trichobilharzia; species Trichobilharzia regenti. Next base: position 20,313,662 of record OX235263.1, on the reverse strand, counting down.
ACCGATATCCACGCTGAAAATTCCATACTTGTACCAAAAATACGGTGTGGAATCAAGCTGTAATCAAAAATAAAAAAATAAAAAAATAAAATCCTCAGTCTCCTCCAACTCGCACTATCTACTCCGTGTCACTGTCGTAGCGATGGTCACTCGTCGTTTTCCACTCGGATTTTACTACAGTGACAGCCAGCAATGCGCACGATTCCATTATATATACGTATACGCATGTACATATATAGTATATACGCATATAAACTTTAATCCATCCCATCTGTCACTTGTAAAGACATGATTGTTTAAGTGTCTAACAAACAGGACAATAACTCTAAGTAGTACATCAGGAAACCTAAGTAACGTAATGAAACTGATAAAAGAGGCACTAATGCTAAATAACTGTCCTGTCGAATTCATTGAAAAATTGAAAAAGCTCGCAAGTAAATAAGAAGCGGTAGTGAATCTATTAAACTATAACCTAAATAAGATGGAATTTAAGGCATTCACACAGTATTTCCATATATGCGTGGGACGTCCGAAACCCCAAGTAGGATTCTTAACAAAGCACTAATCAAGGCGGAGCTTAAACCTACCAACTCACTTAGAGATAATCTCTGCAGCTTAAGGGGGTCTAGGCATCCAATTAGACTCAGAAATGTAACCTGCGAGACAACTTGCAATGACAATGAAGTCAACTACATTGGGACAGACAAGTGGATCGGGAATAGTACGATGAATTTAGCTAAGTGTAGAATGATTGACTTCACGAGGATGAAAAACTTGTAGAAAAACTCAACAATAGTAGTGAGTGTGTTGATACCCAATAAAATGAGACAGAGTTAAAGTTATGAAAAGTAACATAAATGGGTTTTATATCCCCAGTATTGGTTGTGAGAAAAATGAGAACAAAGGCTTCGCGTAGGCGGATAGAGTTAGCATACAGATGATCTGACACTCAAGAAACAGCCACAAAGAGATGCAAGGTTAACTTTCTGTGAGAAACAACCAATCAGAAGACTGTGTTTTTCTGCTTACTTATAATCTATAATGTGTACATGAAAGTCTATAAATATCTGTTGATTTCCTCAATAAACGATCTGTTGACTGACCCTTGTCTTCTGTTGTTACAGTAGAACATAGGGCTTCAAGCTAGAGCTTTGGTGTTTCTGTAGTAGTGATGTTTCTTACAGAGTGAGGTTACTAGAATTATACCCAACCTACCCCCTTTGTCATTCTTACAAGCGGCTAGGCTAGTGCCGGCCGGGGCATGGACCCCGAACCACGTGCATGGTCGACAAGCATCCTACCGTTGAGCCAGTGACTCATTAATTGTTTTTTATTCAGTTTTCCCGTTTATTCGTTGGACCAAGAAGTTCAGCCTCTGCTGATACATCGGCGGGAAAATCAAAAGTGAACTGAAAACAAATAATAACTGATGCCTGTTGTACAAGAGGTGGCTCTTGTGGCTCAAGTAATCTGGCGAATAACGATTTGACGTTTGAAGCGATGGATACTGGGTTCGAGTCTCCTTTGAAACACAGTCACTCATTGGGGAATGCAGGTACATCTGGGTGACGAGTCTTGAATAGGACGAAATGTGTATTCCACTCCACTTCACCGTTAGGAACCATTCACCAAACTAATTCACTGCATGCATATATTATGTCGACTTGCTCTGAGATGGGATCAGAGGTACAGTATGCGATTACTTATGCAGAATTTAAAAATCTTTGAAACAATTACAAACACATGTACCTAGTTATGTGTTAAATATCAATGTGAACGTAAATCCGTGAAGCGGCTATTTTAGGCGAATTAATTTTCTGTGGCTGTACATATCTGACGGATATGAGACTTTAAATTAGCTGGTATATGGAAGAATGAAACTATCCATTCTTAGCAACTGTATCAGAGCGTTCTGTGAATCCTTGAGACTCATTGGGAAAGCTCACAATCTCTGACAGATATTCTGTTTTAGTTCTGAAATGCTTATTTGAAAGGAGTCAACTTACTTCAGTGCATGTTGTTTAACTGCCTTTTTTTATCAGGATATATATAGTTCTGTGTTAACCAAATATTCAATTAATGCACTTCGTATAGCTGGTCAACACTAATCATCTTATTCTTCAAAACCTCTTCCTTTAATCTTACTCATAAGGAGAAACACAACTTGACAAAATGATTGCGTATCCGGGATAACTGTATTGCTGAACTTTTACCTGTCAAAGTAAAAAAACGACGACGACTTTGGATACGGAAACGACGTTGGTGCAATAATGTGCGTCTTCTGTGGTCACAGGTGGTCGATGTTAAATTATTACGGTCCGCATTTCTACCTTAGCCTTGTGTATTTTCGTTACGTTCATTGAAAATCTGTGTAACTATCACTAATCATTTCCACTTTGAATGACATCTGATTGTACTTCACTTGTCACCATTGTTTTTATCACTTCACATTCCACGTGGAACACAGGGCTTCAAGTGAGAGGCTTTGAGTTTCTGTACCAGTGGTGTTTATTTTTACGGGATGGGGTTGCTAGCCTCATGCCCAACATTTCCTCCTTACCAGCTTTTCTTACTGGTAAAGTAGTGCGTCGGTGGCTGGGGACCGAACTCCGGACCATGTGCATGGTCGTTAAGCATCCTAACTGCTGTGTCACCCACTCACATTGTCATTATGTGTCTATTTGATTCAATATATGTTTTATTTCAGAACTGTTTTCATACCAGGAGATGTTTTAAGCGCCTATTTATTAATTCTACTTGAGATATTATCATACTTTCTCTAGTCCTCTTTGGCTAATCCAACAACTGCTCACAGTCTCTTATTTCCTCCTCTTATCTCCTCCATATCATCCTCGAACGACCCACTAGAGGTTTTCATTCACCTTCTTTCTACTCAAGCGAGAGCCTGGCGCACTATGTCACCCAACGGTTTCCTCAGTGTATGCTCAATCCATTTCCATTTTCTCTGACATATTTGTTGAGAAACAGGCTCTTGGTTGGCTTGGTTTCCAGACAGCCAGAATTTCTTGCTGCTAATTCTTTCTGCCTGGCCGGCCGGCCATTTGATCTTCAGTATGAAGCTAACGAAGGCAACTGATGACAAAAGTCCACTACCTCTTGCAAATGCGCTAGCTAGTTTTCAGACACATATAAGAAAGTTGAAAGTGTAAAATATTACAGTTGTAAAAATAAAATATTACAAATTATTACAATTGCAATATTTTAAATTTTCAACTTTCGTATTATCTACTTCCACTCGATTTAATTTCTACACTTCAATACCACTGTTACTGTCTTGACCAACGCTCAATTTCTAGTCAAATTATGTTACGTTATCCAACTTGCTTGCTCAACTTTAGTCCTAATTTAAGTGACATTATTCTCTACTGCACCTCTACTTAATCTCCACCTGTAATTACTTCTGTTGCTTTCCTGACCTAATTTTAAACATTTCAGTCATTATTATTACGTCATAAACCATCCGACGAGTTTAGATATTCCAGAATCTTCTTATCAGTTCAAAGTATTCCTGTCTTCCCGCTCTCCCCGCATAGTCTTCTAAATAATTCGGTCCAGCACAATTAGGAATATCATCGATGATAGCAGGCAGCCTTGTCTCACTCCTGTCTTCACTTCAAATTATGTTAAATTTTCAAAACTATCTTAAGGTATTCCAAGTATTTTTGGTAACACTTTATTCCATGTTTCAGTCTTACTTAATGTTCAACATCTTTAGACGTTTTGTACTTGTATAGAACTATGCATTAGGTAGTATTATGGTTTTAATTATCTTTCTTTCCTTTTAACATGACTGGCTTTATTGTGACTAAACCACTTTTGTTAAGCACGTCAATGATCTGACTGCTTCCACGCCAGTCACACTACAGTGAGATTGTTTCGAAATGAATACCTTTTTTATTAGAAATTCGCCAATGGCCTTTGTTGAATGATCTTAAGCTAAATCCTTGCAAATGTCAGGTATTTTAAATTTCACTTTCAGACACAAGTTTGACTTGTATGAAGTGGTTTGTTACCATGATTTTTGTATCACAGAAGACATTAAGGATGAAGCTAAGTTTATTTATTGTTATTTTATTATATCCTTTAATTCCTAGAGGAACATAGGGCTTCAGCTGCGCGTTTCCATTGCATTCGGTTTTCTGCCAACTTTTTCATTCCACTCCAAGTCTTTCCACATGCTTTCATCTCCTATTCACATCACCTCCTCCAAGTCACCCTTACACTGACGACCAACTCACCGCTTTCCTTTCAGGTTACACTCGAGCGATGGCTTGTTAGTGGTGTCACTTGATGGTTTGTCTCCTCAGCATATGGCCAGCCAATCCATCTCCATTTCTTCCTGCCTATTTGTTTCACAATCGGTTTCTGGTTGGTTCGCTCCCAGAGATCCATGCCTGTTGGTGATCTTTTCTGGCCGGCCATCTGATCTTGATGGTATTGAGCGAAAAACTAACTGTAATGAAGGTCTGAAGTTTGTTTGAGATGGTCTTTATGACACTCTGGCCAATTCTCTGATCCGTACAGTAGGTAGCACTGACTTTACATTGGAGTTGAAAATCCGGATGTTATTTTTGACACTGAGTGCTGTTGACCTCCACACAGACTTAAGTGAAGCTAAGTGGGATGTTAAATATCTCAGATAATCGTCCTCCCTGGTCTTTTATCTTAATTTCTAGGAAGATATTCTGTCGAACCTACTGGGTAAGCAAGTGAAGAAAATTTAGTGTAACTCGGTCTCTACTTTTACATTTCATTAATTCTTGTCTTTTACCTGTTTTTCTTTATTGCTATCCCTTAGTCACTCCTTGGCTACTTCAAAAGACTTTGATACACCGTGAAAGGCATTAATAGCTGTAGGTAGGACGAGTAGGCTGTTACTAAACCAAATTGCTAATCCCCTTAGAGACTCTGAGTACCCTTTGTGTATGTGACTCTCCCTTTCCATCTGAAACATTCTCACTTGTTAAAGGTTATCTGTCTTCACATAATGATAGCTATTCGATTCTAATTTTCAAGGTTAGTGGTGATTAAAAACACACATTTCTTACAAGATGATCAAAAATTACTTCTTTTTAAGTGAATCTCGATTTCCTTGTCTATTGACTGGACCGAAATGTTTGGCCTCTGTTGACATATCATGTCTAGTACGAGCGCGTTGACTATGTTTAAGGATGACCTTAAGGTACTTTTAGCAAAATATCAACTGGTGCCCGTCGCATAACATGTGCTCTGGTGACACAAGTAGTACAGTGAATAACGCTTTGATGCTTGAAATGATGCGTACTGGATTCGAGATTCCCTGTGAACGGCATCATTAATTCACCGAGGAACGCAGGTACATATCCCTTGACAAGTACCGAATTGGACGAAATGATTATCCTGGATTGCACTGCTAGCCATCATACACCAAAATTACTTCAAGTGACTGAAATCTCCTTACCTGGAAAGTACCTGCCATATTACGCAAATGCTTTATATTTTTTCTGACTTCTTCTCTGATGTAGTTGTGTCCTCTGAGCTGGACGGTTTATTTACGAAGCTTTTATTGCCCTACTGGGCAACATCTTCAGCGCATACTTTAATTTGAAGTGAGCTTTGAAATTTCTCCATGAGTTTAATAGTCACCTCTCCTGGTGACCTTGCAAGTGATTGGTTGCTTTTATGTGTTTTCACACTGTCTAGTCTAGTTGTATACTTTTGGTTTTCTCCTAGACCTGAAGTTTAACCTTTTGTATATAAAATTACCTACTTATGGATTAGTCAATCTTAGCCATGTTAATGTGTCCATCGAGTGCGGAATCACTTGAATACCAGGCTGCTAAAAATTTCTAGTGTTATGGGGGGAGGGGTTTACTGTCTCTAATATTTGAATTTTTCCAAGTTCAATTGATGTTATGGTTGTCTGTATGCAGTGATATGAGGGAGTAGATATCATGTCTTTTGACGGCTAGCTTACTGTCATGGATAAAAAAAGAAGACATCCATTTTTGTTGATGAATTATTTTGTGCAGTTGTTGCAGTTTATTGTCTTGTAGATGATGTTGGTTCTATCTGTTTTTGCTGTTGAATCTTTTGATTGACACAGGCATGGCCGAATGAAGGAATTTGTTGGTTTGTGTGAGACGTCAATTTCCAAAGGTTTGAAGAGTCTTGCAGTGATTTCTGAGATGTCCTTTATATATGCTATGGCGGTTTTCTTTTACTTTCCTTGGGACCTTTGACTCGGTAGGTTGGCTTGGGGTACCATTCAGGTGTCATTTAGATGACATGACCTATTAATACTGCTCTGTGCATAGTGATCTTGGTAGATCACATTGAAGAGTTCTTGTTGCCCGGTATATCGCTTGTGTATCAATTCACTTTCAGAATATTATATAAAAAAAACAATATTTGGATTTCTTCACCATCTTACTAATAAAGCTGCTCTTGATTGGACATTACACATGCTAAATCTTGAACTCTGCATACCGAAGACGTTTATTCAGTTGTGGTAAGAGCAGGCTGCTAGCCAATTGGTAGACATTAATTTACGTCAATGTCAAGGTCGCTAATAATATTGGCCGTGAGAAAATGTGAACAAGACTGATTCAACAACCAATCAAGTAGACCTAACGTGTGCAAATACGATTTGCAGATATATGGCTTAACTTTCTGAGAAACCAGTCACAAGCAGTACAGAATAACCTTGAGCTAGGAACAACCAATAAAAAGACTGTATATGTCTGCTTGAATGCGCTATAATAATGTGCATAAAATACATATAAATACGTGTTGATTTTCTTCATTAACGATCTGTTGCCTGGTCCTTGTCTTCTGTTGTTACACAGTCACTCGACCTACAGTGGACTTAATTTGTTTTAACACATTTTAAACGTATTATTTATTGTTCCTTAATTTTAAATTCATTATGATTTTTTCTATCTCCCCATTACTACATTTCTACTCCTCATGACACTGATCTTAACATGATCCTATTCCAATTTTCTGTGAGTTCTACTCAACCCTGCTAGTTGCGTAACTTATTTATGAAGCAATTTTTATCAAACTTATGATATGAAAGGCATATCTTTTGGAACAATCTCTATGAAAATGTCTTATATTTATGCTACTATATATTTTGAGAATGATACAGCTGAACACCTTCAGTATCATACTTTACTCATCCTAATTTACTTTGGCTTGTCGAAGTAAGTAATTATTGAGGAGATATTCCTGCTAAACTTCTCGCTTATCTATTCTAGAGGTAAATTTCAAAAGTCATTTGCAGTGTCTACACCTTCACTTAATAACAAACGATTAATCACTTTGGAGTATTACTCAACCTCTTCTCTTACAATTTATTGATTCTTGTTGTATTCTACTAATTCTTCTTTCCCTCTCCTCCCTTTCATTTTTTCCTAGGCTTATCATAAAGGACTATACTACACATTGCACAGAACTTTGATGATTGTACGCAGGTTTAGTAGTGTGTCTTTGACTTAACTAACTGAGATTGTTGTTGATAGGTGGTGTAACTGTCCCAGGCACCTTGCTAATGTCATCTTGCCGGATACTCGACTTTGATTTTAATTTTTTGATTTACAGCTTGATTCCACACTGTATTTTTGGTACAAGTATGGAATTTTCAGCATGGATATCGTAGCCCAAATTTTGCAGGTCGACCATAGATATCAGGTGTGTGTCGGCAGGGGATCGAACCCCGGACCATGTGCATGGTCGGCGAGAGTCCTAACCACTGTACCACCGACGCACTTCCTCCTTATTTGCAATTTTCTCCTTTCTATTCAAGTGAAATTTCATAGGAATTTACGCTGGTATGGCAAGATATAAAAATTCAACCATGCCGTATTCAGCACAGGTGGTATGTGAAGAGACAAATGTCAGGAAAAAGCTTTATAAACGCATTTCATAATCTATAATTAAACTGCAACTTATTATGAGAATTATTATTACGTATATTATTTTTCTAATAACTTCAATTGCTGCACTTTTATAGTTTATATGGAAGCAGTTTAAGGAAATCATTGTTGTAAACAACGATCAGTTGATGCTGATACTCTTAATAAGTTTTTCATAAATCGTCCAGTTGATTTTAAATGCTACAAATGCAAATAGTGACTTTTTCTCCAGTTTTAATACACAAACGATGTCCTCAAGTGTCTCAAATGGCTGAAACCTACCCAATTCCTCGTCCTGATGGTATACCTGCTATCATCCTGAATAAATGTGCAGACTTTTTATGTCTTCCTCTCACAGGTGTTTTGGATAAACTGTTTTCTACCAGCACAGTGCTACGTGCCTGTGCCTAAATTATCAAATGGACTAAATGATAAATTTAGACCTGTTGTCATTACTTCACCTTTTTTGTAAATAATGGACAAAAAACTGCTTTTACTTAGCCTTTAACCTTCATTGAAGGCTTTTAACGACCATGATCAATTAGCTCATAAACACTGGAGGTGCAATTTATGTGCTACCGTTTTCCCATATCATAAGACTGTCTCTGGTTTAGACTGAGGTGACAAATATGTTCGGTCTGCCTTCCCAGACTGCATATCTGCCTTTGAATTTAAATCTAGACCTCTTCTGTTGAACAAGCTTGGGGTAACACAAGCACAGTACTGGATCACCAAGTGGTTTCATTCCTATTTTTTCGACTGGAGACAGTATACTATTTACAATGGGAGGTCCTCAACCGCTTCCTTCATTTAGTCTAGCTGGTATTCCTGAGAGAGAAGTTCCTTATTATTCTCTGTTATTTCTCTTCTTGCATGACTCGTCCCATTGAAACGAAGCCAATTTTGTTAAGTATTCCATTATCTGACTATTTCTTTGCCAGCGGTTACTTCTCAATCAGACTGTTCCAAAATGAATAATGAATGAATCAGAGGACTAGACGGATCACACTAGTTACTAGTGTCAAATCAAAATATCTACTACAGTCCTACAGGAGGTCAATTGCGAGACAGCCCGAATAGCTCAGTGGTAACGTCTCTGACTGCAGGCGGCAATGAGTGATGCGGGTTCGAATCTCAGAAGGGACATGAGTTCCGTCAAGGTTGCAGATACGCCTTGCTGACGAGTGTCAAGTAGCACGAAACCTAGGTCCAAGGCTTCCTGTGGCCGATTGCCTCCAACATCTAATGAATAACTTTTTATTAGAAATCCATCAGTTATCCTTGTTAAGTGGTATTAAGCTTAATCCCACCAGATGTCAGGCGGTTAATTTCACTTTAAGACTCAGGTGCTACTTATGTGAACTGCTTAGTTCACATGGTTCCACTATCATAGACGGGACTGAAGCAGAAACTCAGTTCAATGTTAGATACCTTGGATTGCTTATTTTCTCTAGTCAACTTTCCTGGTATTCCCGTATCATGTTACTTTGTATAAAGAGATTTCGTTTGACATCCTACATAAGGTAGTTAAGACAATCTAGTATCACTTAGTCTCTATTGTTACACTTTGTTAATTCTTCTATTCTGCTTATCTTTCTTTACTGCTCCCCGCCACTTAATTTTTCGTAAACTATTTAAGAAAGACTTTGTTATACTATGAAATGCACTGAAAGCTGTCAGGAAATTACCAACAGCCACCTTACGTATCACATTCTCCTAAAGACAGTTAATCGCCCAGTCTAACGCTAAGGATACGATATCAATTTCCTTGCTGGTGTGGAAAAAGGTATATCGCCCATACGCAACGTCAAGTCCACAAATGTACTATGAACACTGTCCATTTTGGTTAATCAGAGGAGAAAAGAATAATATCGGCAGCTCTATCCTCGTACACCTTGTCATCTCTGGAAATCAAGCACCCCCATATGAATGCTTCGCAGTGCTACACAGAGTGCCTCAATATCGTACAAAGGGACTTCGCATACGCCATCTGTACATAGTTGAAGCATTAGCTATTCTAGATCTGAAATCGGATCCCTGCACTCATAAGCTATATATATATACATTCTCTAGCCCTACCATGGCAAGAGTAAAGATCTTACTATAATTTTGCTTCTTTCTTTTATTATATTAGTTCACTATTATTACTATTATTATTGTTATTACTACTATTATTTTATTATCATTATTGTTCCCATCATTCATATTTTATTACCACTCTATTACTGTTTTTCATACAGGTTTCATATAAAAACACTCTATCACCTTTCCACTAGTTCCTGTCTATTCTACACGAGCTTACTGATGGGTCATTACCTCACACTTATTACGTCATGCCAACTTCTGCCTCTTTTCTAACTTACAATTAGTCATCCCTTCTTACACCTTACATTATGTAATACAATTTTTTCAAGGACAAATTTACCAGTATCTGATTGGTCTATAGACTTCTTTGTTAAATATGATTACGATTGTACAGCAGATCACGAAAATGAATCGTCAAAAAGAAAATTTTCTTTGCTGTTTGTTCCTTTTTTTATAATAACCAACTTATTGCAGAATTCGAAGCAAAACGCCCCAAATGGTTTACTTCATTGTTACATTGTTGTTAATATTTTTACTTATTTAATATTCATTTACTTATTTGGAAAATATTATAGACGTAAATATCGTATTTAATTACTATCTCTGTTGATAAGAAGGTTAGATGCAATACTGTATTACCACATGCTGAAAGTTTCATACTCGTATCAAATGTACTGCTTGCAATAAAACTGTTATTATTATTTTACGTAATTTATTTTGTTTTTACTTATACTTATTTTATGATATTCCTAATTGTGGTGACTAAATTATGCGTCAGACAGTGGAAACGAGAAGACAGTGATATCTGGACCAACGTGAAGAACATAGAAGACCTCGATTTCGTGCGTGGATGATTTATGCTTGATTTCACACAAAATCGAAGACTTACAAACTGGTCGAAGAAGCAGCCAGCGAATACAGGACTCCAGGTGAACACAGACAAGACGGAGGTTATCAAAATAACCAGCCAAAAACAACATCAAGCGCGAATCACCATCAACGGGAGGAATTTGAAAGAGGTTACTTCATTCACTTGTCTACGGAGCATTTTCTCAACTACAGGCAATCGAACGGACGAGGATATCAACTCGAGAATCGGGAAGGCGAGAAAGGCATTCATCAATTTGAAATCAATCTGGAAATCTTCGTCACTCAACTCAGCATTAACAACAAAATTCGGATTTTCAATATAAACAGCGTCAAGTCAGTCAGCTCTTCTATACGGATCAGAAAGTTGGCGGGCGGGTCACAAAGAATATTTCCAACAGCCTGTTTCAGACCTTTATTAACAACTGTCTTCTCTCTATACTGAAGATCAGATGGCCGGGCCGGAAAGAATCACAAAGAAGAAACTATGGGAACAAACAAACAAAACAAGAACCAATCGCCCAACAAATATGCAGGAAAAAGTGGATTGAGATGGATTGTACACTCGCTGAGGAGGCCGCTGGGTGGCAGACCAAAAGGAAAGCGGCGATTGGGACGTCAGTGCAAGTGTGACATGGAGGAGATCGTGTGAAACAGTTTGTTGAGTTGAAACAGTATGGACTAACATGGATGTAGGTGAAAAGTAAGGGAAAAAACAGAAGCAAGTGGAGACGTGCATATGAAGCCCTATGTTCCACTAGGAACCCAAGGGAACAATAATAATAGTAAATATGGAAATCATTGAAACATGCGCAGTGCTCAAAACGCCATCCTGTATGATTATTATTGTTGTCTGGAGTAAAGTGACTATTATAATTATTAATTTTATACAGAAGGAAGTATATTTTCCAAGCACTTGACAGCTAATAGGAATAGAGTAAATTGTTGAAGATGGCTTAACAGAGAGCCATATATCCAAAATACATATATTAGTATGTCTTTCGTGTCATTTAACCTTATGTACTCAAGTGGACGGTACATTTATGTGTATTGACGTTCTGTGTTATTTTAATGCATATTCGTTCTTGACAGTAAGTGTATTCTAAGTTGTACTGAGAAATTCGTTACATATCTTACTAACGGCACATTAAATTTTAGATACCCTTGGTGAAATCGGTTATATGAACTCAGCCAGAATCGTTCTCAATCTTCAGCTGTAATTGTAAACTTTGTTACTAATGTCATATATACATTAATTAATTAATTTAAAACAAATGAATTTTATTAATTTCATCATCAAATAGAAAATTTTTTCGACTATTTACAATTTGAGTTATAAAATATTATGAAAAACGATACTTACTGTACTATCAAGGCCTAGAGTGATGAGCATTAGCATGAATATAATGGCCCAGAATGTTGAACCGGCTAGTGTTGCAATAGCTTCAGGATAGGCGATGAATACTAAACCAGGTCCTGTAATGTAAATCAATGAGAGATTAGAATGTATTGTAAATTAGAGCGACATATTTCATGGCTTACCACTTACATACTGACAGAATATGTGAATATGAGGTGAAAATTTGTTACACACATGAATTGGAATTTTAGCTTTCTGTCAAAAAGTCATCATTTTGAAATAAAGAATTTAGAGAAAATTCTTTTCTCTAAGATTTTACTCTCGTAGCTGTACCGTCGTATATATATATTACAGCAGACAGTATGCGACGCGGACTGAGATTTGGATGACATCCTGAAAGTATTCAGTGACATTCATCCAGCTATCCAATCCACGTCAGAAAAAGAAACTGAAGGGAAATAACTTTCCTTGATGTGCCACTCGCAAGGAGAACTGATGGGTATTTGGAAGGTCTATTTACAGAAAATCAATGTGGAGAGGACAACTGACCACTTTGTACAGTTTCGTCCTCAAATGCAAGAAAAGGAATCTAACCCGTTCTCTCTTGACATGGGCGCAGGAAATTTATAGTGAAGATAGCGTTGGTGGTGAACTCGAACAACTGATAGAAGCCTTCATAAGAAATGGGTGTCCAGTTTGCTTCAACGAGAACAATAGCAAATGAAGAGGACGAAATAAAGCAGTTGACAATGTAGCTAAAAATATTGTAGATAGTCTTAGAATTTACGGGTTGATACTGACAGTCTAACAAGATCACTGAGAGGAAGGTTATTTACTGCGACTTTATGAATAACCTACTCTAGACGCCTACTGGTGACCTTAACATCAAGGAAATGTCACTTAGATTGTATATTTATATGTTCACCTGTTCTTGTGGAGCTAGGTGCATAGGACGATCGTCGAGAAATATATCCAACAATGTGAGAAAGCACCTCCTAGTTTGGCTTAGCAAAAGAGAAAGTAGAGGTATTAATTCATCGTTATTGCGACATATTGTAGATACTGACCACGCAGAATCTGACACATCGTTCAATAGAGTCTACAAAGTCCGACAAAGTTTGCCGAAAGGGACATAAGTGCATTTGCTTTGTATAACGGCAGCTTTGGAAACAGATAATATAAACCTGGAACTTTGTGTACAAAAATAATTTGTACGATCTGTTCCGTTATCATGGTCTTGATTTTAACATGTAATTCACATAACAACTTTATTATCCTTATTAATTCCATAGTTCCACCTTTGTTTATTTTATTTCACATTTTATCTAGTCTATTGTTTTGACAACATTCCACTTATCCTACGCCTGCATCATATATTATATTCACATATTCACATTTCCAAATGTACTTTATTTTTTAATCACCTATTTCACACATGTCAACTGAACTTTAGGTTGACCTCCATTTATTTATTTATTTAGTTGTTCATTTCGGTATCTAATTAATTGTGACTCATAATCACATACATCAGTATTATCATAGATCAGTGTTTCCACTCACACACAGCGGGCAACAAGGAGACAGGCGTAAAATGGACTTACACAAAAAACTTGGGGATCTCAACTTCGCCGATGATACATATCTGATTTCCCAGAAAATAGAAGATATGGAAGTGAAAAGCTACAAGTTGGCAGAAGAAGCATCAAAGATAGAACTTCAAGTGAACATAGAGAAAACAGATGATGAAGATTCCTAGCTAACAGTGACAGCAACAACAGACAACAATCAACTTAAATGGGAGAATTTTGAACGAAACAATCTCCTTCACCTACGCAGGAACTATCGTTTCAAATATTGCAGGGACTGGAGAGGATGTCAAAGCGAAGCTTGGGAGAGCAAGGCAATCTTTCACTACTCTGAGGTCTGTGTGGGGACCAGCAGTACTCATTATGAATAATAAGATACGAATTTTCAACTCCAATGTGAAGTCAGTGCTACTTACCATACGGATCAGAGACTTGGTGCGTCATGAAGAGCACCTCAAACAAACTACAGACCTTCATCAATAGCTTTCTTCGCTCAGTACTCAAGATCACATGGGAAGCCAGAAAATATCGGCAACAGGAATCTCTGGGAGTGAACCAACCAGGAACCGATTGTCCAGGGAATATGCAGGAAAAAATAGAGACGGGTTAATTGGCCATACTCTGAGAAAACCATCAAATGAAATCACAAGTCAGGCCATTCGTCGAGTAGAACCCGAACGGGAAGCGCTAAGTTGGTCGTCATTGTGAGGGTGACATGGAGGACGTCATGTTAAGCGGATATGAAAGCACTTGGGTAGACATGGAGCCAGGTGAAAACGTTGTCAGAGAACGGAACGCAATGAAGACATGCCCTATGTTCTTCTAAGAACTAAAGGAGATAATAATAATGTAATAATCTACTAAATGCATATCAGCGTACTACAATGCCCTCAACTATTGTAAGGTCAGAAGAAATTGTGCTGTATAAAGACTCACATTGAACTGCTTCAGTTGTGTTTGCCTGTCCACTCTTTCGGGATACATACATATATATATATGTGCTTTTTAAACAACAATATTATTGTCTACTGATGTTTTATGAAATTTTAAATCTTTTTTTAATCAGACATTCCGGGAAAAATGTAAATTTTTTCTCCCCAAATTTCTCTCGTCTTCTTAAAACTAAAGTACACATTCCATACTCAGACAAATACTTTGGAAAATTTGTTACTCAAATCGTTCGTTGTTTCTTTTCCGGCTTAAAAACAAGTGTATATATATACACATATTTCATAATTCCCAATCCTTTTTTTTAAGCTGCATTTGACTAAAATTAGCCAATATTTTAATTTTAGTGTTTAATGTTTCGATTTTAGTGTTTGTTGAATAAAAATGTTTAAAAGGCAATGAGAAGAGCTATAGCTGGGCAGTGAAATCCATTACGTCATCATTATCAGTGAGTGGGTGAGTGAGTGAGTGAAATTTAATTCTGTCTACCGATATTTATTTGTTATTTTGTTGAATGGGTAATTTGACGCCTGATTATGCTATTGTCACAGATTTAGGTTTATATATATGTGATAATATGCATTTTATTTTCGTTACATTTTTATTTATAAGATATTAAAAAGAATGTTTTGTGACTTGTATTCAGAATAAAAAACCGTCGAATTCAAAAGTGACTATGGATGAATGCAATGTAAATAAACATTTGCTTGCTTTCAAGCAATAACGATTCACTAAGCTACTGACGTTTATGCCTCAGCGGCATGCCACTCACGCAGTACAACAAATAATGGTTAAAACTGCTACTCTCTTATAGAATGGTGGCCATACTGCAAAGCTGACTGATAGAATTCAGTCTGTATCAAGTAATAATTATTATTATTGTTTCCTTTAGTTCCTAGAGGAACATAGGGCTTCAGCCGCATTTCTCCATTGCGTTCCGTTCTCTGACAGCGTTTTCACCCGGCTCCATGTCTACCCAAGTGCTTTCATATCCCCTCAACATGACCTCCTCCGTGTCACCCTCACAATGACGACCAACTTAGCGCTTCCCGTTTGGGTTCTACTCGACCGATGGCCTGACTTGTGATTTCATTTGATGGTTTTCTCAGAATATGGCCGAATCACCCGTCTGTATTTTTTCCTGCATATTTGTTGCATACTTGGTTACTGATGAGTTGGTTCGTTCATCGCCAGAGATTCCTGTTGTTGATCTTTTCTGGCCGGTCATATGTTCTTGAGCGAAGTATTGAGCAAAGACAGCTGTTGATGAAGGTGTTTAGTTTGTTCGAAGTGCCCTTCATGACGCGCCAAGTCTCTTATTCGTATATAAGCACTGAGTTCACACTGGAGTTAAAAGTCCGGATCTTATATTTCTTGTTGATTGCTGTTGATATCCACACAGACTTAGGAGCAGTGAAAGCTTCCCTTGCTTTGCCGATCCTCGCTTCGATATCCTTGTCAGTTCTGTCCGGCTGTAGTTGAAACGATGCTTCCCAGACAGGTAGGTACAGCAGGTTTCTGTTTTCGAATTTATCTCATTTATGCTGACTGTTGTCAGTTGTTGCTGTTGTTGTCACTTTTGGCCAGGAATCTTCATCACCTACCTCTGTTTTATCTATGTTCACCTGGAGGCTTATTTTTGACGCTTGAGATGAGGCTTTTATGCATGACATTAGTTGCTACCTAATGTCCAGTCGAAGTATCCATTTTTGTCCTACGGAAGGTTATTTGCGAGTGAGATTGTTTCAGCGGTAACGTCTTTGACTGCACCATTGGATGACACGGGTTTGAATCTCAGAAAGGACATGAGTTCCTTCAAGGTTGACTGAATAGCTCCAACAAGCATAAAACGTAGCTGTAACCAAGGCTTCCTCAACGGATTACCTCCAACCATCTGGTGTCAACAAATCACAGTGTATCGTGATGGTGAGCCACCTAGAATGGTGGTCACATTGCAAACTTGTGTGGTACAGTTCATTCAGCACCAAATAAGGGACTAGATTTTTAATGCTAGTTACGTATCTTTTATTAATCAATGATACTGCACAGCTGTGTACTATATAGACTTGTAAACCTCTAGGCAGATTTTCTGTAGTTAACTATTTTATTACTATCGGAGCAAAATCGCCTACAACGAGGAGAAACTGTATGGTTGTAAACTAGTTAAAATCTGCTTCCCAGTCAACAATATTCATCAAGGAATGGACTTAAGTAATTCACCATTTCAGATACTGACAAAAACCTTTGGTCTAATAAAAGCGGAGATAGATAAAACGAGCTCCATTGATCTCTGGAAATTAATAATTTATCTTTTCCCAATGCTTTTGGTATATATCATTTATACAAAATCATTTTAAGACAACCGAGTAACCTTTATACAATTGGTGGATGGTGGCTAACAGTGGAATCCAGGATGCGCATTTCGTCCTAATTGGGACTCGTCATCTGGATGTACTTGCATTTCTCAGTGAGTGATGATGTTCCCACCGAGGCTCGAACCCAGTGCCCATAGTTTCAAACGCCAAAGCGTTATCCACTAGACCACTTGGGCCACGAGAGTCACCTCTTGTGCAACGGGTCATATATTAATTATTGAATTGAATTTTTGATTTTCCCATCCACCAATTGTATAAAAATCAAATCCCCAGACATCGTCGAAGCATCTGCACAAGAAGCCGACATGTCAACCTGAGACCGAGCACTTTGGTCCAATCAATCGACGGGAAAATCAAAAATTCAATTCAACGAGTAACCTTTACTTTTATTGGTAGAATAAGTCACAAATGTGAATAAAGCAGGATTTAGTGAATTCATCAAACTCTTCAACTGAATATCACTCAACGTACGGTTATAGAACTACTATAAGTCAAATATATATGCAGGTGTATGACTGGTAATTGAGAAGATTTGGGGTTCAAGTGGGTGATTTCAGTGAGGCTGTGTTCTCTGAGCTGGATCGTTTACTTGGGAAGCTTTCATTGTTTCACAAGACAACTTTTTCAGCGCAAATTTCAAAGCCACAGTGAATCAACTAAGTAAAACGAGTGCTGATTTGCACTGATTTGATCGGTTACAGGTTCCATCACTAGTTGATGTGAGTTACCCAGTGTTCTCTAACTGATGTCCGCTGATTACCAACCCTGTGTGCAGTTAACTCCCTGAGGACACGCACTGTATAATTAATACCAATGCTCATTAGTTACTGGCTCTACACACGAAGTTACCTAGAGTTCTAGTTAGAAGTTGTGACCACTGTTGTCTTCCGAGTCAGGTAAGGGAAGAAGTACTCGTCTATGGTATTGTCTTGCAGTTGTGCTATAGATGCCGTGAGTTGGAAGAAGTTAGATTTGATTGTTATTCAAACAGCTTGTATTGTAACCAGAAGGTGCTGCATTACAACCGGGGAGAATAAATACTTCTGAAGACGATACATCTGTCTGGATGTCTGTAGTCTTCCAGTGGTTGTCTAATTTGGGTCAGCTCATGATCAGTGTATATTCTGATAGTGTCTATAAGGCGCTTCAGCAAGACAAGATACGCCCCCCCCGCTGCCTATGGTCTCAGTCTTTTGTGAGGTGAAATGAAGAACAAACGGCACAGCAGAGGGGAATCCGTTTGTTATCAAGTAATATTTCGATGAAATTCCAACTGACTGTAATAGCTTTGGATGGAAATTTCTGACCACAAGGTTAATAATTTCATGATATACTTTTGTGTTGCATATAAGCTCAGTAATCTGACTATATCACATTCTCAATTTATAAATTGACTCTCAAGTTGCAGTTTTCAACACATTTCATTTTAAAAGTCTCGGTCGAGCATTCAAGAATGCAAGCATAAATGTATGATGTCTGGAACGAGTGAAATGACCGTCTGGTGTTTAGACCATTTCGTTTTACCTAGTAGCTGATGTGACTGGTATCCAACTACTCATACAAGACAGTCAGTAGTATATAGCTTCATAAATTTCATTGTGGCCGAAGAGCAGGGGATAATACTAGAAACTCATACCCTAGTGATATTGGATTCCTTTTTCACACCTCAAGAAAAGAGACAATTGCGTCTTAACATGACTGAACGAAGCCTTATAATATATATTATGATTCCAACGATGTTAAAAATATTACAAAGATGGCGGATACATAGAATCTTCACAAAAATTCTATAACACAGTAAAACAATGACTACCATTGCTTAATCTGAAAAAAAATGCACATTGTAATCAAATAATCAGGCGAATGAATATACAAGGTTACCTTCATTAGCAACATCTTCCATTGTTTTCCCCATACGGAAACACATGTATCCAAGAACAGAGAATACAACGAAACCTGAGACAAAACTTGTTGCACAATTTATGAAACTGGTAATCATTGCATCTCTATTTTACAATATTATGAAAAACAGTAAAACACAGGAAAGGTAGTTAAAGTAATACAGTATTTTACCGTGAAAATATGTTCTAGAAAGCATTTTCATCAAAATGTCATCATCAACATAAAGTCTAACCTGAAAGTACTGTTTTCCGTCACATTTAGATGTCTACAATAATACACTTTCCTTGGTGGTCTCAGAACTATAAGATGTACCTACAAGAGCTTATACAAACTATAATGCTGAAGGTTTTAAGCACTTTGGTAATTCATATTTACCCGTTTTTTGAGCAGATAAGTTGAGAAAAGTCGAATTTTGCGGTGAACACCATAACGGTTTACAGTTTTCAGTTTCTGTCTTTTCGTCGTATGAGAACGTTGACATTCAATGCCAACAGGCAGTTTATTTATTCTCATTGATGATGTAACATTTTATAGGGTAACTATCTTTCCAACACAAACATTTATATTTATAGTTTGACTATTTGACTCATTATACTTCACCGGTTTGAAGACTTGATGCGGCACTGTATAGAAATACTGATCATGTTAGTTAATCATGAATGTCAGACTTATTTTGGCGATTCGGTTTTCACCTGTAGTAACTGTAGTGCACTCATTTGCAACTAATTCGTTTCTTGTCATACACAGAGAGAGAGAGAGAGACGCCGATGAATGCCATGCTCTGAATAGTCTTAAATTATTGCGAGACAGACAGCCTAGTAAGCGTCTATTTTTCTGTTATTTAGTTACAAGTCTTTCCTATGATTTTGTCCTATACAGGTCTTTTTTAAGTTTCTATTGAAATGTTTAGCTCAAACATTGTCTAAGAGATGAATGACAGTGCATCAATGGCCACTTGTGGAAAGGTAAGCCACTAAACTAATTGGCCAGACTCTAGAGAACCTAGAACATGTCTACGTTTTCAGTGTAACCAGTAATTACAGTGTGCATTTTAAGGAGAATTATGCCCAACCAGGCTGACTAAATCGTTTGTGCGTCGGTAGCACAAAGGTAGAATACTCGCCTACCAAGCACATGATCTGGGGTTCGATCCGCAGCCACCGATGCATTACTTTACCTCGCTAAGTCAGTAATAAGACTTGCCAAGAGGCGAGGTTGGATATGCGGCTTACCAACTCCAACACCACTGCTACTGAAACTTCAAGCCTCCAGTTTGAAGCCCTATGTTCCCACTAGGGAACATAAAGGAATGAAAAAATGAGGACCATAGTGTCACGGGATTAAATCGCTTTTTAGTCTACTAGTTGTATGGAATAATACTAATAATAACACTTGTCAACCACTGAAAAATAGGAACAGGTCGGAAATGAAGGAGGTCAGTAGTCCGTTCACTAGATCTCCACAACTCTTCTGCAAAAGAGTCACTACTTATGACTAGTACTAACTATAATTTGTCAGTAAATATCTTTTGATATCTAATTTCTAATATTTTCTTTAAAATCTGTATTCATTATAATGTTTTAGTTGCGTTTGCTTAACCAGTAATGATAGGCAGCAGACATCTGTCATTTTAAAGTCAGGTGATTGTTGTACATTGCACAGTATTTACCTGAATTGGTTTCACTTCAGTAGAATGAAACTCTAATACACTTACTTAGTCAGTTTTGTCATCAATCAGTCAAATATCTTAATTTACTTAGGTGTTAATTATAGTAAAATGAAAGCAGTAGAAGAAATAGCAACTGTCATTACCTGTAACAGTTATTATGAAATTTATTATAACTGGATAAAGCAAGCAGAACACCGAATCCTGGACCAAGTGAAAAGAAGATTTGTGATGCAGCATCACTCCAGACCTAAGGGAATAAAATAAATAAGATTCATTTAGTTTTTTAACTCATGGAAAAATTCCCATTGTAACATATAGAAAATCAAAACAAGTGATTCAGCGGAGAGACTCTTTTCAACGAATTTATCATCAAGCTGTACAATAGTATACAAATATATGGTTTTTAAGAGAATATATCCGGTGTGTGATTTGAATCGTAGGTGTGAATGCATAAAATAATAATAATAATAATGGTATGAAATGCAATTAAAAAACTGAAATGTTTGTGAATATACTCATAGTTAAATGTCAAGTGGCAAAACAAATTAATGTCATATATAAAATAATTCATAGGATAGATAGAACTTGAAAAAGGGTGTGTGTGCAATTATAGAATTAGTAGACAAATCGAATAAAACAAAAACGTTACGTAATACTGTGTGAAATTTAATAGCATAGAATTTATCGTCGTAAAAAAGAAGAATTGATTTAGAATGACAAGTGGAACAAGTGAAATAATACCGGGGACAGTTCAAAGGGAGAATAGTAATAGTAACAATTGACGGAATAAGGAAGAGTATACAAATTGAATAGACAAAATGAAAAATTGTTAGAGGTAAAATATGATTGAGGATTACCATATTTTAGCATAGAGGGATTAAGACCATGAAAGTTGGAGCGGTTGAACGAACTTTTTCTGTACACAGAGATCTGGCTTTTCTGTTTCGATAGCCAAAGCTTCACCAATACACATGAGTCGGGTACGCAGTGATTTCGGTAAATTACTTTTTACCTTGTAGATGACTTTAAAGGCGGAGGCTATAGATATAGGGTGATCATTATCGACCAGATGTTCAATGATCGCGCTTCTTATTACTCCACTTCCATCTCTTCCTGACTACCACGCAGTATAGTGTTCTTGCACCCTCTTGGACAAAACTCAAGTCGAACGACCGATATACCTAGCTCCACAAGAGCAGGTGAATTGATAAACGCACATAAGTTGGTCAACAGCGGGATCTTGTCCTTCAGGTTATTGAACAGTAATGGTCGACTAATAAAGGCTATTCTCAGAGATGCAGCAGGGAATTTTCTTTCCAGGGACTATGATATCCTTCGTTCCATGATATCAAAAGCTAAGTCCCCTTTGAGTTCCAAACTCATGTAAAATATTTTCTTGGGAACGGTTGATAAGTCACATTTTGTAGGCTTTGAATGTATATTCTTATCTATAAAATGTGGTGGAAATCCATTTTCTATTTAGATTTTCCTCAAAATGTAAAACTCATCTTCTACAGTATCATGGCTACATATGCGCGGAATACGAGTGGCAAGCGACCGGACCAGGCTCCGTTTTCGACCAATGGGTACCCAGTTGTAGAAATTTGTCAGTTTACCATTCCATAACAGCTGACGATAAATCGATCTCTTCAGAGTTCCATCGGTCCTTCTTGATAAGTTCACATCAAGGAAGTGAATGCTAGACTCGTTCTCCATTTCAAATATGAATTTCATGGCAGGATGGCAATCATTAAATACATTTAATATATTATTCATTTATTTTTAACAGATTATCTGTGATAATACTACATCTAAGGTCATAATATTAAGAGAGGATACCCATTGAGTCACTAAAAAGATAGACAATTCAGTGAAGAAAATTCTCCTCATCAACCAAGGCTGTATGATCATATTTATATTTACCAAAAATGTATAGTGGTCTATTATTGAATAATAAGGGGTGACATAACTGATATGTTTACTCATAATTGGCTTTAGAAGTAAAAATAATAGTTGTGAATTACGTAGCACTCAATGGCGCAAAGGATGAAAGCCTTAGAAATTTGATAAGGTTGAAATTGCTCTTGAGTGAGTATTATTATTATTATTGCTCCCTTGGGTTCCTAGTGGAACATAGGGCTTCAACTGCACGTCTCCATTTTCTTCTGTCTTCTGCAATACTTTTTACCTGCATCCATGTTAATCCATCTTCTTTCAACTCCTCTTCACACGATCTCCTCCATGTCACCCTTGGACGTCCCACACGCCGCTTCCTTTTCGGGTTCCACTCGAGGGCTTGGCGCGCGATGTCACCCAGCGGTCTCCTCAGCGAGTGTCCGATCCATCTCCACTTTCTCCTGCATATTTGTTGGGCGATTGGTTCTTGCTTTGTTTGTTCCCATAATTCCTTGTTGGTGATTCTTTCCGGCCATCTGATTTTCAGTATTGAGCGAAGACAGTTGTTAATAAAGGTCTGCAGCCTCTTGAGTGAGTATATAAAGGTATTTGAGTGTCAATTTAACAATTGTGAAGAGGGTGAGCAAATGTACAAAAGAAGCACACAAGAGTGATAATAGTCAATTAAATAATAAATTAAAGTAAAATTAAAATTTGAAAAATTAAAAAGTCTACAAGGAACGAATAGTGAAGAGGTTAAGACCAAGGTAGATTTAGAGACTGAACAAATGTTTTCTGTCTACGGAGTTCTTAGGTGTATTGACTAATTGCCAACGTCTTCGCCATACGTAAATGCCAAAACATAACGCCCTTAGTACTATTTGGTCTCACCTTGTAGATAATCTTGAAAGACGACTCTAGTGAAGCTGTGTGGCTTGAGTTCACCAAGTGCTCGAGGACTGAGCTAGCAACTGTCCTCTGTCGTCTTTTTGCTAACTATACAGGATAATATTCAAAAATGCTTTTGGAAAGTGTATTCTCTGTACAGCCACTTTAATTAGCTGTCTTATCAAATTTCTAATACTCTCCTCCCTTGTACTGCTGAGAACTACTTGATATAGAACTTTCATTTTTGCTTTCAAAGCCACTTATGAGCAAATATGTCATTTATGCCCCCCCCGCTATTACTCAACAATAGACCACTATACACTTTCGGTGGATATAAATGCGATTGTACTGCCTGTGAAGAAGATAATGTCGATAAAGAAAATCTTCTTTCTTTGAATTGTCTGTTATTTTCTCCATGTTTCAGAGAAGGGAATGCTATCAACGAATTGATTATGGAGCTGTACGACAGATTTGAAGAAACTATACCCTGTGAGAAAATTTAAATAAACGTGTGGATACATAAAATAATAAAAGTATGAAATACAATTAAAATTTTTGTCTATTATGTCAGTTAAATATCAATTGGTAAAACAAATAATTTCATGCAGAGAATAGTTCATTGAATCTATAGATGTTGGAAAGGGATGTAAAATTATGGGATTAGCAGGCAGTTAAAACATTACGTAACATGATATGAAGTTTAATAAGACAGGATTTAAAACAATTAGTCCCCCTTATGAATTTAGATAAAGCAATAAGAAGATGTAATTTGTCTGAATCGTGTAATTTATTTGAGCGCAACACATTTCGAACAATCTGATCACACACGGACTTGTCATAGAAACATATACGAAATTAATAAAGAGGTCAGAGGTGAGAAAATAGACACTTAGGTCAAGTTAAAAGGACATATTCAAGGTCAAAATAACAATGAAGACCACTAAACCGAATAGCAGAGGTAATAGTACATCTGCTATGGTATCAAAACAAAATTTACCAAGGAAGGTTTAATGTGATGACGAATTGTTTTTGAACGCATAATAGTGGCTTGAACTTTCTAATTGCTAGGGCTTCTACAAACTTTAAGATACGCCCCAAACACGTTTTATGGATAAGTTCAAAAGATCTGTTAACATCAATTTTATGAACTGTCTCTATAATATGTTTCGCAATAGAAGAGCTAAGTCTCCTGTTGTCACCGTTGATAGGTTCTGATGATTCCATTTGTTTCTGGAGCCATTTTGGAATATGCTCTGAAGCCCTTACTTGCGGAGATCGATGAGTCCTCCCTATGTATGTGTGTCCACACGTACATTCAAACTGGTAAACACAGTGGGATGTGACGTCATTTTTCGCATGTTCGAAGGGCTTAGATAAATATAATGGCTTTACATTCTCTATTATTATGATATTAGCTGCATAGAAAGTCTTTTCATCAGCAGCGTTTAGCCTTCGTCTAGTTATCAAGCTGCTATGATGTCCCATATAGGGTAGCTTGATGTACACGTCTTTCTTAGGGGCGAGTTGGAGAGTGGGTCTTGGTGTTCTGACTACTTTATACCTCTTGATGAACTTGTCTGGATAATTGTTATCATCAGCCAGAGTTTGTGTCAACTTTCTTTCTTCTTCATCCAGTCTGTCTTCAGTGCATATTCGTCGGATTCTACTGAAGAGGCACTTTACTAAGGCTCTTTTGTACCGAACAGGGCAGAAACTGTGGTAATTAAGATACTGTCTGTCCTATCCAGGTAGGTTTTCTATAAATAGATCTTTTTATTGACCCATCAAGCCGTCAACTAAGCAATATGTCTAGGAAAGATAAACAATTATCTTCCTCTTCTACAGATGTAAGTGATATGCTATTCTGAACTTCAGTCATTCGATGTAAAATTGAGGTGGCAGAACAAGGCTTATCACTGATGACTACGATATCATCTACATACCTTCTATAAAGTGACACATTTTCGATTAAATCCCCCGATCGATTCTCAACGTACGACATATAAATATCTGCTAAAAGGGGCCTTAACAGACTGCCCATAGCAACACCATCAACTTGGCGGAAACAATCGCCTTCAAATGTAAACCTAACATTGTTAGTACATAGAACAACATGGGCAATACACGTTTATCCCTCTACTCTCTTAGTAGGAGAAATAAGAACTGCACATACTGCTTTTGTATACAAAAATCCAGCTTAAACTCATGAATGAGCAAGGGTTTCACTGTATTTAGAGGTTTGGAACGAAGAGAAGGTAGCAGGTTAGCATGAATTCGATGAATAATCTTAACGTCATAGTCGATTGAATGTTCTAGAATGCATCTTCTCACACAATTCCTCTCTCCCTTGTAAAATCATGCTGGAATATGTTTTCATATTTGTATAGAAAGCATTCTCTAGCTACGGCCAATTTAACTCGCTCCACAAGAGCACGTGAACTGCATTTGTAGTGCATGAGACTTGGAAGCTAACTTTTTACAAAGACGGAGAACAAATTACGTCTGGTGAAGATGATTTGAAGTTTTGCAGCAAATGATGTTATGCTGACTGTTTTCAGTATAAATCTACTTTTCACTAATTTTTATGCTGTTAGCTTGATTATAAGTAAGCGTAGGTGTCTAAAGAGGATGTAAATGTATTTTTTCCCATACCTTATGAGACACTGAAATCAAAGTCTACGTGATTGTACTTTAAACGTTCACAGTTAACGTTTCTAAGGCTGCCGTATCCAGCCTTTGCAGCACTTTAGCATGAAGATGAGATATAAACATCAAAAATATGGTAGCATTAAGATTACCCTTGAAACTCTTTTAAGTAAATTTTTTTCAGTTTATGTCTTTTTGTTAAAATATAGCGCTCTGGACTGTTTGTGGAAGTTATTTGTGTTCCCTGTTATTTGATTATGTTGAACATGAATGGCCGATTATAAGATACTGGTTCCTAGTAGGGAGACTCCCCGGCAATGGCTTGATATAAACAGAATTTTACTTATCTTTTCTTAGATATTGGTTTGCAGGGATTTTGATTGATATCAAGTTTAATCACGAAATGACTTTAGTTAAGGGAGAAAGGGTGGAACTGGAGGAAGTTGGAATTTATGAAACATTACATCTCGTCAAATTGGCTGGATGGTCATAGAGCTCCCCTTGTTACCTGAATGTTCTCAGTGGAGTCATGTGTGAGTATGGGTGAGGAGTTCTAGCTGTGAAGAAAACGCTGTTCAGGATTCCTTGCTGTTTTCTATGATCCTCCGACTAAAGTCGGTTCGTTAGTGGGCCTGAAATGATGTTAATTTATTGTTAGTGATTGTCAGGGGCATCCAATTCGTGCATTGATTCCTACTTCGGTCGGGACAGCCAGACAGAGAATATTGATATTGATAGCTGTTACCGATCATTTAGCTAAGTCACTATGAACAAGAATCATACTGTCATTGTGAATTAAATAGATTTATTGGCAGATAAACTAATCTCACTTGCTTATTATGCTATTTTGTATATGACCCTCCTGGGTCGGTGTGTCCCTCCCTAGTCAACCTGGACAACCAGTCCTCTGACGGGTCTTCCATATCGGCGCCATGCTTAGCGTGGACTCCCGATCAATATGAGCACTCATATGCCAGAACTCATGGTCCCGTGAAATTCCGCACCCTAGCCTCCAAGTTGTTAGGTCCCAGGCGTACGCCACCACACCCAGCTGATCATATTAAATAGAGCCTTCAAACACAAGTTTTCTGTGTGTTTAAGTTTCTGTAGCGACTAGCTTGATTTTCAAAAGAAAGAATCGTTAGCTTAAGATTCCCTCTTCTTTCAGGATTTAGACCGGCTATTGAACTAGGCAGGATGACTGGAAACACGCTAACATCCTGCGCCAGGCCGAAGAGTGAAGGAAGGAAATTGTATGCGAAGGAGTCAACCAAAGATGACTTCAAGATCCGTGTGAAATGGCGATATGGTGTTGAGGATCTTTGTTCCACCAGGAATCCAGTAAAATACTGATGATGATAATAATAATAATAAGGGACCGAATTACATTTACATAAAACTTGATAATTCAGAATAGTAAAATTTTCAAACTTACGGAAATGCTCAATAAACTTGAGAAATTTGGCGTTAAATAGTATTTTATACCAGTTAGTGAACCTTGTAGTGTTAAACCACGAACTAATAGAATTGATAAAATAACGTAAGGCAGAGTAGCAGTCACCCATACAGCCTGAATAAAAGAAAAGATACAAATTGAAATAAAAAGTGAAACTGAGAAGTCTCCAGTGATAAGCAGTTAACTAAGGCGGACGATTTACTTCAAGGATATTTCGTCCACTAATTATACTTTTTTATTCCTTTACGTTTCCAATGAAACATATGGCTTCAGACTGGAGGTTTAAAGTTTCAGTAGCACGTTTTTTTTATTTCAAACAGTATGGAGTCGGTAGCCTCATGTCCAAACGCGTCTTTTTACCAGTCTTATTATTCGCTTAACAAGGTAAAGGAGTACATTAGGCAGGGACTGCACTCGGAACCACCTGCATGGTTAGCGAACTATCTACCGCTGTGCCACCCACGCATTCATTTCATACTCATAACTAGGAATTACTTCCTCATTACTTTTGCTCGTCCAATGGTTAAGTGGAAAGCAGAAAGCTGTTTGGTATGCATAGACTACACTAAAATAAAACTGAAAATTAAATTTACAATATTTTACTGATCTTTTAGGCTTTATGACACACTGTTGAAATTTAACTTGGTTACATATATAAATATCTTTCTTGTATCGGTCAAAAGTTAGAGTCTATATGCCATTGAGGCGAGATCTAAGATGAACTTTTCGCCAATGCATTCCTAAACATCACCCAGCCGTGTAGCAGGAAAGTTTGACCATGAGGCTAGTAGCAATTTCAAAACTCTTGTGTCTCACTTGTATTGCAAGCAATGAGAAAACAAATCATAACTTGAAATTATCAGACATTTCAATAATGATGTTTAGTATTTTTCCGTCTTCATAAATTAGTTAGAAGGGAATGGAAAAGTTATATACGTGTATGTATATATATATAAAGTGTGCTAAGTCTTTATTCTACAGGTTTACATTTGAATTAATTATTCTACTAATAAATGTCTTGCTAACGCTATAACAATGATTTAGAGTTAGAACTCGTGAGATGACATTAACTAAATATGTCAACCTATGAGAGAGGTATTTATGTGAATATAAAAAGTTTCCAGGAACTGTAAGCTTGCATAGCCATCGAAATAGATAAATTCAATAGTGCAATCCTTTATATTTCTGTGGGACAGTTCAGATCGATAATCAAACAATGGTGTAATTCCATCACGTGGAAATATTAACGTTCCGTAACCAGATATGGAGGACGTATATATACATATATATAATAGAGATGTTAACGTTGTCCATTTAAATCAAATAAACAAGTGGAGATCGATTTGCTAGATTGTTTTTGGCCAGTATGTAGTGATTATACTTAGAAGCATTGAAAATAAACAATTTATTCCCAACAAAAGTGAAAGGGTTGTCGCTCTTCTTCTTTTGCCTACACAGGGAACCTTTCAATGGGTCTTGCTTCAGCAAGGTGTAACAGACTAGGCTTCTTTTGTTTGCCGGGCACTTTGAACGATTCCAAACTCCTGACATTTTGTCTGTTATCGCTCAGATGACATGTGGTTGTAGTGCTTGATACTGGTTTATCCCCTTAATCAAAGGGTCAATGGAATGCCCGCAGAAGTCTACCTTCTGTCATCCGGTGCATATGCTTCAGAACACAGGGAAAAACATCTGATGAAATTGGCCTCTAACTCCCTACCAACTTGATAAAACTATGGTCGAGTTCTAGGTAATCTTTAGATTGTTGAGGCTTTATTTTGGAAGCCTCTGAGTGGAATCCTCAAAATAGTAAGCAAATGTAGCTTTATTTCAAACCTTAGCCTATATTCGCTCTACCCGGTATATGACCTGATACGGCTGAGGGTTTTCCTCACCGAATGACCTAATTCAGCCAGGCGTTCATGGCCTCTGTCAGGCAAGTCCTATTTATTGCCTTCACACAACGTGGTCGTTCGTCACAAAAGTTAAATGGTGAATCTGAATGTCTGGTACTTACAACCATCATGTTACACATGTAAGTCCTGACTTGAAGCTTATAGTTTTCATGGGGTATAGAGTCTGAAAGGATCATAGGGCATATGAACTGTTTGAAGGTGGCCCCTGATGCCACCCCACTGCCTTGTGGGTCAGGCTTCATGTCAAAGACTCTGGTTGTAGCCGCAATAAGACAACCACTTGTTTCGGCTTAGGCAGTATTCTAGCCCTAGAAAAAACTAGACGATTTATGTGGAGCATCTCTCGGTGCCCATCATGTACCAGGTTCATGTTTTTTATAGTGTGATAATACACTGATACAAATGTAAAAGAAGTTTTTCACGATCGCTTAACTTCTTTAGAACTAATCTTTTTGACCAAAACTGCTGAGTTTTCCGTCTTTTTAGTAACAGTCAATCAAGGATGTCCATGCTTTGCAAACTTTGAAATGTAACAGCATATTCAGCGGGACTATAGGAAGAAAACAAATGCTTATTCAACTTACTTTCCCACTACTCTTTACACCTTTCCAAAGGGAAAAATACACTATCGTGAATACTACAATTAAGCAAAGGCATATCTCCCAGCGTATTGGACCAACATCATTATATCCTTTGGCGTATTGTATTTGTAAAACTCGACGACTTTCAGAAATCAAAGAGAAAAAGACATAAGAGTGACAAATTGCATAAACTGACCGATTTTTTTTAAAGAAATGTAAGGAACGATAAAATTAAATACTAGTCAAATTAAAAACTTGACTGATAGAATTCATATTGAAGTGTTGGTTTGAAGGGATTTGATTGGTTTCAGGATTTCATCATGACAAGTGCCATACAGTAGGTTGGATGTGAGGACAGATAGTCGTCACCGATGGCACTGGCTAGTGGTCATACTCTGCCATAAAATTTTCAGAATTTGAAATTCATGGGTCAGTGAATCAGGTGTTAGTGGCTGAATAATCTAAGAGCTTGAATTGTAACCAGAAGGTCCTGAGTTCGGAACCCACCTGTTTGAAGCATACTAACAAGGACTTCCAAAGTAGGGCGAAACAGCTGTCCAGTACTCCTAGGTTTTCCAATATTTGGCTAAACGACATCAGTTCATGATGTAGTATTGATAGGATTCAGCCTGCAGCAAACGAGTGACTAGACATATCACATTAGCTACCAAATAATGTTCAGTCAAAGTATCCATTATAGTCTAATAGAAGGTTATCCACCAGTCTGAATATTTCAGTGGTAACGTTTCTGATTTCAGAACTGGATGACGCGTGTTTGAATCTGTTCTTTCAAGATTGCAGATACGTCTTACTGACAACTGCTAACAACGATGAAACATAGATGTAAGGACTTCCACTGATCACCTGCAACCATCTAACAACAATTCAGAGCGAACCATGCTGGTAAGCTACCAAGCATAGTGGTCACAATAAAGACTTGAATGATTGGATTCAATCCGCATCAGACGAAGGCCTAGTCGCATGACATATCAATTACTACCTAGCGTTCAGTTAAAATTAGACTAATTTCAAGTTTGCTTTTTAAATGACTCACATGCCAAGACTTTCGTTTGTAACAAAAATAAGTAAATTGTTTATGGACACTTATGATATGATTATAAACAGGCGTTGTATCGACATTACGTGTTACGAAATTACGACTCTTAAAATCTGTTAGCTAGAAAGTGAAAGTAGTATATCTATCTTCAAGAACATAGACTAACTATAATAGTTTATCCCTCTATTTCTGTATTCCTCATAGATTATTTCAAAAGCTGGCTATTTTATTATTTTGGTTATGAAATATTGTAACGTTTAATTATTTTTGACTTCCAAAGGAAAGCAGTTATACCATATATATATATATATATATATATATATATATATATAGTTATATATATATATATATATATATATATAGTACATTGTCCTAGTTTTAACTCTTAATTCAGCTTTCATATGTATATATATATATATATATATATATATATATGTAAGTTGGTGACATCCCCCAATTCAAGAAATAGACGTAAGCTGCTATTGTAACGCAAACTAATTTGATCAATGTTCAATAGAATGGTGTACTACAATTTATATGGCAATATTAAACAACTTATGCTGAAAAAGTGCCTCTGAATTGATTTAAAAAATTTTTTTTGGAATGATATTGTTTGGCTACCATATGTTGCTTTTTCTGATCGACATTTTATCTCTAGATGGTCTGACATAATACATAATACATATACATTTAAAGTAGTGAAGCAAAACAAACTGCAGGCAAAGGAGACCTCGCCACTCTCTACCAAATAACTAGACAATTATCGGGCAAAAGTTTGACACAAATTAAGCCAGTCAAGGATGACAATGGAAATTCAATCCCCAAAGAAGTGGAGCAAATAAAACACTCGGCTGAACACTTCAAAAGACTTCTAAATCCACCGCCACCTACAACGCACCCAACAATAGCAACAACGGAAGCAGAACTACCAGTGAAAATCAACTCCCTGACAAAATCGGAAATCCTGAAGGCAATCAAGTTGCTAAAACTGGAAAAGCAGCAGGATTAGACGGAATCCATCAAAAGCATTTAAAATGGACCCAGAAACAACAGCGGACTTGATGACGCCACTACTGAGGAAGGTGTGAAAGAAGGCGGGCTACCCGAAGATTGGAAGAAATGATACTTGTTCAAACCATCAAAGAAAGGAGACTCAAGTCAATGCAAAAACTGGCGTGGAATTATGCTTCTGTCCATTCCAAGCAAGATACTAAGTCGCATCATCCTGGAGAGAATCAAACAAGCCCTAGATGAAAAACTTCGTCCGGAACAGGCCGGATTCAGGAGAAACAAATCATGTATTGATCAAATCGCCACTCTACGGATCATCATTGAACAAAGCTTGGAATGGCAGTCACCTCTCTATCTCAACTTCATCGACTTTGAAAAGGCCTTCGACAGCGTCGATCGAGAGGTCATTTGGAAACTACTTCGCTACTACGGGGTCCCATCGACAATTATACACCTCATCCAACAGTTATACGACAATGCTGCATGCCAAGTAATCCACAACGGGAAAGTTATGGAAGTCTTCGAAGTGAGGGCGGGAGTGAGGCAAGGCTGTCTACTTTCGCCAATGATCTTCCTCATTTCAGTAAATCGGATAATGCGACAGAAAACGGGCTGGGCAATGAGGAAACAGGCATAAAATGGACTCACACAAAAAGAGACTTGGAGGATCTGGACTTCGCCGATGCGATATATATGTCTGATTTCCCACAAACTGGAAGATATGCAAGTGAAAAGCAACAAGCTGGCAGAACAAGCATCCAGGGAAGACAGGACTTTAGGCGAACATAGATAAAACAGAGGTGATGAAGATTCCTGACCAACACCAACAGCAACAACAACAACTGACAACAATTAGCCAGCATAAATGGGAGGAACCTGAAAGAAACAACCTCCTTCACACCTACCCACCTACCGACCTGGGAAGCATCGTTTCAAACACAGGCGGACGGAACTGACGAGGATATCAAAGCCAGAATCGGAAAAGCAAGGCAAGCTTTCATTACTCTTAAGTCTGTGTGGAGGTCAACAGCACTTAGCATGAAAATGAAAATAAGATCCGGATTTTCAACTCCAATGTGAAGTCACTCAGTGCTACCTACTGTACGGATCAGAGACTTGGCCAGCGCGTCATGAAGAGCATCTCAAACAAACTTCAGACCTTCATTAACAGTTAGCTGTCTTCGTTCAATACCACTCAAGATCAGATGGCCGGCCAGAAACGATCAGTAACAGGGATCTCTGGCGATGAGCGATCCAACCCAGTAGGAAGCGGTTGTGAAACAAATAGGCAGGAAGAAATGGAGATGGATTGGCTGGCCACACTTTGAGGAAACCATCAAGTGGCATCACTAGACAAGCCATCACTCGAGTGGAACCCGAGTGAATGGGAAGCGGCGAGTTGGTCGTCAGTGCAAGGGTGGGGTGACTTGGATGAGGTCATGTGAAGAGGAGATGAGAACATGTGGGCACACTTGGATCGGAGTGAAAAAGTTGGTAGAAAACAGAAGGCAATGGAGACTTGCGACTGAAGCCCTATGTTCCTCTAGGAATTAAAGGATATAATAATAATAATAATAATAAAGTAGTTCATGAGCGTTACCATAAATTTTCTCCATATGATCTGTCGTAATCTTTATTAACTTAATTGATGTGCAAGAAGCTAAGTCTTTTATACCATACTATGTCGAAGGACTTGTTCACACAATATCTGCCACCTATGACAAATTAAACCTCAGTCCGTAATAATTTCTTTATTAAATGGACATGTAGTAATACGATAAATTAATGTTTACGAACAGATTATGGCTGCAGAAGCAAAATTTATACAAAATGAACGTAGATTATATGCCTGCTTAATTAAATCTTTGATAGCCATAATTCCGTTGTCCCTGAAATTAGTAAATTTGCTATGAGATATTGTATCTAATATTGGATGTAAATCAGTTTTCACACAAGATGTTCATCATGTGTCCTTCTTGAATATCATTCATATGAAACCATAAGTAAAGTCAATATTTTCCCCTATCTGGGAAGATCCCATTCATGTGCATGGGTTTTATTCATAAAATATACAAGTGTCCAATAGTAAATTTAAGGACTCAATCACACTGTATTATCTCAATGAATGATAGATTGGATTTGGCGACAGATCGTAGGGAGTGAGGAGACTGCGATATTGGGAATCGATAAGACGACTATAAAATGACTGAAATCCACGTACAACTTATGCCTAATGTCCTACAAACCTGAAGAAGCAGCAAACACAAGATATAAAGAACTTAAAGAAGATAGACATGATGAAGACACCGAACTAAGAATAAAACGCCCCAGTCATCATAAAGGGATGAAATTAGAAGGAGACTATTTCCTCCTCCTTTCAAGGTTGAATCATTTCAACTACACACTGCATGGACGAGGGTCTCAAAGGCAGTTAAGTCACAAAAGACATAAAGGATCTTTATTAATCAGAAAACAGAGTGGAAATCTGCTACACTAACGTCAAGCCAATTCTTCTGTGTGGTTCAGAAACTGAGAGTACAT
This sequence comes from Trichobilharzia regenti, assembly GCA_944472135.2. NCBI lineage: Eukaryota > Metazoa > Platyhelminthes > Trematoda > Strigeidida > Schistosomatidae > Trichobilharzia > Trichobilharzia regenti. Next base: position 20,278,959 of record OX235263.1, on the reverse strand, counting down.
TTCAGGACGACAATTTCAGAAAGGCTGTATACCTTTATCTGCAGCTTCTGATTTCGATCCATACTGAAGAACAGATGGCCAGAAAGGATTAGCAACAAAGAATTCTGTCAGCAAAGCTACAATAAACCTGTCGCCCAACCAGTATTCGAACGACATGGGGATGGATCAGATACACTCTGAGAAGACCGGTGAATGATATCCCGTACAGGTAGAAATGACCTTCTATGGGCTACGACCAGAAGAATAAAATAGGAATGTGCTACTGAATCTAATGTGCATGTGCCACAACTTATTCCATTGTATCACCACAAGAGAAATCGTTCTTTGATTTCCCCTAACTCTATCAAACAATAAGCACTGGATATTTGTGTGAGATTTCATCTATATTCCATTAATTCAAGAGAAAACACAATGGAATCTTGAAGCTTACTAGAAATATTCTTCTGTAGACGAGTAAACATCACCACTTTGATTGCTGTGTTTCATACTTGTTGATAAATTAACCAGTTCATTCAATTCATACTTGTGTGAGGTATTCAACACAGCATTATCTATAAGTCTGTCGTAGACAGTTACGCATGAATTTGTATTCCACCAATTGTTGCATCCATCCCATGGTAAATGTGGTTTCATCGCATCGATCATGTAGAATAGAGCCCAAGCAATAATTGTATTGTAATACCATGCTGTATAACTTGCAATTATACATATTCCAAAACCGATACCTAAGTGAAATATATAATAAGAAAGAAATTACCATCTTAGAAAAAAGGGTTAATTTTGCAAATAAAACTTCGAATATTTCCTTTATCCTCTAAACTGGAAGTGTTCAACAATTATCGATTGTGATTGAAACTAATGACTGTCAGGTGTTTTTGAGATAGAAAACACTTCTGTTATTCGACTTCATAAGTATCTAGTTGTATTATGTTAACTTAAAGTAACAACCCCTATTTCAGAAGAAAGCGACAATGTTGGTTGTTTGATTCAATCCACTTTTTGTAGCATTACAATTCAACTAAAATCCTTGAAAATTCCATAAAGTAAAATGTTTAAGACGGTAATTTATTCTGCTTTTCACTGATTATTGCTGCTCTTCTATAAACCTGTTCTTAACGGCATCTAGAAGCTCCCTTTAAAGATATGGTACATTCGAGTGTGCGTAAACTTCGACCTTCCTCTAAAAAACACCTTCGTGTTCATAGATTCTGGTAACTTAATCCTACTCATTGTCATAAAGTGGCTGGATTTTTTCTCACTAAAGTAAAAAAGGATGAATCTGGACATCTGGCGCTTGCAACCAGACTGACTGGTTGACATGTAAGTCTATCTAGGAAAGTCCTAATAAATAAAAATATGCATATATATACTGCCTGTATTTGTGACAGCGGTTGTGTAGATCGCGGTGACAGTTGTAGACAGGCTACATAGATGGTAGTGCATCTACGACTGATGTGTTTTGTGTCTGACACATCGGTAACCATGGTCACTGACAGATGATTTGCTTAGTATGTATGTAAGCTGCTACCTTGACGTGGTGGTCGGGCTTGAACACCTCAATGACCTAATCAAGCTATACTGGCTGAGACTTATGTCTCTTGAGGTTCTATCATGCCAGAAAGGTTGTTTGGATAGCGGTTAAACAAAAAGCAGCTACCCCATTCAATACCATGATTCAATCAAATTCACAAAATTTCATGCCGGATCGGCCGTGGCCCGGATTAACAACGACCGCGCTTCCTGCTGCCGTTTCACAGAGCAGGAGTGATAAGTATGCTACTGAAGCACACCAAACAAAAGAGAACAAACAAAAACAGGCCACGTGTGACCGGCCTCAAGCAGTTGTCCCCTGGGCTCTGCGGTCACGCAACCAACTTCCACGGTGTGGGCATCCAGGAAGTAACAAACGCCCTAAAAATCCGAAATATATATATACATGCCGTCAGAAGTTTGATTTCATGCACCATTGGGTCGAATCTCAGTGGCTTAATAGTCTCCCAGCTCGCCGCATAACCAAACGGCCGTAGGTTTGAACACTGGTGGCTGCGTATTGTTGAAGAATCCCGAACTAGGAACAGACAGATTCCTGGCTTTCCAGTGGTTCTCTAATAGATGTCAGCTTATCATCAATCCTCTACAACTAAAATACTTCCATACTGCTTTATCTTTAAAATAGACATGTGCTGCGAAGTCGTAATAAGGTGGAAAGTTGAACTAAATAGCAGACAAGATGAGGCTATTTATAAAAAAGCGTGGTTCTTAATTTTTCTTAATAGTGTGTGTCGGTTATGGTGCGAATTCACTAATGTCACTGTCTGTATTTTTGAATTTCGCTGAAGCCAAATTGGCAAGAAATACTTGGTTTAAAATGATTTTTAATTAATTCGACTTATAGAAATTAAAAATTTTGTAACAAAAAAGACTTTTGTTTCATTAATTCAAATAGAATTTTCGTCAATGATTGAAAAAAGTGTAGCTCTATATAATATAAGCGTTATATGATGAATGATGATTTAATGTGTCTAGCTTCTTAAATACGATTTGAAATTCAGGCAAACTTTGAAGATCGTAGTTACTAAAACACTGTAAAGTAAGGCTAAATATATAACAAATTATAACATAACAATACTGATTAAAAATGACAACATAACAGAACTAAGAATCAATACGACATATAATGATTTGTAATTCCGTGAAGTAATACAAATAAAGATCCAGTCAGTCAGATTAGTTAAATTCTTTTGGTTACACCGCCAAAATTTTGAAAGAATTCTGTAGTTAGGATTTTATTATTCATATGATTTCAGAAGATTTAGAATTATCAGTTCTAATTTGCGGTTTTAATAGCGGTTTAGTGGTAGGATACTCATCAATTTCTCACGTTGTCCGGGCTCGGTTCCCATATGGGGTGTACTTTGTGCTCCGGTAGCATAGCAGTTAGGACACTCGCCGACCATGCACATGGTCCAGGGTTCGATCCCCGGCCACAGACGCACTCCTTTACCTCGATAAGCCAGAAATAATGCTGGTAAAGAGGAATGGTTGGGCGTGAGGCTAGCAAATTCATCCTGTAAAAAATAAACACTGCTACCGAAAATTCAAGCCACTAGTTTGAAGCCCTAGGTTCCACTGGAGAACGTGAAGGACGTGTACTTTAAACTTCACTTAGTTTACTAGCCGATAGGTTTGGTGTCAGGATAGCAACCCAACCTCATAAACCTTGAAGTTCGAAGCTCTATGTTCCACTGGGAACACAACAGAATAAAGAAATCTGATATTTGAACATAAGGATGGAGATAGTAGAAACTGTAAACTGGGCCAACTTCTACCTCGTGTAAATTTTAATCGTGCCCGTCAGTTTATGTGTTCATTTCAGCGCACATACATTGAAAATAAGAGTGATATGGGTTATTGTCTACATTTCTGAAGACAAACCAACAAATCAGAGATTGGTTAAAAACCAATACTTAACTGAGAGATTAAACGGCTCATAGGCATTAAGCAGCTCGATTGTGCTGCGTTTAGTTGGTACTGGTCATATTGTGTACACTTTGACTGATGTCTAGATATCCTTGGAAAAATATCCACGTAACTGCACCAAGAAGTATTTGTTTCAAGCCGACCTACCAAATCAAAGGCTTGCAAAGAAAGCACAAAAAGAAAAACACCCCTCCATATATGGAAGACATACGGGAAATCGCTGCGAGTCTCTTCAAACCTTTAGGAATTGACATCGCACACAAACCAACGATATCAGGTCACTCAGTTTCATGTCAACCATGACGTGACGTCAGATAGGTTCCCACTGGAGACCATGAAGTATTGAACGGCTATTTCATTCTAAATTGCAACTCCATAATACTACGCATTGATGCGTTCACCAGGATTAGAATCCAGGATCTTTAGGTTACTAAACAAACCTATTGGCCATTCACTAAATGAAAAAGAATCTTACCAACCATTAGTTATATATTTTGTTGATTGGGTTTAATATAGTGCCACAAGCAGTTGACGTCATCGGTGTGTATTTGACCTCATAGCCCACTTGATAAACTCCTCTTGTCATGACTTCTCAATTCTTATGATCAGTCGCTTATGAGCGTTGGATTAATTCTCAAGTGATAGTGTGCAGAGATTTGATTTAGCCACCGGAAGTTATCTCAATGGGTGAATCACCAACAGGCTGTCTCCTTAGCCCGAGGGTTCCAGATGGAGACAAGGGTGAGTACTACAGGTAAATCCCAAACTAAGATAAGATGGCTAGCTATACAGTTGTCCCCAAAGCGAAGTTGTATCTTGATCTAATATTGAAAGCAGACAAATACCTGCAAAACAACGCTTGAAAATGGATCAATAAAGTGAGCATTTTCTGTTTCCTGATTTATCAGTCACATTGTTTATTCATTAATTTATGATGAAAAATGCGGGGTTTTGAATTGAACAAGACTGAAAAGATACACAAATAGTGTACGCAGATATTTCATTGCTACCATGAGGAATACAATTTTACCATGATACATATTCTTTATTCGAAATAGCCATTAAAAAAATATACTTTTTTGAACTAATAAAAAATGCATCCATAAAGCTGAATTGATTCCCTGTAGATTTAATTGCTTATCATGATTTTATATTCACTCTCTCTGGAAAATCAAAACAATGTTTGCATATTCTAGTCAGCAGTCTACTTCACAATGCTCGATAAAGAGTAAATTTCAATGTGAAATTCTATTTACAGTAGTACTGAAATCTAACTTAGTTAAGTCTATCTAGGGTATCCTCAGCTATTTCAATCTACAGACTTCCTTAAGATGAGCATATAAAGTACCTGCAAGTAATTTGTTGATTTCGTATATCTAAAAACCAATAAATTTAGTGAACTGATAGTGAATCGATTAAGTTACCCAGTGGAAGCTTCAGTAGATGTGATTGGTAGAAAACTCTCATCAGAAAGCTCACCGAAAGGTGTAAAGTGAAGACAAGATTAAGGCAGAGTTGTCTACTATAACTGATGATGTTCGTAGGGAGTGGACCGAATCATACAACTGACAGAGGCGTACCGAGACCACAGAGGTATATTGGACCGCCCGAAAGCATTTAGCAGAACTTAAAATCGAGGACTGTTCATAAATGATGTCATATGGACCCAAAGATTTACAGACGAAAATCAACAAGTCATTAGAAGAAGCAAGTAGCGAAGACAGGAGTTTTCGTAAAGATAGAAGAGACAGAGGTGTTCAAGATAATGACTAACAAAAACCAGCACTTTTCAACTAGCACATAAAATGTGATGGAATTCACAGCCAAGTCGGGTGCGGATATTGGAAAAACGAGAATGGCCTTCGTTATACTGTGTTGCAGAAGTCTGCTGCAATCAGCATAAGCGAATAGATCTGGATTTTCAGCACCAGTGTCAAAATTACTGCCTATTTGAGGTGCAGACATTCAGCCATTGTGCCATAAAAAGTATTGCTTATAAGATACAACCTTTTATCATTAGGTGGCTTCTTCTGATACGGAAGATCAGATGGCCGGCCAGAAAGCATTAGCAGAATGGAACTCTGAAAGTGGACCACCAAAAAGCCTATTACCCAACAAATATACAGAATGAGATGGAGTTGGATTATGCTTAAGCTGAGAAGACATTCAGGTGATATCACACATCACACTCTTCAGCGAAACCTGAATAGGAGTGAGTGTGCAGGGGTGACATGGAGGAGATCATATGAAGGGAAAAAGTAGTTTATGGACTGTCGTGAATCTGAATAGAAAGTGTTGTATAGATTAGCATAGAATAGTGATATGCTACTGAAGCCTCATGTTTCGCTTAAAACCCAAGGGAACAATAATAGTATGATCAAAAACTATTGACCAGAAATGTGAACTGCATTCAAACTCAAAATACTGTCATGCTTTTTTGAAATTTTACCTTATGAATTCAACAAATTACTGCATCTTCATTCAAGAGAATGAAAGAGTTGGATACGGGATAATATTTTTCTAATGCTGATCTCCGATTTCCGATTACTTAATATTTTATCTGTCAAGTGAATGAAAGATTACCAAATTTCACTGAGATTCTAGACGAAGATGCAGTTTCCTTGTCAACATTAAGTCAAGTAGTTTGTACACTTCTGATTTCTGAAAAAACAAATTTCGTGATTCTAGTGATTAGTGAGGATTTTAAAAGGTTAGAGAGTTGAACCAATGGTCTTCAGGTCAATGGAATTCTCATCTGAAATTCAAGTCGAACCTTCTGCTCTTATATCTTCTGTTTACTATATAGATTAGTGTTGGGTAAATATCATCCCTGCTTATCTGCTGTACGCAGAAAAGAAAACCTAACGTATTATTTTGTTTTTGTGTTTTTCCTTCATGTTCCCCAGTGGAACATAGGGCCTCAAGCTAGTGGTTTGAAGATTCTGTAGCAGTGTTTGATTGTACAGGATGGAGTTGCTAGCCTCCTGCCCAACCTTTCCTCTTTACCAGCATTATATCTGGCTTAGCGAGGTAAAGGAGTGCGTCTGTGGCCGGGGATCGAACTCTGGACCATGTGCATGGTTGGCGAGCATCCTAACCACCTTGCCACCTGACGTACTAAAGCGTTGCAAAATTTTTTTTCAGCGGAAAATGATTACAGATTTATGCAATCTTGTTATCTGTGATGCAATAAAAACTTGAGTACGCTAGTTTGTGTGTTGGTGGCATATATACAGAATGTTTGCCAACCACGCATGAGGTCAAGTGTTCGATCCTTAGCCGACGTACTTCTTTGGCTCATTAAAGCAGTAATAAGACTGGCAAAGACGGACGGTTGAACATGAGGCTAGCATTCACATCTCATAAAAATTTACACTACTGCTGACGAAACTTCAAGCCTCTAGTTTGATTCTATTGTGCACTGTATCGATTTCAGGTATAAGGAATATTTTAATGAAGTTTATCAAGGGATATTTTATTGTCGCAAAAGGCATGCACCAAAAAACTACTATGTATTGACGACTTGATGAAGTTCTTTTTCGTGAGAAATATATAACCGTATAAGAGAAATAACAGCTATTGGTGGAGTAGCGTGAAATAGTTGACGCTTAGTAGAATAACAGGCAAAACGACTTAAGATATTCAACATTTCGATTGGAGGCAAGACAATTACTAGCTCAATTCTCGAGCATTTGGTGAACTCAGGCCACATAGCTCCACCAGAGTCGTCTTTCAACATCATCTACAAAGTGAAGCCAAATTGTACAAAGGGCGTCAGGTTCCGGCTTTTGTGTATGGCGGAGGCGCTGGCAATACATCAATACAACCCTGATCTCTGTATACAGAAAAAGTTTGTCCGGTCTCTTATTCTACCTTGGTCTTAATATTCAACATTTATTTACGAGATACATCCGACCTCATCAACAGATTCTGTTTTTAAGTTGAAACAATATTTAAGCTCAAACACGTAACACAAATGGACACGACAAAATAACTTTTGAAACATTTCTGGAATTTATACCATTGACCAGGTGACTAAAAGTTCTATAAATAACTATCGACACTGCTTTGTTTTCATATAACTATGTTATGTCAGAGGCCTTGCTATGCTTCGTGGTACTCTGTAAGATTGAAAAAAAACCTTATAGATGGATACATCAGGGCGGAATAGATGACTGATATTCGATTGCCTCTATAGTCTAAACGTAGCTATCATTGCCTGACAATTGGCTAACAATCTTTCGTTTATATGAACTCTTTATGAAAACGTCGAGTGAACATGCAGAAAACGGAGTTGGTGAAGATAACCAACAATAAAATCACTTACAATCACCACTTATTATCGACGGGAGAAATTTGAAAGATCGACTCCCTCGCCTATATAGGCAGCTTCGTTTCAACTGCAAGCCTGAGGCATGGATGAAAATGACAAAACCAGGATCCAGAAGGTAGAGCCGACCTTTATTATTCTAAAATCAGTCTGGAAATCTTATACAGAGACTCAGCATAAGGAACACGATTCCGATTTTCAAGTCAAATGTGAAGTCAGTCGCTTCTTTTATATACGTCAGAAACCTAGCGCTTGCATCACCAAAAGCGTTTCAAACAGGCTATTGAGGACTTTTATCAACAGCTGCCTACTCTGGGTCAAAATTGAAAATCTAATGGCCAGCCGGATAAGATCAGAAACAAGAAACTCTGTGAACGAACTAACTGAGAACCTTTAGCCACACAGATAATCCGAAGGAAATGGAGATGGATAGGGCACATGTTGAGGACATTGTTGAATGACATCGCATTCCAGGCCATTGCTTGGGTGGGAACCGAGCAGGGAACGACTAGTCGGCGTCTGAGAGTAACACAGATATGATCGTGTGAGGAGAAGATAACAGCCTACTGACAATTGTGTGGCCGACTGCAGAAGACTGTAAAGAGCATACAAAAAGGCCACTGAAGCCCTCTGTTCCACTTGGAACCCAAAGGAATAATGATAGTTACTGAAAACAAATGTCAACTCATACATTTTGAAGTAAAATGCAAGTGCCGGTCAGTAGAAAGTCACTTGTAGTGGAGTTCAGTGCTCGCTTCGTTCCGTTTGGAACTCGTCAACTAGATGTACATGAAATCTTCAGTGTAGAACAGCATCACTCACTGTGAATGCAGGCTCATCTGATTAGCGAGTCCCAAATATTACAAACTGCCAATGAATAGAGACTTAAGTCAATTGAGGAACTGGTGAGACATTATGCTTCTGTCCATTTCAAGCAAACTACTAAGCCGCATCATCCTGGAGAGAATCAAACAAGCCCTGGATAGAAAACTTCGACCGAAACAGGCTAGATTCAGGAGAAACAAGTCATGCATTGATCAAATTGCAACAGTGCAAATCATCAGTGGACAGAGCTTGGAATGGCAGTCATCTCCCTACCTCACTCAACTTCATCGACTTTGAAAAGGCCTTTGACAGCGTCGATCGAGAGGTCATTTGGCAACTACTTCGCTACTACAAGGTGCCGCCGACAACTATACATCTCATCCAACAGTTATATGACAATGCTGCATGTTAAGCAATCCACAACGGGAAACTCACGGAATCCTTCGAAGTAAAGACGGGAAGAAGACAAGGCTGGTTGACTACCTGCTATCTCCAAGTCTGTGTGGAGGTCGACAGCAATCAGCATAAAAAATAAGATCCGGATTTTCAACTCCAATGTAAAGTCAGTGCTACTATACGGTTCAGAGACTTGGCGCGTCATAAATAGCATCTCAAACAAACTACAGAACTTCATCAACAGGTGTCTTCGCTCAGTAGTTCGCTCAAGATCAGATGGCCGGCCAGAGAAGATCAGCAGCTGGGATCTCTGGGAGCGCACCAACCAGAAACCGATTGTGCAACACATATGCAGGAAGAAATGAGGTAGGTGGATTGGTCGTACTCTGAGCGAACCATCAAGTGGCATCATAAGCTAGTCCATCTGTCAAGTGGAACCCGAAAAGGAAGTGCCGAGTTGGTGGTCCAGTGGTAACTTGGAGGAGGTCATGTAGAAGAGGTGGTGAGAGCATGTGTGGAGACGTGGAGCCAGGTGAAAAGGTTGTCAGAGAACTGAACGAATTGGAGACATGCAGCTGAAGCCCTATGCTCCTCTAGGGATTAAGAAAGTATTAATAACAATAAATATTACAAAATGCGTATTTTGAATTTCACTGCTAGTCTCCATCCACCAACAGAACAACATATTAACTCTCGAGCATGGTCAGAGCGTCCTTACAAATAACTGACATGTCAATAGAGCACAAACATGTTTTTCATTCAGTCAGTGTGAAAAGCAAAACTGGCACAGATAAAATATGAATGATTCACTTACCGCTGAATAAAGGGCATATTCTTTTCCAAACAGTTAAGCACCCACTACGTTGAAATTGTCCTAGTGCCAGCTCCAGATAAAAGAGTGGCAATCCACCAAAAATATACATAACCAAATAAGGAATAAGAAATGCACCTGAAATGAAAAGAGATCAAATTAAGCAATCGTCTGACTTTAATTTTCATTAGGTTTCATATAAACACCATCTGATTTACAAACAATAACTCCGAACTCTTAACTTCCTGCCAGTAATCTGGACAGAGGTACAGGGTAAACATTCGACAGATAGTGAGCTACTGATCAACTGTCAAGTGTTGGTTTAACAAGGACTCAATTGGTCACAATGTTGTTCACACGACTAGCCCTGTACAGGAAGTACCTCGGATTATAGTGTGAAGTCGTATCCACTGGGGTCTAGTTAGTTAGAGAAGCAGACAGTTACTCGCCCGTGACACTAACTGATGGTTGCGAAACGGCAGGAGCTAGAATTTGTGGACCGTTGGATCAAGCCCCAGTGGCTTATTGGTTTACGAATACGCCTTTGAACCGGAAGGTTCAGGGTTGGATCCACTTTGGGTGCGTACTGTGAAGAGTCGCGAAAACTAGGACGAAACAGCTGTCCAGTACTTCCTCGTTAGTTTTCCAATGATTCTCTAAACGGTGTCGGTTAGCGATCAATCCTGCGGTATATGTACGGCTTATACGGCTAGCAATCCTATCCCATTAAAATAAAGATTACTTCTATCGACACTTCAAAGAGCTGCTAGCTTGAAGGCCTATATTCTACTGGGAAAGTCTAGGAATAAAAAAATGTATGGAGACATAATTCGTCGTAAGCGTTCCTTTTAATTGACCTGAAGTGATGTAGATTAAATCAATGGGCTACCTATAATGCATGAATTCTTCGCCATATTTTATTGTTTTGATCATCTAACTATGTCAGTGAATTGCTACATGAGCTTGAACACAGTTTTAGTCTGCCTAAATGCAGAGGACTCCTCAACAGAAATGAGGAGAGAATATTGAAGAGATTTAGATATTGCTTCAGATGGAACAACGGGGAGTTAAACGATGTGTTGTCCAAAACCATTTTGCTTAAGGATCCTGTACGAACAGTAGACATTTTGCAATTAAAATACATTGAAAATTTTGTACTGTGTTGACATACTGTCTAGAACAAAGCAGTTATTATTGTTATAAAAAATAATTGGTAACAAAACCTTCAGAAGTTAAAAATACAACTTCCAACATTAGTTTGCAGTTACCTAAGGATGAATAGGATGCGCATTTAGAGCACCCAATAAGTCGTGTAAATCTAAATAAAGATAAAATGTAATTCATGTCTGACACTGAAATAACTCTCAGAACTCGACTGATCCATAAGCCTACCCAGTCTTTACCTTCTTCACTGGTCTAGAGTATGCTGGATAGGAGATGTGAGTGTTTTCCACTTAGAAGTCACCAAATGGTGTTAGAAGCTATCATAAAGATTTTCTGCGTGAGCAATTACATTGGAAGGACAGAAAGAAGGGCATATCTACGATTTTCTGAACATGTACCAAAAAGCTTACGTCTAAAAGGAACAAATGCTTTAAACAGTGCCATCGCCAGGCATCTCCTCGACACGGGTCATGAGGTGGATGTCGAAAAGTCGTTCAAAATTGTCATTAGGCAAAAGAGCTCAATTCTCTTTAAGTTTGCTGAAGCCATTTCCATCAAGCGCCTGAAACCTGATTTATGCATCCAGAAAGAAGCGGTTATCAGTCTTTCTTTGCCCTATCTGGTAACTGGATAATTTCACCTCTCTTTCTTCCGAATGCGAAATGCTAAAAGTTTCCATTGTGTATGATTATTATTGTTCGGAATAGTGTTTAATATTGCATATTTATATATGTATATATTTTTAGTGTATGCGTATATTGATCGATTGATTTCTGTTTAAAATGAAGTCTGTTCAAGTATGTCAAAATTGTTGTTGTAGATATATTTAATAATGTCTTTGCCATGTAAGCAGCTGACGAGAAGGCAACGAAACAAAAGATGCTTTCTTCAAATTAAAGATTTTCTGTAAGGAATTGTGTAATATTGCTTTGGATAGATTTCGATAGCTAACGTAAAACAATCGAATATTGTAGGAATGAATATATTACTACATGTTAGAAGGCTTCGTGGAAAGACTCCTCACATCTGATATACTATTTCGGACACAGTTAACCGAAATAACGCCTCCAGTGGACATTTATTTCGTTTTTTTCATTCTTCTGCCTTTCGAATAAAAGTTGTGAAGTTTCAGTCGCTTTAAAGATGTTTTTAACAGAGTGGGACTGCTATATTCATGTCCAATTCTACATCTATTTCTAGCTTACACCTGGCTCGGAGAGGTTTGAAAGTCCAATGACTTGAAGTCAAAACAAAACTTCCCGCGTGACTGAAGAGTATTCACCTCCTGAACCAACGATCCACTTTTCTCATGGTTAGTATCTTTGAGCCTCTCAAAGTTTATTGGGCTCTGTATCCAACATTATTGTGGAAAAGAAAGGCAATACATAGTTGGAAATTCGTATCTTTCAGTAGTTCTTCACTCACTATGACATTATCTGAATGGTGCATTTTGCACGAACGATTCTGTGAAAATCTTCTGTCGTACATGAAGCAAAGCTTTGTAGTTGTTTACTAACATAACGAAGAGACAATATGACTTGATAACTCGGTAATTGCCAGTCATAGAATGTCTAATTCACTGCAAACGCCTAAGTACTCTTTATGTTTGTAATTTCTGATTACATTATGGAGATATACTTACTGTAAAGTATAGGCAGTTTTCTGTGACATGGTGAAATACTGGAAACATGGAGATAGACAAAATACGTGATTTCAGGGTAATACAAGATGTAAATGAAAATTGCAATTTGAACACCAAGTTAAAAGTTGCGATATTTCGACAGAGAATTCAATTTCCAGTCGTGTTTTCATTGTCTCATGTAGAGCATACTGAAAAAGTACTGAGTTATGTGAAGAATTGTCTATTCTTTAATTTATCACCTAACACACTAAGAGTTAGATATTATAGAGAAGATTTGTAGCTCAGGTGGATGATTTTGATGTGGTTTTGTTCTCTGAGCTGGATGGTTAGTTTGCGAAGGTGATGAAAGCTTCGCAAACTAACCATCCAGCTCAGAGAACAAAACCACATCAAAAACACTAAGAGTTGGTAAACACTTGGCGCCAGATTATTTCTTTCTTATGATTGAAGTAAATGAAGAATAACAGAAGATCTAAAATGTATCACTGATGTCACACTATAATCACTTAAGTTATACTTCTTAGAATTATTAGAAGCAAAAGTTAACGGTCGCCCTTATTCCTGGGGGATTCAGTTACATAAGGACGCGGAGATGCTCACGAGCTAACTAAGCAGTCACAACTAACTCCCTGTTGACAAAAGCTACTAGTTTCTTTTATCAATTTTCATGTAATTGATTAATTCAAACAATTGTGTAGTATCGGGGGACTAGTAATGTTTGCTAATACCACCTGTCCCCCCGAAAAATACAGAAATGCAATCAATGTGAGTAAAATAATTTGCTTTTTACCGAAAAGTACACATAATTAGATCTTCGCCTCGATAATAAATAATCAACTAAACATGTATTATTTGACTGCTTAAAATATCAGCATGTAAGATAAGGTAAATAAGTGAACAACATTTTTCCATTCATCTGCTATCTTTGTAGTTTATTCAAAATGACCAGATGCATATCAATGTCTGTGTTGACTAAGAATTTCGCCGACTCAATCTAGGGTGAATATTCTAGCTCAGGATTCCACTGAAGTCAAAACAGATCAGTCGAATACAGGATTTTCATCATGAGCTGACATTAGCTAGAGAAGTGTTGGAAAACTTGAGAGTACTGAAGATTTGTTTCGCCCCAGTGTGCGAGTCTTCATCAGCACACACTCAATGTAACCGGAGTTCGAACCCAGGACCTTCGGGTTGTAGGGTCAGTGAGCTTGTAGATAATTAAGTTGATGGGACCCGACCTATTGGCCTATGAATTCCAATTTCTACTTTTTTTAAGATATAGCGTGACCAATAGCTAGTATTATTGACGAGTATTTGTCCTCACTGTCAAACTGCTGTACTCACTCGTCATGTACCAAAATAGAACGAAAAGCTCTCTCTAGTACTCCTAAGTATTCCAGTAGTCCCATAACCCATTTCAGCTCATGATGAAAATCCTATGACCATTGAAATCCCTTCAGACCAACATTTATAGATCAGTTGAATGGTGACTAGCAGTTGAATCCAGGATAAGTATTTCACCTAAAGTGTGACTTATCAGCTAGACGAACCTGCAATCAAGCCTGGTTGCCATCATTTCAAATGCGAAAGAGCTATCTACTAGCTCTCTTGGATCAAGATAACCACTATTTGTATTCTGTGTATCTGTTATTATTTCTTTAAATTAATTTTGTTCTTCCTGTTTATTGATTATATTGGGCCCAAACGTTCTATCTAAAATAAAATATCAGTTCTTAGCTCGTATTAATCCTCGTGCATTATCGAAGCGTCTATATTGGAAGACGACATGTTAGGAAGACTGGATATTCGGGGCTAAGACAGTCTATGGGGAACACAAAATCAACTGAAACACATAGTAACAGACTAAGTGAAGCCTAAAAAATCTGAATTCTTAAATCATAAAACATGAAAGTCTTAACAAGCCACTGAAAGTCAAACAAGAAAGCTTTCGCTGCTCACATTTATCTGATATCGTCATTTTCACTGCAGATAATCTTTCAGCCTACTGAATACAATCCAGTTGACATAAACTACTTGTTTATACACTACTATTTTGTTGTGATCAAATAAAACGATGCAGTTGGAGAAACACTATCCGAAATCTTAATTACGATGCACAAAACAGTAAACACAGGAGTCAGACAAGGTTGCTTATTATCACCAATGATATTCCTAATTGTGGTGGACTAAATTATGCGTCAGATAGTGAGTGGGAAACGAGAAGACAGGAATATCCTGGACCGCCGACATGAAGAACCTAGAAGACCTGGATTTTGCGCGTGGATGATTTATGCTTGATGTCACACAAAATCAAAAACTTACGAGCGAAAACCGACAAACTGGTTGAAGAAGCACCCGGCGAAGACAGGACTCCAAGTGAACATAGACGAGACGGAGGTTATGGAAATAACCAACCAACAACAACAGCAGCAGCAACATCCAGCGCCAATCACTATCAACGGGAGGGATCTGAAACAGGTTACTTCATTCACTTATCTAGGAAGCATTGTCTCAGATGTCAGAAAGGACGAGGATGTCAAATCGAGAATCGAGAAGGCGAGAAACACATTCATCAACCTGAAATCAATCTGGAAATATTCGTCACTCAGCATCAACATTAAAATTCGGTGGCATTTTCAGTACAAACGTCAAGACAGTCAGGTCTTCTATACGGATGAGAAACTTGGCGGGGAGGGGGTCACAAAGAATATTTCCAACAGCCTGTTTCAGACCTTTATGAACAACTGTCTTCTCTCTATACTGAAGATCAGATGGCCTGGCCGGAAAGAATCACAAAGAAGAAACTATGGCCACAAAAAACGAAACAAGAACCAATCGCCCAATAAATATGCAAGAGAAAGTGAAGATGGACTGATTGGACACTCGCTGAGGAAACCGTTGGGTGACATCGCGCGCGCGTCAGGCCATTACTCGAGTGGAACCTGAAAGGGAAGCGGCGAGTGGGACGTCAGTGCAAGGGTGACATGAAGGAGATCGTGTGAAGAGGAGTTGAAAGAGTATGGACTAACATGGACGCAGGTGAAAAGTACAGCAGAAGACAGAAGTGGCAAGTGGAGACGTGCATTTGAAGCCCTATATTCCATTAGGAACCCAAGGGAGCAATAAATAAATAAATAATAATGCAGAAAACACATACTTCTCAAATCTTACATCTTTGAAACTTGACTAATAGCGATATTGATAAACAAAATTCTACTCCATCCTGTTCAAGTGCATTCTGAGATAATCGGTGAGGATTTAAACGGTGATAAGAAAAAGACAGAATTAGTCACTTTAATCTGTGTTTGATTTGTAAAAAAGACAATCAACCCTCAACGCGTTAAAAACGTAGTTAAATGACGCTGAAGAAAGAAATAGATAATTTCTAGAAATGGAGCACTTTTTGCGAATAAAGGAAGCATAGATTGGGAAAGTAAATACAAAAGCTTCATTATTTATTTGTTGCTAACATCATTTTGCTAATCACCACAAAACACATACCAAAGTGTAGTTGGTTTCCGGATAAATATACACCCTCGGAGTAAACATACCGCATTAACTGTTTGCTGTCGTAAACAAAAAATATGTATATATTTTTCTTAAGCTGATGTGTGTTGACAAAAAACGTCGATTTCGTGTATAAACAAAATAGTTTATTTCAGTCTCTTTAATGAATAAATTACGCGCGTATTCACCCGGATACCAAGTTGTATAAATTTTGCTTAAATTACAAGCCATGATCACGACTCATAAAGTTATGTAACTAACATTTCTGATGTATTAAATATTAAGGTAGTTAGTTAGTTTGAAAAATAAAAAAGACTTTTTGAAATAAAACTTCATGTGATAAAGGTTTGTTCGAATTAACTTTTCTCTGAAACCTTAGATTACTATAAAGTTATATTTGAATTTGAATTTTTTTTAACAGTATTTCTGTTCCCCTTTTTACTAACGCTCATTTTATTCTCGTTAGTTATACAACCACACATTACAGAAGAACAGTTGTCAAGGTAACAGTCGCCGCGAATCTTGATATTTTTTTTCATTCATGGTGTCTTAATGGAGTCACTAGTTTCCTTGTGGGCAAGTAATTAAATCTTCTTATTAAAGAGGATTATAACAAGAGGATTTTGTGTCCCTTGTTGAAACTACTGAAGTTTCAGCTTTTTGTAATTTACTGAATTGCAACATTTTTTTGCATATCTGCCAAGTTTTCAGTTCAACGTTGATACTACTGTCATACAGAAGATGTCTATGGCGTCGAAGGACAATGAAGACTTTATTTGACTAAAGACAAGAAATGAACAGCAACATGACAGATTACTTTGCAAAAAATACTGTTTGAAAAAAAGATTCTAGCCTCCTACAGAACCATGTACTCTTTTAGGCATTTCAATTGCATTCTTCTAATCAGTTCATTGTTAGACTACTTATTCATGTATCAGTTTACTTGCTCTTGTGGAGCTGATTACGTTGGCCGTACCATGCGACGACTTGAAAACCGCGCTCGTGAACACTACTCAGCCTGGCTAGTAGTAAAAGAGGCCAAAAACGTGTATACAGTTCAGTTACAGAACATCTAGTCAATTCAGGACATTCAGCGGCTTTCGAAAAATCCTTCAAAGTAATATACAAGATTCAATCAAACCTATCAAAGGGAGTAAAATTAAGATATCTGGGCATAGCCGAAGCGCTAGCTATACAAAAGCGCAAACCCATGCTTTGTATACAAAAGAAATACGTTCAACTCCTGTCCCTGCCATGGCCATCATAAACAGGTAATTTTTTAGTAATGACCGTCCCATCGCCTTTCTTATCTAAACTTCCTGTCTACTCATGTTATTTTTAAGTTTTTCTTAATCCCTGTTTACACTACCATATTTTCATACCCGAACTCCGTGTTTATTTTGTCATTTTACTATTTCTACATATATAATCCCTGATTGCATTAACAATTATTCATCACATTAGTTTTTTTATCCAAACATCCTGTCTATTTTGTTACTTCTACATTTCTAACCCCTAATTGCACAATGTCAATCTTCTTAGTAATTATGATGCGACTTTGTTTGAAGTTTATCCGCCCCCCCTGTTTATTATGGCATTCTTATTCCTAATTGTAATTTTTATTCATTTGACCCTTAACCGGAAATTACTCTGGAACTTTCCCATCCATTTGATATAAATATACGAATGTACAGTCTAGATGATGACTTCGTCGAAAAAAAATTTTCTTCGCTGCAATTGTCTTCTTAGTATCTGGTTTCAGTGGTGGAGTTTCCAAACAACTTCACGGATTACTGTAAATCAAGACAGACTTCAATGAAAGTGGTTTCTGTTTTGTCCTTTAAACTAGTTCTAAGTGTAACCTCTAAAGGTTCCTAAAAATACTCATTTTATTTTAAAGCATCAAATGACTTACTATACAACATTTTGATGAAAATAAGAAAGTCGTCTTGACTTGTTCAGCAATGATAAAACGTCGTATTGTTTTCAATAAATAATCTCAAGAGCTAGTGACGTCTTCGAAAGTGAGGTTGGATTTCGAATAGATATATGTTGAATAATCTCAATGCCAAATGTGGCGAACTGTTGAGTACTTTAGTGATTTAATCACAAATTTCTGAAGGAGTTAGTCTGTAAGGAGTTGATCGGTTTTGGGTGTTATGGCGGATTGATATCACTTAGATAGATGTTTCCTACCAGTTTGGGGTTCTTCAGACAACTCACGCATGACCCCGATTGTAGGTATGAAACGCAGGAACTTAAGGTTACGAAGTGAGCTCGTCGAATATTCGGTCACTACTTTAGGATTTTTTGTAGTCTATCTAGGCAACATATTCAGCGTTAAACTCACAGTGAATTGAACTATGAATAAAGTTTTTTAAAGTTGAATATTGTGGAATATTTAAATGACATATTGGTTTGCTTTCTAACTAACACAAATAGAGCTTGGGATTCAAAGTTCTCCATGATTTTAGGTTATTTTTGTTATTACTAATCAGTGTGTGAAATACGCATATTTCGTCAGTGCTTGTAGTTTTATAATATCTAAGTCAGAGTAATAGGCTGGATGATATGATGACACAGTGCGTCGGTGGCACAGTGGTTAGGACTCTCGCCGACCATGCACATGGTCCGAGGTTCGAGCTCACACCGGCGCACACTTGATATCTATGGTCGGCCTGCGAAATTTGGGCTACCGATATCCACGCCGAAAATTCCATACTTGTACCAAAAATACGGTGTGGAATCAAGCTGTAATCAAAAATAAAAATTAAAAAAATAAAAAGATAATATCCTTACATCGCACGCTGGTGTAATTAAATGCTGCCTTAAAATATCTTTTGAACCTGAAAGAGTCAGTAGTTATTCAACAGTAGAATGTATTAGGATTTTCTGATTGGACTCTAGTAACTAGTGTGATGTGTCTAGTTCT
Organism: Trichobilharzia regenti; assembly: GCA_944472135.2. Lineage (NCBI taxonomy): Eukaryota > Metazoa > Platyhelminthes > Trematoda > Strigeidida > Schistosomatidae > Trichobilharzia > Trichobilharzia regenti. Next base: position 20,259,872 of record OX235263.1, on the reverse strand, counting down.
TTCTTTGGCGCATACTGAATTCTGTCAGTCAGGTTTGTAATGTGGCCATCGTTCTAGAGAGCTCGCTATCACGATGCACATTGATTTGATAATATCAGATAGTTGGAGGCAATCGGACTAGACACATCACACTAGTTACTAATGTCCAATCAAAATATCCCCTACAGTCCTACGGGAAGTCAATCGCAAGCCTGAATAGCTCACTGCTAACGTCTTTGATTGCAACACTGGGTGACGTGGGTTCGAATCTCAGAAGGGACATGAGTTCCTTCAAGGTTGCAGATACGCCTTGCTGATTGGTGAGTGCCAACTAGCACGAGACCTAGGTCGAAGGCTTCCTGCCAATTGTCTCCAACCATCTAATATGTATCAGAATTATAATAAACAGGTATTACTATCAGGCGTACGAAAATATCGAAAAGCAGAAGTTCAGATGTCCTGACTACTTCACAATTTTGTGCTTAGTAGTCTTTTAAGCGTAAATGTCGTTTGTTAAAGGGTAGAGTGACGGTCAGTCAAGCACATGGTGTGAATTCTATTCCCAGTCAATTCATTTTTAGACCTTACCAAAATAACAGAGATGGTTAGGCGTATGATTAGCCTCATCACCCTGTGGAAGAAACTGAAATCTAAACGCCTAAAGCCTGCAGCCCTATCTTTCATTCAAAATGCAAAGAAATGTAAAAAGAAAATATCAATGATGATTTCTGAATATGATTGTAGAGGCGTCTAATTTTAGAGCATCAAATCCCCATGTCTATTGACTTTATTTTCAGTCCGGATAGAATATCACAATTATGGTAATTCACGCTTCAAAGTTTGGTGATCACTGTGAGTCACAGATAAGTGGAAACTCCCCGTCGAAATTTATTCTGTATGCTGAATCTTATTATGTCGTTGAAACTTTCAATTTGAGAGTATGTATTGAAATTCTAATTAAACACTTTGTTTGTACATGACGACGTCATGATGATATCAGTGAGGCTGTCTGGATTATGCTTCTCAAAATCAAGGAGAGTTATATTCAGGCTTTATGACTGAAGTGATATGGCCGGTGACAACTGATAGTTTTTACACGTGAGGATTTTTATTACCCAACTAGTATTACTTTAAACAGGATAATTATCACTTTTGGTAATATAGACGACATCCTCATGCAACAGGTCCAAAATGAAATTAACTACGCAGCGCTAAGTGTCATACATTTAATGTGACATTTACTTGTATATGTCGTATAAAATTTTTTTTAATAATGTTTGGACTAATAAAAATCAAATGTATGCGTTCGATAAAAGCAGAGACCTTTTAGACCTTTTAATTTAAAACCGAGGCATCGGGCCTGTCCCCTAAAGTGAAATGGGAGAAATAATATAAAGAAAGAAACCGAAACTCCTGGATCCAACTGAAAATAATATCAGAGAACTGATTGGGATAGAGATATGCTATTGAGTCCCTATTTCCCACTCGAAACGGAACAAACGAATAGTAAGACATTAAAAGTGAGAACACCTAAGGAAACAGCATCGTTTTCAGTTAGGTTTTCACAAGCTTTAATTGATTTATTATTATTATTCTATCCTTTAATCCTAGAGGAACATATGGATTCAGCTGCACGTCTCCATTGCCTTCGGTTTTCTGCCAACTTTTTCACTCCGCTTCAAGTCTGCTTACATGCTTTCATCTCCTCTTCACATGACCTCCTCCAAGTCACCCTAGCACTGACGACCAACTCGCCGCTTTCCTTTCGAGTTCCATTCGAGCAATGCCTTGTCTAGTGATGGCACTTGATGATCTCCTCAGTGTATGGCCAATCCATCTTCATTTCTTCCTGTCTTTTTGTTTCACAACCGCTTCCTGCTGGGTTGGTTCGCTCCCAGAGATCCCTGTTGCTGATCTTTTCTGGCCGGCCATCTGATCTTGAGTGGTATTGAGCAAAGATAGCCAACTGTCAATGAAGGTCTGAAGTTTGTTTGAGATGCTCTTCATGACGCGCAGTGCAAGTCTCTGATCCGTACAGTAGGTAGCACTGAGTGACTTCACATTGGAGTTGAAAATCCGGATCTTATTTTCATTTTCATGCTAAGTGCTGTTGACCTCCACACAGACTTAAGAGTAATGAAAGCTTGCCTTGCTTTTCCGATCCTCGCTGCTTTGATATCCTCGTCAGTTCCGTCGGCCTGTGTTTGAAACGATGCTTCCCAGGTCGGTAGGTGGGTAGGTGGAGGAGGTTGTTTCTTTCAGGTTCCTCCCATTTATGCCGGCTGATTGTTGTCTGTTGTTATTGTTACTGTTGCTGTTGGCCAGGAATCTTCATCACTCGATCTACATATGTATACATTAAATTTACAAGTAAGCATTAAATGTAAGCCAGCTACGGATGATTTGAGGAGACTGCCCTGATAATTTGTCTATTTAGTCGGTTTTATTGGTGTTTTATCGAAAGTAATGAACACTGGGATAATTCTTGATGATAAAGAATGTGGAAATGGTGAATTTATTCAGACAACTGATCGTATAGTCTTAGTGTATAAAGGCTTAGAAATTAAATAATAAAATTTAGCAGCACTAGTTTGTAAACGAAGCAGACAAACTGAGTCTTAATGAAGACACAATAAATCTCAGGTTGGATTTACAAAAACATGATAAGGGGACTAAAAATATATAAATGTTGAAGGTATATTGAGTCCGTTATGTCTTAACTGACGATGGAATACCGTTTAGGATTGTAAATTCTAATACCAATAGCCCTAGCCAGTGCAAAGGTTCGATGGAACTCATTGAATCACCTTGTATATTTTCGGTTAGTTCAAAGAGCAGCCTGTATTCGTAGCATAGAACGAAATAGCTCATTAGATCGCTATTACTCTATGTTAGTAAAGCTGTCTAGTAGCACGCTTGACAGAATTTTCTATGGTTGACAAATGACTATGACTAAAATTGAGGATAACCCAGCTAATTTTGAAAACTCTAAATGTATGTGTAGACTAAACTGCTCCCGCGGAGACATTTTTTCGAGGCTTTTTGGCTTTCATTTAAGCTGATTTTGTCTACCTCCATCGCAATCTGTCATTATCTATCTATCTATCTATCTATCTATCTATCTATCTATCTATCTATCTATCTATCTATCTATCTATCTATCTATCTATCTATCTATCTATCTATCTATCTATCTATCTATCTATCTATCTATCTATCTATCTATCTATCTATCTATCTATCTATCTATCTATCTATCTATCTATCTATCTATCTATCTATCTATCTATCTATCTATCTATCTATCTATCTATCTATCTATCTATCTATCTATCTATCTATCTATCTATCTATCTATCTATCTATCTATCTATCTATCTATCTATCTATCTATCTATCTATCTATCTATCTATCTATCTATCTATCTATCTATCTATCTATCTATCTATCTATCTATCTATCTATCTATCTATCTATCTATCTATCTATCTATCTATCTATCTATCTATCTATCTATCTATCTATCTATCTATCTATCTATCTATCTATCTATCTATCTATCTATCTATCTATCTATCTATCTATCTATCTATCTATCTATCTATCTATCTATCTATCTATCTATCTATCTATCTATCTATCTATCTATCTATCTATCTATCTATCTATCTATCTATCTATCTATCTATCTATCTATCTATCTATCTATCTATCTATCTATCTATCTATCTATCTATCTATCTATCTATCTATCTATCTATCTATCTATATATATATATATATATATATATATATATATATATATATATATATAGACATAGTAAAGACTAAGAAGACCTAAATAATAAAAGGGTAATCTTCACTTATATGTGTTATTTCAAATTTCAATATATTTTTTTATTATCCGTCTCTTTTGTTCTGTGTGGAAAACACGGGTTCAGTAGCCCGGCTAGATTTCATTCTGTTCCCTAATACTATTTTCAAGTAGATCCATGACTGAATATAAGCTCTTGTTTCTTCTTCATATTAATCCTTTCTCACCACCTTTTGATCTACGCTCAACTCATCAATTCCACTTTGGCCACTTCTTGAGATCCTAGTACTCTACGGTCTCTTTAAAGTGTGCTCAGTCCATTTCCATATGCTACTGCTTATTTGTCAGATTAGGGTTTTTTCTGGCCCATCTACTACCAGAGTTAATTATTGCTGAATCTTTCTAGCTGTTCAGCTTTTAGCTGCGGCAGAATACAGACGCTGATGAAAATCTGCAGTAAACTCAGATTAGTGCTGAGGTAAGTGAAGGAGACGACTGTCTTTAGATTTTACTCCCTGAAGGGAATTATCGTTTACTGTCAATAGGGTATCTTAATCATATCTGCCTTCTTTACATTAACCTAAAATCCATCCCATCTTAGCTCTAAGTCTGTTAACTTTCGCTTGTAAATCTTCAAATTTTTAAAACACTGGGCATAAATCATTTGCAAAATTCAGATCTTCCTGTAACTTTTGTTGGTTCACTTCCTACCTGTCATCTTACTTGTTACAGTCTGCTGTATCATCCAGTTCTCCACAATCTGGGAGATCGCTGATAATAGTAGGTAGCCTTATCTTACTCCATTTTTCACTTCAAAGGTTTTGCTGAGCTTACAGTTGTGAATCACACGGCAGGTGACATAGACATATAGCTGCTGAACAGGGTTGGAAAACATTTAAAGTATGCCGCAGAGTTAAGATAGTCTCAAAACTGTTGCATGGTCGACGCTTTCAGTGACATCTGTTAAGTCATTACAGCCAAGATGAAGAGTTGCCTGTGATTCTGTTCTTCGTTCAAAGATGATAATGATGATGATACACCTTGCTGACGAGTGCCAACTGGCATGCAACCTAGGTTCAAGGCTTCCTACTGATTGTCCCCAACCATATAATACCATCAAATCAATGCACACCATGATAGCGAGCTTCCTAGAATGATAGCCACATTGCAAACCTGACTGACAGAATTTAGTCTGCACCAAAGAAAGGACTGGACACATGCTAACATTTATTAGTGTCAAATAAAAGTAAGATGATAGTTTGTGTAGTAGTAGGGTCCACATATGATTTACTCTCTTTCAACCTATCTTGTTCCAGGCGCAGTATCACATCCTCAAAATCTTTTAGTTTCACCGGGACGATACAGCCTAATATTTTGCTTGGCTGGACAGTAAGATGAGTTTATATCCTTTATTGCAAAGGCTTAATTATGTATAACTAAATATGAGTAAGCCTGATATAGAACACGCATACCTACATGTTCTAACGCTGCCAGACCACTTTAGTTTGACGTCTGCCCACCTTGTATCGTGATCTCATGAAAAATCATATCGTCTCTTAAAAAGAGATACTCAAATGCCCATTTACTATCTCTTAAGTCTAAGATTTTTATTTAAACATTTATTAATTTGATCTAACTCCTGTCAGTTATGCATTATGCATATCAAAGTGTTCATATCATTACAGTTACACTAATCCAGTGGACTGAATATTCTCTCGGTTGGAGAACGAATTAATATGTAGCTTCATTTTATCATGAACAAATATCAAAGTTGTGATAATGTCAAAAATTTTCTATTTTCAACAGTACAATTTCAAAAAGAACTATGATGACTCAATTCAAAGAGAAACTTCTCCTATGCTCGATCGTGTGTTCGCTGAAGAGCTTTCATTTTTCGACGAGCTTAAGCAAGTGTGGAAACTGAATCAGCACTCTATTGGGATTAAAATATATGATTGTTAGGCTGTTTACTTGGAAGCTGTTGATGACTGAGCACTTTTTCAAACACAATTGATTGATGGTAATTAGCAGTGGAATCTAGAGTCCATATTTCATCCTATTTGGGATTTGTCACTGGAAATACCTTGATTACCCAGTCAGTGATGGTATTCCCACCGATGCCCATAGTTTCCGACGGCTAAGCCTCGTCCATTAGAGCACTTCGGCCACGAGAGTCACCTCATGTACAATAGGTCCTAATAATTATTTAATTCATTTTGACTGAACCTAAGTGCTTGGTCTCAGTTTGGCATGTCGGCTCCTTGTGCAGGTACATTTAACTGACGAGTCCGTAATGGGGCGAAATGCACGTTTTCCTGGATTCCCCTGCTGGTTACCATCAACAAATTGACTTCAAGTTGCATAACTAAACATAGTTGAAACATCTACACAAGGAGCTGATATGTCAACCTGAGGCAGAGCACTTCAGTCTAATCAATCGATGGAAAAGTCTACATTAAATTAAATATCTCTTTTTTTATTAACTATCTGTATTCTGAGTGTTTGTTCTAAAGGAGATAAATCGCAAGCCCGAACAGCCCAGTGCTAACGTTTCTGACGGTAGTGCTGTGTATCACTGTTGTGAATATCAGAGGGGATATTCGTTTCCATGAAGATTACGGATATGCATTGCTGACTCATGAGTACTAACAAGCACTATCCAGAGCTTTTCACCGATCACCGTCATGAAGCCTTTTCAGTTAATGCAAGTCAGGAAAAAGCGAACTAGCGAAAGAAAGACTTTCCAATATGACATGCTCACATATATGGAACTACTGGAGTATGAATGTTGCCGTTCTTATCAACAATGTTTTGTTCCTTTACGTCCACAGCGAAACATAGGGCTTCGAGCTAGCTTCCTGAAGTTTCGATAGCAGTGATATTTCTTTTGACAGGATGGGGTTGCGATCCATCTGCGCAACAATCCCACTTTACCAGTCTTACTACTGTCTAAACAAGGTAAAAGAGTGCGCCAGCCAGGGACCGAACCCTGAACAACGTGAGCCATAGTTAGTGAGCGTTCTATCGCTATGTCACCTACATATACCAACAAAAGTTTGTACTATCCATAGTTTTCAAGTATTGATTTTGTTGGGATTTTGTTTGATTACATGGAGGATTTAATCATGAGCTGACATCAGTTAGAGAACCCCTTGGTGCGTACTGATGAGGAGTCCCAAACTAGGACGAAACAGCTGTTCAGTACTCCCAGGTTTTCCAGTGGTTCTCTAACTGATATCAGCTCATGATTAAATCCTCCATGTAAACTATCCATAGTCTTTATTTGTTGATAAGGAATAGAATTTCGACTGAAAACTGCCTTGCGTCACGCATCTAGTCCTTTTTGTTCCTGCCGACAGAATTCTATCAATCAAGTTTTCAATGCGGCCCTCATACTAAGTGGCTCTACCTCACGTTGCACTGGAAACTGTTGTTACTAGATTTTTGTAGGCAATGGACAGGATGCCTTAGATCTAGGTTTAGTGCTTGCTTGGAATTATCAGTCAACAAAGTATACCTGCAATCTTGAAGGAACTCACTTTGAATCCGCATCATACAGTGCTGCAGTCAGTTACGTTACCAATGAGCTGTTAGGGATTGCGGTTGACTTTCTATAGAATTCAATGAGGTCATTTCGCTGAACTTTAACCAGTGTCCGACTGAATTCTATCAGTACTGGATGAAACGGGTTTTTATCTCAGAAAGGACATGAATTCCTACGAGATTGAGGATATGCCCTACCAACTGATGAGTGCCAAAAATCACGAAAACAAGCTGTGTCCAAGGCATCCTGACAAATGCTTCAAGCAACATTATATATATATATATATATATATAATTATTGTGTAGTTATGCTAGGTAGTAGAAGGTAAATAATTCCTCAATCAGCATAACTAGTTATATTCTTTCCTTGTTAGTTTCTTTTATCTTATATAGAAATATACTCAGTATTATTATTTTCGGCGGGGGATCGAACCTCGGACCATGTGCATGTTCGGCGAGATTCCTAACCACTGTGCCACCGACACACGTTGTTCAGCGCATTGAAAAACTATTCCTTAAATAATATAAAAGTCTCTGTCTTTAGTCAAAATCCCAATGTTCAAATTAACCGGCAAACTATGATTTACACAATATGAAATGGGGGAAACTTACCACAGTTTTTTTTTTTTGAAAATCAAAATTATTCAGATATCAGACCGACTTGAAACCATAAATGGTGATCAAGAACGCAAGCACATATGAATCGCATTGTTGTGGCGGGTGCTTCTGATAGGATTTATCAACAGTATATAAAGAGACATCCATCGGCATAAAACATCAAATATCAAGGAGATGTATTTGATGTCAGAGGAAGGAAACGGTACAGCGTTGTGGAGATACATGAGGGACGTGGAAGGAACACAAAAAAACACAATATGCGGGCCAGAAGTACCACAGCACGAAGCTCTGTGCCAATTGTACGTTGAAGATAAAGGACACATAATTTGGCCATACAGAAATACCAGTTTTCTTCACCATGTCTTTCATATTATACCGTTACATTTTGAACTTCTGATTGATTGAGATGTCTGGTTGTATACCACTCAAATCGACCAGAGGGGTTTCTAACCAGATTGTTAACACCGGATGGTCGTTCCGCTCACTTGTGGCTGAGCTTATCACTAATGCACGACGCTTTACTCAACCCGAATCCTTTCAAACCGCTTAACTACTGACTGGTTTCTCAAGCGAACTGGTAACACCTAAAATCGAATTCTTGGTTAACATTTTCAATAGTGAATAGATCACACACTGTGATGTGAATAACTTTGGTTTCCAAGGGAAATTTTGGCTAAATTTTTAGCTGAATCACACTGGATACATTGTTGATTCTCTTAGCCTTAGACGAGAGAAACGTCGGCTGTCAAGTGTTTAAATCATTTCAATTTTGATGTGGTTTTGTTCTCTGAGCTGGATGGTTAGTTTGCGAAGATTTCATCACCCTACTGGGTGACATCTTCAGCGCATACTTCAATTTGAAGTATGACTTCAAATCAAAATCATCCACCTGAGCTACAAATCTTCTCAATCATATCTAAATCATTTCGATTTGGCTGGCAACTACCCCTGGTTTATGTGAGTGATATATGTAGCTACTCATCTCAACCACTCAGTAGTATGTAGTTTTAGGCATTCAAAAATCCCGGTCAGTAATTTAGAACAAACACTAATTTCCTAGAAATCTGACATTGCAGAAATGTTTTTCAGATTTCAATTTAATTGTTCAAATGAAATAAGATTATCGCAGGTTTTTTCTATTTCCAGTGGACTTTTGGAGTATTTAAAAAATATTTTGAACAGGTGTATAATTTCAGTCCTATTGAAATTATATCCCTAGTGTTAATAGATTTAAGCATTTCAGCTTTATAGGTTGTTAATATCCCACTACAAAAGCGTTGACAAATTCAACGTGGACAACTTAACTGGGGATATTTTTAGTATGTGGATTATTGAGTTTTGTTGAATTTGTGTGTTGTGATTGGAGTAATTTAGAACTCTTCAATCATCTCATACGCCTTACATTCATAAGGAAATAATAAATTACCAGGGGATTACAAAGGAATTGGTAGGCAAGTAAGTCCATATTTCACACTGACCGGTTTAACATGAACGCATGGCAGGGTTAGAACTACAAAAATAAGTGATGCTTATCCTTCTCAGTTATTACGTCAAACTTTAGAAATTTTATACAGACGAGTAGATAAGATATCTTAATTGGAAAAAGAACAATAAATCTAGAGGGACTGTATACCTTCCTTCGTATCATTCAACGTATACTTCGTGAATAATATAACTTCATCAGCTCGACATGAAGAATGAACATAAGTAAGTAGACGAAGAACATCTCAAACAAACTAAATACCATTATTAACAGCCGTCTTCACTCAATACTCAAGATCAGATGGCCGGCCAGAAACGATCAGTAACAGGGATCTCTGGCAATGAGCGAACCAACCCAGTAGGAACCGATTGTGAAACAAATAGGCAGGAAGAAATGGAGATGGATTGGCTGGCCATACTCTGAGAAAACAAACCATCAAGTGACATTACTAGACAAGCCATTACTCGAGTGGAACCCGAGTGAATGGGAAGCGGCGAGTTGGTCGTCAGTGTGTGGGTGACTTGGAGTTGGTCATGTGAAGAGGAGATGAAAGCATGTGGGTAGACTTGGAGCGGAGTGAAAAAGTTGGCAGAAAACCGAAGGCAATGGAGACGCGCGGCTGAAGCCCTATATTCCTCTAGGAATTAAAGGATATAATAATAATAAGGTAGACGAAACTTAAATGTCCCAGTAACTAGTTTAAAAAGTAAGATGCCGATTCACTAGAAATGGTGGGCTTCTACGAAGAACCTATATTCTGAACTTGACACTCAGTAGTGGCTTCTTGAAGTTAATTTCCCGTTGAATGACTACGTTAGACTGAAATGCTAGACATTCTCGCAAGGGCACACAGACGAGGTATGAAGGTTAAAATTATGCTATTTAACCGGATAGTGGCTACCAGGGGAATCAAGGATGCGAATTTTATATTTAGGACGCGTCAGCCTCCTAATGAGTAACAGCATCCCCCTGTGACTTGAAACTGGTAACCACTGTTTTCAAAGCTGGAGATTTATACACCAAGTCAGTGTTTCATGACAGTCAGCCCCTTAGAACCTATTTATACTTAGTCTGTGTGCATCTTAGAAACTTCATCAATAATCGTGGATCATTTGACTACAGAATACAAGCTCTGTTATGATAAGCTGAAAAACAGTAACTTATCAATTTCGATTAGTATATTTAGAAAGATTTAGGTTTTGTATACAAGCGATTAGATGAATAATTGGGTGAATAACTAAACTAGTTCTGTTGTGCATATTGTCGTGACGTAAGTGAGATCGATTACACTGAATATGTAGTGAGTTTTGTATCAGCTGTCCTTTTGTTTCTTAAGCATATGTCTCAGTCAGGGTCACTGCAATTATAAAGCTTTCTTAATATCACATCCCATAACTTATTTAATGTCACTTTACTCTAACATTTCTCACAAAAGCACTTATCTAGCACTTTCTAAATACGAATCAACAAGGTTGGTGGGACAAAACGTAATCTATATGCTTTCATAGGCTCACATTTTACCTGATATCTAATGACGTCAAAGTAAACGTTTTCTCGTGAATGCTCGTTGGTCATCACTGTTTTAGAATACGCTATACTTATAAAAAATTATTTCTCTTTGGATGGCTCACAAAGATGGCCTATTAAGATCTGCATAATTCTGGTTTCTGAAAAAGACTATGGTGAAGATTCATCTCCTCGAGCTATGTGTAATTAAAATTATTGAATATGATTCAATCTATTACTTGTTTGCCCAAGTTGGCGGTTAGAATTCCGGTGGCTTGAACTAATTCAACTGCGTAAGCCGAATTAAATTGAGTACACCTCTAATGATCTTTATTCAACAGGCAAGACATTGCCATCCTGTGTTTTAATCATCTGGCTAGCAAGCACTGCTGGTTGATGTGAACAGAAAACACTTAGTGTCCTTGTTGAAAAACTTTTTGTCTGCATATTACATAATATATTCTGATAGAATAGCTCATTGACTATAGTTAATAGGTTTTCATTTAGAAATGATTGAATGGGCAACGAGCTTGGTCTCCTAAAGTGTCAAGTTTGATCCCCAGTTGGGGTTATAGGCTCGTATCACTGCTGAGTTCAAAAGAAGCACGAAAAGGCTGTTTAGTATTCCCTGATTTGAGAATGAACTCCGACCATGCATACGGTTCTGGATTCGACTCCTAACCGATTCATTCCTAAACATAGCTTGGCTATTAATAAATCTGGTAAAGTCAGGTCCTTGGGTTTAAGGTTATCAACCTCACCTCTTAAGACGTAAATATCCCTGCTACCGAAACTTCACAACTCAAGCTTGAAGCCTTGTATTCGACTTGGAACGTTAGGGAAAATATATGGAGAGAGAAGCTAAGTGGTTGACAATATCAATGGACAACAAAAACTGTAGAGATCTGTAATCGTGGCGATCTCAGTTCCATAGACTGCGCTGTGCAACTCAACAATAACTAATAGTCTAAGACTATGTGCATTTTCAACAGTTTACTGGAGAAGGCAAGAGGATGTAGAATTACTGAAATACAACAAGGTTACAAGTTTACTATTATCGATTCACTATTACTTCAAATATTATTAACCTCATTCAGGAGCTCTATGACAACTGCATGTGTCAGGTGGTCCACAGTGAGGAACTCAGTAAAACCTTTGGAGTGAATACAGGAGTAAGACAAAGCTGCCTACTATTACTCATGATATTCCTAATTTTGGTGTACTGGATTGTGCACAACTCAAATGTTAAGTCATTTCTTCTGTGTGGATCAGAATCTTGCCTCTGGCTTCACAAAAGGCATTTCCAGCAGGCTGTTACAGACTTCACTGTCTCCATTGTGAAGATCACATATTCAGAAAGAATTAGTAACTAGAAACTATGGGAACGAACCAACTAAGAATTTAATGCTCAGAAAATATTTCAAAGAAAATCGAGATGAACCGGGTATACTCTGAGGGGACTGTCGAATGAAATCACACTTAGTGCAGTCGATTGACTGAATGGAAATCGAATAGGAAAGGATGATGTTTAATGTTTAATAATGTTTACTGAAGAGTCCCAAACTAGGACGAAACAGCTGTCCAGTACTCCCAGCTGGTTTTCCAATGGTTCCCTAACTAATGTCAGCTCATGATGGAATCCTGAAAAGGAAACGATGAGTTGGGTCTGTATCCAAAGATGACAGTGAGGCTGTGGTACGACAAGGATATGTAAGACGATTGGCAATCGTGAGGCCATCTAAAGAGAGCTGAAGAGAATGTGGTGAAATACAGATGCGCTGATGAAGCCGTATATTCCACTTGGAACTTAAGGGAACGCTTATAATTTATCATAATTCAAATGCTAACAAACCTACATAATTGAATTGAATTTTTGATTTTCCTGTCGATTGATTGGACTGAAGTGCTCGATCTGGGATCGAGCCTCGGTGGGAACATCATCACTCACTGAGAAATGCAGGTACATCCAGATGACGAGTCCCAAATAGGATGAAATGCGCATCCTGGATTCCACTGCTAGCAACCATCCACCAATTGTATACTAAACCTACATAATATTTTGTGGACTGTAAGTTTCATGCACAATTTCATTGATCATGTATACACCCAATGAAAATTTTGTACTTTGATTTTATTTACACAACCAGGTGTAAACGTCATTTTATTTTAACATCGCTTCGTAATCAAGACAGCAAAAAATAATGTATGTGCCGTGTAAATCTACGTTAAGCGATAAAGTTATTTTATCTACCAAAGAATTTATAAAACATTTAAAAAGTGGATGAATGTTTTCAAATATTTCATTCAAACTAACCACTGTGGTTTTTATACTTTTTAAAGCGTAACAGTTAAAATGGTTTGTTCATAATACGTGGATTAATTTAAAGCCAGACCTCAATATATATATAATGTACTTGTCAAAACATTCTTACCACGCATTTGTTTGGAACAAAATCCATACAGAAAACATAAATGTACAACTCAGATATTCTGTTATATAACTGTCAAATTCTAAGATCATTGACTGTCTTATTCCAAGTGTATAAAAATTGATTAACTGATATGGAATTTACTCCAATACTGTGGAGTACAATACGTCAAATATTTATCAACCTTATTCAATAGCTATATAACACTACCGTATATCATGTGATCCAAAACAGAAATCTACTACTATCACCAATGATCCCGTGATGGTGATGGACTTGATCATGTGTCAGGCTTTGGGGGCCTGAAAGAAGAAATAAACATGTTAAACCGATAAGAAGACTGTAGAAGATCTGGATTTTCAGACAAATCATGTTTAAAGTCATACAAACTTGAAGACTAACACTCAAAAATTGACGAAATCCTGAAGACATTAGCAGTAAAGGCAGGATATGCAGTGAACTTAGCGGACTGAGGTGGTGAAGATGCCCACTCGCCAAAAGGAAGGATCAGCACCAATCACTTTGAATGTGAGAAATTTGAATGATGTCACTTCCGTCACTTGTCTATGAAGTATCATTTTAACTACTCATGATAGCATGGATAAGCATGTCAAACCAAACCTCCATCACCCTGATAACAGTTCGGAAATCTTCGGAACTCAGCATAAACAATTAAATTCTAATTTTCAACACCAATGTCAAGCCATTCGGTACTTTGATGTGGTCGGAAACGTGTTACTGTCATCACCAAAATGATTTTCAACAGGCCAAAGCAGACTCTGATCAATGATCGCTGTCTCTAGTTCCATATTGAAGATCATATGAAGAAATAGCAACAAGAAACTCTGAGAATGAGGCAACTAAGAGGCTATTACTCAACAGTCATGCAGACGAAAATCGAGATTAACAGGATACGTGCCGAGAACACTGTCGAATGACACAGTGAGTCAGGTCATCGCTAGAGTACTAGAGAACCCGAATATGGAAATGATGATTTGGGCTTTCCTCTGAGGGTGACATCAAGTCGATAATGTGAAGATGTGATGAGAGTTTGTGGAAATCTTGAAGTCAACTTAAAATGGCTGCAGAGAACGGAATGAAATGGAGGTGTTCTGTTGACGCGGTTTGTTCTATTCGAAACCTAAGAGAATAATAATAATTCATAATCAAGCTATTAATTTTTAAATAATACTGTTTTAACTGCGTACAGTAGATTGTCCTGTCAGTTAAACTATTCTTTGTTGTCAAGCAAATCAATTCACCGAAATAATATTTAATATTTATTCATATTTCATTGTGTTCACATGAAAACTAGGCTCTACTGACAATGGTCATGAAAACATAGTTGTAATCATGTTTGTTTATTGACAGTATAGTTTTTGCAAAATAGGCGTAAGCGACTTCTGGTAGGCTGACTACTCTTACAATAAAAACACTTAACTAAATGCTACAAAATATTTGATCTGATTACAGTCAGCGATTGTCTTTTATTATTCCACAGATCGAACTTGAAATCAGTTGATTCCCTGCAAATGAACTAACACTTAACAATTAATCTCTTGTTTACTAATGACTAGTTTCGATGATGAAGTTTTCCAAATTTTCAGTGAGAAGTCATGAAGAATATAGGCCACCAAGATGAATATGAAGGCAAGAACTCGCAGTTGCGCAGTATATTTGGGGAATTTTTGGAAGTTCGAATTCACGGATCTTTGAATTCCATCCTAGTCATTTAATGCTCACCAAGCTAGCCTTGTAACCTGAAGACCCAGGGTTCAGTCCATGGTTTTGGGATAATGCTTTGGTAGTGATGTGGAGTTCTAAACAAGCACAACACGGTTGTACAGTACCCCGTGCTACTACTCAATGATTTTCTAGTTGAAGCTAATTCGTGCTCGAACAGTATAATATTAGGCTGTAGTCAACCGGTAGGTACACATTATTTAGTGATATAAAAACATTGTATTGCATTGTCTGTAGTTTGAAAACAGTAAAAAAACGAATTTGAAATGCTCTAACATACCTCCACCGTTACGATAACAAATAAACGGAAATCTCCATATATTGCCTAAATCTACAGCGAAACCAATAACAGCCAGTAAAAAATCAATTTTCGTGTCCCATGTTTCACGGGCATGTTTCTCTGTTGTAACACCTGAACTAGTCGGTTGATTTTCTTCATCATTCCCTTCACATTGTTTTTCATTATTCACTGGCATACACTTATTTTCATTATTATTATTATTATTACTATTATTTATCATTTCATTCGGCAGTTTATCATCGTTATTTATTATGAATTGATTTAAAGGCGTCTGTCGGTTGTCTTTCGATGAAACTATCTCCTTTGAATTTAACACATTCAACGGATCAGGTTGAAATTCAGATTTCCGGGGTGAAATTTGTTCTGATGAATGAAAATGTTGATTAGGTGAAATATCACTAGATAATCCATGTTCAGTTAATGTGGTGATTTCATTAGTGATTTTTGTAGAATCAGATTTATTCCGATACATTTGTGTTGGCATAGCATACTGTGATTGTGCTCTTAACCGGGAGTCAGTAATATATGGCGGCTGTTGTTGTTGTTGTTGTTGTTGATGTTGATGGTGTGGATTTTGTTGTGGTTGGTAGGTCAAATTAGTATAGATTGTTGGTATATTTTGATTCATGTAGATTTTCTTCGATTCAATTTTCAGTGGATATTCAATGTGTATATATATTTTTCACTTGTATACTTCAAGTTGGCCTTTATGATATGGTCAACTTATATGGTAACTGTTAGATGTGTTGACTGAAATATTTGTCAACGAATAAACGATTGAGTAGTTGGTATATCAAAGATAAAAATGAAGCATAAACACAATGCTGGTCAGTGTAATAATGATAGCTCAACATGTCATCCTCGATATAAATGCTTACATATATATATATATATATTATATATATTATATATATATATATATATCGTTCGTTCAAATAATAAAATTGACAACTTTACTACAAAGTGAGATGACTGACTGTACAGCTTTAGCTATTCGTTGATAAGTTAAATTTCAGTAAAAGAACAATTATAACCGAAAATTAACCAATCGGCTTTTTGACTTCGTTTACACAATGGAATTATCATATAGAAAATTTGGTTTTTTCCAATTCAGACATTTTCCTTTTTGCAAGCTAACCTTGTAATTGTGCTCTGCTTCAAACTGTAAGAATGATTTGATGAGTGGATTTATGTTTGCCCTGAAAGTGCTATTAAGAGATAAAAAAATCAGGCTAGCGGTCACGCCATTTTGTGAATTGGCAGAAGTTAGTATTCAAGGACCATTGGATCAGGTCCCAGTGGCTTAATGGTATACAAGCTCGCCTTGTAACCGGAAGGCCCTGGGTTCGAACCCTGGCGGCGGGTGCGTACTGATGAAGAGTCCCAAACTAGGACGAAATGGATGTCCAGTCCTCCCAGCTGGTTTTCCAATGGTTCTCTAACTAATGTCAGCTCATGTTGAAATCCTAAAATCAGAATTTGTTGTTTGTTATGTTTCCTCAGTATTTGAGGTGGATAATTGGTTAACGAGAAAAATCATGAACTCACCTTTCAGTTTTCTTGTTTTCTTTTCATCTTGCAACTTTTTTAGGATGTAAAACTGATTTCTGTTTACACAACTTGAAGGAGTTAACGTTTCAAGGTATCTTACATTTCTCACTATCAGAGAATGTGTTTTAGGAATTCAGGCATAGAAGGATACTCCGTGTACTACCGTGTATGCATTCCGGAGTTCAATTCCTGGCCAACGCACTTCAAAACAATCCTTATCAGCGTTTTTGTGCAAATCGCTACAATTTAGATCTTTTCATAGAAATATATAAAAGCACAAAAACGTTTTGAAAAATTATGAAACCACAAAAATTGAAAGTTAGTGGAACATGAAGAACTATAAATAAATAATTAAATAAATAATATACGTAATAATTATAAATCTTGTTGTAATTGGCAGTTTATTAACTGACTCAAAAAGTTCACAGGTTCTTTTTCGATACCTGAATCTTTATGGGGTGGTAGAATTAAGTTTCTTCTGGCTGCATCTCCGAAGATATACGGGGAAAAATGAGAATTAACATGATGTTCGGTGTAAGACAAGATGACATCAGCTAACTGCTTGCAAGAACTGAAGGGCCTACTGAGAATGATTTCAGTTGACTGAGTCCAAAGAGCACCATTACTTACAGCCTTCAGTATTCTAGATAATATTCACGACGAAGTCGTTCTTGAGAAGCGGATGGAAGAAGACGTTTGGCGAACGATAAAGAAGAATAGGCAGAATACTTGCCGATCATTCCCAAACTAAGATGAAACAACTGTCCCTGGCTTTCCATGGTTCTCTAACTGATATCAATCCATGATCAACTCGTAGAATACATGGAATCAATAAGTTGCAAGAGAAGAGGTTGGATTATGCCAGACAAAAGTTCGAACGTCTTTACGTAATAAGTAAAATGAAAGATTTTTAAGAAATCAACAGGATATGAGATGACCAAAAGAGATTCGAAGAGAAACTGATGCTGAGATAAGAGATATTTGATCTCATATTACATAAATTTATATAAATAAACACAAAATGATGCAGTATTGACAGCTTGATGACGTTTCGAGAATGAATTATGGCTCATAATTATATCAGTTTAGTGGCAAGCTTTCACAATTTGTCATATATATGTCTTCTCACTTACCCCCTCCTTGAAATTCCCCTTGTTGTTTGTTGTCACTTTCCATATGCCAATGAATGCAGTGCAATGGCAGAGCTTTTTCTAGGTTATTTAAATTATCAGGGTCAAGTATTCTAGGTCCACCTAAATTTTTATGTACCAATAATATAGTTGACCTCGATGTACTAGTTTGACCTAAGTAATTGACCTCAATAACAGTCACTACATGCTATTTGGTAAATTATATTATTAATTTTCCTGACTGGATCTATTTGGTTTATAAGCTGACAAAATTTGCCCCTGAGAGAGTTGGTTGATTGGTTGATTTAAATGCCATCCTAATTCCAGCCTCATTGACAGTCATACGTAAGGCCTCTGACGTCCCTCCTTTCGACGGCAGTTATATCAGCACTAAAGCATATTTGTCGATTCAACACAGCACACGCGCAATCAGAATGAAGCAATGCCCAAGCTGGAGGTATGGACAGTGACAACAAACAACAAGGGGAATTTCGGGGAGGGAGTAAGTAAGAAGACATATATATGACAAATTGTGAAACCTTGGTACTAAACTGAAATGATTATGAACAGTTATTTATTCTCGAAACCTTATCAAGCTGTTAATACTGCATCAGTTTGTGATAATTAAAATGGACTTATTTAATACGGAATTACATTCTACCACAGTGCCTAAGTTCTGCACTCACATTAAATATATTCGATTTACTCCATATCATTGCGACGTCAATACTACAAATATTGTGGGACTGAATCAGTTCCCGGAAGTTTTGCTTGCATCTGAAAGTAAAATCAACGGTTTGATATTTTCATGGATTCTGTCTCAGACCATTTATTTAAGACCATTAATTAACTTCAGATAAAAATAAGCAATGAGGAAACAGGCATTAAATGGACTCACACAAAAACAGACTTGGAGGATCTGGACTTCGCCGATGATAATAATTTATATCTGATTTCCCACAAACTGGAAG
Source organism: Trichobilharzia regenti (assembly GCA_944472135.2). NCBI lineage: Eukaryota > Metazoa > Platyhelminthes > Trematoda > Strigeidida > Schistosomatidae > Trichobilharzia > Trichobilharzia regenti. The sequence continues at coordinate 20,240,803 of OX235263.1, read as the reverse complement.
GTATGCAAGTGAAAAGCAAAAAACTGGTAGAAGAAGCATTAAAGGTTGCATTACAGGTGAACATAGATAAAACAGAGGTGATGAAGATTCCTGGCCAACGGCAACAGCAACAACAACAACAGACAACAATCAGCCAGCATAAATGGGAGGAACCTGAAAGAAACAACCTCCTTTACCTACCCACCTACCGACCTGGAAAGCATCGTTTCAAACAGAGGCCGACGGAACTGACGAGGATATCAAAGCGAGAATCGGAAAATCAAGACAGGCTTTCATTACTCTGAAGTCTGTGTGGAGGTCAACAGCACTCAGCATGAAAATGAAAATAAGATCCGGATTTTCAACTCCAATGTGAAGTCAGTCAGTGCTACTCACTATACGGATCAGAGAATTGGCCATCGCGTCATGAAGAGCATCTCAAACAAACGTCAGACCTTCATTACCAGTTAGCTGTCTTCGCTCAATACCACTCAAGATCAGATGGCCGGCCAGGAAAGATCAGCAACAAAGATCTTTGGCAATGAGCGAACCAACCAGGAACCGATTGTGAAACAAATAGGCAGGAAGAAATGAAGGTGGATTGGCTGGCCATACGTGGAAGAAACCATCACATGACATCACTAGACAAGCCATCACTCGACGGGAACCCGACTGAATGGGAAGCGGCGAGTTGGTCGTCCGGAGGTGAAGTGAGTTGGAGGAGGTGATGTGAAGAGAAGATGAAAGCATGTGGTCAGACTTAGAGCGGAGTGAAAAAGTTGGCGGAAAACCGAAGGCAATGGAGACGCGCAGCTGAAGCCGTATGTTTCTCTAGGAATTAAAGTATATAATAATAATAATAATAAAAATTTATTTATATAAGAACAGCCTATAGTGCAGAAACAATTGAGACAGTAACTCTCAGATCATAAAATTAGCTTCGGAAGAATACAGAAGGTAATCATTGTGCTGGTAAAGATCTGACTATTCAAAAAATTTTACATATTTTCCTACTATTGATAGTGCATCAGGTGTTCAGGAGGTTTGGGTTAACAGACCCGATGGACCCAACTAAATGAAATAACATAATTAACAAAGTACCTTGTCATGATTGAGTTAATTCAACTGCATAGGTTAAACTTGTAGATCAGGAGTAGTAAGATTATCAGAACATTAGAATTTAGCTTAGGTTAGAATGATTGATCTTACGAGGTTAAGTAATTTAGAAAAACAAAAATTGATGAATAGCATTGCATGCATTGACACACAACCACCCGAAATGGTGAGATACAGTCAAATTTCTAAACAGTAATATAGGTAGGCGGAGAAGGATTGATTACTGAATCCTGGTTTATCGAGTCAACACTCAACACATGCAACAGAAGTTACCCTACGCGAATAACAGAAATATGGAGGATATCATTCCCAGTCAAATCAGAGGATGATAATAAATAATCTTAAGATTATATTTCAATTCACAGATATTATAACGTTATTACAAGCTTTTTTAAAAAGAACATTTTATTTCCCAACTGATTGTATTTGATTGATACCACTAAGATTATTTCTGAATATGCATTATCTTCTTGCTGCTCACGCACGGTGTACTGCGTAATCCAGTATAACACAATTATGACATATGTAAGATAGGTAAGCAACAGACTGTTGTTTTGCTCACTTTTTGACGAGACCATCAGCTATCTGCCTGGCCTGCTTCCACTTCTATAACTGGATCAGTTCAGTTCACTTGAATTTAGCCTAGGTAATTGACCAGGTTCAACTCAAAAGGAAGGAAAGTTACAGTCATTCAATGCTATGCGCCTACAAACGTCTCAGAACAAGAGAAGAAGGAGGCGTTCTACAGACAACTACAAGCAATAATGGACAACGTCCCAAATGGCGATATCAAAATCCTGATGGGCGACATGAATGCGAAGCTGGGAGGAGACAACACAGGAAGAGAACTCACCATGGGTCGTGAGGCCCTCGGTGAAATGAACGACAATGGTGAACTCTTCTCAGACTTCTGCGCCTTCAATGATTTGGTGATTGGTGGTAGTGTGTTCAAACACAAGGATATACACAAGACGACATGGATTTCACCAGATGGAAACACCAAGAATCAAATAGACTTCATCTCAATTTCAAGAAAGTGGAGACGGAGCCTACTGGACACAAGGTCAAGGAGAGGAGCAGATGTGGGTTCAGACCACTATCTAGTAGAAGGGACTTTCAAGGTGAAACTAAAAGCCTCGAGGATAGCTGGGGATAGGCCACAATGCAAGTTCAACACTCAATTACTGAAGGACACAACCACAAAAGACACTTTCACTGCAACTGTCAGAGCAAAGCAGGAAACACTACGCGACATCACTGAAGAATCATGCGTGGAAGAACATTGGAAGTCTCTGAAGGCGATTCTCAACGAAACGTGTTCAACGGTTCTAGGAAGAAAGAAGAGACAAGACAAGGAATGGCTCTCAACGGACACTTGGAAATTAATAGAAGAGAGGAGAATGGTGAAAGAGAAAATGATTCAATGCAAGGACGGACAGGAGAAGGAGACGCTGAGCTCAACTTACAAGCACTGGACAAAGAAGTGAAGAAGAGTGCTAGGAAGGACAAAAGACGATTCTACGACAACCTCGCCACTGAAGCTGAGAAGGCAGCAGGCAAAAGGGACCTGAGGACACTATATCAGATAACCAAATCTCTATCCGGGAAGAGACCAACACAAGCGAAACCTATAAAAGACAGCCAAGGGAACCCAATTACCAAGGAAGAAAAACAGATTAAACAATGGGCGGATCACTTCAAAGGACTCTTGAACCGACCATCACCTGCAACCCGTCCAGAAATACCAACAACAGCGCGCACACAACTGCAAGTTGACACCAATCCTCCAACGAGAGCTGAAGTCTTGAACGCAATCAAGCTTCTGAAAGCTGGAAAAGCAGCCGGACCAGATGGAATACCCCCTGAAGCACTGAAAGCAGACCCAGAGACGACAGCAGACATGCTGACTCCATTATTGCAAAAGGTCTGGAAGGAGGGAAAGGTGCCTACTGACTGGAGGAAAGGTTACCTCGTGAAACTACCAAAGAAGGGCGACTTAGGACTCTGCAAGAACTGGCGAGGAATCATGCTCCTATCGACGCCAAGTAAAATCCTGAGTCGCATCATCCTGGAGAGATTAAAGGACGCACTGGAGACAGAACTCCGACCAGAACAAGCTGGATTCAGGAAAGGCAAATCATGTACTGACCAAATTGCAACTCTACGCATCATCATCACAGAACAAAGCATGGAATGGCAATCAAACCTCTACCTCAACTTTATAGACTTTGAGAAGGCCTTCGACAGCGTTGACCGTGAAGTAATTTGGAAATTACTCGAGTACTATGGCGTACCCCAAATATTCATCAACCTTATTCAACAGCTGTACGACAACGGCACATGTCAAGTGATCCACAACGGAAAACTCAGCGAGGCGTTTGGAGTAAACACAGGAGTCAGACAAGGGTGCTTATTATCACCAATGATATTCCTAATTGTGGTGGACTGGATTATGCGTCAGACAGTGGGAAACGAGAAGACAGGAATATCCTGGACCGACGTGAAGAACCTAGAAGACCTGGATTTCGCCGTGGATGATTTATGTTTGATGTCACACACAATCGAAGACTTACAAGCGAAAACCGACAAACTGGTCGAAGAAGCAGCCGGCGAAGACAGGACTCCAGGTAAACATAGACAAGACGGAGGTTATGAAAATAACCAACCAACAACAACAGCAACATCCACGTCAATCACCATCAACGGGAGGGATTTGAAAGAGGTTACTTCATTCACTTATCTAGGGAGCATTGTCTCAACTACAGGAGGAGCGGACGAGGATGTCAAATCGAGAATCGGGAAGGCGAGAAACACATTCATCAACCTGAAATCAATCTGGAAATCTTCGTCACTCAGCATCACCAACAAAATTCGGATTTTCAATACAAACGTAAAGTCAGTTCTTCTATACGGATCAGAAACTTGGCGGGGTCACAAAGAATATTTCCAAAAGGCTGCAGACCTTTATTAACAACTGTCTTCGCTCTATACTGAAGATCAGATGGCCGGAAAGAATCACCAACAAGGAATTATGGGAACAAACAAAACAAGAACCAATCGCCCAACAAATATGCAGGAGAAAGTGGAGATGGATCGGACACTCGCTGAGGAGACCGCTGGGTGACATCGCGCGCGTCAAGCCCTCGAGTGGAACCCGAAAGGGAAGCGGCGTGTGGGACGTCCAAGGGTGACATGGAGGAGATCGTGTGAAGAGGAGTTGAAAGAATATGGACTAACATGGATGCAGGCGAAAAGTACAGCAGAAGACAGAAGCAAATGGAGACGTGCAGTTGAAGCCCTATGTTCCACTAGGAACCCAAGGGAGCAATAATAATAATAATTGATCAAACTCGTAACACGTAGAATCAAAGTTGCCGCGTTTGCGAATTACATAGTTCGTGTTGAAAATACATCACACTTCCAATTAAAATTTGCGCAAATCAAGATACTTTCATTTTGGTGTATAAAAAAGCTGCTGTTACACATTTTCGGATGATGAACAAAACTCTCGCTGATTTATTCATTTCTGAATTTCAGCTATGCTTCTCAGGACTGATAGATAGTAACCGCAAATTAATTGATTTTTGTAAATTCATTTGACAGTGGGAACCAAGAGAAAGTAGAAAAAAGGGAGACTTTAAATGATAACAAATATAATGTGGGCACTCTGGTGGATATAATTCTCACCTTAGCCATATTATAAACGGAATGTCAATAGTAGGATCAGAAAAACAAGACAGAGCCTCATTAGTCTGAAATCAGTGTGGGAATATGCTGCACTAAGGACGAATGTAGGAGATTCGGAGCTTCAAAGGCAATGTCAAGTCAGTCATTTCTCCTATATTGTTCAAAGACTTTCCTTGTTCGTCGAGAAGAGCATTTCATCAACACTTACCTTTTTTTGTTCAACATTGAAGATTAGATGCTTAAAAATAGTGAGTAACGAAGAACTCTAGAAACTAACCAGCCAAGAACTAATTGACCAAAAGTACAAAGGAAGAAGCAGTGACTGATGGAACATACTTTGAAGAGACTGTCAAGCGATATTACACGCAGAAGGCAACTGTGCGTCGGTGGCACAGTGATTAGGACTCTCGCCAACCATACATATGTTCCGAAGTACGATCCCCTGTCGACGCACACCTGATATTTATGGTCGGCCTGCAAAATTTGGGCTACCGATATCCATGCTGAAAATTCCATACTTGTACCAAAAATACAGTGTGGAATCAAACTGTAATTAAAAAAAATATAAAGTGGAACCCAGACAGGGAAACACAATTTAGGTGTCTAAGGAAGTGAAAGTTTATAGTCAGTTGTGGAGACAGTTAAAGAGGACTACAGAAAACAGGATGAAACAGAGATATATTGTTGAAGCTCTATGTTCCACTAGGAACCTTAAGAAATCATAGTAGTGATACGCTAGGCAAAAACCGACAAGCTGGCAGGAGATGGTGCTAGCGAAGACAGGACTTCAAGTGAGCGTAGAGTAGACGGAAGTAATGAAGATAACCAACCAACCAAGAGCAATAACAGCAAGCACAAATCACCGTCAACAGTAGAGATTTGAAAAAAGGCTGCTTCCTTCACTTGTCTAGGAAGAGGCATTTCAGCAGCAGGCGGAACGGATGAAGATTTCAAAGCTATTCACAATCGGAAAGGCAAGATACGCATTCATCAGTCTGAAATCTGGAAATTTTTACACTCAAACAGTATAAAGAACAAGAATCGGATTTTCAACACAAATGTAAAGACAGTCAGTTCTTCCATATTGGTCAGGAACATGGCAAGCGCATGACGAAAAGGATTTCCAACAGGTTGTAGAATTTCATCAAAGGTTGCGTTCTCTGCCTTCATACTGAAGATACAATGATCAGCAAGAATGTATTAGCAGCTAGGAAGTCTGGGAAACAACCAACAACCTGTTGTACAGCCAATTCATAGAAGAAAATCGAGGTCAGGAGTCCGTTGAAGGAGTGCAGACCATCGCTGGCATGGAGTCCAGGTTGGAAGTGGCGGCATGGTCGTGGGTCTGAGAATGACTTGGAGCAAGTCGTGTGAAGAGAAGAGGACTCCAGAGAATAGTATGAAATGGAGATGTGGTGTTGAATCCCTATGTTCCCCTAGAAGGTCAACAGAGTAATGAAAATATCAAAAAAAGCCACTGTGATAAAAGCTACTCAAATGTTAAATTAGAATTATTAAAAATAATAAAAGAGAGTTTGGTGTTACTTGGTGAGGCTAGAGTTTTGTCTATTGACTACAAAATTAGTAATATAATCCATATTTCCATGTGTTGTATATTTCACTGCCGCTTCACCACTGTGTGTATTCCAATCTGACTATTGAATCTTCCTTGGATCGATGCTATGAATATCCTGTTGGCCTTCAAAAGATGCAACCACAGATTAAAAAAGAGCGATTAGACAGAGAACATAATGTGTTAGAAAACACATGTGAATTTTATACCATCCACAAAAGTGTTGCATTTTCGTATAAACTCTACAAATGAAGATTTCTTTCAAATAAGGATTTAACACAATGTTCTACTGATGGCAAGTAATGTCATTTTATAACTTTAAACAAGAACTGCACGAAATTATTTTTCCCCACTACAACACGGAACCCAAAAAGCAAGCGGGCGAGTTGGTCGTCCAAGGGTAACTTGAAGGAGGTCATGTGAAGTGGAGATGAAAGCATGTGGGCAGACTTAGAGCGGGGTGAAAAAGTTGGCAGAAAACAGAAGGCAATGGAGACGCGCAGCTGAAGCCGTATGTTCCTCTAGGAATTAAAGCATATAATAATAATAATAATGCAACACAACGCCCACAATCGCTAAGATAATCACAGAGACAAGATGTAGTGAAGCATCATCATTAACAATAATAATAATTATAATGATAACATCATCAACATAGATTACGACACATTAAATACATTAAAGCCTTTACTGTTTTTGTTTATATTAATTAATTTTTTGTAATACCTTGGTTCTAGGAAAATAATCCAAATGTCTACAGTTTTTAATCGAATGATAAAGTTGTTTTGCTGAAAAACAAAGTTATCGATACTAAAATAAACTGTGAACCAAAAACAATTCACAATGTTAACAGAGTGATATACTATTCATAATAAGCTTGATGCTGAAGTTAGCACAATTATTCCATAAACTAAAATAAATTTTAGTTGAATTAATACAGGGAGTACAAAAACAAATTCCTGTTTTGTGTACATGGCTATGCATGTGGGTGGATTACTCGTGGGCGGAAAAATGTTTCAGTCATACAAATATACATATATATATGTTCAAGTGTGAGTTTGCAGCGATTTGATTGGTTTCAGGATTTCATCATGAACTGACATCGATAAGAGAACTATTAGAAGACTTAGGAGTACTGGGCAGCTGTTTCGTCCCGGTTGGGGATATTCCAGCTACAAGTCAAGCTCGTAGACCATTAAGCCTCTGTGACCAGATCCAATAGCCTGTCCATGAATTCTAGCTTCTGCCAGTTCACAAAATAGCCCGACGACTAGAGAATGTCACTGGTGGCGTTTATTTATCCTCACACTTGACCTACTGTACCCCAGTGTGGTCACGAATTCTCACGAGGCAGCTTTTCAGTACTCCCTAGTCTTTCTCTAACCGATGTTGGCTCATGATCAAAGCTTGAAATATATGTGTGAATGCATTATAGTTAACCGACAAAATACGTAGTAGAAATGTGCAGACAGAAAGTGGCGATTACACACGTCAGTCAGTAAAGTGAACATAGTGGACTAATTGTACTTCATCTGCATACCTAGAGACTAGGAAAGGTCATTTGTAAGAGGGTTTTAATCCTTTTCGAGCACCTTCTATTCTTATAAAGGTGAACTTGCAGGTCTGCAGGTGCTTGTAGACCTGTTGTGGCAGCAAAAGCTGTCAAAGTTCCGTTGGTTAAGGTGGTGACACTTATAAGTAAGCTGACTAATGAATTCTGAAAGTGAATGTTGTATCACTCTTCGAAAATAATTAGTCTAGTAAAGTTTATGTAGGAAGTTAAACGAGTTGAAGCTATTTACATCTGTATTCATTTCTGGTTCATCGAATACTGAGCACTAAGAAACGTAGAAGTTTACTCCATGTAGACTAGTCATTTGGTGATATCAGGGAGCTTTTCATCTCTCTGTGGAATCTTTACATTAGACTATCACTAATGAATGATATTCAGTCGTGAAGATATGGCTTATTCCAGAGTCTTGTGAGTTCTCGGAATATAGTTAACTAGAACTGTATTCCTCTCTTCTGTCCAACAGTTGATGGATACCCAACGATTTAGGAAAACTAAGCCAGTATTTTCCTCTAATACGTCATTCAGAGGATTGGCTTTGATCCGTCTAATTAATCTATTTGTTGATGTAAGAATATGAGTAAAACCATATATGTCCAAACCAAGTTCGCTTTTAACGGTTTGAAAAAAATTGGTCATTGAGTATATGATATTCATTATAATAAAGGTTTTCTTTTGTAATGAATGAGTAAAACCACTTTATGACAGTTTTAGACACGTCCATTAGGCAAGTAGACGTTTCAATGGTTGCGTGATACTGTGTCTAAGTACCTTCGAGAGTTGGCACTGCAAGACTTAGGCTGCTTATCTCTGAATGTTTGATCCCGATCCAGACCATACGAAGCGACTTCTGATGAGCTGGACAGTAGTACGCACTCCCCTATGAGTTAACGAGTGTAAATGTTAAAATTAGGTTTTCCGACAGGCTTGAGCAACAAATGAACAATGAGTACCGTTAGACACACCACAAACTCATTTATCAGGTAAGACAACTGATGTCTTTCAACTGTAATGAAGACTTCTTTCTACCATATAAAAGTTATGAATTGTTGTGGTACGGTTTTGGCCATACAGTCAAGAAGGCTATCTACCTGTTATGTTAGATAATTTATTTTTCTGAAAGAAACTGAATCAGCGACAACACTTGTTTCTCTTTAACTGAACTGAATATCTATTGAGAACTGAGTAATAAAGTCCAAATGTCTAGCCTGTCTTGGAGAGTTCTTGTCTAGTAAAACAGTGATGGAGAAACAAGGCGGTTTGTGATCCTTAAAGATAGTGAAATCACGACCTTGCAACAAATAAATGAAGTGTTTCGTTGCTAGATAGATGACTTACAGCCCTTTACTGAGAGTCCTGTGGCTGGTTCGAGCAGGCTGAAGCTTCCTTCTGTGATGAGAAGGCTAGAGAAATACACGCATCAGTTGTTGTTTCTTGCAGCACTGCTGTTACGACTATCTGTCGCATATTTGCATACAACATGTCCTAGGATAGATATAGGATGTATCATAACTACTTGTGACAGTGTGTCTTTATTGCCAACACATGGTTATGAGCAACAATTTATGCTCAAAACGTCATTCAGATGTTCATACTGCATCAGTGTCACTATTAAGATAAACGTATCCAATATGAAATTCTTCTTTTGCTTCTGCAGACAAATTAAAGTTTTCCTGATGTCACATCATTCAAGTTTCATTTCACATCATGTTGTATATTAGTATCTATCTATGCATTTTCTTGGATAGTGTCGTTTAGCTTTTGCATTTCTTTTCATATTCAGTGGAACATAAGTATATCCTGATATTTGTATCACTTAAGAAAATACCTGAAAGTGGTAGACTCTAGCATTGTGTGAAAACCGTCTTCAGGTTTCCTTTTATGAAGATATTTTGATATTTAAAAGCGATAATTAAGTGGCTGGAATTAGAAACAAGCTATTGTGAAACTTGATACTAGCTTCACATAAGTACCTGTTTTCAGGATCATTTTCAAAAGTACGTTTGGAGTATAATCTTCTTCAGAACTTATCATTGCATATCTTTAGAAAATTACATGAAATATTTGTATCTCTTCTGTTCTATGAACATACTTAACCTGTTAGTTGTTTCCGTTTTTGTACAGAGCCCTGAAATATTGAATGATACATGCGGCTATGGATTTCATTCTTTCATTAGTACAGCAACTCACTTATTCTATTCTGTAATTCAATAACCACATCAATCTTATCGCAATGAATTACACTTTTTATGTAAAGATAAATAGTATTGTCAGATTGTGAAAACCTAACTAAGTTGAATGACCTACCTGTTGAAAGTCAAGTTTCCAGACAATTGGACCACACCTTCATACTTTCAGATCTAAAAGGTTTAATCTTATCTGTGTAGAAGGGGTACATACTGGTGTTCTCATGAGGTGTTTCTAGTCGATCACGTAGCTAGTAGTATGGATTCACGTTCAAGTGTAGTTGGAAATACATTACCGTATATAATATTATCGTTTTTTTTGGCAGGGACCTTAAATTAGCAAATTTATTATTGGATAAAGACGGACACATAAAAATAGTTGATTTTGGTTTATGCAAAGAAGACATGTACTATGGTGCATCAACAAAGAGGTTTTGTGGTATTCCTGAATATCTTGCTCCTGAAGTTCTGTTGAAAAGTGATTATGGGCGTTCAGTCGATTGGTGGGGTCTTGGTGTAGTAATGTATGAGATGATGTGTGAACGCTTACCCTTTAATTCTAGTGATCGTAATTTTTTATTTGAGCTGATTCTTCAAGTGAGTTAGATAGCAATAAACTTTTTATCGTTGTTTCTCAAATCATTTCATCCAGCTTTTATTTTATTTTGTTCTGGTAGGGTTTCACTGTAGCCCCTGTGATGATACACTTTGAAGCTGGTACTTCGATACTAAATCTGTTGAAGCATAAAAAAAGTCTTGAAGAGATGTATACATCAATTTTATGCCCTATATTTCTCATATACTTCCCAATGGCGTTGGCGGCACAGTGGTTAGGACTCTCGTCGACCATGTTCATGGTCCGAGGTTCGATCCCCTGCCGACGCACAACTGATATCTATGGTTGGCCTGCAAAATTTGGGCTACCGATATCCGTGCTGAAAATTCCATACTTGTATCAAAAATAGAGTGTGGAATCAAGCTGTAATCAAAAATAAAAATAAACTAAAAGATAAATAAATAAAATAAAAATAAAATCACTATTCACAATATTCCACTGACTGAAACAATATGCCTTATATGCGAACTTATTCATTCCAAGGGAATAAACATCGATATACCCACCGAGCGTCTTAAAGAACTTCTACTGAGGTGTACCCTGAATGTTCAATTCTCTTTCAACAACGAAATATATCGCCAAAAGGATGGTATAGCTATGGGCTCACCACTAGGCCCATTGTTTGCAGATTTCTTCATGGCAAAACTCTAAAACACATGCCTGAAGAAAGTGATTGATACCTTCGAAATCTACAAGAGATACGTCGACGACACTTTCATTATAGTTAACAATGAAGAAAATCTAGACGACATCCTGAAGTCGTTTAACAACTGCCACCCCGCGATTCAGCTCATGCTGGATAAAGATTTCAACTCCAAAATATCCTTTCTTGACGTCCAACTAACAAGACGAGAACAGGATGGAACACTGAAAAGATCTATCTACAGAAAGTCGACATGGAACGGACAGCTTATTAACTTTCACAGTTGGCTTTCCCTATACACCAAAGGAAACCTTATCCGTTCACTCAGCTACAGAGTTCGCAGAATTTGTACCCCGGTCACCATAGAAGATGAACTGGACAATCTCAAGAGAATCCTTATCGAGAATTGTTACCCAGAAAGATTTATTGCAAAATCTATGAATCCTAGACCACAAAAGCCACCCATGCTTAGCGTCCCTAAAACACTACTGTACATGAACCTTCAATTCAATGGAGATTCATCTGCAGAAACACTAAAAAGTCAACTGTCGCGCTCACTCAAGAAGACCTTCTTCGCAGCTAAACTACGACTAACTTTCTCCAGAAAACTTATGATTCGTGTGAACGTAAAGGATAAGCTACCACTGCTGGCCTTATCAATGTGTATTTATCAATTCACCTGCTCGTGTGGAGCCAGGTATGTCGGCCGTACCCAGCGTTCGCTTTCCAAGCGTATCACCGAACACTTACCAACATGGTTTTACAAAGGAGAAAAACGATGTCCCCGCAGCTCCATCTTAGAACATCTGATGGAATCCGGACACCAAGCTGCACCTCTTCAAACAAACTTCAAAGTCGTCTACAGAGTAAGAAGCAGTCTTCCTAAAGGTGTACGAATCAGACTTCTTCAAACTGCAGAAGCAATGGCGATTCGCTTGCTAAGCCCTGAACTCTGCATACAGAAGAAGTTCGTTCAATTACTACACTTGCAATGGACATAATCTATCTTAATACCCGACAAGTAAATTCTACTTAGTCCTTTTCTATTCTGTCTCTTCATTAGTATTATTTTGTCTTCTCAATTGTATTATTTTCCGTTTTCAACTTTCCTGTTCTCTACCCCCACCCGATTTAATTTCTACACCTCACTACCACTGTTACTGACTTGACCAACGCTCAATTTCTAGTCATTTATGTTACGTCATCCAACTTAATTGCTCAATTTCAGTTCTAATTTAAACGGCATTATTCTCTACCCCACTTCTACTTAGTCTCTACCTGTAATTACCTCTGTTTCTTCCCTGACCTAAGTTGAAACATTTTAGTCAATTATATTACGTCATCTAACTAACTAACTCAATCTTACTTTAGTTGCTGTCTGATTAACCTTGTTTCTATATTAGATAATTCTTGTATTACCTGATCAATTATCTAAACTTGACAAACCTCATGTACACACACACAAATAATTATATATAAATGCGATTGTACAGCTATGTGAATGAATTCGCCGAAAAGAGTCTCTTCGCTGAACGTCTTCTCTTTTTCATATGACTCAATGGGGATTTTCAAGCTATTCGGGATTTCCCTCTAGAGAGAGTCTGCTGAAGACTGTATGATAGAGGTACTTGAATCAATGAAGTGTCAACATTAGTTAAATATCACCAAAAAGCGCGAAATTATTTTTCAAAGAATCTAGTTCGGGGAATTGTCTGATTGTTTATATCTTTTCCGCTGTAAGTGCGATAACATGTAGTGTATTTTGATGTCCCTAAAACTCCATAGAAGTTTCAATCATACACATTATTCGAGATTAATGAGCGTTCGATTTTACTCATAACGTCAGAAAAAGGATTTATGTAAACTATATGCTCATCTATAGAAGTGGATATCATTCATGTATACAAGGACAAAGTCAAGATCCAGAGTAACTTGGTCCATTGAGTATTTAACGAATAGGCAGCTTTTTAGACCGAACAGAACAATTTTCAAATATTGATTTTGTAGGAATTAAGTTTGATTGAATGCAGGGTTTCATCATGAGCCAACACCAGTTATACAACCACTGAAAAAACCTGGAATACTGTTTAGATGTTTCGTCTTAGTATAGGACTCTTCAGCAGTATTGATTTTGTAGGGGTTTAGTTTGATTGATGGAGGATTATTCTGATGCTCACTGATGCGATTGGCCCTACTCAGGCAGTGATCTGGGGTTCTAGAGGGAAGTGTGTCCAGTAGGGTACGGCAGGTTGAATATGACCAATAAATCATGGTAGAAGACATTGCGAAATGGTCGGCATGTACTACGATTCAAAAATCAATCAGGTATGCGGTACAATGGCAATGAATAATTTTTGAAGATTATTTTAAGCACGATAATCATCATTCATTCCAGTCATTCTCTATCTTCAGTACCATATGTAAGGGTGAAACTCAAGGATTTTGATAGGTTTGATTATCCGAAGTTGCTTCTTGTGCACAAACTCTTCCTTAACTGCCACCAGCTTCCCAGGCAGTAGTCATTGAGACGTGATAGGCCAGTCTGACTTGTTGTGAAAGTTTCATGAGGTATTCTACTGAGAACATCCTCAGTTTTAAATGACCGCATAAAGATTTCAAGAAAACATTACTGCAAAGTGTAAATATGCAGTCTTTCTGCTTTTTAATGCAGACTCCATGACAGATTTAAGCTGAGATGATTTCATGGACTTTGGGTTGGATGCAGGCATCGAACAAATATATACTATCAATACCAACGAGCAGACTTACGTCACTCAATAAATCAACGTCAAGTGTAGCATGACAAATTCCAACTACCATGAAAATACACGTGAAGCATTAGGTCAGACCACGATTTAAGATTATTGATTGTTTACTGTGAGTGTCAATATTAGTTTGATTGAAGTTTGGATTGACAGTTTCCTGGATACGTTATTAGACTACCGTGATAGTGAAGGAGGTGTTACTCTGAGCTTACCCGCTAAGTGTAATAAGAATAGGTACTTGTAGTCCTATGTCTCACGAAGAATAGATATCTTAAATGGTTACTAGTGACATCCATCACCATAAGGGTTTGGCTTAAAGGACTTTTTGATAGGTTACCCTATCGAGGAAGGTACAAGGATGTGTAAACTGGGTGACCATATTTCCGAATTTTCCAATTTTGTTTGTCCGAAATTTCTCGCGATTTTTAACCGGAATGGCGCATGAAAATAAATTCAGCTTTGTAATGGTCAATGTCAAACAAAATGAACGGCTTTATTTGACGACACTCCATCATGCTGACGAAAGAAACAGTGACCAGTTATTAAGCTGACTTCAATACTCTGTACTTATTTAAGATGCCCTCTTTAACGCTTTCATAAGTTGCATGCTAAGTGGAATATATTTGTTTTAATTTGACTTTATATAACTCATCAACTGATTTTACTGTACGTGCGGACTATTCAGTAATGTTTGTCGATGAACATGTTATCATTTGGTGAATGGTGGCTAGCAAAGGAATCCAGGATATGCATTTGTCCCATCGAGACTCACCAACTGGATTTTCCTCATTCTCGGCAAGTGATAATGTTCCTGCTAAGACTCGAACTCAGCACACATCGTCTGAGACGCCAAGAGGTAACTGTTGTTGGTCAAATATAATATTTCATGGAGAAAACATTTCATGTAGCCAATAGCTCAAATATCTGATCAACGAAATACCTGATACTAATGCAATTTACACAATAATAAGCTAATATCTAAAGACAACCAATTATAGTGATGGTCATCAGTAAAGACAGTTATGTCATTCATAGAAGATTTAAAAGCTGACTTCTTTTGAATTTAGCGACGAAGATAATGTTTGGCGATCAAACCATTTGGCTGAGAGATCATAAAACAAAGAGCATGATTCCATTATCAACTCCTGGAAGATTTTGACATTTTGCAGAACACATTTTGTTGAATAAGAGACTTACAGATTCATCTTTGTAGTTCATTACGATAAGTTTTTACATTTGTGACGGTAACAGTTCTTTCAGAGTACTGTGTATGCAAAGACTGCAGGTACACTTACTCTGCTTCAATACTAAGTGTTCATCATACACTTGTCGGAGATTGGAAGCTAACCTTAACTAGCTCATTAAAACAGTGATGTTCTGAACTCAATGTTAATTAATAATGAGGCTATAGGCTACTGGCTTTATGGGATTGTTTACTAATTTGGTTTCTTTAATCAAGTAGGTTTTTGTCTATGAGCATAAAAGTGCCCTCCACTGTAAACATTATCAGTTACTTGCTAGCCAGTAAAATATTACGACACACACATTAAGGGGGCATGCAAGCACATATTTTTATTTTTGATTACTGCTGAAAACATGCAAATGAAGCGATGATCAGTCTCCTTAGCGAAAAACATCTTCAATTCTCAAGGCTGATCATTGACTGAATTCAGTTAGAGAAGCTGTACTGCACGGCCTTTTCGTCTTTGTTTTGGAATCCTCATCGGTACCCAAATTAACCCATCACAGTTCGAACCTAGGATATTCATTTAAGAAGCCTAGCTCGATGGACGTTTAGCCACTGGGTTGGAGTACAATTCTGTATCATTTATGACTTCTGTTGATTCGCGAAATATAGCGTGATCGCCAATCGATGCCATTGGCGAGTATTTGTCCTTACACCCAAATTGGTGGACTTCACTGTTCAAACTATTCGTCAGCTAGAGTCGTTTCGCAATAAAACTCGAAATCAATCAAATCTGTGCACTCTAACACTTTAAAATCAGCAGTGTTGTTATATGAAATAGGATAGAAATTTACTCACTGACATTCTTCATTTCATTACATTTCAAGTATAATTTTCATAAAAAACACAATAAAAAACGATAAATGCATAAAAGAAATGTTAAATTGAGAATTACGAAAATTTCGTTTCATTTTTATGTCAAGTTCATCCAGAATAGATTAAAAATAAAAAAATAACTACGAAATTATGAACCGTAATTTCAGTGCAAAATACAATAGGCTGATCAGTATAATTGGTATTTTGTAAGCATTTTCTTATTTAAAAATGACCCGCTACAGATTGAATGACTGATTATTTTTTAATAAGAATGTTACATTAAGAATGGTAGTTTATCAATTGAATATGTTTTTGTCACCACATACTACTGATTGATAGACATGAGCAGTTGGACAACACCACTAATCAAAGCAACAAGTAGTGGTCGTTTGGCAGATTGCAGGGTATTAAATAACGGATGGCCATTTCTCTCGTGTGTAGCTGAGCTTATCAGTGGTGTGCCCACTGTGATTCAGCTGAGAGCCTAACTCAAATGGTTCATCACTTCTGCCTTCCCTCTGCTCCCTTGAAGTCGTGTCTTTGCTGTCTTTGTATAATATTCGACATAAATCACTTGAAAATTTGAAGTATTTTAGAGTCTTTTTGGAGATCCAACACACATCTATGTTCTCGCCCACATGCTGTGTCTCACGGGATGCAGTTCACTGTAAACAGAACAGTCAACGGTGAAAATAGATGGCAGCTTTGTCTTATTCTTATCTTCACCTCAAAGGCTTCGCTGAGTTTTCCGTTGTGGATTACTTCATGTGTGGAATCATAATATAGCTGTTTAGTTAGGTTGATAAAATTTTTTGTTACGCCATAGTATTGAAACAGTTTCCAGATTACTCCATGGTCTAACTTTCAAAGACACTTTTAAAGTCAATGTATCTGAGCAAAAGAGTCAACTGCTTTTTCCGGTGATGATACTTATCGTTACAATTTAGTCCAAACATGATTTGCTTTTCATAAATGCGTGCTGCTCCGGATGGGGTACTCCATCTAGAGCAGCTTTAAATCCCAACAATATTTTGCATGGCTAGACAGTAACATGATTTCACACTGGTCCCTGGAAACGTTTAAATCGCCTTTCTTTAGTTGTTTGACTAGGTAGCTCTTCTAACTGATAGGTAGCTTTCCCTGTAAACCCTTTGCAGTGGTGACGTGAGAATATTATCTGAGGTTTCTGGATTTACTGTCCGTGCTTTCGGGAACGATTCTATCAGGTCCCTCCGCATTCCTAAATTTCAGTGATTTCCTACCAATAACGTCTTCTGCTTTGGTCGGAGGATTAGTGTCGACTAACAGTACTTTTGCTGTCGGTATCATTTTGGGATAAGTTACAAGTGATACTTAGTTTAAGACTGCCTTGAAGCAATCAGCCTATTGTTTTTTTTGTTTATCCTCTTTTGTAATAACATTTCCATCACTATCCTGCGTTGGTTTTATCTGCGCTTATCTCTTCACTAATAGAGACCCGATTGTCTGAGATTACTCGTTCTACTTCTCGGTTTTGTGTCCGATACGCTGTTTCCAGTTTCATGAGGCTGAGAATACCTTTAGCTTATTTTATTGACCTCATTTAGGGAAACCCAAATCGCTCTGTGTGTTTCCTTGTGCTCCTACACGCTGCTTTCAATCACAAAATAAGTAATGCAGCAGAAATATACGAAGTTTTCGCCATTTGATTTTATTTTATCTAGTATCCCTCGACCCATTATGAATTCTTTTCCTGTGTGGCCTGCTTCCGCTTTGGCTGGTTTTTAAAATAACCAATTAGAATTAGGTTGTCTTCATCTGGCTAGATTCCTGGTCATTTCTGTTTTTAGAATCCTTCATTATAAACTTGAACAAAGTATGAACAACAATTGTAGCAGGATAATATGAGCTCATCTTTTATTGTTATTTCGAGGATTCTTCTCAAGTGGTTACAATCTGAACGGTAAAAAAAATATGAATTACATTGAAGATATGAACAGAATTTCCACGGTAAAAAGGAGTAATTGGTAGGAATTAAAAGAAACATTCCTGGCCGATAACTGCTACCTTGTCGTGGTGGTCGGGCTTGAATAGAGAAGTGACCCAACAAGCTTAACTGGCTAGGACTCATGTCCCTGCAGGTCCTACCACGTCAGGAAGGTTCTTCGGATAGCGGTCAAACTAAAAGCAGTTACCATGAGGTACATGGGCTCCAGTATCTAATCGGATCGAATGGCGTATGAACCCATATGGGTAACCGGAAACCATGGGAATGCAGCTCCTGACGCTGCTCCGCTGCCTTCCGGATTAGATTCCAGGTCAAAGGCTCGGGGGTGTTCCTTAAGCAAACCACCTGCTTCGGTCTGTGCACCCAAGCAGTATCTCAGCCTGCACACAATAAATGAAATAAAGCAAAAAACTGCCACTGAAACTCACCGCACGCTCGTAACAATGATTTCAAGTAGTAATTATGCCTCAAGTAACTTATGTCTTTCCAACCTAACTTTTCTATTTATACATAGATTCCTGTATTTTACCTTTGCTTACCTTGACTTCTTCACCTTCGACAGCCTTTCGCCTTTGTCTGGATTCCCAGCCTATCTGTGTCATTTCGAGATGTTAGTGAGTATCCCTCGAAATGGTTTTCCTCAATGTGACATCTAACACAGATATCCTGAAACCACGTGCTGCGTTCAAGCTGGCCACCTACAATGTTCGGACGCTGATTCAATCGGACAACAAGCAGGGTTGGTAGGAACATTTGAAAGCTTCGCTATCGATGTCTGGTGTATTTTGGAGACCCGCACTTAGGATATCAGTAAAGTGCTTCGATCGTCCCTACATCTTAAAGTTTTGGTAGTATGTACCACCTGCGCTTGTCCGGGGGCTTCGTGGCGTCGGCATCCGTTGGAGCTAGTGTCGGTGTCACACTGAGCGCAAGAGCCGAAGCTGCATTGCTCGACTGGATTCCCATTAACAGTCACTTATGTGCTGTGAGACTGGAAGGTTATACGAAAGTAAGGAGTAGTAGGCCAGATAGACGGTGTCTATTTGTTGTCTCTGCCTATGGAACGACGGATTGCAGCCCGATGCAATGAAGGATGAGTTCTACTACCAACTGAGCGATCTCTTGAAACAGGCGTTCGGAGGGATATCGTAGTGCTGGCTGGTCGCAGGTCAGATAATGGGGACCGTCGTCTGCAGCTTTGCGCGGATCACAACCTATTTCTAGCAAGCACCAACTTCCGGCACAGCCATCGCCGTAGCGCTACCTGGCGTCCTCCCTCTGCGAATCAACCTGGACTCAGACTGATTATATTGCTGTCAGTTTCCGGTGGCGAGGAACTCCGTCTTAAAACGCCATAAGGCGCCCGGCCGAGACAATCTACCCTCGGCCCTGTTTAAAGATGGTGGCAAGATTCTCACAATAGCTCTAACTGGGCTGTACAGGAAGGTATTGGAGACTGAGAGTGTATCATCAATGTGGAACGAAGCCATTATCGTCCCCATCTTTAAAAAGGGTCGACATAATTCATGTGACAATCATAGGAGTATCAGTCTGCTACCAGTCGCATCTAAAATATTGGCTGCTGTCACAGGCTGTGCAAAATAAGTGAAGGATTGATTCGCGAAGAGCAGGCTGGGTCTCGTTCAGGTTGTGGATGCATTGATCATGTGTTCACCCTTCGTTAGTTGTTGGAACACCACCACACGTATTGCAGGCCAACGGTCGTTGTATTTCTTGATATTAAGGCTGCCTTCGATTCGTTGGAAAGAACTGTGCTCTGGAACTGTCTGTTAGAGAGAGGTGTACCTGAGAAATTTGTTAACATCTTGAAAGCCCTATACAGAAACACCTGAGGTAGAGTGAGGGCATACAACTGGCTATCATCACTGTTCCTAACAAACAGTGGGGTTAGACAGGGTTGCATAATCTCTCCATTTCTCTTTAACTTTGCCATCGATGACATTCTGGAGTCAGCTCTGAAGGATGTGCATGAAGGTGGTGTAGATCTTCTACCTGGAGATAGACTTTTCGACCTTGAGTATGCAGACGATATCGTCTCACTGTGCGATAGCATGCAGCCTGCCCAAATCGCACTTATTCAGTTGGTGATCAGTGTCTGTAAGTATGGTATGTGCTTTGCGCCGTCTAAGTGCAAAGTACTGTTACAAGATTGGCAGGAGCCTGTACCTGCACTCACTCTAGCGGGTGAACCGCTTGAAGTTGTTGATAAGTTTGTGTACCTGGGTAGTTGTGTGAGTGCTGGCGGAGTGGTGACGGATGAGATTTCCAACCGTATAATGAAGGCTAGGGTGGCATACATCAACTTGAGCCACCTCTGGCGCCGTCGTGACGTTAGCCTGGCTGTCAAAGGCTGGGTATACAATGCTTCGGTGTGGGCTGCGCTGATCGACGCCTGTGAAACTTGGCCTCTCCGAGCTGAGTATGTGCGGCGACTCTGCGTTTTCGATCACCTCTGTCTCCGCAGGATTGCTTGTGTTCGATGGCATCATCGCGTGAGTAATTCTGAGGTTCGGCGCGTGTGTTTGAACACAGTGGAGATCACCATTCATTGAATGTCGTCATCTGGAAACACCGGCTCCGGTGGCTTGGACATGTGCTGCGAATGTCACCCCAGAGGCTTCCGTACAGGTCTCTGTTCGCTAGCCCTGGGACGGGATGGAAAAGGCGGAGAGGTGGTCAGTCCATGGGGTGGTGTCGTGGGATGAAGGATTTTTGTGCTAGATTAGCATCGGTTGGTGTGTCACGACTCCCTGGTTGGGGTCCGAGAGATAGCTCGAGTCGATGGCTCCAAACGTTCTCGGATATGGCCAAGAATCGTAATCAATGGCGAACGTGTTGCAATTTCCTTCTTTCTTCCCTTCCAGGTGATAGTTAACGAACACTGTTTGAACTTGTTAACTATGACTGTTTTCTTTCCAGATGAAGTTTTTTATCCGTTCTCTTTCTTTTCCTTCTTTTTTTCCTTTGATCTATGTTGTTTTATTATTATTGTGTGGCGCATCTTTCTTGGTGCCATATTGTACCAAGTTTTTATGCGTTTAAATAAATAAATAAATAAAAGTAACATTAGTCCGAAATGATTTAACTGATTACGAGTTACAAACACTGACTATTTATAGAATAATTAGACAATCACGCTTGGAAACAACAAAACAGGGTTGCGTATATATATGTGTGTATAGAAACAAGGTTTAGCTAGAAAGAGCATAACAAAAAAGTAGATTACGTAACTAAAGAAAACATCTTATCTAATAACCAATAGAAAAAACAAAAAGAAAAGAAACAAGTAGGGTGAGTCATGTTTAGATGAGAGAGTAGAGTTTTCTAAACCTGAAAAAGGTGACTCATGAAAGTTGTCTATTTTTTTGTTATCACCAGGGCAGTGCAAGATTCACCACTGTCTCTTTCTGCGTACATAATTTGGTTTAAGTCGTTTGATGGCAGTTGCTTCAGCAAAGCGTAGCAAGCTAGGTTTCTTTTGCTTGTTGATTATTTTAAACGACTTCAGGTTGTCTACAACATGACCAGTGTCCAATAGATGAGGAGCAATCGCACTGTTTAATGCTTACAGACCTTTCAGTCTCAAGTTCTTTGGTATGTATTCATAGATGCGGACACTGACCCTTCTCTCTGTTCTTCCAATGTATGTGCTTTGGCACGTACATGTAAATTGGTAGACACATTTGAAAGTAACATGAGGCGGGTATTTTTCCACTTCTGATTGTCTCAAACAACTAGTTGTTTGATAAACACATACAAGCTTGGCGGCTGTGTATGTTCTTTCCAGGGTAGCGTTCAGTCTGCATCTTATTCTGCTAGCATTGTCATCACCTTTGAATGCAAGCTGTAGAAAGATAGGCTTTTTATCTACTGTAATGCTTTTCACTTTTTCAACATGACGTCTGCCATACTTGTCGATGAACTTTTGTGGGTAATAGTTGTCGCGTGGGCATTTCTCCACAATGGATAGCTCTTCCTCAATCTTTTCTTTTGAACACAGTTTCCTCACACGATCAAATAATGTTCTCACTAATCCCTTTTTCTAACTTATAGGGTAGAAGCTTTTGAAGTTAAGATAAACCGCCTTCCAGGTCTGTTTTCTGTGTATATATCTTATGATTTTGCTGTCTTTATCTAGTTGGATACCCATTATAATCTAATATGTCTGAACTATTCTCATGAAAGTAGCATTGGATACTTGTCTAATCTTTTTGTCATTATCCTCCAGGAAATTGGTTGTTAATTCATAACAGAATTTAATGCCATCGCTAACATTATAACAGCCCCTTCTTCAGTGTGCTCGTGGTTTTCGTCTGAGTTACTAGTGTGGATTGCTTATACTATCCAGTTACTAATTTGTATAGTCTGTATCCATTCTATCTGTTCTTACACGGTCTGAGCATCCTACAGCACTCTATCTCAATAATTCTTTTGCTATCTGAGAAGCTTTGCCTGCTTTAAATGTTTTTTTGTCTACAAGTTTATTTATACTTTCATGCAAAGAAGAAAAGTCGGCTGACTGATATCGCGAAAGCTTTATTGAGGCCGGGTCATTCCACCTCTGATTCTAATGAGGAATCCACTTCTTTATGCATGTTGAAGTTTCTGTAGGGATTGGTTTAATTTTCTAGGGTAGGGTTGATAACATCATGCACAACCTTCTTTCTGTTTAATGGCATATTTTCAACTAATTTGATTTGACACTTGAAATGCTGTCAAATTTTGATTGACACCGTCAAAATGATCATATTCTATTTTAGGAAGTTAGTTTGTTTAACTGTATTGGCTAGGGTAATAATTTAAGAATGCGATTTATTTTAGAGTGGAACACCCAGTGATACCATGATTCATTCTCTTTAATTTTAAATGTTGCGATAATACAGATTGCAGAAAACTATACTACCATGTGATGGCCATATTGAACATTCCACTTATTTTGAAACTTGCATCAACCCTAACCGACTAATTACTAATGAAATTTTAAGCAGGGATTCAAAAGGCTCGTGTGGCATTCGCCAAGTTATGTCACCTCTGACTTAGATGTGATATCTGGCTATCGATCACAGAAGGTATTTACCGTGCAGCATGTCGCTTTCTCCTACTCTATGTCTGTGAGACAAGGGAGCTGAAATTAGAAGATATGAAGAACATAGGTATGTTTGAGCCTGGAAGCATAAGTTCTATCTCCTATGTTAAGTGGTGTGTAGAGAGACAATTCAATATATCACTCCAGTTGCATACACTGTAAATGTATAGCTTAATGAACAATTTATTTTATATATATTTCCATTGTGTTTGATTATTATTGTTCGGAATAGTGGTTAATATTGCATATTTATATATGTATATATTTTTAGTGTATGAGTATATTGATCGATTGATTTTTGTTTAAAAATGAACTTCTGTGCAAGTATGTTAAAATTGTTATTGTAGATATATTTAATAATGTCTTTGCCATGTAAGCAGCTGACGAGAAGGCAACGAAATAAACAATGATGGTACCATTTTATTCTGCTAAAACTGTAATTCTTGCTTTGTTCAAATTCATTAAGGGGAATAAATGTATGAAATTCATTTTTAACAGCCTAAAATATTTGAGCATCAGGCATACGATATTCCTTATTATTAAAGTTTT
The DNA here is from genome assembly GCA_944472135.2 of Trichobilharzia regenti. Taxonomy (NCBI): domain Eukaryota; kingdom Metazoa; phylum Platyhelminthes; class Trematoda; order Strigeidida; family Schistosomatidae; genus Trichobilharzia; species Trichobilharzia regenti. The sequence continues at coordinate 20,216,963 of OX235263.1, read as the reverse complement.
CATATTCCCCATTCCAGTGGTTCAATAACCAATGTCAGTTGATGATGAGATCCTGAAGCCAGCCTAATCCCTGAAGATTAACACTTGAATTTATTATTTTATTCTTTTACGTCCTGAGTGAAACACAAGGCTGTAAGCAAATAGCTATGAAGCTTTGGTAGCGGTGGTTTCATTTTTATGTGCGTAGGGTTGCAAGCTTAACACCCGACCACCCCCTATTTCATGGCCTTACAACCGGCTTAGTGAGGTTAAGGAGTTAATTGGTCGGAGATTGAACCCTAGATGTAGTGCATGGTCGGTGACTCTATCACCGATGAACCAACAACGCAATTGCTACTTCAAAAAACGTCACTTTCTATACTGTTTAGATCTATTTAAAAGTAACACACGTCCCACTATCGTATAATGAAGGGACATATGAAACGTAGCATAGGCAGAAATTGCATTGGCATTTGGACCTACCAACTCACACAGAGATGAACCTTGCAATCATAATGTTAATAAAGCGGTCAAACTAAAAGCAGTTACCATGGGGTACATGGGCTCCAGTATCTAATCGGATCGAATGGCGTATGAACCAATATAGGTCACCGGAAACCATGGGAATGCAGCTCCTGATGCTGCTCCGCTGCCTTCCGGATTAGATTCCAGGTCAAAGGCTCGGGGGTGTTCCCTTAAGAAAACCACCTGCTTCGGTCTGTGCACCCAAGCAGTATCTCAGCCTGCACACAATAAATGAAATAAAGCAAAAAACTGCCACTGAAACTCACCGCACGCTCGTAACAATGATTTCAAGTAGTAATTATGCCTCAAGTAACTTATGTCTTTCCAACCTAACTTTTCTATTTATACATAGATTCCTGTATTTCACCTTTGCTTACCTTGACTTCTTCACCTTCGACAGCCTTTCGCCTTTGTCTGGATTCCCAGCCTATCTGTGTCATTTCGAGATGTTAGTGAGTATCCCTCGAAATGGTTTTCCCCAATGTGACATCTAACACAGATATCCTGAAACCACGTGCTGCGTTCAAGCTGGCCACCTACAATGTTCGGACGCTGATTCCAATCGGACAAAAAGCAGGGTTGGTAGGAACATTTGAAAGCCTCGCTATCGATGTCTGCTGCATTTTGGAGACCCGCACTTAGGATCCCAGTAAAGTGCTTCGATTGTCCTCTACATCTGGAAGTTCTAGTAGTATGTACCACCTGCGCTTGTCCGGGGACCCTGTGGCGTCGGCATCCGTCGGAGCTAGTGTCGGTGTCGCACTGAGCGCAAGAGCCGAAGCTGCATTGCTCGACTGGATTCCCATTAACAGTCACTTATGTGCTGTGAGACTGGAAGGTTATACGAAAGAAAGGAGTAGTAGGCCAGATAGACGGTGTCTATTTGTTGTCTCTGCCTATGGAACGACGGACTGCAGCCCGGATGCAATGAAGGATGAGTTCTACTACCAACTGAGCGATCTCTTGAAACAGGCGGTCGGAGGGATATCGTAGTCCTGGCTGGGGACTTGAATGCACATGTCGGGCGTCTAAGCTCAGAGGAGAATCGTCTAGGTGATCAATGGGACCTACATGGTCGCAGGTCAGATAATGGGGACCGTCTTCTGCAGCTTTGCGCGGATCACAACCTATTTCTAGCAAGCACCAACTTCCGGCACAGCCATCACCGTAGCGCTACCTGGCGTCCTCCCTCTGCGAATCAACCTGGACTCAGACTGATCATATTGCTGTCAGTTTCCGGTGGCGAGGATGCATACAAGACTGTCTCTCCTTCTGGAGCACATGCCTGGACTCGGATCATGCGTTAGTGGGTGCCAAGTTCGTGTTGCAATTTGGTGAGGTTCATAAAAGGCATCGTCTAAACGTTGATGTGAGCAAACTAGTAGCACCTGCTACTTCTTTGAAATACCAGAATGAGTTATAATCAATGCTTGCCAGCAACCCCCAAGTAGTATAGATGAACACTGGCTTCATCTGCGAGGTGCCATGCAAAGGTCGAGTGTACCAGATGCGACTTAGAACAATGCTCCGCTAAAAACCACTGGGTTTCTGCGAGTTCCTTGCAACTCCTGGATGAACGCCTGTCCATTCCGGCTGGCAGCGAATACAACAATCAGCGAAAGGCGCTCACGCGCAAGATTAGACAGTGTTTACGTAAGGACCGCGGAGCCTGGTGGTCAGAACGTGCGTGTGAGATGGAGTCAGCTTCTGTATCTGATAACAGTCGGAAGCTGTTCCAACTCATCCAAGCCACCGGCAGCAAGGTGTCAGTGAGACGGTCTGTGAGGCAGATGGCACGCCAATTACCAGCTTGAAAAGACGCCTGGAACGCTAGGCAGAGCACTTCGGGAAACAGTTCAGCTGGCCACCAGCTTCAGTGTCTACTATCATTAGCCTCATTGCTCCTTGGTCGGTTAGTACCGACCCACCCACCGAAGCGGAGGTCCGTAAGGAACTCCGTCTTAAAACGCCATAAGGCGCCCGGCCGAGACAATCTACCCTCGGCTCTTTTTAAATATGGTGGCGAGATTCTCACAATAGCTCTAACTGGGCTGTACGGGAAGGTATTGGAGACTGAGAGTGTATCATCAATGTGGAACGAAGCCATTATCGTCCCCATCTTTAAAAAGGGTCGACATAATTCATGTGACAATCATAGGGGTATCAGTCTGCTACCAGTCGCATCTAAAATATTGGCTGCTGTCACAGGCTGTGCAAAATACGTGAAGGATTGATTCGCGAAGAGCAGGCTGGGTTTCGTTCAGGTCGTGGATGCATTGATCATGTGTTCACCCTTCGTCAGTTGTTGGAACACCACCACACGTATTGCAGGCCAACGGTCGTTGTATTTCTTGATATTAGGGCTGCCTTCGATTCGTTGGAAAGAACTGTGCTCTGGAACTGTCTGTTAGAGAGAGGTGTACCTGAGAAATTTGTTAACATCTTGAAAGTCCTATACAGAAACACCTGAGGTAGAGTGAGGGCATACAACTGGCTATCATCACTGTTCCTAACAAACAGTGGGGTTAGACAGGGTTGCATAATCTCTCCATTTCTCTTTAACTTTGCCATCGATGACATTCTGGAGTCAGCTCTGAAGGATGTGCATGAAGGTGGTGTAGATCTTCTACCTGGAGATAGACTTTTCGACCTTGAGTATGCAGACGATATCGTCTCACTGTGCGATAGCATGCAGCCTGCCCAAATCGCACTTAATCAGTTGGTGATCAGTGTCTGTAAGTTAGCCTGGCTGTCAAAGGTCGGGTATACAATGCTTCGTTGCGGGCCGTCTTGCTCTACGCCTGTGAAACATGGCCTCTCCGAGCTAAGTATGTGCGGCAACTCTGCGTGTTCGATTATTGCTGTCTCCGCAGGATTGCTTGTGTTCGATGGCATCATCGCGTGAGTAATTCTGACGTTCGTTAGCGTGTGTTTGAACACAGTGGAGATCACCATTCATTGAGTGTCGTCAACTGGAAACACTGGCTCCGGTGGCTTGGACGTGTGCTGCGAATGTCGTCCCAGAGGCTTCCGAACATATCTCTGTTCGCTAACCCTGGAAGGGAATGGAAAATGTGGAGAGGTGGTCACTCCATGACATGGAGTTGTGGGATCAAGGATGTTTGTGTTAGATTAGCATTGGTTGGTTAGTCACGAGATAGCTCGAAATGTTATCGGATATGGCCAAGAATCGTACTCAATAGTGAACGTGTTGCAATTTCCTTCTTTCTTCCCTTCCCGATGATAGTTAACAAATACTGTTTGAACTTGTTAACTATGACTGTTTTCTTTCCACATGAAGTTCTTTATCCGTTCTGCACTTACATTTCTTTTTACTTTTGATCTATGTTGTTTTATTATTATTGTGTGGTGCATCTTTCTTGGTGCCATATTGTATGAAGTTTTTTCTGCGTTTAAATAAATAATTATCACATGCTAACATTTTAATTATTTTATGTTATTGATTACGGTTCGTTGATCTTGTTTTCCCATCTTATTGCATTTGAATATGTCAATTTAGCGTATTCATATCTCTAAATGTCCGTAGTTGTCCTAACATCTCTTTGCGCATATTTGTTGAACTTGATATTGATCTTTATTTGTTCACATTATTGATCAGTTTTTTTTAATGATGATCAGCTGTGTCGTCGCACTTTAATATTTTTACTCAATGTCGAGCTTTCACTCACACACACAACACAACTACTTGCTATCTTCTGTTGTAATCTAAATGTGACTTCGATTGTACAGTCATAAATATGAAATCTCCCCCCTTCGACGGTATTGCCAAGGGTTCTTCTTTGCTTAGATTTGTTAGGAGACACACGAACACTGTATAAATTAAAGAGTAATCGACCACTATTAAAAAGTAGGAATTGGTTCTTAAACAGCAGTTCAGTGTGAATGTGAACAATGAAGTCCTGCATATTATATTATCTACAGCAATAAAACGAATTTCTACTGCCATCACTCATTGTTTATCGTTTTTCAGAAGTCTAGTTATGATCGCTGAAGAAAAACATATGTTGCCTAGCTGTGCCACTTCTATGCGCATATATAAATTTTGCTGTTCTTGCAGAGAAAGTTATATAAGCTGAACAAATAGTTCAACAAACGGTTTACTAGGCATCCTCCCTTATTGTTCAGAAAGGGCTTAATATATAAGAAGTTTCACTTTGTTTCATCTGATTGATAGCGGTCCTCAAGTGGACCAGAGAAGTGCCTTCAAAATCATCTATCGCCTCCCATCAAACCCGCCTTCTACATATAGCCGAAGGAATGAGATCACAAGAGAACAATCCTAGTCTTGTTATGCCAAATAAGTTTGTCCTACATTTGTCTCTCCCCTGACCTAGGTAAATTCTAATTAAAAACTCTCTACCCTTTCTTATTCTCCATTCTTGTCGTGCTTTTATTCAATCAATTTAAACTCTGAATATATGTGTACTTCATACTTGGTATTATGTAACCTTTAAAATTTGACCTAATGTATTTATTGAATTGTCTACAAACACAAACTACCTTATTCTTGTCGCTACCCGCATAAAATCTTTGTACTTTTGTTAGCATTGACCTTATCATCATTATTTTGTTATCATTATAATCATCGTTATTGTTGACGTTCAAAACATTGAAAACTTACTGTTATTACCATTGTTCGATCTACAAACTCAGCGTCAGTGATTAAATTTTTTTATGTAAGGCTGCGTAAATTAGGGTAAATTCTGAAGAAGAACCAATTAACAACAATTTTGTTCGCTTATATATCTTGTTCTATGTGATGTAATCAAGTTAGCATAAGTCAGTACCTTGTTAACTGACAACAAAGGTCAAAGGTTATTGTCAATGAGTACCCAACCAACTAAAAGTATGTGATAAATAACAGTGTGTGAAATACAGTGAATAATCTTACATAGTCGAATAGGTTAATGACTCATTATTTAAGTAATGCGTAATTTGTCCTCACTCCCGACCAGTGAGTCAGGTCCCACTGTTTTGTAGCTGGAAGGATCTAGGTTTGAATCCTGGCGGATGCGTACTGACAATGAGTGCCAAACTAGAACGAAATAGCTGCTCGGTACACCTTGGTTGTTTATGGTTCTTCAACGAATATTGATTCGTGACCAAATGTGAAGCAAATCAAATTTCTACAAATAATAATAATAATAATTTTTGCTTTATTCCAAAAACAGTACTAATGATACAGCAAGGAATTTTCAGCATTCAGTACTATATTGCATCTAATTTACCCAAAAACGACAAAACAAAAAAAAAATAAAAATACACAATACATAATAGTAATAAAACGATTGTTGTAGCAGCTACGTAGCAAAATACTGTGTGCCATACGGAGAAAAATATGCATAAAGTACAAAATTGTAGTAATAATAGTAACACCAACTAAAATAAAATAGCAGAGTAAAAATTAAACGATATAAAGTGTGACACCATAAAATACAGAAAGATGATCGATGAAAAGGTCAATTCACTGTGCTAATTACATAGTAACTTATAAGTTTCACGTCTAACAGAGTCTTCGTCACATAAAGTACGCGCTAAATAGGGTATTATAGAACTTCTGTACTTAGTAGTACGAGCATGTAACTTTTTATATTGACTTCTCGTCCTACCTGATGAGATACAAGGGGACAGGTGTGAATAAAGAGGGTGCAGAGGGCCTGACAGTATAGCCTTTGCCCATTTCGTACAGGAATTTATATGCCTCTCGACTATAGTATTTGCGAGCTCATGCAGTGGCAGACCACAAGCTCTACTCACAGCATTTAATACTCTTCGTAATATGATATAATCTTTTTTTGAGGAGCCCAGGAAAGATTAGTGGAGAGCAATAGAGTACAATAGGTAAAATACAGGAGTTTAAAAATTGCAAAACTAAAGGTTGGTTGATACCTGATTGTCTTAACTTTTTAATGTAGAAGGTAAGACGAAACATTTTCTTAGAGATAGATAAGATGTGTGATGACCATGAAAGGTCAGAGGAAAGAACTAATCCAAGGTATTTAATGCTTGATTTGGTTTCAATTTCCGTGCCATCTATGCTCTGATGAATGATTATTATTATTATTAATGTTCCCTTGAGTTCCTAGTGGAACATAGGGCTTCAACTGTACGTCTCCACTTGCCACTTCTGTCTTCCTTCTGCTGTACTTTTCACATGCATCCATGTTAGTCCATGCTGTTTCAACTCCTCTTCACACCATCTCCTCCATATCACCCTTGCACTGACGTCCCACTCGCCGCTTCCCTTTCGGGTTCCACTCGAGGACCTGACGCGCGTGCGATGTCACCCAGCGGCCTCCTCAGTGAATGTCCAATCCATCTCCACATTCTCCTGCATATTTGTTAGGCGATTGGTTCTTGCTTTGTTTGTTTGTTCCCATAGTTTCTCGTTGTTGATTCTTTCCGACCCGACCATCTGATCTTCAGTATAGAGCGAAGACAGTTGTTGATGAAGGTCTGCAATAGCCTATTGGAAATATTCTTTGTGACCCACCCGCCAAGTTTCTGATCCGTATAGAAGAACTGACTGACTTGACGTTGGTATTGAAAATCCGACTGTATTTTGTTGTTGATTCTGGCTGAGTGACGAAGACTTCCAGATTGGTTTCAGGTTGATGAATGTGTGTGTTTCTCGCTCGATTTGACATCCTCGTCCGTTTCTCCTTTAGTTGAGACAGTTGATGAAAGATTATTTGGAAATAATTGATTCGAAACAGGAAAAACAAATAATGAATGATGGATAACAAAAACCAAAAGGGTGGAAAATAAAATACGACTGTGAATGAAGTCTGTTGACTTTCAGTGACATAAAGTAATAATGTGCTCCAGAATTGAGCAGTTGACTGTTCTGAGCCTTTCTTTCTCAAACTATGCTGATAGATGTTCATTGAAGCGTCTAAAAATGTCCTATTGTTACTGCCTATATACGTAACTCCATAGGGGTTATTGAACTGGTAAAGGTACATTAAAGTTGTCGACAGTTGGATCCTGTTACTGTCTTTATGGTGAACAAGTGCATACGTGGGGAGGGTGAGACTTAGAGATATTGCAATGGACGTTCTTCGAAATGTTCTTGACAGACGCCTTCAGAAAACTTTACTAATTGTACGACTAGTTGTTTCTTTGGCATATCCAATTTTCAAGGAATAATTAATCTTTCCCTTAAGATGTTTGTCAGTGTGAAGGAGGTTGGATATCCATTTTCAACTGGAATGTCTCTGAAGGTTTTCAATTATTAACTCGCTGTGCTAAATACATTCTTGTCGCAAGAGAGGACATGAAAATTGTTTTTCTGTTTATTATGACATAAGTGTAAAAATCTACCAGACATCTAAAAAAGAATTTTCTTCCGAAAAATATCTTTGTTTTATGATTATATGGAAGAGAACAGGAAGCTTAGGAATGAGGCTTCAGAGGATTTTTCCCTGAAAGCTGAACACCCACGTTTATAAACCTAACCTCATATAGTTACAATTATTAGGGGCATAGAAACAAACGGAAATAATAACTGAAGATGAAAAATAAAGGGAATGAAAAAACAAAAAAGTTGAGAAAAACTACAGAGTCCAACGGAACTAGATCCATGATGTAGATGTAGAGCAAAGACCAGTTTCTATTGAACACATGGCTTCGGCTTCTCGATGCATGTGGTGCTGGCTTCTGCAGTAATACAAAGAAGTAAGAGACATACCCTTTTAGGTAGATTTTTGCCCTCTTGACACTGTGAGTTACTTAAGCAGATTTTCGTCAGTAAAATGTGCAAAGATCGGTTTTCAGCATTTATATCATGATGTGTGGGTTTTTAATCATTATAAATACAATTCATTGGATAATTAAATGATATTCCTCTGTACTAAAATGTAACAGTGCTCATCCTCATCTAATACAAATTGAAACTTTCACATTTTTTTCTATATATAATAAACTTGAGTTGGCTGAAGTTCTTTTTTGTAATCATTATTCAAAAGCTTACAGAAAAATTACGGAAGCCTTCGAAGTGGAGACGAGATTGAGGCAAGGCTGTGTACTATCGCCAATGATCTTCCTCATTTCAGTAAATCGGATAATGCGACAGACAACGGGCTGGGCAATGAGGAAACAGGCATAAAATGGACTCACACAAAAAGAGACTTGGAGGATATGGACTTCGCCGATGATAATAATTTATGTCTGATTTCCCACAAACTGGAAGATATGCAAGTGAAAAGCAAAAAACTGGTAGAAGAAGCATTAAAGGTTGCATTACAGGTGAACATAGATAAAACAGAGGTGATGAAGATTCCTGGCCAACAGCAACAGCAACAACAACAACAGACAACAATCAGCCCGCATAAATGGGAGGAACCTGAAAGAAACAACCTCCTTTACCTACCCACCTACCGACCTGGAAAGCATCGTTTCAAACAGAGGCCGACGGAACTGACGAGGATATCAAAGCAGCGAGGATCGGAAAATCAAGACAGGCTTTCATTACTCTGAAGTCTGTGAGAAGGTCAACAGCACTCAGCATGAAATGAAAATAAGATCCGGATTTTCAACCCCAATGTGAAGTCACTCAGTGCTACTACTGTACGGATCAGAGAATTGGCCATCGCGTCATGAAGAGCATCTCAAACAAACTTCAGACCTTCCTTAACAGTTAGCTGTCTTCGCTCAATACCACTCAAGATCAGATGGCCGGCCAGAAAAGATCAGGAACAGGGACCTCTGGCTATGAGCGAACCAACCCAGTAGGAAGCGGTTGTGAAACAAATAGGCAGGAAGAAATGGAGATGGATTGGCTGGCCATACGCTGAAGAAACCATCAAGTGACATCACTAGACAAGCCGTCGCTCGAGTGGAACCCGACTGAATGGGAAGCGGCGAGTTGGTCGTCAATGCAAGGGTGACTTGGAGGTGGTCATGTGAAGAGGAGATGAAAGCATGTGAGCAGACTTGGAGCGGAGTGAAAAAGTTGGCGGAAAACCGAAGGCAATGGAGATGTGCAGCTGAAGCCCTATGTTCCTCTATGAATTAAAGGATATAATAATAATAATAAATAATATTCAAAAGCTACCGAATAGCATTGAATAAAATCTATGGACTTTCACAATTCTACAATATCATATATATACATTTAACATGAATCAAAAGTTTCATCAAATATTTTTAAAAAAATGAACTTTTGCATTCTATAAAGGTTACATACAGTCCCTCTTTATATGCCTATATTGCAAAATGTGTTTTTGTGAAGTTGCCAAGACAAAAGAAGAACCAGTTGACCAGAAAATTTGAATCATAGTAGTAGTATTGAGAGGGATGAGTTTCTTTTCTCTCTAACATATTTTAGTGTCTCTAAAAAGAAAAAAGAAAACTTTAAATGTGAGTTTTATTCCCAGCAAAAGTTCTCTTTTCTATTCATACCAACCTAACTTGAGGGTTACATTATGATAAGGGAGGAGAAAAGCAAAATTTATGCTGTGAATTTAAATATTTGTATGTTTACGCAGATATCTAGAAATCGCTTTCATGGCTAGCTAGCTAGCTAGCTGGCTCTAGCTCTAGCTCGTTATACAAGCTTGTTATCCCCCGCTGTCATTCATTCATTCATTCATTATATAAGTGGTTCAGTGTATTTTGTTTGTTTAACTTTTATGTATATTTTTTCCATATATGTATGTAGATATACATGCTGTGTGAGTTGGATTACCGGGAATCTTGCCAAGATTCTTCTCCCAATGTTTATCTCACTTGAATGTTGAAAAATGATAGTGATGATGATGGTGATGATGACAATTCAAGCTGCTTTATAATTAATCCCTTAGATTTATTTATTTATTTTATTTATATAAAATGCAGGGTGATACATAGTCAGATAGTCACCATATATTTTTTTTGTTGTATTTGCAGTCAACTTGCATTTATAATTTCTACTCCTAACACTAATGGTGCATATATTAAATATTTACTCCCACACCCCTGATCCTTTCTATTCCCTCTCCATTTCTCCCTCCCTCCCTCCCTCCCAGAGAAAATCATCCATCTAGACCTCCTTTCACGTAAGTACATACTTCTATTACACAACATGAAATTGGTCAAGTTTGTTTGTTCTTCTGAATTCATTGAATGAAAACGGTTGTTGTGTCTTTTCATCTGTTGGTTTATTTCCTTCCACCTCTTTAACTCTCCCATATTCTTTCGTTCTCCCATATATGTATGCTCAAGGCGAATAAATCATTCTTCTTATCATGAGCTAAACACTACGTTAAAGTAAGAATAATGATGGTGACGATGATAAACATCATACAGGGATGGAAATCCCTTTAAACCTTTGAAAACAAATGACTGTTGTAAATAGTCCTTATTTTTTTCACACGCACTGAACAATAATTGTGGTTTTATTTGAGAGCTTTAACACTAGGGGACAACTAAGTGCCTGGAAATATTTTCTGAAACAAACTTACTGAGCAGAGAAAGAACAGAGATTAGTGTGGTGCAGAATAACATGGATCCGTTTTTGTTTGCGTGCAACGATCAATCTTTAGTAGGACATGTCATTGTTTGAAATTTTAACAAATATTTGTGTTTCGAGTTTGACCACGGATTGATTGATATCAGTTAGAGACCAGTGAGTTCCATCTATTCAGGAGTGGAAATGTAGTTCCGCCTATGACAATGATTGATGGTCACGTCGAAATCACGAACTGGTAGAAGCGAGAATTTACGAGCCATTGAGAAGGGTCCCAGTGGCTGAATGGTATGCGAGCTTGCTTTGTAACCGCCAGATCGGCGATTCGAAATATGGTGTGCGCGTACTGCCTATGATTCCCAAACTATAACCAAACCACAGCTGTCCAGTACTCCAGTGCCGGTTTTCAGTGGTCCTCTCACTGATATCGATCCATGGCCAAAATGGAAAAACAAATCAAATGCCTACAAATCAAGCAATGAAAATACTTTTGTCTACCAGTAGTCATATTGTCATAACTCCAAATTGAAATAAAAACCAGGATGATAAGTTATTGGAAGTATTACAGTATATATATATATATATATATATTGGAACACATTTAAGCGAATAATATTGTGCTTTCAATTACATCTCATCAGGCTTAACTCTAATATAAATAAGTTTACAAATAAAAATTCAAATATAAACCAATCATGGTGTTTTGTCTATAGGATAATACGATGGTGAATAAAAATTGTGCAATTAGTCATAATAATAGTAATGACAATAATAGTAATAATAATAATGGTCTTATCAATAATAAGGATGAAAAAGTGAGGCAATCTGTGATAACACGAATAAAGATTGGGACGCAAACGAAGGATAAGCTTGATAGTTTTGCCACATCTATATGCATTTATCAATTCAACTGCACCTGCGGTGACAGTTATGTTGGCCACACCACTAGTAGACAGCTTAGCCAACGTGTTGGTGAACGCCTTCCAGCTTGGTTTGGCAAAGGACAGACAAAAAAATCCGTAGCTCAATTCTGTCACACTTAATTGATAGTGGTCATGTAGTCGAGAAAGCGGAAGCCTTCAAAGTAATTCATCGTACCCAACCGAATCTTTCTAATAGACTTCGTATTCGTCTACTGCACACAGCTGAGGCAGGCGATAGGCATTCGAACTATTAAACCAAATGTATGCATTCAAAAGAAGTTCCTACAGTCATTATCTCTCCCATGGTAGCCTATTAAGACATAACCAACTGATGACTTCTACACTGTCCCTTGTTTATATTTTCAACCCCTTTCTTATCAATCCTTAATCTTATCTTCATTATAAACGTGTTTCATTTCCTTCCCTTACAATCTAACATTACGTAATCGGTTCATTTGTTTTTACTAGCCTTTATCGACTACTTCCACCTGAACAATTGTTTGTTTAATCATACTGTTTTTCATTATTCATGTTATCACAGATTGCCTCATTTTTTCATCCTTATTATTGATAAGACCATTATTATTATTATTACTATTATTAATATTATCATTACCACTATTATGACTAACTGCACAATTTTATATTCACCATCGTATTATCCTATAGACAAAACACCATGATTGGTTTATATTTGAATTTTATTTGTAAACTTATATATATTAGAGTTAAGCCTGATGAGATCTAATTGAAAACAATATTGTTCGCTTAAATGTGTTGTTCTGAATTTTTATTTGTAAACTTATTTATATTAGAGTTAAGCCTGATGAGATGTAATTGAAAGCACAATATTGTTCGCTTAAATGTGTTATTCTAATTTTTACTATGGGAATAATTAATATATATTTTGGAGCTTCCAGTTAAACGAGCCGAACAGTTGAAGCTCTTCAATCAGACAAACACCTGATTGACACTGATAAGCAGCAACTTAACGCGCTGGCATCATTCCCAATAATTAACAGACAAAACAGCCTAAGTCTGCTTTGGTTTGCTAAGCCTATTGCAATAAAAAAAACAACCAAAAAACCTAATTCATATGTCAAAAAGGAAGTTGTCGTCAAAAAGCTCAGTTACCCTAATGGTTCATCTCTTAGTAAATTTAGTTTTCTAATTTCATTAACTCATCTTTTCAACTCTCCCTCCCCTGTTTCCGCTTGACTTTTTAATTAAACGCCATTTTCTTTGATCTCCTGAGTTCTACTCACTGTGTTAACAACATCATCTCTGCATCATTCGACGTCTTGCACACAACTGTATGATTTTTACTGCAGCTTGTCATTATCCTAACAACAAATTTCTCAGTTTATTTTTCAGGTAACTTCTCTCTACCAAGATGTATATATATATATATATATATTCACACTGTAACACTTCAGCAACCTTTTTATCCGGATGTTGTGTCCAGTTATGGCGCTCTTACAATATACTTGTCGACAGACAAAACAATGTTAAAATTTCAGTTATTTATTTTATTTAAGATTATAGGTTGTAGGAGGCTGATGAGAACCGATGAAATAAGATGGCTGCATGTTATTCTGCACCACTGTTTCACTGCTCAAATAGCTTATTACTAACACATTCTAATGAGCACCAACGAATTCATGAATATTTTGATGAAGAAAGAAAGACGAAATTTGCAGTATAATATGATGTCACCATTCTATTTCACAGGTTCTCATCAGCTGCAGACTACCTCAAATTTCAATGGCTTTATAGATGATAATAACATACTTTAATGTTTGAGTGGTGGTAGAGAAGAAATCGACTATAAAATTGACGCATCCAAAATGACGAAAGCATCACAATTTTTAGTTTAAGATTTCACCATCAATTTAAACGCTTTCAAGGTTCTATAATCCACTCAAAACTGGATAAGTACCCTGCTGATGTCACCTCCAACTGCTTTTATGAATTTATGTGCACTTGAGGGAGCGGATACATTGGAAGGATAGAAAGAAGGGTTTATATCCGGTTTTCTGAACATATACCAAGAAACCTGCGTCTGAAAGGAAGCAAATTACCAGACATATTCTTGATACCGGACATCTCGTAGAGATTTCTAAGTCCTTCAAAATATTAAATAGACAAAGGACAGCAAATTTACTACGATTTGTCGAAGCGATCGCAATCAAACGATTTGAACCAACCAGACTTATGCATACAGAAAGAGAGTGTGATTAACCTCTCACTCCGTTGGTAACTGAATTTTGATTTTGATTACAATAGTTAGTCATCTAATTCAGTGATCTCAACTCACCGAACAAATTTTAACCTCATAAACTGTAACCTCATTCGTTTTTTTTTTGGAGTTGCTATGTGAACCTGCAAGCTAACACTGTTCTGTCATTCAGTTATTTCTGTTTTCTGTCTTACCCCTCCCCAATCTTTTCAACTTTAAATTGATGATGAAATCTTAAACTAAAAACTGTAATGCTTTCGTCATTTTGAATGCGTCAATTTTATAGTCGATTTCTTCTCTACCACCACTCAAACATTAAAGTATGTTATTATCATCTATAAAGCCATTGAAATTTGAGGTAGTCTGCAGCTGATGAGAACCTGTGAAATAGAATGGTGACATCATATTATACTGCAAATTTCGTCTTTCTTTCTTTATCGAAATTTATCAAGGTAACCAGCTGCATGAAATTCATGAATAATCTGTGAGGTTTTTGTCGAAAACAAACAGTGTAGGATTCAATATTATGCACTTCATATTGACGTACCTCTTGACATGTTACTACACGAAGGTTCATGGTTGAACTTATAATCTTCTTCTTCTTCTAAGATGATGATATTGAATAAATACAAAACGACACAAGTCAAAGAAGAATATTCTTTTTGTGTAACTTCACTTCAAAGCTGTGGAGTTGTAGAGTGTTGTAAGAGGCGAGAGGATTGCCTATACGGTTAGTTAGTCAAATGATTCAGTGTGATGGGACATGTGAATTTTTATATCAGGCAGAATTAAAAAACTGCATACTCTAGAAACAATTAGTGATGAGCATCGCTAAGAGACGGGCACCTTTGAAAAACACCTAGGATTTAAAAATGAAGAAAATCTGGAAACACAAACACTGTTCAGGAGGTTGATAAAGTTAGAATATTTTTTAAGTCATGAGTTTGAAAGGGAGGAATAGGATGGAGAAGAAAACCAAGTGAAGTCTTCTGCACTCAGTATAAACAAAAAGGTTCGGATTTTCAGTACAAATGTGCAGTCAGTCACTTCTTCTTCCTCTGGCTGGCGAAAAACCCAACAATCATTAGCCAACTACTCAGCAGATATGTATGTGAAACTAGAGGTGGATTGATCGGGCATACTTTACGAAGGCCACCGAATGATATCACACGACAGGCCGTAGAGTGGAAACCGAATGCAAGGCGTCGAGAGGGTCGTCCGAAGTTGATATGGAGGAGGTCGAGGTCGTGCTAGTTGTAGGAGATGAGCGATTATCGCAAATCTCGGGCACAAAGTGGAGATGTGTTGTTAAAGTGGTATGACCCCCTCAGAACTCAACGGAATAATAATAATAAAAACTGAGTGAATTTGGATCACATATGAAGTTATTGTATGAGTTAAAAAGAAACTTCAAAGCCACAGTGATAAATCGCTTCTGTATATGCATTTTAGGGTGTTCTTTGTGTATTGGAAGCAAACGCTTCTGATATGGATAGAAGGCGTGGACTGGAACCCTCTGGAAGACTTTGCTATTATGAGTTCGTCAACGGTTAATATGACCGAGTAGACTTTTCATTGATATGCTAAATACGCTTATTCGTCCGTAGTACATTGCGCCACGTAAATAGCTAAAGACAAAGACCGGCCTGTAACTGTTTGGATACAATTCTATAAAGTAAAAAGAAAATCATATTATAATATTTCTAAACACATTAAAATCTGGTTACTGGACATAATCATGAGCTGAGATCGGTTAGCGAACCATTGGAAA
This sequence comes from Trichobilharzia regenti, assembly GCA_944472135.2. NCBI lineage: Eukaryota > Metazoa > Platyhelminthes > Trematoda > Strigeidida > Schistosomatidae > Trichobilharzia > Trichobilharzia regenti. The sequence goes on along the minus strand of OX235263.1, from coordinate 20,201,058 downwards.
ACCTGGGAGTACTTGACAGCTGTCTCGTCCTGGTTTGGCCATAGTGAGGTAGGAAGTTACCTGGACTCTAGGGGGAATTTATGACCACTGGGGGAGAGCAGCTCGGTTATGAAGATAAATACTTGGCACTGACGATATTGACTAGCGCGTGTCACTGAGTGTATCCTGAATTGGCTGGCAGAAGTTGGAATCAGGGGACTGGTCACTATATAAGGGTCTCATTGGCCTAAATGTCTATGAGTTCGCTTTGTAACCAGAAGGTCCTGGGTTCAAACCCGGCGATGGGGTATGATGAAAAGTACAGAACCAGGAGGAAACAGCCGTCCAGTACTCCTAGGTTTTTTTCCAACCGATATCAACTCATGATGAAATCTTGTAACCAATCAATCGAATCCCTAAAAACCAATAATTAAACATTAAAATTTGGCTAGGCAGTGAAAAGTAGATTTTCAGATTAATAAGCGATTTATCTGGGTCCACGAAAAAGAGTACTCTAATTGGTTAGCGACTGGACAAGGACCAAGTCGGGAAGATTATGAAATTTTACAGTCATCCGATGAAAAGATGAATTCAGCAATCACTGGTTTAAAATGCTGGTAACTGTTTTAGCTGCTACTTATGATTAGCCTTACCCTATAGGTCACTATAGAAGGTGAGGCGTAAATATGTTTTGAAGAACGCTCTTCGAATTGCTGTCGATAATCTGCTTCAGCTGTTTTGTGTCATTTTTGAATTTTAGGTTCACCACTGACTTATTCTTTGATATTTCTGTTTTTCGTGGATTATCCATCTTAAGTTCCAGGTTTATTGATTGGTGCTGGTTGATAACCATTCTAAATTCGAGTGCTAAATAAAGACTGAAGCTTCTCTGTAGAACCCCAGTAGGGTGCAGCAGGTCTGGGGTGTGAGGACAAATACTCGCCGAAGACATGGGCTAACGGTCACACTCTGTCGTGAATTGGCAGAAGTTAGGATTCATGGGCCACAGGATCGGGTTCCAGAGGCTTAGTGGTACACAAGCTCGCCTTGTAAATAGAAAGTCCTGGGTTTGAACCCCGGTGGATGCGTACTGCTGAAGAGTCCCAAACTAGGACGAAACAGCTGTCAAGTACTCCCAGGTTTTCCAATGATTCTCTAACCAATGTCAGCCCATGATGAAATCCTGTAACCAATCAAATCTCTACAAACCAACACTTGAGGATCAATATTTTCATTGGCATTGATGAAATTATCTTCCATATAACGTTTATAAACTCCGAATTGATTTAAAGCTGGTTGCAGAGTACTCGATTCTAGGTGTGGCATGAAGCAGTCAACAACTATTAGATCCCATAAATACTCCATCCTTCTGTCGATATATTTTACCATCAAACATGGGAATAAACGTTGTAAGCGTATCTTAATATTAGTTCTTGAATATATATGCAGTGGTGATTCCGACATTTAAATTATTCGAATCAATAAACTTGCATACTGTTTACGTTGGTGAATAGACAGAAGTGATATTACGAAGCTATAACCTTTCTGGACACGTTATTCTCACTTATTGAATTCAAAGATTCAAAGGTGGGTTTTCAAGAGTGCGTCGCTATCACTTTCCTAACCGGTTGCTAACCATCTGCTAACCATCGGGCTACAGAAAAAAAAGGGATACAGAAATTAGAAAACACCTATAAACTTTTTATAGCTTTACTATAACGACATACAATAAGTGTTTAGCCATATTTTGCAACTAACCTTTGCTCTGGCTTATAAATCTCATTATGCTTTTTTAAGAAAATAAAAATCAATGTGAATGTGTTTTACTTGACCTGTATTCAGTGCACTTATTGGCTTATATTAAATGAACAAAATATTTCTGTCAAACATTTAAATACATCGATTTGGATACTGTCTGGATGGATGTTCCTTCATAGTAAAGAATTCCTCAGTAGTATACATTCATGAACCAAATATTACGCAATGGAACACAGAACTTTCATTCAAGTTACTAGGAGATCCCAATGACTATTCAGTTAGTCATATGCAAAATGAGTAATAGCCATATATTTTTAAAATATGTTTGATTGATGCATAACTGACTGACTGATTCATTTTTGTCAGAGTCAATATCATCAACAATTGAACTGTTTAGTTAAAGTCAATTTGAACTAGAACTATTCTTTCCGATTTCAAAGTATAATCCTTATAATAATAATAATATCAAGCCGATCGAATCAAATCGGTAAGATAGAATTCAAGAGATTTCGGTGTGAATATTGACAAATATATAGAGATTATTTAGAGTTAGTCTACTGCTTTAAACGATCCTTATTATCAAAGCAAGAAATGTGATGGCATAATCAGTTAAAAATGACACCAAACAAAACTGGTTACTTATCATAAGTTTGGGAGAATATTCGAAACGTTTTTTTTTAGTTGACCTAACAAGGAAAAATATCAAATGAACCAGCAAAGTACAGGGGAAAAAGATTATATGAAACTATACTGATAACCAGTTCAAAGGGGTTGAAAATCAGTTAGTCGGTCGGCGGCACAGTGGTAGACTGCTCACCAACCACGCCTCATGTGGTTTCGAGATTCGATCTCCGTCCACCAACTCCAAACCAGCAACAAGACTAGTAAAGGGGGGAGGTTGAGAACGAGACTAGCGAATCCATGCAGTAAAAGTAAACTCCACCGCTATCAAAACTTCAGAGCTCTAACTTGAATCCCTATTTTCCACTGGGAACATGAAGGAATCAAATAAGAATAAAAGAAATCAGTTATGGGACTTCAGAGCAGTGGGCGAGAAGAAACCATAGTAGCAGTAGCAATGAGAATAATAAAAAATACAAAAATAGATTATATAATCATGTAATAAGGGGAAAAGATCGTTACCAGAGTTAACTAATATTAATCACTGTTTAGTATGAGTTTCCTGATTGCGACAAATTCAGAAAATCAAAGTACAATTGGAGTTCTTTGTGTGTTGATAAAAGTAAGTGTAGGCTGAATGTCTAATCTGTTCAATGTATGCTTATGTCGCTGGTTAGGGTCCGGGGACCTATCAAGTGACACGTCATTTGAGAATGAGGCGTTAACCAGATAATTTTTACTGGTTGTCATCAACTGGACTGTAATGATTACATTCTAAGTATGGAAGAAACACTTAGAGTGCTACAATAATATCAATAATAATTATAACTAATAATAATAATTAATAATTACAATAACAGCGCTTTGTGCGTCGGTGGTATAGCGGTTAGCACGCTCGCCGACCATGCACATGGTCCGGGGTTCGATCCCCGGCCGGCGCACTCCTTTACCTCACTGAGCCACAAATAATGCTGGTAAAGAGGAAAGGTTGGGCATGGGGCTAGCGACCCCATCCTGTAAAAATTAAACACTGCTACAGAAACTTCAAGCCACTAGCTTGGAGCCCTATGTTCCACTGGGAACGTGAAGGAAAAAAAACAATAACAGCCAGTTATGCATAGAATAACATATTACTTATAGGGTGATAAAATAAATGGTGTGAAAAACGTGATAGGTTGAATTCAGTTACAGAATAATGTGAAATGAGAGACAATGAGATGGTATGCTGCACAAGAGAGAGCTAAAATAAAGCAAGACGTATTTTATTTTCAGGGTTTACATTAAACGGCTACTGAAGAATAGGATCAGATGTGTAGAACAGAAGATCTTCTGTAATACCTGGAATATAGCCATCAAATTTATAACTGAAGTAGAAATCGAAGAGATAATCTCATTTGCGGAAGTCCGACTAACAAAAAAGACTGGTGGAACTCTGAAAATATTGGAAAGCCTATGTGGAATGACCAACTGACAGACTTTTACAGTTGAGTACCCATCAATCGCAAGTGAAACCTGATTATATCTCTGGTGACAAATATCTACAAAATCTCTAGTCCTAAATCAGTAGGAGAAGAGATCACTCTTTTGAAGAAAACACAACTTGAGAATGGCTATTTATAATGCTTAATAGATAAACAAATAAAGCCGAAAACTAACAAAGAACAACCCAGCTGTGTGGCGAAGAGAATACTATGCATGAATTTGGTGTTGAAAGACTACCTTCTGACCAACATCTTAAGAGAAGAATACCTTATGTCTTGAAAAGAACTCTCTCCGCTGCTATATTATGAATAGTATTCTCCAGCCATCCATTGTTCTTCAACAACTTAAAAGATAAAAATCGTATTTGACCGCTTCTGTGTGTATTACTAATTCACTTGCTAATGTGGATAGGGATATATAGGTCGTTCGGTGCATGTTTTATCATAAATAGTCGGAGAACATTAGTCAGCTTGGCTACGAAAAGGTAACAGTGGATCAATAAGTGGTGCTATTTCAACAACAAAAGGCAAGAGATCGTTTATTAGGGAAATTTAGTAAGTCTCTCCGAACGTTCAGTCTCAGCGCTGCTAATTCACGTTGAAACTCTCAGATTTTTTGCTCGTATTTGTTTGGTTTGGGTTGCTCTATAGCGGCTGCAGTTGTGCTCAGCAGCTGTCTGGTCACCTTTGCCAGCTCACTAATATCCATCGGCTGCACAGTTTTAACCAGTTGTAATCGCTGAGAAATGTGGTCTGGGAAACTCTCGGCGAACTGGGAACTCAGCAAGGCGCCTCTGATTCCTCATCCAAATTGGGAAGCGCACGTCGAATTAGATTCGTCAATTTCACCGCGAACACTGAAGGGTCTCCATCAAGTCCCAGCTTCATTGAACGGAACTGCTGCATTGCCAGCTGTCTGTCTGATGCGCTGCCGAACTCCGACACCAATCGTTCAAACAACATCTTCCAAGATGCTGTGCCATCTGACCTCTCTACGCTGTCATATACCGCCTTCTCTCGGCCTCTCAACAGCGTCCGCAGCACAACCGCCTTCGCCTGACACCCAGCAATTCAGCAACGGCCTCGAAGTCACGTAAGGAGCTCCGTATGTCTCCTTCTTCAAACGCAGTTGGCCATGGGATCTTCATTGTTCGGAGGCAGCGACAACAATTGTAACAAGTGAGGCAAGAGTTAGGCAGCAGATCGTATATTAAGGAAATCAACACGTATTTATATATTTTCATGTACATTATTATAACTTATTGAAACAAACAAACAGTCTTCTGATTAGTTGTTTCTCACAGAAAGTTCACCTTGCATCCCTTTGTAACTGTTTCTTGAATGTCAGGCCATCTACGTGTTAATTGTATCTGCCTACGGAAAGTCTGCTGTGATTGGTTGTTGAATCAATCTTGTTCATATTTTCTCACGACCAATATTAGCGACATAAACACTGACGTAAATTATTGTCTATCATTGGCTATCAGCCTGGTCTCACCACGCTATAACTGAACATATACTTAACACTGGTCACTCAATATGCAAGCACAATTCATTCAGAGTCATCTACCAAATCAAGAAAGCCTTCCGTAAACAGTATGCTTCCGCAAACTCCGCATTTTCGACATCTTACAGATGCAGACAGAAAACCCAGATTTACCTACAAAGGGGAAACTTCTCCACCCCTCCTTCTACCTTGAGCATAATTCCAATTCCTAATAATTTCTTAGTAATGCTTGTTTTATTTTGAATTTTTTGACATCTTAGTAACATCTTTTTCTTCACCAACCCTTTTTTAACTCCTTCTACTAGCTACACATTTTGCTATTTCATCTTCCAACGGATTATTTTATAATTTTCCTGCAAATATGCTCACAAATATTAGACTAGTGGAAATCCCATAGGGATCTGTTCTCTTTATTCTTCCAGTTTATATACTTTTTGAAATTCGTAGATGCAGTTGAAGGTAACATACAGTGGGAGTTTGCTCCCTTTTGGTTGTCTTAAATAACTGTTGATTTGATGCACACATACAGGTCTGGTGACGAAACATGTTCCAATCAGAAAAGGCATTCAGTCTGCACATTGTTCTTCCAGGAATATAACCATCTGTTAAAGCAGGCTGTAAAATGCCAGTGTTCTTCAGTATGTTGACATTCACCTTTTCCACACTATGTCTAATGTTGAAATTTTGTAGATAACTATTGTCATGCACACACAAAATCACACACAATCGAAGACCTGCAAGCGAAAACCGACAAACTGGTCAAGGAAGCAGTCGGCGAAGACAGGACTCCATGTGAATATAGACAAGAAAGAGGTTATGAAAGTAACCAACCAACAACAAAACAGCAGCAGCATACAGCAACAATCACCATCAACAGGAGGGATTTGAAAGAGGTTACTTCTTCAATTCACTTATCTAGCATTGAGCATTGTCTCAACTACAGGAAGTCGGAACGGACGAGGATGTCAAATCGAGCGAGAATCGGGAAGGCGAGAAACACACACATTCATCAACCTGATACCAATCTGGAAATCTTCGTCACTCAGCCAGCATCAACAACAAAATTCAGTCGGATTTTCAATACAAAGACAAGTCAGTCATTTCTTCTATATGGATCAGAAACTTGGCGAGCTGATCACAAAGAATATTTCCAACAGGCCATTGCAGACCATACCTTTATCAACAACAACTGTCTTTGCTGGAACTATACTGACGAACAGATTGACGGGCCGGAAAGAATCACCAACAAGAAACTATTGGCACTAACAAACCAAACAAGAACCAACCAATCGCCAACCAACAAATATGCAGGAGAAAGTGGATTGAGATGGATCGGACACTCCCTCGCTGAAGACACCGCTGGGTGACATCGCGCGCGCGTCAGGCCATCGCTCTATTGGAACCAGACCGAAAGGGAAGCGACGTCAGTGCTAGAGTGACATGGAGGAGATCGTGTGAAGAGATGTTGAACAGTATGGACTAACATGGATGCAGGTGAAAAGTACAGCAAAAGACAGAAGCAAGTAGAGACGTGCAGTTGAAACCCTATGTTCCACTAAGAACCCAAGGGAAAAATAATAAATAAATAATCTGTAACCTAGGAGTGCACTCATTAGATTATAATTTGATAGGATACTTTTTGACTACTGAACAAAAATTAAGTAGGCAATTTGAAATTCGTGAATTATAAAAATTTCATACATTTGGTTCCCTTGATAAATTTCGATTAAGAAAGGAAGACGAAATTTGCAGCATAAAATGATATCATTCTATTTCACAGGTTCTCATCAGCTGCAGACTACCTCAAATTTCAGTGGTTTTATAGATGATAATAACATACTTTAATGTTCGAGTGGTGGTAGAAAAGAGATATTATAAAATTGACGCATCTAAATGAAAGTATTACAATGTTTTTAGTTTAAGTTTTCATCATCAATTTATACGCTTTTAAAGTTGAAAAGAGGGGAGCGTATAAATTGATGATGAAAACTTAAACTAAAAACATTGTAATACTTTCATTTAGATGCGTCAATTTTATAATATCTCTTTTCTACCACCACTCGAACATTAAAGTATGTTATTATCATATATAAACCATTGAAATTTGAGGTAGTCTGCAGCTGATGAGAACCTGTGAAATAGAATGATATCATTTTATGCTGCAAATTTCGTCTTCCTTTCTTTATAAAAATTTCTTAGTCCATGAGTGCATAGAACCGCTAAAATTCGTGGTTTATTTAAATTGCTTCTTTTCACCTTGGGTACAACATCCACATGATTTGTATCAAAAGGTTTTGCATATGAATTCAGTTTATATTATATTGATCGAGGTGTTATAGATACCTTTCCTTAGGTATCTTCAACGGCTTATGTCAATTCACATGCAGCTGAAGAAGCGAATGCATTTGAAGACAGAACAAAAGGGGTATCTGAGAAACACACAACATCTCGAATTAATGCAAGATGAAGTCTGTTGAAGTTCACAGAAACTTACTCTATCAAACAGGTACAACATTGATCGTGTGTCAGAACGAAGCTGTAGTAATAGAAGACAAGGGCAAGGCAACAGATAGTTTATTAAGGAAATCAACACACATTTATATAATTTCATGTACATTATTATAGATTATTTAAGAAAAAAACACAGTTTCTCATTGAAAGCTAACCATGCATCTCTTTGTGACGGTTTCTTGAATGTCAGATCATCTATATGTTAATTGTATCCCCCAAGGCAAAGTCTTTGTTTTCATTTTTCTCACGACCAATATTGGGGACATAAACATAGACGTAAATTACTGTCCACCAATTTTGGCTAACAACCAGCTCTCACCACAACAGTAAGTCTCCTGCTACCTTAACAGCTCTATCTTTGTTCCTGATTGATTACATATTCTTTCGTTAGATGTAAACGCTAATTTATTCGCAGGATTACACAGTCAAATCATCATTTATCATACGCCCACTTAATATTTCTGATATCTCACCAAATGAGGACAAATCACAGTGAATATTTCACAATTTATCTTTTTATTTGTAATTTTTTAATGACCTATATAATATTATGATTTATGCGCCTTAATATATTGTTGCTATGCTCACTCCTCACATATTCTTTTTTACATGTGAAATTTTGCCGGCATTACATATATAAGTAGAGCTATACATCTTCTAACTTACTAGCTTTAGATTACCATTCATCTATATAGCATGATCGTATTTAGTTGTTGCTCAGCATTTTATATTCAACGAACTAAACGGTATGTAAAAATTGCAGTTTTGATAATTTTACCTTTCATTTTATTTAGGTTGTGAACAGTTGACAAGATACCACCCGGCACAATCAAATAGATTCTATTATTTTCTTTACTCCAAGCTATAACCGATTAGCTCAAACCAGTTTTACTGTCTAATTATATGTCGTTATTGAACTGAAAGAGAATAAGTTGTTTTGTTTTGAAGAGTTGGGTTCTACATACGCTTTCGACATTTATATGTTTCGTAATGTACATAATTTGGTGTTATTTATCTGTAAAGACAGCCATCGCTTTCGGATATGACTCAGAATGTTATTATTAATATTACTCCCCTGGGTTCCGAGTGTGACAAATGCCTTCAGCAGGATATGTCAATTTCAACCCATTCTCTGAAGTCCTCTTCAGCTGGCCTCATGATTGCCTGTGGACTCTCGAATCCTTCTCACAGGATCTCTTCTATGTCACCCCCATCAACGTCCAACTGATCGCTTCTCATTGAGTTTCTGCTCAATGGTATTCCTGGCACACGATATCACCTGACGTTGTCCTCAGAGTTTGTCCCATTCAATCCCATTTTCTTCACCGTATTTGTTGAGCAGTAGGTACTTGACTTATTCGTTCACAGAGTTTCTTGTTGTTTACATTTTCTAGCCCACCAGTATGAGTTAGTGAAGAAATCTATAGATAAAGTTTGCAGTGGCCTGTTGGAGATGCGATTCGTGAGTTGAGCGGCAAGTTTCTGAACCTTGTGGAAGAACTCAGTGATTGACTTCACAATGATGTGGAATCTAATTCAGGAGTAGGACAATCCCACATATCCATAATCACCAGTGATATTTCTATTTGTGATGAACTGGATAATGCGACAGGCTTTGAGTAGAGATCAAGAAGACACGAGTAAGATAGGCCAATAAAAAGATTCTGGACGATCTACACTCTGCTTTGAATTATTTGTGATCTCATCCGTCTGTACAGCAAATTTGGTGCAGAGAACAACGAATAATTCAAAATCATCCATGTGATCTGAAACTTTAAGTATTATTATTTCAAGACCTGAATGATTTGATTGATTAGTTTTAGTGTCACATTTATCCGAAGATCTACAGGCAAAAAAAATTTTCTCTAGGCTCTTTATGCAGGTAATATCTAATCAATATGTTTTACACAATCTTCACATAATCCGTGTGCAAATAAGAAAACTGAACAGACAGCTGGCATATTGTGTCCCTGTTTCTATTCCAGCTGTCCACATCGATTGGATTTACTCTCAAGAAACTTCAATACCAGACCTCAAAAATTCCTGTATTTGTATACAGTTCACATAAAACTACGTGTCAACGTTGCATCATAAAACTCACTAAAGTAAGCTTAAATAATTGAGAAACGTTTTAATAGGTCAGTTTCCACATAGGTTGAATGAGTGAATGTATTGAAGAATAGGAAGGCGGAAGAATGACTGACATGAAAGTCTAATAACCCTGAATATTGTATCATGCATCATATAATTGCTATGGAAAAACTTATATACATATTCGTGAATGGAATCTTGGAATTATTGAAAAAGAAGACTTCAAAATATTTGCACAAAGTTATTCATCGTAAAGGAGTTTATGAGATGCGTATTTTCAAATGTTAGATTTTGGAGACTTCAATATACATATTCAGGTTTGCTCACAGACTGATAGCAATTAGAGAGACAGCGAAAACAAGGTCGCAATAGACAGTTGCCTTTTCCTGACTCAAACATATTCAGCCAAATCCACTCATGACTCCAGTGATAGTGGTCAAATCAAAGATTATTTCGCTTAGAGCTAGTGCGTCGAAAATTCAGTCACTGGGATGAAATCCAATGGCCTATAAATTTCAACTTCCACCCAAAATACGGTGATGGATGCGGATTAATGAAGATTTGCAAACTAAAAAGAAACGGCTCTCCAGGAAACAAGCATAATCAGCGGCACTCTAAATGATATTCGTTCGTGAAAAACTTGAAATTCATGTTTGTTATGCATGTGAAAATTTAGTACTGCGGACCAAAAAAAGAAAACGTCATCAATTCAAGCAACACTTGTAAGAGGACCAACAACAGTGACCATTTAAAAATTAGTAAAACGACTGTTGACACTCCTGCCTTTCAAACAGGAATTCCGTCAAATTCGTGATGGAATTTGACGTAAAGCAAACATATAATCATGATGATTCGCCTTCCAGAACACAGTTCTCCAACAGTCTGCGGTTTCCTCAAAATCGACAGCAAACAACATTTAAAATAACTAAAAGCCGGTGAAAGAGAATAGTGATTACACTGTACCACATAATAAGTAGACGAACATAAGCCAAACACTCACAAGTCCAAGGATCTAGTTCCAGGATATAGTGGGATTAATGCGGGAGCAGTTCTGAGAACTATGCGCTGATAGTTCAATGGTAAGATGCTCTACAACCAAACATGTGGTTCTGGTTTGACTCCTGACTGACACACAACTTAACCTGGCTTATATGGTAGCAAGCCCGGTAATAAGCAAAGGTCTGTTGCAAGACTAACAACACGACCGCCTTAAAAATCCACACCGCTACTGAAACTTCATACCTCAAGACTGCAATTCAATGTTCCACTCGAAACACAAAGGAATGAACAGTAAACTGATGAAAATCATATTTCTAAGAAACAGATCCTCATCAGCCCCAGGAGCATCCTGTTTCATCAACATGCAGTCAAATCAGCTACTGTCACGACCACCACGATGATGCCTTCAGTTTCATCTTGATCAAATTATAAAAGTACATTGTCCGTGACACCAGTTTACAAAACTGTCCACTCGTTATTCACTTCAGTATTCAGTATACGCTATGCTGAAAACTATACATCATTTATTACAGAATACAACTTTCAATAATCGTAACTTGTAAATTACAATTAACTTGAAGTTTCTGTACCAACGGGAGGTCATAAAATAGGCTATTATGTAAATTATAGTCTGATAAGGTCATTTTTCTGCTTGTTAAGGACACAAATGACAAAGTGACCGGTTCAGGACAAATTTCATAAGAACACCGCCGATATAGACTCATAGTTGTAAAAAGCGATGAACTGTTTTGCGTTCACTAATGTCTACTCGCTTTATTAAAGTTAAAACTACTGAAAAGAAATTAAGAAAATAGTAAAAAAACGCTTACCGGCGATCCACAGTCCAGTTTTCAAAAAGAAATCATGGAGGCATTTCGACTTTGAAAGGAAAACACGCACATTTCAAAGAAGGGGAGTCAATATTTTCACGCTCCTGATCGGTATTATTATGCCTAGTGATGCCTGTATTCTGCTTTTATGCGCTGAAAATATCAGATAAAGCTGTTGAAACAGGAGTATCCATGCAAATCGGTAGGGATCATTATTATTATTATTATCATCATTCACCTAAGTGTCGAGTGGAACCAAGGGTTGCAACAGCACACCACCATTTCATCCTGCTCTGAATCCACGATTATCTATACGCCTTCATCTCCTTCTCACACGATCCTTCTCTCGCTCTCTCGCCATCTTTGAAACCACACTGAACTCATCTCATCATTTCACATTTGGGTGCTAATCTAAAGAATGGGGATTAATTTCACTTAACAGCCTTTTCAACCTGTGTCCAATGCGATTCCATTATCTTCGGAATATTTCTCAACCGACAAGTAACCAGTTGGTTCGTCACCTGAGTTTAGTGTGACGAATGTTTTCTCACCGTCTGCTCCTCAAAATCGAGTCAAAGAAAGCAGCTGTTGATAAAAGTCTACAGTAGTCTGCTTCTTGTGACATAAACGACAAGTGTCTGAACTACACAGAAGCACTTATTTGACAATATTACAGACCAATTTTTAAAATACGTTCTCTGTTATACCGAGGGACTAATATTTCATTGATCTAGAATACAAACTACTCAGAATGTAAATGTAAATCCATTTTGTTATCTGAAATGCAAATAAGGCAATAAGGCTGTTGCAACCCTTGGTTCCACTCGACACTTAGGTGAATGATGATAATAATAATAATAATGATCCCTACCGATTTGCATGGATACTCCTGTTTCAACAGCTTTATCTGATATTTTCAGCGCATAAAAGCAGAATACAGGCATCACTAGGCATAATAATACCGATCAGGAGCGTGAAAATATTGACTCCCCTTCTTTGAAATGTGCGTGTTTTCCTTTCAAAGTCGAAATGCCTCCATGATTTCTTTTTGAAAACTGGACTGTGGATCGCCGGTAAGCGTTTTTTTACTATTTTCTTAATTTCTTTTCAGTAGTTTTAACTTTAATAAAGCGAGTAGACATTAGTGAACGCAAAACAGTTCATCGCTTTTTACAACTATGAGTCTATATCGGCGGTGTTCTTATGCAACAGCCTTATTGCCTTATTTGCATTTCAGATAACAAAATGGATTTACATTTACATTCTGAGTAGTTTGTATTCTAGATCAATGAAATATTAGTCCCTCGGTATAACAGAGAACGTATTTTAAAAATTAGTCTGTAATATTGTCAAATAAGTGCTTCTGTGTAGTTCAGACACTTGTCGTTTATGTCACAAGAAGCAGACTACTGTAGACTTTTATCAACAGCTGCTTTCTTTGACTCGATTTTGAGGAGCAGACGGTGAGAAAACATTCGTCACACTAAACTCAGGTGACGAACCAACTGGTTACTTGTCGGTTGAGAAATATTCCGAAGATAATGGAATCGCATTGGACACAGGTTGAAAAGGCTGTTAAGTGAAATTAATCCCCATTCTTTAGATTAGCACCCAAATGTGAAATGATGAGATGAGTTCAGTGTGGTTTCAAAGATGGCGAGAGAGCGAGAGAAGGATCGTGTGAGAAGGAGATGAAGGCGTATAGATAATCGTGGATTCAGAGCAGGATGAAATGGTGGTGTGCTGTTGCAACCCTTGGTTCCACTCGACACTTAGGTGAATGATGATAATAATAATAATAATGATCCCTACCGATTTGCATGGATACTCCTGTTTCAACAGCTTTATCTGATATTTTCAGCGCATAAAAGCAGAATACAGGCATCACTAGGCATAATAATACCGATCAGGAGCGTGAAAATATTGACTCCCCTTCTTTGAAATGTGCGTGTTTTCCTTTCAAAGTCGAAATGCCTCCATGATTTCTTTTTGAAAACTGGACTGTGGATCGCCGGTAAGCGTTTTTTTACTATTTTCTTAATTTCTTTTCAGTAGTTTTAACTTTAATAAAGCGAGTAGACATTAGTGAACGCAAAACAGTTCATCGCTTTTTACAACTATGAGTCTATATCGGCGGTGTTCTTATGCAACAGCCTTATTGCCTTATTTGCATTTCAGATAACAAAATGGATTTACATTTACATTCTGAGTAGTTTGTATTCTAGATCAATGAAATATTAGTCCCTCGGTATAACAGAGAACGTATTTTAAAAATTAGTCTGTAATATTGTCAAATAAGTGCTTCTGTGTAGTTCAGACACTTGTCGTTTATGTCACAAGAAGCAGACTACTGTAGACTTTTATCAACAGCTGCTTTCTTTGACTCGATTTTGAGGAGCAGACGGTGAGAAAACATTCGTCACACTAAACTCAGGTGACGAACCAACTGGTTACTTGTCGGTTGAGAAATATTCCGAAGATAATGGAATCGCATTGGACACAGGTTGAAAAGGCTGTTAAGTGAAATTAATCCCCATTCTTTAGATTAGCACCCAAATGTGAAATGATGAGATGAGTTCAGTGTGGTTTCAAAGATGGCGAGAGAGCGAGAGAAGGATCGTGTGAGAAGGAGATGAAGGCGTATAGATAATCGTGGATTCAGAGCAGGATGAAATGGTGGTGTGCTGTTGCAACCCTTGGTTCCACTCGACACTTAGGTGAATGATGATAATAATAATAATAATGATCCCTACCGATTTGCATGGATACTCCTGTTTCAACAGCTTTATCTGATATTTTCAGCGCATAAAAGCAGAATACAGGCATCACTAAGCATAATAATACCGATCAGGAGCGTGAAAATATTGACTCCCCTTCTTTGAAATGTGCGTGTTTTCCTTTCAAAGTCGAAATGCCTCCATGATTTCTTTTTGAAAACTGGACTGTGGATCGCCGGTAAGCGTTTTTTTACTATTTTCTTAATTTCTTTTCAGTAGTTTTAACTTTAATAAAGCGAGTAGACATTAGTGAACGCAAAACAGTTCATCGCTTTTTACAACTATGAGTCTATATCGGCGGTGTTCTTATGAAATTTGTCCTGAACCGGTCACTTTGTCATTTGTGTCCTTAACAAGCAGAAAAATGACCTTATCAGACTATAATTTACATAATAGCCTATTTTATGACCTCCCGTTGGTACAGAAACTTCAAGTTAATTGTAATTTACAAGTTACGATTATTGAAAGTTGTATTCTGTAATAAATGATGTATAGTTTTCAGCATAGCGTATACTGAATACTGAAGTGAATAACGAGTGGACAGTTTTGTAAACTGGTGTCACGGACAATGTACTTTTATAATTTGATCAAGATGAAACTGAAGGCATCATCGTGGTGGTCCTGACAGTAGCTGATTTGACTGCATGTTGATGAAACAGGATGCTCCTGGGGCTGATGAGGATCTGTTTCTTAGAAATATGATTTTCATTAGTTTACTGTTCATTCCTTTGTGTTTCGAGTGGAACATTGAATTGCAGTCTTGAGGTATGAAGTTTCAGTAGCGGTGTGGATTTTTAAGGCGGTCGTGTTGTTAGTCTTGCAACAGACCTTTGCTTATTACCGGGCTTGCTACCATATAAGCCAGGTTAAGTTGTGTGTCAGTCAGGAGTCAAACCAGAACCACATGTTTGGTTGTAGAGCATCTTACCATTGAACTATCAGCGCATAGTTCTCAGAACTGCTCCCGCATTAATCCCACTATATCCTGGAACTAGATCCTTGGACTTGTGAGTGTTTGGCTTATTTTCGTCTACTTATTATGTGGTACAGTGTAATCACTATTCTCTTTCACCGGCTTTTAGTTATTTTAAATGTTGTTTGCTGTCGATTTTGAGGAAACCGCAGACTGTTGGAGAACTGTGTTCTGGAAGGCGAATCATCATGATTATATGTTTGCTTTACGTCAAATTCCATCACGAATTTGACGGAATTCCTGTTTGAAAGGCAGGAGTGTCAACAGTCGTTTTACTAATTTTTAAATGGTCACTGTTGTTGGTCCTCTTACAAGTGTTGCTTGAATTGATGACGTTTTCTTTTTTTGGTCCGCAGTACTAAATTTTCACATGCATAACAAACATGAATTTCAAGTTTTTCACGAACGAATATCATTTAGAGTGCCGCTGATTATGCTTGTTTCCTGGAGAGCCGTTTCTTTTTAGTTTGCAAATCTTCATTAATCCGCATCCATAACCGTATTTTGGGTGGAAGTTGAAATTTATAGGCCATTGGATTTCATCCCAGTGACTGAATTTTTGACGCACTAGCTCTAAGCGAAATAATCTTTGATTTGACCACTATCACTGGAGTCATGAGTGGATTTGGCTGAATATGTTTGAGTCAGGAAAAGGCAACTGTCTATTGCGACCTTGTTTTCGCTGTCTCTCTAATTGCTATCAGTCTGTGAGCAAACCTGAATATGTATATTGAAGTCTCCAAAATCTAACATTTGAAAATACGCATCTCATAAACTCCTTTACGATGAATAACTTTGTGCAAATATTTTGAAGTCTTCTTTTTCAATAATTCCAAGATTCCATTCACGAATATGTATATAAGTTTTTCCATAGCAATTATATGATGCATGATACAATATTCAGGGTTATTAGACTTTCATGTCAGTCATTCTTCCGCCTTCCTATTCTTCAATACATTCACTCATTCAACCTATGTGGAAACTGACCTATTAAAACGTTTCTCAATTATTTAAGCTTACTTTAGTGAGTTTTATGATGCAACGTTGACACGTAGTTTTATGTGAACTGTATACAAATACAGGAATTTTTGAGGTCTGGTATTGAAGTTTCTTGAGAGTAAATCCAATCGATGTGGACAGCTGGAATAGAAACAGGGACACAATATGCCAGCTGTCTGTTCAGTTTTCTTATTTGCACACGGATTATGTGAAGATTGTGTAAAACATATTGATTAGATATTACCTGCATAAAGAGCCTAGATAATTTTGATTTTGAAAAATATGTATGCGGTTTTTATTTGAGTTTCTTTTTAGATTGACTGGATTCAGTTGCTGCAATTGAGGACTGATCAGAAATTTTTTTATTTGATGATGAATAAGAATCTAGTAACTTGGTTCCAGTTTGTGGTTTGTGCCATGAACTTTAATATGAATAATGAAATTTTAAGGGTAAAATAGTGAACTGTAAACCAGTGTGAGACTGAAATTAGGAGCTTATACACTCACTAGAACCCTCTCTCCTCAGTAATTCTTATAAATTCACTAGCATGGTTGGAACTTCAAGAAAGTTTTTGCTTACGACTGAGAACTGCTCATATATTCGCTTTTTTCACATTATTCTTCTTCTGAGTAGAATACAGAGATTTCATTCGGAAGTTTACTGCTGTATTTATGGGATTTGGTTGGTAGTCAACAAGCCAACTTTGCTTCCTTCTTCAGATCTTTCTACTGACTAGGCAAGATTCATGAGTGCATCAACCGAGAATCGAATTCGGATCTTAAGAGTGGCCGCAAAACATTTCTATCAGTGAAATATGAATGGATAAGCATACACATGATAGCTTGAGGGAAATTCTTCAATTTAGATAATTTTATGAAGTCCAAAACATGAAAAGATTTATGCAAGATTCGATTAGACTATGAATTATAAATTTATTCTTCATTTACTTTATGTGGTCCTCATACATACTAGACTTGTGTTGATAGTGTTGGTTAGCAGAGGTGAATTTATTTGATCCTCCCCCCCTCATCATCATCAGGTTGAAATGATCTCTTTATGAAAAGTTTCTTATGAATTTCAAATACTTGCTGAACAAATTTACCATTTTTTCAACAGTTGATTTGATTTTTCAAGTTTTCTCATGGATTGATATCAGTTAGATTACTATTGAAAACCAGCTGTGAGTACTGGACAGCTGCTGTTTCATCCTAGTTTGGGACTCGATTGGCGATGAAATCTCAGCACGGATCCAAAAAGGTCGAGCTGCTTTCGCTGACTTACATCATCCCTGGCGTAGGCGTGACATCCGGTTATCAACCAAGGGACGTGTGTACTGCTCATCAGTTCGCTCCGTCCTTGTCTATGGCTCTAAGACATGGCCAATACGAGTTGAAGACATGAAAAGGTTGACTGCTTTCGACCATAGATGTCTGCGATCTCTGTCTCACGTTAGATGGTTTATTAAGGTAAGTAATGTCGACGTTAGGCGTAGAGTGTTGGGCAAAGAGGGAAAATCAATCGACGAGGCTATAAAGTTACATAGACTGAGATGGCTAGGTCACGTGCTGCGCATGCCTAACCACCGCCTCCCTCGACGGGCATCGCTAGCTGATATAGGTGAAGGTTGGAAAATAGCCAGTGGTGGCCAAACAAAACATGGCCTTATTAATCCATGAAATCCTTGACAGTTAAACTGATTCAGGTAGGGAGATGCAGACTCCCGGGTTGGGGCCCTCGGGACTGACTCTAGGAATCAATGGCTGGAGACAATAGGTGACATGGCTCAAAATCGTTGTCAATGGCCAGTGCAGATGTATTCAGTCTCTGTAATCTTTCATATTCCTTTCTACCATTACCCATTCTGTTTCACTCTTATACTTGTCAAACTCTGTTGATTCTCTTCACTCATCTTCTTGTCTACCTCTGTGTGCTATTTGGAACCTGGCAACTCGAACTGCTGCACTTTGGTTCCAAGTTCTATGTTGAATCCAGACTGACAGTTTGGGACTCATTGGCACGGGACGCATCCACCGTCATGACTCTCATGTAACCGGGCGAGCTCGTTTATCATTCGGCCACTGGGACCTAATTCAATGTCCCATGAATTCTCGTAATGCATTTAACGCGACCACCAACCAACGTCACAATGGGAAAATAGTATACGAGCTTGTCTTTTAACCCGAAGGTCCGGTATTCAAAACCCGGTGGGTGCATACTGCCGAAGAGTTCCGAACTAGGGTAAAACAGCATTCGAATACTCCCTGGTTTTCAATGATTCTCTAACTGATATCAGTCCATGGTCAAAATCAGTATTTTACTATCCTCAATTTATTTATATGAACACGTAATATGTTATTTATTGTTATCACTAAAGTACCTATAAACATTGTGATGTGGTTTTGTTCTCTGAGCTGGATGGTTAGTTTGCGAAGCTTTCATCACCTTACTGGGTGACATCTTCAGCGCATACTTCAATTTGAAGTGAGCTTTTAGATTTCTCCACGTGTTTATTAATCATCTCTCCTGCTGATCTTGGATATGATTGGTTGTTTGTGTGTGTTTTCACACCTTCTAGGTTACTTGTATTGGAACTGATTGTTTCTTTGACTTGAACTTTGACCCTTTGAGTGTGAAGTTCAAGTCAAAGAAACAATCAGTTCCAATACAAGTAACCTAGAAGGTGTGAAACACACACAAACAACCAATCACTACGTTGAAGGTCACCAGGAGAGATATTGATAAACTCTGGAGAAATAAGAGCTCACTTCAACGAATTGAAGTATGCGCTGAAGATGTCACCCAGTAGGTGATGAAGCTTCGCAAACTAACCATCCAGCCAGAAACAAAACCACATCAAAATCATCCACCTGAGCTACAAACTTCTCTATCATACCTATAAACATTGTAAATCTCACTAAGTTTCCGTTTGACGTTTTTTAATAGGATCAGGTAGAAACTGTTTACTTATAAGTTTTTGGAATCTCTATTTCACGTAGGTTTCTACTGCTTTCTGTATCATAGTCTGCACATTTTATTATGTTAACACAATCATGAGACATACTTAATCATTTTATGTAATCTAAGTAATAATAATAATCACCTTATTCTGAGCAGTATTATATAATCTGCAATATTTTCACCAGTAGTTATTCTACAATAGTTTCTCTTTGTTCCAAATCTTCAAATAAAATAGTAACTGACAGTAAACTGCGTGACATACTGTTGTCTCCTCTGGAGCGAGGACCAATCAATCTTCTTTTAATATTTCTTCTTTGCCTCCATTGAGAAATACAGAATATCTACTTGAAAGACAATTTTAATAGGTGTAGAAGTGTAGACTTTTGAACTAATGACATGATATTTATTATTATTATATCCTTTAATTCCTAGAGGAACATAGGGCTTCAGCTGAGCGTCTCCATTGCCTTCGGTTTTCTACCAACGTTTTCACCCCTGTCCAAGTCTGCCCACATACTTTCATCTCCTCTTCACATCACCTCCTCCAAGTCACCTTCACACTGACGACCAACTCGCCGCTTCCCTTTGGGCTTCCACTCGAGCGATGGCTTGTCTAGTGATGTCACTTGATGGTTTCCTCAGTGTATGGCCAGCCAATCCATCTCCATTTCTTCCTGCCTAATTGTTTCACAATCGGTTACTGATGAGTTGGTTCGCTCGTTGCCAGAGATCCGTGTTGCTGATCTTTTCTGGCCAGCCGTCTGATCTTGAGACAGCTAGCTGTTAATGAAGGTCTGTAGTTTGTTTGAGATGCTCTTTATGACGCGCAGTGCAAGTCTCTGATCCGTGTGGTAAGTAGCACTGACTTCACATTGGATTTAAAAATCCGGATCTTATTTTCACTTCCATGCTGAGTGCTGTTGACTTTCACACAGACTTAAGAGTAATGACATGATATTAGCTGAATAATTAAAGACTGCATATGATTACTTTTACTTCTCAGTCAGTGGTAATTTGTACTTAAAGTCTCAGGTACAGTTATTTCATGCACTGAGAAACATTGCCACTTACGAATTTCTCTTTTTTCTGAAATTCAGTGGGATATTGTTAGTAAACATATTGTAGATATTTTTTAATATTCACAAGAGGCGGGAACATCATCACTAGTCATCTTTTAGTAGATTAAAACAAATTGAATACGATAAAATATGTACAACATACTGATGAAGTAAATGCATAGACCAAGTTTCATACAGGTCACTACCGTAATTAAATGAAATAGATTTCCCTTAACACTGTTGTCTATTCTGTGAATGAACGGATTTTGTTAAGTAGTTATTCTTTGGTGTATATTTGATTTCTTTCTTTCAATTATGTATTTTTATCGTGTTAGCTTCTCAAGTATTGCTTTTGTAGAGATTTTGTTTGGTTGGATGGAGGATTTCGTCATGAGCTGACATCAGTTATCGAAACACTGTTAAATCTGGGAGTACTGGCCAGCTGTTTGATCCTAGTTTGGCACTTATCGGTAGTACGCACCCACCGTCAGAGTAAAATTCCAGGACTTTCACGTAACCGGGCGAGCTCGTATACCATTCAGCCACTTGATTCAATGGCCCTTGAATTCTAGCTCTCGGCGGAAGTTAATTTTCGTGTGCCATTAGATCTAGTCCCAGTGTCTCAAATGTCTAGGAGTTCGCCTTTTAACGAGATGGTCCTGTGCTCGAATCCTGGTTGGTGCTTACTGCCGAAGTGCTTGCTTCTCTTAAAAAGGGCAAAACCTTGACATTAATGATGAACAATAATACATATTACCTTTGCTCTGTAATAAGGCTTTTTGTAAATTAACGTTCAGCATCTTCCTCTGTTTTTCATATGTACTTCTTGTAGAGCTAATACTAAGTTTATTTCGGTCATGCTTGATGTATACGAAGTTTTAATACTAATTAGGTGGAAAACCATGTCTGTGACAAATGCTTGGTTAAAAATTTTATTCTGTTTTTAAATTCACTTGTACATGGATTGTCTGCTATGCAGGATACAGCTAAATTCAAGGCTGTTTCAATGATTGGCCAAAATATTTTCCCTTAAATGTCACTTTTTCAGTTTTTGAGCACAATTTTATGGCTTCACTGATGCCAATGTCATGCACCCTTCTGTTTGAATTTTGTACAAGTTTACCCAGAGAGATGTGAAATCTGATTTCTTTTACTAAACTAAATAAACTCCCATTTAGATTTTCCCATCGATTGAATGGACCAAAGCGCTTCGTCTAAGGTTGACATGTTAGCTCCCTGTGGAGATGCTTTAAAGATGTTTAGTCATGTAACTTGAAGTCAATTGGTTCGTGGCAACAAGCAGTGGAATCCATGAGAACGCGCATTTCTTCTCACTTGGGACTCGTCGACTGGATGTACCTGCGTTTGAAACTTTAAGTACTTGGTTTGAGCCTCAGCTGGAGCATCGTCACTCATCTCGGGATGCAGGTACATCCAGTTGACTAATCTCAAATAATCAACCAACTGACTTAAAGAAACTAATGTTATCAACTAATATTACAAACGATCATCGTCCATCCAAATTAACTATTTGAAAATAAACTTTTGCAGTTTGCAGATCACATAGTTCGTGGTGTAGTTTCATCACAGATTGCTTAAGAAACCGATGTTATTCAGCTAGCAAACAATATATGATCTGCTTGATACCGTGTGTTGCAGTTGCCAAAGCAAGCATAACTGAAAGATGTTATGAGCTGCTGAGTGATTGATATGTGAGTGAATTACTTCTGATGACTTCTACCCCTAATAGACGGTATGACTGTCCGGTGTTTAGATAATATCGGTCTGGCTATGCATCGTTACTGGTTGATGGGACAGCTGCTCACATCAACCAATCAGCAGTGTAGAACGCCATGCAGTATCATTCACTCTTCCCGCTGAAGTTTCTGACTCCAGGTAAAGTAGACTTCTGATTATGTCTTCCAAATTCCCAAAGCAAATGGTAAATTTGTGCGCGTCGGTGGCACAGCGGTTAGGACGCTAGCCTACCATGCACATGGTCCGGGATTCGATCCCTGGCCACAGACGCACTCCTTTACCTCGCCAAACCAATAATAGAACTGGCAAAGAGGGAAGGTTGCGCAAGAGGCTAGCAACCCTATCCCGTAAAAGTAAACACCACTGCTACCGAAACTTCGAGCCTCTAGCTTGAAGCCACCTTTTGTTCCACTGGGGGAACCTGACGGGATAAAATAAATTAGTGAATTTAAAGGCTGAATATCAATGAAAAAGTCATTGTCATGACATCTGTTTCGTGATGACTACACATTTCGTCTAGATACCGGCAGACTGTCGTAGATGTTCTGGACAATTGATCACGTGTTACCACTTCATAAATTATTTATTGTGAAAGCATTTATTCACCATTATTTATCCTTACTTAACGAGTAGTGTCTAATGCTAGCGTAACCTGGAGGATATTCTTTGACAGATCTTGGTAAATAATTTACTAAGGCTTGCAATAGCCCTCTCCAACACCTATTCTGTTAATACTACTTCTTCAACAAATCACTTCGAATTACATGGTTATACTAACAGTTTCATCCGGTAGCCCGAAATTTACATATTTGATTCCGTTCGCCTTATTATTATTATTGCTCCCTTGGGTTCCTAGTGGAACATAGGACTTCAACTGAACGTCTCCACTCGCCACTTCTGTCTTCCTTCTGCTGTACTTTTCACCTACATCCATGTTAGTCCATACTCTTTCAACTCCTCTTCACACGATCTACTCCATGTCACCCTTGCACTGAAGACCCACACGCCGCTTCCCTTTCGGCCTGGTTCCACTCGAGCAATGGCCTAACGCGCGTGCGATGTCACCCAGAGGCCTCCTCAGCGAGCGAGTGTCCAATCCATCTCAATCCACTTTTTCCTGCATATTTGTTGGGCGATTGGTTCTTGTTTTGTTTGTTAGTGCCCATAGTTTCGTGTTGGTGATTCTTTCCGGCCCAGCCATCTGATCTTCAGTATGGATCCAGCTAAGAAAGTTGTTGATAAAGGTCTGCAACAAGCTGTTGCTGGAAATATTCTTTGTGACCCGCCCGCGAAGTTTCTGATCCGTTCCGTATAGAAGAACTAACTGACTTGACGTTGTTTGTATTGAAAATCCGACCGGATTTTGTTGTTGATCCTGGCTGAGTGACGAAGATTTCCAGATTGATTTCAGGTTGATGAATGTGTGTGTTTCTCGCCTTCCCAATTCTCGCTCGATTTGACATCCTCGTCTGTTCCGACTTCCTGTAGTTGAGACAATGCTCAATGCTAGATAAGTGAATTGAAGAAGTAACCTCTTTCAAATCCCTCCCGTGGATGGTGATTGATGCTGGATGTTGGTGCTGTTGTTGTTGTTTGGTTATTTTCATGACCTCCGTCTTGTCTATATTCACGTGGAGTCCTGTCTTCGCCGACTGCTTCTTCGACCAGTTTGTCGGTTTTCGCTTGTAAGTCATCGATTTTGTGTGACATCAAACATAAATCATCCACGAGCGAAATCCAGGTCTTCTAGGTTCTTCACGTCGGTCCAGGATATTCCTAAATGTCTTCTTTGATTACTTAACAGGTGACCTACTTGTTGATTTAAGGTAACATACGTCGTTGGCGTCATTATACTTGTTTATTCAAACCGACTGGTATCCGTTATATGCTTAGATTTCGATGACCATTTCTCAATGAATAATCTCAAGGATCCCATATTTTCGGCATACGTTATTTTTCCTGATTCCATTGACATTTATATTTAACCAGGTGGATAGTGATTTTCTGAAGCCAACATTTTTGGAAACATTTTGCGAGAAGCAATGCACACAAAATTCGTTCAGTGTAAAGCATCCATAACCTTCTCTGGAAAACTAGTATACCAGTACCGCTTAGCATTCAGGCCTACAGTCTTCTTAAACAGGCGTCAAAGATGTACTAAACCACTGTACAATGCAGTATGACATTGTTTTTATTCTGCATACCTTTTCATCCAGTTTGAAAATATCACGAGTAGATGCAAAAATAATGAAAGTAAATCCCAAGGGAAATTCACAGTACGAATTTCATAGACTGTCGAAGAGAACTTCATCACAGATTACTTACAAAGACCAGATTTATCATTAGGCAAAGCACACCCCGAAATTACAATTGCACATCATCTGATTGATACTGGAAAGCATTTAGACAGCTTTAAATCACTTTCAACGATTTACAGGTAGCAGCATCTGACTTATTGCTGAAACAATGCTCAGACTAAATCTACGTACACAAAACAGACAACTGCAAGACTTTTAAAGCTTGGTGGTTACAGATTTCAAAGCAAAGATTATCTAAAATGTTATTACCAAATTTAGCCATCTAACATGGTTCTTTCTATCCAAATCCTACTATTGGACGAACGATACTCAACTATCGCTTTTAGAATTTCAACAATAGACAATGTTACATGTTGTCTGGAAGTACAAAGTCCGATTCCTGTTGTGACGATCCGTGTATATTCCTAATACGTTCTAAGAAGGAATTAAACGCTTTGCAATATTTCCTAATTTTCGATAGCTCCCTAGTCAAATTCATTACTTCAAGTCATCGAAACAGAAATGCTGAAATGTGATGAAAAATAATCATGGTATACACATGAATCAAAATTTAAGAGGGTTTCCTTTGGTTAACTACATGGTATATCAATCAAAGCATTATTTCATGCGCGAAAAATGATATGCCCCGGTGGTCCTTTAAGGAAGAAGAAGTAGCATTGAATCATGGAGAAATGTCCCCGAGGTAACAGATGCATTTACAAATATCCATGAATATGTTTATAATAAAGATGAATGCAGAAAAATAAAATATAGAACAATGAACAAACAGCTGTTTTCATACACATTAAATTTAAAAGTGACCGGACAAATAAAACATTCACAGTGTAGGATGATCATCACACCTGGTATGATTCCTATGCACACCAAAGAGCATGTTCATTGACCATATGAAAGACTGACATATATTTTTCCATTATTACCTCTCGCTGCAGTCTCCTGAACAAATAAGAAGTAAATGTTTGAACTGCGTCTTCACCAGACCTCTGATCGACATAATTCATTAAGAACACATCTCGAATTCTCTCGAAATAATAAACAAACCGAGAAAAAAGTAATCTGAAGTCTTCTAAAGATCAGAGGTATCATCGCGTTGATAAGAGACGGTTATAACGAGATGTATGTATTCAAAGACAATAGCGACTCTCTCTCTCTATATATATATATCTATCTCTGAATCTTCGTGACTCGGCTTTCAACCTTGATTGAATATAAATTACTGTATAAAATGTGAATATTGATTTCTCTTGACTCCTACTTCGTTAGATCATAATCAATTTAGCAGCATACTTCATATTTCTCATTTCTAACTGAATGAGGTGAACTTACAAGATATAGTTTTGTTATCTGATTGAACCATTAACATTGACTTTGTAGTGACTTACATTATCTTCTGATAAATTTGTTTCAGTGTCTTGTTGGTACTCTTGCTTCCCACGTGATTTGTTTTGTTGGAGAAACGTTGATTACAGGGCACATATAATGATTGGAGTAATAATTTTGAATTTAATTAATTTGACATTTTGATTCATGTGTATACGATGATTATTCTCAGTGACTATTTGATATTGAATCTGAACTAATTTGAAGTACCTAAATGTTCTAATATTCAGACTTTTCACTTTCATACTCCTGTTTATAATTTAATAATAATGTGCTGACTGGTGAAGTGGGGTGAATTCATTTTATCTTGGTGGTTCGTGCTATTGGTTATTACGGATTCACTTTTGAGTGAACTGTTCACATGAGAAAGAATTCAGAATTGTGATACTCAGTAAGTTTTTCGTTGTTGGTATGTTTGCATTCTATAAATAAGTCTTTGTGAAAGTTCCATAATGATGCTGAGACTGTAACATATGCGTAATTGCTCCTAAAATTTCCTAAGTCTTTTTAAGTATATTTTTTTTATGGGAATGAAGTCGATGAACACTTTTAATTTAAAATGGTGGTTTAAGATTTCAATCTGGTTAATGCCACAGCCATCCCCTGTGATGCGTCGTATTCGTAGTCTTTCAATTTTATCATATGGAGATTCTCTTTCAAATATTCTATCTCAAACACTTTTTGTCTGTCTAATGCTACACTCCACCATTTGCTACGTTAAAGATAGTAAACAAGGGACTAGAAGCATGAAACTGGTTAGTATCGATTTAAAACATTTGATACAGTCCTGAAACAGATCAATCGCGAAGCCAAATAGCTGAGTGTTAACGCCTCTGATTGCACCACGAGATGATTCGGATTTGAATCTCAGAAAGGACATGAGTTTCGTGAAAATCGCAGATACGCTTTCTGAAGACTGTACGAAACCTAGGTGTATCCTAGCCATCCTTCTGGTTGTCTGCAACCATCTATTAATAACAATCCGCAGGCTTTCATGATGGCAAGCCACCTACCATGATAGTTCTCACATTGCAAACTTGACTGACATGATTCAGTTTGCAATAAACAAATGACACTTATTAGAGTTCATTCAAGGGAAAAAGGCAGTATTTACATATTTCCTGTCTCTACGATAACTTCAGGCCCCCGCTAACTGAGACAATACAGTTTCGTTTACGGTCATCAAAAGTGATAATAACCTCGCATGTCGTTCTTCTGTAAAACTTGAGAACAATAAAATATCCTTAATTTCTCAGAATACAAAATCATTTTCCTTAGATTTTATTCAGCACAATTATGGAATGCAAACGACATGAGTTATTTACAAAAGCATTTTAATAATGGATAAACATCACTGTTTACATAATTGCTTATAATTTGGTGGAATTTGTTTGCTTGAATAACCCATCTCATCAAGTAAACTTGTATAATTATGAAAATTTCGAAGAATAGCCTGTGGGATGACGGAATTATTCTTTGTCCATAAATCCAATGACTTTATGTGTATTGGCTTGATCAACTGTACTGTACTCGCCTCCATACTATAAACAAAATATACACAAAGTTTGAATAGTAAGTCTGGAGTTATCCAATTACGTAGTACAACTCATATGAAGATAGTGCATAATAGTTGAGGCATCTAAACAATTAGTCAAAAAGTCATTTTCAGTTACAGTTTTCCCATTTTTAATTTTGTGTATGCAACTGAGAGTTTCATTGTGATGTAGCATGAATAATGTCAGCTTTCCTAAATTCAGCACTATTTCCTACTGCCTGAACTTCAGATCTTTAGATCATAAGCTTTTGTACGGATTTCAACTTATTTCAAGGTAGATTTCATCAAGGAATAACATAAGGGATATTAGACTGAACTCGTTGACCATTCATGAATCCCTAAAGTCTGACCAAGTAGTCACCAAATTGTCTCGTATCCTAAACCTGTCTGGTTCCATCTGTGGTGGAGTTATGGGCGGTATATGTCGAAGAGTCTCAAACCAAGACCGCATAACTGTCCGGCACCCCCTGTTGTTCAAGGATCTCACTAACTGATTTTGATTCGTGATGAAATCTGCATTGAAATTTATCCATATCTCTACTAAGACCTATAATATAAAGAATTGGAGTTCAGCTGATAAATACGTGAAATAATGACAATAGTATTACTACCAGATATAATTACTTACAAACTGACTTTAGAAGTTTTATTCATCACTTTTTCATGTTTCAGTAGCGCTGGATCCCATCGTAGATTTAGAAATCCTGTGAACAAAAACAGAGATTCTAGCAGCTGTGAGATTAATACTTTACAAGTTGATACTCAGAACATAAATTTAATGTGTGCGATATCACAAGTGTAGTTACAAATGTGATAAATTTCTTCACCACTTGCTTTCTGAATGGAACATAGTGATTCAAGTTTTGAGGTTCCCGTTGTAGTGGTTTTGCTTTTGCTGACAGGGGGCGTGGAGACTGGTAATCATGTGCTTGACAGCCACTCATTTTCGAGACTACTAAAGGCTATTAAACTAGACAGCTTAAAAGTAAGTCGGCTGGAAGTCGAACTGTACTGCATGCATGACTGGTGATCATCTTATCATTGATTCGTCAATCTACTTATGAATAAACATTGCGGTTTTTCAACATCCATATGACTATTCAAACACGTTAAATAAAAATTTAATTATGCTTATAGAGTTCATCAAACTTCACTTTTAAATCATTCGAAAACTTCTAATTATGATGACCTCGGTATTGATAGCTTTTTCATAGATTGAATTTTGATAACCCGATGAAGGTGGAACTTCTAGTTACCTTCGCTACATGGATTATCTATAACACAATATAACTTCATATTTTGGTTTAGAACAGACGGGGAAGGGTTTACAAAAGCCGTTATATCCCATCCTCTTTACATGTCTTAATCAAACCGAATAAGATATGAACTCCACTGCTAACATCTACTATGTCAAGCACTTTCTCTCTACACTCTTGATGTATGGGTCAAATTCTGTTTAGAAGTGAGAATCAATCGAAACATTTACTTATTTAACATCACTCAACTCAGACAGTGTGGTAAATGTTTTCATCAATGTAGCTTAATATTGATCTACTAAGTGGCTGGATGATAGATTAATGTCGGATATATTACAGATTGATACTTCAGAAACAGAAGATAAAGAAGAGAAATAGACTGGAAAATAACGCGGTAAAAACGCAGATATGTGGTTGGATAATACAATGACTGGTTAAAGTTTCATGCCATGTCATCAATAATTTCGAGAACTCCAAAGAGATAACCTCTACTCTGTTAAATGGTTAGGCCCAACAACAAGGCACTTTATATATTTGTACTATATTTTGATGTGATCCTTTTAATGTTCCCTGTCTTAAGAAGCATTTCTCATGGGTATAAGTTAGAATGGAGGTAATCACTGTGCCAAACACATATATTTTAATAGGTAGCTTCACTTTTATCTCTCTGGTATCGAAATCTGCGCGCATACGCCAAGCATGACTTTTCTGTGCTTATTGAGACTTCTAGGCAGCTCATCTATTTCAGCTGATGCAACCTCCAAAATAGATGAGATGACTAGCGTGTTCAGCCATTTTATCCCTTTAACAAAGGAGGTAAAGATGCTTGACGCTACATACTACTAACTGTTTGACATTAGTAAATAGATACCAGTAATGTTTACCAGACGAATTGGGGGTAATGTAAACACTAAACAGTTACTTCGTTGGTATACGACAAAATACACTTATGCTAGTCTATAATACGACCGTTAGTACACTTAGCAATATGTGCTGACGAATTTCCTGCCCAGCAGATTCCTGAGCTTAGAATTAGCGTCAACAACGACACAATGCAATACCAATGAACCCGAGACGCAAGAAGACACAAATACAGACGGCTGACGTATACAGCTTTAACTGTCTCTAATCAACTGCGACAAGGGTTGACGGTAATTATATATATATATATATATATATATATATATATATATATATATATATATATATATATATATATATGCTTTAAATGGCCTTGGGGAACGCAGATAGCACTCTACTTTAGAGATAAATGCAGTATTTCAAAAAAGTAGGTCTATATAAGAGTTTACTTGACTGCTATTAATGATATGAAGAAGATCACAAATTATAATCTAAATATTTTCGGTGTTCAAAGAAAGTTGAGATGAAATTTTATTTCTTCGAAGTGTGTAAAAATTGAAAATGACTAATTAATTAGCAAACCTCGAATTTACTTTAACTTATTATGTGTTTTTGCAAGTAAGTAGCAAAAAATGTGGGGGCTTTGAACTAATTCGATTCTCTGAGTTGAGTGGAATCGAATACACTGCTGATGAGCTTGTTCCCCTTGAGATGGGAACAGTTGTCCAGTGTTTAAATCACCTCGATTCAGCTGGCTAGTAAACACTACTGTTTCACGTGAGTGGTATCCAAGTGCACGTGTCAGTCAAACATTAGTATATAGTATCATGCACCTTTGTTTACTTTCTTGACTGCGGTTTACGGAGCACTTGATTCCTTGTTGGTAGGTTAGGGATTTAAGAAAGACAGTCCTACAATGTAGTATCACAAAAGACATTGGTGAGTTGCATTACAGAATGTTAGAAACACTCTGTAATTAATAATAACAATTGACACAACTGTGTCGTCCGACTAATAATAATAATAACAGCTTTATTCCAAACAGTATTTGTAGTAGAGGTATGGAATTTTCAGCTTGCATTACAATATATTGCAGCATCTAATTACCTCATAAATTTTATAACATTTTAAAATCAAAAAGTAACACCCAAAAAAAGAAGATAAATAACAAGAAAAAGAAACAGCGTTGAGTTTACCTTTTAAACAATGCACCACAGGATATGAAATATAAAACTGGTGTGTAATAGATGAGAACAACAGTGTAATAGTAACGAGGAAAGGAAAACAAAAACTAATAATACTACTTGTTGGAAAGCCGCAGTAAGTTTACCGTGTCATACCTAACGGATTTCTCATCACATAACAGCTGTGCCAGATATGGTATTGTGGAGTTTTTGTACTTGGTAGTCCTAGCATATAGCCTCCTAAAGCTGCTAGTTTCTTACATGACATTATATGTATATCCACAATGGTGTTGACCAGTTGATTTAACGATATCCCACTTGCCCTACTAACGGCTTTTAGTGCCCTTCTCAGCAAAGCAAAGTCTTTCTTAAGTAGTCCAGGAAAGATTACTGAAGAACAGTAAAGGAGGATGGGTAGAATGCAAGAATTGACAAACTGAGAAAGCAAAGACTGCTTTACGCCAGACTGGCTAAATTTCCTAACAAAGAACGTTAAGTGAAGCATCTTTCTAGTAACTAGCAAGATGTGGGAGAACCAAGAAAGATCGGTGGAAAAACCCAGCCCAAGGTACTTGACATTAGATGTATTTTCAACCTCTCTGCCGTCAATGATAGTGGGGCCATGTGAGCTAACTAGTTGCTGTAGGTCACATTTATTTATTTTTTTTTTTGATTTTTGATTTACAGCTTGATTCCACACTGTATTTTTGGTACAAGTATGGAATTTTCAGCATGGATATCGGTAGCCCAAATTTTGCAGGCCGACCATAGATATCAGGTGTGCGCCGGCGTGGGCTCGAACCCCGGACCATGTGCATGGTCGGCGAGAGTCCTAACCACTGTGCCACCGACGCACAGTCTCAAACTGAAATTGACTACCTGACATTTAGACGGATTAAGCTTAAGACCGTTTGAAGAGAACCACTGACTAATTTCCGACAGAAAGTTATTTAATTTGGAACAATCTGACTGAGAGTTGACAAGCATAGAAACAGAGAGGTGATCAGCATACTTAACAAAATTGGCTACATCAGAATGAGGCAAGTCGTGTAAGAAAAAAGAAAACAGAAAAGGAGAAAGAACAGCACCTTGAGGAACACCAGCTAAAGTAAGTGAGGTAATGGAGGACTTTCCATTGTAGACGGTGTACTGCTTCCTATCAGAAAAGTAGGGATGTAGCCACTTATTTGTCCAGCTTTCAGCCTTTGTTGCAGCAAGCTTACTTAGCAAGAGAGACCCAGGAACAGAGTCAAATGCAGATATGTAATCAAGGAAGTCACAGCGAACGTATTTAGCTCCTTTATCTAAACTAGAGACTATGCTATGGTGTAGGACAACAACAGCATCTAAGGTACACCTATTATGTTTATAGGCAAACTGGTTGGGGTCATTGAAAGGCTTTAAAGAGGGTTCAAGATTAAGTAAAATAAGTCTTTCCATAACTTTCAAAAAAGGTGAGGTAATAGCAATGGGTCTAAACTTAACATTAGGTTCACTGGTTGATTTAGGCACTGGAACAATCTAGATATTTTTCCATGAGTCAGGTATAATACTTTTGGAAACGATTCGTTGAAAATGTTAGTTAATGGGGAACACAAGATATTAGCACACTTCCTAAGGATAACAGCAGAAACACCATCAGGACCAAGGGACTGAGTAGGTTTGAGAGATTGAAGACACTTGAGGACATCATTCGTATTAAAGCATGAAAAGCAGTCATTATTTACGCTATTTGAGTTAGGAGTCATAACATCTGCAACGATACATATGGAGGATTTATTAAGCAGGTCAACATCTACTGAAATATCATTCATTATTTGCTTACCACCTGTCATTTCCTTTAACAACTTCCACGTATTAGATGGGGATTTACATGAAAGAAAATTCTGGTTATAATTTACTCACCCAGTCCTTTTCTCTACAACAAATTTATTTTTTAGACGCTCTAATAAAAATACTTCTTCGAGCATCTCTAGCGAACAATGAGAGTCAACTTTTACAATCCTATATACCTTTGATTGCTGTGCTTGGCTGAGACAGTTGTTTTAAAGATTTTTCAACCCTATTTCTATGTTCAGAAAGAGTGTGTTTAATCTTTCTCCCCCAGCTAACCTTCACCTGGTAACTCCGGATAACTGTAAATAATATTTTATTCTGTTTTTATTTTATTTGTACTGCTAACTTTATTATCAATATCATGCTGTGCTGTACTTGTACATTTCAACCTCAGTTTCATAACTTATTGTTATCACATTATCTAATCGCTGTGTGACAGTAGCTATGTTTTTCTCTATTCTTTATAGCATACACCTAACTATACACCCACCATTGCCTAGATTATATAAGCACTTGAATGAATTTGTCCTTAAAACAATTAGTCCCTTTGATAAATTTGAACAAGGCATTAAGAAGACAAATTTCGCGAGATGATATCATTTCGTAGTTTCTTTACAACCGCTTTACAACTAACATGGTTAACAATGATAAAATAAAGTTCATGAAATTTACTCAGTTAAATAAAAACAAAAGTACATACTAATGACCAATCATATTAAGATAGGTCATGCAGTCCAGGGTAGGCGAAGATTGAAGTCTATTGATTTTTGTACACACAGTTTAGGCTGTATGTGATTAATCCAAAGTGCTTCCATCACCTTCAATAACCTTGAATTAGAGTTATGTGAAATAATTGTGAAACAGTCATTAATATTTATTTTGTGACCAGACATTAATAAGTGTTTTGCAATGGATGATGCTGGATTTCTATTAAGATTAATCGCGTTGGGATTTTCGATATGGTTTACTAGCCATTTTGGAATATGTTCTTTTCGACGACATTGGAACATTCTGTTAGTTCTACCTATATAGGTGTCACCGCAGCAGCACGTTATCAGTAGCATTGTCCAGCAGAAATTTGGACTGGTCTTTGAGGATATCGTTCATTTTATTTTGATAATCCGATTTGTTCATAATGACAACGCCTTCTCCCTTATCAGGTTTAAGGATCACAAGATTATCTTTTTGGATTAATTCCTTAAGTGCGGCGTGGTGTTCTTTTGATAAACCATTTTTCTGGTGTATTCTAGCATTTAGAAATTGATGAGAAATGTCCACCAGTTTAACTTTAAACCAGTCCAGATTATCTTTATTAGAGGGAGTTAAATCGGAGATTTGGTCATACAGGTTTTCATACTGTGACTGGACTTCCATCTTGTTAATTTTCATGGAAAAGCAGATCAATCGACAGCTTCAGATTTTACTGATGCATGGTTTTATAAATGAAAAACTTTATAAACAACTTAAACCAATTGGGTCACATACTCCTCAGCTTTATGGTCTTCCGAAGATCCACAAAACTGGGAACCCACTGAGACCCATCTTAGACATGTCAAATTCTCCTTATCATAAAATCGCCAAATGGATTACAGAGGTCCTTACGCCTGTAAGAGACTCATTATCAAATCATTCTGTAAAAAGTTCATTTGATCTTACAGAAATGCTGGACACCTTGAACATTAAGGAAAAGGTTATGTGTTCAATTGACATAGAATCTTTATTCACCAATGTTCCCCTTCATGAAACTGTTGATTTTATTTGCGATTACATCACAAGCAATGGCATAAACTTACCCATTCCCGTCACTTACATCAAAGACATAATCTTAATGTGTACAGAAAATATTAGATTCACATTCCAAGAAAAGGCATATAAACAAATCGATGGTGTTGCGATGGGGAGCCCTCTGGGGCCCCTGTTAGCAGATATATTTATGTCGAAATTAGAGAAACAAATGCAAGGTATGCTTGGAGGATTTATGCTGTATAAACGTTATGTTGATGATACTCTTATTATTGGTAATAATAGTGAATCTATTGAAAACTTCATTACTCTATTTAATCATATTCATCCAAATATTCGAGTGACTTCCGAACTAGAATCGAATAACAAACTTGGTTTCCTGGATATTACTATGACTAGGAGAAATGATGGAACGATTCAGCGCTCTATTTTTCGTAAACAAACATGGACTGGACAATATCTTCATTTTACCAGTTTTGTTCCTATCCAGTATAAACGTTCCCTAGTGAAATGTTTGTTCTCAAGGGCCCGAAAAATATGCACGAGTGACACACTGATGGATGAGCTTCGACATGTACATTCAGTTTTATTAGCTAATGGTTATCCGGAGAGCTTTATCACTTGTCACAGCAAAGAAAAACCACATCTCGAAAAGACAGCTTCTGTACCAAAGAAAGCCATCTTTATTAATCTACCATTCAAGGGCGACCAGATTATGCAGTTGACAACTCAAAGACTTCGATCAGCCATCAAACGCACATTCTACGCCGCATCTCTTTTTCTCACTTGCCGAACATTTTCGATCCCTGTTCCTACGATTAAAGGACGAAATTCTGTGGACTCTACTTCAAACTGTATCTACAAGTTCACCTGCAGCTGCGGTGACACCTATATAGGTAGAACTAACAGAATGTTCCAATGTCGTCGAAAAGAACATATTCCAAAATGGCTAGTAAACCATATCGAAAATCCCAACGCGATTAATCTTAATAGAAATCCAGCATCATCCATTGCAAAACACTTATTAATGTCTGGTCACAAAATAAATATTAATGACTGTTTCACAATTATTTCACATAACTCTAATTCAAGGTTATTGAAGGTGATGGAAGCACTTTGGATTAATCACATACAGCCTAAACTGTGTGTACAAAAATCAATAGACTTCAATCTTCGCCTACCCTGGACTGCATGACCTATCTTAATATGATTGGTCATTAGTATGTACTTTTGTTTTTATTTAACTGAGTAAATTTCATGAACTTTATTTTATCATTGTTAACCATGTTAGTTGTAAAGCGGTTGTAAAGAAACTACGAAATGATATCATCTCGCGAAATTTGTCTTCTTAATGCCTTGTTCGAATTTATCCTTGTTATTTTTATGGTCATCTTGATTTTTATCTGATTCGAACGTAACGACCTTGACGCGCTTTTCGATTACCACGCTACATTTATTCAGTTACATAAAACTCTTATTTCTCTGGTACATCGTGCCAGGAAGTTCTGTAATTATTTGTGATTATTTTATTTTCGAACAACATCGGTAGATACAAATCTTGATGACTAGTAATACCAACAACTAACTGTTTGGCATTTTGTGACTTTTTAACACTAACTCATATCTGTAATTGTTTGTATTGTTGAATTTATATGTTCAAGTTTGCCCAAGTCAGTGAGTCCATGGTTTTGATATCATTTTAGTTAACTGTGCTGAACTGTATTGTATGTCGTTGTATTGTATTGTTGTTCTCGGTTGTTGCCCTTTTTGCTGTGAATTATTTTCCTTTTGATGGTGATGTTCCGACTGTTTTATTCCTTGTTTTCCGATTTTAAGGGGCGCAACCTAAAAGGTCACTTCTCTCTAAACTTTATCTCAATATAACAATTCTTTTCTCAAGCGTGAGGCTAGGCACTCCACCCTAGAAAAAAGTTGCTACAAAAACGTCAGCACGATGAGTCTCTTTGTGACAAAATAAAAGGTCTCTGTAGGGACATGGAACGTCCGCATCATGTATGAGACTTTCAACGCTGCCCAGATTGCACAAACAACGCAGACATCAAAAACAAACAGGATTTCTACAGAAAACCTCAGGCAACAGTCGGTGACATTAAAATACCAATGAGAGACATGAACGCCAAACTAGGATCAGACAACACATAAAGAGAACTTATCATAGGTCGAGGAACACTCGGAGAAATGAATAAAAACGGAGAACTCTTAGTTGACTTCTGTGCCTTCAATGAACTTGTGCATGGTGGCAGCGTTTACAAACACAAAGATATCCACAAGGCCATATGGGTGTCACCAGACAGGCAAACCAAAAACCAAATTGACTTCATCTCCATGCTACTCAAGAAAGTGAAGACGCAGCCTACTGGACACAAAAGTAAGAAGAGGAGTAGACGTTGTCTGAGACTACTATCTCGTACTAGGAATACTCCAAATCAAATTAAAAGCTTTCAAAGAAACAGGAGCTGCAGATAGATCATGAGACAAGTTCAACACTCAAGAACTGAAGGATCAGGCCACAAATGATATCTTCACTGCAGAATGGCGGAGACAGAAATCAACACTAACGAAGACACCAGCGTTGAGAAACACTGGAACAGCCTGAAAGCGGTGTGGAATCAAACCTACATGTAAGTTCTAGGCAAAAAGAAGAGACAGGACAAACAGTGGCTCACTACGGACACATTGAGATCAATAGAAGAAAGAATGATGATGAAACAAAAGATTATCCAGTGCATCGACGAGCAACAAAAACAGGAGTTGGAGGCAAGCTACAATAGACTGAACAAAAGAGTAAGGAAGAGTGCCAGGGAAGACAAAAGAAGATATTATGAAGCCATGGAAAATGAAGCAAAATTTTAACACAAATTAAGCTAGTATAGGATGACAATGGAAAGTAAGTGACCAAAGAAGTGGAGCAAAGAAAACACTGGGCTGAACACTTCAAAAGACTTCTAAATCGACCGTCATCTACAACGCTCCCAATAATACCAACAGTGGAAAGAAAACAATCAGTGGGCAACAACCCTCCGACGAGAAGCCAAATCCTGAAGGCAATCAAGATGCTAAAACTGGAAAAGCAGCAGGATCAGACGAAATCCCAGCAAAAGCATTGAAAACGGACCCAGAGATATCAGCGGACTTGATGACACCGCTACTGCAAAAGATGTGGAAAGAGGGCAATGTACCTACGGATTGGAAGAAGGGCTACTTCTTCAAATTGCCAAAGAAAGGAGATTTAAGTTAATGTGTTGTGACCGGGAAGTACCAAATGACATGTTTACCATAAAATAGGAAAAATAATGAATTCACGAAAAATCATGGTTGTTACGTGATACTGAACAAGGACACTACCTAGTTCCGCTTGCAATACGGACGATGCTTCTTCTCTCTCCAGCTTCTCACTTTCCACATCTGCCAACTAACTATGCCTCGTACCTGGTCTGTACATCCACATTCCGTTCCCTAGCTCTTATCTACTTTTCTCTATGCAAGTGTCCTCCGGCCGTTGGCATCTCTAACGTGTACTGGGCATCCGCATACCCAAGAAAAGAACTATTTCATCTTTACCATTCTGGACATCTCTATTTGAGTACTTTTTGACAATTACAACTCTTCAAATAACTGCATTTTATGTGTGTATTAATATATGTGGACTGAATACCCTTCTACATACATACATGTTTGTATTTGTCTTTGTCCTTTTTATTTTGCGTAAAACAAACTTAGCCGTTTGGTCCATCACAAAAGCAAGAACTGGTACTGCATTATGCTCCTGTCCATCCTAAGCAAAATACTAAGCCATATCATCCTGGAGAGAATCAAACAAACCCTGGATGAAAAACTTCCACCGGAACAAGCTGGATTCAGAAGAAACAAGTCGCGTATTGATCAAATCGCCACTCTATGGATCATCATTGAACAAAGCTTGGAATGGCAGTCAGCTCTTTACTTCATTCAATTTCATCGGATTTGTAAAGGCCTTCAGCAGACAGTGTCGATCGAGAGGTCATTTGTCAACTACTTCGCTACCAACAATAATAAATCTCATCCAAAAGTTGTACGACAATGCTGCAAGCCAATTAGTCTACAACAGGAAACTCACAGAATATTTCGAAGCGAAGACAGAAGTAAGACAAGCTGATTGCCTACTATCTCCAATGACTTTCCTGATTACGGTAGACTGGATAATGCGACAGACAGTGGCGGAAAGCGAGAAGACGAGCATAAAATTGATTCACTCAAAAAACTTGGAGGACCTGGACTTCGCCAATGACATTTGTCTGATTTCTAAGTGAAAAGCAACAGGTTGACAGAAGAAGCATCAAAGACAAGAAGGATTTCAGTTGAACGAAGAGAAAACAGAGGTAAATCATGAAGATTCCTAGCCAAAAGAAATAGCAACAACTACAACAACAGACAATAATCAGCATAAATTCTAGAAGAAACATCTTACTCCTACCTAAGTGAGAAGCACCATTTCAACTACAGGCGGACGGAACTGACGAGGATATCAATGAAAGGACCAGAAAATCAAGGCAAGCTTCCATTTCCCTCAAGTCTATGTGGAGGAGATCAACAGCAGTCATCATGAAGATGAAAATAAGATCGGGATTTTCAACTCCACTCTCAAGTTATTGTTACCTACTATACGGATCGGAGACTTGGTATCGCATCACAAAGGGCACTTCGAACAAACTACACACCCTCATCAACAGATGTCTTCACTTAATACTTCGCTTAAGATCAAATGGCCGGCCAGAATAGATCAGCAGTACTAACGATCTCTGGCAATGAGCGAATCAACCCAGCATGAACCGATTGTGGAACACATTTACAGGAATAAATGAGGTAGGAGAGTTGGCCATACTCTGAGGGAACAAACCATCGAGTGACATTACACAACAGGCCATCGCTCCAGTGGAACTGGAATGGGAAGCGGTGAGTTTGTTGTCAGTGACAGGGTGGTGTGACATGTAGTAGGAGGTCATGGAGAGAGAAGATGAAAGCATGAAGGTAGACGTGTAGCCAGGTGAAAACGTTGGCAGAGAACAGGAGGCACTGGAGACGAGCGGCTGAGGCTCCATGTTCCTCTAGGAACTAAAGGAAATAGTAATAAATAATGATTGTTATCCGTAAATTCACATCCTTATACATCTTATTAACCACATTAATTCAAGTGCTTTTGACTGATATTTCATCACTATGTAGATGTAATGACTGCTGCAAATTTATTGAAAATACGTACTTCCTTAAACCGTGTTCAATGATTCAAATAGAGCTACTATGCAGTTGCATAATCTCAATTAAATCGCTTTCCCTCATCTCAGATTTGAGACATAGTTTTAATCCTCGACTAGATTTGAACGACCATTGTCTAGGTTTCATTGAGGCTGAAGTTAATTCTTGAACAACTGTAATAAAGCAGTAAACCAGTTGAATGTATCTATGCTGTGCTGTCGAGCGTTCTACCCACCGCTCTCAAGAAATTATTAGGCATCCAGTATTCTTGTAAAACAGTTTACTTACATAGACATTTTTAAAACTCGCATCTTTAG
This sequence comes from Trichobilharzia regenti, assembly GCA_944472135.2. Taxonomy (NCBI): domain Eukaryota; kingdom Metazoa; phylum Platyhelminthes; class Trematoda; order Strigeidida; family Schistosomatidae; genus Trichobilharzia; species Trichobilharzia regenti. Next base: position 20,161,054 of record OX235263.1, on the reverse strand, counting down.
TACTATATAATTTCTATGCCTATTTTTATCTTTCTTCTGTGCTGCTTCTCATCATTTGTTAATAGGTTGTAGTGACTTCAACTCCTTTACGTATATACAGTTTCAACTCTTCATAATGTTCACCATGAGTATGTGAGAGAAATAAGCATCGAACAATTAAGATAGAATTAAATTAAATCTGAATATTCATAGGATGGTATAAATATAGAGAAATAACTTATCTCAGCGAGATTTATCAGTGGTATCATATTTCAAACTACCCAAATCATTGTAAAAAGAATACAGTAAGTGCAAACCTACTGAGAATTCTTCGTAACTGAACTTCTGGTTCCAACACAAGACATTCATATCGTACAGCTAGACAGCGTTTTGCACCAATGTATTTACAGTCATCAATCATTTGTCGAGTATAATTCTCCCATAATTTGATGGCTTCAACTGGTTTGTCAGCTGTAAACTGTGGGTCGACTTTTCTCCTAAAACATAGTACCAGGAATAGCTGGTGTTAGTATAGTTCGTAATATTAATTATTTGAAAGTCAAGCATGACTGTTAATGTATATGTCAAGTATCACGGTTACACTTTAGAATTTCATTACTGACTGGTTGGTTAGGTATCATATGACCAGATTCTGCATTGAAATACTGGCTTCTAGTACGGAAGTTTCATTGATATCTGAGAATTAATATGATGCCATTTGATGGGTGGCATCGGTGTCACAGCGGTTAGGACGCTAGCCTACCATGCACATGGTCCGGGGTTCGATCCCTGGCCACAGACGCACTCCTTTACCACGCTAGACCAGTATTAGAACTGGCAAAGAGGGAAGGTTGGGTATGTGGCTAGGAACCCCATGCCGTAAAAGTAAACACCACTGCTACCGAAACTTCAAGCCTCTAGCTTGAAGCCGCCCTTTGTTCCACAGGGAATGTGAAGGAAAAATTATTATTTGATGGATGCGGAAATTCAGGATACGTATTTCGTTCCTTCTGCGACTAGTTATTTGGATGCGCCAATGAGTCCCTAATTTGTCATAATGTTTGGGTCTTAGTGAAAACAGAATCACTCTGTGTGTGGATTCCTGAGACATCCAGCTGACAAGTCCTAAATAGGATGAAACGCACATTCTGTATGGCATGTGCTGCTGACAACACTAACTCTTGGTATGAAAAGAGATGCTTTTCAGCAGAAAAATAACAAATAGCTGACAGATAGATTTGACGTCAAAGAAAAAGAACCAGTATTGCTGCAAAGCATAGGAGACAGGGAAAGAAGACAAACAAACAAAATATGAAGAGCAGAAGTGACAGCAGGCTGCTAGCCAATTGGTAGACATTAATTCACGTCAACGTCTATGTCGCTAATATTGGCCGTGAGAAAATATGAACAAGACTGATTCAACAACCAATCACAGCAGACTTAACGTCGGCAAATACGATTCTCAGATATATGGCTTAACTTTCTGAGAAACCAGTCACAAGCAGTACAGAATAACCTTGAGCAAGAAACAACCAATCAGAAGACTCTGTTTGTCTGCTTGAATAAGCTATAATAATGTACATGAAATATATATAAATACGTGTTGATTTTCATAATAAAACGATCTGTTGCCTGGTCCTTGTCTTCTGTTGTTACAGTACAACACAGAAGATTTTTACAAATGACCATTTGGATATATGGTATACATAATCTCCCCATATGTGCATATCGAAATTACAAATAAACATTCTGTTACCGAGTTTCTTATATTCTACTGTCACACTTGGATTTCACTTATGGTCACTATCCACAAAATGCAGGATAGATTGTATCAGTCATGGTGCCATGCAGAATTATAAATTTACAACCAACTTGGTTATGAAGTACTTTGGAGGCATCGTTCATTAAATGCATGAGTTTATTAAGAATACCCATGTGAACTGGTAATCACTAATCAGGAATTTCAGCATGTATATTGGTAGCCCAAATTTTGCAGGCCGGCCATAGATATCAGGTGTTCGTCAGAAGGAGATCGAACCTTGGACCATGTGCATGGCCGACGAGAGTCCTAACTACCGTGCCACCGACGCACATATATATAAGGTTGTGAAGAAATGCAAGAGTTATAAAGAGTTAGGAAAGCAAACACACAAACATCAAATCACTGGAAAGCAACACGGTTGTTGACATAACTCTGGTTTTTCAAAATGAGTGGCTAAGCCTACAGTAATACTAAAGAGATGACAGCGTATTGTTTTTGGTAGGTTATTCTCCACTTTATAGATTACCCAGAAGAGGGAATAACCAGCGTTGACAAGGTGTTCGACTATCACACCCCTTATAGAGCCACTACTACCTTTTTCCATCCTTGAGGGATAGTGTTCTCTAACCCTTTTAGACATGTTACCCATCGAACAACCAAAGTGCCTGACACCACAGCAACAGGGGAGCTGATATATGCACAAAGAAGTGGTCAGGTGCGAGATCTTGACCTTAAGACCTCTGGAGACCGAAGACGACCGCAGAACACTACGCTTAACGTTGCTGCTGAAAGTGTTCTCTTAAAGATATCGCAGGCTAAGTCTCCCTAGAAATCCTACCTATGATTCCCAACCTGAAAAGAAACACTGACCTCATTATTCGAGAGACATAATGGTTGAGTCTCTTTTCTAAAATAGCATTCTTCAACGAATACATCTCCCCGTTGAACCTTCTGTATGCCATAAATTAAATTCCATTTTGTAACTAGATTTCACCGACATTATATATATATATATATATATATATATATATATATATGAAATTGCGTAGCTAAAAATGTATGGACACTGAAAAGTTTGTATCTAACAAAGTCTTTAAAACTCAGATACAGTTTGTTAGTTATCAAATGAAAATATACTACTTTCAGATTCTAGTTGAACTTCGTTAAATGCTCCAAAAAGTAAATACCGCAAAATACGAAATTAACTTTTCTTTTTCTCTGTACATGCGAACTGATTCAATTATAAATATTTGAGTTAAGAATGAATGTGATACAATTCACGCACTGAGAAAGGGAATTCAATTATTCAGATGTAAACAAAAGTTTATTGCCTAAACAACGAATAAATATATCCATGCCTGCCTGAGCAAGAAGTGAGGCAATCCTTGGACCATAAACTTCGTTAGGCATCCAGAGAACTGGACGTATAACATGCTGTTCGGTAAGTTACACATAGGGACAACGAGCAACACGTCTGTAACATGGACAAAATATTTTCCCTTAGGATAGAAAGACAGAAGACCAAATGACGGACGACAAAAGGCATATTGCACAAGAAGTCTGTCTGAGAAAATAGAGGTGGATAGGGCACAGGTTGAGGACACTGTTGAGTGAAATCATGCACAAGACACTCGAGTAAAATCTGAATAGAAAAAACGACGACTTCGGCATGTGTCTGAGAGTGACATGCAAGAGATCGTGTGAGGAAGTGATAAAAAGCATGTGGACAATCATACAGCCAGCCAAAGAAGAGGACGTGTAACAACAGAACAATATGGAGATACGCTGTTGAAGCCATATGCTCCACTATGAACCCAAAGATACAACCATATTAATGCTGGACATTTACAGGACATCCCACTGAACAGACGTATATTCAAAGACAAACACAATTCTGATAAAGCAATACATGAGAAAGCGATGAATGCTTAAGGCCTGAAACCAGAATATAACGAAGAAACTACTTTTCCGTTAAAGCATTTGTTATTCACTCTTAGTGCTGTGAGTACTAGTTGTATAAGCTTCGGCTTTGAAATAGATTTTACTACATTTATCTAACAGAAAAATATAACAAAGCACTATGAAGACGTAATTTATGTAAATCCTATAATGTATCTGCCCAACACATTTCGAACATTCTCAACACACATCGGTTTGCTAAAGGAAGATATATATATATATATATATATATATATGGAAATATTAAAGAGTTAACTGATGAGAAAGTAGACTTAGGTCAAGTTGAAAATGCACACTGAAGGTCCAAATACCAGTGATCATTAAACCAAATAAGAGAGGTAGTTTTACGTCTGCTCTGATATCAAAACAAAATTTATCAAGGTAGGGTAGTTTGGTGACGAATTGTTTTTGAATGCATAAAGGTGGTTTAAGCTTCCTAATTGCATTAGTGAACGTTATTTTGAAATAAGAAACGATTGTCTTAGGATTTATAAAGTTAAATAATTAACAGTGAAGGAATTAGAGAAAAAAAATAAGAAAAACAGTTAAACATCTTATGAAGAGTTATGAAAAAGTAATCGTCTGTTCTCACCAGTAACGGGTTTTGGAGATTCAATTTTCTTCTGAAGCCATTTAGGAATATGCTTCAAAGCTATTGCTTGTATAGATTGATGAGTCCTCTCTACGTGTGTCCACACGTACAATCGAATTGATAAATACTGTGAGATTTGACATCATTTTCCGCATATTCTAAGGCCTTATATGGATATATGCGCTTTACATTCTCAAATATTTTGATCTCAGCTGAACAAGAAGTCTTCTTAACCACAGCGTTCAATGTCTGTCAAGCTACCCAGTTGCTATGATCACTCATATAGGACAGCTTGATATAAAACATCTTTCTAAGCAGCCTGTTATAGGGTGGGTCTTAATGCTTTGACCACTTCACATCTTCTTATGAACTTGTCTGGATATTTAGTGTCAATTAGAGTTTGTGTTGATTTGCTTTCTTCATCCCCAAATGTCTCTATACTGCATATAAGTTGGATACTACTGAAGAGGCACCTTACTAAGACTCTTTTCCACCGAAAAGGGGATAAATTGTGATAATTAAGATACTGTCCTGTCTAGGTAGGTTTTCTATAAAATGATCGTCTATGAGTCTGATCAAGTAGTTTACAACAAGAAATTTACAGAATCCTTCAAAGTGGAGACGGGATTGAGGAAAGGCTGTCTACTATCGCCAATGATCTTCCTGACTGCGGTAGACTGGATAATGTGACAGACAGCGGCGGGCGATGAGGAAACAGGCATAAAATGGACTCACACAAAAAGAGACTTGAAGGGTCTGGACTTCGCCGATGTGATATATATGCCTGATTTCCCTTAAACTGGAAGATATGCAAGTGAAAAGCAACTAGCTGGTAGAAGAAGCATCAAAGATAGGACACCACTTCAGGTGAACATACATAAAACAGAGGTAATGAAGATTCCTGGCCAACAGCAACAGCAACAGCAACAACAACAACAGATGACAATCAGCCAGCATAAATGGGAGGAACCTGAAAGAAACAACCTCCTTCACCTACCTACCTGGGAAGCATCGTTTCAACTACAGGCGGACAGAACTGACGAGGATATCAAAGCCAGAATCGGAAAATCAAGGCAAGCTTCCATTTCCCTCAAGTCTATGTGGAGGTCAACATCACTCAGCATGAAATGAAAATAAGATCCGGATCTTCATCTCCAATGTGAATTCAATCAGTGCTACTGTAGGGATCAGAGACTTGGCCAGCGCGTCATAAAAAGCATCTCAAACAAACTTCATATCTTCATCAACAGTTGTATTCGCTCAATACTGAAGAACAGATGGCCGGCCAGAAAGGATCAGCAACAGGGATGGATCTCTGGCAATGAGCGAATTAACCAGGAACCGATTTTGAAACAAATAAGCAGGAAGAAATAGAGATGATACTCTGAGGAAATCATCAAGTGACATCACTAGACAAGCCATCGCTCGAGTGGAACCTGACTGAATCAGAAGCGGCGAGTTGGTCGTCAGTGTGAGGGTGACTTGGAGGAGGTCATGTGAAGAGGAGATGTAAGCATGTAGGAAGACTTGGAGCGGGATGAAAGAGTTGGCAGAAAAGGGAAGGCAGTGGAGACGCGCGGCTGAAGCCCTATGTTCCTCTAGGAATTAAAGGATATAATAATAAATAATAATAATATGAGGCTGATTAAATCGCATCCGTTAGTATTAACTGTTAATATGACTAGGAAAAGACGAAATAGAATTTCGTAACACTGCAATCTACTCTGTACTATGCCTTAATCATGGTTACAGTGACGTCTTTAATAAGATTCAATAATTTTGTTTCAACTTACGTGATAGTTGACAATACTGAAGCTCTACCATCCCGAATCATATGGATAAATTTAGCTTCGTGGAAAAGGTCACCTAATTCACGTAGATAATAATATATTCCAGGTTGTTTATGACATAATCGTTCAGCTGGCGGGCCCATATTCTCAATCACTGAAACTATGAATCCAGCTGTCGCCTCATCGATAACACGTGAAGTAACTCCAGCCGCTTCTAACTTATTCATGTATGCTTTCATTGATTTCCTGAAATTCATTATTTCCCAAGTTATAATAGGTTCAGGACCACATCGTACCAATGGATGAACATCCAAAAGGATACGCATTAGTCCAGTACCTAAAACAGCAATCATTCAAGAAGAAGAAGAAAAAGAGTCATTATTAAGCCTACAATCCACTGACACTTGTCGGAAAGAGTAAACTTTCAAGGCTGTTTAATACAGAACTGTTGGATTCTTTCGAGTCATGGTAATAGTTTTCACAGTGAGACGGACTCTGAGTGGAACATAGTTATTTAAAATAAAGCTTTAAAGTAAATGTAGCAGCGGTTTTATTTTTATGGCGTGCAGCTTCAAGTCTCACTCTCAACCTTCCTTCTTTATCAACTTTACTACCGTCTTATCGAAAACGAGGAGTGCATTGGCTGGTGACTAAATCCCGGAACACACACGTGGTTAGTAAGCATTCTAAAGCTAAACCACCGATGCAAGTAAGATGGACTGATTCAAACTGAATATGACTAATAGACGACTTCAAGATAATTGTTTTGGAACAGTAATTAAATATGCCCTAGATTAATTTCTTTATTGGATCATAGTTTTCTCTCAACTCAGAGAGTCTGAGTGTATCTAACAGGACGGGTAGTACTGACCCTCGAAATTTGTTCTGCCTATCACGTTTTTTATAAATGATACATTTTGATACACCTGAATTTCTCTCCTTGAAGATCATTTATCTGTCATTGTAAACTCTATTAGTTGACTTTGGTTGAACTGACGGAAAGAGTGAAACTGTCGCTAACGTATGAAAATCTATAATATTTCTCTTTTAGATGCCTGCCTTCCTTGTTTTGCGCTTTAAATGTATATAATATACAGATTGTAACCAGTATATAAATCTTTACACATATTTTCAAACTTCTTGTGTCGTTTTACCCAACATTCCCCTGTATTGACTATGAAGGACACTAAGAATGAGTCAAAGTCATCCATCCGTGTAGAAGATTCTTGTTTCTCAACATGAAATATCGCATTACTCTTGTTTGAACATTACTGAAGCTGTCTATGACGTGATTTCCTTCGATCAATCGACAGTTTATCTGAGAGGCTTTCAGTGTTTTTCTAGGAAAACAATCTTCAGCGCTTCCATCACCAAATCAACTTTATCCAAGGTTACCCCGAGGGATAACTGATAAATTCGTGGGCGTTCTAAACGCTCACTTAAAACTGAGGTATGCTCTGAAGTGATGTTGTCTAAAAAGACAGTGAAAGCTTTGCAACCAAACTATTCAGCTCAGGGATCACAAGTACACGAATATCGCCCATCAGAGCTTGTGAAAAAAAAATACCCAACTCACAAAACACCTGAATGTAGACATGAAAGTAAGTACAACGAATTACGCTAAAACGCTTTGTTAATTATTCTCGTATTGACGTACACTTTATGCACGCGATTCCCTTGAGAGTGATTAGGAAAACAGGATGGACCTTATTTATGCTGTAAAACTGTGTCACTTAATTTCCTTAACTGTCATCAGCTGCACGCTTTGCTGTTTGTATAAGAAGTAAGTGTTGAATATACAAGAAAGAAGTTGTAAACCTCCGAGGCATAGTATAATTAAACACAAAAATTTTTGAATCGATATATTCCCAGGATTTCTCATCTTGCCTTATATAGTTTCACTCACACCTGTAATTCATTGCTATCTACCATAAATGAGGAACAAACGCTGTGTCATTTTGATCGCACGTAATTTGTAGTGATCAAATGAATATAGATGCGGGAATTAACTGCTCTTTCCATCTAAGTATACTACTTTATAATATTTTTACTATACCTCAACCTGATGTGCATGATTGCATACAAATGAATGCATTACTTCTTTGGCTGGGCTTTTTACTGGATCTTTTATCTTAGCAGATCTAATCATTCGAGATTTCTCTGAATTTCAACAGTCTAACTGACATCACTTGACTAGTTTGACCAGGTAACACACGTCATGGTTATTACATGATATTTGGTACGTCATACACATTTTACTTAATTCAATTCAGTCTTCAGATCCTTCAACGGAAAACCAACTCATTTCAAGATAAACTATGTGATGACCATAAAGCCTAATTAGTATCTCAGAGTCAGTTAAATTGTCAGAACATACGAATTTAGAGATCTTTGGATTGGCTAAACTCATTATTTTAAATTATCAAAAAATTATTAAAATTATTAAATTATTATTTAAAAAACTATCTAAATTAAATTTTATAAGCACTAAAAGCGGATCCAAAGACTACAGCAGACATGCTTATTTCATAATTGCCAAAGGTCTGGAAAGAGGGAAAGGTTCCTACTGACTGGAGGAAAGTTTACCTCGTGAAACTACCAAAGAAGGGTGACTTACGCCTCATTCTGCAAGAACTGGCGAGGAATCATGCTCCTGTCGACGCCAAGTAAAATCCTGAGTCACACCATCCTGGAGAGAATAAAGGATGCACTGGAGACAGAACTTCGACTAGAACAAGCTGGATTCAGGAAAGGCAAATCATGTTCTGACCAAATTGCAACTCCACGCATCATCATCACAGAACAAAGCATGGAATGGCAATCAAAACTATACCCCAACTTTATAGACTTTGAGACGGCCTCTGACAGCGTTCACCGTGAAGTAATTTGGAAACTACTCGAGTACTACGGCGTACCCCAAATATTCATCAACCTTTTTCAACAGCTGTACGAAAACGGCGGCACATGTCAAGTGATCCGCAACGGAAACTCAGCGAGGTGTTTGGAGTAAACACAGGAGTCAGACAAAGGTGCCTGCCTATTATCACCAATGATATTCCTAATTGTGGTCGACTGCATTATGCGTCAGACAGTGTGAAACGAGAAGACAGGAATATCCTGGATCGACGTGAACAACCTAGAAGACCTGGATTTCGCGTGTGGATGATTTATGTTTGATGTTACACGAAATCAAAGACTTACAAGCGAAAACCGACCGACAAACTGGTCGAAGAAGCAGTCGGAGAATACAGGACTCCAAGTGAACATAGACAAGATGGTGGTGATGAAAATAACCAACCAGCCAACAACAAAACAGCAGCAGCAACATACAGCGTCAATCACCATCAACGGGAGGGATTTGAAAGAGGTTACTTCTTCAATTCACTTATCTGGCATTGAGCATTGTCTCAACTACAGGCAGTCAGAACGGACGAGGATGTTAAATCGAGCGAGAATCGGGAAGGCAAGAAACACACACATTCATCAACCTGACACCAATCTGGAAATCTTCGTCACTCAGCCAGCATCAACAACAAAACTCAGCCGGATTTTCAATACAAACAAAGGCAAGTCAGTCAGTTCTTCTATACGGAACGGATCAGAAACTTGGCGGGTGGGTCACAAAGAATATTTCCAACAGCCTGTTGCAGACCTTTATAATCGCTCGCGCGTCAGGCCATTGCTCGAGTGGAACCAGGCCGAAAGGGAAGCGGTGAGTGGGATATCGGTGCAAGGATGACATGGAGGAGATCGTGTAAGTGAAGAGGAGTTGAAACAGTATGGACTAACATGGATGCAGGTGAAAAGTACAGCAGAAGGAAGACAGAAGTGGCAAGTGGAGACGTGCAGTTGAAACCCTATGTTCCACTAGGAACTCAAGGGAGCAATAATAATAATAATAAATGGTTCGTTCAGAGCAATGTATTCGCTTTCACGTAGTCACACGATTGGGTGGAATAGGGTAAAATTATTAAATAATAATAGAGTTTGGTGGAGACAAAGAGAGAGGTCGATCAACGAATCTCTGTTCATAAGTTTAATATAAAATGCATGCAACAGGAATGAGGTAATATCTATCCAGGATAAATGATAGATTACATTAAATGCATCATGGAAACTCCATATAGTAAGCTGCAAAAGTTGTATGGATATGTATATCGATATGGTTATGAGCAACAAATTATGCCAAAAATACAATCCAGATAACAAGTGAACTTATTAAATAGGACAAATAAGAAAACCAAAACTAGTTTTCAATTGATATATAAATAAGACTTGGACACTGTGGCAGAGTGTGCGTCGGTGGCATGGCGGTTAGGACGCTCGCCGACCATGCACATGGTCCCGGGTTCAAACCCCGGCCGACGCCGCACTCCTTTACCTCGCTGAGCCAGAAATAATGCTGGTAAAGAGGAAAGGTTGGGCATGAGGCTAGCAACCACATCCTGTAAAATAAACACTGCTACAGAAACTTCAAGCCATTAGCTTGAAGCCCTATGTTCCACTGGGGAACGTGAAGGAAAAAAACTGTGGTAGAGTATAATTACATTGTAGATACAATTTTATTGCGATAAAGGCACACAGTACCTTATACAGATATATTTACTGATGGCCACGTTTCGAGAACAATTGATTACTCCTCATAATCTTATCAATGCAATACTCACATAACTTTCTTGCTTCGTTTACATACATGAGTAAAAATTGATTAGACATCTGAATAAAATCAATATAAAACTTGCATGAAACCGAATGCAAGATAAAGTACATTCGGAACTATTCTTATTGTTACCAATAAATATTATATAATGAGAATTAAGATTATTGTTGTTGGTCGAAAATATAGTAAAAATAAGTAACTTGTTAGAATACCAATATGTGAATTCAATACATATTAAAATTATTTACCATCCTCTCAGTCGACTGTTAATAATATCTTCTATATCTCTGGTATTTGCGTTGCATTGTTTTGAGTGTAGACTCGATAAACCAGGATTCAGAAATCAATCGCCCTCTCTCCATCTACTCATATTACGTTTAAGAATTTTGACTCAATCCCAACCTTTTGTGTGGTTGTGTGTTAATGCATGCAGTGCGATTCATGACTTTTTCTTGTAAATTACTTATCTTCGTGGGATCATTCATTTTAACCTTAGCTAACTTCTTATGTTCTGATAATCTGACCACTCCCAATCTTCTAGTTTGACCTATGCAGTTGACTTAATTCACAGTCATTGCAAGGTAGTTTGCAAATTATATTATTTTGTTCCTACCTTACTAACTTACAACATTCGTCTTATTTCCCATCAACTGAAAGAACGTTTAATGCCGCGAAACTGCATGTCAGTTTCTCAACCAAACCGATATTGACACTGTGCATTAATGATAGATTTCCCAAAATGGCGACATCAATGTGTATATGTAAATTCAGCTGCTCCCGTGGAGCTAGTTATATAGGTCTTACCCAGAAGAATTTATCTTTACGCACTCGTGAACATATTCCTGTTTGGCTTGGGAAAAGAGCAACCAAATCATTAAGTAGTGCAATTCTATCTCATCTAGTGGATAGCGAACACAGTATCAAAGTAGATGAATCATTTACAGTTGTGTATCGAGTACCGAACAATCTCCCTAAAAGCACACGATTACGCCTCCTAGCCATAGCTGAGGCTTTAGAGATTAATAGAGAGAGACCAGACCTATGTGTACAAAAAAAACTTATTCACTCTCTTTGTCTACCCTGGCCCACTATAAGGTCACCAGGATCATAATTTTTCGTACTATTATTATCATTTTGTGATATCATGTCTTTATTATCCATTTCATCACACAGTCCATTTTACCTCATTGTTACCCTTATTTTTGTCAACCTTTATAATTTTCTACTAAGCCTACCAATTCTGTAGCATTTTATTACAATTTACAACTTTACCTCTTTATTTTATCACTAGCTATAATCGGTCAGCTCTCACATTCAGTGCCTCCTTTGTTAATGTGTGTTTGTATGTATTTTGTGGTTATCGCAGTTTTCTCACTCCAATGACACTTGTATTCTGTTGACGACTATAAAACAACACTATATCACCCAATTGTTCATTCACACTGCATCACTTTATTCTGACTAAACACCCTATACACATTAAATTGACTATGCTAACTAATGGACTATCATCTCAACTTACACATTCACCCCAATACAGTTTCTGATATTATTTTCATTGGCTTTTATTGGCTATATGTACTCTATTATTCATGGATTTATAACTGTAGAGCCTGAAGAAGAAGTTATCGAAACCAAAATTATTCGCTCAAAATCTTGTTTTGATTTCTATTGTATTTTATTGACAACAATAATATTAGTAACTTGAAAGGCATCTTACAACCATCTTAAACTTACTGGAAATAATATTTCACGATTATACGGTTTGTCAAAGTAAATAAACCAGGACTTCCTCATCGCCCAGTCATAGACATGTCTAATTCGATGGAGTGGCAAATTGGCTAAGTGAACTCCTTGAACCGTTACACAAGAATGTGCTAAATCAAAGTGCTATAGACGTCTTTAAATTCATTTCTAACACACATGATATTAATGTAAATGGAAAGCAAATGTCACCCTGAGATGTCACATCACTGTTCACCAATGTAACACTTATGAAAATTATGGAGGTCATATGCCAACAGATATTAGAAAGGCAGTTCGACATCAGAATCCCAGCTTCATGCATTTATTCCCCTTGATGAATTTGAATAAAGCAGGAACAACAGTGGTTTGTACAGAATAATATGTTACCATTATTTGTCTATTTCGTTGGCTTCTCATCAGCTGCTTACAGCCTAAATAAATTATGAGGTTAAATACAGAAACGTTTTACCATACTTGGAAATTCCACATGTTGTCAGTTGACAGAAAGTTCCACAATTAGTAAACAGTGATCAGAAAATTGCTCTCATTTAGTTTTTACACAGGCAGTTCAAGTTAAACCAAAATAATTGTATGCATATAATGGTAAGGGAGTTACATAATAAAGATGAGATGTGCGTTAGATGCATAGTGACTAATGAGTTAGGTAACAATGTACTGAGTTGTACTCAAATCATAGAAACAAGAGACAAGCAAAATTACAAATTATAAAAGGAGGGTGAGGTTAAAGACAAAGATTATGTAATCAGATGAGAGAAAAAAGGCATCCAGTTACCAAGGCAAGGAAAGACTAATAACTGCTTCTTTCTGAACACATAAATCTGGTTTCAAGCGTTTGATAGAAATTGCTTCGGCAAACCTGAGCAGAATGGAGCTCCTTTATCTGTTGATAATTTTGAAGGATTTTTCAATTTCCAACTCATGACCCGAGTCGAGAAGGTGTCTGGTAATAGGGCTACTAAAAAAGTTTGTTCCCTTGAGACGTAGGCTTTTTGGCACATGTTCAGAAAATCGGAGGTGTGCCCTTCTTTCTGTTCTCCCAATGTAACCGCCCTCGCAGATACACGTAAATTTGTATACACAGTTGGAGTTAACATGAGAAGGGTATCTATCGACTTTTGACTGCACCAAAGGGCATGTTGTTCGATGGACGGGAACCAACTTAGCTGCAGGATAGGCTCTGGTTAATGACGTTCTCAGTCTTCTGTTGACCATTTCTGCAATGTCTTCACCTTTTTTTATTTTTTTTATCTTTGAATACAGATTGATTCCACACTGTATTTTTGGTACAAGTATGGAATTTTCAGCATGAATATCAGTAGCCCGAATTTTCCAGGCCAACCATAGATATCAGGTGTGCGTCGGCAGGGGATCGAACCTCGGATCATGTGCATGGTCGGCGAGAGTCCTAACCACTGTGCCACCGACGCACAGGCTTTGTGATTTGTTTTGTATTTGAGCTTTCACATCTGCCATATTTGTTAATGAATCTTTGAGGATAGCCATTGTTTTTCAACATCTTTTGGAGATTCGTAAATTCTTCCTCTAGTTTCTCTGCAGAGCATATTCTTCTCGCTCTATAGTACAGAGTCTTAACTAGTGCTCGTTCATAGGTATTTGGACAGAAACTATTAAAATGTCAACTGACAAAATGTGAAATTTGCAAGTATGTTAAAACGTTTATGTATTTAACCTCATAATTTATTTAGGCTGTAAGCAGCTGATGAGAAGCCAACGAAATAAATGATGGTACCATATTATTCTGCACAAACCACCGTTGTTCTTGCTTTATTCAGAATCCCAGATATTACTCTGAAAGATTTACTTTTAAGAGGTACCGTAAATGTACACTTTGCACTCAACAATCTTTATCACAGACAAATCAATGAATGGTATTGGCATGGGCTCTCTGTTGGGTCGAATTTCTGCAGATTTCTTTCTTGTTAAACTTCAAAATGGTTCATTGAAACAAGTAGTAGATAAAACGGATTTTTATTTTCGTTATGTTGATGACTCGTTTATTATTCTTGATGAGAAAATTGATAAGAATAAAATGTTAATTAAAAAATTTATTGTTGCACACCCGTCGCTCATCTTCATTTGTGAAGAAGAACATGATGGTGAACTACACCTCCTTGATTCTCACGTGAGCAGAAGAGAGGATAGTTCATTCAAGAGAGATGTCTATAAGAATCCTACATCTGCAGTACAATATTCACATTTCCTTAGTTTTGTACTGATCCAATACACAATCAGTTTTCTCAGATGCCGCCCCACGAATAGAGCAAGATGGATCTACTCAGATGACTCCCTAGAAAAATGAGTTAGGATACATCCGAAATACGCTGGTCCACATGGGTTATCCTAGACGATTTGTAAGGTGACAAATGAAAACCAGATATGATAAACAGAAAGTGACACAGTTAAAATTATTCAACTGTTCCTAAAATTGCAAATTTATGGCGACGTTTTTATTGAAGTCTTACATCTGAGATTATCGAGAGCAGTCAAGCGGACCTATAATATCGCCACCCTTTGATTGTCACGTTCCAGTCTACCAATTATGATTCCTCAAGCGAAACACAAGCTACCTAGTTGTGCAACATTCATGCGTATCTAAAAATTTGGCAGCTCCCGTGGAGAAAGCTATACAGGGCGAACAAGTGCACAGCTCAACAAAAGCGTTAATAAGTATCTTTATTCGTGGTTCGGAAAAATGCAAATAAAGTCTAATTGTAAACAATGTGGTTCGCTTATATGTCTTGTTCTAACACTAGTATTGTTTCCGAATTTACTTTATCTCCCATTCGCTCTCATCCAAGTCTTGTGTCGATTTTATTCAAATGTCTAATCAATTTTCACTCATGTATATAAACAAAGCAATAAAGTTATGTGACTATTGCCTTGAAATGATTATGAGCAGTATTAAACTGTGCTCGAAACGCGGTCACCAGTAAATATAACTGTATAGCGCACTGTGTGACTTCATTGAAATATTTTTTTATCAATGATGGAATTAGTTCTAAATTAGAAATTGACATATTAGCCATTCGGAGTAAGTATAATGAAAATAGTTATGCATTTAACATCATAGATAACTAGATGGAGTCATAGAAGTATTTAGAGACCAATCACACTGTTTCTGTATCCATAAATCCAGATGAAAATACGTTACCTGAATCACTTTAACGAGGTTTCACGAGGTAATTCCTGATTCATCTGCACACCTAATATTTTTTTCTTAAATACTGACAAGATGTTCCATATCTAGAACACATCTGGTGATTACACTTCAAGAAATGAATCTGTACTCCTAATTAGGTATAAATCTCCAGGTAAACACTTAGATAATCAAATTAAAGCTCTTCTCTCAGTATTTTGAATGATTTTTGTCAAACATAAAAGTAGAACTAAACATCAACGTCTGAACCGGCCTAATTTCGCACTCGCCTGAATCTCCACTGATCACGATATATTGATCTGCACAAGCTGGCACGTCTTAATGAGTTTATATTTCGCATCATTAGATAAATTTTGTTTCATCATAGACAACTACTGGCAACAATGGACAGTACTCCAGCTGGTGACATTAAAATACCAATGAGAGACATGAACGCAAACTGAGACCAAACAACACAGGTAGGGAAGATATCATGGGCAGAGAAGCCTTCGAAGAAATGAGTGAAAATGGAGAACTCTTCTCCGACTTCTGCACCTTCAACAAACTAGTGATTGATGGGAGCGTATACAAACACAAAGATATCCACAAGGCTACATCGGTGTCGCCAGATGGGCAAACCAAAAACCAAATTGTCTTCATCTCCATGCTACTCAAGAAAGTGAAGACGCAGCCTACTGGACACAAAAGTAAGAAGAAGAGCAGACGTTGGCTCAGACCATTATCTCGTACAAGGGACAATCCAAATCAAATTAAAAGCTTTCAGGGAAACAGGAGCTGCAAATAGATCACGAGCCAAGTTCAACACTCAAAAACTGGAGGACCAAGATACAAAGGATATCATCATTGTAAGCATAAGGGACAGAGCTGAGACACAAATCAACACCAGCAAGGAGATCGGCGTCGAAAAGCACTGGAACAACTTGAAAACGGTGTGGAGTCAAACCTGCATGGAAGTTCTAGGCAGAATGAAGAGATGGGACAAACGGTGGCTCACTACGGACACTTGGAGACTAATAGAAGTGACAAGGATGGTGAAACAAAAGATTATCCAGTGCATCGACGAGCAACAAAAACAGCAGTTGAATGCAAGCTACAATACACCGAACAAAAGGGTAAAGAATAGTGCCAGAAAAGACAAAAGAAAGTATTATGAAGCCATGTCAAGTGAAGCAGGACAAGCTGCAGGCAACGGAGACCTCTCCACTCTCTATCAAACAACTAGACACCTATCGGGTAAAAGTTCGACACAGATTAAGCCAGTGAAGTATGACAATGGAAAGTCAGTCACCAAAGAATTGGAGCAAAGAAAACACTGTTCTGAACATTCCAAAAGAATTCTAAATCGACCGCCACCTACAACGAGCGCAACAATACCAACGACGGAAGCAGAACTACCATTGAACATCGACCTCCTGACGAAATCAGGATTCCTGAAAGGCATTCATCTCTATATCTTAACTTCATCGACTTTGAAAAGGCCTTCGACAGCGTCGACTGAGAGGTCATTTGTCAACTACTTCGCTACTACGGGGTCCCATCTACAATTAAAAATCTCATCCAACAGTTATACGACAATGCTGCATGCCAAGTAATCCAAAACGGGAAATTTACGGAAGCTTCGAAGTGAGGACGGGAGTGAGACAAAGCTGTCTACTTTCGCCAATGATATTCCTGATTGGCGTATATTGGATAATGCGATAGACAACGGCAACCAACGAGGAAACAGGCAAAAAATGGACTCACACAAAAAATCTTGGAGGATCTGGACTTCACCGATGATGATATATGTCTGATTTCCCACAAACTGGAAGATATGCAAGTGAAAAGCAACAAGCTGGCAGAACAAGCATCCAGGAAAGATGTGACTTCAGGTGAACATAGATAAAACAGAGGTGATGAAGATTCCTGGCCAACACCAACAGCAACGACAACAACAAAAACAGATAACAACCAGCCAGCATAAATGGGAGGAACCTGAAAGAAACAACGTACTCTACCTACCCACCTACCTGGGAAGCATCGTTTCAACTACAGGCGGACGGAACCGATGAGGATATCAAAGCGAGAATCGGAAAAGCAAGACAAGCTTTCATTACTCTGAAGTCTGTGTGGAGGTCGACAGCACCCAGCATGAAAATGAAAATGTGACCCCGATTTTCAACTCCAATGTGAAGTCAGTCAGTGCTACTACACGGATGGATCAGAGTCTTGGCCAGCGCGTCATAAAGAGTATCTCAAACAAACTACAGACCTTCATCATCAGTTTTCTTCGCTCAATACCACTCAAGATCAGATGGTCGGCCAGAAAAGATCAGAAACAGGGATCT
Source organism: Trichobilharzia regenti (assembly GCA_944472135.2). NCBI lineage: Eukaryota > Metazoa > Platyhelminthes > Trematoda > Strigeidida > Schistosomatidae > Trichobilharzia > Trichobilharzia regenti. The sequence goes on along the minus strand of OX235263.1, from coordinate 20,143,040 downwards.
CTAGCGATGGGAGAACCAACTCACCAGTAACCAATTGTGCAACAAATAGGCAGGAAGAAATGGAGATGGATTGGCTGGCCATACTCTGAGGAAACCATCAAGTGACATCACTAGACAAGCCATCGCTCGAGTGGAAGCCGACTGAATGGGAAGCGGCGAGTTGGTCGTCAATGCAAGGGTGACTTGGAGGAGGTCATGTGAAGAGGAGATGAAAGCATGTGGGTAGACTTGGAGCGGAGTGAAAGAGTTGGCAGAAACCGAAGGCGGTGGAGACGCGCGGCTTAAGCCGTATGTTCGTCTAGGAATTAAAGGATATAATAATAATAGACTGAGTTAGTGAAAGATCATTGAAAGCCAGGGAGCACTGGGCAGCTATCACGTCATATCATGCGACACTGCAGAATTGTGAACTCACAGCCTCACCGAGAATCGAACTCGAGAACTTCAGTTTACGGGATCAAACTCATTCACCATTCAGTCAACTAACCCATGAATTCTATCTTTGTCAATTCGTGATATGTTACTACCCTCAACAAATATCTTCAATGAGCGTCTACTCAATCTTGAAGTATTAGACTTCACCGGGCATGACGTCTCAATACAGCTGTAGCGCATCCATTTATTACTGACCATTGACTTGGAGACTGATATTTAGATTATGGGTTATCTTGAAGACTGGTATTAATTCCACTCGGGATTTTCACTGAGATCTTCAACCTGATAATGGCTTGTAACGATATTAAAATTTAATCCAAACCTCGACAAAAACGTACCACCTAACATTCTGTTTGTTTGTGAATAATCGCATACGTATCTAGTTGTTTCTTCTTGTGTTTTGTTTACAAATATTCACATTTAATGGTATTAGGTGGTTGGAGGCAATCGGTAGGAAGCCTTGCTTGACCTAGGTTTCATGCTAGTTGGCACTCATCAGCAAGGTGTCTGCAGCCTTGAAGGAACTCATGTCCCTTCTGAGATTCAAACCCAGTGGCTGAATGGTCTGTGAAATTGACTTGAAAACTGAAGCGTTTGTAAACGAACACCTTCAGTTGCGTATTATTGAAGTGTGTCAAACTAAGACGAAATATTTAACCAAAACTCTCTGAGTTTCACTACTTCTATAACTGTCATATATACTAAAACAGTTTACTTACAGATGAAAACGTCATACCTACCTGTACTTTGATGACCACCAATAAAAATTATTGAAGCGTTTCTAGGCTGTTCATGGTTTAACACCGGTCTATGTGAATTGATAGTCCATGATTCCCATTTCTGGAAACTTAATATATTCGAGTAATACTGTTTGAAAGTTTTGATCGCTGCTATGCAGACTAGAACTAATAAACACCACATTAACCGTTTTACGGGGACACTTGCTGTGGATAAATGGATAAAAGAAATGGTTAAATTAATTACGTTAAATGGCGATAAAAATGTCATCATGATAAGGAATCCTTTTTGGACATAATAGATAATGACCTACTTGAAAAGATGTAATGAAGTGGACGCCTAGACTGAGATCAGAATTGTTTCTGGAAAAGCAAGCAGCGCGATCAACGAAACTACAGTAATGCAGGCAGATATCAATATTATGATCCTTTGAACAACTGTATGATGAGTTATCAGTGAGTCGCGTAACTAGGTGATGAATTCAGCTCAAATCTTGGAAAAAATAGATAGGTAAAGTACATGGCAGGAAAATGTGAAAGGAGTTAAAGCACAGATGATGTGATCAAATGAAGGGGTGAGTGAAGACATCCAGCTACCACAGCGAGGAACGACTGATAACCGCTTCTTTCTGAATACATAGATATGGTTACAGGCGTTTGGTAGCGACTGTTGCTTTGGCAAATTTGAGGAGAATGGAACTGTACTATCTGTGGATAACTTGGAAGAATTTTAGTGTGTCCATTCCATGACTTGGGTTAATAAGGTGAAACTGTTTTTCCCCTTAAGACCTGAGCTTTTGAAATATGCTCATAAAATTGAAGGTGTGCCTTTCTTTTTGTACTCCCTGTATAACTGATACTGAAGATATACGTAAATCTGCATAAACAATTACAGTTAACAAGAGAAAGGTATCATCAAGCATTTCTTTATGGTGATTTGATTTGTTTCAAGTTTGGTTAGGGAACAATGGTAACTATAGAGCCATTGAAGAACAGGCAATACTCGACAGCTGTTTCGTCCTAGTTTGGGACTCATCATCATTATGCAGTCACCATGTTACCCAGTTTACAGTGCTTCTCTAAATGATATCAACCGTAGTCAAATGAAAAATAAGCAAACCCCTACAAAGAAACTCTTAAAAATGAATCCAATTATCCCCAGTATCTGGCTGTAGGACGAAGTTACCTTGAGTTTTAGTAAGAAATCATGGTTATTGGGGTTCATCTAGTCATAAGTGAGGACAAATACTCGCCAACGATGACATTGGTGGATGTCAGTCACGCTGAAGTTATAAAGTGGCGGAAGTAAGAATTCATGGGCTGACCGCTGATTTGGGTCCCAATGACTGAATGGTCTACCAGTTTGGCTTATAAGCGAAGAGTCCTGGGTTCAAACACTGGTGGTGAGTGCCTACTTCTGATAAGTCCCAAACTAGGACGAAACATCTCTGCAATATGCCTTTCAGTTTTCAATGGCTCGCTAATCGATATCAATCAATGATCAGACTAGTGAGTTATCTGTCAACCACTGACTGAACCATACAGTTAGTTTGTTGTCCAGCAAACATGATGCAGATTATTTTTATAATAGATTCTGGCCTGTGAGGTATTCAGTATTTTGTTGACTATCTCGGTAATGCTATCATCATCTGTAATCGTATTGTTTGAAAGTTGTATCAAAGTGAATTGAAATCTTTTTGTATTCCTGGCTCATTTTTGTTTACTGCATATTTTTTGATACATACTTCGTTACTCACTTCACCCACTCAAAGTTCACACTTTACCAGTGAAATGTTCATTCGTTTTGAGTAATTTATTCTAAAACCTCACGTATTTGACCTCAATAAAGCCTATTTTATCTGTGTTTCGCAAAATATCGGCGTTTGTTCGACCCATGTACGGATGATTAATGACAATGAGAGCCATTTTGGAAGTGTTGAATTTCCCCCACCGACCAGTCACATTTGTTTGAATACAAAAGCTTCTAGATATTATAGAGAAGATTTGTAGCTCAGGTGGATAATTTTGATGTGGTTTTGTTCTCTGAGCTGGATGGTTAGTTTGCGAAGCTTTCATCACCTTACTGGGTGACATCTTCAGCGCATACTTCAATTTGAAGTGAGCTTTTAGATTTCTCCACGGGTTTATTAATCATCTCTCCTGGTGACCTTGGACGTGATCAAAAAGCTGAAAAATAGGAAGGACATCGTCATTTTACCAGCCGACAAAGGAAGAACAACAGTAGTCATGGACAGAGAAGAATATACCAAGAAAGCAGAAGAACTACTCAAAGATGAAGATGTATATCAACAACTCCCAACAAATCCCATACAAACATTGGATAACCGCATCCAAAGGACCTTAAACAAGCTCACCAAAACTGGACAGATCACAAAACAAGACCAATGGCGAATGAAATCCAATGGACCAGTCCTACCCCGATTCTACGGCAGACCCAAAATACACAAGGCAAATATCCCATTACGACCAATTGTATCACTCCCAGGAACTCCAACATATAATTTATCCAAAGAATTATACAGAAAACTAAAACACCTAACGGAATCTTGCGATCACTCCATCAACTCTGCTATCCAATTCCTAGAGAAAATCAGAGGCATCCAAATAGATGAACAAGAAATAATGGTATCATTCGACGTGACAGCATTATATACATCCATCGGACAAAACCTAGCAAAAGAAACCATGGAGCAATTACTTAGCAACGACGAACAACTGCCACAACAATCAAAAATGCAACACACAAGCTGGATGGAATGCATAAATCTATGCCTAACAACATACTTCCAATTCAACGGCCAAATATATGAACAAGTCAAAGGAACACCCATGGGATCGCCAATATCAGGTTTGATTGCAGAAGCAGTGATGCAAAGACTCGAAAATATAATTCTACCAAAGATCAAACCCAAGATTTGGATACGCTACGTCGACGACACATTTGTAATCATCAAAAGAAACGAATTAGATAAAACTCACAACTTAATAAACAACGTCTTCAACGACATCAAATTCACAAGAGAAGAGGAATCCGAGAACAAAATACCATTTTTGGACGTCTTAGTCAGGCGAACAACTACAGGAGAATTAGAAACTCAAGTTTATAGGAAATCAACTCACACAGACCAAATACTGAATTACAACAGCAACAACCCAATAACACACAAAAGGAATTGCATACAAACACTATTCAAGAGGGCAAGGACTCACTGCAGCACTCCCACCTTAAGAAAAATTGAAGAAAAGTATCTCATGGACGTCTTCCAAAAGAATGGATATCCACGGAATTTCATCAAGAGACATATACCCCCAAGCCAACCTACCAAAGCAAAAGCCACCAAGGAAACACAAAGAAAATTGCCTTACCATATATAAAAGATATCTCAGAAATCACTACAAGACTCTTCAAACCTTTTGGAATTGACGTCGTACACAAACCAACAAAGTCGCTGCACTCAATTCTATGTCAACCAAAAGACTCAACAGCGAAAGAAGATAAAACCAACATCATCTACAAAATAAACTGTAACAACTGCGAAAAACACTACATCGGCCAAAGTGGACGTCCCCTTCGTCTTCGTATCCACGAACATAAGCTAGCCGTCAAAAGACATGATATCCACTCCCTCATTTCACTACACACAGACAACTACGGACATCAATTCGACTGGGACAACGTTCAAATATTAGACAAAGGAAATAACAAGAATGCTAGAGAATTTTTAGAAGCTTGGCATTCCAGTGAATCATCAATCAATAGACACATCGACATAGACAAAATTTATCAACCAATAAGAAAGAAACTTCACACACAAAGGGTCAAAATTCAAGTCAAAGAAACAACCGGTTCCAATACAAGTAACCTAGAAGGTGTGAAAACACACACAAACAACCAATCACGTCCAAGGTCACCAGGAGAGATGATTAATAAACTCGTGGAGAAATCTAAAAGCTCACTTCAAATTGAAGTATGCGCTGAAGATGTCACCCAGTAAGGTGATGAAAGCTTCGCAAACTAACCATCCAGCTCAGAGAACAAAACCACATCAAAAAACAAAAGCTTCTATTATCGTTTTTAATTGGTACACGACAAAGCTTCAGAAAGTAGTGGAATATTGAGGAATGTTTCCCACAGATATCTTAATAACTTACCCTGACCTGAAATGTAGTTGTTTCACTAGGTTACATAGGCAACACTAGGAAACTCTTTAGACTCATCAGGGAAACGGGTCGGAGAAGGAAAGTCATAAGTGAAATAATCACGGAGAAAAATGGCACCATAATTAGCTCCCAGGATAGACGACTGGAACGCTGGAAAGAACACTATGAGGAGCAGTTTAATTGACCAATAGCCACATTCAACCTGCCGAACAATGCAACACTTCCCTGAATTGGATATAGACACAGGTCCTCCATCCCTAACTGAGGTTACTAAAGCTGTCACCAATCTGAAACTAGGCAAAGCAGCGTGACCTGATGGAGTGACTCCAGAGGTATTTAAGTATAGTGGAGACAGTTCACCGTCTGCATTAACTGAGGTACTAGGCAGCGTCTGGGAATCAGAAGAAGTCCCATCGGGTTGGTGTAAGTCACTGATCATCCCGATATACAAGAAAGGAGACGAGTCTTCGTGTGATAATCACAGAGGGATTAGCTTGACTAATATAGTATCTAAAGTCCTAGGCTCAATAATCATGCGTAGACTAAGTGGTGCTCGGGAGGCACAAACACGAGAGAGCCAGGCAGGCTTTAGACCAGGAAGAGGGTGTATTGATCATATCTTCACCCTTCGACAGATTCTAGAACATAGCCATTCCTACCAGTGTCCAACAATCATTATATTTCTTGACCTAAAGGCGGTATTTGTTTCTGTTGACCGAGCGGTTCTCTGACGATGCTTGGCTGTAAATGCAATGACGATAAAATACACTGCACTGATTAAGGCACTCTACTCGTACTCATGCAGCCAGGAGAGGGCTTACGGTGGGTTATCATCTGAACTGTTGACAACTAGTGGTGTCCGTCAAGGATGCCCATTATCCCCTTTTCTATTCAACTTCATCAGAGATGTACTGATGGACTTAACCCTAACTCACTTCAGAGACTCAGAGACTGACTTGCTACCAGGGAATAATCTCGTTGACTTGGAATATGCAGACGATATAGTCCTTCTAGGCGAAGGTGTTGACAAAAGGCAGAGTCTTCTAAACACCTTGAGCTGCAATCTACGAATGTTTGGCATGCGATTCGCTCCCGCCAAATGCAAGATGATGTTACAGAACTGGACTACATTGACGCCTAGTTTAAAAATAGGAAGTGAAGTGGTTGAGCACGTTGACCGCTTCACTTACTTGAGAAGTACCATCAGCCAGTGCCAACGGGTTGATCTCTGACGAAATCTCAGCACGGATGCAGGGGCTTGTTTCACATTTGCCAGTTTACGCAGTCTCTGGCGTAGACGAGATATTAGACTATCGATCAAAGGGCGGGTGTACTGCTCATCAGCCAGTTCCGTCCTCCTTTATGGCAGTGAGTTAGAGCTGGCAGCAACAGGGATCTCTGGGAGCGAACCAATCAGGAACCGATTGTGAAACAAATAGGCAGAAAGAAATGGAGATGGATTGGCCATACGCTGAGGAAACCATCAAGTGACATCACTGGACAAGCCCTCGAGTGGAACCCGAAAGGGAGGCGGCGAGTTGGTCGTCCAAGGGTGACTTGGAGGAGGTCATGCGAGGAGGAGATGAAAGCATGTGGACAGACCTGGAGCAGGGTGAAAAAGTTGTCAGAAAACCGAAGTCAATGGAGGTGCGCAGCTGAAGCCCTATGTTCCTCTAGGAACTAAAGGATACAATAATAATAATAATAATAGAGCTGGCCACTGAGAGTGGAAGACATGAAAAGACTAGCTTTCTTTGATCATTGGTGCCTGCGTTCTATCTCCCGTGTGAAGTGGTATAATAAAATGAGCAATATTGAGGTTAGGCGTTGAGTTCTAGGTATGCAGGGGGAATCAATCGACGAGGTTATGAAGTTACATAGACTGAGATGGTTAGGACATGTGTTACATATGCCTAGTCATCGCCTTCTTCGACAACAGGCAATGTTAGCTGATATAGGGTCAGGCTGGAAAAGAGTTAGTGGCGGCCAAACCAAAAAATGGCACCAGTCAGTGAAATCCACAACAGTTAGTTTAAGTCTTTCTGGTTGGGGTCTTCGGGACGGTAAAAACAAATGGTTGGAAACAATTGGTGACATGGCTCAAAATCGTTCTCAATGCACAGTGCGGATGCATCCACTCCTTGTGACTTATGATTTCCAATGAAACTCTTTTGTTCTTCGTTATTACTCTTCCTTTGTCTCACACCTCTGTTTACTGTCTCTAATATGCTTTTCTTGTACTTTCTTCTGTTGCTTTGTGTGCTACATGGAGGGAGTGTGGCAACTTGAACTTCCGCACATCCGTGCAAAGTTCTATGTCGAACACAAACAAACAGACAGACTAGGTTACATTGTTACTTATTGAATAAAATGACTATATTCTTATAATTACTCAATGTTGTCCTTTAAATGGCGCAATCGATTTTGTTGTTTCATGTTTAAATAACTTCCTTTTCGATCGTCATCATCATTCCTGCTTAACTTTGTCTCTATTTAGTATTATAAGTGTGGAATTTGGGCACTTTGGCGGAGTAAAACTCACTCCATATTAGATCAGTTAATTTAATGTAACAACACACAATGGTAGAGTGTGTGAATAAGTGGATGACATTGTTTCGAGCACAGTTTTGCTGTTCATAATCGTATGAATATATTCATACAAGCTGATAACACACGCTGATAGTACATATTGAAAACATGACTGATAGAATCCAGTTTGCACCAAAAACAAAGGACTCAATGCATAATACTAGTTAGTAAGCAGAATTCAATCAAAATATGACAGTACTACCAGAGCTTTGAATTCCCTACTATTTCCATTTCTACTATTCTTATTCTCAGTATATGGGCTTCTTCATACATTTTTGAATAAAGTCTGGTGGACAGTTAGTTATTCACCATACTTTTCTCGACGCACAGTGATCGATTCAATTTTTAGTATTCCTCACTGAATTGTATTCATTTATGCATAGTAATTAACAGCAACAACAACACAATTCTGCATACTTAAAATAATTAAATTGTAATAAATTTATAATGGTGAGGATAAAAAGTGAACTTTGCTCAATAAATTGCTTGATGAGTTCAATGAATTTTATAACAGGTTGTCATTATAAAACTGACAGTTTCATAATTTATATCATATGATAACTATGCAAAAAATGTGTAGATTAAACTGAATACGCTTCGTTTATATATGCAAAGAATAAAATAACTTGCGCGCCTTTAGTGTTTTATTAGTTCAGATATGGAATAATCCGAGTAGAAAGCAGTTCGTTGTAAATTGCAAGATACACTGTTATTCACTTAAGCTTGCTCCCATAATTGACAATTATGATATCAAAAGCAAATCATCTATTGTGGTCTAGCCAGTTACCGGTTTCCAAAGAAAACTAAGGTGGAATTCCACCTCCTCGATATCTATGTGTGTGTGTAAATTGCAAAAATTACAGTTGACTTACTCAGAGATCTCCAAGCGAAAATCAACAAGGCAGCATAAGAAGTATTGAAGACAGGACTTCAGGTGAATATAAAGGAGATAAAAATAACTAACCAGCAAGAACAAGCAGTAATCACCGTCAACGTAAGGAATCTAAACAAGATTACCTCTTCCACTTATCTAGGCAGCATCGCTTCAGCAATATTTGACATGGATGAGTCAGCTAGGATCGGAAAAGCAAGATGGTCATTCAATACTTTGAAGTCAGTCTGGAAGACCACTGCACTCAGTATAAGCAATGAGACTCATATTTTCAACATTAACGTCAAAGGAGTCATTGCTTGTATATGCTTCAGAGACTTGGCTGACACTTTACGAAAAGCATTTCCAACAGTCCACTTCAGGCTTTCATCAACAGTCACACCAGTGTTTCTACAGTTGAGATTGGATGAACAGGCACAGAGGGTAAACAATAAGGAGTTCAGGCAGCCAACCGACCAACAATCTACTGGTCAGCAAATATGCAGAATGAAATCGGAATTGACTGGATATGTACCGAAAAAACCTTTAAAACACATCGTACGCCAAGCAGATCCTCAACTGTAACCCAAATGGGAAAACATACGTATGGTGTCCAAGGGTAAGAGGAGACTGCTTAACGAGGAAATGTGAGCTTAAATGAAACAATGGAATCATCTAAAAAAAATACTACGGAAAATAGAGTGGAATGGAGAAGTACTATTGAAGCTCCATGTTTCTTTCGGAGCCCAATGGGATAGTATTACTTAATATAGTAGTAGCGATCCCACTTCTATTTGCGGAAATTGTGTTTTCTGTATTATGCTTAGGTAATAACAAACTCAAGGTAATTCACTCAAATATATGGCAGATTTATAGTTTGATTGTATGGAGGATTTAATCATGAGCTGACATCAGTTAGAGAACCACTGGAAAACCAACTTCGCAATGTCTTCTTCGATGAGTTACTGCCTCATCTTCGACCTGCTGTACCCTACTGGTCACGGCTTCCCACTAGAACCCCAGGTTAACTGCCTGAATAGGGCCAGTCGCGCTATGTCGTGAATTGGCAGAAGTTAGAATTCAAGAAGCATTGGATCGGGTCCCAGTGGCTCAATGGTCTACGAGCTCGCCTTGTAACCAGAAGGTCCTGGGTTCGAACCCCGGTGGGTGCGTACTGCTGAAGAGTCCCAAAATAGGACGAAACAGCTGTCCAGTACTCCCAGTTGGTTTTCCAGTGGTTCTCTAACTGATGTCAGCTCATGATTAAATCCTCCATACAATCAAACCAAATCCCTACAAAACCAACACTTGAAGATTTATAGTTGTTTGGAAATTACATTTTCAAGCACACTGACAGTTTCCGATGAATTCATTTTAGGAATTTAGTCTGATTCATATTTGACCACGGACTGATAGTAGTTAGAGAAACCTTGGATGCTGTATTTCATGTGTATAGAAATATACTCCTTTTTACACTTCACTCCGCATATTGTTTATCAAAAGCTAGCGTTAAATCTATAGTTTAGCCATAGTCAATCATGTTCATTTCAGTCACACCATAAATGATGTTCATGCGGTAACTGTTCAAGTGATGTTGAACCGACATCAGTTAGAGAACCACTGGAAAACCTGTGAGGACTAGAAATTTGTTTCGTTTGAGCCTCTTCAGCAGTACGCAACTACCGGGGTTCGAATCCAGGACCTTCTGGTTACAAGGCGAGCTCATAAACCATTGACCATTGAATCGGGTCACAGTGACTCAATGGTCTACGAGCTCGCCTTGTAACCAGAAGGTCCTGGATTCGAACCCCGGTGGGTGCGCACTGCTGAAGAGTCCCAAAATAGGACGAAACAGCTGTCCAGTACTCCCAGTTGGTTTTCCAGTGGTTCTCTAACTGATGTCAGCTCATGATTAAATCCTCCATGCAATCAAACTAAATCCCTACAAAACCAATACTTGATGTTGAGCCATTTTCCACTATTTCTTAGTGGTTCGATTGTGTTTTGTTTTTGGATAAATCTATACTCTCTTGTTCCGTGTGTATGCAGATTAAACCGTCTGTCATAGTTAACACTATCCCAATTCGGAATACATTAAGAAAGAGATAAAATGTCACTCTTCATCATGTTTCTATAAATAATTCAATGGTGAATATCCACCAGCTGTGCAAGTTGTTCAGGGTTCGATTTCTTGCTGAGCCACCCCTAACATCTCACCTAGTAGATTAGGCGTTGATATATCTGCAGAAGAGAAAAAAGTTGGACATGAGGATATCAGCCACACCCGGTTATAATAATACACAAACGGGGAAGCTTAAAACCTCACGTCCCTCCTAGAAAAACCAGAGGAATGGAAAACATCTCTAGACAGCTTTTGATAACCTCGTTATATAATACGTCTCTCAAATACAACTATGCAATCAGAAACATAGTCACTCAGATAATATATATATCCTTAGAATTTACCAGCACATCAAGTACTAATCAATTCGTCCTATTGCATAAGACTGCTGCGTACTTGAATCCGACTCCAATCTGTTCACCGTACTGTACATCTAACCCTTCATCTTCTCCCATACGTCGAATACCGTGTATATGAATAAGGACTGGCAATGTTGTATCAAAACACAAGAGTGAAAACTTAGGAAATGGTGTTTTCAGCAAAACTGAACATCTAAATTAGACGAACGCAAACCAGCAGTGCTTGAATGTGCAGTATATATCAGAAACAATTGAAAACCGATGTTCAATAACACTATAATAAATATTCACTAGGTATGAATGAAATCGGTTTCTGTGAAAGTCTGATATGGGTAGGTGAATTAATTTTAGAGACGTCTGGGTAAAGTCAATAGTGGGCTACTACAAGACTAGATAAGGCGAGAACACAATCGAAATTAACCAAGTTTGATGTTTATCAGTTATATGACTGACAGTAAGATTACAGGTCATTATTAGTTATCTACAGTCTTAGATATCTTAATCAAGTGAACTAGCACAGGAAATTTGGAAATACAAACACACAAGTATACTTAATAATAACAGCAGTAACCCAATGACTTACAAACGAAACTGTACGAACACACTATTCAAAAGAGTTCAGCACACCACAACATTCCAGTAGTGAAGACAATGAGAGATAAATGCATGCTAACTGTCTTCAGAAAGAATAAATACCCTTACAATTTCACCAAAAAGCACTTAAACTCAAGTCATAAGAAACCATATTTGAAGACAACAAGAAAATTTATCCTAACATATATGAAGAATATCTCTGAAATAACAGCTAAGAACATTTGAAACAGATATACCACACAAGCCAACGCAGTCTCTGCATTCACAATATTATGCAGACCAAAGGGTACAAAAGCAAAAGACAATAAAGTCAATAGCACTTACAAAATAAACTGTATGCACTGCGATAAACCCTACATTGGTCTAAGTTGTAGTCCTTTTCGAATCAGAATTCAGGAACCTGAATTAGCTGTGAAGTTACGTGACATGTATTATTTCATATAGATGCATGTGGACAATTATGGATGCCAGTTTGATTGGGGAGAGGGTGAGTATGCAGGAATCTTAAATAGAGGAAACATTAAAAATGCCAGGGAATCTCTGGAAGTCTGGTACTCAGATGAATCAGAGATTAACAGACACACTACTTACCATACATGTAATTCACCAACTAATAAAGAATAAACAACATTACAATAAAGTTCTCATCTCAAGTCAATAAAGACGTAAATTAATAATCAAACATGACAAACGTTGTAAGGGGATGCAGTTTTACGACTCACGAAGAAGAATTTAAACAGATTCACTTTGAGTCAAAGCTTACTCTGAAGATGTTGTCAAGAAAGACAATGAAAGCTTCGCAGTTAAATCAACCAGCTCCGAGGCAGCAACCTATTCAAAGTTATCCACTCCACTATTTTATTTCAGATTCTTTCTTACCTTCCTGACTGTTATTTGTAAAGACACACACACAGGTTAAAACATCCAGTCACCATATTATTCATACAGTTTTGTGTTATTATTGTGATGTGAAATTGAGTTGTGTTGAAGGTAATAGATCAGCATTTACGCGAACGCATATAAAATGGTTACAGACAACAATTTGGAGACTACTTCAATCAATGCATTTGCCGTAAGATTCAGCTTTTCGTCACAAAGAGGACTGGTGTATCTATCACCAATGAGATCGTTCATATTACATAATATTTCACAATGGGATAATTGACAGTAATCAAATAAGTGAATGACACTTTACTGAGTAAAAAACACATAAATACTGATGTAAATGCTTCTGTTCGTTTTGGTTACAAATTCAAAATATCCATGAAATTACCAATTATCCGCATTATCATTTCTGGTTTCTGTCAAATATTATGAAGCCAGAATTCGTGAAAGTATTAGGTGTTTATTTCTGAACGTATATATATATATCATCGAACTATCAACCAATGAGTTGAAATTTGAATGTATCTTGAGGATATAATTGGTTGATTTTGAAAAAATGATAAGGTCACAGTTATAATATAAAAAATGGTACATTGAGGCACTGTGACTACCTTTTTGCTTTGACCTAGTGACCGTACATCATTCTGGTTAATTTCAAAATCAAGAATTTAAATAATCTTGTTTAACACGTCAACAGGAATACACTTCTTGTTAAATAGAACTTTGCAAAACGTATTAAGCATCAGGTAAACATTAGGGTAAACAGACACTTGAAGTGGATCCAACATTAGTACTATATAAAACAATCACTTCCCTTGATGAATTTAAACGAAGCAATAAGGAGACGTAATTTATCTGAATCGTGTAATGAATTTTCGCAATACGATTCGAACAATCCGATCACCCACGGACTTGTCATTGGAATATGCTCAAAAACTGTCTATCTAAATTAGTCAGTAAGAGATTTTTCGCTGTGAGATTACATGATGTTCACCAGCCAGAAGTTGTTCTCCACTTCCGTGTAAGACGATAAGCTCCCCGTCTGATCGCCTCCATGTGCATCTATCAGTTCACCTAATTGTTTTGTGAAGCAAGGTACATTGGTTGAAGGCAGAGAACACCACTTTCCGCAAGGATACGCGAACATATTCCAGCAGAATGGTTTCACAAGGAAGAAAGGAAGGGAGTGAGGAACTCTTTTTAAAAAAACACTTGATCAACTCCTGTGACTCTTTAAACCCTAACCATGATTTTAAGATAATTGATCGAATCTCTCCTAAGTTCCCGTTTTCTTTGATATAAAAATTCTAAAGACTGTGGAGGCCTTAGCTGCTCATGAATTTAAGCCGCAACTTTGCGTACAATCTCTACTTCTACCTTTCCCATAGAGGGAGAGAAATTCGCTTATTTATTTTGTTTATTCAGGGAATCTATTTACTTTTCCTTCATTATTATTATTACTCTCACTTTGAATTTTTTTACACTTGTCATTCATTTAAAATCCAGAAATGTTTTATAATGTTGATTTCTATCTTGTCAAATCTCACGCCATGTTATATAACGTTTTATACTGGCCTGCTAACTCTATAATTATACTCACTTTTCAACATCTATACATCTAATAAATTATTATATATATGACAATAATTGTTTTGCCACTTGACATTTAACTATGATTGTAATCGCAAACATTTTATTTGCATTTCGTATTACTATTATTATTTTGTTGATTCACACTTATGATTCAGTACCCAAACCGGATATAATTTCTTAAAAGCCGTGTATCCATACTATTGTACTGATTGATAATAAATTCGTTGAAATCAGTCTCTTCGCTGAATATTGTGTTCTTAATGCTACAATGGGAATTACTAAATTATATACATCTCTCTCTCTCTCTCTCTATATATATATATATATATATATATGTAGTGAGGGCAGGCTCCTAGCCAACTGGTAGACATTAATCTACCTCAATGTCTAGGTCACTAATATTGGCCGTGAGAAAATATAAACAAGGCTGATTCAACAACCAATCACAGGAGACTTAAACGTGGGCAAATATGATTCGCAGATAGATGGCTCCACTTTCCGAGAAATCTTGAAGTTAACCAATCAGAAGACTGAGTTTGTCTGCTTAACTTCCGAGAAACAACCAGTCAGAAGACTGCGTTCGTCTACTTGAATAAGCTATGATAATATACATGAAATATTTATAAATACGTGCTGATTTTCGTAATAAAATGATCTGTTGCCGGCCCTTGTCTTCTGTTGTTACATATACATATATGTGAAGATAAACAGTTAGCAATTGAGAAAATATACTTAGGTCAAGTTAATAAGCCACACCGGAATCTCCACATACCAATGAAGATCATAATACCAAATAAGAGAGGTAATTGTACGTCTGCTCTGATATCAAAACAAACTTTACCAAGGTAGGGTACTTTGATGACGAATTGTTTTTGAATGCATAAAGGTGGTTTAAGCTTCCTAATTGCATTAGTGAACGTTATTTAAAATAAGGAATGTTTGTCTTAAGATTTACAAAGTAAAATTATTAACAGTGAAGGAGTTAGAGAAAATAAGGAAAACAGTTAAACGTCTAACAAAGAGTTATGAATAAGTAATCGTAATCATTATTATTGTTCTCTTTAGTTGTCTTTCACCCCGTTCTCTTCAATCTCTTTTAGCTCGCTGCAACAGTATCCATGGGTTTCTCATTTTCTTCTTAAATGGTCTCTTCCATATCCCCTGCTTCCTTCTCACAATTTCCAATCTAGAGTCTGCCTGGAGTCCGATGTTACTCAATGGTTTCTTTAGTGTGTCAAATCCTTCCTTTTGACACATCTTTTAAGCAATAAGTTGCCAGCTGGCTCATTGCTAGAGTTATTTGTTCCATGCTCTTTCTGACTGGCTATCTGATTTATAATGTGGAGCGAGAGGTGCAACTGCTGCTGAAAGTTTGAAGTATCCTACTGAGAATACTTTAACCGATGAGTCTGCAAAGTCTCTGAACTATACAGAAACAATATCTGACTTTACGATAGTGTTGAAAATTCGGATCATGTTTCTTAAGCTAAGTGCAGTAGATTTTCAGAGTTACTTTAGAGTGGTGAAGGTATATCTTGCTTTCCCTGTCCTATCTTTGACATCCTTATCTGTACTACTTATCCGTAGTTGTAACGGTGCTGTCTAGCCAGATAAATAAAAAGGATCGTTTCATTTAAATTTATTCCCTTGAAGGGGATTGGTGCATGTTGTTGGTTAGGTAATTTAATTATCCACAAAAACCACTCGGCTCAGTTAGACTTCCACAATCAAGCAACCAATGAGCACTTGTTTCAATGCTTCAACCAAATCATTACACAAAGTGATTTACAAGTAAAAAATCCAACGATGACAGCATATTATTATTATTACTATATCTTTTAATTCCTAGAGGAACATAGGGCTTCAGCCAAACGTCTCCATTGCCTTCGGTTTTCTGCCAACTTTTTCACCCCACTTCAAGTCTACCCACATGCTTTCATCTCCTCTTCACATGACCACCTCCAAATCACCCTCACACTGACGACCAACTTGCCGCTTCTGATTCAGTCAGGTTCCACTCGAGCGATGGCTTGTCTAGTGATATCACTTGATGATTTGTTTCCTCAGAGTATGGCCAGCCAATCCATCTCCATTTAATCCTGCCTATTTGTTTCACAATCGGTTTCTGGTTGGTTCACTCATTTCCAGAGATCCCACCCTGTTTCTGATCTTTTCTGGCCGGCCATCTGATCTTGAGTGGTATTAAGCGAAGACAACTGATGATGAAGGTTGAAATTTGTTTGAGATGCTCTTTATGACGCGCTGGCCAAGTCTCTGATCCATCCGTATAGTAGCACTGACTGACTTCACAATGGAGTTGAAGATCCGGGACTTATTTTTTATTCTGAGTGATTTCGACTTCCTGCACACGGACTTCAGTGTAATGAAAGCTTGTCTTGCTTCTCCGATTCTCGCTTTGATATCCCCTCCATTTCAGCCTGTATTTGAAATGTTGCTTCCCAGATACATAGATCGGTAAGGGAGGTTGTTTCTTTCAGGTTCCTCCATTTATACTGGCTGATTTTTGCCTATTGTTGTTGCTATGGCTGTTGGCGTTGGCCAGGAATCTTCATCACCTCTGTTTTATGTATTTTCACCTGAAGTGGTGTCCTATGTTTGATGCTTCTTCCGCCAGCTAGTTGCTTTTCACTTGCATATCTTCCATTTTTTGGGAAATCAAACATATATCATCGGCGAAGTTCAGTGTTTAACAGTGCAGGAGTATACTCAGAAATCCGACAGTACACATGCATAATTATATGACAACTATACCCAGCTCAATAGGAGCAGTCAAACTGCTAGATACACATAGGGGAGAAGAAATTAGGTGGTCTGACCTCGTTCATCGAACATAAAACTGGAGAGGTTGTGTACCTCCGCTCCACTAAATGATCCTCTTACTGCATTCCTTATATGCTTTGTTATTATTTCAGTGATGTCACTATAAATGAACTTCAGTTAAGTGAAAAAGGACTACTTTAGAGCTATTGACATCATTTTACAATAATTTCTCATGAAAAGACTATTTCACATCATGTAAAATATCCTTTTCTAAATGCGCTTTTATTTCAGATGGTCCCTTGAAATGTTTTATGTTTCACTGGCATTTTGTTAATTTAAATGTCTCTGACATTGCAAAGAAGGAAGCAGGTCATTTCCAGAATTATTTTTTTTTTTTGATTTACAGCTTGATTCCACACTGTATTTTTGGTACAAGCATGGAATTTTCAGCATGGATATCGGTAGCCCAAATTTTGCAGGCCGACCATAGATATCAGGTGTGCGCCGGCGAGGGCTCGAACCCCGGACCATGTGCATGGTCGGCGAGAGTCCTAACCACTGTGCCACCGACGCACTGCGCCCATCAGTTGTGTTTAACTACACGACAAGTATGAATCATCAACAGTAATTCCATACAAGGAAGGAACCTCGGAAACCAGCTTACGCAGAATTCTCCACAAGGTGGGCAGGAATAAAAGTGGCTGCCATTCAAACCCACAAACTCAATTAGAAACAAGCTTTGTCGGTTAAAGGATCAATCCTGTGGAGCCTTTAAAACAAAACAATTTAGTTTATCTAATACCCTGCCTACAATGATTGTGAGGTCAAATACATAGGTCAAACTAGTAGAACAGGGGCAGTCGAACATAAAAACCTAGCTAAATGTAGATTGGTTGACCCAAATAAGATAAGAAATCTAGCGAATAGTTTGGCTATAGCACTACAAGCAATTACACACAACCATACAATAGACTGGATTGGATAGGATGACAGTTTTAAAATCTAATGTCACAGGGTATAGGGAGAGATTGATAACAGAAGCTTTGTGTTATCGAATCAACTGCGAATACATGTAATAGGAATGATTCGTCACCTTTCCTTGATATCTGGAAAATTCTAGTTCTGCAACGACGATAAATAGGAGAAAACAAAGAAAACTATAAAACTCAAGTTTCGAAGTCGTATGATTACAATTGATGAGATGATTATGAACAATAAATTTTGTTCGGAACTTTGTCATCCAATAAATAATACTGTCACTCCACTGTCTGATATATTCTTCACTGGCCTTTATTCCTTCTTTCAATTGTCATTGTATATATAGATGTCTTTCAATCAATTTCTAAAATGTTAATTGTTTACTTAAATTGATATATGAAGAAATGACTTTTAAAAAGATTTATTGATTGGCTTTGAGTAAACGTATTAAAAGAATTTATAAACAACTTAAATATTTACCGTATTCACTCACTTCTAACTTATAAGATTCTCTTGATTATCGGTTATCATTTTATCATTCAATGCTGTTGAATCAAAACTAACTAACCAAATTTCAATCACAAATGTATTTTCAATGTACAATAATGCTGGTAAATGCATTAAGGAGTTTTATTTAAATACCACCAGATATATTTTAAATCCATTTTCACCTCAAATATTAAGTTTAAACAAAGCACAGAAAATATGTTCTCTACTTTCAAGCAAGTATTCTTCACTAGGATATCGATTGACAAGGAATATGTCTCTTGTTTAGGTCATCTTTATGCAAACATTTCAAATTATTGAAAATAATAATAAATTTAGAAACTATTTAGTTTCTCTAATCACATGTAGATAGATACTCAGAACTGATATTACCAATTTAAATATTATAATCACATTACAAACTAATCAGACGTGTTCAAGATATTGAAAGGTTATCAAAATATCTTTGACATTAGACGAAATACTTTTGATTCTGGCCTAAAAACATTTTTTGAAATGAATAACTTTATCAGAAGAGGTTACGAAATAATATATAATTTAAAATATTGGGAAAGCTGAAGATTTTTCCGAAGTGAGAATGTTTTGTATTTTTGAAATATTGAGGTTGATAGGAACGCCGAGGTTGCACCGGTGTGATGATCGCATATGTTGTTTGTCTACATTAAAAAGACATACAATATAACTACCTGATTGCCCAGCCAGCTACTTAAGTATAAACACACCAACGAAGTGAAACGAAAAGTATATTTAACAAAGGAACAATAATATGTTTATATATACAAAGCGTGAGAAGGAAAAATCCATTAGTCGTCTATTATCCTAACAAACCATCGATCCACATTTCACACATTTCGTTTAGAAGAAACGAATTATATAGGGCGAAGCTGGTACCGCATCATCTTTTTTCTTAATCTAGTTGACGGAATTCGACGGAGTGTTTGTGCTATTCGGTGGAAGGTCTGGAGCATCCGTAGCATCCTTCTTCTTATGTTCTAGTCTGAAAATGTCTAGTAATTTTTCCCACTGGAAAACTCCTAGTTCTTGTCATTTTACCCAGAGGCGAACGTTGTCGAAGTTCATTTAGTTGGTGTTTCAACGTAACACGATTTTGAGGGGTCTAACGACTTAGCTGCAGGTAAGGTAGGTATCGAAATTGTATGTGAAGCTTATGGCCTTCTAACCATCTGTGTGTGAACAGCTGTGGCACGCTTGAGAACATCCTGTTATTCGAGAAGATAGATTTTGGTGTCAACTTTTGGCAATGAGGCACAAGTCTCTCTGGTTAAAAAACAGGTGTTTCACACTCTTGGATACGTAGAGTCAGAACAGTGATGACCTTTGGTGGTGGAAGGGGGTGCTGACTGGAAACAATGTCTATTGTGACTTCTCGAAGATGACAATTGTGAGTGTTCTTACGTGTCTCTAGTTAAACTGCCTGTGAGTCCAAAATTGGTGTGGTCTTGGCATCAGTCTCGCTTATGTTGGAAAGATGTGCTGAAACCTCAAGCACCACAATACCAGGAAGCTCATCATCGGTTATTATTGCGTGAGTAACTGGGACAACCGAAAGATCAGTTAGGATCAGTCAGTGTTTGACCAGTGATTGATGCAGGGGTTGGAGTGGTTTGGTGAACTACAGGGATTTGGATACCACCTTGACGTCCAGATTGAATTGAGTTGGTATCAATCTGAAGACTGGCCAGTTGTTGACATGCTGCAGAGATTACTCTTGGAGTTATAGTTATCTCTCTCCAAGGGGTATAAAAGACATTGATCTGATGCTAAAGAACTTGGGGGAGCGTAAAATGCAAATAGGTAGTAGTGATTTTAATTGATTTTCCGTCGATTTCCGTTCACGTTCTCCATTTTCAGTACCAACGTGCGTGAAGAAATCATCGTTCTCGTCGAGAATTACTTTGAGATAAGAATAACTAACAGTGGAAGAGAAATGGTAAACATCAAAATGTTGTCTTAAGTTCTGTAGTGTGGCATCGAATATGAAGTTGTGCGAGTTTTGAGGTGAAATTATACTGCAGTATTGGTAGAATTCCGATGGACTCTATCCGAATCAGGAGATGCGCTTTTCAGGAACCACCTTGAGCAGCAAATATACCTTTAAATTGTCCTCATAACCCTTGAACCAAATGTATTGTTTGTATCAGGATCATACTGAGACAAATCAACGCCATTGGTAATTCCATCTACTAAACAGACTATTACAGACAGAGTAGCCTGAGATGATTCGCTACAGCAGACTGTTGAGTGCATCAGCAACTCTATCCATATATCAGAATGGTTATTTAAATCTTTTCTGCTGATATACAGAACATTAGTATCGCTTTTGATGGCTTTTTTATTTGTATCCTACTTTGTGCTCAGTTCGATTGCCAGCTGATGCTCTCCTAAATCCCGAATAGTTCACTTATCACTTGTAAGCCAAGAAATATAAGGTTGGTTGAACATGAGGCTAGAAATCCGCCATCCCGTAAGACAAAATCACTGCTTCGGGAACTGACTGATGTCTTAAAGAACATATCGTCAGAAATACATGAACGCATCCGACCAGTAGGCTCCATTATACCACGTTTGTATTGAATACCGAAAATACATAAGACAGGATTACCCCTCCGTCCAATCCTCAATATGGCGGCTCTCCTTATCACGGAATCGCTCAATGGCTAGCCGAAATACTGTAACCAGTCAGAAGTCAAGTATCTAAGTTTTCCATTGATGATACGTTTAAATTCATTGATACCATTAAAGATTTTAGTGTCTCAGGCAAAGTCCTATTCTCATTAAATGTGACGTCACTACTTACCAATGCTCCTCTCATGGAAACTGTGAGCTATTTATGTGATTATATTGATACGCATAGTTTCGAAATAGGTTTACCGACAATCCACCTCAAAGAACTTTTACTGAAATGTAAGTTGAATGTTCAGTTCACCTTCAACAATGAGATTTATAAACAGAGAGATGGCATAGCCATGAGATCACCACTGGGTCCCTTGCTGGCTGATTGTTTTATGGCAAAGCTTAAAAATTATGAACTTAGTCAAACCATCGGTCATTCTGACATTTATAAAAGATACGTAGCCGACACTTTCTTCATCTGCGACAATAACGTAGTTCTTGATGATGTCTTGTTTACTTTCAACAACTGCCGTCCTTCTTTACAATTCACCATAGAAAAGAAATCTGAACTAAGTATTCCGTTTCTTGATGTGTGCCTCAGCAGACGTAATGACGGATCTCTCAAAAGATCTATACATCGGAAACGTACATGGAACGGACAACTAACTAATTTTGATGATTGGGTGCCTATTTCCAGGAAAAGGCATTTAATTCATTCACTCTGCTTTAGGATAAGGAAAATTTGTAGTTCTGATTGCGTTAACTCAGAACTTGACTTCTTGAAAGCCACACTCGCAGAAAACGGTTACCCTAACCGATTCATTGACAGCAACATGAAAGATAAGTAGTCTAAACTGGTCACCGACTCAATTTTAAAGAAAACCTTATTCATGAACTTGGAATTCAAAGGTGATCAAGCTTCAGATATGCTCAAAAATCATCTCTCTAAATCAGTTAGTAAGACGTTCCCTGCAGCTAGACTACGTATGACGTTCACGAGCCACAAATTGTTCTCTACCTCTGTAAAAGATAAGCTCCCCCATCTGACCACATCCATGTGCATCTACCAGTTCACCTGCTCTTGTGGAGCAGGATACATTGGACGTAGTCACAGAACACCCTCCACACGGATACGAGAACATATTCCAGCTTGGTTTTACAAGGGAGAAAGGAAGTGTGTGCGAAGCTCTACTCTGGAACACCTGATCGACTTCTGTCACTCGGTCAACCCTGATCATTATTTCAAGATCATATATATATATATAGTATCCATGCTAACTTCCCACGTTTTCTTCGTTACAGACTTCTAAAGACAGCGGAGATCTTGGTAATTCATGACTTTAAGCCAGACCTTTGTGTACGAAGGAAATATGTACAATCCCTACTGCTGCCTTGGCGGTAGAGGGATAAACATTTATTTATCTATTTTGTTTATTTAGTTATTCTATGTACTCTTCCCTTATTACTTCTATTATTATTATGATTATTATTATTACGACTGTCACTCTGAATCATTTCCACTTGACCCACTTAACATTTTAAACCCAAAATTATTCATTTGTATACTTATTTTTACAATATTAAATTCTATCTTATCAGATTTGACACTATGTTACGTAACATTTTTTATATTCGTCTACTAATCTTATAATTACATACCTCTTTCTAAAATCTATACACCTTATGTATCATTTTATATATGACATTAATTATTTTGCCACTTGACATTAAACTATGATTATAATCACAAATATTTTAATTGTATTTCATACTACTACTATTATTATTTCATGTATTCACATCTTTGATCTAATTCCTTCACCGGATATAATTTCTGTTCTTTGACTTGTTAGCTCAAATAACTAAATTGCATATATTCCACCTTTCCCATAGCTGAAGTCATTCTTAATTCTGTGTACATCTCGTTTGTCAATCTAGGTTTATGGATTTCAACACTTATCTATTTACCAGATTAACCACCACCAGCTAAGTAACGTTTAGATGCACGTCTGACAAGAAGTGAATCCAGAGCAGCATTCGTCGTTGGTGACCATTCTACCGCTGGACCACCGATGAAAACATTCATTTGAATGCTAAGACAATGTGAAATAATTAAAGTATATTTAGATGAATTACAGAGTGAGTTTGGCAATATCTCATACATCAAAAATAGTTGCGGTTGGAAGATTTAACAAAAACAAGTAGAAAAAATACAGTCAAACAGGCCTTCAAAGTAATCAGAAATTTACACGATCACTGGGATGTGGAAGTCAGCAATAAGCACTTGTAAGCAAAAGGTATTTATGTATTTTTATAATAACTCACCATTGAAATATATATGCAGTATCGTCGTTTGCTTCATTAAACCCAATGATGTAAAATGTTGGAAGTGAATGCAGAATATTGCATAATTGTACTGGAGATCAAGTTATCACCCTCCACAAACCACGTGTAAGCGTATTTTTCTTTTTTTTTGATTACAGCTTGATTCCACACCGTATTTTTGGGACAAGTGTGGAATTTTCAGCGTGGATATCGGTAGCCCAAATTTCGCAGGCCGACCATAGATATCAGGTTTGCGTCAGCGTGGGCTCGAACCCGGACCATGTGCATGGTCGGCGAGAGTCCTAACCATTGTGCCACCGACGCGTAGACAAAATCCAAAGAAAGTATAGTAAATCAAAATAAGTGATTCAGTGAAGAGACTCTTTTCAACAACGAATTTATCATCAAGCTGTACAGTCGTATACAAATAGGGTTTTTAAGAAGTTATATCCGGTGAGGGAATTCAAACATAGGTGTGAATGCATAAAATAATAATAATAGTAGTATGAAATGCAATTAAAAAACTGAAATGTTTGTGATTATAATCATAGTTAAATGTCAAGTGGCAAAGCAAATTAATATCATATAGAGAATAATTCATAGGAGGGATAGAACTTGAAAAAGAATGTGCGATTATAGGAGTAGTAGACAAATCGAATAAAACAACAACGCTACGTAATACTGTGTGAAATTTAATAGCATAGAATTTATCGTTGTAAAAACGAATTGATTTAGAATGAGTGGAACAAGTGAAATAATACCAGGGACAGTTCAAAATGAGAATAGTAATAATAGCAATTGACGTAATATGGAAGAGTATACAAACTGAATAGACAAAATGAAAAATTGTTAGAGCTAAAATATGATTGGGAATTACCATATTTTAGCATAGAGGGATTAAGACCATGAAAGTTGCAGGGGTTGAACGACATTTTTCCGTACACAGAGATCTGGCTTTTCTGTTTCGATAGCCAAATCTTCAGCAATACAGATGAGTCGGGTACGTAGGGATTTGGGTAAATTACTTTTTACCTTGTAGATGACGTTAAAGGCGGAGGCTATAGAGATAGGGTGATCATTATCGACCAGATGTTCAATGATCATGCTTCTTATTGCTCCAATTCCACCTTTTCGTAACCACGCAGGATAGTGTTCTTGCACTCTCTTGGACAAAACTCGAGTCGAACGACCGATATACCTAGCTCCACAAGAGCAGGTGAATTGATAAATGCACATAGAGTTGGTCAACAGCGGGATCTTGTCCTTCAGGTTATTGAATAATAATGGTTGGCTAGTAAAGGCCATTCTCAGAGATGCAGCAGGGAATATTCTTTTCAGGGATTGTGATATCCTTCGTTTCATGATATCGCAAGCTAAGTCACCTTTGAATTCTAAGCTCATGTAAAGTATTTTCTTGGGAACGGTTGATAAGTCATGTTTTGTAGGCTTTGAATGTATATTCGTATCTATAAAACGTGGTGGAAACCCATTTTTTATTGGGATTTTCCTCAAAATGTATAACTCATCTTCCACAGTATCAGTGCTACATATTCGTCGAATACGAGTGGCAAGCTACCGGACCAGGTTTCGTTTTCGACCAAGCTGTAGAAATTTGCCAGTTGACCATTCCATAACAGCTTATGATAAATCAATCTCTTCAGAGTTCCATCGGTTTTTCTTGATAAGTTCACATCGAGGAAATGAATACTAGACTACTCGTTCTCCATTTCGAGTGTGATTTTTATCGCAGGATGGCAATCATTAAATACATTTAATATATTATTCCGGTTATAATCACTATTACAGATAATAAAGGTGTCATCTACATACCTTTTATACATTTGAAAGCTTTGGATTAAAGGGTTCAGGGGACCATTTTCTAGACTGGACATAAAGAAGTCTGGAAGGAGAGGACCCAAGGGAGAACCCATCGCAATACCATCCTTCTGTCTGTAGATTGTTTCATTGAAAGTAAACTTTACATTCAATGTACATCTCAAAAGTAGTTCTTTCAGATCTGTAGTGGGTATCCGTATATTCAATTTGTTGTCTTCAATATATTTGCGTATAAAACATATAGTCTCTGTCAGTTGAACGTTCGTAAATAGTGATTCTACATCCAAAGACAACATACTTTTGTTCGACGCATTTATATCCTGTACACATTCAACAAATTGGAAGGTGTCTATATATGACATTAATTTGCTTTGCCACTTGACGTTTAACTATGATTATAATCACAAACATTTCAGTTTTTTAATTGCATTTCATACTACTATTATTGTGGTGAGAGCAGGCTGCTAGCCGATTGGTTGACACTAATCTACGTTAATGTCTAGGTCACTAATATGGGCCGTGAGAAAATATGAACAAGGCTGAGTCAACAACCAATCACAGCAAAGTTAACGTGGCAAAATATGATTCGCAGATAGAGAACTCTATTTGTCAAGGAATCCCGAAACAACCAATCAGAAGCCTGCGTTTGTCTGCAACCAATCAGATGACTGCGCTTTTCTACTTGCATAAGCTATAATAATGTATGTGAAATATATATAAATACGTGTTGATTTTCATAATAAAACGATCTGTTGCTTCGCCCTTGTCTTCTGTTGTTACATTTGGTGTCGCTGCCTCCAGAAAATGAAGATCCCGTGGCCAGCTGCGTTTGAAGAAGGAGACATACGGAGCTTCTTACGTGACTTCGAGGCTGTTGCTGAGCTGGTGGGTGTCAAGGAGCAGGCGGCGAAGGCAGTTGTCCTGGGGACGCTGTTGAGAGGCCGAGCGAAGGCTGCATATGACAGCGTAGACAGGTCAAATGGCACAGCGTCTTGGAAGAAATTGGTTGAACGACTAGTGTCCGAGTTTGACAGCGAAACAGACAGACAGCTAGCAATGCAGCAGTTCCGGTCAATGAAGCTTGGACCTGATGGAGACCCGCTAGTGTTGGCGGTGAAACTGACTAATCTACTTCGACGCGCGCTTCCCACTTTAGATGAAGAATCAGAAGCGCAGTTACTGTCTTCCCAATTCATCGAGAGTGTCCCAGACCACATTTCTCAGCGATTAAAACTGGTTAACGCAACGCAGCCGATGGATATTAGTGAGCTGGCGAAGGTGACCAGACAGCTGCTGAGCACAACGGTAGCCGCTATAGACCAACCAAAACCAAACGAATATGAGCAAAAAATTGAAGCATTGCAGCGGGAAGTGGCGGCGTTAAAGTTGGCTGATAGAAAAGACCGGTGTTTTGAATGCGGTAAGCCGGGACACTGGAGAAGATACTGCCCAGAAAGGCGAAAAAGAAAAAATTTCAGACGGTATAATGCTTGTTCTTTCTTTCGTATGAACCTAGATTTAGTGGGGGCTATTGAGAAAGGGCTCTGTATTCGAAGTTGCGAGTGAATGATCGAGAAGTAGTATGTTTGATAGATACAGGGGCGGCCGTGTCGTTAATAGATAAGAATTTATGTAAGAGTGTTAGTCCGTGTTCATTGACAGTACAAACAGTAGGCGGGTATGTGTTGCGTATAACGGGTAGATCGAACTGTACGGTCGTTGTTGGTGGCTGCGAGGTGACGTTTCCTTTCATTGTTGTACCCGAACTACAGCGAACGATATTAGGAGCGGATTTTCTGCGTGAGATTGGTGCCATAATCGACACGCAAGCGAACGTGGTGGTCACGAAATACGGGCATATCAACATGTATGAGACCAGCGAGATAGCAGCGATTAAGCTGTCGACGGTACACAATGTGACAGAGTTAATTAATAAATACGATCATCTGTTCACTGGAGATGGGGACCCATACGGTTATTGCGATAAGGTGAATCATGAAATTCCGTTAAGTGATCCGAAAGTAAGGTCATTTACAACGCGAAGAGTTCCATGTCATCTGGAAGGCGAAGTGGAGCGACAAGTGCAAGAGATGTTAAAAGATGATATTATTGAGGAAGCTGATAGCCCGTACAACTCTCCAGTGCTGTTAGTAAAAAAAGCGAATGGGAAGTATAGATTCTGTGTTGATTTTCGACAGTTAAACAGTATGACAGAGTTAAGACCGTGTGCCATGCCAACAGTGGTAGAAACTTTAGATCGCCTACAAGGTGCGAATGTGTTTTCGGTTCTCGATCTTCGCTCAGGATACTGGCAGATACCGATAAAACAAGGTGATAGAGATAAGACGGCTTTCATCGTGGGTCAGACACAATATCGATTTAAACGCATGCCGTTTGGACTAGCAGGTGCACCGTTTACGTTCAGACGACTGATGAAGCTATTACTTAGGAACTTGAAAAACGTGGAGGTTTATGGTGATGATCTCGTCATATACAGTCAAAACGAAAACGATCACGTCAACCATGTAGAAGCCGTGCTGCGACGCATCGAAGAGTTTGGACTACGCGTCAACAAAACCAAGTCCCAGATAGCCAAAAAGAATGTTACTCTGTTGGGACATAAAGTGGGAAATGGTGAGATTAAACCACTGCCGGAGAAAATTTTGACGATTAAAACGATTCCAGCCCCGAATTCAAAGAGAAAACTGAGACAATTCTTGGGTAGAGCAGCGTTTTATAGTCGCTTCGTGAAGAACTTCAATGAGATAGCAGCCCCTCTATACAGGCTACTAGGTGAGCCAAAGTTTGTTTGGTCGGAAGAATCGCAGAGGACATTCGACAGAATTAAACAGCTGCTCGACCACCAACAAATGACGCTAAAACTACCTGTGCCAGGAAGACAGTTCACAGTGTGCACAGATGCCAGTGACTACGCTATAGGTGCGGTCCTAAGACAGGACGAGGGAATCGTTGAGTATGCCAGTAGGGTTTTGACACTTACAGAGAGAAAGTATTCAACGATAGAGAAAGAATGTTTAGCAATGGTATGGGCAGTCGACAAATGGAGACCTTATTTACTCGGCCGGCGGTTCCACATCGAAACTGATCATAAGCCGCTACAATTTTTGAAGACAGCGAGAGACCCACGGGGGAAGTTGTCACGGTGGATGTTGCGTCTTCAGGAGTACGATTTTACGATCTCACACGTTCCTGGAAGTGAAAATGTCTTGGCAGATTTGTTATCGAGACCAGAAGATGAGTCTGAGTTGCCCGAGGTCGCTTACGGAGTGCATGCAGTAGAACAAGACCCACTAAGACTTGCACGTAGGCAGAGGTTGGACGATACGCTGAATACAGTAATACAGGTGATCACCAACGGAATAGAAGTGGATCAAACTACGGCGAGTAAGGAGCTAACCACACTACTCAGACAGAGGGATCGACTCAGAGTGAATGCCTACGGGACTCTGACCTGGCGAGAGAACGACGGAAGCTGGCTGGCTGTCATACCTCAATCGTCGCGCCACGACATGATAGAAGAATGTCACCAGCTAGCGCATACAGGCGTGGCCAGAACGACCGACCTCCTAAGACAAAGTATGTACTGGCCAGGTATGAGAGAAGACGTAGCAAGATACGTACTTGGATGTCCACGGTGCCAGCTGATGAAAGGTGACCGGTGTATACGACCACCACTTCAGTCGATTCCAGTTACCGCGATAGGTGACTTGTGGTCCGTAGATGTCATGGGTCCATTTCCTCAGACATCCAATGGTAATCAGTACCTCTTGGTGATGACGGAACACGCGACACGATGGGTAGACGCCGTAGCAATCCCAGACCAACGTGCAAGAACCGTGACAGATGCAGTAGTTAGACACATTGTTGCAGACCACGGCGTACCGAAGACAATACTGACAGACCAAGGTCCCTGTTTCGAGAGTGAAGAGTTTACTTCCCGTTTGCAACAGCTGGGCATCAAGAGGATCAGAACGACCCCATACCATCCACAAACGAATGGCCTAACGGAGAGAAACAACCGTACACTGAAGGAGTGGCTGGCCTCGAAGGGCGGGAACTGGGAAACGGAGCTTCCACTGATTTTACTAACACATCGTGCTACCACTCAGGAAACAACGAAGAAGTCACCCTTCCAACTGATGTATGGTAGAAAACCACGATTACCGGTACACAATGAGACCTGGCCCATGCACCAAAAGTGGAGTACGACGAAATTAAAAGCAGAGAGGAAAGAGGCAGTCAAGAATGTAATGAAGAAGCAGCGGAGTGATGTCGCGAAGTCTCAGATGAAAGAAAGGACGCAGTGCAAAATCTTTGCAGTCGGGGACCAAGTGAAGTGTAGAGACAAAAGAAATACAGTTGGAGGCGGGCTAGGTTCACGGAAACTCCTTCCAAAGTGGGAAGGACCATACACAATCACAAAAAGACGGGGTCAAGTATATACCATCCGAAGAGGTGATAAACAGAAACGAGTTAACGCCAGTCAGCTCCAAAGATGGGTACAGTGGGACAAGCCGGTCAGTAACAATCCTCAACTAGAGGATGTAGCACCCAGAAGGTCGGAACGTCTGCGCACAAAGCTATTTGACGGGGGGACGAGTGTGGTGAGAGCAGGCTGCTAGCCGATTGGTTGGCACTAATCTACGTTAATGTCTAGGTCACTAATATGGGCCGTGAGAAAATATGAACAAGGCTGATTCAACAACCAATCACAGCAAAGTTAACGTGGCAAAATATGATTCGCAGATAGAGAACTCTATTTGTCAAGGAATCCCGAAACAACCAATCAGAAGCCTGCGTTTGTCTGCAACCAATCAGATGACTGCGCTTTTCTACTTGCATAAGCTATAATAATGTATGTGAAATATATATAAATACGTGTTGATTTTCATAATAAAACGATCTGTTGCTTCGCCCTTGTCTTCTGTTGTTACATTATTATTATTTTATGCATTCACACCTATGTTTGAATTCCCTCACCGGATATAACTTCTTAAAAACCCTATTTGTATACGACTGTACAGCTTGATGGTAAATTCGTTAAAAAGAGTCTCTTCACTGAATCACTTGTTTTGATTTTCTAAATGTTACAATGAGAATTTTCCATGAGTTTAAAAATAACAAAGAAAGTATATTAGGCACAAATTCAGAGAAGAAGAATGATTACACGGAGAAAAATGAGGGTTTAATTTATATGAAAGGTCATAAAAAGTGAATACATCTCAGCCATTGAGAAGGATCTCGAGTCACGTTAACATGAGTCTCAAACCATTGATTCTTATGAGATTGAAGACCCTAGGCATACAGTCACGAACACCTCCCTACGTGGTATATATCCATTGTCAAAGACGTTATGGACTATCGCCGTACTTCGGTTTGATCTCTGTAACGTTTTTGCAACCTAATCCCGTGTCAGTTATTATTGTCCAACGAGGATGGCTATGGTTTGGCCTGAATAACATATATCCTAGACATCTCAGTCTATGCAACTTCGCGATCTCATCGACTAACTTGGCCAGCTCACTTAATACTCTATGGCCAGTTTCAATATCACTAACCATATAATGTTACATAACACGAGAGATAGGAAGCAAATCCCTGTGATGAAAGTGGCTAACCTCTACATATCTTTCAGTTTTAAGTAAATAAACAGCATTATTCAAGCTGTATTCATCAAATAAACAAGGTTGACTCTTTCAGCGAACGAATCACGGTTACAGATATCAGAAGAATAAACACATGATTTGATGAACTTTGTGACTAAAAAGCCATCCATAACAAGTTTAATTAATTAATTATTTAGACACAGTTAGAGAATAGCAATCCAAAGCTAACGAAACTTACACTGATTCTAAGACGACCACCTGAAATGAAAACCTAATATGGGTCATAACTCAACTCGAATCTCAATCTTTCCTTATCATAACGTTAACCTAATCTTAATCTGGCTAAAACCAATCCCCGTGCAGTTTGAGTCAGTCATAACTTCTCCTTAACACTCCTCTAATCCTAATCTTTGCCTAATCAAACCTAAAATCAAGCAGATATCCCGTCTAATATTGATGTACTCGTTCATCTGAGTTGCCATTCATTAGCCTGGTCATCATTAAAGCTGATATACTACAGAATATGACTTCTGATTAGATGGTATAAGTTAGAGCATAAAAGTCGTATGATAGGTTAAATGCACAACAAACTGACGGTAGTTAAACAAACGTTGAAAATCATCGTGCACTGATAAGCTTTTTATCTTTACCTTTTGGACTATGAGTTATGTTCATATGAGGGGGAAAACAGCCGGAATAATATAACAAAATATATGTATCATTTAGAGTGTGATAAGAATAAAGGTATAGTGCAGCTTCCAATGTTTAAAGACTGTTTTTAACGTGTAGACACTAGGAATTGAGCCAGTGCCTCTTTTTCACTCTTCCATGGTGACACCGCACATACGCACATTTTTTGATTTCCAATACGATCATACTAGTTAGATAAGATTGAAAATTTTTTACACCACAGTATCTACAACTTTTATTTTCTTAAGATATTTTGGCGATCACAGCATATGTTTCCAGCTGACTTAGTCTTTTCAATTTGTGTTTAGTCATCAGCACTCACAGGTTAGTTAGAGCACTGGATTATTGAGTAACTAGGTAAATTACATGTAGCCAAAGCTGGTAAAGTGAAGCTAATGGACAACACTGCCAATAACTTGTGAAAGTATTAAATTGTTGAGAATGTATTCGGAGATTTCGTCGATGTTTATAGGCGATATATTTTCCACAGTAATCAGATACTACATTCTGTCATCAAATGACAATAATAAATGCTCTTCAAATTTGACTGTACAGCCCAGTAAGAAGTTGTCGGAAATATGCTCCATTTTTGAAATATGCGCCTCAATTATTAAGAGAAGATAAATATCCACTATTCGCCTGACAGTCATTATTAACCAATCTAAACTATTAATTAATCTTGACCTCAATGATTATAATATGGTCACCATAATTACACTGTTGCACTTTCTTTTTAATGACCTAAACGTACCACAGAGAAGAAAGCAACACAATATAATTATGTCTGATGAATGAAATAGGCATAGGTACAAGGTCAAAGGTGAAATGAGATAAGGCCAACTCAGTTAAGGTCGTCAAAAAACAAAAACTGCTTTGAGAGTTTAATTGGTATAGTTGTAAACATTTTGTCACTTGAAGTTTGATAACTGCAAGATAAGCTGTCAAGGCGACAACTCCACAGTGTGGAAAATTTCAAATTCTTAAGTTGATTTACGTAACAGCTAGAAGTGTTATAGACAACTGAATGATTTACGGTCATCACAAGGCAAAGTATGACTGGGAAACGTGATTCATTTGCTACATATATATTTCAAATAATTCAGTCTCATTACTCTTAAGTCTGTGTGGAGGTTAACAGCACTCAGCATGAAAATGAAAATAAGATCCTGATTTTCAACTCCAATGTGAAGTCAGTCAGTGCTACTATACGGATCAGAGACTTGGCCAGCGCGTCATAAAGAGCATCTCAAACAAACTTCAGACCTTCATTAACAGTTGTCTTTGCTCAATATCGCTCAGGATCAGATGGCCAGCCAGAAAAGATTAGCCACCTATTGGATCCTCGGAGCGAACCAACACAGCAGGAACCGATTGTGAAACAAATAGGCAGGAAGAAATGGAGATGGATTGGCTGGCCATACACTGAGAAACAAACCATCAAGTGACATCACTAGACAAGCCATTGCTCGAGTGGAACCCGACTGAATGGAATCGGCGAGTTGGTCGTCAGTGTGAGGGTGACTTGGAGGAGGTCATGTGAAGAGGAGATGAAAGCAAGTGGGCAGACTTTGAGAGGGGTGAAAAGTTGGTAGAAAACCGAAGGCAATGGAGACGCGCGGCTGAAGCCTTATGTTCGTCTAGAAATTAAAGGATATAATAATAATAATCCAATGTCACACTTACTTCTCATGTAAAAATTGAGAAGTAGAAGGTCAGATAATTTCATGACCTCAAATGTCACTAATTTATTGATACAAGTACTTAGGCACCGATCACATCAACCAATAGTGCTTCTGACGGAATAGCTAACTGGAAAATCCCCCGAGCACTATCCGTTTAGACGTTCGAACCAACTTTGTAATTATCAGCCATTCTTCGGCTAGACTTTATATCATTTTCTGACGTGTGCATATCTCATCTGTTGACTTAACCCGCAATATCTGTCTTCATTTCGATATAATCTATAATGTTAATGTTTCTCTTCTCCATTGTGTGATGATATTGATAATGTTTTTTTTACAACTATGACTTTGTTTGACAGAGTCAAGGCCATTGTAACCCTGGAGTGTCTGCGACAAGTGTCCACTGAGTGATCCTTACTGACCAAG
Organism: Trichobilharzia regenti; assembly: GCA_944472135.2. Lineage (NCBI taxonomy): Eukaryota > Metazoa > Platyhelminthes > Trematoda > Strigeidida > Schistosomatidae > Trichobilharzia > Trichobilharzia regenti. The sequence continues at coordinate 20,109,187 of OX235263.1, read as the reverse complement.
TTTTGATCCCAGCTTATACGGAATGTTATACTTAATTATCAGGCACTACTTACGTTTCCTTTTGATTAAGCAATTTTGTTCTGCAACACTTGGTGGTGGATCTGGACAGCTGGCTGCCCAACTCTATTATCAAGATAATTTTAACTATTTGATACGCTGTTATTGTCAAACAATACTGCAGACTTTATCGCAAATAGCTGTCGTTCACCGTCATTGTGACACCTGGGACTATATGTAACTCAAGGAAGTTTGGTTACCTATAAAGTAAAGCGCAAAGGTTTATTATTTTGTTCAGATTGCCATGCGTCGTTCTTGGTTGTTTCAGTGGTTGCCAAGCGGATCCAAGTAACCTAAAGACCTGAGGCCTTTTCGCTCGTTTAAGACAGAACTCGTCAATAGTGTACCAGATTTAACTTACCTCAGATAGTTGAATCAGTTCAAACAAATACACTTCTGAGTAGCAAGCACTACTGGTTGATATGAGTAGCATCCAATTGTTAATTTGTATCAGTATCAGTATGTATGTAGCACCGTGTATTGTGAATTCGACTTAACATAAGTTGAGGTATGGAAACAACACATATACACAAACTGAACTAGTTTACTATGTGAAATTTGAGACAGTCATTTATTCAATATTGAGGTCGATAATGAAGCTTGTGTTCAGTTATCTGGTTACTGATAAAACAATATGAGTAGTATATCTCACTGACCACATCTTTTAGTCCTTATGCTGCTTCTTGGCGATATTATTTGTGAAATGTGTTTATTTGCATGGCATTGAGATCCCACAAGACATTAAATGTAAACAGGAAACTTTTTATGAATATCACTCACTGCCTTTCTTCATAGTAGAATTTCCAACCTGCCAATATCATGTTGAATGAATGTGTAGAAACCCTAAAATTTCTCGAACATTAGGACTATAGTATTCAGCCTTTCTCAATAACTTAGTTTTAGAAATCCGTCTATAAGGAAATCGCAAAAACATATGGGAAAGTCAGAAGCCCAATACTTATGTACACAGTTGAAATACACACTTTTATGTTGAAGTCTATAAATTTTTGGCGTTCTATTTGTATATAATACCCATTTTTGCATGAAATTACGCGTTTCCTATATAATAAGTGGGTTAATACTGCTGATTTTCATGCAGTAAGTTTTTAAAACAGAATTCGGATTGAATGCGCACAAATTCACTTGCTCCTGTGGGTATGGATATATTGGGCACACAAAGCATCCAATTTGGAACCACACTTTCAGCACTGTCTGACATGCTTATCAAGAGGAGAATACAAGTTACATACTAGGGTCTACACTGGTCATCTGCACAACAGATACGTGGATAATATACTCGTCATATGTGGAATGTATCATAACACCAGAGTTGTAGCGGAAGAGTTTTGTAACTGCCAGCATTATATCAAGTTTACTACAGAATGAAAGATCAATTCTGAGTTCCATTTCTATGTATGTCTTCTTGAGAATGAAATCTAATGGTCTTCTTCAGATATCCATATATATATATGGTCAATGCAGGAACCTTAATAGTTGGATCTCTCTGAGAAGGAAAAGAAACCCAAAGCAACTCTTTATAAATTATTTCCCGTTGATTGATTGGACCGAAGTGCTTCGTCTCAGGTTGACATGTCGGCTTCTTGTGCAGATGCTTCGACGGGAAAATCAAAAATTCAATGAAATAATTAATATGACCCGTTGAACAAGAGGTGACTCTCGTGGCCCAAGTGGTCTAGTGGATAACGCTTTGGCGTTTGAAACTATGGGCACTGGGTTCGAGCCTCAGTGGGAACATCATCACTCACTGAGAAATGCAGGTACATCCAGATGACGAGTCCCAAATAGGACGAAATGCGCATCCTGGATTCCACTGCTAGTCACCATCCACTAATTAAATAATCTTAGCATGTTTAAGGAAAATTCAAAACAAAATTTTTTGGACGCTTTCATGTGTAAGCCACAGTTTTTCCTGCCCAAACTGAAATCAGCTCCTTTGATGGTTACTGGAAGGTAGACATTTTTACCAATAGAAAAATGTAAACACTCATCACATATTTATAATTACTGTTGTCAAATTGCCATAAGTGCATGTTTGTCTTAATGTTTGTGTATATGTTGTTTTTTAAGTGAAAAACACGTCATCTAGTAAATAAACAATTCCCTCCATCCATCCATCCTTATATACCTTGAAGTTTTACTTTTATTATTTCTATTATATTTATGGTCCTTTTGTTTCTTCGTTTGTTTTACTTTCATAATTGCAAACACCAACTTATCTCTATGACTGTTGTAATCTTTATTTTTCCCCTCATCATATCATGTATAGAGAACATTATATCCAATAATTTTTAAACAAGCTAAGATTTCTATACCGCATCGACAATACTGTGTGAAACAAGCCCATGGCAATTATCACTTGTATTCTTATTATTATTACCCTAGCTGTTATCATTATTATTGTTATTTCCATTTTATATGCTGCATGTTTTTGACACTACCTCTATTGTAAATGTGGAAAATTTTCTGTGTGATTAATTTTTATTTATAATTTGAGGAAATTAGATGGAATATTGTGATTAATGCTGAAAATTCCATTCTGTATTACAAGTACTGTTTTTGGAATAAAGTAAATCATTATTATTATTATTATTAAACATGATAATATTTCAAAATATGATCATAGTATAGGATTCAACTTATTTTCTCCCTCATCTCATTGGCTACATCAGAGTCCACCATAAACGTGATACGTTTTTCCCTTTTCTCCTATTTACTACATTTGATGTGATTAGAATATGCAAGGCTTCAGAGGTCAGCATTTCTTCACATAAATGAAATCCCATTCATAGAATTTCATTCGACATTGTCGAAATCAACCTAATGTCCACTGTCTATAGCATGCATTTGTATAGGTGATATTTTTTTCTAGACGTTGTAATTCTATTTCATTTCTAGGTGGACCTTTTGTGCACAGTCTGTGTCCATTCACTCTAACCTTCACCTGTTTATTGCTCTCGCCTATACAGCAGGCTTCACATTCTGAACACCATCCTATAGACACAGTTGTTTTATGCCATATGTCGGTAACTGATATGTATCCACATGATGTGTGTGTTTTATTTTTGACAGTCTATTATATTTTGCTATGTGTGTATGGATCGATATTTCATTATGACTGACAATATGCTTTTGTCTGTCCACTGACTAAATAAACATGTGTGACCTTATTATCACATGACATTACAACTGATCATGTTAAGACTGTCTATTTATTGGTTCATGTGTATTAGTCATTTTCACATATACTTTTGTACTGTGTACTTGTTCATTCTTGTTCCCACGTTTCGTACACTACGTACCATTTCACTCACACTCTTGTGTGACATTTATTTTACTTGTCTGGAAAATACAAGTATCATCGTAAACCTCGTGGTCTTCTGATTATCCCCCTTTTGCGTTAGGACTATTAACTACTCCACGAGTACATAACATAATTGGCGACGGGGAAAACTCTAATAACTCACTCAGCAGCAGTAGATAACAGCTTTATGTTTCGCTATCAATCTGAGAAAATAATTTAAAAATTAGCAACTATCATTATATTATAAAAATGTACTGAAGCTTAATTTAGAAAATTTCCTCCACAAAAAGTAGCTGAATTATATTATATTCAAAGTGTCAAATAACTGATTACCCTTCAAATAGAAGATTCAATCTCTCGCTATTACCTTATTTAAGCGTAGATAATCTGCCACTGATTTAGTAAGAATTTAGCATAGTATCTATTTCCTATTTCATATGAACACCATTAAAGACGTTTATTTCCTGATGCGAATTTACAACAAGCAACAGAGGTAAATAAAGATGGATTTATTGAGTCCATGAAATTAAATCATCAAATTTCGCCTGAAAACTGTATATATGGTCATATATATTATTATATTATTATTATTGTATCCTTTAATTCCTAGACGAACATAGGGCTACAGCCAAACGTCTCTACTGCATTCCGTTTTCTGCCAACATTTTCACCCCGCTCCAAGTCTGCCCACATGCTTTCATCTCCTCTTTACATTAACCTCCTGCAAGTCATCCTCACACTGACCACCAACTCGCCGCTTCACATTCAGTCGGCTTCCACTCGAGTAATGCCAGGCGTGTGATGTCAATGGTTTCCTCAGAGTATGGCCAGCCAATCCATCTCCATTTCTTCCTGCCTATTAATTGCAAAATCGGTTCCTGATTGGTTCGCTCCCGAGGATCCAACAGGTGGCTAATCTTTTCTGGCTGGCCATCTGATCCTGAGCGACGTATTGAGCAAAGACAACTGTTAATGAAGGTCTGAAGTTTGTTTGAGATGCTCTTTATGACGCGCTGGCCAAGTCTCTGATCCGTATAGTGAGTAGCACTGACTGACTTCACATTGGAGTTGAAAATCCGGATCTTATTTTCATTTTCATGCTGAGTGCTGTTGACCTCCACACAGACTTCAGAGTAATGAAAGCTTGTCTCGCCTTTCCGATTCTGGTTTTGATATCCTCGTCAGTTCCGTCCGCCTGTAGTTGGAACGATGCTTCCCAGTTAGGTAGGTGAAGGAGGTTGTTTCTTTCAGGTTCCTCCCATTTATGCTGGCTGATTGTTGTCTGTTTATGTTGTTGCTGTTGCTGTTGGTGTTGGCCAGGAATCTTCATCACCTCTGTTTTATCTATGTTCGCCTAAAGTCCTGTCTTCCCTGGATGCTTGTTCTGCCAGCTTGTTGCTTTTCACTTGCATATCTTCCAGTTTGTGGGAAATCAGACATATATCATCGGCGAAGTTCAGATCCTCCAAGTCTGTTTTTGTGTGAGTCCATTTGATGCCTGTTTCCTCATTGCCCGTTGTCTGTCGCATTATCCAATCTACTGCAGTCAGGAATATCATTGGCGAAAGTAGACAGCCTTGCCTCACTCCAGTCCTCACTTCGAAGGCTTCCATAACTTTCCCGTTGTGGATTACTTGACATGCAGCATTGTCGTATAACTGTTGGATGAGATGTATAATTGTCGATGGGACCCCGTAGTAGCGCAGTAGTTGCCAAATAACCTCTCGATCGACGCTGTCGAAGGCCTTTTCAAAGTCGATGAAGTTGAGTGAGGTGGAGAGGTGACTGTCACTCCAAGCTTTGTTCAATGATGATCCGTAGAGTGGCGATTTAATCAATACATGACTTGTTTCTGCTGAATCCAGCTTGTTCCTGTCGAAGGTTTTCATCCAGGTTGGCGTGTTTGATTCTCTCCAGTATGATGCGGCTTAGTTTTTTGCTTGGGATGAACAGGAGCATAATTTCGCGCCACTTTTTACATTGACTTAAGTCTCCTTTCATTGGTAGTTTGAATAAGTATCCTTTCTTCCAATTTCCCGGGTACTTTGCTCTCTTTCCACACCTTCTCCAGTAGTGGTATCATCAAGTCCGCTGTTGTTTCTGGGTCCATTTTCAATGCTTTTGCTGGGATTCCATCTGGTCCAACTGCTTTTCCAGCTTTTAGCATCTTGATTGCATTCAGGACTTCCGATTTCGTCGGGAGGTCGATGTTCACTGGTAGTTCTGCTTCCGTTGTTTGTATTGTTGGGCGCGTTGTAGGTGGTGGACGATTTAGAAGTCTTTTGAATTGTTCAACTCAGTGTTTTCTTTGCTCTACTTCTTTGGTGATTGAATTTCTATTGTCATTTTTTACTGGCTTAATCTGTGTCAAACGTTTGGCCGATAGGTGCCTAGTTGTTTGGTAGAACGTGGCGAGGTCTCCTTTACATGCAACTTGTTCTACTTCACTTTCCATGGCTTCATAACATTTTCTTTTGTCTTCCCTGGCACTCTTCTTCACTCTTTTGTTCAGCGTGTTGTAGCTTGAATTCAACTCCTGTTCTTGTTGCTCGTCGGTCCTTTGGATAATCTTTTGTTTCACTATCCTTCAATCTTCTATTAGTCTCCAAGTGTCCGTAGTGAGCCACTGTTTGTTCTGCCTCTTTTTTCTGCCTACAACTTCCATGCAGGTTTGACTCCACACCGTTTTCAAGTTGTCCTAGTGCTTTTCGACGCCGACCTCTTCACTGGTGTTGATTTGTGTCTCGGCTCTGTCCTATATGCTTGCAATGAAGATGTCCTTTGTATCTTGGCCCTTCAGCTTTTGAGTTTTGAACTTCGTTTGTGGTCTATTTGCAGCTCCTGTTTCCCTGAAAGCCTTTAATTTCATTTGGATTGTCCCTTGTACGAGATAGTGCTCTGAGCTAACATCTGCTCCTCTTAATTGTGTATTACTATATCCATGTAAAATCACTTTAATTTAATATTAATTTTTCCTTCACATTCCCCAGCGGAACATAGGGCTTCAAGCTAGTGGCTTGAAGATTCTGTAGCAGTGTTCATTTTTACAGGATGAGGTTGCTGGCCCCATACCCAACCTTTCCTCTTTACCAGCATTTTTTCTGGTTTAGTAAGGTAAAGGAGTGCATCTGTGGCCGGGGATCGAACCCTGGAACATGTGCATGGTCGGCGAGTATCCTAACCACTATGTCACCGACGCACATCCATGTAAAATAATTTATATAAATGCGATTGTACAGCTGCTTTTGAGAATGAAATCGCCGAAAAGATCACCATCTTTGTTGAACTTCGTGTTCTCTTCTTCCTTATAACCAGATATAGCCACACTCCTATTTAACAACAGAAGACATGGGCCAGGCAACAGATCGTTTTATTATGAAAATCAACACGTATTTATACATATTTCACATACATTATTATAGCTTAGATATTATAGAGAAGATTTGTAGCTCAGGTGGATGATTTTGATGTGGTTTTGTTCTCTGAGCTGGATGGTTAGTTTGCGAAGCTTTCGGATGCAATTATTTTATATTTATTTTCTCACGGCCTGCTCTCACCACACTATAACGTACTCACTCACTGACTTAAACCACCCACTCATCATACAACTAACTATTTGTAACAAAATTAGTTGAATATTTTTAGATATAGTTTACAAAATGAGTTTTTTTCAGTATATGGTATGTGGTATGTGATTATGATTGTGGTAGTGTTTCACGCTATTAGATAAGATAAGCTGTCTAGAAATTAGAGATATTTATCCTACGACATATGCAATGGCTGTTTTCGTTTCTGGTCATCTGACGTTGATGCGCTGTTTTGTTGTTTGTTCAGTTTTAATTATCATTTGGAATAAATAAGTCCAAGTGATTAATTAGATCAGAGTATTTCTCAGTTATGAAAAGCAGTCATAAGAAAGCAACAAAAACAGCTATTATCATCATCATCATCATCACTTCTGAAGATCTTACTATTATTATTATTATGGTATGCCGTTTCCTTTGTATACCAAGATACACTTGTAACATTTTATGTAATATTGCAATCAATAGTTAACTTATTAATTATTTATTTTATCCAACCAGTTTTATACGGTACAGTGGTTGGGTTAGCGCACAAAAGAAAATATCTGTATAAGCGTATAAATAAATATACAATAACTTTAAGCAAATTCCATGCTACAACTTCTGCTTCTTCTCACTCAACCAACACACTAAGCACACACACACACACTATTCAAAATGGTTCAATTTTCCATAGAACGGATTCAAAAAAATATCAACAATAAATCATGTTTATTCCCATTTGTGTTCTTATCGGTTGCAACGGTAATCACCTTCATTGGGTTGGTTTTCTACATTCAATTTGCACTGAAATCACGTGAGTTAATAACAACATTGATGGTCATAATTTGACAATATCATGGTGGATACGGGGGTTATCTTTACAGAGTGTTAAAATATTATTCTCGTGTTGTCCAAATTGTTTTTATTGTTGACCTGTCCTTCTTAGTGGGAGATTTCAGACATTTTTTTTTAAACTGACGCCATTTAAGTAATATTGATTTATAGAAAATAGTTGACCAAACTTTCAGCACCAATCAACATTAATAGGAGAATTCTAATGGAAGTCATTTCTTTCACCTATCAAGGCGGCACTGAGGCACAAACAGGGATGTCAAAGCCAGTCAGGATCGGGAAAGCAAGACAGATCTTCGTTACCTTGAAATCAATCAGTGGAGAAATTTACTTTCTTAAGCCTAGAGAAGAAAATTTAGATTTTCAACACTTATTTTAAGTACGTCAGTGTTTTTTATATGCTTCAGAGACTTGACGTATGCGTCATTGGTAGCATTTCCAACAAACTGCTGCAGAAATTCATCGTCAGTCGCCTTAGCTCCAGAAAGGTTCTGCAACAGGAAATCCTGGCAGTGTTGATGAAAATGAAATATCAAGAGAACTACAGATTTTTTGGACTCAAGCGTGGAGAGATCATCTGTGAAATCATACTCGAGACAGGCTTTCGAGTGTAATATGAATAGGCAACGATAAAGGCGACATGGAAGAGATCGTGTCAGGTAGATATGAGAATCTCTTGAACTCTCTGTATATCTGCTGCATAAATGTAATAGTTGCCATGGATTGACGGAATATATATTCACCACATTTAACGGCCTTGGTACTGAATAAAAAGGTTTTACGGTGACACAACTGTGTGTAGAACTTAGACCAATTGCGTAGTTCAAGAAAATCCTACCGTGAAAAAATCCAGGTCACTGAATTATCCTCCACTTCACTAAATTCAGAAAGGCGACGAAGACACACAGAAATTAAATTATCAGAAACTGTTGACTGAAATAAAACTACTTCTTCCATTATTACTATCATTTTTCTCATTTATCAGTTTATTCATGGCAAGAAAGCAGCACATCGACTGACTCAACTGGAACAAATCAGTTTACTTAAATTTGTATTTGCTGTCACTTTTGTGATGAAGTATCACGTGTATGATTGATACACACTGATCTCCAGCAGATTTTAGCTTGATGTGATGTGTGATCCCAGTCGTGTCGTGGTCTTTGGCACTGATGAGAAAAATCAGCCATACACTCCGAGTGGGCGGAAGTCTTTCAGGTGTATACCTGACCTGTGCACTTGGATTGCCTGAAGCATCTTTCCATAGATGATGAGATTTCAATGCGTGTGTTGTGAAACATTCTCTGTGAGGTGATGACTGAATCGATTCTCAGTTATTGTTTAGTGTATACACCATGGAAGGAGTAAATTCAGTTGTGATAGGTTTCAGCTGTGCACCATTGGGATATGGTGAGAATGCAAGTGTGAACCAATAATCAACAAGTATGTCGGCCCATCGATGGATGACACCAACTGATACAACTTCGGGAGTTCAGTCGACCTTTTCTGGTTTTCTGTGTTCACTTCTTGGTCCATAATTGATTTCTTCTCTGCTCTCCTTTATTTTTGTTTGTATTCCCGCTTTTAATCTCATGCTAGTGTGAATATTTCTCCCTTGTAGTCGTCTCTGTGCGACAGAGTTATAATCGTACGAACGCCGTTTCTCTGATTGACCCATGTAATGACTTCTATCAATATGCTTGCTCTGATTGGGAAAATAATCACGCCGTTCCAGAAGGCGAGTTGGAAATAACCAGGGTTTCACAAATCACAGAAAAGACACTTCATGACATCTGGAAAATAATTGGTAAGAAAGATATATTTCGTAATAAACTCATAATGATTATATTATTAATCTCATGGATTCCGAGGAGAGTATCGGGTTTCAGTAGCACTTATACATCTAATCCTTTTCTCTGCAATCCTTTTCAACTGGCTACACGAGTGACCATAAGCTTTCATCTGCTCATCAGACGATCACATCCATGTCTTTTTATTGATCGACGCTCAACTCACCTTTCCTTAAACATGTTACAATCGAGGGCCTTTTTGGAGTACTATTTACTCGAACATCGCCATATGCAGTGCAGCTAGTGCATATTCATTTTCTTTCGCACATTAGTTTGCTGACAGGTTCTTTGTTGGTTCATCGCCGACCAGAGTTCGCTGTTTCTAATCCTTTCTGGAGGGTCATCTAATCTTCAGTAGAGTGTGTTGATATGTGTGTTAAATGATTTTGACGAGCATACATCAAAATACGCTTCTTCTTCCGACAGAAGAAGTAATATCTTTATGAATTAACTGATTAACTGCGCATAGTTTGTGTGCTCACGTCAACTTTTCACTATCGTATCACAACTGTGATGAAGTTTATATGGAGAATAAGTTTCTACCGAATTATCCTACGACAGAGGATTTCGTTTCTGTCTGACGTCTAACAACTTTGTTAGCTTAAATCAGTAGAAATAAATTCCTCACATCACATTATGACAGAACTTCAGTTGAGGTGTTTTATATACACCAAGTAGTAACCCATCAGCATCTGTGGATGAGAAAATTAGTCAAAAGTGATTTGAAGTACTCCATAAAGTGTCGGCAGACGAGACCGAATTCACCACTGGACACCAAATGTCTTCCAGATCACAGTATGTGATATGCTTCATACTACGAGCATAAATGTGTAGAATCAACTACACACTAATCATTTATTGAGTTCAGTAGGTGTATACTACTCACACCAACCAGTATTGATTGCTACCCATGCCAGATCGAGATGATGCAAATGCCGGATGACAATATTATTCGTTTGAGAATGAGCTCCAAATTGGTGTACCCAGTTTCACTCAGCTCAGAGAGCCATGTCAGTTCAAACCAACTGAATTTTGGACAGCTACATGAGCAAACTCGCAATGCCCTAATTCAGACTCGTAACCTGCTAATTATTTCGGCCCCAAATGAGAATGATTACTGCCCATTGCTCAGATCACTTCGATTTGGCTAGCAGTCACCATTGGTTGACATGAGTGCTATTCAGCCACTTATCTCAATCAGTCGGTAGTATGTAGTTTTATGAAAATGTTTCTGCTGATTTCATCAATTCAATAATAATTGTCTGCATTCGATAAAATAAATGGAGCTACATAGTGAATAATGGAATCGATTTCAGCATTTGTTGTAACGAACAATTTGATTATTAAGTGAATTTTTCGAAGTCTCCTCCTTCACATATGTCTCTGTTTAGACAGAGCAAGTGAGAAACACGTTGAAAAATGAAGTTCTGTTCACTCTCATTGTCAGATGCCGTCAATTATGTAAATACTATTTATCCACCATGGTCATTTGAAAATACTCTCTTTGCCAACGTAAAGTTTCGATGATTTCTCCAAAATGCTTTATACAACTTTGCACACGAAATTGATCAGTGCGATCAATAATTCAAATCCATTTGGAATATGTGAATCCTTTTATAGTAGTAGTTTCACTAGTAAATTCGTGTAGGTGTTTGCATGTCCTCGGCTGAAGTCACTGTAGTCATGCGATGAAGTGTATGCGTGTGATTTGTTTAACAGTTTCAAACTGTTTTGTAAACTGATATCAATTACACACTGATGTGGTTTCTTGTTTCATATTACCACATAGCGAATGGGTCGTATTCCACGAACGATACTCGGCTAACTACTGTTCGTAAATTCTACAAATCCTGTGTGGACCATGGAAATATTTCTTTTCAGCAGATTAGAAGACAGACAAATCGATTGATAGAAAAATCATTTGGTGGATGGGATTTGTTGCCGTCTTCTTCTCCTCAAAATCTATCAGAAACAGTAACGCCAGAACAAGAAGTTGACAATTTCAGTTTAAATGATATCTACTTTCCGATTCTGAGCATGACAGGAGGTTGCCCATTATTTTCCATGGATATTAAAGAGGGAAGAAATGTGATTGAGGTAAGCAAGCTTCATAATTAACACTTATTAGGCATTTCATGATAATACATCAACTTGACATAGAGTGCAAATTTAATTTACTTGCTAATTCAGAGCTATTTTCACCTGCTATATTTACGGTGCGCAATGGCACACACAATCGGTCTTCAGCTATTGCTGATTGTAAGGGTATACGAAAGACCTGCAGATTAAGGAATGAGGAAGACTTCTGGCAGAAGCTTCATATTCCAATGTTGTTGCAATGTATTAGCAGACGTCTCTAGAGCAAAGCTGATGGCAATTAATAAAAAGTCATCACATAACACAGTATCTTTCTATGCAGAATTCTCTCTTCTAACTGAGGGAAACTTCTTGTGCATTCCATATACGGACACAGATCTCTCACTCTCGGTGTCTACGTTTCCTCTGTTGAATAAAATTGTTAGTGAATTACATTCACGAAGAAATGGTGACTGGGAGTGTGATTTCATCAGTTTTATTCAGTAAACAAAGATAGGACTACAGGTAAACATAGATAAAACAGAGGTGATGAAGATTCCTGGCCAACACCAACAGCCATAGCAACAACAACAACAGACAACAATCAGCCAGCATAAATGGGAGGAACCTGAAAGAAACAACCTCCTTCACCTACCTACCTACGTGGGAAGCATCGTTTCAACTACAGGCGCCAGGAAATGACGAGAATATCAAAGCGCGGATCGGAAAAGCAAGACAAGCTTTCATTACTCTGAAGTCTGTGTCCAGGAGGTCAACAGCACTCAGCATGGAAATGAAAATAAGATCCGAATTTTCAACTCCAATGTGAAGTGAGTCAGTGCTACTCACCAGGCGGATCAGAGACTTGGCCAGCGCGTCATAAAGAGCATCTCAAACAAATTTCAGACCTTCATCAACAGCTAGCTGTCTTTGCTCAATACTCAAGATCAGATTGCCGGCCAGAAAAGATCAGGAACAGGGTGGGACCTCTGACAATGAGTGAACCAACCAGGAACCGATTGTGAAACAAATAGGCAGGAAGAAATGAAGATGGATTGGCTGACCATACTCTGAGGAAACCACCAAGTGACATCACTAGACAAGCCATCGCTCGAGTGGAACCCAATTGAATGGGAAGCGGCGAGTTGGTCATCAGTGAAAGGGTGACTTGGAGGAGGTGATGTGAAGAGGAGATGAAAGCATGTGGGCAGACTTTGATTGGGGTGAAAAAGTTGGCAGAAAACAGAAGGCAATGGAGACGCGCAGCTGAAGCTCTATGTCCATCTAGGAATTAAAGGATATAATAATAATAATAATAATAATTGACTAAACTGAACATTAGGTTCCGATTAGATAGGCTGACTTTGAATTAAACAACAACGAATTTTTGTTTGGGGTAAGCTGGAGTCATCGTTTAATTCATCGGTTTCTCTTCAAGGAACATAGAAATCGTTTACGTATTTGCAAAGATGACATGATGTCAACTGACAGGAGACATTAAAATTCATAAACACCACTGAGAACTTACATTTGTTTACCTTTTACACAGAATGTCAAAGTCTAAACGAAACAAAGTCTATAGAAATTGATTTGTCTGAGAATTGTTACCACAATCCATAGAGACGTTTTGGAAATATTTAGTACTTCATATATACAAAGGTGTGCATAAATGTCAATTACTGTATAATTGAACAGGTGGATCAACCTCTGTTCAGGTAAGGAAATTCAAAAGCTCGGGATCTCGTCATTCAATGAGTCCATAAACATCTTCAGAAAATAAAGTTATCACCCTTCAGAAGACGAAAAGTGTTTCATCAGTGAGTCAATGAAGTCAAGGAGAGGCCGGGCATAGGAACAACTTTCAGAAAAACGATAGTCAGTGTTAGACACTTGAAGTGCCTAAAGAAATTTTTTTCTTTCCTACATGTTAGTTACTATTATCGGTTTACTTAATTCTGATGCATGAAATAGCAGTTGCGAAAAAGGATATCCTCTAAATTCCTAATTGCTTTAGATTTCAGATGGAAAATTCGCCTCGTATATGGACGCCTGTGAAACAGAGGTAATTTCCAAAAAATTTTCATTAATTCAATGAATGCTAACCAAATAGGAAGAAGAATAAAAAATTTTTGCAATGAATAATCGTTAAACAATAATGGATCAACCAGTCTGAATGACTGGTCCGTTGCAAATTAAACGCTTTGTGACAACTTTAAGTTGAAATCCACTCTTTAGTTAGTTTCACCTACTGACTGTGTTTAAATTGATGTTTAAATTACTTCGATAACACTAGATGACTTGAGATCACAGGTCAAAGTAACTTCCAGTAGGGGTGTGGAATGACTGGTCATCTTGTGACATGGGCATTTCTAAAGTTTAACACTGATTGCTCTCGAACGTCGCGTAAAATACTGAAAACATCAGATTTCAAATTCCTCACAGAATTCTGGTGATGTCTGAATCAGTCAACAGGAATTTAAGCTGCCTTACTTCAGACGAATCACGCCATAATATCCAAGTTTAATCGAAAACAGTAAAATAAAATATTATATCAGTCACACTGGTTAAGTCGCTACTGCAGCAAAAGTCGATGAAATGAAGCCTTTTATCACGAGTGAATTCATACTCGATTTCAAGTCGAATGTTAATTTCTCTAAATTAATCTGGTCTGTCAATGTGATTACAAATTTGAAATGAAAAAAGCCATTAAAATAAATTTGTCAATGAAGGGGACTCTTGAAATTTTAATCCACTTAGTTCACTCAGTTGCACATGTCAAAGTACTCATTGTTTGAAGAGCTTCATGCTATCGCTTCAATTGACGCACATATCGAATTTTCAGAATTACCGACTTAATCACGTATCTTTAAAATCAGTGAAATCTGCTGACTCATCATACACATATATCATATATGTAACTGTGCATGCAGAAGAGACTGAATTAAAATTTCACTAAACTCAGTCTATTTTTTGCATGGGAAACCATGAGTTCATTTGACTATAATGATGAATACCATACAATGGCAACAGTGATAGCTTCATTGTGAAAAGTCCACTTAGACACAATACAGATTCCTCAACACATTTTATAGCAAGATATTCATTCCTTGTGCATACTCTTCAAATAATACAATAGCCGATAATGTCATCTGAAGCACTATCGTTCCACGCGAAGCATACTCTGGTACGAATCCATGACGTAATTCCCTCATTTCCTACAAAACATCCCCAGCTATTGGCAGGAACTTGCTTGAAATTATACATAAGTATAGACTTCAACTCTTTGAGACAACAGGATGAGTAAAACAATAAGAAACGGAGTGAGTACAATTCATGATGGATAGTAAATTTTGCTAGTCCAATGATTTAAACAGGCCTCCTTCAGATATAACCACTTCTACTCATTTCAGTATGAAATATCAGGAGAATATAGATTTCGAAGTGTTTTACACGTTATGTAACATCCAAGAGTTGGTTTGTCAACTAGCTTTTCTGTGTGTCTCTTAGGAAAATGCTGTGAAATGACGTGAGAGTAGTCTTGTTTGATGTCTTATTCATGAGACAGATATCTTTGATTTCGCATTGTATAAGAATTCATGAATATTTTAAGTCATCGTGTTTTCTTTAAACAGGTGGACGCTGCAAATATTGCTCCAAAGTATTACGAATATGCATATAAACTGGGAGTATCTCCAACCGAGAAGGGAAGTTGAAAGCTGCTTTTGAATTGCACACACGCTTGTGCCGTGTAAGTTTTCCGTTAATCTTGGAACTTTAACATAGCTATGGAATGTAAATTTCCTTTGGTAGTATATACGTATGTAACTCGAGTAAAAGGCAAGTTGTTTGACTCGAAAAACAGTAGTGTGATGAGTATCTGAACCCACTATGAAGCAAAACAAATCGTTAATCGAATTTTCTATTTAGTCTTGAGCGCGCTGATTGAAGACTGTTAGTATTTTGTGCAATCTGACCACTAGACTAAATCATACGACACAAATGTGCATTATCACTGATCAGGATTTCAGATAGAACGTTGTACGTGTCAACAGACATGAGAGTCGATTTTTTGTCATTCACTAAGAAAGCTCATGATATTTTCGATAAGTTCCATCTGAAATTTATTGTGTTGGGAACAAACTGACACCTGAATTTCTAAGTGGAAAGGAGAATTGCGTTGAATCAAGTCCTTGTGTGGCCATATTCTTTTTGAAAAAAATGTGATAGCTTCATCATGACACATTTTATCATTACACCTTTTAAATAAAACAAAATTGAATTTATTTCCATTGTGATACTCTTATTAATGGGGAGGCGTTAACGCCAACAAACGCTAGTCTTAGAATGATTGTATCCACAACAAGGATAGTGAAGGGAGTTATTATCACTGAACATTCGAATGGATTGTGACAGAAAATCAGCTAGGAATAGCTGAGTCGATCATTGCATTTATTCCATGAATGCTGAAAACGAAGAGTATTCAACCATGGTGAATCACATAAAATACTACTGAAATGTAAAAGTGCATTGTGAACAACAGAAAACACCGTGATGTGGTAGGATCTTGTCAAAATCTGTTTGCATACCTATTCTGAAATGATAGTGAAGTAAGAGGTTGCGCTTCGTCGCCTTCACTGCTAAGTTGTTCATTCTTCTATCAAAGAAATACGATTTAATTTAATGAATATTTCTGATTATTTTTCAGAATCTGTATTTTTCGAAGAAATCTGACCTTACTGATTACGATAAAGAGGTTACAATGAATGAATTGAAGTCAATCTGTCCATTGGTAAGTAGGTACAGCCAATTTATACATTTCGTAAATTTCAATGTACAATGTACGTAGGACCTCAAGCTAGTGGCTTGAAGATACTGTAGCAGTGGTGATTATTTTTACAGGATGGGGTTGCTAGCCTGCCTCATGCCCAACTTTTTCTCTTTACCAGCATTATTTCTGGCTTAGCGAGGTAAAGGAGTACTTCGGTGGCCGGGGATCGAACCCCGGACCATGTGCATGGTCGGCGAGCGTTCTAACCGCTGTGCCACCGACGCATATTTCAATGTACATACTTTGATTTTTCAATACTTCACAATGCCAACTCATTAGGTAGGAATGTCACGGTTGAGGTCATTTATAGATAGAAATATTGAAATAAAAATGGTGAATTTCTGAGTCTGTCTTACAAGAGATTAAGTGTCTGAAAATATGTAACAAGGCGTTCATTTTACAAACTGTATAAGCTTTTAGCATCAGATGATTTCGCTTTTGTGAATGTGGATATGAAATTTAACTGAGTGAATAGTGAACAAAGATTCATGCAACCAGTGTAACATGCTTATACTGATATGCATAGTTCCATTTATGTCTCTGAAATTTATGTGATTCAGGGCAGAATACATATGAAGCATGCAAAGCGATGAAGTACTCCAACTGGAGAAATTTCTGATTTATTCGAATTCGGGTCAACTATCATTGCTGACTATCTAGTTCTAAGGGAATTATGAACATCAAATAGACTGGCCAGCAATGTTGGATGACATGTGTCAGGGGTGTCAGGCTACTTACATCGGTCAACGGTATCTGACATCTTGCGCTTTCGTTTTCTTTATTTAATTGTGCATTTGACCGTGTCGAGTAGGTGATATTGTTTTGATTTGGAGATTGAAGATTATGCGACTTAGAGGAATTCCAGCTCATCTAAACACGTTCCACTATTTCAAATGACTTCAGACAACATGCGGTGCCTTCAGTGGAAGAAATTGAAATAATCCCCATTGAGAATTGAAAATAGATAAGTCAGTGTTAGGACAGAATGGATAATGTAATCAGTCAAAAATCCCCTGCATTTAGTAGTCATATAGTTGATGAAAACACCTCAGGGGTAGGGACTTTCAGTCAGGTGTGAAGATAAAATTGTTTGAGAGTAAAAGAGATATGAATTTGCAAAAATCAGATCAGTGAACGAATGTTTGCGATCTGACAACCTCTGCATAGTTGTTTCTCTAATCTCGCAGCATCATATTTTTTGTTTAAGCTGCTAAGGAAAGCTGTTTAGAGGAATTTTAACTCAGAAACCGTCTGTTTCTGAACACTGCATTCTTTGAATATTTCCCAGAACACCATCGGTCCAGCAGCCCAGCCTAGTAATGAAACAAAATGACCTATTTACTCAATAATTATTCTTAGGCTGTAGAAACCCTCCTTGAAGTTTCATTGTGTAACTCACTAGCGGCTTGCCTTATTCAGGTAGGTAATTAACTGGGGTTCTAGTGAGAAGTCGTGACCAGTAGGGTGCAGCAGGTCGGGTATGAGGACGGATGCTTGCCTAGGACATTGACTAGGGGTCGCGCTATGTCGTGAATTGGCAGAAGTTAAAATTCATGGGCCACTGGATCGGGTCCCAGTAGCTTGACGGTGTACAAGTTCTCCCTGTAACCATAAGGTCCTGGGCTCGAACCCTGGTGGTTGCGTACTGCTGGAGGGTCCCAACCTAAGACTAAACAGCTTTTCAGTACTCCCAGGTTTTCCAATGGTTCTCTAACTAATGTCAGCTCATGGTGATTCCTGTAACCAACGAAATCCCTAAAAACAAACACTTAAATAATTATATTCGATAGTCGTCTGTAAAATTCACATCACTTTCGTTAAATCTGCCGAATTTATTAATCGTTTGTGTTTTGCTACATTCATGTTAAGATGAATTGGGAAAAGCTGTTTGAAAAGTTGTTTCAACAAATTGGATTAAAAGGTTATAGGAAATTCTCACTACGTATTTCGGACACAACAGCGCTGCAACATCAGTGTGCCTTACATGAAATTGAACTGTCAACGCCTACTGGTAAAAGGTAAGTTTTACATTACCTTCACTGAATAGAATTGAAGATATATTTTGTTGAAACATGCTTCACTGGATACAGTGCGACTTCTTCACTTACTATAAAGTGCATTAAAATGTGTTTTGTTTAGTCTGAAAACGGTCAATATTTTCCTGATAAACTGGACTCTTATGTTCAAATATTTCATTCTAACTTCGGTCATGGATTAATATTGTTTAGAGAAGCATAGAAAACCTAAACCTAATGGACAGCTGTTTCGCACTTGTTTGATACTACTCATCAGTATGTACCAAGTAGCAGTATGAAACATCGTATAACCACGGAACTTCAACTGAGATGAATGAATGACACACAGATAAATACGACTTCACAAAATCATTTCGACTTGATATCTTCTGTATTATTCCAGGATTTTCGACTAGTTTCCATCTGCAAACTGACAAGTCGAGATATTCTTGACTTCGTCACCTACTTTTCCGCTGTTCAAATAAATAAGCATACGATATTTGAAGTTATGTGCAATACTCATAAAAGGTTTACAGCTGAAACTGAATCACAATATTTACTTTTATTCCCTTTCGACAGTACAATTCAGAATATGGCTATCATGGACTTCATGGCGTATCAGGATACCACTATTGATTTTGAGGTGGAAAGTTCAGAAAGTGTAAATGCTGAGATGGACTCACGTACGTTACGACTATCGTGTTTATTTGATGATAAGTGAAGTAAATCATGTTTTCATTGGGAATTCGATTTATTTCAAGATTGATCTGTGTTCATTATTCTTGATCCATGTTGTAGTAGAAGTCCATGGTGTACGTGTGATATCTTACTGACTTGTTCGTTAAAAATCATTCACCTAACATGTTTCAATTTGATGTATATTTCAAAGCATTTCTGTGTCTTGTTTATTCTGATTAGAGCTGAGCCCGAAATTCTCGGCGTTTTGTATGAAACGATTGAGAGATACATTTCCATGGACTCTTGAAAGACACTACGTTGCTCGGTACTTAAAAGAAAGTCAGCGAAATGAGGTTGGTTCTGTAATTCATTTTTCGTTGCTTTTTGTATCTCTATATAAGCCAGCGCTTTCGAAATTATTTTCCCACCTAATGAAAAGCATCATGACAGCCAGTACTTATAACAGGTAGGTGAAAATGAGGCCTTTTCTGTCCATAAATATTAGGAGAAATAAGTTTACTGTTTCTACTTTAACCTCTTAATTTATTTAGTCTCACGCGTCAAGTGATCTACAACGGAAAACTTACTGAATTATCTGAAGTAAAGACAGGATGAAGATTAGTCTGACTGTTATTGCCTCTCACATTCGTAATTGTGATGGTGGCAACTCTATGTGAGGCGGCAAAGAGACAGGAATATGTTGGACTGAGAAGAAGACACCAGATGATCTGGATTCAGCCGATAACTTATGTCTATTGTCACATAAGTCCAAAGACTTAAAGCTAATAAACTGACAGAAGAGACTGCCAGGAAGTAGGAATCTCAAGTGAGCATAAGGAAAACGAAAGTGATAAAGATAATCAACCGACGACAACAAAAATAGTAAGCACCAGTCAACTATCTACGGTAGAAATTTGAGCGAGTTAACTGCATACACTTATGTAGGAAGCATTGTTTCAACACAAAGGAGAAACGAATGAAGGAGTTGGAGTTAGAATCGCGAAGGCAAAGTACATCTTCATCACTCTGAAATCAGTTTCGTAATCTTCTCCAATCCACACCATGAAAAACCAAGTTCGTATTTTCAACACCAATACTATGTCAGTCAGTGAGTCAGCTCTTCAACAACAATCAGAAATTTGTTCTGAGAGTAACGAGAGGCAATTTCAACAGGATACTGCAGACTTCGATCCAGCCTGGCTTCTCTGACTCCATAATGAAGATCAGATGGTTAGTCAGAAAGAGTTGTCAACGAAACAATCAAGAAGAATATTCTGTATGAAATGGAGATGGATCGGACACACTGAGAAGACCATCGATTGGCATCACCTACCAGACCATCGCTCGTGTGGATCACAAATGTGATACGATGTGTTGGGTGTTAGTCCGAAGTTGGTGGTGTGAAAACAGTATGAAGAGGAGATGGGCGGATATGAGCAACAGTGGCACAAGTGAAAGAGGACTGCAGAGAATGGGGTGGAATGGAAATGTTCTGTTGAAACCCTATGTTCCAGTCGGAACCCAAGCGAATAATAAACGTGACAATAATATTATCAATGTCAACCAACATTTCTAATTTCTCTGTCGATTAGGCTAAGATAATCACCAATAAGCTACACCTGAGGCTACGAGATAATTCGGACAATATGACAGTTATATCTTTCCAGTGATGTTGAGCAACACCAAGTTACATCAACGCAGGGAACAGCTATTGAAATCTTCAAGTTTCCAGTGAAGCACTCAGTGATCTAATTCGAGATGTAATCAGTGAAAGAAGAGAGGTAGGTCAGTGGTTCACTGTCACCTCTTCAACTTGAATCAGAATCTTTCTCTACAAGTCACGAAAGGAATACCTAACAGTTTACTGCATACTTTCGTCAACAGCTGCCTTCTCTAGTCCCATTTTGCAGATCACACAGATCACACACAGAAATAGTTGTCATCGAGGAAGTTTAGGAATGAGCCAACCAAGAATGCATTGCTCCAGAAATATTCCGAAGAAAATGGTGATGGATTATTATACAAAAGCAGGTTGGTAACACCAACAACGAAACAGGATAATCTCAGTGACGAAAGAGATGAGTGTTAAGAAATTAGAATGAAATACAGATCATACAGAATCTTATTATCGGTGCTCCAGCGTATTCCACTCCTTTGAAGTGATCAGCTCATTGCTTTATCAAGTACTTTTCATTATTAATCAGGTTCTTATAAGCACTTTTTATTGTTTTCATCATCTGGACTGATCTCTTTCCATATGATGATCAGGTCATCTGATATCATATTCTCAGTTCTCGCTTACCTGCGGCCTGCCTGCCAGTTCTGCTTCAGTTGCCGGTCAGTGTGTCATAGAATTGTCTACTGCCTTTCCTAGCACTCCTATCCACTCCTCTATTCAATTCCGTGTACAGTGAACTCAACTATTTCTCCAACTGTTGTCCGTTTTTGCGTTGAGTCATCTTCTCTTCCACCACCGTCCCCCTTTTCTAATAGCCTCCAGATGGTTTCCGTTGACAGCCATTCCTTTTGTGTCTCTTCTTTCTTATTAGAACAGCTGTACCTGTTTCCTTAAATATCGCCTGCAGAAAGTTCCAATATTGTCCCACTCAGGTTACCTCAGTGTAGTGTCTTCAAATTTCCTGTGATCTGATCTGTAGTGGAGGTGTTCTTTGTTGTTTTTCTTTCATTTTCTGAATATTTAACGTGAATTACAATGGCTTGTCTGCGGTTGTTTTCTCGGATTTCAACTTCACCCGGAAGGCTTCTTGAAACTGATGATGGATGGTGTAAGTTCACATGTGCTCCCCTCCTCTACTTTGGATCCAGCGGGCCAGCTGCGTCTCCACTTCCTTGAGCAACACTGAGACGAAATCTATCTGGTTTGTGGTGTGTGTGTCAGGCGAAAGGCATGTTGCCTTGTGTATACTCTTGTGTTTGTACACGCTCACTCCGATCATCAAATCGTTGAAAGAGTAGAAGTCTGAGAATATTTCTCCATTCTCATTCATTTCTCCAAGCAACAGCCTCTCGACCCATGATGAGTTCTCCTCCTGTATAATCTGCTCTCAGTTTAGCTTGAATTCAAGTTTCCCATGAGGATTTTGATGTCATCATTTGGGATGTTGTCCATTACTGTTTGTAGTTGCCTGTAAAAATCCTGCTTCTTTCTTGTTTCACGTTGTTTTCAGCACTGTGCGTAGCATTGGATAACTGTTCCCTTCCTTCCTTCCTCTTGAGTTGAATCTTGATGCCATGATCCTGCAGGAGTAGATTGTTTCCCACTGAATTAGGGCTTTGGCTGACACTGGTGACATCATCATAGCCCCTCGTTCCCTTGGTGTGTCCGTTTACGATGTTGTGAATCACATACCTTCCATCTGCTTTGGCAGATACCCAGTACTTCTATGCTATTTCTTCGCATCTCTTTGGGTACCTGAGCATCCTTCTCTGTCTCGGACAGTCCACATACCCATTCCTACTCTGCCTTCCATCTGGAGAATACACATCAGTCGGCTTACTGGCATCTTGACGACAGGCTTTCACCAGCCCGCTGTATCAGTTTGCCTCTCCGATAACAGAGACGAATATTTTTCCATTTTATATTTTTCGTATTTTTTGTATCCTTCTTCTGCGTTGAAGTATCTGTAGCGTTTTGAATGGTTAAGTCGTGTGGGGCCGCTGGATGCATACCCAACACTACCTCTGTTTCCAGGCTTTAAACAGGCTAGAAAACTTGAGCTTGTAAAGTAACCGAGGTTAATGGCAATATATACGGAACTGTTTCAACAAGCGAAATGCTCTTAAGTAGTCATACCGAATCTTCTTAATTCTTTTTCACGTCTTCTACGACGGGGATACCTCCAATTGTTTAAACGCAGCACATTAAAATTTTACAAACTTCATGGTAGCGCACTTGTTACAAAACGACATAAAGAGCTCAGCATATGTGAAAATTTAATTGCCCACACCTTGTTTCATTAGGCATGAATGACTGAAGAAATCAATCTTATTTATATGATTATGAATTCTACTTTTTCACAGCATTCTTCATCACAATGTTGAAGTCTTTTATCGAGAAGTACACAAACATTTGTTTTTTCTCTCCTTCCTCCTAACTGATAAACAGTATTCTCAAATCTCAGTAACAAAAATACCTTCATTACACGTATTGTGAGGCGTAATCTCTTCTTAAGACATATTATATGAATACCATCAGTCTACCTTCAGCTTACACCCACCTTGGAAGGATCCATAGAATAGGGAAATATAGAAGTTCCTTCAAAATTATTTAGATTTGAAGAAGTGTGTGCATTCATTACCATCAAGGTTGTGTTTTGTCTTGAACATTTATTGTTAATCTATGCTGAGCAGCGACATTGATGATGTGAGTGAGTGTGACTGTAGAACACGCATCTGTGAATTTTATAATACGTTGGGTTTTGGTCATTGGAATGAGCTAAACATGTTTCAGCCTCTCGAAATTTCTTACCAAAAGGTTTATTGACATTATTTCTAGACTATAGAAATAATTATTATTATTTTTTTATTTCCTTTGGGTTTCCGGTGGAACATAGGGCTTCAAGTTTGAGTCATGAAGCTCACGTAGTAGTAGTAGTAGTGTTGTGCATTTCCGAGGTAAGTTTGCTCACCTCACCCGCAAAATTCCCTCTCTACGAGGCCTACTACCGGAGTACGTCAGCTATCGACTGAACTCTGGATTTCTTAAGTAACTGGCGAGTATTTCACGAGTGAGCCACCGATGCACAACTAGATTATTATTCATCGCTAATTCCTAAAAGATCCAATTTGTATGCTACCCTAATAACACTTTCTTTCTCATCTGAAAACACAGGTTCTCAATATGGTTGACGAAATCAAGAAGACTTTGTATGATTCAATTGAAGAGCTGGCATGGTTGAGTGATGATATGAAGCGCTTCGCGACTGACAAGGTTTGAATTCATTTGACTAAAATTGTATAAAATAACTTTAAAACAATAAAACTTACAGATTTCGAAGATAGAAACCTTCGCTTTGTTCGATGGTATGGAAACATATGAAGAGAAAGAAAACCTTTCTACTATATATCGAGTAAGTCAGACAAGGCGGTTGATTTTCTTATCTATCGCATTTCAATAAAACATGAGCTATTCCCAATAATCAGCTCTGAGTGGAACACCAGTTTCAAGGAGAATTATTTAACCAATGATGGAGTTTATCTTATTCGTAAACTATTTGATATATTGAGTGTAACATGAATTATTTGGGTGCAGTTCGAAATTCTCATAGAGCACTGTTTCTCCGAACTAACAATCATGTGGCTAACATACTTACGATCTGTGATGGAATAAGGCACGTGTACTTGAAATTTCTAGATAACTATGAAGAAATGAGTGTCTAGCTGAAGGTGTAATTGTTAATTCCCATGAAACTGAATATATATCAACTGCTAATTAATTATACGCCATGTGTACAGGCTCCTCGCCTAGTTAATATACACAAACAAAACTGATTTTCCCCCTAGCTACCTCAACTGCCTTCTTTTGGATTTTGCACAATATATTTTGTTCAGTACGCATTAAGATGATTAGATGAAACTTGTTTCATGATTAGATTCAACCAAAACCGTGAAATGAAGTATGCAAATTGTCCAGTAGTTTTCTCAATTTCATGAAGTAGAGTAATGGGACAGCACTTCTTCCTGACTGACTGACTGGATGAGAACTAAAAATGCCACTGGTTATCACCAACAACTGACCACTGAGAGACAACACTGAAGACAGACTTAGAAAGCAGAATTTACTATTGGTCCCGAGAAAAGGCCAGTATAATATGAAATTACAGCTGTTTATCTCTTTATTTCTCGTGTTCAGTGACTTACAAGTTTAGTACACCAGAGTGGTTGCTAACAAATCAGTATGATACGAATAAAAATTCAATGACATGGCTTTCGACGTAGGTTAAGACCGAGATATAAGTACCCAGATAGTAGATATTACAGGTCTCTTGGAATAATCTGATCGTCCAGTTAGAGTGAATTATGATAAATTACCTAAACACGCTGGAATAGTTCTAAATAATTTGAAAAGGACAGAATTTTCAGTTGACACACTATATATGCTTACTCTCCATCCTAATACGTATACACTTGGATATCTGAGAATACTCGTTAATCACATTCGCGCAATTTGTTCGCAGATTATATTTTCAGTTCATTGTTTTGTCTAACTTTTCGAAACAGTTACAATATCCAATTCGTGAAGACACCTACATTCTGAATGAATATTACGCTCTCAAGGCAAAAGTGCTCGACACTTATCGAAAGCCGTTATTCGGTCTACAAGAAAAGTAAGCTGTTAGTATTTTTAGACACATAACTGTGGTTGAAAAATCTCTATTAAGCTAAATAAAAGCTGCAGCTTTCAGTGAAAGTCACTCATTTTCAGCGATATCGTTTTCAAGCTGTACAGTCGCATATATGTAAGTATATATAGTACATTATAATAGGAATAAAAGGAAGGTTTCCAAAGATTTATCGTCCTGTTTGCAAGATTTCTCACAAAAACTGTGTGGCACTGATATGTATCCACATGATGTGTGTGTTTTATTTTTGACAGTCTGTTATATTTTGCTATGTGTGTATGGATCGATATTTCATTATGACTGGCAATATGCTTTTGTCTGTCCACTAACTAAATAAACATGTATGACCTTGTTGTCACATGACATTACAACCAATCATGTTAAGACTGACCATTTATTGGTTCATGTGTATTAGTCATTTTCATATATACTTTTGTACTGTATACTTGTTCACACACGTTTTCGTACACTCGTACCATTTCACTCACACTCTTGTGTGACATTTATTTTCCTTGTCTGGAAAATACAAGCATCATCGTAAACCTGGTGGTCTTCTGATTTCCCTCTTTCCGCGTCAGGACTATTAACTACTCGACGAGTACATAACATAATTGGCGACGGGGAAAATTCTAATAAGTCACTCAGCAGCAGTACATAACAGGCACATAGAGCATTATTGGGCAGAAAGCTTAATGAAATTCGATAGGTAAGTTGGGTGACGCACCGTAATCGAAGGGTCTTAGTACAGCTTGGATAGAATTATGGACGCCAAGTAAACTACTAAGTCTTTTCATCCTGAAAAGGATAAAATATCCCCTGGATGTGGAACTCCGACAAGAAGAAGCTGGATTTAGGAGGAGCAAAATGTGTACGGAGCATCATCGAACAGAACATAGAATGGCATTCAATTCTCATTCTATCGCAACTTCATGTAATTTAAAGAGACCTCCGACAGACACCAATGACCGTAAAGCGATGTGGAAACCGCTTCAGAACTGTGGTGTGCATGCACATAGATATTCTTCAGCTTCATTCAACAGCTGGCAATATGACAGTGCCACGTGTCAGTTGGTTCACAAAGAGGAACTCACCGATAGATCTGAATTGGGGATGGAAGTGACACAAGACTACCTAACCAAATCGCCGATTATGTTCCAACAACAACCAACACCAATCACTCTCAAGGGGAAAAATTTAAAAGATGTCACTCCCTTCAATTATCTGAGAAGCATCGTCTCAACTACAGCCTAACAACAAACAGTTCGGATTCTTAACACCAATGTTGTGTTAGTCAATTCTTCTACACGGGTCAGAAATTTGCACCAATCGTCACGAAGAACATTTCCAACAGGCTACTGCAGACTTTCATGAACATCTGGCTTCTCTGACTCTATATTGGAGGTTAGATGGCTGGCCAAAAGTAATTAACACCAGTAAGCTCTGTGAAGAAACTAACCGTGAATTTGGTGCTCAACAAATAGGTACTGCGAAAAGGAGTTAGATAAAATAAATAAATGAGGAGAGCATCGAATGACGCCGTGCACTAGGCCATCATTCGAGTTTAACCCGAATGATAAACACCTAGTTGGTCTCAGGCTGAAGTGGAGGGGATCGTCTGAGGATGAGATGGGATAATATGCACAATCCTGGGGCCAGCTGCAGAGGATTGGTAGGGACAGGACAAATTGGAAATCTGTTGTTGAATAACTAGGTTCCACGTGGAACCCAAATGAACAATAATATAATAATAATTTAAGTTGAAAGAGGGTCAAATTATCATCAGCCTCATAAACAGTAGGAATGTATTAGTGGCAAGGGAGAAACAGAATAAAATTTTTGAAAATATGAAAAATTAGGATTAGCAAACACGATGTATTAAGTGTTGAGACAAATAAGTTGGGTATTTAAAATATGAACTCTCATAACTTCTGCAGTCTGTGCTTCTTTCGGACGATTTCCACATGCTCTGTAGATAACTCTGGGGTCGGTTTGCATTTTTCCTCAGTATCCAGAATCGTCTAGGTGTTGGAGAATACAGCTCAGGAGGTCGGAGTGATCTAAGCACACGAAGACAGTTTCGCTTATTTAGGACCGCACTCATCATCAGTGCACCTAGATTGACTCAGCACTGAAAGGCATAGCCACCTGAATTTCTGGCTGACCAATTGCAATGACTGTCATCAAGCAGATCACATATGGTGGGGAGGGTGACTCCAGTGACTCCAGGGGAAAAACTTAAGTGAAATTGCATCCGCAACTGCATAATTCTCAAACATTTTGAATGGTTTTTGCTAATTGAGACTTTGGTTTATGTAACATGATGATGGTCAACTGAATTTCATTTAAATTCGTCATTTTGTCAGAAACAATCAGATACTTGATGAATTTTCATTTTTGTTTTCTATGCACAGATTGGATGCGGAAGAAGCCACCTATATACCAGCAGCCTCTTATTCGCCCACTGAAAACCGCATATATATCAATGGTGCTATTCTGAATCTACCGATTTACAACGATAATCAAACGATTTACGAAAAATACGGGGGATTGGGTTGGTACATAGCTCATGAATTATTGCATGCTATTGATACATCCGGTAATAAACGAACCAAAATGACTTTCTTTGAAATTTTTAACTTACCTTTGTTGGCATGTGTTAAACTGACAGACAGTTTTAGGGAAAATATCCCGGGTTACAGAATAAAATTTAGTTGTTTCCCTCACTCAAATTGCTCGTATCTCCGTGATATGGTTTCAGTAAAATTTTGATCATCATCTCCGTTATGGTGATTTGGAAGTTTATAGAAATGTGGCTTTCTGTTGAACGGCTGCAAATGTCTATTCATTCAGATAGATTTCTTTTAATCCCTTCACTAACATTCGTTTAATTTCGGAGACTGATACAAGACTTCAAGTATGACCCTTGAACTGTCATAAACAGTTACTTTACAGAGTGGGGTCGCTAGACTTACATCTAACTTTACTTCTCTGTGTGACTTACCACCAGCTAGGTTAAGCCTAATAGTGCATTGTGGTCTGGGAATTGGACTGCCATCCTGAAAGTGGCTAATGAGCATTTCACGATTTAACCACTGAAGTACCTTCCATCTTTCACTGATTCTATCTTGAAAGGAAGTCAAATAAGATCACTGAGTGCTTCACTGGAAACTTGAAGATTTCAATAGCTGTTCCCTGCGTTGATGTAACTTGGTGTTGCTCAACATCACTGGAAAGATATAACTGTCATATTGTTCGAATTATCTTGTAGTCTCAGGTGCAGCTTATTGGTGATTATCTTAGCCTAATCGGAAGAGAAATTAGAGATGGTGGTTGACATTGATAATATTATTGTCACGTTTATTATTCGCTTGGGTTCTGACTGGAACATAGGGTTTCAACAGAACATTTCCATTCCACCCCATTCTCTGCAGTCCTCTTTCACTTGTGCCACTGTTGTTCATATCCGCCCATCTCCTCTTCATACTGTTTTCACACCACCAACTTCGGACTAACACCCAACACATCGTATCGCATCTGTGATCCACACGAGCGATGGTCTGGTAGGTGATGCCAATCGATGGTCTTCTCAGTGTGTCCGACCCATCTCCATTTCATACAGAATATTCTTCTTGATTGTTTCGTTGACAACTCTTTCTGACTAACCATCTGATCTTCATTATGGAGTCAGAGAAGCCAGGCTGGATCGAAGTCTGCAGTATCCTGTTGAATTGCCTTCGTGACTCTCAGAACAAATTTCTGATTGTTGTTGAAGAACTGACTCACTGACTGACATAGTACTGGTGTTGAAAATGCGAACTTGGTTGTTCATGGTGTGGAGTGGAGAAGATTACAAAACTGATTGTGTGCATTGCCTTCTCAATTGTGGTCGTTTTGACATCCTCATCTGTTCCGCTGACCTGTAGTTAAGACGACGCTGTCTAGTTATGTGACGGAAGTGACCTCTTCCAAATATTTCCTGACGATAGTGATTGTTGCTTGCTGTTGTGTTGTTGTTGTTGTGGGTCGATTATCTTCATTACCGTTGTCTACTCTATGTTCACTTGAGATCCCTTTTTCCCTGCCAGCGTCTTCTCCTAACTTGTTAGCTTTCATTTGTAAGCATTTGAATTTTTGTGAAGCTAGACATTAGGCGTCTGCAATGCTCAGATCGTCTAGAGTCGTCTTGTCAATCCGATGCACTCTTGTCTTCTCTCTCTCTCCACGCTCCAGTCTTTTGCAAAATCCAGCCCATCATAAGCAGGGATATCGTCGGTGATAGTGTCAGGCAGCTTTTTGTTACTGCTGTCTTTGCTCCAGAGAATTCTACGAGCTTTTTATGGTTGGTCACTTGACATGCAGCATTCTCACATAGTTGTAAGGCGGCCGACATCGTTCATATTTCCTCTGTTTTATCATGATTCATTCTTTCGGAATGATATTTTAACTGATATGTTACACTCTGACAGGATTTTTCACCTCATTTGCGTTTCTAGGCGACTATGGTAACTGTTTTCACTTCATTTCCTCCATAGCGCAGTGAATTTCAACCATTCCTAGGAGCATGTTGAGATCACTGCCCTTACGGTGTATTTTAGACTCTATTGTCCATTAGGGTATCTGGTAAATAAAATGTCGATATAAATAAAAGACAACAAACTATGGCAGTTAACCCAGCAGCGTAGTTTTTAATAACTTCTTTTAAATCACGGCATATATGATAACTGCAATGTCATGGTAAAAAATGCGACTTCAGAGAACGTCTACGCCACAGCAAAGAATTGTATTCCCTTTGATACACTCGATACATTTCTCATCAAACCTGAAGTTATGGGCTAGTGTAACAACTCAAATAGGCAGAAACTGTCTTCTCAACTAATTCGTATCAATGCCACTTTTTCGTAGTGATAGGATGACTTTTCTAAGGAGGCATGGACAACAGTAAAAGGCGTTGGAAAATGTCTCACTGATGCATGTGATCTAAGTGTATGCAACGGATTACGAAGATTCATTGAAAATTACATTGATATTTTTCGTATTTTCATCATATGCATGAAGTCGAATAGCTCAGGTGTGTTTATCAGTCTGTTACTCCTAAATTTTAAAATTGTGTTGCCTAATCATTTAGTGTGTGCTGACTGGCATGTGAATCATAGATCACTGATTATCTCATTGGCAGTCTCGTACATGTAATGTAAAGAATTGTGTGTGTCATGGTGAAGAATAATCCAAGTGGTATTCACAATTTCACGGTAGTTTACACGTAGCTTATAGATATGCCTGACTGACCAAAATTCACTACTACAATGTAGTAAAGATTCGCCTCCGACAGAATATTTGTGCAATACCTTCTGCCTTGTAAATCACCTTTCATTCAATATGCTATACAAAGCTGCTTATAATCGACAACAAATTTGAAGTGCCAAAGAAACATAAAAGCATGCTAACCTTAATATTATACTACTGAACAAAATAAATCAGCTAACATAAATCTACCTACATTTCACACATATTAAGGTATACTTGTCGATGAGAATGGATCTCAAAGGCCTTACAGTACATCCCACAATGAATTTCTTACAATCTTGAAGCAAACAGAATGTCTACGCAAACAATACAAAAACTACAATTATACGAGTGAAAAGGTTTGTCGCTTGTGCTGAATGAAATATTGAAACTCGTCAAATTATCTTTGTTTGTTTACGCTGTACGAACAACAGAATATGCGTAGATTATCCTTGGTCATTATTATTAGAAGAACCACAAACACTTTTGAAAGTGTTCATTTCTTGAATTTGTTTAAATCCTCGTGAATGTAGTGTGCTCAAACTGAGAAAAATTCTTCAGTATTTCACTCTCATCTTCCCTTTCGTTCACTTTACGGAAACAAATCGATCCGTCTATATTACAGATATTTTCTGAGATAGCATTGCATAATCATTATTCCACAGATACGATCAGGGTTCAGTAACTTCGTGACTGTTTTACAATGATTGATCTAAATCATTCGGTTTAATTCTGCCCTCTTCTTTACACCACGTGAATGGTGTCTACAGTCATCTAAATCATTCCATTTTAAACGTAGTATATCATAGAAATGATCTGAAAAGTTCATTTGTACTAAGCGAGCTTGATATTGACATTTGTGTTTCGTCTAAGTCATGGTGCAGGTGTCCTGTAGAACTCTGTGTTAATGGGAACTACCTCCAAGTGTTATGGCCTCTGATAAGCATAACCTGAGGTCAGTGGAACACAACAAATAATCTTCAGCTTGTTTAACTCCGTCAAACACACTAGTATGAACTACAGAATTCATAAAATGTAGACTTGAATGACTCCTTCTTTGTATATTCAAAAGTGATGTCCTTCCATATCATTTACTAATATGCCTATTTTGAATTGTCAGAGTGCAACAATTGGAAGTCAGGACGAGATTCTCTCAGATAACGGTGGTCTGAGGATAGCATACAAGGTAAGTGTGATATTTGTTTCGTAATGTCAGTAATGTATACAGTATGGTAATGTCTCTCCTTTTTCACTTTTGTCACTATCAGCTGGGGTTTACAAGCTGACTTTCAGAAGGCGAAATTCGTAGAGAGTTATATTATGTTTGTAATAAACGTTGTATTATGCTTCTGATCATTTTCTGATTTGAATCGCAAAAATTTATTTACTAAGTTTGGAAATGCGGTATATTTGACACGAATGCAGTGTGTCTAGAAGACTGTGAGGAGACTTTTCGCGTCTTCAACGGGAATACTGAAGTCTGAGTAAGACAGAGGTGTAACATATCGAGTGTGTCCTAAAAGATGGATTTCATCATTCATCAACTCAGGCAAGGAAACATATCATTGGCACATTTATGGCGTACATTGCTTCTTATTAAATAATAATTTGTTTTATTCCAAAGGCATTACTTATGATACAGCATGAAATTCTCAACATTTGTCAAAGTTTAAAACAATTAGTTCCCTTCATGAATCTGGATAAAGCAATAAGAAGACGTAATTTGTCTGAATCGTGTAATGTATTTGCGCAACACATTTCGAACAATCTGATCACACACGGACTTGTCATCAAAGCAGCTTGATAACTAGACAAAGACTGAACGCTGCTGTTAAAAAGACTTTATGCAGCTAATATCATAATAATAGAGAATGTAAAGCCATTATATCTATCTAAGCCCTTCGAACATGCGAAAAATGACATCACATCCGACTGTATTTACCAATTTGAATGTATGTGTGGACACACATACATAGGGAGGACTTATCGATCTCTGCAAGTAAGGACTGGCTTTAGCTCATATTCCTAAATGGCTCCAAAAACAAATGGAATCTTCAGAACCTATTAACGGTGAGAACAGGAGACCTAGCTCTTCTATTGCGTAACATATTATAGAGACAGGTCATAAAATTGATGTTAACAGATCTTTAAAACCTATCTATATAACATGTTTTGGGGCGTATCCTAAAGTTTGTGGAATATCCAGCTGGCAATTAGAAAGTTCAAGCCACTTTTATGCGTTCAAAAACAATTCGCCATCACATTAAACCTTCCTTGGTAAATTTTGTTTTGATACCATAGCAGATGTACTATTACCTCTGTTATTTGGTTTAGTGGTCTTCATTGTTATTTTGACCTTGAATATGTCCTTTTAACTTGACCTAAGTGTCTATTTTCTCACCTCTTACCTCTATATTAATTTGTCAAAGTATTACATCTGATTTATGCAAAATACCACAGGAACTTTCCGTATTTACAGTAGGAGTAAAGTCAAAAATGTGCAAAGTACGAAAGGGGAATAATAACTCTCATATAATAATAGATCTGGATTTGTTTCAAACATTGTCTATACAGTATGGAAATATTTAGCCCGTTACACAGTAGTGAATCTAATGTTCTCTTGATATAGTATGGTGAAAGGAAAAACAAAAACTGAACAATTATTACATAGCTTGAATGATATTCACACTTGTGAGAAAATAAACACAAATAGTGAAAGGATTATACATATAAGAGGAATAATAACATTTAGACTAGGTGGTAATAGGAAAGAAGGTTAGTTAGTTCTTCCATGACACTACTTTCATCATATAAAATACATGCCAAATATGGCGTGCGCGCATAATAATAACTATTATTATGTCCTTTAATTCTTAGATGAACATAGGGCTTCAGCCACGTGTCTCCATTGCCTTCGGTTTTCTGCCAACTTTATCACCTCACTTCAAGTCTGCCCACATGCTTTCATCTCCTCTTCACACGACCTCTTCCAAGTCACCCTTTCACTGATGACCAACTCGCCGCTTCCCATTCAGTCGGGTTCCACTCGAGCGACGGCTTGTCTAGTGATGCCACTTGATGGTTTCCTCAGAGTATAGCCAGCCAATCCATCTCCATTTCTTCCTACCTATTTGTTGCACAATCGGTTCCTGCTGGGTTGGTTCGCTCATTTACAGAGATCCCACCCTGTTCCTGATCTTTTCTGGCCGGCCATCTGATCTTGAGTGTATTGAGCGAAGACAGCTAGCTGTTGATGAAGGTCTGAACTTTGTTTGAGATGCTCTTTATGACGCGCTGGCCAAGTCTCTGATCCGTATAGTGAGTAGCACTGACTGACTTGACATTGGAGTTGAAAATCCGGATCTTATTTCTGATGGTGAGTGCTGTTGACCTCCTGCACACAGACTTAAGAGTAATGAAAGCGCATAAAGTCCTTTTAAATAACGTTTTGTTCTACTTCCGGAGATGAAGACTTAAAGCTGTGGATAGAGTGGATTCACACAGTCAGACAAAATCTTTTTAGCGAGAATGCATCAAACAGTAGAGGCTAAAACACCGTTTTAAACCAAGTTGTCTAAATCGACTGGAAGACACAAATAGTCGTTTTTGTCACCTAGTACTGATAGTTAATGAACACTTACCTTTGGTTAGGAAAATTTATTTAGAATAGATTTCCTGAAAGTCCAAACCACCAGGATACTAGGACTGTGAAAGGTGAGTTAATAAAGTAGTTGAGGTAACTAGACATAGGCTGATGTGTTCTTGTGGATAGCTTCGAATAAGTGTTCTGAAATTTTGTCGAGAAACATATCTAACTCACCACCCTCCCCAACCTAGATTTTATAGAGCCCAAATGAAGGCATTCCATATCATGAGATATCTCAACCAAGATTACATTGACACAATTTCTATTTTAGTATATACTTTATCAGTATACAACACAGTGTAATTAAGAGGGAGAAACAGTGCTCTAATCACTGTCATTAGCCATGCATTTTAATTATGCTCCCTGTAGCAAGACGAATTGGAATCGGTAGTAATTAAGACACCTAACACTATGTGATTACTGAGTACACAGGTTTATTTGTAGACCGAGATGAATTCCTGTGTGCTGTGTAATAAATGGCTCCTTGTACACAGGCCACCAGAAGGTTTTCACATCAGTGGTTCACTTAAGTCTCATGATTCTTTCCTAATTTAACTGGCGAAATACTATCAGCTCAAGAAAAGCATAGTAGAAAACAGAATTCATGAACTGCTGAATTCTTTTTAAATAGCTGAATGGTAAACAAGTTTACCTGATAACCTGAAGGTCCCTGGGTCTATCCATATCTGTGAAGTGATGAACACACACTGCCAAATAGCCGAAACTAGGATGAAATAGCTAACCAGTGCTCCCTAGTTCCCGATGATTCTCTTAGTTATGTCTACTTGTAGTCAATTTAAGTTTGAGGTATGATGCATTAGATTTCATTGTTATGACTAGAAGTGTTTCAAAAATCATGATACTTCATACGGCAACCACAAACCCAACACTAGAACTGTTTTGACTCCATGGATGACAGAATCAGATTTATTCTGGGGCCGATTTCACTATTCATCATGGTGATAATGTGAATGGATACTATGGAATGACATTACTATAATCAGCAAGGCACGCAAAAACCACCTTAAAATTATATCAAAATCTATTTGAACAGCAAGATTGTCTAACGGACCACGGGAAATGCAAAGTGTTTCAAACCTGTTTGAATTCATCATCCATGGGCCATCACGCCGGTCGGATCGACATTTGCACTCACCTACTAGTAACTGAATTTTGTTTTGTAAATATTTGAGCTTCACCCAAAAAAGAAGTAACAAAGTAGTCTACTGTAGTGAAACAAAACTCCTAAGAATTTACAGGTTGATATACAGCCTCGGTTACTGACTTCTAAACATAATGTTTCCTCCTGTCATTTATTCATTTCAGACACTTCAGAGACTGACGAGAAACTTTACAAATGGTGCTGATGAAAACACGAACTCCTCTTTAGCTTCCGAACAATCGTTTTTCCATAACTTTGCTCAGGTATGTAGCTTTATTTGGTTTGTTCTCATATTTTATTCCAAAACTAGTAGACCACTGAGTATACCTCTCGGTGGGAAAAACTGACTCATGGAAAGACACTGACAAGTATTATTTTCATCATTATTCATACCTTGTGTTTTGGGTGGAAGACAAGACCTCAAAAGCACATCTTTACTTCATAATTTTCTCTGCGGTCTCTTCCAATGAGAACCACAATTGGCCACAAACCCATTCCCTTTCCATGTGATCCAGTTCATTTCACCCTTTAGTCAATCTCCATTTGCGTCTGCGTATTTGCCTGACAGTAGGTTATTTTGATTCGTCCACTGCATACTGCGGTTCTGCCTCGCCTACCCTTTCCGCCAGTCATCTATATTCAGTATTCAGTGAAGAACGCAGGTGTTGTTACAAGCCTGCAGTAGCTTGTTTTAAATGGCTCCGTCTTCGAATCAAAGCGGATCCCTAATTTCAATGACATTAGTATTGGAAATTCCAATCATGTTTCTTGTTTTAAGTGCAATATATTTCCACATTGATTTGGAGATACAGGAAAGTAAAGCAGATAGATCCCTGTTTGGTAGTACTTGATATCTAATGGAATACATGTAAAATATTTGGATCCACTGTATCAATTGACAGAAACTGGAATGAAGCCGTTATACCACACATACTTTCCGTGTTCCCAGCAGATTAGATATGTAATTGAAACGAAAAGAATTCGAGTTCTTAGATACGGTTAATACAAGGGGGTTTTGGCATTAGATGTATTGAAAGATTACTCAGGGGAATGAAAAAGGTAAGGATACAAATTACTTGATAAACTGTTCTGTTAACAACTTACTCAATGAATTAATGCAAACAATCCGAGCCTTCAGGCGCAGAATCCCATAAGCCATCCAGATGCTTCCCACTTATAGGAAGAGATATGCATTAGACCGATTTCCTTCATGCATATTTCAGTTTGGATTCACCATTGCCACAGGTGTGAATAAACCATTCATGGAATTCCATTCTGAGTACCGAAACATGCGAGTGCGTAACAAATCCTCATATACTAGGTGGCAGTCTAAGCTTGTTAGATAACAATTTCATAAACACCAGCAGGATACTTCTCTCAACGAAATTCAGAACACTTCAGGTTATGTCAAGTGCCGTGAATCTAAGAGATTTCGCATTAGAGCAGATGCTCTAGTATAGTCAAATAAAACTGTTGAGCGTACAATGTTTCAGAGAGATGGTTCTACTGACCCTGTGGAATATGCTTAACTTCTGTTTGAGAAAGTCAACTAGTACGTCTTCACTCTGAAGACCATTCTCTGAGGGTATTCTAATGTGACTAGCTTAGATGCGCTCATATTTCGAAAAATAATTTCACCAGTTCCTGGAATACGGAGCTTAATGACTTTGAAATCAGTCGAATCTGAAGAGAAGTAAACTTAACCGACTTGGTCGTATTATTTTAATTTATTTCACGACCTACTTGAATCACTGGGCTGTCTAATTTTCTGTGGACCATGGTGTGTCGAATTCACTCAGTTGTAGCTTATTTTAACTGACTGTTTGGGGTCTTAAAGAACACTGGGTACTCATGTATACTTTTGGATGGCATTCAACATACGGTTTGCTGCCATTGGGAAGGAAAAGTACGTCAGGAGTCGGAGCATGTGACAGATTTGTTATAAGACGCAGATATAGGCAGACTGGAAACTCTACGCTATTTATAAACCACTTTATTATTACTGTAATTATTACCATGTCGATCGGTTATCCAAAACTTGTTTATACACTGAATGCGACATGATTATCTGAAGTGTGCACTCAAACCTATTGAAGTTAGAAAACAATTCCTCCTTTGTTGATCTTACTTTTTCCAGATATTTTGTGAAAAGTATAATTCAGAAGGACTAATTGAACACATGACTGACGCTGATCATGTGTTAGGTCATTACAGGTAAGATTTTATTAGATATGTGAAAGTTTTCATATCATTCCTGGAGTTCATCAGTTATTCATAAGAGTCTGTATGATTTGATACTGAGAGATAAAATAAGCTGAAATTGCCCTAAAAGTGAACAAAGCAAACGAGTGCCTGAGAATCAATCTAATATTTACTGGCGACCGGCCCTATATAGGAAGTTACCTGGAGTCCCAGTAAGCAGTGTTAATCACCGCGGTCTACCAAGTCAGGTAAGGAGACAATTAATCGCCGACACATTGTCTGGTGGTTGTGGCATATATATGTCGCGGAAGTTAAAATCCCTGAATCATCCCATCTGGTGCAAGTGGACGAGCTCGCCTCGTAACCAGGAAGCCCTGGATTTTAAACGCTAGTGAATGGCACCGTGGAGAATCCGAAACTAGGACGAAACAAGTCTCCAATAGTGCCCGGATATATATACATATATATCATTATTTTGACAGCAGTGGCTTCTCTTAATGCAATTTGTACTTTCCTGTCTACTGACTGAATGGATGTGTCTGGCCTCTGTTCATATATTGGCTTCTGTGCAGATGCTTAGAAGATGTCTAAGGATTTAGCTTGCAGTAGCTTGAAGTAACGAAGAAATTTGATTAGAGTGATGCTCATTACACAAGAGTTCGTTCGTCCAAGTGGACTAGTAGATAACGCTTTGGCGATTGAAACGATGGGTACTAGATTCCAGCCTCAGTGAGAAGACAAGCACTCACTGAGAAAAGTAGGCACATCCAACAGATGAGTCGCAGACAGGACGAAGCGCGAATCTTGGATTCCACTGCTAGTCACTATCCATTAAAATCACTTCGCATAATAGCTTTATCCCGGAAAATGCGATTATACACAATACAGAATTTCCATCGGCCTTCATTGTGAAGTATTTACTCCGCATATACAATCTTCGAGCGACGTAATAACCGAAAATATGTCATCTGAAGCATACCCCGATATTACTCTACAGTCTTTCTTCGTTTCCTTCAAAAAATTGCAATCGGTAGATAGAAACTTGTCTGAAATTATGCTCAGGTTGAGACTGCGAATCAGAGTGCTATTAGACGGTTGAAATTGTATGAGACGGAATAAATACAATGCCTTTTGATGGATAGAAAATTGAGGTAAGCCAGTGATTTAAGCAGGTCGCCCTGTATTGGATGTTTCGATGAATTTAACACACAATTAAAACTGACAACATCCTCCACAATTTTCTACATTGGGTCATAGGAGTTATTAAGAAGACATTCGCAGCGAAGAAAATTTTTCTTTTTGACGAAGTCATGGTCTAGGCTGTACATTCATGTATTTATATCAAATGGATGTGAAAGTTCCAGAATAATTTCCGGTTAAGAGTCAAATGAATAAAAATTACAATTAGGAATTGGAATGCCATAATAAACAGGGGGGGCGGATAAACCTCAAACAAAGTATCATCATAATTACTAAGAAGATTGACATTGTGCAATTGGGGGTTAGAAATGTAGAAATAACAAAATAGACAGGATGTTTGGATAAGAACTAATGTGATGAATAATTGTTTATGCAATCAGGGATTAAATGTGTGGAAATAGTAAAATGACAAAATAAACACGAAGTTCGGGTATGAAAATATGGTAGTGTAAACAGGGATTAAGAAAAGCTTAAAATAACAAGAATAAACAGGAAGTTTAGGTTAGAAAGGCGATAGGATGGTCATTACTAAAAAATACCTGTTTATGATGGCCATGGCAGGGACAGGGGTTGGACGTATTTCTTTTGGATACAAAGGGTGGGTTTGAGCTTTTGTATAGCTAGCGCTTCGGCTATGTCCAGATGTCTTGATTTGACTCCCTTTGATAGGTTTGATTGAATCTTGTATACTATTTTGAAGGATTTTTCTAAAGGCGCTGAATGTCCTGAATTGACCAGATATTCTGTCAGTGAACTGTATACACGCTTTTGGTCTCCTTTTACTAACCAGGCTAGATAGTGTTCACGAGCGCGTTTTTCAAGTCGGCGCATGGTACGGCCAACATACTCAGCTCCACAAGAGCAAGCAAAATGGTATATACACGTTGAGGTGGCCCAATGCGACAGCTTGTCTTTTGCGTTCTGGCTGAACAGTTTCTTGCAGGAAAACGTCAGTCGTAGGCTCGCGGCGAAGTATGTTTTCCTCAGCAATTTGGAGAGGCGTTCGCGAAGGATTTCTGCTTCAATATCACTTTTGAATTCTAGATTAAGCAGAAGTATTTTCTTTTGGAACGGATTGGACTTGTTCGAAAGTCTTCTTAGATTTGAGATTCTTGTCTGAACCTGAGCGGGAAACCGTTTTCCATCAGGGTTTATTAATTTGACCCTTAACCGGAAATTATTCTGGAAGTTTCTCATCCATTTGATATAAATACACGAATGTACAGCCTAGATGATGACTTCGTAGAAAAGAAAATTTTCTTCGCTGCAATTTTCTTCTTAATTTTCTACATCTTTAACCGTATCTGTCAATACATTAAATCAATATTTCTTGTCTTTTTCATTTACTAGGTTAGTCGGTACCCTGTCAAATAGTGAAAACTTCGCAAGAGCATACAATTGTCCAGTGGACTCACCAATGAATCCAAGTGTAAAGTGTCATGTATGGTGAATGAATCAGTGTTCGTGGCTCACGGTAAACGTACATATCCGTGTTCATACTTAAAAAGAAACTGAATTGTAATCCAGTCATACTCTGATTTATTTTCATCAAACTGTTATTAACATAATATACTCATCTGAGTGAATCTCATTTACTTTACCATCTCTTTTTTATCTATTAAATAAAACATCCCTATCATGCCAGCGTTTAGACAATTCAGTCGTGTCGTAAAAGTGAACACAGTTAAATATTGAAGCCATAATCAATATTCATTTGAAAGAATCGAGTGCAGCCCTAAGATAGTGAGCGAGTGATTAATATGTTATTTTCTGCTTTACCTTGACTAACCCTTAACTCTTCTATATCAGTCTTCTTCGTAAATCTGAAAAGCTACCAGTGACTTTATCATTTCTGAACTTACAGCTTCCACTTTGACTCAAGCTATCAATCACTTCACTGTTTAGCCAACTAGGCAAAGCAGTCAAATAACTGCCTATCAAACGTTGTTGCCAGCGTTGTATTCATCCACCCAATTATCCCAGATATGAAATGAAATAGACCGATCCTATCTTATTCAAACCCTACCAGGATTATAGACATATTATTGTCAATCTCACATTTAACTTTCTTGTACCTACGGGGACCATTTTATAACGATATGAACTATCCGTAGAATAATTGAAGTTTCCAACACTTACTTCACCATTATCAATATAAATAAATGAATATGATTTCAGAAACTTTGAAAGATTTACTAATGGTCATTAGCACAGTAACTTGACACTCTCTACAATATTTAAGTTTGAATATTTCGCTTGCTTTTTTGAAAACAATTGGTGTCATAGTACCAAGAACTTCAATAACAAAACGTCTTTTAGTCAACAGACATTATGGTGAGAGCAGGCTGCTAGCCAATAGGTAGACATTAATCTACGTCAATGTCTAGGTCACTAATATTGGCCGTGAAAAAATATGAACAAGGCTGATTCAACAACCAATCACAGCAGACTTAACGTGGGCAAATACGATTCGCAGATAGATGGCCTCACTTTCCGAGAAACCCGAAAACAACCAATCAGAAGACTGTGTTTGTCGACTTGAATAAGCTATAATAATGTACAGGAAATATATATAAATACGTGCTGATTTCCGTAATAAAATTATCTGTTGCCAGCTCTTGTCTTCTCTTGTTACAGCATGACATGACGCTGTCATGTGATTCACTGCTTTCAGTAGACAGACAAGCAAAAATACATGAAGATGCTTTCAACTTCAGAAGCTTGTGAAATCAGGTCTCTGTGTACAGAAGGAAATGAAAAACCTTTTTAAATCGACCATGGTAACATGACTTCCTAATTAACTGTTATTATTATTACTAATATTTTATTCTCTATTTCGTTCTATACATTATTATTATTTTTGATTCACTTAAAACTGTCCTTTATCAGTGCCATTATCTTAACTCGTCGTAATATTATTATTATTATTATCAATACTACTCGCTGTTCATTCCTGACATATCCAAGTTCTTTTTCCCATATTATCATTATTAATGTTCCTTGAGGTACTGGTTCGAAAATGGCGTCTCAACAAAATATCTCCGATTTGTTTTATATTCCGTTGTTCTCCTTAGCTGACCACATGATTGCCCCGTAGTATCTTATTTCTTCTACACACGATCCTCTCCATGTTGCCCTAGGACACAAACCCAACTCGTCATTTCCCATTCTGATCCCACTCGAGTGACAGCTTACTAATTGCGCGATGTCATTCGACGGTCTCCTCAACGTTTACCAAATCTGTCCCCACTTTCTTCCAAATATTTGTTGATCATCTGATTCTCAGTTGATCCGCTCCCACTGTTTCTTGTTTCTAATTATTCCTCACCAACCATCTGATCTTCAATTTGGAGCCAGCAAAGGCAGCTACAGATAAAAGTCTGCAGCCGGCTGTTGGAAATGTTTTTCATGACGCACAGTGTACGTTTTTGACGTGAATGTATTGCTGATTGATTTACAGAAATGGGTTTTGAACATATTTGAAGCTTGATCACCTTTGATTTCCAAATTTATGGGTAAGATTTTGTTTTGCACTAAGTCGTTGACCAGTTTATACTGCTTATCCTACATGTTTCTGCCAATAAATCGCTTTGGATAACCATTTTCTGAGGGTGTAGCTTTTAGTAAGGCAAGTTCTGGGTAAACACAATCAGTACTACAAATTTTTCTTATTCTAAAGTGGAGCAAATTAATTAGGTTCTCTTTCTTGAAGACAGAAACACGGTTATAAAAATTAGTTAGCTGTCCATTCCATGAACGTTTCCAGTGGATAGATCTTTTGGTAAATCAGTCATTGGGTCTACTAATGTACACATCGAGAAAGGGAATGCTTAGTTCAGATTCCGTCCCATTGGTGAATCGCAAAGAGGGTTGGCAGTTGTTGAATGCAAACAAGACATCATCAAGAATTACGTTCTTTTTTATACATTTGGTTCCCTTGATAAATATTGATAGAGAAAGAAAGACCAGATTTGCAGTATAAAATAATTCCATCATTCTATTTCACAGGTTCTCATCAGCTGCAAACTACCTGAAATTACAATGGTTATAAATAATAACATTTCATACTTCATTGTTTGAAAGGTAATATAGAAAACATCATAAGGTGAACGCATCTGGAATATAAGTATCATAATCTAAGTCAATCACCATCAATTTATATACTGTCAAACTATGAAAGAAGAAAAAAAGAGGGGGGTGAGAGAAGACAGAAAATAGAAAAATCTAATAAACACTGTCAACATAGCAACTCAAGAAGGTCAAGGTTCATCAATTTGAAAACTTGCTTAGTTAGTTGAGCTCACTGGTGTGTATGACTAATCAGTGTAATGAAAGTGATAGGGTTACCAAGGGAGTGAGAGATTGACCACACTCTCTTTCTGTATGTATAAGTTTGGTCTGTGACGTTTGATTGCAATTGCTTCAGCGAATCGTAGTAGATTCACTGTCCTTTCCTGTAGATGGACTTCTCAACCGTTCCATCGTTTCTTCTTTTTACATTTAGGTCCAGGAAATTAGACTCATCGTTGTGTTCGTATTCTATGGTGAATTTAATGTTTGGGTGGACCTCATTTAGGCGATCAAATATTACGGATGCATGACTCATGTCGTTACAAACAACAAAATTATCATCGACGTATCGACGGTAGTATGTTGTTCCATTGATAGCGTCAATCAGTCGCATCTGTTCGAAATAGCCCACGAAGATTTCTGCTAGAATGGGTCCTAGAGGTTCTTATCACAGCCAACGAAAGTGTAGTCCACTTATCTTCTATAAATGTCAAACTGACCGATAGTATGACTACGTTAGGAGTTTTCAGGCCTTGCCATAAAACAGTTAGACAACAATGGACTCAGTGGTAATCCCATCGCAATGCCATCTCTCAGTCTAAAAATTTCATTACTGAAAGTGAAGTGAACATTCAACATGCATCTAAATAAAAGTTCTTTGAGGTAGGATGTCTAAAAACCTATTTCTAAACTACATGCATCAATATAATCATACATACAGCAAACAGTTTCAATGAGAGACACATCGGTAAATGGTGAAGCAATGACTTTGTTTGAGACATTAAAATCTCAATGAAAACTTGGACAGTTTCCTACTAACTGATTCCAATATTCCTGCTAGCCATTGAGTAATTTCGTGATAATGAGAACCTGCCATATTGGGAATTAGACGAATGGATAATCCTCTCTTGTGAATTCTTGGTAGCCCATACAAACGTGGTATTGTGCAGCCTACTGGTCAGATGCGTTCATGTAGATCTGATGTGACTACGGATTTATGCTTCATTTTCCTTTAAACATCAGTCAGCTACTTTTCGATTAGATGTGTCTTGTTTCTTGTTTTCATCGGGATTGACGAATTTCATTCTATCAGAAGCGATCACTGAGATTTTATCGTTGTAATCTTGGCGATTCTTCACTACAACACCTCTACCTTTGTTTGGGCTAGAGATAATAATATCGCCATTCTCCTCTGATTCTTTAAGTTGATCTATACGCTCTTTGATGAGAAGATTATTCGAGATAAGTTTTTAATTAACAAACTGATGACAACAATCATCCGAAATTATGTCTAAAAATATTAAATTTCATCCTTCAGCTTCTCTGAGTTACACTCAGATTTACAAAAACAACCGCGTTTCATAATCCCTTTCTGTCATTAATTGACAGCAAATGCTGACCATGCGTCTGATGGAAGTCCATACATAGATTTATGACAACTCGAAATATTCTTTCTTCCTCAAGAATTCGCCTAAAATTTATCAAAGTGGATGGCAAACTCTTCAAGACGCTTTGCTCTGTGAGCGTTATTAACAA
Organism: Trichobilharzia regenti; assembly: GCA_944472135.2. Lineage (NCBI taxonomy): Eukaryota > Metazoa > Platyhelminthes > Trematoda > Strigeidida > Schistosomatidae > Trichobilharzia > Trichobilharzia regenti. The sequence goes on along the minus strand of OX235263.1, from coordinate 20,064,265 downwards.
AATTTAGCACTTAAAGTGTTGGTTTGCAGAGATTTGATTGATTTCAAGTTTAACAACGAAATGATTTCAGTTAGAAGACCATTGAGAACCGAAGATCACTGGATAGCTATTTTGTTCTAGCTTACGATTTTTCAGCGATGAAATAAATGATAAGAAAAATAAAGTACATTCAGAAATGTGAATATGTGAATATAATATGATGGAAACACAAGATAAGTGAAATGTTTTCAAATTAGTAAACTCGATAAAATGTGATAGAATATGATAACATAAAGTAAAATAAAATAAAACAGAAATGGAACATGGAATAAAGAAGGATGAGAAAGATTTTGTGAATTACATGAAAAAATCAATACCATGGTATGGAAGAAGAGATCGCACAGATTGCTTTTGTACACAATGTTCTCACTTTGTGTTATGTATTGATAAAGCCTCCTCTATATACAAAGCGATTTTCAAGAATTATCAGATTTTCATTTCAGTGATCCTTCTGTCTTATTCCTCCTCTTCTGCTTCAGAACATTCACTCTTTCAACCCACATAGGAACTAACTTTCTACCAGAAGATTAGAGACTTTATCCTTCAACTCCAAATACAAGCTTCAAAGTGTAACTTTGGAGACCAGCTGCATACACAACTACGTGATCATCTAATTGCTGAAATCAATATTCCTAAGTTAGAGGAAGAGTTAATTCAGATTCCTTCTTGTACTTTTCAAACTGCTAAAGATTTATGTATTACATATGAAGATGTCAATAATGAATACTCTGCTCCCACTACGTCAGTGCCCAATGTCATGCTGTCCAAAGTCGAGAATACAAGTGTTCATGGAAAGAAATCCAAACTGTCGTCCATATGTAATAGAATGCAGCGAGAGATCAAAAACACTAAACCGTGTTTATCCTGTGGAAAGTTACATCTACGAAGCACTTGCCGTTTTCGGAGTGCTAAGTGTCACAAATGTGGTAAAGTTGGACACATCAAGACTGGTTGCAGAAGTTCGAATACTTATGTTACTCAGAATTCTTATAATTCTCCCAATCTGTCTGGTAAAATGCAGTCGATGTGTCTTTCAACTTTTCAAAATACTCAATCTCATCCAATGAAAACCTCCACTATAAGTTCAGAAACTCAAGCGTCAACTGTATCACGTGTTTTTAAAAATGAGGTAGCTGAGTTACGATGCGATCTGTCCAAAACACGAAAACATTTGTTAGACGTTGAAGAGAGCTTGAAAAGTAGCAATGAATTGGTTGGTCGTTTACAGGTAAAGAATAAATATTTGACAGTTAAACTTTCAGCTGCTGAAAATTCCTTTTTAATGAGGGAGAAAGAAATCTGCAGACTGGTAACTCAAATCATTGAGCTGGAATCTGAGAATAAGCGAAATAGTGAAAGGATCCGTGAACTTGAGTGTTTTGTTGAGTCAGCGTTAGGTGTGCAAAAGGATTTAGAACATTAGTGTGGAATGTGAAATGGAAGCTGGCTGGTTGTCCATTCGTCAACAGCTGAATGAGACGAGAGAGCAACTGACTAAAATGGAGGAATTGCTGCATATGCATAGATTGCGTCCGTTGAATGCAGAGCATACAAGTACCCATGAAAGTCCTGCAAATCTATTCAAATCTCGAATTCTCAGAAAGAATCTGATATCCACGACTTCTAATGCACATTATTACAGAGGGAATGACTATAGACCTTCTGTTGGAATCATACTACAAAAAATAGGAAATCGAGTGGTGAAGATATTAGACATCAAAGATCACTCAGTTCATAACGGACACCTGGACAAAGTGACAATAAATGAAATAATTCAGAAATAAGTCTAGATGATACTGATGAAAATAATATCACAGAATCAGTTAGAAGGTCGCACCTACTTCCAAGCAAACCGAGACATCGTTATAAATACGCAAGGAGATATTCGACGTGTGGCGGATGTGGTGATTGACAATTTCTATCTCTGTATTGTTTAAGTACTTACTGTTGATTGCTAATATGTTTCATATGTGAATGGCATTAGAATTCCGCTAAATACAAATTCCTGAATTCCGCCCTCTCTGTGTTTTGTTTGGATTCTTGTAATTCGGTCATCTCGAAATACTAATACTACGATTACAAATAATTACAACATTTCAACTGATGACTTCTATTTGATCATATCTTATATGACCTCAAGTACGGTAACTTGATGGAATTTCTTATAGTTATTTAGAATACAAAATACAAATATTCAAACTCGTCATCTTCTCTCCAGTTTCCACTCGAAGGCCAGACGCATGATGTCAATCAACCGTCTCCCCACTGTATGTCCAATCCATATCGATTTTTTTATACGTGTTTGTTCGGCGACATGTCATTGGTTCCTTTCTTGACTGAGTTCCTTGTTGATTATTCTTTTCGGTCATCTGATGCTGATCAGTAAGTGATTCATGAATTACGCGTATATGAGTTTACTTCTTACTATTTGTTTGTTGATATTGTTAGTTTAAACAGAGGCTTTTATTTCATCCACTCGCTTTCATTATACTGGAATGATTCTTTCTATAAACATTCTTAAGAACATCTCATAACTTCTTGTATGATTATAGCTGTTACTGTTCACCACGCATACACATATCATAGCTTCCACTACCCAATACTGAAATATTTTTCATTATTGATGTTTATCTTCCTTTCTACTTAGTATTTTTTATTTGCATTTTTTTGTTATTTCTGTGTATCTCTTTTGGTTTTATTTTTGTGTTTTTTTATATTTATTTATTTCTTGTAATACTCCTTTTAAGTGTACGATGAAATTAGATGCAATATTGTAGATATGTGCTGAAAATTCCACACTGTACCACAAGTACTGTTTCTGGAATAAAAGCGAAATTGTTATGTTATGTTATGTATCGCTATGGATTCCCTAGATATATTAACTTTTCGACAAGATGAATCGGTAAGCCTTTACTGTCCAGACTTTGAATCTTCCAAACATGGGCGTTTGTCCCACCTGGGCAATTAAAATAATTGCGACACATTCTAAGTTCCACTTCACACTGTGAATTTCTGATAGATTGCAGGGGGCTTTGAACGCAGATTTCCTGGCCGTTGACATTCATTGGTCAGAAAGGCATATCTACAATCTTGAAAGAAACTCATGTCTCCTCAAAGATTCGAACCCATGTCACCCATTAATGTGGTCAGAGATGTTACTACTGAGCTATTCGAGCTCGTGATCGTCCCCTCCCCCCCCCATAGGACTGTGTTAGACATTTCGATTGTGAGTGTCATACGTCCAATTCTTGATGTTGGTGTAGACTGAATTCTATTAGTTAATCATATTCGATTCATGCTTAACTTGAATACTAATTAGCTGTAACGCCGTGTCCTAGTGAAAGGTTCTTTTTAAATAGTTATTCTGTTTTTAAATTCATCTGTATATATGTGGACTGCTATACGATATACAGCCAAATCCAAAGCTATTTCATTGTTTTGTCAAACTGTTTTCTCTTAAACGTCATTTCGTTAGCTTTTGAGAACAATTTTACGGCTCCACTGATGTCACCATCATACATCCTTCTGTTCGACTTTTGTACAAATTTACCTAATTAGATGTAAAACCAGATACATTCGTATAACCAGTTGTAGGAATTGGTTCTGCATACAACACCAAGTGAAGGTAAGTTCACTCATTCACTTATAACCGTGTAGATATTTTTTTTTCCAGTTCGTGATACCGGATAACTTCGGATATGGGTATACACTTCTGTTTACTTTAATTGCGGAAGAATTAAAAGGTGACGCACTTTGAACACTGGGCAGTTTCCATCGAATAATGGGTGATACTTCCCAAACGAAGACTTTCATCTTTGACTGTGTACGGCTTGTTTGCGTTGCAGCTAAATAATATTTTCTATCTAATATTCTTGTGTTCTATTTGTTCTGCATGCGGTGGGAGTACGGCATGTTAGACCGGTACTCCTCAGGATTTGAAATCGTTACTATACATGGGTATCATTCCGTGGGAACACTACCGATCGATTTAAGTGGTGAATTATAAGTTCTTTAGTCAAACCTAAACATCTGCCTAAAGTTACGCGAGTACGTTTCCTAGTTATGGGTAAATCTGTAGGGATCAATCGCAAAAATACCTAACTTCAGAATTTGAAAAATAAAAACAGAACTTAGGCACTGCAGTGGAGTTCGATTTCGTATAAGGTTAAGTGTATTCAAAAGTAGTGCATTACTATTATTTCAGTTAAAGCGTGATGTCAATCCATCTGATTACGCATGTTAGCGTATAGTGTAAAATGAAGTCAATATGAGACGAATAATTGAATAGGTTGAGCTGTAGCAATCGTGGTAAGATTTCGCTTACACTGAATTATGCCACTAATTACTTTCTCATGTCTTAATGATAAGTCAGGCTACCATTTCGTCACGATGAGGAATTTAATTTCACTCAGATAGAATAAGAAAAGTATAGTAAGCAGGATGTTAAATATATTTCAGGAGAAATAATAACAAGCAAATGTCTTTACACAATTGTTTGTCGTAATTATTTCGGTGATGTCGAATTGCTGTGATTAGATTGACTGACGTTACTAGACATCTATCTGCAAATAAGTGAACAAAGTGTATTAAGTTAGAAAAAAGTAATATAAAAGTTAAACGCTTTAAATTTATCTAACTTTGTTGAAAAAGGTTCATTCGCTTTTCTCATTTCTTTGTCATGACAGCATTCTTTTGTGGTTCTCTCTTTCACACACATAGTTCACCTTGTAAAGTACAGCACTAAGCAAATAACAATAGTTTTATGTGTTGTATAAAGGGATGTTTACAAGGAATGCATGCCATTTTAACAGTCACAGTAAGTTATTGTGGTGATTGACAATTTCTATCTCTGTATTGTTTAAGTACTTACTGTTGATTGTTAATATGTTTCTTATATGAATGGCATTAGAATTCCGCCAAATACAAATTCCTGAATTCTGACCTCTCTGTGTTTTGGTTGAATTCTTGTAATTCGGTCATCTCGAAATACTAATACTACGGTTACAAATAATTACTACAAATTGGCGTCGCGATGGAACTAAATAACCTTGGAAAATTTCCTATAAATGGTTCACCGCGAGAAATTGCTGATTATCTTGAATGCTTCGATGCATGGTGCATTTCAAAGAACGTTCGCGATGACAAAATTCCAGCACATTTCACCACTGCTATTGGGCTAGATGCATATTACCTAGTGAAGAATCTGGAGTTTCCAGACAAACCTACTTCTCTGTCATATGTCAAGATTCGTGAACTTCTGATACATCACTTTCATGTAACTACTTTTGAGACCAGAGAGAGGGCTCACTTCAATTAACCGGCTCATGCTCCCAACCAGAAGATTAGAGACTTTATTCTTCAACTCCAAATACAAGCTTCGAAGTGCAACTTTGGAGATCAGCTGCATACTCAACTACGTGATCGTCTAATTGCTGAAATCAATATTCCTAAGTTAGAGAAAGAGTTAATTCAGATTCCTTCTTGTACCTTTCAAACTGCTAAAGATGTATGTATTACATATGAAGATGTCAACAGTGAATACTCTGCTCCCACTACGTCAGTGCCCAATGTCATGCTGTCCAAAGTCGAGAATACAAGTGTTCATGGAAAGCAATCCAAACTGTCGTCCATATGTAATAGAATGCAGCGAGAGATCAAAAACACTAAACCGTGTTTATCCTGTGGAAAGTTACATCTACGAAGCACTTGCCGTTTTCGGAGTGCTAAGTGTCACAAATGTGGTAAAGTTGGACACATCAAGACTGGTTGCAGAAGTTCGAATACTTATGTTACTCAGAATTCTTATAATTCTCCCAATCTGTCTGGTAAAATGCAGTCAATGTGTCTTTCAACTTTTCAAAATGCTCAATCTCATCCAATGAAAACCTCCACTACAAGTTCAGCAATTCAAGCGTCAACTGTTTCCAAAAATGAGGTAGCTGAGTTACGATTCGAACTGTCGAAAACACGAAAAAAGTGAATGAGATGAGAGAGGAACTGATTAAAATGGAGGAATTGCTGCATATGCATGGATTGCGTCTGTTGAATGCAGAGCATAAAAGTACCCATGAAAGTCCTGCAAATCTCAGAAAGCATCTGATGTCCACGACTTCTAATGTACATTATTACAGAGGGAATGACTATAAACCTTCTGTTGGAATCATACTACAAAAAATATGAAGTCGAGTGATGAAGATATTAGACATCAAAAATCACTCAGTTCATAACGGACACCTGGACAAAGTGACAATAAATGAAGTAGGTCGTTCCAATTATTATATTAAGAATTCCGCTCCTAATCCTGATTTTGTGGATAATTCTGAAATATGTTCAGATAACAGTGATGAAGATTATATCACAGAATCGGTTAGAAGGTCGCACCTACTTCCAAGCAAACCGAGACATTGTTATAAATACGCAAGGAGATATTTGACGTGTGGCGGATGTGGTGATTCACAATTTCTATCTCTGTATTGTTTAAGTACTTACTGTTGATTGTTAATATGTTTCTTATATGAATGGCATTAGAATTCCGCCAAATACAAATTCCTGAATTCCGACCTCTCTGGGTTTTGTTTGGATTCTTGTAATTCGGTCATCTTGAAATACTAATACTACGATTACAACAAATTTTAACCAGGAACTTCATCGAAATGTATATAATCACCAAGAAACGCAGCAGCTTTTTTCATTCCTCGCATGATCTCTTCGATGTGTCATAGGATATTTTATTCATCACGAATGATGTTAAAAGTGTTTAACATCATCAGTACGTACATTTAACTTATGCCTGTAGGCTATTTCTCTTTCATGTCCACGATTCTCATAGAATAACTGAGATGAAAACAACCACTGTCTGTAGTCAATTTACAACCTTAAGATCTAAAACAACTTGCAAACAACAAAGCCGTAAGGCTTTGAAACGCATATAATCGTCTTTCCATCCGAAATTTGTTAAAATGGATGACTTTTTTGAGTAATAATTCGTCTGAGCTATCAAGACAATTTTACGCATTACTACGAACAAAATACAGCAAAATATTGGTTTAGTCGACTACAGAGGCCTAAAACTAGTCGAATATTATCTATTTTTACAAAACTGAGCGGTTATAACGCTTCTATAGGCTTCAACGCGATAACCTATACAATGCGCGAAAATAAACCGCGATAACGTTTAGAGGTTGACGGATATCTCGTTCAGCAACCTCTAATTAATTTATTCTCGCGTACCAAAGATAAAGCAAAAGCCAATAATTGATTGTCCAAACTTCGTAATATATTTTGGAACCAAAACAAGCCGTTAGACGAACGCTTAGCTAGCTAGTGATCGTGCACGTGACACGACGGAGTACCAAATGGCGGGGATGCTTGACTGGAAGCCTTCAGCTAAACAAGTCGACTTAAACAGTGGTGGTCAGCATCCAATGAGTGATTGCTGTGGTCAATAATTTTGGGGAATTATTTACCGCAACAACGTTAATTTCCAATAACCAATATCGTTTTTACGAGCTAGCATAAACAAATTTGATTTCTTTGTGCTCGCTTCTTGATTGTAGGGTATAGGTTCCTGATCTTCAGTAAACTTCTGCATAGCTCGTTCCACCACTTGACTGTTGTAGTTTTGGTTGACTCCAAAGGAAGTAGTGCTGGGATTAATTATATGTGGTTTGTAGTATGGGGTGTGATAAGATTGTTACTACTGTTCATGGAGATGATCCTTTCGCCAGTTAGTCCTCCGATATCGTCGACAAGAGAAAATAGATAATAATAATAGATATAATTAGCGAAGTCATTCAGACTAACAGACGGAAAAAGAAATAAGAAAACGTAACAACAGTCAGCTGATTAGACTTGCAGAATAATTTGAATAATATGTATATATATTTGTATATATATCGGTAATAATGATAATAATAATAAGTGTAGTTAAATTTGTCAGGAGGGCAAGATGGGAGAGAATGTAAAGAAGTAAAACGACAAGTTTAGTTGTCTACCGCTGAATGGTGTATGCGATTTTAAGGGGATAGTCCATTTGGATGCAGTCCTTGTGTCGCTGCCTGGTTGTCCAGCCTTCGCCTAAAGGCGTCAAAAGACGGTGCCACAAATACATCTGCCGGTAAGGAATTCCAGGGACGACAAACCCGCAGTGAAAAGAAGTGAGGGCGCGCCCGGGTACTTGCCCTCTAGTGAGCTATCCTTCTGGGATTTCACGGGGGACTCTATACCTACTCAGTGGCAGGACACCTTTGTTTGGGTGATTCTGGACATTTGTTACTTTGCAGGCAGTAATGAAATCCCCCCTAAGCCGACGGTAGCTAAGCGTGAACAGGCCTAATTTCTTCAGCCTTTCATCATATGGTTTGTTTCGGAGACCGACCACTCCTTTTGTTGCCCGTCGTCAGACTCTTTCCAATAGGTTGGCGTCTCTTCTAAGCATTGGGGGTGCAATAATGTTATGCACCTCAGGGTGTGGCCTGGCGTATGTTTTGTACAACCTTAGAAAGAGCTCAGGAGTGAGTGCACCTAACTGTCTATGCGTAAATTGTATGACCGCATATGCCCTCGCTACATCCCTGTGTAATTTACGCTTGTGTCCATTTTTTCCGTTAGAACTAGACCTAAGTCGCGTTCCGACGTTGTGCAGGACAAGCTTTCATTGCACAGGGTGTAACTTGCATTCTGCAGTCTAAAGGTGCGCAACTTCACTACTTTGCACTTCTTCAGGTTGAAAGTCATGCCACTGGCCACCGCCCAGTCTTCCAGAAGGTTTAGATCTTCCTGCAGCCTATCTGAGTCCTTCGGACACTTTATCGCCCTCCATATATTTACGTCATCAGCGTACAGAAGAGTCGGGCAGCTTAGACGGCGTGGTAGATCATTGATAAAAATCGAAAACACCAGTGGTCCTAAGATAGAACCCTGCAACACTCCTGATGACGAGCTGTGCCAAGATGATCGGACTCGGCTGACCTTAGTGCAAAATTGCCTGTCGGCTATGTAGTCATTTAACCATGACAGAAGTGATTCACCTATACCCGCCTGGCTTATTCTGTGTAGGAGGTCATGGTGAACGGTGTCAAATGCCTTCTCAAAGTCTGGGAAGACCACATGGACTGGAACACTCATAATGATAATGGTAATATATATTCTCATTTTTGTACATGAGGGACGCCAGTTTACAGGCATCATCAGTTCGATAAAATACACATACGACCAGTAAGCATAGTTAGTAAATATAATATAATAAGGTGCATATTTTTTCCTAGCTATGTAGGATACACCAGTTGTATAGGCATTCGTGCTGACTAAATTACATGACTTACGGTTGCTGTCATTCTGGCTTTAGTTTGTGGGAGAAACCTGATAACTAGTGATTCAATGGATCACATCAAGAGATATAGGGATATTGACTTCTCATTGACAAAAAATCAAACATTTTTTGGATGGATTACAGATATTTGAGAAAATAAATAAAGCTTGAAGTCAATTCCCTATTATAATAATAAAATAAATCTTATGACAATATAATGTCTTTTAATGCACATGACACATGGAGTAAGCATGTTTAAAATCTTTCACTGACACTAGATATGTATACAAGGGAGTATGATGGACTAATGATAGTAAACACTTTGCATAAGTTAAAACAATTTATATGATATAATCCTAGGCACCATTATTGTTTAAACTTGTCGAAAATGCGCGTAACAACTGAGTGTTGCGTTACATTTGGTTGATATGGTGGGCTACTCACAAAAGTGTAAAAATGACTTATAAAAACGATAGTTAGTTTACGGTAAACAATGTTTTAAGTAACATGATCTGCAGAAGGCTCACTACAGCAGTTAGAATAGAGTTAAACATGCAGAGAGGGATTAATGATTTTTTATTCTTTTCGATCTGGAACCAGAATGACCACGAACCAATCCATACAAAATGTCGAATAGGGCATGCAGGAGCAGAATATTACCATCGAATGAATCAGTATGATCTGAGATGCAGCTGTCAGCCCATTTTCGTTATTTCGTAGATATCCAGGTTTATTGGCGCTGTATAGGCAGTGATTTAGATTTTGACATATTCCACAGAGAGTCGCCGTGATCATGGGAAGTATACATATGCTTTAAATGCATTACTTTGTTGACTCTTGTCTCCACTGAGTGTTTACAACCGCAGCTGGGGATTTATGTGTTTCATCGCCACTGTGGATAAAACATTGCCGCATTCTTTTTGGAAAGGAGACCAGTTGGTGGATTATAAATGATGTCCACGTGACTTGTATCTTTCCATGTGGTGTTGTGGTAAGTTTTGACCTTTTCTTCTCATATTCCATTCATATGCTGGTTATTGTTCACCCTTTATATCAGGTAGATTTCGTTCGATCGACTCTTAATTGAATGGGTGTTATTGTCATGACTGCTGCTTTTTTTCTGGAATTATAAATAGAGCCAAAACAAACAACAGGTGTAGTCTCTAAGTTCATACATTAAATGAGCCCAGAATGATGTCCAATCGTCCCAAGCTGATAATAGGTTAGTAACGCAGGATCTGCCTTTCCTGAAAGCGTGTTGGGCTTCATGGAGTATATTAGACCTACCGAAATATTTCCTGATGTCATCGTCAATCATACTTTCCAGTACTTTTGATACCACTGGGAGTAGAGCTACCGGTCTATAACTAGTGGCATTTTGCCTATCCCCACCATCGAAGATTGGAGAAAGGATGGCTCTTTTCCACTCCCTTGGCAGTGCTCCTGAATCCACTGAGTGTTGGAATAAGTCACACAGGGGTCTACAGAGAGCTTCAGCGCACTGTTTCAGAACAGATGGCCTGATGTCATCACAACCTGGGGACTTCCCAGGTATGAGTCGCTGTTGCTTCCTCAGTACTATTGCGGGGTCTATTTGGGGAGTAGCCACTAGGTCTTCCTCCTGTGAAATATTGGTGTCACCATTTTGGTCCATAATTGCAATATCCACATTTCTGTTTAGCTGTTTGGCGAAGGCTGAACTGAATGCTTCAGAAATCTCCAGTCTAGTGAGATATTGACCGTTTGGGCCTACTAAGGCGCATGCCCCTTGGTTTGTCGGTTTTCTTTCCGACATGAATCGGTACAAGTTTTTGGGGTTTGCTAGGAGTTTTTTAGCAAGGTTAGCCCGGAATGACCTCCTGTCCCTCCTGACTCTTGCACTGCATCGGTTCCTGAGTTCCAGGTATGCGTAGAGGTCGGTTTGACTCTTAGAAACACGCCACGTAAACCGAAACTTCCGCTTTGCTTGCGGAATACGTTGTGTACCTCTCTTCAACCGTAATGTCTTTCTTTTGGGCTGTGTTGTGACTAAAGGGACGGTATCCGAGATTGCTATATGAATAATCTTTTTTACCACTTCCCAGTGTTCATCCACAGATGCGTCATCCCATGCTAAGGGCCAGTCTGCCTCAGACAAGAGCCTCCGCATTTCAGCACAGTCAGCCTTGCTGTAACACAGACATGGTCGCGTAACATACCACTGCAAACGCTCACGGAGAACAAGATCGAAACCTATGACTGCATGATCACTACTTCCTAGAGGATTCATGACCTGTGTCAATCACGTCTCATAAACCGTTAATGCCCAGCTCTCGCTACGCTCGGGCCCACGCTGTTCCTTGAAGTTTTCAGAAACGCTTAGTTATAACGGACGCAAAAACCAAAACACCGATCTGCCGCTTTAGATTTGTTTATTGTTACACCAACATATAAAAGGAATAAGCGAACTAAGCAAACTAAGGTCTGAAAACAAATATTACAATAATAAATCATTGTTACTTCTGACGATGTTTCACTCTTCTTTCTGAACAGCGACCGATGAGACGATGACTGTCGTATTGATGCCTCCGCGAAAATTGGGGAAGTTGATTTTGAGCAAACAACCAAGAATTGATCGTTCAATCTTCAACTCCATTGACACTCCCCGGCAAAAAAGGGATCCAACCCTTTTTTCCTTCACGACCAATGCACGTTGACTTGGATGCCATTGCGAGAACCTGGGTCACACGGACAGAGCTGAAATGGAAAACAAACAGAAAAGCCAACACACCACAAGCATACCCACAGCACAATCTCACACATCAATGACGACCTGCGCCTCCAGACAGAGACCTCCTCTTGACATCTTGCAACACAATCGCCACTTACTAGAATGACTCTTGCAGAATGCAAAGTGACCATGGCAGCACCTCACGATACTCTACGCACATCCTCTTAATTACTCACTACCAATTACCATTGAAATCGCTTGTCACTCATTCTGCCTCAGTTCTAGTAGCGGTGACGCATGCGAGCCTCAGTCGTTTACACTCTTTCTCCCCGGCGTGTCGGACCGCAGCTAACAATTATCTCCGTGTGCATTTCATTCTCAGCAATAGCCTAGCCTCCCCGGCGTATACGACCCATCTGCTGTCTCTAACATCAATCAATTCATTCACGGATGTAGAAGACTCGAAACAACTTCAGAAGTAATCACGACGAAAATTTTAACAAAATTATGCAATAAAAACAAGGTACGAAAACAACGAGTAAACACAACTGATCCAAAATCACAAATTGCGAAGACACACCACACGTATACACAAACAGTACAAATAACCTCGCGGATCATGTCTTGGTGGAATTATTTTGAAGAATTGGAGGACTTACACCAGTACGCCTACAACCCTTCACAGGTTGACGATTGTAAGTTGTGGAATGTCCGGACACAAACAAGATTAACCAACAATTACATCAATTGGAACTCACACAACTATTTAACACAAACATATGTACAATCAACACATCAAATGTTGTGGATTCTGGCACGACAAACTACCCTTGAAGAACTGTAGGACTTACAGCAGTACGCCTACATTCCTTCTCAGGTTGATGATCCAAGTGGAAGTCGTCCGGACACAAACAGAATTACCAACAGCTAGATGACAGATGATATCAATTCAGTATATACAATATGAACATATGTACAAAATCATACACCAAGCACATTGGACTGCTCATTGATGCGCTACCCTTTGAAGAACTGTAGGACTTACAGCAGTACGCCTACAACCCTTCTCAGGTTGACGCCCTAGGTTGGAAAATCGTCGCAGAGTTCATTTGCTAACTTCCTTCTATCAGCTATATCCTCAAATCTGAACGGCAACACGCCCATGTCATTGTATCGTAGAATATAGATGACCAACAAACACACGACATATCTCATCAACCAAGTATAGAAACAGAGTAATTTACACCAAAGATAATAACATTCAAATAGTAACTTGAAACTAGAAATGCCTTTATTCGTGCAAGTCAATTTAACAATAACTCTCTCCTTTACACTTGGCTTATCCACACTAAACTGACCATTGATATTCGTCCTTTCAAACGAACTGATACTACCATAGTCATTGCACAAGATACTTGAGTTGATGGGTGTCTGTTTCATTGTGGATGACAGCACCAACGATGACTGAGTGACACAAGGTGATGAACTTAGTGGTGGATCAGAAGCTGTTCTTGTTCGGCTCTCAGATAGTTGTCCAACTGCAAGATTACCACCACTGCTGTCTTTCACTACTAGTTCGGGTTTAGCACTATCATCTGATGATAGGTGGGCTACACGCTGATCAATTACACTGACTGTCTCACAAGTATGCACACCTTCTGGAACTGCATCTGCGTTCAATTCTACTTCACGTTGTAGTTGTACAGAACCTTTATTTAACTTAGCAGTAGTAGGCATATCCCTCATCTCATAATGATCAACCAAAGACAACTGTGAAGTATCATGATCATTATCACGAATATTCACTTTACCGTCAACTTCATCATTTTCAAACTCTTTAATAACAGAAGTAGACAATTTTGGTTCCTCCTCGCAAATCATAAAAGGTTTTATAACTTCACTCTGACTAGTAATACCTTGTAAACTTGTAGGGTCAGAACTGCACTCTGAAGCAGCAACTCTATTCTGTGACACTCTATTCAACAACGGCTTACCAGTTGCAACTACAGACTTCTTGACCAAACCGTTATCGTCACACAATTCGGAGTCAGGCCTGGAGTTTACATTTAGCTTATCACTGAACTTGCTCACTGGTTCACAGTTCACTTCTGTATGCACCTCTTGCACACGTGTAAAACACAACCGTGTTTGTCTTGCATCTTGTAACTTATCTGTTGAGGATGTACTACGAAACCTGTTACACTCACTAGGTCTATATGCATTACTAGACATCATGGAGCTTTCTCGATATCCACCTCTCTGAGGCCTACTCGTCATCAATGATTGCATTTTGATCTCAGACTGCTCTATTCTAGGGGTGAGATGTAATAGACTGGCGAACTTGCTCATAGATTGATTGACACTAGTATTTACCAGTTTCAGGATATCATCAAACTTTGGCTCGATACCCTCATCCTCCATACGGGAGCCTATCTTCACCCACTTCCTTTGCAGTCGAGTAGGTAGACGTCTTGCTATTACTTCTAGTATAAAACTCGAGTTGAGGTCACTCATGCGATTCATCGAAATCATTCCATTCTTGTAAATTAGCAAATTATCTAAAAACTCAGTGAGTGCCTGGGAGTCATCCTGTAATTGACCACCATTACCCTTAACAGCCTCGAATAATTTCCCTGCAATCATCGAAGGTCTTCCAAACCTTTGACGTAATATGCTCATAGCCTCGTAGTAGCCCTCTTTTGGCTTCATAAACTTACAGCACTGTATAGCTCTTGCAGCATCTCCAGTGCAATATCTCATCAAATACATTAACTTCAATTCATCATTTAATAAAAAACCACTCAACATGATCTCAAACTCCTTTACAAATTGTAAATAATCGACAGGGTTTCCATCAAAACACCGTGGTTCAAATTTAGGGAGTTTGATGTTCCTATTATCCCTGAACGGCGAAACAGTAACATCAACCATGTCATGCTTAACATCAGACACATCGTTACAATTAACAGACAAGTCACCATGACTTACTTTCCTGTTTGCATCCAAGACACTCTGTCCCTTCTTTGACCCAGGCATTGTTGAACTTGACCCAATTCCAAAAACGTTCCAGATATTGCTTGTTCAAAGAGGACTTGACCGGCACCAGGAAAAATGAACGGCGACTATCCAAACTTTCACCAACTGTTTGAATCCGCCAGATCTGTTTCCATCGTCAGAAACTGTCAATCACGTCTCATAAACCGTTAATGCCCAGCTCTCGCTACGCTCGGGCCCACGCTGTTCCTTGAAGATTTCAGAAACGCTTAGTTATAACGGACGCAAAAACCAAAACACCGATCTGCCGCTTGATATTTCTTTATTGTTACACCAACATATAAAAAGAATAAGTGAACTAAGATTTCTGACGATGTTTCACTCTTCTTTCTGAACAGCGACCGATGAGACGATGACTGTCGTATTGATGCCTCCGCGAAAATTGGGGAAGTTGATTTTGAGCAAACAACCATGAATTGATCGTTCAATCTTCAACTCCATTGACGAACAGTATCAACCCAAAAGAACAAGAATAAGACTGGATAAGTACAAGACAAGGAACGGAAAATGTTTTCGACTTTACCTAGTACTTTCCGGATGATCGGCTTCACAGAAACCACGTGGTAGACCAACAAGTCTTATTAATCTGAACGAGTGAGGACGATGCTGCTACAGACGTAACACCTGAAGCTTTGGCAGTAGTTTGAGACAGCTGAACTTACCACACAGAGAGTTTTTTAATAATAATAATTTTTATTTGCATATAAACATCAATTTACATTTTTTTAATCAACAAATTTTTTATGTAAGTAATGGTTGAATTTAATTCCCCGGCTTGGGAGTTCAGGTTTCCCAAACGGATAATCCACAAAAATTGGTATTTTCCTGTTAGACAGGAAAAGTGTGAAGATATAGGCTATAACCAGGTGTTCCCGCGCAATTTTATGGGTTA
Organism: Trichobilharzia regenti; assembly: GCA_944472135.2. Taxonomy (NCBI): domain Eukaryota; kingdom Metazoa; phylum Platyhelminthes; class Trematoda; order Strigeidida; family Schistosomatidae; genus Trichobilharzia; species Trichobilharzia regenti. Next base: position 20,048,260 of record OX235263.1, on the reverse strand, counting down.
CCGCGCTCACGACTACGGGCGTTATAATCGCCTATTTTTGGGAAACAAATTATATTTGACTAGTTTTAGACTTCTGTATCCAGAAGTCGGTATTTCGCCGTATTTTGTTCGTAGTAAAGCGTAAAATTGTATATTATAGCTCAAACAGATTATTAATAAAAAAGTCATCCTTTTTAAGAAAGTTCGCATAGAAAGACTATCATTTGCATTATAGTGCGTTGAGGGTTTGTTTTTTGTGAGTTGTTTCGGGTTGTAAATAGACTACAGGCAATGGCTGTTGTCATTCCAGTGAATCTATGAGAATCGGGCATATAAAAGAGAAATAGCCAGCAGACATATGTTAGATGTGTGCGAGGATGTTAAACACTTCTGTTATCATCCATGATGACTGAAATATTCCATAATATTCCATATTCGATAACCATACAGCCTAGGTCAGACAATGAGTGTATTTATGTATATATCAAATATTTAACTGCCGAAACATTATTAACTTGTAGACAATCTACGATTTGATATTATATCATACTTGATCGTGCCTGTAAAAATGGCATGCATTTTCATGTAAATTTATATGTTTATATGAGAATATACATTACTATTATAACACATCGACGACATCCTGCGATGAATGAGACAGGCTGCTGAATTTCCTGGTGATTATATCTATTTTGATGAAGTTCCTAGTTAAAACTGCTTAGGCGAAGATGTGATAATAGTTTAATTTACATTTGCACATGGAATTTCAGAAGGCCTTAATTGCTCAGTGCATAAAATGGCATCATACTATATTGACATCAGTGTTCATCGCGTCCCGAAGAAGAGTATAAATAGTCCTTCTCAAATGTCAGAGTACTTAAAATGAGTATCAGCTTTCTGTCAATTAGTAGCTAGCAGCCGTACCAAACCATCCATGGTACCCCACAGAAATTCGTGAGATATCTTGTATGTCAGGTTGTCTTACGAATTTTAAGCTTGCAGATCTTTCAAATCACCTGTCACTGAAATATCACTTGTCTACCTCACGATAGTCCTTTTATTTACACACTATTACACTCCAATTTATCTTAACTGCATAGGCGTTTATTAAAGCAGAAACTTACTCTTTGTGCCTATTAGTTGCTTGCGTAAAGTCTGGTTGCTTTGATTAGAAACAAAAGGACACCAGTTTTTGTACAAAGCTGTATATTCATCGAAAACTTCGTAGTTTTCATGCCTAAACTGATATGGTTAGCATTAAACATTGCAAATGTATACTATCATTCCAAGGACATAGCACTTAGCCAAATGCGGTGTTCACTGTGAAGGGTTTACAATTTAACTCTTAACATAACCTGTTCTAATTACTCGTACGATAGTCGAACGACTTAAGCTTTTAAAAAAGTACTAATTTATGATACTTCATGATTGCAGTTTGTAACATTACTCATTGCGCCTGTAGAAATGACATGCATTCTTTGTAAACTTTCGTTTATTCGGTATATGAAATCATTATTATTTGCTTGCTGCTTTCCCTTAGAAGATGAACAATATGTGTGACAGTAAAAACCACAGAAGAATGGTGTGATGAACGAAGAATGAGAAAGGAGAATGAACCATTTTCAGCAAAGGTAGGCAAATATAAAGCGTTTAACTGTAATATTACTTCTTTCTTACTACAGCGATTTAAACAAAACACTTTGTTTACTTATTTGCGGACATCCGGTAACGCCAGTCAACCCGGTCAGAGCGATTCGACATTGCCCAAATTATTACCACAAACAACTGCGTAAAGACATTTGCTTGTTATTATTTTTCATTAAATATATTAAAAATCATGCTTACCAGATCTTTCTTATTCTATCTGAGCGTAGCCATATTTGTCATGATGACTGGATGCAGGTATGACTTATCAAAGAGACCTGACAAAGTAATTGGTGGCATATTTTAGTGTAATGTAAATCTGACTACGATTGCTACAGCTCAACCTATTCAATTATTCGTCTCGTGTACACTTCACCTTACTCTATAAGTTAACACCCATAATCATATGAGTCGACATCACGCTTTAAGTGAAATAATGGTAATGCACTACTTTTGAATGCACTTTATCTTATAAGAAATTGACTCAATTACAGTGCCTAAGTTCATTTATTATTTTTCAAATAATGAAGTATTTTTGTCCTTGGTCCCTACAGACTTACCTATGACTGGGAGACGTAATCAAGTAGCTTTAGGCAGATGTTTAGGCTTGACTAAAGTACTTATAATTCACTACATATAACGGTCGATAGTGTTGCTACAGAATTACACCTCTATATAGTAACGAGTTATAATAATAATAATATTATTTTCATATAAACATAAATTTACATGAAAATGCATGCCATTTTTACAGGCACGAACAAGTATGGTATAATGTCATATCTTAAATTGTCTACAAGTTAATAATGTTTCAACAGTTAAATATTTGATATATATATATAATTACACTCATTGTCTGAACCAGGCCGTATAGTTATTGAATTGTACAGTTGTCCTCCAGGTTTCGCGGGAAAATCGACTTCGTTTCGTTTTCATCCCGTGGTTGTAGGCATACGATAACCAATCAATATTGAGGTAAGTACAACGTTTACAAGGGATTGGAAGCTGTTTTAGAAAAGTTAAAGTGCTAAGGTGAAACATTAAAGTGTAATAGATTAAGTGAGTGCAATATATCATCAATAAACACATTTATATAGAAAACAGAATGGGGAAGTAATTAATCCTTAGGCCGACAACGTTCATTTGCAATGTATAATAAAACCAATATATTTTGTACTATCATGATGTCCGCTTTTGGCTTTATTACAATTATTTTCAAGCCAGTTGTTTTTATTTCATGCCTTTTTGTCAATTTGGTGCACAAGCGTACCCTACAGAGAATAGGAATAGAATGAGTCGAATCAAATTCATAAAAAGCTATAAAATGTTAGGTTTAATGGAATATATTGAGGAACAAGTAAAGACGTTATTGGAAAATGAATGAGATAAGACATTGTGAAGTGGTATTTAAAGATCCGACAATGGACAGCAAGTTAGTTTATAAGATGCCCCATAAATCTGTGCAGATCCCACATGATCGCATCTCAACAATAGGCTGAGCGAATGGTATATATTTAAAGGTAGTAGCATGATCTGTCAAGGCGTCCATTATTATCTTTTTCAAGATAAAGATCTAAGCCCTCATAAAAATCAGAAATATCTCGAGCCTTTAATTTGTATATTGCTGTTCCTGCAGAATGGGGCGATTCACCTTAGTGACCGCCACCATATCTACTGATCAGCTAACGCCACCCGCCTTCTCTGCTGAAACGACGGGTGCGTAGGTGGCCAGGGGGAGTGGATACGTGGATAAGGAACCAAGTTTGTCTGGAACTCTGTCAAATCCACATTAAGTGCACCGTCGAAACGTAGAGACGCCGTGATGGAACTAACAATTTGGCCAATCAACCGGTTTAGGTTCGTGTAAGTTGGACGTTCGATATCTAAGTTACGTCTGCAAATATCATATTTAGCTTCGTTGTCCACCATAAATGCACAATCTGAGTATTCTAGAGTCGTATGTGTTGTCAAAATCGAATTGTATGGCTCCACCATGGCAGTAGCGATTTGAGGTGCTGGATACACTGCGAATTCTAACTTGGACTTCTTGCCGTAATCAACACTCATACGCTCCATCAGTAGAGATGTGAACCCAGATCCAGTGTCTCCACCAAATGAATGGAAAATGAGGAAACCTTGCAACCCTGTGCATTGGTCAGATAATTTGCGAATATGATCCAGGACCAAGTCTACTATTTCTTTCCCGATGGTATAATGACCTCTTGTGTAGTTATTCGCGGCATCTTCCTTTCCAGTTATCAGTTGTTCTGGATGGAATAGTTGATGGTAAGTCCCAGTTCGCACTTCGTCTACGACAGTTGGCTCCAGATCTACAAACACTGCTCGTGGAACGTGTTTTCCAGCCCCTGTTTCACTGAAGAACGTGTTAAACGAGTCATCTCCTCCACCGATAGTCTCATCGCTTGGTATCTCTCCGTCAGGTTGGATACCATGTTATAGGCAATACAACTCCCAGCAAGCATTTCCCATCTGAACTCCGGCCTGGCCGACATGTAAACTGATGCATTCGCGCATTTTCTATAGAGCAGCAACGAACGGAAGCCGACCAGAATTTAAAGACCAAAGAGTTCATATCCTGGGGAGTACCGGTCTAACATGCCGTACTCCCACCGCATGCAGAACAAATAGAATACAAGAATATTAGATAGAAAATATTATTTAGCTGCAACGCAAACAAGTTTATTAACATGTATGGGCTGTACACAGTCAAAGATGAAAGTCTCCGTTTGGAAAGTATCTCCCATTATTTGACGGAAACTGCCCTGTGTCCGAATTGCGTCACGTTTGAATTCTTCCAAAAATTTATTTTATTTTTTTTATTTTTGATTACAGCTTTGATTCCACACTGTATTTTTGGTACAGGTATGGAATTTTCAGCGTGGATATCGGTAGCCCAAATTTTGCAGGCCGACCATAGATATCAGGTGTGCGTCGGCGAGGGCTCGGACCTCGGACCATGTGCACGGTCGGCGAGAGTCCTAACCACTGTGCCACCGACGCAAAATTCAAGCAAACAGAACTCTATGCCCACATCCAAATCTATCCGGTATCACAAACTGTAAAAAAGAATATCTGCATGGTTATACATGAATGAGTGAATGAGTGGGAGGGTGGTGACTGCTAGTCAGCGGATATGATGGTGGGGACATGTGTGAACCACCCTTATCTGTGGGACAGCACTCTATTGCTATAGCTCCTGAGTTCGGATGGCTTCTGCAAAATGAGAATAAATAAAAACTAAAAAAAAATTTAAAAAAATGAAAATGATAATGAAAAAAGAAATAGAAGTTGAAAATTGCCTAGAGCCGAAGTTTAGACGCGAACTCCCGAATGAAAGTAAATGGTATGAGTCCGCTACTTCAGAAGGACACCGAACTGTATACTTCAGAAAAACATATATTACTATAATAATTTATTTTCATATAAACATAAATTTACATGAAAATGCATGCCATTTTTACAGGCACGATCAAGGATGATATAATGTCAAATCTTAAATTGTCTACAAGTTAATAATGTCTAAACAGTTAAATATTTGATATATATATAAATACACATTGTCTGAACTAGGCTGTATAGTTATTGAATTGTACAATTGTCCTCCAGGTTTCGCGGGAAAATCGACTTCGTTTCGTTTTCATCCCGTGGTTGTAGGCATACGATAATCAACCAATATTGAGGTAAGTACAACGTTTACAAGGAATTGGAAGCTGTTTTAGAAAAATTAAAGTGCTGTGGTGTAACATTAAAGTGTAATAGATTAAGTGAGTGCAATATATCATCAATAAACACATTTATATAGAAAACAGAATGGGGAAGTAATTAATCCTTAGGCCGACAACGTTCATTTGCAATGTATAATGAAACCAATATATTTTATACTATCATGCGTTCACTTTTGGCTTTAATATAATTATTTTCAAGCCAGTTGTCTTTATTTCATGTCTTTTTTTCTATTTAATACACAACCGTACCCTCCAGAGAATAGGAATAGAATAAGTCGAATCAAATTCATAAAGAGCTATAAAATGTTAGGTTTAATGGAATATAATGAGAATCAAGTAAAGACGTTATTAGAAAATAAGTGAGACAAGATATTGTGAAGTGGTATTTAAAGATCTGACAATGGATAGCAAGTTAATTCATAAGATGCCCCATAAATCTGTGCAGATCCCACGTGGTCGCATCTCAACAATAGGCTGAGCGAATAGTATATATTTAAAGGTAGAAGCATTATCTGTCAAGGCGTTCACTATTATCTTTTTCAAGATAAAGATCTAAGCCCTCATAAAAATCAGAAATATCTCGAGCCTTTAATTTGTATATTGCTGTTCCTGCAGAATGGGGCGATTCACCTTAGTGACCACCACCATATCTACTGATCAGCTAACGCCACCCTCCCTCCTTTTTTGATGTTAGGCTCTGAGACTATGATTATTATGGCTACCGCAAATATATTGCTTGGTACCAGACATGTTCGTACCCCATATTCCATCTCCCTAGCTTTCTTAATGAGTGCTTTCAATAGGTCTCCGCGTACATCTTTACGAACATATTATATATGTGTGCATGCATCCTGATGAACAGATTACTTTATAAGAAGTTAAAACCTTAAAGAGTAAAACGAATAGGTATTGTGAATAGTGGAGCAAGATTTAGCAGAATACTATAGTTAAGGTTCAATTTAGGTAGTATGGACTGAAGGTAAGGTCGGTTGGCAGGACTTAGTGTACTAAATTTTCATGACAGTCTTATATATAGTAAACATCTGACATTGCAAAGTAACGTGTCTAGACATATTATAAAAAGATATTAACACAGAACCAACGAAATTTTGGCCTTTTTTAACAATACTGCAGTGTGTGTATACTGAAGAATGGTGGTTAGTCTACAGGGAGCCGTAGAGTAAATCAAACCATATATGATAAGAGTATAATCAATAATATAGTTCGTATATCAAATATTACACTAGGTTCAATAATTGAGTGTTATAAGGGAAACAAGCGTGGTAAAGCAAGAGAACATTTGATGCATAAATATTTTAAGTATTTTAATATCCATCTAATTTCTTTTACATAGCTCACGCACTCTGACTTTTGTGTTTAACTCCTTTTAAACCTCGTAAGTAGGTGAAATTATCACCTGTCTTTCACTTTAAACTAATTGTTCGCAGAAAAGACTGTAAAATATCGGGAAAATAATATTTCCTGAAAAAAAACAATAAAAAACGATGAACCCCATTCCTGTTATATACTTTGAATTATTAACACCTTTTAAATACTTCTGCACCTGTCTGCTGGTTTTCTTGTGTCTTCTTCTCTTTTCAAACATACTGCTTTCAACGAAGGTACAGCGCTGCAATTCTCTACTAATTCGTGATATTGCTAGCTCATCTGGTGAATAACGGGATCATCGGTATTATAAAATCTGCTGACAAGTTCAAAGTGGGTCTCATAAACAACTGGAAATGTCACAAATATGATGTACTTACAGGTAAATTTAAAGTTTAATAGACTTTAAAACTCTTTCTGAATGATTTACTGATAATTATTGTTTATTCTGCATCTCTTACGTAATACGTCAGCACCTGTACAGAAATGCCACTTACCTTCCTCAACTACCGCAATCATTTATGATTCCCGCGTGAAATTGACATGTATTTTTTTCAATCACAGTTTAGATTTGACGCTATATCTATTTCCTTATTTGTACACTTCATTTTAAATGTTTCTCTCACATTTACCAGTATTCAACTTATTTCTAAATTAACAAATCATATTATATATTCTATAAGTTTTCATAAATGTACATATGTTCATGCCTGTAAAAATGGCTGGTTTCTGTTACAGAAATAAAAAAATTATTATTATCTCCACTTGTTGTTGTATGTAGAATCAATTTCTAGAACTGATTATGCAAATGTATCCGATGATGAGTCGTAAAACGCTCATCACTGTTTTTCGGATGCCTTTGTCCGAATGCAGCTACATTTGCTTTCACTGAATTTAATTACTGACAAACCTCATTGGGACCCATCATTTCTAAAAGTGATACAGATTAAATTCACTTACATAAATTAGGCATTTACATAATTAACATGCATGACCATATTTGAGCTAAGTATAAGTTAAGTTCAGTCTTCCTAATTTACACTCTTTTTGAGATGTGGAGCATGTTAATGGTGCAGAAAATATCATGAACATTACACATACATAATATTGTTAACTGCCAGTAATTGTGCCATCGAATTATGTTACAACAATACCTTTGATAATACTTTGTTAGTGATCTGAGGGACAATAATACTAGAGCGAAACATACAGGCTAGATGAAAATCGCACAAAGCTGTCTCACTAAAATACAGTGTCTCACTTGTGGATTTCCTCTCCGCATCGGAACGTATCCACATACTGGTATGTGAAAAAGGTTGTCGCTGTTAGCAATACATAAGGTCCTCGTCTTTTGAAAGTCTTATAATGCGTTCACAGCTTCTTACATATGTGCTGCTTTCGCTCGCACTGATTACCTGCAATGAAATTCTAGAAAAATGGTTCGTTAACGAAGCACATTGTTGCCACAGCTTGTCACAGTTAATTTGCAAGAAACACAGACTATGTGAGTGAGAAATATCGAAGTAGGAAATACTGTACGTATAACCACAACACAAGAAATGCATTGGCACCCACGGATGGTAGTCACTGATAGAAACCATAATGCCTGACCAGTTTCGAGAGAGTTTATAACTAAAAGAGAAGTGTATCTGTGTAAAAAACAGTGAAACAATGTTAGAATAGTCAAATATTACATCTATGTTTCTCAAAGTTGCTTGCAAAAGACGTATAACACAACCACAAAAAGCCTCACACGATACGACCTACCAAGGACAAATCAGATATCCAATTGACCGCCACCGTTCTAGCCAGTGAAAAACGAGAAAACCTGGGTCGCGGAAAATATAACAGGTCATAACGTATACCCTCACCCAGAGGCTGAGCGCTTCAAGGTCACGTATGCATATTGTGATTGGTAGGGCGAAGTTCAACAATAGCGTCCCAAGGGACGCGAACGCACGAGTGACCTTCAGCCAGCCAATCATAGAAATGAGGAATTTTAGCACGAAAAATGACGTATATTCACAAGAAAATGCATGCAAACACATTAAACGGATTATCTTTTTCTGACATCACTAAAAAATACGTCCCAGTTACGTTGAAGAGTATCGGTTACTAAGTTGGACTAGTTTCTGTATATGCATTCACCAAAGTGACTGAAGATTGGCTGTTTTGTGAATTGTTCATCTCTCTTCCATTGCTGTGTAGTCCTCTCCAAAGCCCTTGGTTAAGTTACAATGGTTTCAGTAAGAGCATTGGCGACTACATACGAAGAAAATGAGCATAATAAAACAAGTTGAAATCAACGACAAATCTATTCCTAATCGAAACCCTAGCCTTAATCCTGACCCTAACCCTAAATTTCACACTAACCCTAACCTTAATCCTAACCCAAATGACAGTCCTTATCCAGCCGTAAATCTAACCCTAATCCCAATTATGACCGTAATCCTAACCCCAATACTCGCCTTAACCCTAATCCTAACCCTAACGAGATGTTAAAACATTGTCCGAACAGTAATTAAAAGCGTTATCCGGGTGAAACTTGCTCTTTATTTGATGAATAGGGTTGGTATTTCAGCTATGATAATGACAGGCACTGTTAGCCAACGACTAACGTGCGTTCAAGGTCATTTGAGCGTTCGCACTCCTGGGACGCTATTCTTGTACTTCGCCATTGGTGGATTTTACTTTGCATAAGAACGCTGCGGCTAATACGTAGCATATTTTACAGAGGCGGGCTTGGAAATGTGTTATGTACTAGTTTCCCCGTCGCCAAATTGTTATGTACTCGTCGCTAAATTATTGTTATGGACTGGTCGAGAAACTAGTAGTCCTGACGCGAGAAGGCGGAAATCAGAAGACCACTAGGTTTGCGATGATACTTCTATTGTCCAAACACAAGGAGACGAAAATAAATGGTCTCACACCAAAGTGGTAAGTAATTTTTTTTTTTGTAAAGTAGTTCACACAAATTGTGAATGCGAATATATATAAATGTTCCAGACAAAGCGTGGGAAAAATCATTAGACAGTCTTAACATGAATGGCTAATTATAATGGAGTGTCGATCCAAATATACATAGCGAATATAGCAGACATGTGAACAACCATATATGGATATATGTCACCAAGCAACGGACTGTCAACAAACACTCATATTATATATAATATAATATAAGGAGAATACACATTATTAAAAGAGACAAGTCCATACAAGTGAAGTGGTCACAGACAAACAGAAAGAGAGACCAACATACACACACACATAAATATATATATGTGGATACATATCACCTCCCCTTTTGAGAAGATGGATGATTAGTAGGATGTTTACCTGGGGGTTTATCTGGGACCTTTGAGCTTGTTGTTGACGCCTGTCGTTTCGTCTGACTGTTGGGTTTGCGGCTTCGGCTCCGTCCGGAATTGTCTAACATTTTATGCTTCTTGGCTGCATTGCATAGCGAATTTAGTGGGACATTAGCCAGATGCAAACGATTGAACCAATCAAGTCCCAAAACATTTAAATCATTCTTGGTGACGTAGCAAATTCCTGTGAATTTGGTATTGCGGAAGGAAACGGAACATTTGAGTTCACCAATTAGTTTGAGCCGCCCACCACAGGCACTGACAAGAGACTGGGAAGTATTGATGATAGGTGGTCTGCCAATGTAATTCCAAAGTTTCTCTGATAAAACAGTAATATCAGAGGCGGTATCTAGCTGCAGACGTGCATCATGACCGTTCATCTGAAGATCAAGATATTTCCGCATACCTGGCGTTGTGACTTGACGGGTTGCGCGTAGACTCAATGACTTTTTGGGGGATTTAGGACCAACATTTTGTTGAGCTTTTGCTGGATTTTGACGTCTGGGTTTGCGTGGCTGACAAAAACCATTTTTGTGACCGATGATCTTGCACTTGCTGCAACGATGATTTTTGTACGGACAAGACTTTACAAAGTGCCACGCGCCACAGTGCCAGCATGGTGATGGTGGGGTCTTCTTTGCAGTATTTTGTGAAGTTGGACGAGTATGTGTAGATTTCCGCGGAACATTAGGAGAAGTAGGTGGGTCAGGAGTAGCTGATGAGAGATTTTTGCTCTTGCGTAATGCACGAATATCAGAGCTTCTCGGAGGTGTTGATTCGACCAGGTGTGTGTCTTTCTGCAGATTAATCAGCCGTTGATATTCATCAGCTATGTCATGTAATGTTAACTTGGGATTTTGTTCTAGCTGATTGAGCAGTCGAGTTCGGATATCTGTGAAACGAGGAGATTGGAGACTGCATATGAGTATCAAGGCTTTGAATTGATCATCTGTTAAGGACCTGAGTCGAAATCTCTCACATTCTCGGTTGACTGTGCCAACGTGAGTAATAAAATCATCATTTTCATTCATTGTCAGCTTGAGGCAACGATAACGTATGCTGAATAATGAGGAGTGGTCTCCAAAATGTTCACGCAGCAGCTTTATTGTATCATCGAAACACTTGTCACGTGGTTTCTGGGGTAAAATTAGGTTGCAGTACCGTTCATATTCTGCCGGACCCAATTTACGTAGCAACACTCGCACCTTCCAGGCATCGTCTTGTGAGGCGAGATCAACAGTGAATAAATCCTCATAACGTTGATACCATGTGTCAAAAGTGACATTAGCCTCTGGGTCATAATTGAACTGTGAAATACTGTTCACAATGCCGTCGACAGATGGTAGCATGGTATGATTGGGATTGCTTGAAGGTGAAGCTGGACCAGTCTGTTGGTTGACGAACATTTCCATTAATTTCAATTGTTGGTCACAAAACGCCCGGTACGTTCGAATCAGGTGACGCTTTTGCACGTGTTTTCGTTTATATTCATTTATTGGTTACTAATAATTGATCTTTAATAACGATGGTTCAAAATTCTAAAAAGCGTGTTCGTGTGAACACCACTAATTTAGAAAATAGCACCAGCTCGTCTAATAACACATTACCACCCCATATTATTAGTAGTTCACCCAACATAAAAGACTCGAACATAACTCTGACCCCTGTAATACAGGTGGAAGATGTTCTGTCTGAAAAAGTAGAGCTCTCTTACTTAACGTGCGTAATTAAAGAGATGCAGCTACAGATAGATGAATTAAAAACGAAATTAAGTTCACTAGAATGTATACCCGAAACTATCTCACGTATGAAAAAGGAACTGCAGGATCCTACAATCCTAAAGCTTTTTAATATGACCTCTAGAATGACTCATACTGACTCAGAAAGTGCGAAGGAGTTAGAAAACGCCATCGACTTTCTATCCAGCGAAGTTGTTAGAAGGCTGGCTTCAAAACAAAACGCAATAGTGTATAATGTACCGGATAGCGAGCCCATAAAGTCAGTCCAGCACTCATTGCTGAAGGCTGCAAATCTCTTGAATGCACCTTGTCAGTGCATTCGCCTAAGCAAAAAAGACCTAAAGCATCCTTGTCCTATACTCTTTAGGTTCGACAGCTACATAACAGCTGAACGATTTAAGATGGCCGAAGATCTTCTGGCTACTGCCACTAAATTCAAGACTATTAAAGTAGTCTCGGATAAAACACCAAACCAAAGGCAAGCAACCAAGAACTCCTTCGATACAAAGTTGACAACACTGAGAAATACATCTGGTATCAGTGCTAAAGTGTCGACGGACACTGAAGCACAGCAAGTCACGTGTATAGTGTTAGGAGAAAAAACGGCAAGTAAGAGCGACCCAAAACTCAGTAAGAGCAGTGCCACTGGGTGCAATCTTAGAGTGCACGAGAGCACATCTCGAAAACCTGCTGACCTACATAAGGTTGACATAGACGCACAAACTATGGCTGACCAGAAACTACTGGCAGACCACTCTCAATCTGGATCCAAGCCAGAGAGTCCCTCAGTAGAAACCGCAAAAAAGACCACAAAACCCAGAGTCCCACCCCAGACTTCGACATACCTCCCTCGTAATAAGTCTAATAAGCAGCGTGTCAGTCTAAAAAATGACAAAGCATGGGTAACGAAGCACATTCCCAAAGACGTCACGCAGCATGTGAGAAGGAATACCCCTTCCCGAACTAGAAGTAACATGCCTAACAACGCACATAACTTGGGAATGCAACGTAGAATGGATCCTCAGGATATATGGAGCACTAAACGGGACTCATATAGGCACCATATTAACGAAAATCCTCGTCCAAACTCTCGCACTATCTATGTTAAACCTCATCAACTTAATGAGAACAGGTCGGCACTTGATCCCCTCAATAACTTCACTCACAAACGTGACGTGAGCCAATATGCATATGGCTATGAAAGCCCCATGAGGTACAACTACCAGGGTAATCTTAACTCAGGGTACCTAGGTCCAGCAAACTACAACCCAAATTGCAGGGCAGACCATATATCACCAGTAGATCAACGCAGATGCCGACCCATGGATGCTAATAGTCAAAATATGCAACAGGATTATTTTCGGCTGCAGCAAACAATAGCCCCACTCGCTGCACAGTTCATCCAGGAAATAGTACACACACTGACTCTGTCTCACCTCAGAGCCCCTCCAAACATAACGTAGGGATAGTGACAAGTAACCATGTTAACCTCTCCTCCAATAACTCTGGTTTACTAACAATTATGCTCCTGAATGCTAGATCTCTCCTTAATAAAATAACAACGCTTCGCTGCCTGGCATACATAGAACGGCCAACACTAATAATGGTGACTGAAACCTGGCTTACTACTGATATACCTGACACAAAGCTGGTAATAGACAACTACGACATCTATAGGAACGATAGAGTTGACAAAAGAGGAGGCGGTTGCTTAATATATGCCTATAAATCCACTAACTCCAATACTTTCAATAACCCAAATACTGACAAACTCCCAGAATCTAAGTGGATAAGCATCCACACAAACGAAAGTAAAATTCTCGTGGGATGTATATACAGACCCCCCAATAGCCCTGAAATGACTGATATAACTATTGCAGAAATACTAGAGCATGTAGCTACGCTGGACTTCGACTTCAAAGTAGTATGTGGAGATTTCAACTTACCTGGAGTAAACTGGGATACCTGTACAGGACCAAGAATCCATGAAGAGCTACTACAAGCTATAGACATAGGAGGATGGAAGCAGTGCGTGCGCCTCCCTACAAGGAACCAAAATACTCTTGACTTAATCCTCTGTCATAACATAGAGCCCATCTCGATAGAGGTGGGAAATAAACTCGATAACAGTGATCACAACATATTGTACTGCACGCTACCCCTCCGACTAACAACTAAATACACACCTAAAAATTCCCCGGTGCGCTATCAATATAGGGACTATAAGAATGCAGATTGGGAATTCCTATCAGATCTGTTGAGAAGTTCTGACTGGGAAGAATACTTCATCAACAATAACTTAGAAGCATCACTTGAGATTTTCTACAAAACAGTTGGCTCAGCAAGAGACACAATCGCGCCCCTAAAATCTGCCCTAAAGACACCAACTCCATTTATTGACCGGAAAACGCGACTAAAACTAAAGAAATTGAAAAGGAAATACCATGTATTTAAGGAATTTAATGCGTTAAACCAAATACATGAAACTCTTAAACTGCTTGAAGAGAAACACAAAATGAAGTCACAACATGAGGAAAATAAAGCGCTAATGGGTAACACCAAAACTCAGGAACTTTGTAGGATATTGCAAAAACGTCTAAAAAGCAGTAAAGACAATAATGTAAGCATCTTGGAACATAGGGGTGTAATATACAACGATCCCCAGGTTATAAGTGAACTCCTCAGTGAGTGGTTTTGCAATGACACCAGAGTGCACCGACCCCAAATTTCCAAATGACCTGCAAAAGTAACCACAAATTAGGAGAAATAGATTTTAATATGCAAAATATAGACTCAGCGATTAAGACATTGAAGTCAAATGGCAGTACTGGAACAGACGACATACCATCTGTCATATACAAAAATGGTAGCACGGAAATGGTAGTCTTGTTACTTAGAATATTTACTCTGTCACTGGAAACTGGAACTTATCCTGAAGTGTGGAAAACCACATACATATTACCTAAGCACAAAGCAGGGGCCAAAACCAGTGCATGCAACTATAGACCTATTAATATAACACCGGTAATATCACGAATAATGGAGAAAGTGGTTAAAGACCAAGTGTCAGACAACTTACTAGAACATGAACTTATCAACCCATCACAACACGGATTCCTCAAAAAGAGATCATGTGCGACCTGTCACATAGACTTTTTCAATGAAGTTACACGAAGCAGGGACAACAGAGAACTAGTAATTGTGCTATACTTCGATATAACAAAAGCCTTCGATAGAGTCCCCCATAATCTGCTAGTCAGCAGGTTATGCTCACTAGGGATATGTGACCCTCTCCTGAGCTGGATAAAATCATTTCTCCGTGACAGGAATCAGATAACAAAAGTTGGCTCGATAATCTCAAGGCCTAAACCTGTAAGTAGTGGTGTAATCCAGGGAAGTGTATTAGGCCCACTCCTATTCATAATATATATAAACAGTATCTGTGAATGCTTTAGTGTTGGTAAACCAATACTATATGCAGATGACTTAAAAGTGACCTATAAATGCAAGAACACAGATCTCGGAATAACAGTAAACGCCATACAGCAAGAATTAGAAAAAATGGATAGATGGTGTGACACCTGGCAACTCCAGTTTAATGTCGACAAATGTGGCTGGCTCTGCATAGGTTGCAACAATTTAGAACTTGACCTGACAATTCAAGGCCATGCACTTTTACGACTGGAATCTGTATTGGACCTAGGACTGAAATACTCACATGACTTATCATTTTCTGAACATATCTCCAAACAAGTGTCAAAGTCACGCAGACTTATCGGCTTTCTACTCAGGAACTTTTACAGAAATGAGTCCAGAATTCTGTTGTACAAGGTTTGTGTGCGTCCTTTATTTGATTACTGTTCATTCATGTATAGTAGTATACGCATAGAGGACAAATTGAAAGTCGAGGGAGTGCAGAGGTACTTCACGTCAAAATTACTCGGAACCGAAAATGGTGCGAACTACTCCACTAGATGTGACACCCTAGGATTAGAAACACTATGGCTAAGACGCCTGAGACTAAACTTAACACTTTACTATAAGCTTCTAAACCACTTAGTTTTTACCTCTACTAATGGCATTCGACTTTCAGATGACAGTGTCTACAAACTAAGACACACTAAGGGTACAGTAGCTATCGAACAATGTAAAACAGCTACCAGGCAAAAGTTTTATTTGATTAGGTATGCACAGATATGGAATAAACTACCAATGGAAATGCGTCAAGCAGGTACATTGGCCTCATTCAAAAAAGTGCTTAACGACAAACTACACGAGTTTGCAAACGACAGTAGTCCTAGTTCCTATCTGAGAGCCTCCGAAATTATAGGTCCATTTAATGTATAAGCTTAAATACTACACCTGCTGTTTTTGCCTATATTTATAATTTTAGATAAAACATTAACGATTAAGATACTTACCCTCAAACAGACAAGAAGTTTCGTTTGTAAAACTTCTACCCAACACAATAAGTGGAATAAAATGGACATAAACCGACAACATGAAAAAGGTTATAACTCACCACAACATCACATGGACAGATGTACGCTCGTCGGACATCATATATGCCTCACCAACTACAACCCAACATTCCTGAGATAATGTGATGAACTTATATCCATAATGTTGCTGAGCAGTCAATATCCACAACTCCTGTCGGAACAACTAAAATTCAAAAACCTTCCTCACGAGAAGTAAATACCCACAAGCAGTAGAAATCCATTAATTAATGCGTCTAAAGCTTATGTATTTTACTCCCAACAATGACATTGCAGATCAAATGAGATAAACATATCACTGATTTCAAAATAACACATCAATGAACTATAATTCAAGGATTCTGTACACAACAAAATTATGTATGAAAACTGACTTCAAGCTTTATTTTTTTCCCAGGCACTTATAACCCATCCACCAAAGACCTGGTTTTTTTGTTAATGCGAAGACAATACTTCTGTATTTCCTGATGTGTTGCACTCACTGACAATCTAGCGGATTTTTCCAACTATGCACAGAAATGATTGTACATAAGTGAAAAGGATGTTTTATACTATTGGGATTAACATTTATCAAGTGTATGTATAATCTCCAGTGTACATGTTAAACATATTTTGCTATCGACTGTAAATTGTGACTGAATAATATGGTCCTATTTCTGTAACAATTTGATGATGCCTGTAAACTGGCGTCCCTCATGTACTGTATCATGAGAATAAATTTATTTATTTATTTATTTAAACAATAATTCCAATTTAGAACAATCCATAGTAAATTGTTATGTTGCTGCTGCTGAGTGGTTAATAGTAGTTTTTCCCCGTCACCAAATTGTTATGTACTCGTCGCTAAATTATTGTTATGGACTGGTCGAGAAACTAGTAGTCCTGACGCGAGAAGGCGGAAATCAGAAGACCACTAGGTTTGCGATGATACTTCTATTGTCCAAACACAAGGAGACGAAAATAAATGGTCTCACACCAAAGTGGTAAGTAAGTAAAGTAGTTCACACAAATTGTGAATGCGAATATATATAAATGTTCCAGACAAAGCGTGGGAAAAATCATTAGACAGTCTTAACATGAATGGCTAATTATAATGGAGTGTCGATCCAAATATACATAGCGAATATAGCAGACATGTGAACAACCATATATGGATATATGTCACCAAGCAACGGACTGTCAACAAACACTCATATTATATATAATATAATATAAGGAGAATATACATTGATAAAGGAGACAGGTTCATACAAGTGAAGTGGTCACAGACTAACCGAGCAAACAGAAAGAGAGACCAACATACACACACACATAAATATATATATGTGGATACATATCAAAATGATAGTAATAAAAGTTGCATAAACATTACATTTTTTCAGCTTAGGGATACAAGCTAACGTATGTATAAATTTTACAGATGTGATATGCATGTGGACCCACTACAAAAGGATATTATTGGGTAACTTAATCATAGAACAGCTGACTTGATAACGCCACTACTGGAGAAGCTGCGGAAAGTGGACAAAGTACCCGAGGATTGGAAGAAAGGATAATTATTCAAACTACCAAAGAAAGGAGACTTAAGTCAATGCAAAAACTTGCGCGGAATTATGCTCCTGTCCATCCTAGGCAAAATAATAAGCCGCATCATCCTGGAGAGAATCAAACAAGCCCTGGATGAAAACCTTCGACCGGAACAAGCTGGATTCAGGAGAAACAAGTCATGTATTGATGAAATGGCCACTCTACGGATCATCATTGAACAAAGCTTAGAATGTCAATCACCTTTCTATCTCATCCAACCTCATGGACTCTGAAAAGGCCTACGACAGCGTCGATCGAGGGGTGATTTGGCAACTACTTCGCTACTACGGGGTGCCATCGACAATTATACATGTCATTCAACAGTTATATGACAATGCTGCATGCCAAGTAATCCACAACGGGAAACTTACGGAGGCCTTCGAAGTGAGGCAAGGCTGTCTATTATCGTCAATGATCTTCCTGATTGCAGTAGATTGGATAATGCGACGGACATTGGCGGGAAGTGAGGAAATAGGCATAAAATGGACTCACACAAAAACAGACTTGGAGGATCTGGACTTCGCCGATAACATATATATGTCTGATTTCCCACAAACTAGAAGATATGCAAGTGAAAAGCTACAAGCTGGCAGAAGAAGCATCAAAGATAGGACTCCCATTAGGTGAACATAGATAAAAGAGAGGCGATGAAGATTCCTGGCCAACACCAACACCAACAGCAACAGCAACAACAACAGACTACAATCAGACAGCATAAATGGGAGGAACCTGAAAGAAACAACCTCCTTTACCTACCCACCTACCTGGGAAGCATCGTTTCAACTACAGGCGCGAGGAACTGACGAGGATATCAAAGAGAGAATCGGGAATGTAAGACAAGTTTTCATTATTCTCAAGTCTGAGTGGAGGTGATCAACAACAATCGGCACTCAACATCAAAAATAACCTCCGGATTTTCAACTCCAATGTGAAGTCAGCGCTACTCACTATATGGATCAGAGAATTGGCGCGTCATGAAGAGCATCTCAAACAAACTTCACACCTTCATTAACAGTTGTCTTCGCTCAATACCCAAGATCAGATGGCCAGGAAAAATCAGCAACAGGGATCTCCGGGATTGAGCGAACCAACCAGGAACCGATTGTGCAACAAATAGGCAGGAAGAAATGGAGATGGATTGTCTGGCCACACTCTGAGGAAACCATCAAGTGACATCACTAGACAAGACATTGCTTCAGTGGAACCCAACTGAATGGAAAGTGGCGAGTCGGTCGTCAGTGTGAGGGTGACTTGGAGGAGTCATGTGAAGAGGAGATGAAAGCATGTGGGCAGACTTGGAGCGGATTTAAAATGTTGGCAGAAAATCGAAGGCAATGGAGGCGCGTGGCCTAAGCACTATGTTCCTCTAGAAATTAAAGGATATAATAATAATAACTTAATCATAGAATTATAAAGTTTGAAGATTTAGTCTTTTCCAATTGATTGTAAAGAACAGAGAAGAGACAGTTGTGTTATATTCGCATTTTGCAAATGACTAACTGTGAAAGATAAATCGAAAGTTCTGGGATTCTTCAAGTCTATTATTGAAAATAGGACTAATCTTAACGATTCTACTATTCTTCCTTCTGTAAATCACGTCTCAAAACCGTTAATACCCAGCTCTCGCTACGCCGGGCCTCTCGCTATCCCTCGAAGCCTTTCAGAAACTCTTAGTACTAAATGACGCATAAACCAAAACACCGATTGGCGACTCAAGAATTCTTTATTCTGACACCAACAAATAACCCGCATAATAACTAAGATCTATGAACAAATAGTACAATAATAAATCACGATGTTACTTCTGACGGTTTTGATCTTTCTGAACAGCGACCGATGAGACAATGACTGGTATATTGATGCCTCCGCGAAAATATAGGGAAGCTGGTTTTTAGCAAACAACCATGGATTGATCGTTCATTCTTCAACTACACTGACACCCCCCGGCAAAAAAAGATCCATCCCTCTTTTCCATGACGACCAATACAGGTTGACCTGGATGCCAGTGCGAGAACCTGGGTCACACGCACAGAGCTGAAATGGAAAACCAACAGAAAAGCCAACACAAAACAGGCAACGCAAAACAACCATGGATTGATCGTTCAATCTTCAACAACATTGACACCCTCCCTTGTCCACATATTCATTGTTGCTAAGATAAGGAATCGTTCACCTGAGGTAGCATTAACTCACCTGATATGTATACGTCTTTAGGTATTTCCCAGTGCTGCTGGAGGTGGTCGATGGAACACAATCTCGATCTTTGCAGGGAAAGATCGTAACCAGTTTCTTCTAAAGGATCGGGAGGTGCTGAAGGCTCTACAGACTGGTACAGTGTCAAAATCATCCAAGAAAAACTGACCCACCTATTGTGGATAAAACAATTGGTGGACTTTAATTTGACTATGATGTAGCCACTGAATTGTTATACACCTTTCTGATGGGAATATGTACTGTTTGACTGTTGTTATTTTGTAAATATATGCATTTATGTGGACTACCTGTATCTCTCTTAATTATCATTTCAAGGAAATTGCATAGTTAACGAAATTGATAGGCAGCGTAGTAATACTTGTGTGAAATGCGTCATAATCGTAAACCCTATTTATTTCCTCAGTACTTCATCAAGCCTCGCATGAAATGTTTCAGTTACATTTAATCCGGTTGCGCATAGTATAAGTATGCATTAGTGTTAAGAAGAAAAGAGGGTCAAACATGTTTTTGTATTGTAATAGCGAAGCGAAGTCGATTTTCCCGCGAAACCTGGAGGACAACTGTACAATTCAATAACTATACGGCCTGGTTCAGACAATGAGTGTAATTATATATATGTATCAAATATTTAACTGTTGAAACATTATTAACTTGTAGACAATTTAAGGTTTGACATTATACCATACTTGTTCGTGCCTGTAAAAATGGCGTGCATTTTCATGTGAATTTATACGTTTATGTGAAAATATAAATTATTATTATAAATATGGTAATCCTTTTGTAAAATACTGTCAAAGTCGTAGACAGTTATAGGTCCTTATGTGCGTGCAACATCTCAGTTGCATTCAATCCGACTGTGTAAAAGCTTATCTTTCATCAGGGCTAGCGAAAAATTATACGTTGAGCTCGCGTCTGTTATGCCTGTTATTTGTGATGATGTGTATGATGCTCAGCATGATAGGACTGGTGTTTATGTTCCGCCATCTAGTGGTAGTAAGGGTTTTAAACTTTCAAAATTTGACCCTCGGGATTTTTAAGGAAACCAAGCTGACCATCCGCAGTTTGTAAAGTAGTTTGAAGTCATGTTGAATGGTTTTGTAATCAATGACGAAACGAAGTTGATGGTACCGCACTAGTGTCGCTCCAAGAGCCATACAGTGCTGCAAGTTTATGCCCCAAACAAAGGATAAACTGAGGCCATGAGAATATTGCGCCAAAGGTTTGGGGGGCCATTTTATGATATCCAGAATGTTTTTGAGACAGTTAAGGGTAACGACGCGCAGTTAGACGATGGCTCTGAGGAACTCGCAGAGTTTTTAGGTAATTTAATGGTGCATAGATACACTGTCGTTTCTTTTAATTGTGTGAATGAATTGAACTCGAGTTCTGTGCTTGAGACTATCGCTAAGAGATTATTCGTTCGCTCACAAAGAAAGTTTATAAAAGTCAGCTCCAGTTTAGGGGACGAAGGTTTAGAGTCAGGGTTAGACGATATACTGAGATTAGCAATAGACAATGTTAATCAGGCTATGAGTAAATTCGCCAGTAAATTGTATCCGGCTTCTGAAACAGAGAGATCAGAGATTAAGACATAATCACTTGTGACAAAGCATTGGACTTTCAGGAAAGTGTGTTATCTGTATGCTCGTTTCCCTCAAATGTCTCCTACAGAAAGGTTACAAATTGCGAAAAGGAAACGGTTATGCCTCTTCCGTTTAAAGGACGGGCACACAAGGCTTAACTGTGAGACAGCTGGAAATGTTAGTAGTGATTTATCAGGATTACATCCGCTGTTGACATTATCAAAGAATCAGGAGAGTTCTATTGATTGTAATAGCAGCCTTACACTGCACAACTTCCAGAAGGTCTATTTAGGTGTCACGCCAGCAAGAGTAAGAGGACCAAGGTCATGTGTCGATACATGTGTGTTGCTAGATAATGGTTCAGACATTACATTGATGGGTGCTAAGCTGGCTGGCCGCTTGAGTGTTAAGGACCCAAAACAATCCTTAGTCCTAAATACTTTCAATTCTTCAAAAACGTTAATATGTGAACGAGTGTCATTTCAGTTAGAATCCTTGACTACCGGAGAAACCGTTGAAGTAGGTACTGCCTACACTACCTCCAGTATGAAACTCGGCGAAGTTATAGTACCTAGTCATGAAACAGTTGTCGGTAAGCCGCACATGTATGACATACCGTTTCCAACACTGCAATATGGTAGAGTAAGAATACTCATTGGATGTAGTGTGCCAGAAGCTCACAAGGTATTAAAAGGGAGATTCGGAGGTAGAGATGATCTGTTCGCGACGAAAACACCCCTGGGATGGATAGTGAGAGGACCTATACCCATAGTCCACATATCATCATTAGCTGCAAACAATGGGGCAAACTGGAGACTATGATTAGAAATATGTATGACAAGGAGTTTTGTGACTGTGGTATCCCAGAGAAGGGTCGTTCTGTGGAAGACTTAAAGGCAGTTAAAATAGTTTAGGAGTCTTGTAAATACGACAATGGGCGTTTCAGCGTTGGCCTACCTGGGGGATTTAAAGTTGAACAGTTGGTTTATAACAGAGAAGTTGCTCTTCAGAGACTAATGGGTTTAAAGAAGTTTGTAACGGATACAGGTCTCTGGACCAAATATAGGGATGTCGTCAACAAACATGTAATAATAATAATAATAATAATGTATATTCTCATATAAACATATAAATTTACATGAAAATGCATGCCATTTTTACAGGCACGATCAAGTATGATATAATATCAAATCGTAGATTGTCTACAAGTTAATAATGTTTCAACAGTTAAATATTTGATATATATATAAATACACATTGTCTGAACTAGGCTGTATAGTTATTGAATTGTACAATTGTCCTCCAGGTTGAGCGGGAAAATCGACTTCGTTTCGTTTTCATCCCGTGGTTGTCGGCATACGATAACCAGCCAATATTGAGGTAAGTACAACGTTTACAAGGGATTGAAAGCTGTTTTAGAAAAGTAAAAGTGCTGAGGTGAATCATTAAATTGTAATGAAATAGGTAAGTGGAAGTATCATTAATAATTGCATTAAAAAAGAAAACTCCCTAGGCTGACAACGTTCATTTGCAATGTATAATGCAACACATATACCTCGTACTATCATGATGTCCAATTTTGGTTTTAATACATTTATCCTCAGTTGTGCCAGTTGTTTTTGTTTTATACCTTTTTGTGCATTTAATGTACAACCGTACCCTTCAGAGAGTAGGAATATAATAAGTCATAAAGAGCTGTAAAATGTTAGGTTTAATGGAATATAATGAGGATCAAGTAAAGACGTTTTTGGAAAATGAATGAGATAAGACATTGTGAAGTGGTATTTAAAGATCTGACAATGGATAGCAAGTTAGTTTATAAGATGCCCCATAAAACTGTGCACATCCCACATGGTCGCATCTCAACAATAGGCTGGGCGAATAGTATATATTTAGAGGTAGAAGCATGATCTGTCAAGGCGTTCATTATTATCTTTTTCAAGATAAAGATCTAAGCCCTCATAAAAATCAGAAATATCTCGAGCCTTTAATTTGTGTATTGCTGTTCCTGCAGAATGGGGCGATTCACCTTAGTGACCCCCACCATATCTACTGATCAGCTAACGCCACCCTCCCTCCTTTTTTGATGTTAAGCTCTGAGACTATGATTATTATGGCTACCGCAAATATATTGCTTGGTACCAGACATGTTCGTACCTCATATTCCATCTCCCTAGCTTTCTTAATGAGTGCTTCCAATAGGTCTCCGCGTACATCTTTATGAACATTATATATGTATGCATGCGTCCTAATGAACAGATTACTTTACAAGAAGTTAGAACCTTAAAGAATAAAAAGAATAGGTTTTGTGAATAGTGAAGCAAGATTCAGCAGAACAATATAGTTAGGGATCAATATAGGTAGTATGAACTGAAGGTAAGGTCGGTTGGCAGGACTTAGTGTACTAAATTATCATGACAGTCTTGTATATAGTAGACATCTGACATTGCAAAGTAACGTGTCTAAACATATTATAAAAAGATATTAACAGAACCAACAAAATTTCAGCATTTGTTTAACAATACTACAGAAGGGTAGTTAGTACTACAGGTAATCGTAAAGTAAATCAATCTATGTATAATAAGAGCATAGTCAGTGTCATAATTCGTATTATCAAAGAATACATTAGGCTCAATAACTGAGTGTTATAAGGGAAACAAGCATGGTAAAGCAAGAGAACACTTGCCGCATAGCTATTTTAATCATTTTAAGTATTTTAATGACAATCGAATTTCAAGTATTGAACCTACATAATTACTAAGTGTTATTATATTGGTATTGGGACTAGTGTACTTTCCGTAGTTAAATATTGAAAAGCCATTGTCTCTCCACTCTACCAGCAGTTGAGATCTTTGAGGCGGGCTAGGGTGGACATGTTTATATGTTTTTCTAGGCTCCTTTTGAAACTGTCAGGCCTTTCACAGGATCTTATCTCAGAGGGTAGTTGGTTCCAAAGTTTGCAATATTTAATGGTGAAGAAGTTAGCTCTAGTGTTGAGTTTATGGGTGTTAACCTTGAGAAGGTAGTTGTGGTTGCGTAGTCCATACGATTTAGGATTAGCCCAGGTTATGGACGAGTTACTGTTACAGTGCTTTCTTATAACTTTGAATAAGAGAAATAAATTGCACTTCACTCTCCTTAACCATAAGGGCTCTAAGTTCAGTCGAATACATCTGTCAAGGTATTCTATTTGCTGACCATAGCCTAATATGCGTTTCGTAAGGAATCTTTGGACACTTTCAACTTTTTTCTGTCTGCCGACTTGAAGCTACTGTATAAGTGGGCACAGTATTCAAGTTTGGGGCGAATGCATATCTTATATATGGCTAATCTGGCTTCTGGAGTGTAAAAGTTGCGTAGCACAAAGCCGGTTAGACGTTTACAATCAGATACCACCTTATTTGCATGTTCAGTAAAGGTAAGATCTGAGTATGTTATCCCGAGATCTGTGACTGTGTTTGTGTTTGAGACAAGGTCACCGTACATGTATAGACACATGCTAGGTTTCCAACGTCCGAAGTATGTTATCCCAGATTTAGCTGGATTGAACGTTAACTGCCACTTTTCACTCCAATTACATAGACTATTTAGGTCTTCTTGGATTTTACTAACAATATTCATATCATTATAGTCAAAATCATAGACAACTTTGAGGTCATCTGCAAAGAGGTATGGCTTGCCATACTTGATCATAGAGACAATATCATTTATGAATACAATGAATAGGGTAGGGCCAAGAACACTACCTTGTATCACGCCGCTGGTTATCGGTTTGGATGTTGATAAGTGATGGTTGACTTTAACTAACTGTTCTCTTCCTGTAAGAAAGGAAGTTATCCACTCAAGAAGCCTTCCACTTATTCCATAAGATAGGAGTTTCAGTATGAGTCTTTTATGTGGGACTTTATCAAAAGCTTTCCTAACATCTAGAAATAATGTTGCTGCCGAACGACCTTTGTCTACACATTCAGTAATGTGGTCGAAATAATCTAACTGGCACGTAATGCACGATCTTCTATTTAGGAAACCGTATTGGAAAGGGGATATTAAGTCATTCGAGAGCAAATACTGAACAATTTGCTTCTTTACAATCTTTTCCATCACACGTGAAACTACGGAAGTAATGTTGATCGGGCGGTAATTATCTATGTCCGCTGTAGGTCCGGTTTTGTGAATGGGTACAACGTAGGATTTCTTCCAGCTATTTGGATATGTTCCACTCCTTATCGAAGTTGAAAATATCTTGAGAAGAAGTAGATTCATGTCATTTCCACCATTTTTTAAGAGGACGGAAGACATTCCATCTGGGCCGGGAGTATTAGTAAGCTTAAGAGTTGTGATACCTTTATCGATTTCTTGGGCGTTTAAGACTACATCGCTCAGACACTTTTCTGTTTTACGAGGGAAATCTATATCCTGGTCATTTTCTGGAGTGTACAGTTTGGCAAAGTGCGTGCTAAACACCTCACATATATCCTCAGCACTTTCGTGAGTAATGCCACCTAGGTGTATTATTTTTGGATATGTTGATTTGGAGTTAGTTAACCTACTTTTGAAGAGTTTGGCTATTTCTCCAGTGTTATGTGGCGACTGAATTGCCCGCGTTTCTTTATTCCTAAGACTTAGATTTTTTAACTCATGGATTCTAATGAGGATTGATTTGATAGCGATTAACGACGATAAGTCGTCATGTCTATAGTAACTTAATGAATGCTTCCGCAAACTTCTTCTTAATGATATTGGAATAAAATCACCTTGAGGGATTTTGAATTTAATCAGTTTCACAGGCGCTATGACATCATTAACCGACTGTATATTGTCATAGAAGTTTTTAAGGACTTCCTCTAAGGAGTCATTGGTAAAGTAGGAATCCCAATTAGAGTATCTAATCAAGTCCTGATACAAGTCCCAATCAACCCGCGTGTATGGTCTTATAGGTGTCCGACTAACTTCGTTTCTGTGTATACTTTCTGGAGAAATATTAAACGAACATGCAACTATTTTATGATCGCTACCTGGGAATTCATGTCCCACATGAATTGTAGATGGTGCTACGTTGATCGTGAATATAAGATCAAGAATGTTATTGGACCTAGTGGGTACATTTATGTGTTGCGTCCATCCTCCAGTAATGATGGAATTAAGAAGATTATCATACCTCGAGGGTCCACGAAGTGTACGCCATGATATATCAGGCAAATTGAAGTCACCACCAATTATATTATAACTGAAGGGGAGATTGGATGCAACACTAAATATGTTGCTGAGTACGTTATCGTATTCGCGGTTGGATGATGGCGGTCGGTATACGCACCCTATAAGGATAGGTTTACTTCTGAGAACTTTTATTTCGACCAATGTAATGAAGGTTTACGTTGGAAGACCAGTTGATCATAGCGAGCCCCATCATCCCGTCTTTAATCCGAGCAAGCCAGGTAAACTCCGTGTGGTATTCGATTGTTCTGCGAAACACGAAGGGGTTTCTTTGAATGATAATCTATATAGTAGTCCAGATTACGTGAGCTCATTAGCTGGACTGCTGTTAAGATTCAGAAAGTTTACAGTTGCTGTCGCTGCGGATATAGAGGAAATGTTCCTACAAGTGAAGGTGCCAGAGAGCGACAGCGATCACTTAAGTTTCTTGTGGTTTAATAATAATATATATTTCTTCCTGTTTATGCAGGAACATACCAATTGTACAGGCATGGATAAGTTATTATATAAATTACACAAAATTTTATGTATAATGGATTTACAGTTTGGTTGTTCTTTCTGACATCAAAGTCAGTCGGAACAGTCTGCTATAAAGTTTGTTTGTGTAGCACATAAAGAGATATAGAAATATTGTCTTCGCATTAACAAAAAACCCAGACATCAGATGAATGTAATACAAATATCTGGGAAAAATAAAGCTTGAAGTCAATTCTCCTATATAACTTTGTTGTGAACAGCACCCTTGGCTTAAAGATTATTGATGTATTATGTTGAGATCAGTGATATATTTATTCCATTTTTTCAGCAGTCTTATCGTAGTTTTATAACAGGAAAGAAATTTGATCGTGGATACGAAAACTAGATAAGGTCATGTTGGGTTGTTTTACTGCATCAAATGGTGCCGAGGTCGATTCCAGAATTCTCCATTTGCTCCATTTGTGTCTGCATGGCGGACTGTATTCGTAAGTTGAGTAAAATGTTGAAAACTGTTTGAAAACCAGTTGCTTCTTCATTTCAGATCATGAATACTCATTTACAGCATGTTCGCCAGCGTCTTCAAATGGTAGAATTGGATCGTTCATGGAATTTGAGTGGTTATGAGATAGACGGTTTGGAATTAATCCTCATTTCAGTTTAGATGCAGGGTTGTTCGACCTCGACCAGAAGATGAATAGGAGCAGCAAAATACCAGAAAGAGAAAGTATGTGAACATGAAAAGGACATATATATATTATGCATTTATAAATGTTTATCTTAATTGTATATTATACTTAAGTAAACATTTTTCTATATTGTATTTGTTTTCACGTATTTATGCGAAGTCTTAGAGTTTATTTAATGTCATAATGTGTATTAATGTGTCTGAGCGTTTTTATTGTTCTAATGACTGTGCGTTTTAGAAATAAGTGATGGGTTCTGGTAGGGATAGTCATTTGGACAAAACAGTTTATATAGCAAGCGTTTGAAGGTTACAATGAGGGATAGGTCCTATTTCTAAGGGTAAACTAATCCTGTATGTTCCGTACTATGTCTTTATGCATCCATGCTGCTAGTTTATTTATAGTTTAAAGATTGCTAAGGGTGTTGAAGTGCGTCTTTTAGGTGCTGTAGTAGATTAGTGCTTGATTCGTTCTAGGAGTAAATAGTTTATTAATATAATCAGTAGAGTGAAACAGTCTGTATAGAGAGCGTTTGAAGCTTGTAACCGAAGAGCAAGTTCTGACATCTAGGGGTAGGCTATTCCATATTTTAGAATACATGACTGTGAAGAAGTTTTCACGGAGTGTTGACTTAAAAGAATGAGTTGTCACTGTGGAAGTTTGGTTACGCAGATCGTAAGAACCTTCCTGTGCGAATTGTATGTCCCTGTTACCTGAGAAAGATATTTTGTGAAGGACCTTAAAGAAGAATATTAGGTTTATAATAAGTCGCCTTGTCCAAAGTGGGTCAAGTTTTAGGATCATGCACCGTGAGATGTAGTCTTTCTTACAATCGTAGCCAAGCAGTTTTGAGGTAAAATATCGTTGGATACTTTCCATCCTTAGCTTGTCACGTGTGCGAGTGCTGCTTATAATAAATGGACAGTATTCTAGTAGTGGTCTGACACATGTTTTGTACAGAATTAGCTTGGCTTCATTGTCGTGAAAGTTCCTGAGTATGCATCCTAAGAGCATCCTCGATTTTCTAGTCTGTGATGCTACTTGCTCTGAGAATGTCAAGTCACTAGAGTACCTCAGGCCTAGGTCAACGACACTTCGGAGTCTTGTTAGGTTAGCAGATTGGAGCGTTAATTTCAGGTCAATTGAGGGTGCACCGAAGCAGATCCAGCCACATTTGTTCAGATTAAATTGGAGATTCCATAGGGACGACCAAGCAGCCATTTTATCTAATTCCTTCTGTACTACATTCTCGAAGTTCCCTAAGTCATCACGTTGGAATGTATAAGCTACTTTTAGGTCATCTGCAAAGATGAATGGTTTCCCGTGCGTGAAGCAAGCGCATATGTCATTGATGTATAGTGTAAATAGGAGGGGTCCAATGACACTACCTTGTACTACACCAGAAGTGATAGGGCTAGGTTTGGAGGTTGCAGACCCGAGTTTAACTATTTGGGACCTATTGTTAAGGAATGATTTAAGCCATCCTAATAATGGGTCACGTATTCCTAAGGAGTTCAGTTTATTTGTTAGCAGTAAATGGTCAACACGGTCAAATGCCTTAGAAATGTCAAAGTAGATGACAAGTACTAGTTGCCGTCTGTCACGACTGCTGGTTACAAAATTGAAGAAGTCTAGGTGACATGTTAAACATGATCTGGATTTCAGGAATCCATGTTGGTTCGGACTTATGATGTTGCAGCTAAGCATATGTTTGATTAAGTTATCTTTGACTAGTCTCTCCATGATTCTAGATGCTATAGGTGTGATATTGATTGGCCGGTAGTTACTGACTTCAGTTTTCGAGCCAGATTTGTGTTTAGGCATAATGAATGTAGTCTTCCATATGTCAGGGTAAGTTTGGGTTTCTAGGGACATTGTGAATATTTTAAGCAGCAGTAGAGGAATGTCAGGGCCACCATATTTATAGAAGTAAGATGATATACCGTCGGTACCGAAACCTTTTGAACTTTTGAGGGTTCTTATAGTTTGGTTAATATCAGCGTAAGTGAATTGAACAGTGCTAATTTGGTTTGGTGTCAGTGGAGTTGGAGTTTGTGCCATTTTAGTAATAGGGTGTATATCGAGTAGCTGGACTGAGGGCTTAAGGTAGTTACCTGCAAACGTTTTGTTGAATAGTTCACATATGTCTGCAGAGTTAGTGCATAGCCTGCCTTTGTCTATGAGGAGAGAAATGCTGTGATTTTTGCGATTCATTCGCTTCCTTAAGATTTCTGTGAGTGCATACACTCTAGCAGGACTGGCTACTGCGATGCGTTCTTCCTTTCTCATACGGAAATCTTGAGCTTGTGTGATGGAGCTAAGGGTTTTAAGTATTAGACCTAGAGTGCCAAAGTCGTGGTGTTTGAAGTAACTTGTTGAGAGTTTCTTCAGTTTCTTACGATCCTTTGGTTTTATGAATGACTTTCTGTGTGGGGAAACCTTTAGTGTTTGGAGTGGAATGACAGCATCTAAGCATGTGTTTGAGTTATGGTAGAAGATGGTTAGGGCTCTCGATAGGTCATCAGTAGTGAAGTATTCATCCCATTTGGAGGATCTTAGCATCGATTCAACTAAGGCCCAGTTTGCCTTACTATAGTTCCTATATATTACTTGTTGTGAAGTGGAGGTATGAGATGCATTGCTACTCAGCGGAATTGGCAGTGCACACATTACTGTTTTGTGGTCGCTCCCTGGGAACTCAGAACCTACTAGCGTTGAAAGGGGGCTTATATTGTGGCAGAAGATTAAGTCTAGTACGTTGTTACCTCTTGTGGGAGTAGTGACAGTTTGTTTCCAGCCAAGTATATCCAGTGTGTCTAAGAACTTATCAAATTTAGTTGGACCTGTGGGTATATCCCAGTTGATTTCAGGTAAGTTAAAGTCCCCACATAGGATCTTATGATCGTATTGTAAGTCGGTTAATTGCTCCAGAGTATTAATAAGTTGGGTCTCGTAATTACTAAAGGTGCCAGGTGCTCTGTAGGAGCATCCAATTAATGCTGTTACGTTATTTAAGTGTACATTAACCCATAGAGTCTCAGGCATGTTAAGTGTACTACTTTCTAGCTGTGATACAGTAAGTGCATTCAGAAAGTACATGAGACAACCCCCTCCCTTACCACCTTCCCTGTCACACCGAAAGTGTGTGTAGTTATCTAAGCTTATTTCTTCATCCAGGATGTCCGAATGACACCAAGATTCAGTGATGACAATTACAGGGGGTTTGTATATTACTGTGAGTGCTCTGAGCATCGGCAATTTATTTAGAACAGATCTAGCATTTATGAGGATTACGTAAAGATGAGAGTTGAAGTAGCATTTGAAGTATTTAAGTTCGTTAGTCAGCCCCGAATATGGTTCAGCACCCAGTAGTTCTGCTGGACATGACGATCCTATGTTAAGAGGAGTTCCAGCATCATGCTCACCTATGTCTATCGAGTTGTTGTGTGCTGTTTTCGGTGGAGAATTAGGAGTTGGAGTACTGGATTTGCTATAGACTAAGGAACTTTTATTTTTAGTTAGGTTACAGAAGTGGGTAGGGTTCTTTATTTGGCCTATACTTGTGCAAGTGTCAAGTGTGTCCAATGGATACGGGTGCACTAGACCGTTCCTGTTTTCATGCAAGGAGGGAGCCAGCACTAGTGGTTTAGGAGTGTTAACATCCCTACCAGCTGTTTTTTCAACGCTGACAGGGACGCGGGGGATAAAAAATGATTGGATCCTTGTGATGACCATGGCTTATTATTCCACCTATTGTTTGATGCTAGTTGTGTCCTTGTGTGGGTTTCGTGTGTACTGCATTTTGGGTTAGTTCCCAGCAGACTTGTACCATATATCCGGTCGAAATTTGTTTGTGTGCCATACTCTGAAGACCCTGAGTTGTTGGTAGCCGAGTTCTGACTATTACCACTTGTACTATTTAGGGTGACATCGTTGTGACATTGGATATTAGTGTGTGCCACGGTGCGATTTAGCACGTTGTGAGTGCTAATACTATTAACCGTGGGGAGTGTGGGCTTATTTAAGCTGCCACTGTTTTTGTTGGTATGATTTAGGGGCATATTTTCCTTATCTTTACCAATGGAATTATAGCTAGGAGAGGACAAAGTCGAATTTCGGGGGGTTTTAACTTTTTTTCTGGGGTTATTTAGTGGCATTTTAGATTCTGCGGTGATGGGTGGTATGGTTTTATTATTTATTTGGTTACAGTCTAGTGGCCTTTCGGCTGGTGTTGCACTCTGATGGGATATTTCTGTGTGTTTTGAGAGGGGTGATGCGGTGGGGTCTACTGTATCTTTCACAGGGTTGGGAATAATGGCTGCTTGCAATGTCCTATTACCTATTTCACAATTAGTCTTAGTGAGATAGTTGTGTGCGCGCCTTTCTATAACTGTTTTTTCCACCCCGACCTTTATATGTTTGTAGTTTCTGGCTTGCGATAGGGTGTGTTGGGAGTGAATGAATTTTCTGGTCTCTGCCGGTGTTTCGAACTGAAAACGAATAGGACAACACTTTTCATGTTGACTCTTCTTCAGCCTGTAGCACTTAGTCTTGGAGTTAGGCATTTTCGCTTCACTAAGTAAGATGCGCTGTACCTTTTTTAGTGCCTCATTGTCCGGAACGTTGTAGACAATAGCACTCAGTTTTGCGTCGAGTCGTTTTGTTACTTCTGTGGTAACAAAGTTAATGAGGTTATCTACCTTAGTTACCGATTCTGTGTCAAGCTTGTTAAGGTTTACCGTTTTCATGAGGATAGTTAGAGGTGTCAGTTCACAGACCTGCGATCTGATATCGCTGATCTGATCTGATAATTTGGATATCTCGGTATTGGTTTCGATGTTTCCAGCATTTACTGACTTACTGTTTTTTATTTCCCTTAACTCAGCCTTAAGTTCTCCTATAGACAACTTTAGAAGTTCTATTTCTGAAGATAGTACTGAAAAAGAGCTTGATGGCTGGAGTTTCTCCATAAGCACATAAGGTGAAGGGAGGAGTTCTGTATGAGCAGAGGGTACCGAATTTTTAGGAGTAGTGCTAATACTGGCTGTCAGTACAGTTTTATCCTCAGTTTCAGCTCGACGCTTACGGCATACACGTGAGTTATGTGACTCACTATAGCCGTTTGTTGGGGGTGTGTTGCTTGATGTAGCAATCAAGGACGTTAAATTAGACACCAGTTTTACAGGGGATTGGGTTCGTTGCTTTTTACTTTGATTAACCATAACTATTAGAAATGAGAGTTAGTGGTTACAAGTATGGAAGTGGTATAGTACTTGTGCAAGTACTACAACAAGATAAATTTTATGTAACGAATCACGTAAAAATGTAACGCAAACGTTGAACGTACCGCGATTAGTGGACTTTAATTTGACTATGATGTAGCCACTGAATTGTTATACACCTTTCTGATGGGAATATGTACTGTTTGGCTGTTGTTATTTTGTAAATATATGCATTTATGTGGACTACCTGTATCTCTCTTAATTATCATTTCAAGGAAATTGCATAGTTAACGAAATTGATAGGCAGCGTAGTAATACTTGTGTGAAATGCGTCATAATCGTAAACCCTATTTATTTCCTCAGTACTTCATCAAGCCTCGCATGAAATGTTTCAGTTACATTTAATCCGGTTGCGCATAGTATAAGTATGCATTAGTGTTAAGAAGAAAAGAGGGTCAAACATGTTTTTGTATTGTAATAGCGAAGCGAAGTCGATTTTCCCGCGAAACCTGGAGGACAACTGTACAATTCAATAACTATACGGCCTGGTTCAGACAATGAGTGTAATTATATATATGTATCAAATATTTAACTGTTGAAACATTATTAACTTGTAGACAATTTAAGGTTTGACATTATACCATACTTGTTCGTGCCTGTAAAAATGGCGTGCATTTTCATGTGAATTTATACGTTTATGTGAAAATATAAATTATTATTATAAATATGGTAATCCTTTTGTAAAATACTGTCAAAGTCGTAGACAGTTATAGGTCCTTATGTGCGTGCAACATCTCAGTTGCATTCAATCCGACTGTGTAAAAGCTTATCTTTCATCAGGGCTAGCGAAAAATTATACGTTGAGCTCGCGTCTGTTATGCCTGTTATTTGCGATGATGTGTATGATG
This sequence comes from Trichobilharzia regenti, assembly GCA_944472135.2. Classification (NCBI taxonomy): domain Eukaryota; kingdom Metazoa; phylum Platyhelminthes; class Trematoda; order Strigeidida; family Schistosomatidae; genus Trichobilharzia; species Trichobilharzia regenti. The sequence goes on along the minus strand of OX235263.1, from coordinate 20,014,011 downwards.
CTCAGCATGATAGGACTGGTGTTTATGTTCCGCCATCTAGTGGTAGTAAGGGTTTTAAACTTTCAAAATTTGACCCTCGGGATTTTTAAGGAAACCAAGCTGACCATCCGCAGTTTGTAAAGTAGTTTGAAGTCATGTTGAATGGTTTTGTAATCAATGACGAAACGAAGTTGATGGTACCGCACTAGTGTCGCTCCAAGAGCCATACAGTGCTGCAAGTTTATGCCCCAAACAAAGGATAAACTGAGGCCATGAGAATATTGCGCCAAAGGTTTGGGGGGCCATTTTATGATATCCAGAATGTTTTTGAGACAGTTAAGGGTAACGACGCGCAGTTAGACGATGGCTCTGAGGAACTCGCAGAGTTTTTAGGTAATTTAATGGTGCATAGATACACTGTCGTTTCTTTTAATTGTGTGAATGAATTGAACTCGAGTTCTGTGCTTGAGACTATCGCTAAGAGATTATTCGTTCGCTCACAAAGAAAGTTTATAAAAGTCAGCTCCAGTTTAGGGGACGAAGGTTTAGAGTCAGGGTTAGACGATATACTGAGATTAGCAATAGACAATGTTAATCAGGCTATGAGTAAATTCGCCAGTAAATTGTATCCGGCTTCTGAAACAGAGAGATCAGAGATTAAGACATAATCACTTGTGACAAAGCATTGGACTTTCAGGAAAGTGTGTTATCTGTATGCTCGTTTCCCTCAAATGTCTCCTACAGAAAGGTTACAAATTGCGAAAAGGAAACGGTTATGCCTCTTCCGTTTAAAGGACGGGCACACAAGGCTTAACTGTGAGACAGCTGGAAATGTTAGTAGTGATTTATCAGGATTACATCCGCTGTTGACATTATCAAAGAATCAGGAGAGTTCTATTGATTGTAATAGCAGCCTTACACTGCACAACTTCCAGAAGGTCTATTTAGGTGTCACGCCAGCAAGAGTAAGAGGACCAAGGTCATGTGTCGATACATGTGTGTTGCTAGATAATGGTTCAGACATTACATTGATGGGTGCTAAGCTGGCTGGCCGCTTGAGTGTTAAGGACCCAAAACAATCCTTAGTCCTAAATACTTTCAATTCTTCAAAAACGTTAATATGTGAACGAGTGTCATTTCAGTTAGAATCCTTGACTACCGGAGAAACCGTTGAAGTAGGTACTGCCTACACTACCTCCAGTATGAAACTCGGCGAAGTTATAGTACCTAGTCATGAAACAGTTGTCGGTAAGCCGCACATGTATGACATACCGTTTCCAACACTGCAATATGGTAGAGTAAGAATACTCATTGGATGTAGTGTGCCAGAAGCTCACAAGGTATTAAAAGGGAGATTCGGAGGTAGAGATGATCTGTTCGCGACGAAAACACCCCTGGGATGGATAGTGAGAGGACCTATACCCATAGTCCACATATCATCATTAGCTGCAAACAATGGGGCAAACTGGAGACTATGATTAGAAATATGTATGACAAGGAGTTTTGTGACTGTGGTATCCCAGAGAAGGGTCGTTCTGTGGAAGACTTAAAGGCAGTTAAAATAGTTTAGGAGTCTTGTAAATACGACAATGGGCGTTTCAGCGTTGGCCTACCTGGGGGATTTAAAGTTGAACAGTTGGTTTATAACAGAGAAGTTGCTCTTCAGAGACTAATGGGTTTAAAGAAGTTTGTAACGGATACAGGTCTCTGGACCAAATATAGGGATGTCGTCAACAAACATGTAATGAAGGTTTACGTTGGAAGACCAGTTGATCATAGCGAGCCCCATCATCCCGTCTTTAATCCGAGCAAGCCAGTTAAACTCCGTGTGGTATTCGATTGTTCTGCGAAACACGAAGGGGTTTCTTTGAATGATAATCTATATAGTAGTCCAGATTACGTGAGCTCATTAGCTGGACTGCTGTTAAGATTCAGAAAGTTTACAGTTGCTGTCGCTGCGGATATAGAGGAAATGTTCCTACAAGTGAAGGTGCCAGAGAGCGACAGAGATCACTTAAGTTTCTTGTGGTTTGATGATGGTCCTTGTGGTAAGGTGTCAGAATATGGGATGATAGTGCATCCATTTGGCTCCACGTCTTCCCAGTTTTGTGCTAATTTTGCTCTTCGTAAGGCTGTGTCCACGTTTGGTTCTGATGGTCTGCTGGACCCCATCGATTGTTGCTTCTATGTAGATGATTGTTTAACCTCCTTCGATGATGATAAGTCTGCAGTTAGATTTGCAACAAGCATCACTGAAGTGTTAGCTAAGGCCGGCTTTCGTCTAACTAAGTGGGTCTCGAACAGCCTAGACGTTTTGAAGCATATAGATCCAGAAGACAGAGAACCTACCGTACGAGATTTGCCTGTTGATACTCTACCAGTTGAACGCACATTAGGTATGCGATGGGATGTGAACTCTGATACCTTTGGATTTAGTGTTGGTGATATTGATAAGCCAGTTACTCGGAGAGGTGTGCTCTCTGTGTTGTCGTCCGTGTTTGACCCACTTGGATTAGTAGCACCTTATCTACTTCCGGCTAGGAGGTTATTTCAAGAGACATGCAGGAAAGGGTTACAGTGGGATGAACCATTAAGTGAGAGGTAGAGAGAAGAGTGGAAAGGGTGGGTTAACAGTTTAAGAATGCTGAATCTACATTCCGTCTCACGTCCACTTAAGCCGTCGAGAAATCATGATATAATTGACTTCCATGTTTTTTCTGATGCCTCTGAGGTTGGATTAGGTGCAGCCGTATACATCAGAACCACCTTAAGGAAAGATATAGATGTTAGCCTGGTGATGGGTAAATCTAGAGTTGCACCTCTAAAGACGGTTTCGATTCCGAGATTAGAACTTAATGCCGCCTTACTAGCTGTGCAGTTATTCACAACGGTGTGTAAAGAGTTGGATTACCCCAAGCATCCCGTAACGTTTTGGACTGATTCGATGTCTGTGATATATTATATACGAAACGAGTCAGCAAGATATGCATGTTTTGTAGCTAACAGAGTATCTCAAATTCGTGAACTAACAACTACCGAGCAGTGGAGGTACGTACCGTCCGGAAAAAATCCAGCTGATCTAATACCGCGAGGAGTTATTGATATGAATGTGGTGAAAAATAAGTGGTGGAGAGGTCCAGAGTTTTTGCTACGAGCTGATAGTATACGGCCTAGCAGAGAAGATGAACCCCCGATAGGCGAGTGTGTCTTGGAGTTTAAGACAAGTGTCAGTTTAACATCTACTCAAGAAAGACATTCAGGTTTACATCCACTTTTCAAACATTATTCTTCTTGGTACAAACTACTGAAGGCCGTTGCGTGGTTGGCACGATATGTTACGTATTTAAAGGTCATGCATCATTCAAGATACGATAATATGAACATGGAACCTTTGAGAGTCAAAGATATTAGAAATGCAGAGTTAGCGATTTTGAGGGCTGCTCAGTGGGAAGCGTGGGGTGAGATAGTTAAGGTGGATAATCTCGATTTCGCAGATTTCAAGGTGCGTTTAGATAGATTAACCCCGATAGTTTTCGAAGGGATCGCTAGAGTTGGTGGATGTTTGCAAATGTTAGAATCGGCATATGAGACCCGCCATCCAGCCTTATTACCCTGCTGCCATCCAGTCACTAATCTCATTATAAAACGCCACCACGTTCCTGAAGGTCATTTGGGTTCTTCACAAGCACTATCAAGTATCCGATGCAAGTTTTGGATAGTGAAGGAGGGTACTATTGTCCATACCACTGTGCATACCACTGAAAGAATTAGATGCTCATGAAGATCTTAACCTGTTACCATTTTAGCACGAGTTATCGGTGACTGAATTTGAAATTACTTTATCTGCATTTGTTTATGTTTATTTTAATCACTCATCTCCACAACCGAATTGATTTTGGCGGAAGGTTTGTCGCACGGATATTTTGAACCCCAGCCTGTAAGGAAGTTTACACCATTCTGTGTATCTGACTTAAACCGGCTGCTATGGATATCATTAATTGATGTATATATGTTTTGGTTTGCCCACCACTAGCTCTTTTCGAACCTGATCCATCCTATATCAGCTTACACTACCCGTCTAGAAAGGCGACGGTTGGGCATGCGTAATACCTGTTTGAACCATCTCAATTAATGTAACTTCAAAATCTCAATTTCCAGTTGATAGGTGCATTTTCGTCCTTCCAAACCTTATGTGATGGCGATATGGGCCTCTTATTTCTTCCTAAAGCGATCTTGTGTTTCCTTCAACTTCACTTTCAAGGATTTCCGGTGTTATTTCATGTCTCCGAGTTCCCTTGTTAACTGTAGTGCTGTCATTCAAAGTTTAGTCCTTCAGTTTCTGGGTGCTGGACGTGAGTTGTAGTCTACTCTCAGCCATTTTGCAGTCCATGTAGTGGTCCCGGTCGATATCTGCTCCTGACCTCTATTTTTTATCATTTAGGCTACCTCCTAATTCTTGAGATTGGAAATGATTTCGTCTCGTTTTTGATGTGTCCATTTGGTGAAACCTATATCGCCTTATATCCTTAGTCCTGTACACGCTGCTCCCAATAATCAAATCATTGAAAGAGCAGAAGCCTGCGATTTCGATTTGGCTTTGATTCAAATCACCCATTACAAGTTTGATGTCACATTCTGGCCGAATTTTTGTCCATTACTGTTTACAGTTGTCTGTGGAGGTCTTCCGCTCCAATGGGTCTGCTTTGTGTATAGGGGTGTAGTTGTAATTGAGCTGAATCTCTCCGTCACTATCTCACAGGAAGTTGGTTTCCACTGCATAAGAGCCTTCGATTATGCTGTCGACATCATGATAGCTACTCCGTCAGTGTCTGCGTCGTTGGTGTTTGGGTTACAGGAGTAGATTATTGATTCTGCAGTTAACAATTAGGAAAGTCCAACCCTTACCATCTACTGTCACAGATTCTCTGCACGTCTTTACAACTTTACATCACTCTTGCAATGTGAGACACTTTGCAAGCTCAAGACATAACGCGAATATTCTCTGATCCCATGCTAATTTTTGTCGTCATCGTAAGAAAACAGATTGGTTCACTGACTTCCCGAAGGCTTTCACCAGCTGGCATCATTTCGTCTCTAACTTCAGCAAACGATATTTATATTCTTGTGCTACAAAGTCTTTGTAGCCATAAGATTGATTTTCTGGGGTTTGAATAAATATGTAGAAGCCAGGTATTTTCGCCTATTACCTCTGTGTATCCTTGAAAGTTGCCTGTAAGCTATCACTTTTCCGACTTGTTGTAGTGTGTCATGATTATACTTGGATGGATATAATAAATTAACATGAAACTGTTGTTGTTACCCACTTTTAGATGATTTCGGATAACGAAATATTTTCATTTCCGCTTTCTGTAAGTTTGCACACCAATCAGTTTATGATATAGATACTCACTGGTCCAGATGGTGAACAAAACTTCGAAATGGTACGAGCTGCTGCATGGCAGTCTCGTCGCAAGTCGGATTATAGTTTCGATCGTCTCCTCGCAGATCTGTATCCAGATGGTCAGCCGGAGTTAACATTGGAGATGATCCGTATGGTTTCTTATGTTAGGAAAGGTTAGATTAGTTTCACTTTATCACTGCAACTAGTCGCTCCACCTGGAACACTGGATGCATTTCCATCTGCACTTCAAAGCGCCGAATCATGGATCAGAGATAGATGGCGCTTTCAAGAGGTATTCAGATTATTAATCCACTTATACGTAGAGGGATTTCGTTAATATGACACATGGTTCACAATCTACAGGACCTGCTACATCACTAAGAAAGGGTTTAAAGTAAGTTCTCACTTTATTGATCATTGTTTGTAGCATTATTTGATGTCACCATAGGTTACGTATAAATGCACTTTAAAGCTTTATAGTTCATCATGATAAATATCCTACTGTTCAGATGTATTTTGTGGGGGTATGCTAATAAGGACTAGACACTGAAAAAACGTATAGGGTGTTTTGAAATAGAAGAGAAGAGTTCTAGCTTAGGTGGATGTTTTTGGCGTTTTGTGTTGTAGCTGTGAACGGTTTAAACGTGAAGCTTTAATTGTTCTTCTGGACAAAATGTTTATGTGTTCTTCATATTGAATTTTCGCTGAAGATATTTTCCAAAAGCAAATGAAAGCTCAATTGATGAACTGTCCACCTCGAAAGTGGGGTTGTGGTTCATTGGCTTACGCCTTCGGTTTTCAGTAGATGGGTCTTGGGTTCGATTCGCGCTCCGAATACTTCAGTTCTGGTAACTGGGTAATATTATCAGCTGTCACTCGATAAGTGTGGTTCTTAGCCCTGTTACACGATGAGTGTTTTCCGGGCAACTGAGCTTAAACAACATTCATCTCAGGCAACACAGCGTTACCTAAAACATACAGTGTATGATAATGTCAAGTTTACAAATCGCAATTTTCTGTCGACCTTGAACAACATGGGGGGGGGCAATGGCACCATACGAGAAATTGAATGAAGTTGAACAGGATGAGCAGAAATTCAAAACTTCCCGAACTAAGATAAGAAAAAGTTTCCCAATACTACTTAGTCCCCAGTGGTTCTTCTGGCTGGTATCACTTTGTGACGGTCATTGTTAGTTTCACAAAATTTTAGTGTATCTCGGAAAAAGAAGTCTACGAGACTCGTTAGAAATGACTAGTTGGTGATGTCGTCCAGAAAGCCACTTAAACAGTTAGGTCGTACATTTCAGGGATTGTTTTCTAGCAACACATTATAGTTGCTTACAGTCGACACACTGCATGAATAAAGAAAAAGACGATAAAATGTAAGATGCTTATTGCAAGCGCAAAGTGATCACTGGTCCAGTCTCAGGTTAAACACAACAGCTTCATACAGAATGTACATTGCTTGTTTTGTAGTTCCAGTAGTTATCATTAGATGACAGATCTGTTACTGGTTGACTGACTTCCAGAGTTTTTGAAGATCAACATGCCACTATAAACATTTATTGTTATCTTTACAAAGCACTGACAAAGTGTGCTAAGTATTAGTTGTACTAGTCCAGTATTTATCCTGATTTGTTTTCAGAGATTGAGCCTTAAGTGTGTCTAGAAGTATGATACATAAGGCGATAAGAACCATGTTTCAATAGTTACTGGTGTCCAAAACAGAATCATATGTCACTCGGAGTCTGCGGATCTGAAAGCCTATGCGCATCAGTATTTTAGAAACACGGCTTTCGATCTATACTATGTGAGCCCATCATTTTCATCAGTCTGATCACGTTCATTAGACATTCACACTCGTTTTGTATTTGTAACAACCATTCAGTGTGAGAGCAGTGAACAGGACTTACCTGACAAAGGCATTGTGCGTGTTGTCATATGAAAGGTTTCTGAGGCAAGGGCTGGAGTGTACTTACCCTGGGCGCACTAGGATGTAGTTTCTTTATACAGTTCGCTCATGTCATCAAAGACGTTACTAACTGGCTAGGAACTTTTTGTATTCTCATCCTGTCTTTTACTTTTACACTGTAAAGATAATTTTGTTGCATACTTCAACAAATGTGAATAGTAGTCTGTGACATGGGCAAATATTAGTGTTCAAGATATAGAGTAGTAAGCGTTTAGTTGTCCTCAAAGACATGTAATAGTGTATCATATTGATTGCATGATTCAGTTCCTCTAGCGAACATCTGATTTGATAATATTATTGCAATCTCTTTCATATATTATACTTCCTTATTTCTTATTTAGAATTATTGAAACAGTTGAGCCTTGTTCAAACCCTGTTGTCGAAGTTAAGAAACCGAGTGATGCGAAAATCATGGAAGTTGGTCGGCATACTCCGAACAATGATGATTTAGAACCGATAAAAATTAAAGCTAATCGTACACTTCCTGGATTTGAAACCATTCTGAAATGTGGGAGAACCCCTGAAGCGGGCGATACTATGTTGAATAAAGTTGTGAGTACTTGTCAGTGTATCTTCAGATAATGTAGAGAATGTTGTTTTGATTGTTTTCTCTTTTTTTCGTTTTAATTTTTAACATTTATGTCCAACTGAATTAGACTGTTGCAAGCCAATTTTCAACTATTGGAATAATTTGTGGCTAAATAACTTTGGTTATTGTGCTTAATGTTACTGTACTAAGTGCTTCGCGCTTAGAGAAGTCATTGATTGGGCTCTTATGGTTTGTGTGCGTGGGCATTTCTGATTAAGAATGAGTAATATAGGTAATCTTAGTGTTTATGTTAGGTGGTTTGAGGCAATCGGCATTAAGCCTTGGACCTAGGTTTCGTGCTAGTTGGCACTCGTAAGCAAGGTATATCTGCGATCTTGATGGAACTCATGTCCCTTCTGAGATTCACACCCGCATCACTCAGTGCTGCAGCTAGAAACGTTACCAGTGAGCTATTCGGGTTCGTGGATGACCTGTAAGACAGTACTGGGTACTTTTAATTGGACACTAGTTAGTGACTAGTGTAGTGTGTCCAGTCCTTTGTTTGGTGTAGATTGAATTCTGTCAGTCACATTTGCAATGTGACCACAACCGTGCCAAGCGGCTCGTCATCGCGGTGCACTTTAAATTATTGATACCTAATAGTTGGAGGCAATCGATAGGAGTCTTGGACCTAGGTTTCGTGGTTGTTGGCGTTCTCCAGCAAGGCGCAGATGCACGGGTGTAGTCATACTGGAGGTCAATCAATAGCATGAGCAGCTCAGATCACAGCACTGGGTGATGCATCCCCGAATCTCTGTACGGACATGAGTTTTCTCAAGAGTGTAGATATGTCTTGCTGACCAGTGTCCGAAAGCACGAAATCTCGGTCCAAGGTTTTCTACCGATTGCCTTTAACAGCTGTCCAAAAATAACAAGATATGGTTTTTTGATAAAAGGAAGTTCGAATAAAGCAAAGATCGTTTTTATCCAACAATCGGTACTTCAAGATTAACGTCATAAATGATTTTTTTTTAATGAATTAAATCAGTATTCTTTTCATGTGATTATGATGAAACCAGTGGTTTTACCGTTTCTAGTTTCATAGTTAGCTTTTGTTTTAGTGTTTATATAGTGTAGAATATCGCTAACGCTTGACTGTTACATCATATTTTGTGTTACATTTAATTTAGGATTCTATGGCTTTCAACAGTCCACTTGATATAGCTGGACAGATTAATCGTATGTTTGATAAGACGCAGTTAAGTTTCGCGAATACAAAACTTGTGTAAGTTGAGTTTATTTCTTGCTTTCAAAGTGACTGATAGAAAGGCGGGGTGGGTTGAGGAGGTGTACTGTACATATTAAAATGTTACCTGCCTCAAATGAATTTATATTTGTCAGCTTCACTCACTGTTTTCCAAAGGTCTGTAGGTTTCATGTTCTTTTTTTGTTCATAAATTCACTATGATTTTCTATCTAGAATATTATATAAAATAGGTTTGCTGCTCATATACTAATGTCTTGTTTTTTTAAATGACAGTGGTACATAAGCACAGCTTTGCATAGAAGTGCATCATCTGGTAGTGCAGTCGATAAAAAATACATGTCACGAACAGAATACTTAGATGAAGATTGGCTAAGATTGTTGAAATATGCAAGTTGACAGTCAGTCTATACATTTATGTATTCATGAATAACTTTCAGCCATGTTACAAAGAGACTCAAACAACATTCTTAAAATCTCGAAGACTGCATTCAGATGGTCAGTATCACAATATACACTACCCTAATCAATCAACAGTCTATGACTTCATATGCTGATGTTGTTTATTAATTTGACTTCTAAATCTATTGAGGCTATGACTGTAAAATAATAAAATATTGCTGATTAAGTTTTTAATGCCTTTTCAGTACAACCTCATCCTCAAATATTTTGGGGAAACGAGGGGAATGCGTTGTAGGTCTCACGTTAGAAGTGCCCACCACCCATGAAAAGGTTGACTGCTTTCGATCATAGATGTCTGCGATCTCTGTCTCACGTTAGGTGGTTTAATGAGGTAAGTAATGCTGACGTTAGGCGTAGTGTTGGGCAGAGAGGGAAAATCAATCGACGAGGCTATAAAGTTACATAGACTGAGATGGGTAGGTCACGTGCTGCGCATGCCTAACCATCGCCTCCCCCGACGGGCATTACTAGCTGATATAGGTGCAGGTTGGAAAAGAGCCAGTGGTGGCCAAACAAAAACATGGCCTCATCAATCCATGAAATCCTTGACAGTTAAACTGAGTCGGTCAGGTAGGGAGATGCAGACTCCCGGGTTGGGGCCCTCGGGACTGACTCTAGGAATCAATGGCTGGAGACAATAGGTGACATGGCTCAAAATCGTTGTCAATGGCGCAGATGTATTCAGTCTCTGTAATCTTTCATATTCCTTTCTACCATTACCCATTCTGTTTCACTCTTATACTTGTCAGACTGTATTGATTCTCTTCACTTATTTTCTTGTCTACCTCTGTGTGCTATTGGAACGTGGCAACTGGAACTGCTGCACTTCGGTGCCAAGTTCTATGTTGAATCCAGACAGACAGAGACAGCCCACCACCAACCACGCACAAGATTGGGGTTAAAATCCTGGCCGATCCACTCCTAAAAACCTCACTTGGCTGGTTAGTGAACCCTCTAGGGGGAGAAGATTGGGGCAATCAACTTCACCCTGTCAAAACAGTACTACTTCTACTGGGACTTTAAAGTTAGGCTCTAACGCCTGATATTGACCTCGGGATGCGAAGTGAAAATCTTTTTTACTTCTCTTAACTACAATTTCATCTTTTTCGAACCGTTGGTATGAGTTTATTGTAATTATTTAAGCTGGAATAGATTTTTTGTGTACCTGGCTCTAAAAGCCACACTCATAGTGTTAACGCTGATCATAATATTCAGCTGCCAAGGCTGTAAAAGGTGGGGTGGGAATTGGGCTCGTGACTTAGTGACTTGAAGATGGACCTGGTTGAGCCACATCGGCGTTTTATTTGCTGCACAATAGTTCAGACTAATTAGATAATTCATTCATTCTTAAAAGCAGTTCGTTAGTTTTCACCTGCAAGTTTTTGAGTTTGTGTGACATTAAACATAAATCATCCGTGAAATAGTGTGTATTATGTTTACAAAGTCTCAGGAATTAAAGCCGTAAATAAAACAAATCTGACTGGATGTATGACACAGGTGTTCCTCGGGAAATTAAGCCATAATGAAACGAATCAAAACTGTTCAATAAGGTTAGCATAGAAACTTGCCCGTCTTGATACCTCGCTTTTTTCATGAATTCTGGATTTAGGGACCACAGAAAGATATTTTTGTAGGTCCGTGTATTCTCCGTCTATCATAAAATTTAAAAAAACGTTTTGTCTTTAAACTTTATTTAAAATAAGCATCCTGTGGACAATTTCATTGATTAAATGTGTTTATGCACAGAGTCTGATTTATATATTCATCTGTTTAAAGTTGAATAGTGGATATTGTAAAATATGTTTTCTTTTAGTAAAATAACAATTGTGTTTGTGCTGTTTGTAACATTTTTTACAGGAATGATTCCCAGGTGAATGAAGTAAGTTTCATCGCTTTCTCATGTATTATTTTCTCAGAATTGTGTTTGTCTTTGAATATACGTCTGTTCTGTGGGATGTTCTGTAAATGTCCATCATTAATATGGTTGTTCCTTTGGGTTCATAGTAGAGCATATGGCTTCAACGGCGTATCTCCGTATTGTTCTGTTGTTGCACGTACTCTTCTTTAGCTGGCTGCATGATTGTCCACATGCTTTTTATTACTTCCTCACACGATCTCTTGCATGTCACTCTCAGACACATGCCGAAGTCGTCGTTTTTTCTATTCAGATTTTACTCGAGGGTCTTGTGCATGATTTCACTCAACGGTATCCTCAGCCTGTGCCCTATCCACCTCTATTTTCTCAGACAGACTTCTTGTGCAATATGCCTTTTGTCGTCCGTCATTTGGTCTTCTGTCTTTCTATCCTAAGGGAAAATATTTTGTCCATATTACAGACGTGTTGCTCGTTGTCCCTATGTGTTACTTACAAACAGCATGTCATATGTCCGGTTCTTTGGATACCTAACGAAGTTTATGGTCCAAGGATTGCCTCACTTATTGCTCAGGCAGGCATGGATATATTTGTTCGTTGTTTAGGCAACAAACTTTTGTTTACATCTGAATAATTGAATTCCCTTTCTCAGTGCGTGAATTGTATCACATTCATTCTTAACTCAAATATTTATAATTGAATCAGTTCGCATGTACAGAGAAAAAGAAAAGTTAATTTCGTATTTTGCGGTATTTACTTTTTGGAGCATTTTGCGAAGTTCAACTAGAATCTGAAAGTAGTATATTTTCATTTGATAGCTAACAAACTGTATCTGAGTTTTAAAGACTTTGTTGGATACAAACTTTTCAGCGTCCATACTTTTTTTAGCTACGCAATTTCATGTATATATATACGTACATATAATGTCGATGCAATCTAGTTACAAAATGGACTTTAAGTTATGGCATATAGAAGGTTCAACAGGGAGACGTATTCGTTGAAGAATGCTTTTTTAGAAAAGAGATTCATCCATAATGTCTCTCGAATAATGAGGTCAGTGTTTCTTTTCAGGTTGGGAATCATTGGTAGGATTTCTAGGGAGACTTAGCGTGCGATATCTTTAAGAGAACACTTTCAGCAGCAACGTTAAGCGTAGTGTTCTGCAGTCGTCTCTTGGTCTCCAGAGGTCTTAAGGTCAAGATCTCGCACCTGACCACTTCTTTGTGCATATATCAGCTCCCCTGTTGCTGTGGTGTTAGGCACTTTGGTTGTTCGATGGGTAACATGTCTAAAAGGGTTAGAGAACACTATCCTTCATGGATGGAAAAAGGTAGTAGTGGCTCTATAAGGGGTGTGATAGTCGAACACCTTGTCAACAGTGGTTATTCCATCTCAACAATCGTCTCCTTCTGGGTAATCTATAAAGTGGAGAATAACCTACCAAAAACAATACGCTGTCATCTCTTTAGTATTACTGTAGGCTTAGCCACTCATTTTGAAAAACCAGAGTTATGTCAACCACCGTGTTGCTTTCCAGTGATTTGATGTTTGTGTGCTTGCTTTCTTAACTCTATAACTCTTGCGTTTCTTCACAACCTTATATATATATATAATACACAGATTAATATGGAATTTAGTGCAGTTATTTTGATTTTTTATTTATTTCAATAACAAACTTGGCATATCGTGGAGATCAAATGATGCGCCCCAAGAGACCTCATAGCTTTTGCGGGGATTGAGATACGCCCCTGTCTCTCAAAGCGAATCATTTAGCTGTTTGATCCACACAAAATTGGACTGTCATCAGATACCGCGTTCCCGTAATTTGCTGTTACTGAGACAAACTCATACACCATTCGATCCGTAAGGATTATGGAGCCAATGCACACCATAGGTTTGAAATCAAGGTTTCCCACCTCTCCTAGGTAGACCAGAATGTTCACCATTCCGGTTGTAAGCATCAGGCATTCTCATTCACCTTTTCACTTCTGTGAGAAACACTCCCGCCTAATGAAGGCTGTGAATAGAATTTAACTGACAGAAGCTATGAACGCGTGACCACATGATAGTATTTGATGAGGAAGATTGGAATCTGTCTATCCCCTAGGGTACCAGGTCGTTTGTAATAGATTATTGCAGTTATTTATATTCTTTTCTAAAGTGTTTGATTTCCATCAGTTGTTTTATTGTCATTTTCTCTTAGGCTACTCAAGCATCGTTTCTGTGCACAAATTTGTCGCCTATTAATAGTGTGAATTCAAAGGGAAAGAATGTTTTTTATTCTCCTGACTCACCACCCTGTATGCTTGTACAGCGATCAAAGAGGTCCTCCAACGAAAAACAGCCTAGATTGCCTTCAGAAAAACGTTCTGTGCCGGATACATCTGAAAATGAGAATAAGGCAGCACAAAGTTGGGATGCATCTTCCTCTACCCAAGATGGTGTAAACAGTCGAAAGAAAGTAAGGAGTTTGCTTGAAAATTATTTACAGTGCAGACTTTGATATATATATATATATATATATATATATATATATTGAAGTGGTTTGCAGCGACTTGAATGGTTATAAGCTGGATCACGAGTTGACATCATTTAGATAACCAATGAAAAACGAGGGAATATTGGACAGCTATTTTGTCCTACTTTGGAAGGCTTCGTTTGTATGCACCTGCTGGGGTTCGAAGCCAGAGGACATTTTGGTCACAAGGCAAGCTAGTAAATCATTGGGCTACTGGGACCCGATGGATGCGTACTGATGAAGGGCTCTACGTTGGGATGAACAGATCTGTCCTTCACTTCTTGATTTTTAAGGATTAACTGATATCAGTCCTTCGTTAAATTTGGAAAACAAATCAATTCTTGAAAACAACATGCAAATATTTATTCTGTGTGAATAAATGAAAATATTTTGAAGTTTTTGTTACATGAGTAGTTATCATTTAGTATGAAATCATTTTCACTAGAATGTTAACCATGCAGAAGTTATTGTTATTATTGTTCCCTAGGGTTCCAATCTTATTTGACGGTCTCAGTGGTGTGTGCCCTATCCATGTCTATTTTCTCCTACACGTCTTTTGAACGATAGGTTCTTGGTTAGTTTGTTGGTATAGCTCCTTGTTGCTAATTCTTTCTGGCCGGCTGACCATTTGATCTTTAATATGGAGTCAGCGAAGGGGAAGGGCAGCTGTTGATAAAAGTCTACAGTAGCCTAATACGATTGCAAAATAATAAATGTCTACAGTAGCCTGTTGAAAATGCTTTTCGTGACATGGTGACGAAGTTTCTGACCAATATATAAGAAGTGACTGACTGACTGGCTGACTTAACATTGGTGTTGAAAATTGGAATCTTGTTCTTTGTGCCGAGAGGAGAATGTTTGGAAACGGACTTCAAATTGATGATGGTGTATGTCGCCTTTCCGATTGTGGTGTTGACATCGTTCTGTCGCTTGTAGTTGGGACGATACTTCGTAGGTAAGTGAAGGAGGTGACCTCTTTAAAATTTCTCCCGTTGATGGTGACTGGTGCTGTTTGTTGTTGCCTAGTGTACTGTCTCGCTAGCTTTCTATCCTGTGCAAAACCTGAGGAAAGAGGGAGGGTTTGGCTTAGGGCCGCAGAAAACCAATCATACTGCTACAGAAACTTCTACACATAAGAAAAATTTTATATAGATATATGATAAACCCTGCGAGAATTTGTTCTAATTATTTTAGTAGTTTTGAAAATTTTACCGAAGCAACTTCTCTTTTGTTTCGTTTTCTTTTCTCTCCTCCAGATAAATACGGGAGATGCTAATATTGATCAGTTGAAATCAAATGTATTGAATATATTTTACGATCCCTTAGGCCTAGAAACAACCAATTGGTATGATGATGGTCAAGCAGTGAAAATTAATAACGGGGAGAAATCAATGGCTACTTCGAACCCAACTAATTCTCCGTCTAACGATAAACAAACTGCTCTTAGATCTGCTGATATTCCTCTTGATGATATTAGTACAAAAATGAATGTTCGCATGGATGATACCTATCTGTTGGAATTTTTAGATCGTAATATGGCTAACATTGATTCTAGAAATACCAATATTGTCAGTCAACCAAATATTCAGCAATCTTCTCCAATAGCTTTTATGCAAGAAATGCTTGAACAAGCCATGAAAACTGTGAAACATAAGCGGCAACAGTGAAAACATTTTTTCTTCATTGCATTGGTTTACTCTACGTCACTTCATTTCTGAATGCTTGTATTTCATGTGTCTTCAATAAATCATTATTTCGCTGTAAAGTCTTCTAAATTTAATTTTTTTTCTGTCTTTGTGTATGATTGTTACTCACTTATTTTAATTTCCTAAGGTGTTTTCAGTGGTACACTTTAGTCTTTCATGCGAAGATTACCCCCCCTTCCCGCCAAAGTTAATTGATTAGTTTTTCATCTGACGAACTCCGCTCCCTGAAATTCAGATTATTTCCTCTCTTTGTGACTTTGTGTGTTGATCACATCACTTACTTGCTGCATCTCAGGCTGTTAACCAGAGGGCGTGTGTACTGCTCAGCGATCCGTTTTATCCTTTGTGACTGTGCGAGACGTAGCCATTGAGAGTGGAGGATATGAAAAGGCCGGCTTGCTGTCTTTGATCATAGGTGCCTGCGTTTTCTCTAATGTGTGAAGTGATACAATAGGGTGAGCGATAGTGAAGTTTGGCGTCGAGTGCTAGGTAAAGTAAGGAAATCAATCGATGACCTTGTGTATTTATATCGATTGAGATGGGTAGGACATACCTAGTTATCAGTCGCCTTTCTCGATGGGAAATGTTAGCTGCCAGAGAATGGATCAGGTTGGGAAAGAGCTAGTGGATGTCGTCAAACGGAAACAGCTTCATCAGTCAATGAAATCCGCATTAGTTAGTTTAAGCGAATCAGTCACGTATGGAGATGTAGACTTCTTTGTTGGGGTTCTCGGGATTGTAAAAACCATTGGTTGAAGAGAGACATTTGGTAATATGGCTCAAAATAGTTCTCAATGGTTATCACATATGTATTCACTCTTTGTGATCTACATACCCAAAAATCCTACTGTCCTTCCATATTAATATTCTTTTCCCTCACACTTCTTTGTGTTATATGTCTTTTGAAGCTCCCTCTATCTTTACTGCGCACTACTACTCCCGGCGAAATTACACTTCGTGTTAATTAACGGTCATAAGTTCATTGTTACAGTTTGTCAGATATTCGCTAGATACTGAGTAACTGGACTTCTACCTTTCAGTGAACCATCTGATAACATTTAACACTTGTTTTACTTCTCCCACCTCAAACATTAAGAAATGGGGGTATTGTGATTTTGACAGATTTCAAGGGCTTATTACAGACTACATTTTCCAAAGTGAACCATGGTTTTCTTTTGAGTTAGTGTGACACAAAATAATAATATCCACATAGCTTTTTGTTTGTTCATCTGTGTAGTAGAGAGTGTGTCGAGAGACCGACGTATCTTGGGACGTGCATCTACAGTTGCCTTGTGGGTAAATAGCATTATTACACAATTTAGCTGTGAAGCAGTTGAAATGATTGGAAAAATTACTAGTCAATAGATGTAGGATTGTAAGTTATTTTTAAACTACCGCTTAAGATTAGTGGACTGTGTTTTTGTGCAGACTGGAGATGATTTTGAATGATTATATATATATATATATGTTTTGGGTGACCGGATGCGGTATAAGGGGCATGTTCAACTGGTGACTGCTAGTGGTGGGGGCTTTTTTAATAGTTAAACTAAATGACTGATTTCAACATAGAACTTTGCACGGATGTGCAGCAGCTCGAGTTGCCACGCTCCACATAGCACACAAAGCAAGAGAAGACAGTAACGAGAAATAATGAACAGAAATATGCGGCAAAAAGAATAGTAATGTTGAAGGACATAGCTAGACTAAATTGATTTGTCCACAATTGTTTGTGTATTAATGCTAGGAATCTTGAAATGTAACGGTATGCAACCGACAATCATAGGTGGGGTGTTTTTTTATTATATAACTAGGAGCGCGTCGCTGGTCCAGCAGTACAACGCTTACCAGCCACGCATCACGTGGTTTAGAGTTCGATCCTCGGCTGCCTGACACACTCCTAGACCTTTGCTAAGCCGGTAGGTAGTAAGCCCGGCAAACAGGGAAGATTAAGAGTTATTTTATCAAGCCCCACACCTCTTAAAACTAGAAACCACTACTACGGACACTTCAAAACTGTAGCCTGAAGCTCTATGTTCCACTCTGAGCGTAAAGGAACAGAATAATGATGAAAAAGGTAACGAAGAACTAGACTGTGTTAGTTCTTATTCTTTGTTGAATTACTTTCCTAGGAATCGTTGTTATATGTTGCAATGTACAAATGATGGAATTTCAAGGCTTATTTCCTCGTATTTATTTTTTACAGGCTTGAATAATTTTCTCAGGTGAAATGGACAAAATTTGGCATTCTCCGGAAGGTAAGCTTTTGTTTTTCAAAATAAGCATCTTATTGATATTTTTCTTTTTCAGAAGGAGATTCGAAAGGTTGTATTAGAAATATTCACGAGGATTTAGCTGCACTGAGGAGAGAAAATTTCCGTTTACGATTACTGCTGTATAATTATGAACAAATTTATCGTCAACCTCGTAATTGTGATGATCAAGAATCTGTAGATTTTTGCATATTTATTTATTATTATTCTTTATTTTATTACTTACTATAGCGTGCTTATACTGCTGAATGTGAAAATGTAGTCTTACGAAAGTTAGTCGATGCGAGACAACAATCACTAAATAAAGCCTCGTAAGTCAATGATTCAATTTTCTCTAATCATTCCTTTGATGATATAACAAACAGGGAAATTATTGGCTCGTTAAAGGAAGAGAATAACCATTTGAAAGTACTAGTTGATGAGATGAAAAGTAAAAATGAAGAAGCTGAAATCGGTTTGTGCTTTTCTTTTTCTTTCTTCTTTAATCATTGGTTTATTTATTTTTAATGTACTTTAGACTGGCGAAGTAAATACGATAATCTATGCAGTGAATTACAAGCCTGTCATAAGGAAATACAATCTCGAGATATGAATCTATTGGTAAAAGATGCTGAGTTAAGTAGACAACGTAATGAATTTGAAAGGTGTGTCATTTGTAATTTTTTATTTTTCATTTTGGATGCTTTGTTATTGTTATTATTATTGTTCCCTTGGGTTCAATAGCACGTCTCCTCTTTGTTCCATTCTCTGAGGTTCCCTTTAGCTGGGTCTACAATTGTTCATAATCTCTCATCTCTTCCTTGCACGATCTCTTCCATGTCATCGTCGGACCACCTACTTGTCCCTTTCCATTCGGGTTCCACTGGAGCGGTGGTCTAGCGCGCGATGTCATTCGACGGTCTCCTCGGTGGTGTGTGCCCTATCCATGTCTAGTTTCTCCTGTGGTGAGAGCTGACTGTTAGCCAAAATTGGTGGACGGTAATTTACGTCAATGTTTGTGTCCCCAGTATTGGTCGTGAGAAAAATGAGAACAAAGACTTTGCGTAGGCGGATACAGTTAACATATAGATGGTCTGACATTCAAGAAACAGCCACAAAGAGAGGAAAGGTTAACTTTCTGTGAGAAACAACCAATCAGAAGACTGTGTTTTTCTGCTAACAGTAATATATAATATGTACATGAAAATCTATAAATATGTGTTGATTTCCTTAATAAAGGATTTGTTGCCTGGCCCTTGTCATCTGTTGTTACACTCCTACATAATTGTTCAACGATAGGTTCTTGGCTAGTTTGTAGCGATAGTTTCTTGTTGCTGATTCTTTCTGGCTGACTGGCTATTTGATCTTACTTTCAATATGGAGCCAAACAAGGAGACAGTTGTTGGTTAAAGTCCGAAGCTGTTTGGAATTGCTTTTGGTCTCTGAATCCTACAGAAGCACTGACTGATTTAACATGTGCTGAGGAAAACAGAACTAATGGCGTTGAATAATATAAAATTGATAAAAGTATCTCTTCCGAAGGAAAATCAATGAGAAGACGCTGTTTATCTGACATACATTATGTCTGTCTGTTTTCAACATAGAACTCTGCAGTTCAAGTTGCCACATTCCATGTAGCACACAAAGTAAGAGAAGAAAGTAAAAGAAATGCAAAATAGAGACAGTAGACAGGGATATGAGACAAAAGGAATCGTAATAACGAAGAACAATATAGTTTCATTTGAAATTATAAGTCACACGGAGTGGATGCATCTGCGCCATTGCGAACCATTTTGAGCCTTATGAATGATTGTCTCCAGCCATTGGTGTTTACCACCCCGAGGACCCCGACCAGTGAGGAAATCTTCACCTTTCTACGTGGCCATCTTAAACTAACTGTTGTGGAATTTATTGTCTGTTTCGGTTCGACCGCTGCTAGCTCATTTCCAGCCTGACCATATGCAGCTAAGATTCGCCGTTGAGGAAGGCGATGACTAGGCACACGTAACACATATCCTAACTATCTCAGTCGATGTAATTTCACAGCCTCGTCGATTGACTTCCCCTCCTTACCTAGCACTCGACGCCTAACCTCAATATTGCTTACCTTATTATACCACTTCAGACGGGAGGTAGAACGCAGGCACCTATGATCAAAGACAGCAAGCCGGCCTTTTCATGTCCTCCACTCTCAATGACCAGGTCTCACAGGAGGGTGAAGCCGACTGTACTGATATTTGTACAATGAAATGAGTTAAATGATGTAGTTGATTCAAAAGTTAAACGCTGTAGTATATTTGGCCTATTTATTGAAACTCGATAATATCCACAGGATAAAGTAGGTGGCGATTTGCCATATAATTACCTATGAATGCCTTAAACTCCAAGGATATACATTGCTGATTAGATACCATGTGTTTAGTAAAGTGACATATGGTCTTCTGTCTGTTGTTTATGTTACTTTTTTAAGATCTCATTTTGTCTTTGTCTGTGTACTTTTGGCATTGATACTCAAAGAAATATTTACACTTCTCCCAGAAAGTGTCAACTGGAAGTTAGTGAATTTTAGTTTGAGCTGTCCAGTGAAAACATGAAACGATTCACACATTCATGCACACATACACACACATCACTATTTGCCTTTATCCTCGCCTTGTGCACCCTATTGGTTTATAAAATGTAAGCTTCTTCCTACTCGTTCACTTTATATTAATTCACTAATGAAGTGTTCACTCTATTTCTCCCCTCTCTCCGCACTGATTTATAGTCACATATCAGAGCTTCAAAGACAATTGGATATGAGTGAATCGTTGAATCATCAATACCAACAAGAAATCAGTTGTTTCGAACTGAAGCGGATAATTTACGTTGTACATTAGAAAATTTAAATGAAGAACAACCATGTTTACTTGATGCTGACGCAGCCATTGATCAAATTCAGTCTGCTGATATTCATAAATCTTGTAAGGTATGCTAGTGAAGTTTTGTATTGATGTTATTCTCTCTGTTCTATATATTGAAACGGCTCAGGTCTATGTCTATAATTTAGATATTTATGAGTGGGTTAAATTACCTGGAACTTACAGAAGTGAGGCATATGTGTATTCTTATTCTTATTTTCTCATAGTGCACAGTTGTTGTCGAGATTGAGAGGCTGTATCTCTGACCTGAAACGATGCAAGTCATCAGGAACTGGGTGTATCCGGTGTTTGAGATAATGGTTGTGATGAATTATAAGATGGAGCAACTAAGGTATCCTCTAAGAATTCAAGACAGTTCCCTTGGACTAGTATAGATTATTGATCATGGCAGTTTATTAGGAGAGATATAAATTCACTTGTGGAAATTACAGGAAATCGGATTGACTGATATGGTATTCAGATTCTAGATTCCATAGTCTCATGAAGTCTACGTGGAGTGTGAGAAAACAAAGCTGAGGAAACTGTAACCGATATAAATTGTGTTGATCATATCTCCACTCTTCGACAAGTTCTGGGATATAGGCATATTGTACTAGTGTCTGACGCTTGGTAGTGCAATTTAATTCCATCGGTTCAGCTATGCTGTAATAGTGTCTGGCTTTAGAGGGAGTATCAAGAAAGGATGTTGTACTACTCAAGATAGTCTGACGGACTAACTGATTGATTACTTACTTTACTTTATTTCGGCTATCTCCTACGGGAGGATGAGCCGGCTTCATGAACCATGAAGTTTCATGGGAATTGGGTACGAGTGATGTCCCCAGCATCTCTTGGCCTTTGTTTGAGAGTGCAGCTGTAGCCTTTACACAACCAAGTGTGACCTACAAGGCAGTAGGAGTGGAGTAGGGAGTCCACTATCCATTGGCAGCCTGTGACCGGAGTCCGGTTCATTCGCCTTTTTGAATGGGGCCAGTCATCCAGGGCATCCAATAAGCCCTTTGTCCATACGTCTGCCGGTGAGCTCTGGTGAGCTTCATACGCCAGTCGTTGGGGGTTTGGAATCAGGGTTTAGCCATCTCCCCTAGACTGTCATCCAATGGACAGTCAACTCGGTGAAGAGCGCCGGGCATCCGCTTTTGCCCTCTCACTTTGGTGAAAAACACCTCCGCCACGTGAAGGCAGTGAGTAAGACTTCCTCAGGAGAGGCTATGTAAGACGCCCGGTCATATGGGAGCATTTCAAGAGGTGTACGGAGAGGTAACATGGGAGTACTGGACAGCTGTTTCGTCCTAGTTTAAGACTCTTCAGCAGTACACACCCACCGGGATTCGAAACCAGGACCTTCTGGTTACAAGGCGAGCTCGTAGACCATTGAGCCACTGGGACTGATTGATTTAGTTTGAACATAGAACTTAACGCAGAAAAGCGGTACCTCGACTTGACACACTCCGAGTAGCGCACAAGGGAAGACAAGAGAGAAAAGAAAAGCTATAATGGACTATATGTGTAAAACTTGGGCATTGTGGTAGTAAGTAATTCCATATTAGTTGGTTTATTAGATATTATATTATATTATATTATTATATTTATTAGATATATCATAATGATGGCTATAATTGAGTATAATAAAACTGAAATATAAGGGAGAAAGCAAAGTAGCATGGAAAAAAACATTATAGTTTAGTGAATCTGAGCGACCATAAAGATTGTGAATGCACCTCAGCCATTGAGACCGATTTTCGGCCATATCACCGATAGCCTACATAAATTGCTTCGTAGCATTCCGGCGATATTGTCCAGTCAATCTCTACATCCTTTCATGGCTCAAACCAACTGTCAAAGTCATCATGGCCTGACACCAGATTCGTTCAGCTTGAGCACTCCTAACTCAGGGTGTCCTACTTGGACTGATGCAGTCGCTGTAGAGCTTATGAGAGCTGTCATCTGAAATGAAGACAACCAGTGGTGTATGTCAGGGATGTTTAATTTCACCATCTTTATTTAATTTCATTATGTATGTACTATAATAAGTGACCGGTCGATTTCAGTATTTCAGAAAGTGACTTATTAACAGGGAAAACTTTTGATCCAGAGTATGCAGACTCTATAATCTTGTTAGGTGAAAAAATGGGTTCGTAACGACTTGAGAAAAATACATGTTTATTACTATGCTTTTATTTATCAAATAAAGAATGTTACACGACCGGTTTGCACCGACACATATTTTAAGGAAAGGAAGTGAATTGATTGCATACGTTAACCAAATCAATTACTTCAGAAGTTTGATCAGCTGTGATGAACAAGTTACTGACGAAACCTAAACATCGAATCAGAAACCTAGTTTAGCGTTTGCGATCTGTGTCATCTTTGGCGGTGGAGTGATATCTGACTACTCTTTAGTACTGAATATTATTCCTAGGCTTTCTCAGGACGATTCCTGCTGTCATTCTCAGATATGCGTCCTTTAAATTGAGACTGTGTTCTCATCGAGTTGGGGGTGTAGCAGCATCATTGCTGCTGCCTGCTTTCCGTTGAATGGAAAGCATATACGTGCATGGACTAGGGCGTGGTCATATCTTACGCAAGCATTCCAGAAGGAGCGGCAGTCTCCTAACCGTCGCCAGCGATAGCTCTTGAGTCCATCGTTGATTTGCTGATGTATGTTGGCAGGTTGGGAAATGTCTCTCTTTGTGTTTGAAGTCGGTATTGACCAAGAACAGATGACTACCTGAACAGGACTGTAGAAAATGATCACCATTGTCGATTCGTTGGTATGGAACTCCATTAGTGTCGGCAATATAATTCTGTGTTTTGCACAACTTCCCTACTTGTGCATTGAAATCGTTTGCTGAGGTGACTGTATCTGAACGTTTTTCTTTTAGCAGCAAACTAGATGGCTTTTAATCGAACTCATCCTTTACTTCATCTGAACTGCAGTTGGGTGGGGGCGTGAACTGAGATTATGAAAAGATTAAGACAGGTGTAGCAATCTTTCCCTTTTTCAATGGATCCCCTCAACTGGACGGCACAAGTGCTACTATCCACTGAGATCCATTCGGTCAGAGATTTTTCTGCCCTGGTACTCAATACTATGCATATATTTGCGAGTCCTCGCAAACTAGCTGGAGAGTCTTGTGATACCCATAAGGTGAATTTTGCTGATTTACCATGTTGGAAACGTAGGGGTAGGTGAATAACTACAATGTCGTCTTAGATTTGGGTCTCTGAAACACAATAAACATCTATGGCTCGAGATGCCAAAGTTCTGGCTATTGAGGCCTGTTGTCTGATTCGGTAGTGTTCTTATGTTGAATGGTCCTGCATGAGGCTGGGAGCGTAGTTTTAGGAGACTATCATTTGTGTTTTTCCGGTTCTGGTCTCTATTTATGTTTCCAGATATAAAAGAAGACAGAGAGACTTATCGGTGGAGTGGTATTGACAGTGGGACTAAAGTAAGAGGATAAAAATGATGGGAATGAAGACAGATGAAGATAAGAAAAGCTTTGTTTGCTTGTGGTAATATGTATGGCTTATCTCCCAGCTGCCCACAGTTTGGAAGTTGACTTTTCCTTGGGTAACCTGGAAAAGAAGGAGGAAAAGTGTTGTGTGACTCCTGAGCCTAGTGAGGGCCGGTCACACACAGCCTATTTGAATTCGTTTTTGCAGTAGTATACTATGCTTGAGCTGCACATGTACAAATAGTACCAAAAGCAAAATACGTCTGCCACATTCCAGTCACAATTTGCACATGTCTTCGATATTGTAATACTTCTGTTTTCCGTACTGAGCTTCTTCGTCTTCCTCTTATGTTTTACACGTTGCTCCACAGGTACCTATGGTATACATATTTACATCTTTATCTATATACTACTCATAAATATTGTCAGTAACACACAATAGATTGTGACTATATCTTCTCAAAGATTTTTGGTTACTTTTAGGCCCTTTAATTTCCTATTGGTTAATTATGTTGCATATCAGCAAGATATTTAGTAATAGCTAATGTTTGTCTGGCACCTTATCCCTACTATATTTATAATGTATAACTTTTTGTTATTGTTACTACTGTTAGAAGTAGTTTGTGTTTCGTGTTTAGAAGAAATCTTATCCTCAGCATAAAATCACCAAAAGAACAGTTTTATATTCTCTTACATATATTTCTTTTTCAGAACCATTTCAATGAGTTGTCAAATATGATACACATACTTTGGAAACAGATTAAGAATGCTGGTTTAAAGCCTGAAATCTCCTTGCCTTCTTTATCTGACATATGTGGTGAAGTAGATCATCCCGTATGTACAGATTCTGATGACTTGGCAGTTGGAAATACTGATCATTTGGCTAACGATTCTGTGTCAATTTTGAATAAAACAACTTTCAATTTGGATGAACGTTTAAATTCTGCGCGTCTATTGATTTTAGAATTAGGCAATGAAAAGTTACGACTAGATAAATTGATTGCTACAACGAACTCATCTCATGAAGTAAGTTATTTATGAATTCTCTTATTTGCTACTTTGATAGGTACGCATGCAACGAAACTTTGTTGATTTTATATTAACTGTAGTTAGTCTTATTTTGAAGGTAGTGAGAAGATCTACGAATGTTTGGCATGCGATTCGCTCCTGCATAATGCAAGATGATGTTACAGGACTGGACTACATTGACGCCTAGTTTAAAAATAGGAAGTGAAGTGGTTGAGCACGTTGACTGCTTCACTTATTTGGGAAGTACCATCAGCCCCAACGGGTTGATCTCTGACGAAATCTCAGCACGGATGTAGGGGGCTCGTTTCGCATTTGCCAGTTTACGTCGTCTCTGGCGTAGACGAGATGTTCGACTATCGACCAAAGGGCGGGTGTACTGGTCATCAGTCTGTTCCGTCCTCCTTTATGGCTGTGAGACCTGGCCACTGAGAGTGGAAGACATGAGAAGACTAGCTAGCCGTCATTGATCACAGATGCCCTCGTTCTATCTCTTATGTTAGGTGGCATAACAGGGTGTGCAATATTGAAGTTTGGCCTCAGTCGAGTGCTAGGTGAGGAGGGAAAACCAATCGACGAGGTTGTGAAGTTAAATCGATTGATGTCGTCAGGACATGTGTTACTCATGCCTAGCCATTGATCGCCTTCGTTGACAGGCAGTGTTATCTGACATAGGATGGGTCAGGTTGGAAAATAGCTAGTGGTGATGGTCAAACCAAAACACAACATCAGTCAATGAAATTCACAACTTTTAGTTAAAGCCAGCCACGTAGGTGGGAGATGTAGACTTCCTGACTGGTTGGAGTCCTCGGGATGGTAGGCACGAATGGAGTCTGTAGAGGTATGTCTGAAAATCGTTTCCAGTGATGGCACAGGCGCGTTCACTCTATGATTTGGTCCTATCCCATAAAAATCCACTGTTCTTGTATGTTGCTATTCTTTTCCCCTCACAAGTGTGTTTATCATCTGTCTTTTGAACCTCCTTGAGTATTTTCTCTTGCTTTGTGTGGTACATGGAGTGTGAGTGGCAACTCGAAGTGCTGCTGCACATCTGTCCAAATTTCCATGTTGAATCCAGTCAGTCAGTCCTCCTTAATGCCTGTGAGGTATGGCTATTAAAAGTTGGAGATATGAAATGGCATTCTGCCACTGACCACAGATGTTCGAGTTCTATTTCCCGCATAAAATGGTATAATATGGAGAGTAATATTAAGACTAGATGAGGACTAATCGATCCGTGAGGTTGTGAAGCTACATCAATTGAGATCGTTAGGACACGCGCTGCGCATTCCGAGCTACCACCCGCGTTTACAAGCAATGCTACTTGGCATAGGATATGGTTGGGAAGAAGTTAGGGGTTGTCAAGTCCATGATTTCCTTGGTAATTGGTTTGAGCTAGCCAGTTAGTGAGTTTTAGGCTAGGCTGCCTAGTCAGGTTTGAGACCTTATGGTGTTTGCCAGTTTTGAAATCTTTATACGAATGTGTTATGTTGAAGTTATAAATGTATGTCGACTTAGGTAGTCCATGTGATGTCCCTATGGACTTGGTCATGTCAGTAGTAATATTGACTCTAAGCATGACCAGGCCAGTTCTTTCACATACAAGCTAGTTTAAACTGACTTGAGGAATCAGGCATCTTCACTGCATGATGAAGCTTCATAAATTTTTTTGAAATCCATCGCTGGTGCATTAGATCTGACTTTTTAACTTTGAAACTCCACTTTGATAAAATAGAGTATGTTTCTCATGTATCTCGGTAGATGCCTTTTATGCTTAACCAAATCAATATTTTAGGAAATCGGTGATTGAGGAGAATACAGATTGATTTTTAGTGTCATTCTGTTTATCTGATAATTGACCACTTATCGATGCATAAACGTCATTTCAAATGGATGCAAATGGGTATTCAAAGCAAGGACAACTGCATTCATAGGTTTCTCACGAAACTATTCTTTTTGTTCCTGAGTATAAAACTCAATATACTTAAGGTATAAGGCTCATGTAATTTAGCATATTAGTTCAGTTGTATGTGCAACTGCTGCGCTTCTGTACAAAGTTCTATTTTGAAACCAGTAAGTCAATTACACATGTAATAACATTCGTACTTCAGGCTTTATCTGAGCGTATATTTCAGTCATTTGTTGGGTTCCGAGTGGGACATGGGCCTCAGTACCAGTAGGGTCTCCATTGCACTCAGTTTTATGCCGTGCTTTTTAGCTAGTTCGGCGACTACACACAGGCTCTTATTTCCTCTTCACATGATCTCCTTCATGTCACTATGAGGTAAATTTGTTCCTTTTAGAGTTTCTTGAGTGTGATGTCACTTGAAGGTACCTTCTAAGACTATGTCCAGTCGACCTGGATTTCGTTCTCTGCTAGACATTCCGATAATGTTCCGTGTGCTTTAGATGTCCACAGTGACTTCATAGTAACTAACGCTTGTCTCACTTTTGCGATTCTGCTTTTGACGCATTCAACCGTGCCATTTGTAACTGAAATGTTAGTGCCCAATTTGAGAGCGATAACCTCCCCTACATTTTCCTCGTTGATGATAATTGATACTTGTAGCTGTTGGCTAGTATAATGCATTTTCATCACCTTTGTCTTCTCTATGCTCACCTGAAGTCTTGAAGGTTGTTTGATACTAGGCACGAATTATCCGTGAAATCCAGAATTTTTGGGATTCTTTTTATCAGTTCAACTCACACTCTTTTTTTTCTTCTCCTCACTTCCTGTGGTCTGTCGAATGTGTCAGTCTGTCACAATTAGGAAGATAATCTGTGGTAGTAGTGGGTGGTTAGCCTTGCTTTACTTCTATCTTCTTTTCTGAACTGTGAAACCTTTCATTTCCACTGCTTTTGCATTTTTTTAGAAATATTTAATTATCATTTTCAAAACAAGAGTACAAACCTTTGTTTTTATTCGTATATTATCGAGAAAAGCCTAATAAATTTATAAAATTTTTGATTGGACTAGTGTAGGGTAGTGTGTGTGTGTGTGTCTAGTCCTATCTTTGGTGCAGACTGAATTCCATCAGTCAAGTGTACAATGTAATCACAAGCATGCTAGGTGACTCACATGTCCGAGTTCGACAGCTGTACTCACCCTGAAAAAGCCTGGAAGAATATTCAGTCAGCCATAGATACAGCTGTAAAAGCTGTGAATAAGGTAAATCCAAAGGTGAGTAAAAACCATTGGATTTCGACTGCCTCATCCGGACTGATAGATGCTAGAAGACTTATTCGGGCGAGCTCCGAAATCAATGAGGAGCGAAAGCTGCACAAAAGGAAACTTACGAAAAGTCTCCGCAAGGACCGTGAACAGTGGTGGGTGACAAAGGCGGAAGAGATGGAAAGAGCATCGGTGACAGGCAACTCTTTAGACTTATCAGGAGAACGGGTGGGAGAAGACAATTCATAAGTGAAACAATCCCGGAGAAAAATGGCACTATAATTAGCCCTCAGGACAGACGCCTTGAATGCTAGAAAGAACACTTTTAGGAACAATTTAACTTGCCTACAACCACACTGAACCTCCCCGACATCCAGCACACACCTGAATGGGATATAGACTCTGGTCCGCTGTCTGTAAGTGAGGTAACAAAAGCTATCTGTAATTTAAAACGACGGAAAGTGTCAGGACCCGATGGAATTATTCCGGAGATGGTTAAATATGGGGGTGTAGTTTGTAGACTAACTAAGGCACTAGGCGAAGTCTGGGAATCATCAGACTGGGGTAAGTCACTTATTATACCGATATTCAAGAAGGAAAACAAGTCCTCGTGTGATAATCATTGAGGGGATCAGCCTGACGAACATAGTTTCTAAAATCCTAGACTCAGTAATCATGCAT
Organism: Trichobilharzia regenti; assembly: GCA_944472135.2. NCBI lineage: Eukaryota > Metazoa > Platyhelminthes > Trematoda > Strigeidida > Schistosomatidae > Trichobilharzia > Trichobilharzia regenti. The sequence goes on along the minus strand of OX235263.1, from coordinate 19,984,800 downwards.
AGACTAATTAGAACTCGCGAGGAACAAACGAGGGAAAATCAAGCAGGCTTTAGACCAGGTGGAGGGTGCATATATCATATCTTCACTCTCCGACAGATTATAGAACATAGACACGCTTTTCGACGTCCAACAAATACCATATTTCTTGACTTGAAGGCGGTCTTCGACTCCGTGGATCGAAAGGTACTATGGCAATGTTTGACTGTGAAGGGAGTGCCAAGAAAGTACATTGCACTAATCAAGGAACTCTATTCAAACTACTCACGTAGCCGTGTAAGGGCTTATGGGGAATTGCCATCTGAACTGATAACAACCAGTTGTGTTCGACAGGGATGTCCACATTCCCCATTTCTGTTTAACTTCATCATAGATATCCTGATGGAAGTGTCCTTAACTGAACGTAACGACTTAGGAATCGACTTGTTACCAGGGAATAGTCTTGTGGACTTAGAATATGCAGATGACATAGTCCTTCCTGTTAGGGGAGGATGGTGACAAAATGCAGAGTCTTCTGAACACTTTGAACACCTATCTTCGTATGTTTGGCATGTGATTCGCCCCTGTAAAATGTGAGATGCTGCTACAGGACTGGATGGACTAGGTCAACTCCTAGCTTAGTGATGGGGAGTGAAGTGATAGAACATGTTGACCACCATTTCACCTATTTGGGAAGTTGTATCAGCACCAACGGGGACTGATTGGCGACGAAATCTCAGCAGGGATCCAAAAAGCTCGAGGTGCTTTCGCTGACTTACACCATCTCTGGCGTAGGTGTGACATCCGGCTGGCTATCAACCAAGGGATGTGTGTACTGCTCATCAGTTCACTCCGTCCTTCTCTATGGCTAGGTGACTCGCCGTCACGGTGCGCTGTGAGTGTGAGTAGTTCAGTGGCAACGTCTTCTTGACTGTGCAGCACTGGTTGACGCGGGTTTGAATCTCAGAAGCGATATGAGTTATTTTGAGGTTGCAGATACGCCCTGATGCCATAAAATCCAGTTGCGTCTCTAAAATACCAGATTAATAAAATTCCTACTTGTCGAATTTCTTTTTTTTATATGTAGAGAGAATTAGCAGTGATAAAAGAAAAATGTTCAATTACTGAAAGCCAATTATCAGTAAGTTTCTCTAATTTGATTGTGTAATATCACATTTTTTGTAAAAAGAGACAGGCACAATTACATCAAACTGAACTTACCAGAAGAGATTCAGAAATCACAGTAAGAGTCGTTTTTTCTTTTGTACTATGGTTTAAATTACGTAATATTTTTCCAAATTTACTTTTTAATGACTATATATTTGTATTTGCATTTCGAACTCCTGGCATTTCTCCTGGCGAGCCACAGTCTTCTTGTTCGTCAAGCCAATAAATAAGCTAACTTTGGTTGGAAAAGATTTAGAGTTGGTCAAATCAAAACCTGATACCCCAGTGTATGTAGTCTATGACTGTTGGCTTGAGCCAGCTACTTAAGGAAGTAAAGACCGATTTGGCTGATTGGTGTCCTCTAGACATTATTGGTGATAATAGTGCTCCAGATAGTTTACAGTGGCATTGATTTATTCATTCTTTGTAATATCTCAAACCCATTAAGTCTCCATGTCTTTACTTCTGAAGGCAGCTCCAATAAGCTCCTAAGCGACTGCATGAATCCAAATGGAGTGAGTACCTTCAGTTAAGAGTATTCAAACCAAAACCTCACATAACAGTTCATGAAAACTTTGATAGTTAGTTTGTGGACCACTTAGGGAGGTGAAGGCTGTTTGGGGTTGAGAACCTTGGTGTTCCAAGAACCAATTGTTGGAGACCAATGGAGATATGTCTGAAAATCGATCTCAATGGCTCAGGTTCATTCACTCTTTGTTGTAGTCACTTAGATCCACTAAACCATCATGTTTTTCCACGTTCCTTCACATTTCTGTTTTATCATAGTTCATTATAGTCATTCTTTTCTCTCTTTCATCTTCTCTGGTGTGCTACTTGGAGTGTATTAACTTGAACGGCTGCACTTGTGTGCTAGATTTTATGTTGAAACCTAGTATGCACATATCGTGCATACGATAAATTAACTGTCCTCAATGTGCGCTTTGTGTGTCGTATTGTAACAACAGAAGACAAGCGCGGCAACAGATCGTTTATTACGGAAATCAACACGTATTTATATTTATTTCCTGTACATTATTATAGCTTATGCAAGTAGATAAACGCAGTCTTCTGATTGGTTGTTTCTCGGAAGTTAAGCAGACAAGCGCAGTTTTCTGATTGGTTGTTTCGGGTAACCTCGGAAAGTGGAGCCATCTATCTGCGAATCATATTTGCCCACGTTAATTTTGCTGTGACTGGTTGTTGAATCAACCTTGTTCATATTTTCTCACGGCCAATATTAGTGACCTAGACATTAACGTAGATTAGTGTCAACCAATCGGCTAGCAGCCTGCTCTCACCACAGTATATGTACTGGCGTCTGTCTGAAACGTTTGATGGGAAATAATCTGTTCAAGAGAGAGACAGAACACTGTTAATTGCATATATACATATATATAGTGTAGACTATTTCATTTTTGAGAAAAAACCTCTTTTCACTCTCATAAATATGCCTTTTGTTCTCTTCCCAGCGTTTAAATCAATGTATCAGCGATATTATGAAACGACTTGAAAATTCTTTACTATCACGTGATAAAGTTCAGTCTGAACTTGCTATTCTCAAAGAACAATTAGAAAGAAGTAAACGTGATCAATCCCAACTTCAAGATCAATTGGATTTAGTGAGTTTGTTTTACTTGCTCCCAACCGACCCCATCGATTTTGCTTACTTATCATACGAAATGTCAATATGTCTGATCAAAATAGTGATGATAATGATTCGGAATCAGTCTCAGTGTTTGTAATGTCTCATCACTTTGTTTTCATCGTTTGTTTTGTTCCATTCTACTTCACCCGCTTTTCTCCTTTTTTTTTCTGTCATCCACCTGATATGCCTATTGGTTTTAAACCTTGATTGATGAAGGTAGAAATTTAGAATTGCTGTCATTTCAATAGATCAGTTGTAGTTCAGGTTATTATTATTATTACTAAAACAAACTTGGTGCATTGCGATCACCAAAATCATATAGTTCTTGTTAGGGTTGGGCTACTACTACCCGGATTTCTAGATTGAAGCAGGTGGTTGTCCTAAGCGAACACTCCCTAATCTTTCACTTGATCCCAAAAGCAGCGGAGCTACACTTCTGTGGTTTCCAGTGACCAGTTTGATCCTTTCGGATTCTGGAACCCTTGCACACACCATAGGCTTGAAGTTAGAGTTTTCCACCTCCCCCTATATTCAGTTCAGCTCCAAAACGCCAACATTCATTTTTTCACTTTTGTGAAGACAGTGAATAGGACGTATATCGCAGTGGCTATGATTGCTTGGCCTCATCAGTGAGCTTTTGTAGGAGTAGACCGAATCCTTTTCACTCTCAGCTGCTGTACAGCGGTTTGCTACCACATCTTGGATTATTATTATTATTATATCCTTTAATTCATAGAGGAACATAGGGCTTCAGCCGCGCGTCACCATTGCCTTCGGTTTTCTGCCAACTTTTTCACCCCGCGCCAAGTCTGCCCACATGCTTTCATCTCTTCACATGACCTCCTCCAAGTCACCCTCACACTGACGACCAACTCGTCGCTTCCCATTCAGTCGGGTTCCACTCGAGCCATGGCTTGTCTAGTGATGTCACTTGATGGTTTCCTCAGAGTGTGGCCAATCAACCCATCTCCATTTCTTCCTGCCTATTTCTTTCACAATCGGTTCTTGCTGGGTTGGTACGCTCATTGCCAGAGATCCCACCCTGTTTCTGATCTTTTCTGGCAGGCCATCTTATCCCGAGTATTGAGCGAAGACAACTGTTAATGAAGGTCTGAAGTTTGTTTGAGATGCTCTTTATGACGCGCTGGCCAATTCTCTGATCCGTATAGTAGCACTGAATGGCTTCACATTTGAGTTGAAAATCCGGATGTTATTTTTGATGGTGAGTGGTGTTGACCTTCACACAGACTTAAGAGTAATGAAAGCTTGTCTTGCTTTTCCGATCCTCACTTTGATATCCTCGTCAGTTCCTTCCGCCTGTAGTTGAAACGATGCTTCCCAGGTAGGTAGGTGGGTAGGTGAAGGAGGTTGTTTCTTTCAGGTTCCTCCCATTTATGCTGGCTGATTGTTGTCAGTTGTTGTTGTTGCTGTTGGTGTTGGCCAGGAATCTTCATCACCTCAGCTTAATCTATGTTCACTTGAAGTCCTATGTTCTCTGGATGCTTCTGCCAACTTGTTGCTTCTCACTTGCATATCTTCCAGTTTGCTTGAAATTGGACATATCACATCACATCGGCGAAGTCCAGATCCTCCAAGTTTATTGTTTGAGTCCATTTTATGCCTGTTTCCTCATTACCCGAGGATACTGGAGATTATTAAAATTCCCACATATAAAGCGACTGAGTTTTCCACTATATATTCTCATAAGGTTAGTACATTTGTTGCGGGTCGCTTCAACTAACGTAAATGTGACACAGTCTGTAACCTTTTAAGCAAGTGATCAATTAGCGCTTCACATGAGCACTCGGACATTACTTACATCGACCAGTTGTACTTTCTGACCAGATTATCGAAGTGGTCTAGACACCGAGCGGTTCTTTTGCCGTGTACCCAGTTTCACCCAGCTCAGAGTAGCGCATTAGTTGAAACCACATAATTTCTGGCTAGTTACTTGGACGAATCTGTCTGTCTGTCTGTCTGTTTTCGACATAGAACTTTGCACAAATGTGCGGAAGTTCAAGTCGCCACATTCCGTGTAGCACGCGAAGCAAGAGAAGAAAGTACAAGAAAAGCATAATAGAAACAGTGAGCAGAGGTGTGAGACAAAGGAGTAATAAAGAAATACAAAACAGTTTCATTGAAGATCATAAGTCACAGGGAGTGGATGCATCTGCGCCACTGAGAACGATTTTGAGCCATGTCACCAATTGTTTCCAACCATAGATTTTTACCGTCCCGAGGACCCCAGCCTGGAAGTCTACACCTTTCTACGTGGCTTAGACCAACTGTTGTGGATTTCATTGACTGATGCCAAGTTTTTGTTTGACCGCCGCTAGCTTTTTTCCAGCCTGACCCTATATCCGCTAACATTGCTCGTCGAGGGAGGCGATGGCTTGGCATACGTAACACATGTCCTAACCATCTCAGTCTTTGTAGCTTCACGACTTCGTCGATTGATTTCCCCTGTTTACCTAGAACTCTACGCCTAACCTCCATGTTGCTCACCTTATTATGCCACTTTACACGGGAAATAGAACGCAGGCACCTATGATCAAAGACAGCTAGTCTTTTCATGTCTTCCACTCTCAGTGGCCAGGTCTCACAACCATAAAGGAGGACGGAGCGGACTGATGAGCAGTACACCCGCCCTTTGGTCGATAGTCGAACATCTCGTCTACGCCAGAGTCGGCGTAAACTAACAAATGCGAAACGAGCCCCTTGTATTCGTGCTGAGATTTCGTCAGAGATCAGCCCGTTGGGGCTGATGGTACTTCCCAAATAAGTGAAGCGGTCAACGTGCTCTACCACTTCACTTCCTATTTTTAAACTAGGCGTCGATGTAGTCCAGTCCTGTAACATCATCTTGCATTTGGCGGGAGCGAATCGCATGCCAAACATTCGTAGATTGCTGTTCAAGGTGTTTAGAAGACTCTGCATTTTGTCAGCGTCTTCGCCTAGAAGGACTATATCGTCTGCATATTCCAAGTCAACGAGATTATTCCCTGGTAGCAAGTCAATCCCTGAATCGCTGAAGTCACCTAGGGTTAAGTCCATTAACACATCTATGATGAAGTTGAATAGAAAAGGGGATAATGGGCATCCTTGACGGACACCACTGGTCGTCATCAGTTCAGATGACAGCTCGCCGTAAGCCCTCACCTGGCTGTATGAGTACGAGTAGAGTGCCTTAATCAGTGCAATATATTTTCTCGGAATTCCCTTTACAGCCAAGCATCTCCAGAGAACTTCCCGATCGACAGAGTCGAATGCTGCCTTTAGGTCAAGAAATATAATGACTGTTGGACGCCGGTAGGAATGCCTATGTTCTAGAATCTGTCGGAGGGTGAAGATATGATCAATACACCCTCTTCCTGGTCTAAAGCCTGCCTGGCTCTCTCGTGTTTGTGCTTCCCGAGCACCACTCAGTCTACGCATGATTATTGAGCCTAAGACTTTAGATACTATATTAGTCAAGCTAATCCCTCTGTGATTATCACAGGAAGACTTGTCTCCCTTCTTGTATATGGGGATAATCAGTGACTTACACCAACCCGATGGGACTTCTTCTGATTCCCAGACGCTGCCTAGTACCTCAGTTAATCCGGACAGTAAGCTGTCTCCACCGTACTTAAATACCTCTGGCGTCATTCCATCAGGTCCCGCTGCTTTGCCTAGTTTCAGATTGGTGACAGCTTTAGTAACCTCAGTTAGGGACGGAGGACCTGTGTCTATATCCCATTCAGGGAGGTGTTGGATGCTCGGAAGGTTGAGCGTGGCTGTGGGCCAATTAAACTGCTCCTCATAATGCTCTTTCCAACGACGAATCTGTAATTGCAAACCTCTAATTAATTTGCAAATTTTGCATATAATTATACGATTTTTTAGTTTAGAAAACAATTGAGTACATGTTGGATTTGAAATCACACGATTTGCAGTAAATCACCTTCGGGTAATATGTACGAAGTGGATAAATATTTAGACATAATTCTTAAGGATAATTATTAGTTTCAAGGGGGTTGTCTGCGAGATTCAAAGCATCAATAATTGGATATAAAAGCAAACTGTCTAATTTAGTTATTGAATTCCATCCCAGTTCATTGAATAGTCAACGAGTTTATCGCCGTATCCTGAATGTCTCGAGTTTGATTCCAGGTGCTGCAGTTGTTAGTGCGCACCACTGAATAGTCCCAACCTAGGCGAAAACAACTCTTTAATACTACTTGATTTCCAATGACTTGTGCGTCTAATTTGTGTGTTATTTGCCTGATTTCCTTTCCGCTAAAATCAACCTTATTTTCAAATTTGTTAGGATAGAAAGGGGTATATTTATGATCCAGTGTTTCAAAAGCGATTTGTTAAACACTTGTAACTTCAGGGTAGTTTAAAGGTCAGGTCATTTGATTTTTTCGTAGTACATGCTGTCCAGTTGAAACATGGTTTTTACATCCTAAAGTTGTAGTTTATTGATTATGTAACCAACCGACAGCAACAACAGCAACAACAATCAGCACCAATCACCATAGATGGGAGGGATTTAACGTAGGTTACTTCCTTCACTTACCTAGGAAGCATCGTTTCAACTACAGGTAACTTAATGGATCGAGATGTGGTAGCCGGAATCAGAAAGGCAAGATACGCCTTCATGAACCTGAAACCAGTTCGGAATTCTTCCGCACTCAGCATAAAGAACAGCATTCGGATTTGCAACACAATTGTGAAGTTAGTCAGTCACTTTTCCTATACGGATCAGGAACAGCATTTCCAATAGGCTGCTTCACATTTTGATCGATGACTACCCCCTTCGCTGGCTCCATATTGAAAAAAAAGATCAAATGGTCAGCCAGCCAGAAAGAATCAGCAACAAGAAACTAGCCAAGAACCTATCGTTGAACAATTATGTAGGAGAAAGTAAACATGGATAGGGCACACACCACTGAGGAAACCGTCGAATGACATCGCGCGTTAGGCCATCTCTCGAGTGGAACCCGAATGGGAAGGGGCGAGTGGGTCGTCCGAGGATGACAGGGAAACGATCGTGCGAGCAGAAGTTGAGTCATTATAGGAAATCTTTGACCCAGCTGAAAACGACAGCTAAAGATAGAACAAAGCGGATATATGTTGTTGAAGCCCTATGTTGCACTGGGAACCGAAGGGACGAATAATAAAATAATAATAAAATTCCTAGTTATATTTCCTTTCCCCGAGATCAGCAAATGTTTGCCTTCTGTACATTCTCAATGTGAGAATAATGTTCAAGTTATTATTAATATTTATTATTGTTCTCTTGGGTTGCAAGTGAAACATAACGCTTCGACAACACATCTCCACATTCTTCTATTTTCTTTTGACCTCTTTAGCGTGATCTACAATTATTATCAGTTGTATACTTTGTGTTATAGAGTAGCATTAAGAAAAATGCCTTATATGATATTATTGCTGTCATGGCAAAATTTAGTAATTCATCACAAGTGGGTTACAAGCAAGTCAGATGTGCGGAAAAGTACTCATCGATGATGACATTGACTAGTGGTGACGTGATATCGTGAACCGGCAGAAGTTAGAATTCCTGTAGTGGCCATTCGATCAGGTCCCAGTAAGTAACTTAACGGTCTACGAGCTCGCCTAGTAACCGGAAGGTCCTGGGTTCGAACCATGGTGCGACATTGAGTGACTACTGATAAAGAGTCCCAAGCATAAAGACAAAATAGCTTTCAAATACTTCCCACAGGTTTCCCAGTGGTTCTCTAACTGATGTCAGCTTATGATGAAATCCTGAAAATTTATTTTGCCATTTTGAAATCGCTAAATTGCTTATCCTCTGTGTTTGTGTTGGTTTTATTTATTTTTTTTCAGGAGGCACGCAGTAAAGAAAATTCAGTTTCTTGCTCGAATAGTGTTTTCCCAGGAGTAACTGCATTAGGTGAAACTATTCAATTCTCGCCGTTAGAGAATTTATCCCCAGATGAATTACTGGACCCGAAATTATTGCCACCTTGTCAGTATGATGGGAAAGCTGGAAATTTAACAAAAGTTTCAAATCTTATAAGTAGTGCATCGTTTACTGGTCTGGAAAGTAGTGATCCAAAGTGTGAAGTACAAAATGAACTGGAGTTGACTGTCTCTTTATCAGAAGATCAGGGGAAAACGTATAGTATTGTGTCAAGTATTGAGGATAGCAAGGTAAACTTATAAAGAACTTCATAATAATGTAATTGTGATGCCTTTCTTTATTATTTTAGCATTTGTTTTATTACTGTGGATTCTTGAAACCAATCTGGAAATCTTCGTCACTCAGCGTCAACAACAATATTCCGTCGGATTTTCAATACAGACGTCAAGTCAGTCAGTTCTTCTATACGGATCAGAAACTTGGCGGGCGAGTCACAAAGAATATTTCCAACAGCCTGTTGCAGACCTTTATTAACAACTGTCTCCGCTGGATCTATACTGAAGATCAGATGGCCGGGCCGGAAAGAATCACCAACAAAAAACTATGGGAAGAAACGAAACAAGAACCAATCGCCCAACAAATATGCTGGGGAAAGTGGAGATGGATGGATCGGACACTCGCTGAGGAGGCCGGTCGGTGACATCGCGCGTCAGGCCCTCGAGTGGAAGCCGAAAAGGAAGCGGCGAGTGGGTCGTCGGTGCAAGGGTGACATGGAGGAGATCATGTGAAGAGGAGTTGAAACAGTATGGACCAACATGGATGAAGGTGAAAAGTACAGCAGAAGACAGAAGTGGCAAGTGGAGACGTGCAGTTGAAGCCCTATCAACCACTATGGAACCCGAAGGAACAATAATAATACTGTGGATTCCGAATGGAAAATAGCTCCTCAAACTTGAACTTGAGCTTACGACCGGCTAAGCGAAGTTTAGAAGTGCGTCGTCGACCGGGGTTCAAACCCCGAAGACTGTGTGCGTGGTCGATGAGCATTCATTCTACTGCTGAAACATCGATGCACGATATCTGCCATTAACACGTATAATTACTTCCTTACATGCCTTGGGATAAGAGATTCGATTCGATGGAAAGACAACTGACTGGCACTCATCATTGATGGATATTGAATACTCAAAAGAATCTTTGATTTTTCATGGTTTTACTCAGCATTGTAGCCGTCTACATAATCTATTCGTGTTAACGTGCTAGTATGACATGTCTTATTCAACAGACTCTTGTCACACTGTTACAATGTTTGCAGAACAGCTGAAATATTAGTTGGATTAGTATAACTCTGGAACTATATTATTATTATCCCCTTAGGTTCCAGGTGGAACATAAAGACTTCTGCAGAACATCTGCATTTTCATTCTGTTTTCCACGGTCATTTCTATTTGCTTCTAATGTGGTGAGAGCAGGCTGCTAGCCAATTGGCAGACATTAATTTACATCAATGTCTAGGTCGCTAATATTGGCCGTGAGAAAATATGAACAAGGTTGATTCAACAGCCAATCACAGCAGACTTAACGTGGGCAAATAAGATTCGCAGATATATGGCTTCACTCTCCGAGAAACCAATCACCTTGAGCAAGAAACAACCAATCGGAAAACTGTTTGTCTGCTTGAATAAGCTATAATAATGTACACGAAATATACATAAATACGTGCTGATTTCCGTAATAAAACGATCTGTTTCCTGGTCCTTGTCTTCTGTTGTTACACTAAGACTGTCCATAAAAGCTCATCCCCTCCTCCCCTTCATGTCAGCTTTGGAAGCCGAAGTCTTCGCTTCCCATTCAGGTTGCACTCTGGGTCTTGGCTTCAGTTTTTGACTCAGCGTCTATTTTATCCATTTTCTCTGGCACCTTTGTTTGGTAATAGGTTCCTGTTTAAGTCCCTTACTGCCAGATTTTTTTTGTTGCTAATCCTCTCTGGTTAGTTAGATGGTCTTCAGTATGAAGCGAAGGCAGCTGTCTGCAGTAGCCTGTTGGAAATAGCTTTGATAATGTACTGAAATCTCAGAACCAAATAAAAGAACTGACTGACTTGACATTAGAGTTAAAAATTTGAACTGTGTTCTTCACTCTTAGTGCAGTGGATTTCCAGACTGAATTCAGATTATCGAAGGTCTTCCTGTCCATTCGAATCCTGACTTTGATATCTTCACTTGTGCCGTTGCCTGTAGTTGTTGAAACTATGTCGCCTAGATAAGTGAAAGAAGTGACTTACTTCAAACTTCCCCCGTTGATATTGATAGCTGCTTGTTGTTGACTGCCGTTGTATTCCATTGATTCTAATGCATCTTAGCCTTGCGATATGATCAACTCACCATTCACTTTTCCTGAATTCAGTTTGTTCCGGGGGGAGAGGGGGAGTTTTGCATCCGGAGCATCGTTTATACACCTTAGTTCCGAGTGTTTTTTCCCTATCTTTCTCGTAGATTTGAATAAGAAATTTGAGGTTTCTTCATCCTTTCCTAATTGAGATAGGGTACACACGCACTGTATTTCTGTCATATTGAGGTTAGGCGTCGAGTGCTAGGTAAGGAGGGGAAATCAATCGACGAGGTTGTGAAATTACATCGACTGAGATAGTTAGGACATGTGTTACGTATGCCTAGTCATCGCCTTCCTCGACGACCAATGTTAGCGGATACAGGGTCAGGCTGGAAAAGAGGTAGCGGAGGTCAAACAAAAACATGGAACCAGTCAATGAAATCCACAACAGTTAGTCTAAGCCACGTAGGAAGGTTTAGACTTCCTGACTGGTTGGGGTCCTCGGGACTGTAAAAATCAATGGTTGGAAACAATTGGTGACATGCCTCAAAATCGTTCTCAATGGCTAGCGCAGATGCATCCACTCCTTGTGATTTATGATTTCCAATGAAACTGTTTTGTTCTTCGTTATTACTCTTCTTTTGTCTCACACCTCTGTATACTGTCTCTATTATGCATTTCTTGTACTTTCTCTTGATTTGTGTGGTACGTAGAGTGTGGCGACTTGAACTGGTGCACATATGTGCAAATTTCTATGTCGAGAACAGTTAGACATATTAAAACACTTCAAGTTGTAGAATTCTTAACACCTTTTTTGTCAGTGTGAAGTTATTTTTATTCGTTCTGTTAACTTTGTGTTGAAGAGGTACTGATTTAAACAACAAGTTGGATCTACAGTATACAAACTAATTTTGTTTTGTGTTGTGGTGCATGACTATCTACTTGCGTATATATGCCAAAGTTAATTTTGTCGATGCAGTACTTCAAAACCAAATCTTAGGTTTCAGAAATAGGTTGGTACGTAGTATATTGTACTGCAGTGGGTTCGATTGAAGGGTTTTTGAACATTGTGAGTATTGAATCGATAAAACTCTCAAGCATTACTGACAGATAGTTGATGCTTACTGACCGACTGGTTTCAACATTGAACTTTGCACAGAAGTGCACCAGTTCGAGTGGCCACTCACATTCCATACACCATACAAAGAAAGAGAACAGAGGAAAGGGAAGTTCAAAAGACAGATAAAAAACACGAGTGTGAGGGAAAAAGAGTAGGAACATAGGAAAACAGTGGAGTCTTTTATGGGATATGACAAATCACGAAGAGTGAATGTACCTGCGCTAACCGTTGAGAACTATCTTGAGCCACTTCATCACCAATTCTCTCTCTCTCTCTCCAGCATTCATTAGTTCTTACCTTCCAGGGGATCCCAAAGAGGTGACCAGTATTTACCTACGTGGCTTAAACTAACTGTAATAGATTTCGCTGACTGATGAAGTTATGCTTTCGTTTGACCCCAGCACCACTAGCTTTTTTCCAACCTGATCCCAGACACAATGTGATACCTTAATTAACTTACACTGCAAACTGTCTCCACCATACTTAAACACCTGGAGTCATTTCATCAGGTCCGCTGCTTTACCTCATTTAAGATTAGTGACAGCTTTTTTAACCACAGTTACGGACAGAGGGTTGGTGTTTTTTATATCTCATTCATAGAGGTGCTGGATTCTCCAGTAAGTTGATCGTGCCTTTAGTCCAGTGAAATTGCTCCTCAAAGTTGATACTGATGTTGAATGGTTAACAATATTTTGTTTGTTTCAACATACAACTTGTCACCCAAGTGCACCAGTTCCAGTTGCCACGTTCCAAATACCACACAAAGGTAGACAAGAAGATGAGTGAAGAGAATCAATAGAGTTTGACAGGTATAGGAGCGAAACAGAATGGGGAATGGTAAAAAGGAATATGAAAGATTACATAGACTGAATACATCTGCGCTGGCCATTGACAACGATTTTGAGCCATGTCACCTATTGTCTCCAGACATTGATTCCTAGAGTCCCGAGGGCCCCAACCCGGAAGTCTGAATATCCCTACCAACCTGACTCAGTTTAACTGTCAAGGATTTCATGGATTGATGGGATGTTTTTGTTTGGCCACCACTGGCTGTTTTCCAACCTGTACCTATATCAGCTAGTAATGCCCGTGAGGGGAGGCGATGGTTAGCCATGCGCAACACCTGACCTACCAATCTCAATCTATATAACGTTATAGCCTCGTCGATTGATTTTCCCTCTTTGCCCAACACTCTACGCCTAACTTCAAGATTACTTACCTTATTAAACCACCAAACGTGAGAAAGAGATCTCAGACATCTATGATCAAAACAGTCAACCTTTTCATGTCTTCAACTCGTATTGGCCATGTTTCAGAGCCATATTGAAGGACGGAGTGAACTGATGAGCAGTACACACATCCCTTGGTTGATAGCCAGCCGGATGTCACGCCTACGCCAGAGATGGTGTAAGTCAGCGAAAGCACCTCGAGCGTTTTGGATCCGTGCTGAGATTTCGTCGCCAATCATCAGTCCCCGTTGGTGGTGATACAACTTCCCAAATAGGTGAAATGGTGGTCAACATGTTCTATCACTTCACTCCTTATCACTAAGCTAGGAGTTGACGTAGTCCATCCAGTCCTGTAGCAGCATCTTACACTTTACAGGGGCGAATCACATGTCAAACATACGAAGATAGGTGTTCAAGGTGTTCAGAAGACTTCAAACTGTGTTCAAAAATAAAAATCTCAGGCAGTTCATAAACCTATTTACTTCTTTGAAATATTGATACACCTGAATTTAGTGAACTTATGTGTATTAGACATATATATATATATATATATATATATATATATATGGATATTTAACTGTCCTCGTTTTTGTCGATATATTTGAGAGATTTTCAAAGGTGACAAGGTTCCCTATGGGTAATGCTGCGTTCGATATATTTTTTCGCTTGGTTTTCTGTTAACTACTTATATATATAATTACTCATCCTTCTAAATGTGACTAAGTGAAGAAGTAGACCGTTTTCTGGATATGCTGTTTATCTTTTATGAATGCTTTGTATGATCGAATTTTAATTTTACAATCAAGATATTGTTTTTTCACATTTTGGTCATTTAATTATTTTTTTTTAAAGGTTAATAGTGAATATGCGAGTTCAAAGACAGAAGATGCTGTCAACAATAACCAAACAGAAATTATTGAACTTCAGAAAGAATTGACTGTAGTTCGAAAACAGTTGAGAGATCAGGCATGTGAATGTGTTTGTTAAAGTTTTTTTGTCTTCTTGTGAATAACGTTCAATTGTTGAATGATCCAAGTCCTTTAAGTTTTTCGTTTATGTTTCCGTCATTTTTCACGCGAAACCCTACTCAGACACTGGATAAGTTGGTGAACTCTCTAGACCGTAGGGTAGTATTACATTTTGTACAGAATAAAATGTTACCATCATTTATTTCGTTGGCTGCTTACAGCCCTAAAGACACCTATTAAGTTTATGACCCCTTAGTCCAGTTGATGAGGACACAAGGAGTTGGTTGAAATCTACGCTGATCGACGTTGCAAATCAGTACCTCGTTACATCAATCACATGTTCCGAAATCCTTTCTGACGAGCATCAATAAGCATTGAAATCTTTCAAAAATAATGACAAAATCGTCATACTGTGACCTGACAATGGTTCAAGAGTGGTGGTGGTGATTGACAGAGATGACTACATTGAAAAGATGTAAACTGTCTTAAATGCCCCAGTGAGGTTTAGTGTTGACGATTGCCAGAAAGATACGACAGATGCAGCTGAAAAACTTATCGAAAATGTATTGAGATATCTCCTAAAGAAGAAATTGATAGATAACAATGTTTTTAATGATTTCAAACCGCGAGGGTCCTCTTTGCCTTGCATCTGCTGCCTACCAAAATCACACAAAGAACATACCCTCCCCCTGAGAACTATACTTTCTATCATCGACTCGCCGTAGCTTAAAGTTGCTTACTGCCTTACAGAGAAGTTGGAAACCATTCATCAACGGTTATCTTTGTACATGATGAAAGATTTAACGAAAGCGTGAACCACTTGCACGTTTTAAATAAGTTTGTGACGTCATTTGATGCATTATCCGTGTTCTTAAGGATCCCAATCAATGATAAATGATCTCGACCATTTGTCAGAATTCTGATCTCTCACTCCCAGAGTTGGAATTCAAACGTCTACTGCTAATGTGTACCGTGGATGTATAATTCCAGTTTGACAACACTTCTCACCGCCAAATAGATGGTGTAGCTATGGGCAGTGCACTCAGCCCTGTTTCCGCAGATATCTCCATGTCCAACTTTGAAAGAACATTGAATCTTGACGAAACAACTTCTTATTGTTGATATGTCGATGACACATTTGTAGTGTGCAACAATAAGAGTCATGCTTCCTACCTGCTCAGATAATTCAACGACTCACATACAAATATTGAATTTGCTATGGAAAATGAAAATGATGGAAAGTTACATTTCCTTGACATTACCATAAAACTCCTAGAAGATGCTAGTCTCCCGAGGTCAATTTACTGAGAGTCTACATGGAAAAGACAATCTGTACATTTTAAGTAGTTTTTGTCCAACAAGCTTTAAACGAGCACTAGTCAAGGCCTTGTTCTTTGCAGGTAAGAGAATATGCTCTATAGAGAAATCAGGGGAAGAATTTAATTTCTGATTCTGGAAAAGATGTTGAAAAACAACGGTGACTCTCAGAGTTCATTAACAAATATAGAAGATGTAAAGGCTCTGTAATGCCAAACAAATCACAGTGGGAAGAAAGTCTATCTTTCTATTCAACCTGACTTCAAAAGTGATAATATTGCAAGAATAATTAATATAAGATTGGATACATCACTAGCTGGAAACTCGTGCAGCTAATTCGGTCCAGACATCTAATCAATACGCGGGTCATGAGGTTGACGTTGCAAAATTGTTGTAAATTATCAATAGGCGAAATAATTCAATTCTCCCTGAGTTTGCCGAAGCAATCTCCATCAAGCTCCTGAAACCTGATTTGAGTGTTCAGAAAGACAAGTAGTTTAGCGAAGAGTCTCTTTTCGGCGAATTCATTTTCATAGCTGTACAATCGCAAATATATATGATTATTTTGTGTATATATATATATATATATATATATATATATATATATACATTAAATTTGTCAAACGAAAATGCAGTTAGTAAGTTCAGATGAATTGGATGTAAATATAAGAAGATAGTAACAAAAGTGATGAGTTGTCATAAATTATTGTTAAATAAGAGTTACGTGATAGCATGAATAGTTTGATGAAAGAGTTGTGCTCAGGGTGTACATGGAAACAAAATAATATACAGAATTACACCAGGGTTTTAAGTTAGAAAAAATAAGCATACAAACAGAAGTAGGGTCCAATCAACGGAGTTGTTACCATGCGAGTAGAAGTGGTTGGATAATTTTATTTTGTATGCATAGTTCTGGTTCCTCCAACTGGATGGCTAGGGCTTATGCGATGCAAAGAAGACGGAATCGTACTGTCTTTGGAAGGTTGTTCTTCACTTTGTAGATTACTTCGAAGGAGGCGTTTGTTGGTTGACGAGATGTTCGATTGTTGCACTCCTTATACGGCCACTACTTCCTTTCTGCAGCCGCACTGGATAGTGTTCTTTGACCTTTTTTGACAGGATGCGCGTTGAACGACCGATGTACCTGGCTCTACAGCAACAGCAACTGATATATACACATGGAAGCAGTCATGTGCGAAATCTTGTCATTTTCGCTTCTGAAGATCAGCGGACGACTGGAGAACATTACTCTTAATGTTGCCGCAGGGAATGTTCTTTCTAAAGAGGTGGAAATTCTCCTTCTGAGGACGTCACTAAATAGGTCGCCTTTGAAGTCCAGGTTCATATAAAGTATCTTTTTAGGCACGGATGGTGTCTCTTGCTTTTGGATTTTTTGTTTGATGTTTTTGTCTACGAATCTTGATGGCTAGCTATTTTGTATGAAGATTTCTCTCAGGAAGTTTAGTTCTTCTTCCATGGTGTCAGAGCTGCAGATGCGTCTGACAATCGCTTTTGACAACTCATCACTTTTGTTACTATCCTCTTATATTTACATCCAATTCATCTGAACTTACTAATTGTATTTTCGTTTGACAAATTTAATGTATATATATATATATACACACACACAAAATAATCATATATATTTGCGATTGTACAGCTATGAAAATGAATTCGCCGAAAAGAGACTCTTCGCTGAACTACTTGTCTTTTATCTATTAATGTTCAAAAAGAAGCAGTTCTCAGTCTGCCCTTGCTCTGGTAACTGGATGTTTTCTTCCTCTTTTTCATTTAATTGCGTAACGCCAAAAATTCTATTGTGTACGATTACTATTGTTTGGAATAAAGTGATTATTATTATTAGCACTGTATATATCCATTAATTTTTTGTTTTAAAAAATGAAGTGTCTGTGTATTTCAGAAGTTTTCCATTACATAAACTCTAATAATGTCTTTAGGTTGAAAACAGATGATGAGAAACCAAGGAAATAAATGATGGTACCATTTTATTCTGCAGAAATTGTTGTTTTTCCTTCATTCCAATTCATAAAGGGGAAGAAATCTATGATATAACATTCTATACACACACATTCTACACACCCTAATTAAAGTGAACTCCCAAATCAACGGCGACAACAACAAGCGGCAATCACTATGGAAGAGAGAAATATTGAAGGAAGTCACCTCTTCCACCTACGTAGGCGGCATCATCTCACCTACAGAGATTGACACAGACGAGGATGTTAAAAGCAGTCAAGATTGTGGAAATCATTGCGGTAATCGAATGTTTTCAGCAGTACAAGCAACAAGATCCTAGTTTTCAACACTAATGTCAAGTCAGTCAGTGTACTTCTATATACGGTTTATATACTTGGTTGAAGCATCACCAAAAGCTTTTCCAGTAGGCTACTATCGACTTCCATGAACAGATGTCTGTCTCCGCCGGTTTGTTACTGAAGACTGAACAACCCACCCAGAAAGGATAATCCACAAGGCGACGAAACAATCAAAAACCAACTACCCAACATACGCTTAGCAGAGACTGTTTAGTGAGAGATTGGAAAAGAGCCAGCGGTGGCCAAACAAAAACATCCCATCAATCCATGAAATCCTTGACAGTTAAACTGAATCAGGTTGGTAGAGAGATGCAAACTTCCGGGTTGGGGCCCTCGGGACTCTAGGAATCAATGGCTCGAGACAATAGGTGACATGGCTCAAAATCGTTGTCAATGGCCAGCGCAGATGTATTCAGTCTATGTAATCTTTCATATTCCTTTTTACCATTCCCCATTCTGTTTCGCTCCTATACCTGTCAAACTCTATTGATTCTCTTCACTCATCTTCTTGTCTACCTTTGTGTGGTATTTGGAACGTGGCAACTGGAACTGGTGCACTTGGATGGCAAGTTGTATGTTGAATCCAGACAGACACTGACAGATATATACACGCCTTCGAGTGGAACGCAGGTCAAGTGTGCGTCCGAGAAAGTTACATAGGGGATGTTATGTGAGAAGGGAATGAGAGTTTACAGGTGGCAATCATAGTGCCAGATGATAAGGATTCCTGATATTAGTAGTGACATGGAAATTTCAGAACCTAAAGAAATAACTGTCACAACAATAATAAAAATTTACCAGATATTTAAAAAAAAGTAACGTTAGGGTTTCAGTACAAAAGGTGCCTGATTCCATTATGCATTTATGTTATGATTACTAGTTTCACAATTACTGTTATTTTTCGTTTGGCCTTTTCCGATCTTCCTAATGAATTTTAAAAGATAGTTATTTAACACCAACGCTTCTTCTATCTGTTTTAATTCATCATTTAGGTCTTTTTTGTTGTACTACTTAGTGCTACTGCTCAGTTTGTTAAACACTTAACTAAGCCTGCCTTAACAGGTAACGGATGAGACGAATTAAAGTCTAAGTATCTATTAGAATGAGTTGGTTTTCTGTACACACTAGTGTGTAGTTTACCTTCTATTATTCTTTTTATTTTACAATCTAGCATAGCTAATTCTCCTTGTCCATTTTCCGATTCAAATGTGAATTTTATTCCCTCCACTAGTGAGTTTATGTGTGTCAAGAAGCTAGAGATATGTTCTGTTTTTAACACTGTGAAAGTGTCATCCACATATCTCCGCTATGTATTGAGGGCACTATTTTCCCAGCTGTCCATAAATATGTCTGCTGCGATAGGGGATATTGGTGATCCCATTGCTACACCTTCTGTTTGTCTATATATTTTACCATGGAACTTAAAGATAGTAGATGTGAGGAATAACTGAATCCCTAAAATAATTTCTTCAATGGGCAGCTTTGTCCTATGGCTGAGTTCAGGATCTGCAGTTTGTTCATTTTTAACTGCTTCTAAGGCCATATTAACTGGTATATCAGTATAAAGACTAGTTATATCAAAACTAACTATTGTTTCATCATTTGCTAGTTGAATGTCATTTATTTTGTTTTTCATCTCACATGAATTAGTTAATCTAGAGATTGAACGATTTCTAATGGGGCTTAGTGTTTTGATAATTCATAAGTAGGGGTATTTCTAAAATCTACTATTGGTCGTATGGGGTAACCTGGCTTATGTATTTTAATAGTACTATATATTCTACTAGCATTATTAGTTTTAGGCATTAAGTTAAACCATTTAGACTCACCCAGTGACGGCTTCATTCTGCGTATTAGTTCTACTTTAGATTTCTTAACCTTATTATTGTATCTACAGGCTTCTTAATTTCTTCATATGGACTCGTTTGAATATGTTCACAGTAACCTTTTTGATATGGTCAGATTTATGCCATGATGGAATTATACTCTACCACAGTGCACAAGTTTTATTCTTATATCAAAAGGTGACTGAGTTGTATTTCATTGACAACATTGTATGAAGTAGCTGATTATTTTTTTAGTAGGAGTATTTAACTAATCTAGTCTGTCGAGGTTTACCTCATAATTACCTCAGCTTGGATCGTATACTACTATAATGGAATGAGAATTTACTATATCACTTATTTGGAATTAACATAAGTTTTTATCTCTTTACATAACTGTCATTGTTGTTTGATTAATAAGTAGTATTATGTTATGTACTCGTCGAGTAGTTAATAGTCATGACGCGGAAAGAGGGAAATCAGAAGACCACTAGGTTTACGATGATACTTGTATTTTCCAGACAAGGAAAATAAATGTCACACAAGAGTGTGAGTAGAAGGGTACTTAGATGTACGAAACGTGGGAACAAGAAGAACAAGAATAATAAAGCAGGAGTATATATGAAAATGGCTAATACACATGAACCAATAAATAGTCTTAACATATTTGGTTGTAATGTCATGTGACAACAAGGTCATACATGTTTATTTAGTTAGTGGTCAGACAAAAGCATATTGTCAGTTATAATGCAATATCGATCCATATACACATAACAAAATATAACAGACTGTCAAAAACAAAACACACATCATGTGGATACATATCATATTATCATCTTGTCTTCTCTTCATTTGTTTTTTTCCTCGAAAAGAAATTTCTTTCATCATACAACATCTCATATAACTTGTTCTTTTATATAGATACAGGCAATGTCAGAACTGAAAGCTGAATACGATATGTTAACTGTGAATACACATCTAGGATCAGTGATTTCAGATTATGTTACTTCTGTCACTAAAGGTGTCAGTATTGATTCACAAACTTCATCTATCATCGGATCTGTTGGTGATGATTTGCCTACAGTTAGTACACCTCCGCGTAATCTTGGCTCACCAGTTTTTCCAGAAACACTGGAGAGTAGTAGTGGTCAAGATGATGGTAAGTAGTAATGTATGTATGCACGCACATACGTGTGTAAAAGTACATATTTTCGTTTTATTTAGTGGAGTAGGGGATGCTCATTTTGTCTTATTTTAGAATCGTCATCTGAATGCAACTGTAATCTTTAGTGAGTGATGATAGTGTTCCTAGTGAGACTCGACATTTTAATACTCTTTATTTTGAACATCATCCGTCTCATTGATGACTGCAGATAACAAGTCGCATATAAAACTAGATTCTCTCATTCTGGATTTCACAGCTAATCACTATCCACTAACTTAATTCAAGTTAATTCTCAGATATCATCTCAGCGTCCGTTTTAGGAGTCACGACCGATACATTTCGGTCTAATTACAATGAACCGACGGCGAATACAAAGTTAAACAAACACATATTTTCTCTTGGTGTATTTATTCCTTTCTGGGTTGTATATACTTTACAGTGTGATGAAAAAAAGTATATCTTTACCTTTCGTGATTACCAGGGTTATATGTTTGCATGAGTGTAAGTAACAGCTGTGGTGAACAAATAGCAACTGCAAAATGTAAACAATTAAGCCATCTACTCATAAGTAGTATGGTGAGTAATTTGAAAATGATGCAAAATGTGTGCAATGTCGTCTTTCGTGCTGAAGTCCTTGGCATCTGCACAAGTATTTATAATTGGTTTATTATTGTTTTCTTAGCTTACGGTCTATAGGTTAAGCACGTACGTTATCTCGCCAGAATTTCTATCTTGTTAAGTAGATTTATCACTTGTATATATAGATACAAACGCCCCACTCGTCGTTTCGTATTCGAGTTACACTCTAGCGATGGCTTGGTATGTGTTGTTGCTCAACATTTTTCTCAGAGTGTATCCAGTCCATCTGCGTTTACCTCGAAATATTTGTTGAGCAGCCGGTTTTTGATTGGTTCGTTGCCAAATGCTTCTTGTTTCTAACTCTTTTTGACTGGCTATCTGATCTTTAGTATGGAGTTAGCGAAAGCAGCAGCTGTTGATGACAGTCTGAAGTAGTTAGCCTGTTAGAAATGCCTCTGGTTACATTAAAGGCAAGTTATTGACCCGTACAGAAAATCTAACGTGATATTATTGTTGTTGGAAGTCCGAATCTTGTCGTTTGTGCTGAGTTCAGAAGGTTTCTAGACTGATTTCAGATTGATGAATTTTTGCATTGTTTTTCGGATCTTCATTCTGACAACTTCATTTGTACCATTACCCATAGTTGAAATGACGCTGCCTGGATACGTATAGGATGTGACCGCTTCTAAATTTATCTCCTTTAGATTGGTGATTGGTGCCTACTGTCGTTGACGGCTGTGTATCTTCATCACCTCTATGCTCGATTGAAATCCCGATATTATTGTTTATCGCTTCTGCCAACTTGTTGAGTTTTTTTTCTTGTAATTCTTCCAGTTTACTTGACACAAAGACACAAATCATTCTCGGAATGTAGGTGTCCTCGAATCGGTTATACATATACCTGTCATATATACTATATGGAGATCTAATCACACGTGTGGCATGTTTTTTTGAGAGTAGTAGGTAG
Organism: Trichobilharzia regenti; assembly: GCA_944472135.2. Lineage (NCBI taxonomy): Eukaryota > Metazoa > Platyhelminthes > Trematoda > Strigeidida > Schistosomatidae > Trichobilharzia > Trichobilharzia regenti. The sequence goes on along the minus strand of OX235263.1, from coordinate 19,962,287 downwards.
GTGAATCAACAGAAGACAAGGCCCAAGCAACAGATCGTTTATTCAGGAAATCAACCAATATTTATAGCCTTTAATGTACATTACTATTCATTATTAGTAGCAGAGAAACAGTGTCTTCTGATTTGTCCTTTTTTCACTGGAAGTTATTCTATCATCTCTTTGTAGACGTTTCTTTGAAAGTCAGACCATATATATATATCTGCTAATCGTATCCGCCCACGCAATGACTTTATTCTTGTTTTTCTCATCACCAAGATTTGGGAAGTGAACAACATTGACGTGAATTGCTGTCTGCCAATTTCGGCTAGCAAAGACCGCTCTCACCATGTAGGTATCGAATGGTTGGTTACAGTTACTGATCGTATTTGTCTTCTTTCGATTTCTAACATTCAATTGGACGACATCATTAGGCTATAATGTGGTTATGTGCAGATTATTGAGTGAAGTAGGCAAGTCATTCTCTAATTTCGTAATTGTGTATCTTATAAGGTTAATGGTGAGACATGTGTTGCGTATCCCTGATCCATCGTATTTTTCGATCAATATAAAATGGAAGTGAACTACTGTTTTTGTAAGGAGTTAAAGGTTGTCAGAACAGACTATAGCACCAATTCATGAAGTCACTGCTTGTTGATCTGAGTTGTTTAGTAGTTAGTTAGGTGTAGATTTGCTGGCTGGAGTAGTATTCTTGTTTGTTACGCAGTTCTTGAAGTCATTTGATGCTGTAACACAAAATCGTTCACAACGCCGTGGATACACCGATTTCTTGTCATTGTTCAGATTTTGAACATCTTCATTTCACTTTGAAATCAATTATTCTCTTGTTTGTCCATTTCTTTGTCGTAATTTTTGTATATTTTCTTATTTTATCCACTGAGAAATTTAAATTGATAAATATCTCTGAAAGTTGTTTCCAAGTTGACTCATCACTCTGCTTGAACGTCTGTACAAATTTCACTTCGTTATGTATTACTCTGACGGTAACTCTCCCAACGTTATTTTCCGAACATTTTTCTCTGACGATATCCTAAATAATCCATTAATATTTGGACAACTGTCTTGTATATGCAATAAAGGATATTGAAGATGAATATATATGCCTAAACGGTGTGTGATCAGCCAGTGAAAATTACTGAAAGCTTTTTACTCAAATCTCAAGGTGAAAGAAGTTATGCTTGGAAATACAGATATTTATTCTACAACTTATTTTGGATTATAGGTCTGTGATCACTAGCTGGCATCAGTTAGAGGAACATTGGAAAACCAGGAAGTGTTATGGTTGGTCGTTTCACCCTAGTGTAGCCCTCTTCAACAGTACTCACTACTCTGCACAGGGTCTTCGAACCCAGGATCTAACACCTTGTCGAAAGCTTTTTAGGATGCAGTCTTCATTCATGGAAGTCTCAAATAGTGCATGCATAGTATCTTTTATCAGTTTATTTGCGAAATCTTATTTTTATGTTAAGTGAGCAACTACATCGGTTTATTGGCGTTTGACAATAATAATAATAACGACACCATTATCTTCTTCTTTCTTTCTTTTTCTTCAGGCAGTAAATTCTTGAATACATGCGATTTAACCAATTCAAATAATTCAGCATCGTCACACATTGAAAGTGTAACTCCAGCCATAATAACCAAGAAACATGATCAGGAAAATGGAAGAAGTAATAAAAAACAATCTTCAGCTTACCCGAAGGTAAATACTAGTTATAATCATTTATGCAATAACCTCTATAGCATTAATTTCCGTGAAGCTGTCATTCATTTGGTCTAGTCGCTCAACCTCCAATCAGTAGGTCACAAGTTTCTGCAACTCTGCTTCACCTACGGCGATTTGTGCAGCCACTCATTCAAGTAGGATCAGTAGTCTTTACATGATATACCGATATTCAAGAAGGAAAACAAGTCCTCGTGTGATAATCATTGAGGGGATCAGCCTAACGAACATAGTTTCTAGAATCCTAGACGGAGTAATCATGCATAGACTAAGCAGAACTCGGGAGGAACAAACGAGAGAAAATCAAGCAGGCTTTAGACCAGGTAGAGAGTGCATACATCATATCTTCACTCTCCGACAGATTCTACAACATAGACACACTTTTCGACGTCCAATAATTGCCATATTTCTTGACTTGAAGGCGGCCTTCGACTCCGTGGATCGAAAGGTACTATGGCAATAATATCAATAATACTATGGCAATGTTTGACTGTGAAGGGAGTGCCAAGAAAGTACATTGCACTAATCAAGGAACTCTATTCAAACTACTCACGTAGCCGTGTAAGGGCTTATGGGGTATTGTCATCTGAATTGATAACAACCAGTTGTGTCCAACAGGGATGTCCACATTCCCCATTTCTGTTTAACTTCATCATAGATATCCTGATGGAAGTGTCCTTAACTGAACGTAACGACTTAGGAATCGACTTGTTACCAGGGAATAGTCTTGTGGACTTAGAATATGCAGATGACATAGTCCTTCCTGTTAGGGGAGGATGGTGACAAAATGCAGAGTCTTCTGAACACCTTGAGCAACAATATTCGTATGTTTGGCATGTGATTCGCCCCTGTAAAATGTAAGATGGTGCTACAGGACTGGATGGACTAGGTCAACTCCTAGCTTAGTGATGGGGAGTGAAGTGATAGAACATGTTGACCACCATTTCACCTATTTGGGAAGTTGTATCAGCACCAACGGGGACTGATTGGCGACGAAATCTCAGCAGGGATCCAAAAAGCTCGAGGTACTTTCTCTGATTTACACCATCTCTGGCGTAGGTGTGATATCCGGCTGGCTACCAACCAAGGGACGTGTGTACTGCTCAGCTGTTCACTCAGTCCTTCTCTATGGCTCTGAAACATGGCCATTACGAGTTGAAGACATGAAAAGGTTGACTGTTTTTGATCATAAATGTCTGCGATCTCTTTCTCACGTTAGGTGGTTTAATAAGGTAAGTATTGTTGACGTAGAGTGGCGTAGTGTTGGGCGAAGAGGGAAAATCAATCGACGAGGCTATAAAGTTACATAGATTGAGATGGCTAGGTCAGGTGTTGCGCATGCCTAACCATCGCCTCCTCTGACGGGCATTACTAGCTGATATAGGTGCAGGTTGGAAGAGAGTAAGTGGTGGCCAAACAAAAACATGGCCTCATCAATCCATGAAATCCTTGTCAGTTAAACTGAGTCAGGTAGGGAGGGAGATGCAGACTTCCGGGTTGGGGCCGTGGGGACTCTAGGAATCAATGGCTCGAGACAATAGGTGACATGGCTCAAAATCGTTGTCAGTGGCCAGCGCAGATGTATTCAGTCTCTGTAATCTTTCATATTCCTTTTTACCATTCCCCATTCTGTTTCGCTCTTATACCTGTCAAACTCTATTGATTCTCTTCACTCATCTTCTTGTCTACCTTTGTGTGGTATTTGGAACGTGGCAACTGGAACTGGTGCACTTGGATGGCAAGTTGTATGTTGAATCCAGACAGAGACAGACAGACATGATAGGTGTTTCGCATCGCCAACTGCATGGAATATCAGTTAGTTGTTGAATATTTCATCTACAACATTTCTAGCAGTGAATTGTTGAGCCTAGAACTGTGCACAAGAATAAAGCGGTTCGAGTTGTCGTACTTCATAAAAGCATAGATAAAGGTAAAAAAACGTACTACAAATTAACCACAATAAAAGAAAATATGATAAAGAGTAATACAAATTTAATGTATCCGATAGTAATTTTGATGATAATAGTGATGGTAATAATAATAATAATCTTAAATTGACTTTAAATAATGGTACTGATAAAGAATAGTTTTCAATAAATGCGGAATAATAATGATAAGAGGTAGAACAAAATATGAATAATAATAACAGTTAATAAGTGAAACAGAGACAGCTGTCTTATTAACTTCAATTGTACTAGCCTCCTCAGTTGAAAGTTGTTATGTACTCGTCGCCAAATTATTGCTATGTTCTGGTCGAGAATTTAATAGTCCTGACGCAAGAAGGCGGAAATCAGAAGACCACTAGGTTTGCGATGATACTTCTATTTTCCAAACACTAGGAGAAGCAATAAGTGGTATCACACCACAGTAAGTAAGTAAGGAGTGAAGTAAGTCACACAAATTGTGAGAGCGAAATATATATGACCGTCCAGACAAGTGTGTGAACAAATCAATAGACAGTCTTAACATGAATGGCTAATTATAATGGAGTTCGATCCATATATACATAGCAAAATATAGCAGACATGTCAACAACCAAACATATAATATGGATATATGTCATCAAGCTACGAACTGTCAACAAACACCCATATTATATACAATATAAGGAGAATATACATTGTTAAGGGAGACAGGTTCATCAAAATGAAATGGTCACAGACTAAGCGAGCAACAGAAAGAGAGATCACCATACACACATATATATATATGTGGATACATATCAAAAGTTTTCCCCTGTTTGTTGTTGTTCATCTGCAGGCAATAGTGAATGACTTGGCAGCGTCAATATCATGTCCGTAGTCCACAAAATGCTTTGATATCGTAATCTTTGACATCAGTTGTTTTCAACCACTTTGGCGATTGCTACATCATACGAATAGACGATATTCTTTCCGTACGGTTTATAAATTTATTTCTACAAACACTCAAATTGATATACGCTGTTTTCCATATAGAACTTTGCACCGATGTGCGGCAGTTCAATTCGACACGCTCCCTCCGTGTAGCACGCGAAGCAAGAGAAGAAAGTACAAGAAAAGCATAATAGAAACAGTATGCAGAGATGTGAGACAAAGGAGTAATAAAGAAAAACAAAACAGTTTCATTGGAGATCATAAGTCATAAGGAGTGGATGCATCTGCGCCACTGAGAACGATTTTGAGCCATGTCACCAATTGTTTCTAACCATAGAATTTTACCGTCCCGAGGACCCTATCCTGGAAGTCTACACCTTCCTACGAGGCTTAGACCAACTGTTGTGGATTTCATTGACTGGTGCCAAGTTTTTGTTTGACTGCCACTAGCTTTTTTCCAGCCTGACCCTATATCCGCCCTTTGGTCGATAGCCAGCCGGATATCACGTCTACGTCAGAGACGGCGTAAACTGGCTTATGCGAAACTAGCCCTCTGTATCTGTGCTGAGATTTCGTCAGAGATCAACCCGTTGGCACTGACTGATGGTACTTCCCATATAAGTGAAGTGGTCAGTGTGGTGTACCACTTCACACTGTTTGAGTGATCATAGATTGGCGGGACTAGTCTTTCGTAGATTGTTGAAGCGCCCTCTTGGTGGTGTTGAGATACACGAGTTTTGCAGCATAATAAGATCTCCCTGGTAGCTTTACCGAGTCTTCATTTGACTACTTCTTGAACATCATCTTTACATGGCAAGTTGTTATGTACAACCTCTTTTGAAAGGGTGTGAATGTTTTTACTGGGGCGCATTTCTTTGGAGTATTTACCAATGAACGTCTTAGGATATCGATTCTCAGATAAAATATCCTTCAGAATCTTTATTTCATATTCAATTCTGCTGTCATAACAGATTTTTGCATGCTGAGTTAAGCAGTGTTTTGACGAAGTTCTTTTCTATACTGGGTCGAAACAAAACTATTGAAATGTTTATACTGTCCTGCATCGATGAAGGCTTTGTAAATGTAGATTTTTCCATTGTTCCATCAGTCCTTTTCACCAGAGAGACTTGTGTTAATTTAATAGTATCATTTTTATTGTGCCTTTTTGCGAAATTAAGATTATGATACCACGATATATGTCCAAACCAAGTTCACTTTCAACGGTCTGAAAAAATTTGGGCACTGGGTATATGATATTCATTATAATAAAGGTTTTTGTATTTCCCAATGAATGAAAAACAAAACGATATTGTTTTTACTGACGTTTCGCTATTTAATGCTGCTAATAGCTTTCTCAAAGTATTATTAAACCGGAATTTACAAAATCTCAGAATATATATAACAAAGAGGTAAGAGGTGAGAAAATAGACTTAGGTCAAGTTAAAAGGACATATTGAAGGTCAAAATAACAATGAAGATCACAAAACCAAATAACAAAGGTATAAGTACGTCTGTTATGATATCAAAACAAAGTTTACTAACTTGATCATCTTTCGTCAGTCTGAGTTCATTTTTTGTTGTCAAGTTGGTCAACTGGTAAAGATAACAAAATCAAGTGTAGATTGTTGAATTTTATCAGTGTGTAAAATTATAAAAGTAGTGTGTGTTTGCGTAGTGAACTTGCTTATCACATTTGTATTGATTTCGCTATTTCATGGGGGAGGGGGGTGTTGTAACCAGGTCAGATTCTGTTTTAGTCCATCATTCCTATTCAGGCAATTTGGATTCCACTTGATATGAAGTGCTTCTGATATTAGACGTTCTCTGTGATTTCTGAAGTTTTTCTGCGTCTATAAAATAAAATGCTTGGAATGTGATGCGATCTACATCGGACAAACATCTCGAGAATTCAAAATCAGAAAAAGTCAACACCGTAGAGCATCTCTTCGACCACCGAGAAATCTAGTTGAACTAGAAAAACTTGAAAATTCATCAGCCATAGGTATACATGCTATAGAATCGGGCCACAAAATTGATTTTGACAACATTGAAATAATCCAGAAATCACAAAGAACGTCTAATATCAGAAGCACTTCATATATCAAGTGGAATCCAAATTTATAAAAATAACAATAATAATTCTGCACACTGATAAAATTCAACAATCTACACTTGATTTTGTTATCTTTACCAGTTGACCAACTTGACAACAAAAAATGAACTCAGACTGACGAAAGATGATCAAGTTAGTAAACTTTGTTTTGATATCATAACAGACGTACTTATACCTTTGTTATTTGGTTTTGTGATCTTCATTGTTATTTTGACCTTCAATATGTCCTTTTAACTTGACCTAAGTCTATTTTCTCACCTCTTACCTCTTTGTTATATATATTCTGAGATTTTGTAAATTCCGGTTTAATAATACTTTGAGAAAGCTATTAGCAGCATTAAATAGCGAAACGTCAGTAAAAACAATATCGTTTTGTTTTTCATTCATTGGGAAATACAAAAACCTTTACTATAGGATACTATGAGTTGAATTTTATTAACACGTCTTCAACTTTTGTTTTATTTTCACGGACAATAAATATATATAATCAACAGATTTAAAGCAACATCCGTATGCTGCACATTCTGTTTGCTTTGTAGCTATTAGTTGACTTCGTACTCTGTGGGAGTAGTAGTGGAAGTCAAAAAATTTTTGCAGGGTGGAAGTTTTTCCGGGAAATATATATATAGTTTGCTTACACTAAGTCAGAATTTCGGGTAACAGATGTCCACTAATATTTTAAACTCCTACTTCTGTCTCCACTTGTTAAGTGCATGAGGCTTTGTAAGTAAAGACATCTATTTCTCTTAACATACATGCTTTGTTGGCTGTCAAAATCCACATTAAAATACACAGTGGTGGTGTCAAAATAATCGATAATCAGGTTGTGTGGCATTGTCATCCATTAATAAGGCTAGACCAAGCTATTGCTTTCCTCAACGGGCAATATTAGTCGATATAGAATTCGATTACAAAAGAGTTAAGTGTGGATAAACCGAAACCTGGAATCAATTCGTAAGCGCCTTGTGAGTGTATTATTCTGGTTGACTGCGACGTAGAGCACCTTGTGAGACTCTAAGAACCAAAGACTAGAGACTGTTGGTGACACTCGGCTCAGTGGGGCAAATTCATGCATTCTTTAGGATTTCGATTATCCAAGCAACCGTCTGAATCATAAGTTATCTCACATTTGTTGATTTTTTGCTGATTTGTGTTCGAAATGATGTTTAATCGGCTGTATTAAAAACACCAGTTTTGTTATAGCTCTATATATTTTTTTGTTTTATCTTCTAATTAGAATCTTTGTATTTTGTGTATCTTCCTGATGATTTACAGCAGAGTTTTTTTCGTATTTTTAGTTAATGATTTCTGAATTGCTCAATCCTATCACTGTCATTCCTGAAGAGCAAGAAACACATGAAGAAGGCGAAGAAGACAAGGAAGATAAGGAGAAATCGCAAGTGGGTGTATTCACTCCTGAACACACTAGTTCAATGAATGTATCAAATGAACCTCAGTCCTTATCTCGATTACGTAATCTCTATGATATTGTACATGATTTAAAAATCAGATTAGACAGTGTTCGTTTCACGCAGGTAAATCTTAAGTTACATCAATATTATTATTATTGTTATTATTAGTCCATTGGATTCCTAGTGGAACATAGGGTTTCAACATGACTTCTATTTTTTCTGTTCTCTGTAGTCCTCCTTAGCTGGCGGCACGACTTCCCCACAAGCTTTCATCTTCTCCTCACGCGATCTTTCCTATGTCACCCTCAAGCTCCCCCCCCAACTTGTCGTTTCCCACTCGAATTCCACTCGAGCAATGCCGTGGTGTGCGACATCACTTAGTTGTCTTCTCAGCGTGTGTCCGGCCCATCACCACCATTTCCTTCTGCACATTTCTTCGACAACAAGTTTTTGATTGGTTAATTTCCAAAAGTTTCTTGCTACTAATTCTTTCTGTCCTACCATCTGATCTTCAATATGGAGCCAACGGAAGTCTCTGATGATGAAGGTTTGTAGAGTGGCCTTTCGGAAATGCTTTTCGTGACGCGATGGCCAAGTGTCTGACCTATATAGAAGAAGTCACTGACAGACTTAACATTTGTGTTGGAAATCCGAATTTCGTTGTTTATTCGATTGATGAAGATTTATCTGTCTTGCCTTTCTGATTCTAGTTTCGGCATCTCCATTCGTGTTGTTGTCGTCTGCAGTTGAATCGATGCTGCCTAGATAAACGAGAGAGGTGACCTCTTTCAAATTTTCCATGTTGATAATATCTGGTCATCAGGCATCTTTATCCCCCTGTTTTTTCTGTTCTTCTGCAGTCCTATCTTTAGTGCTCTTTGTTTCCCCTATAAGTCTTGGAGTTTGCGTGACATTCGACATAAATTGTCCGCAAAGTCCTGGTCTTCTTAATTCTACTTCTTACACTTCTATGAGTTCTCAGCTACTGTTAAAAGTTTACAAAATGATGGTATATCAAAGCATCACTATAAACAATTAGAAAGTTGATGGGAATAAATGCTCAGGTGTGATAAAATCTGTGAGATACTAGACTTCTTATGGTCGATTTATGAAGCATTTTTTTTCAGGCACTCTGATACAGGATCAGTTTTCAAAATACATACATTTTCATGTTGTAATTCATTGTATGAGTATGGTTCATTCTTTACATTATTGTAAAATTTGTTATTGTTGAACATAAGTGAATTTTTTTTTCGATGTATTCTTACTTTGTTTCATTGAATTTCAGCACTCATTTGTTGAGATGATCAATCGTAGTTTATCCACCGCAGGCATTGATGCGTCTATACGTTTATCTCCTGTTCAAGATAAAGTTGATAACCATGTAAATTTTAATTCTTCAGAAGTAAATAATGAAGAATATCATGGCAAGGTATCTTCACACCCTAACGGAGTTCATCAAAGTATAGAGCTAGCAGTAGACAGGTGTTCTTTGGTTTCTGCTGACTCACAGGTTAAAGAATTTCATGATGAATCTGGCTTAAATCAGACGGTCGCTGAATTATGGGGAGGGTGTCCGAAGTCGCCTGTTCGTCGTCACCATGAAGGAGAAATTATTACCCGCCTCAATAAGAAATTCAGTAAACCACTAGTTCAAAAAGCTGTTCATAAAATCAAAGGATTATCATTGAAGCCAAAAATGAGTTGTGTACCACACATTAAAAATAGAGATAAAAATCTTATTGGTTCCACAACTTTTTGTGCCGGGGATATGGATAGTTCCTTACAAGAGTCAATGCTTTCCAAAGGTTTAAGTTGCAATCTTGATGTTGGTGAGAATAATGGTGATACATTGATGACTAGACGTGTTGGAGATTTGGTGGCTGTTGGAGAAATAACCATTGTAGAGTTGGAGCATCGAGATATATTTGAACGTCTGGCTTGTGCTGTGAGTTCTGTTTATGATATAAATTATCAGCATTTTTTGAATCAATATACTCATGCATTTCCTAGTTTGATAAAACCTTTGAAGATCAAGATGTACCACAAATCACATACAAATTCTATCTGGACAGTTACTCCTTCACACAGTGATGGAACAGTATTATTTACTGGATGACAAGGTTTCGAACAAAATTTATTGTTCATAATCATTTCATCAATTGTAATCACACGACTTTGAAATTTTAGTTTTATAGTTTTCTTTGTCGTAATGGTAGTGGATATTTCCATATATCTGGGACAGGTGTTCAACCATTCCTATCACACGTATAGTCTTCAGTCGATTCGATAAACATAGCTTTCGTTATCAATCGGTCCCGCCATTCACCCTGTGACAGATTTTGAGACCGTCATCCTATCCCATCCTATTGTATGGCTGTGTGTAACTGCATGTAATGAGTGGAATAGCTGAACTATTCTCTAGATTTCTTATCTTTATTGGGTCAACCAATCTAGATTTTGCTGTTTTTATGTTCGGCTAGTCTGACTTTCCCTGTTCTACTAGTTTGACCTATGTATTTGACCTGACAATCACCGCAGACAGGGTATTAGATAAACTAAATTGTTTTGTTTTAAAGATAGCGATTGAAACGTTCACCCCCACCCCAAAAGTCTGTTGGAGGTATGTAGATGACACATTCACTGTACTTAGAACACAAGATATAGATAGATTTTTCGAACACATCAACTCCAAGGTAGAAGCAATTCAATTCATTTATGAACTGGAAAGTCAGGAAGGGGAGCTTCCAATGTTAGATTGCAACGTAAAAAGGAAAGATGGGAAGCTATACACTAGTGTTTAGAGAAAACCCACACACTCAAACAGATATTTGGATTTCCGATCATCCCATCCTATGTCAGTAAAAATAGGATTAGTGAAATGTTTGTTGGCTACCATACCACGTTGAAAGCACCGGTTCTTGTCCGATCACCGAAGTTAAGCAACCTTGGGCTCGGTTAGTACTTTCAATGGTGACCGGCTGGGAATACCGGGTGTTTCCGGCTTACTTTGCGTCGGTGGTATAGCGGTTAGGATGCTCGCCGACCGTGCACATTGTCCGGGGTTCGATCCCCGGCTGACGCACTCCTTTACCTCGCTAAGCCAGAAATAATACTGGTAAAGAGGAAAGGTTGGGCATGAGGCTAGCAACCTCATCCTGTAAAATTAAACACTGCTACAAGAAACTTCAAACCCTAGCTTGAGGCACTATGGTCCACTGGAGAACATGAAGGAAAAAAAGTGAAATGTTTAAATGACAGAGCAGAAAAACTAAGTAGTACCGAGGAAAATCTAAGCCAGGAAGTGATACACATGAAAGAAGCCTTGAAACTTAATAATTACCCGGATAAATTAGTCAAGAAATATGTAAGTAAATGTAAAAATAAAATAAATAATGATAATAGTGATAGTAATGATAATAATAATAATGCCAACAATAATAATGATAATAATAATAATGGTAATAATAATAACAGTGATAATAATAATATTAATGACGACACCAACAATAAGGAATCTAAATCACCAACAGTAATTCCATACAAGGAAGGAAACTCGGAAGCCTTATGCAGAATTCTTAACAAGACAGGAATAAAAGTGGTGGGCATTCAAAACTCCCACAAACTCAATTGGAAACAAGCTTTGTCGGTCAAAGGATTAACTGTGTGGAGCCTTTAAAACAAAACAATTTAGTTTATCTAATACCCTGTCTGCGGTGATTGTCAGGTCAAATACATAGGTCAAACTAGTAGAACAGGGACAGTCAGACTAGCCGAACATAAAAACAGCAAAATCTAGATTGGTTGACCCAATAAAGATAAGAAATCTAGAGAATAGTTCAGCTATTCCACTCATTACATGCAGTTACACACAGCCATACAATAGGATGGGATAGGATGACGGTCTCAAAATCTGTCACAGGGTGAATGGCGGGACCGATTGATAACGAAAGCTATGTTTATCGAATCGACTGAAGACTATACGTGTGATAGGAATGGTTGAACACCTGTCCCAGATATATGGAAATATCCACTACCATTACGACAAAGAAAACTATAAAACTAAAATTTCAAAGTCGTGTGATTACAATTGATGAAATGATTATGAACAATAAATTTTGTTCGAAACCTTGTCATCCAGTAAATAATACTGTTCCATCACTGTGTGACACATCTAATAAACAAACTAATATGGAATTACTACCACAGTGCCCAAGTTATACACATATATTGTGTATCTTTCACCCGTGTTGATTATGTTATCGCGTAATTTGACACTGAAAATCTCACGATAGTGGGTGTCATATTCTATTCTGTCTGTTTCATCTGTTTATAGATGGCTAAGTTGCGGGATGCTATTGATGAGTGTTCAGATGTCAGTTCCGCCTTTTGGGATGTTGATATCAAAAATAATCTGTCAGCTTTATTGACGACCAGTTGTGCTGATGCTTCACAGATCTATTCAGCTCAGGATCAGAATCAGTCATTTGATATCAAGGCTAGTAGAGGACCAAAAGATACCAGTAATATTGTAAACTCTTTACAAACACACAATTCATCTCAAATTACTAATGCCAGTGACAATTTCGATGATGCTATTGTGACGCCTGATTATGATTCTATCGATTTCTTTGCGCATAATGGAAATGAAATTAAATCGAATCAATTGTATGGATCTGTTGGGCATGATTCACAGTAAGTTTTTTTCGTTTTGCTTCTTTTCAGGTATTCACTTATAAAATAGTGTTGATTCAGTCATCATTCAAGTTTTCGTTATTCACGCAGAATAACAATACCTGAAGTTCAAGTCAGCACATATAGACACCGATGAGTATCAAGGCCACTCACTACTGGTTCTCCTCACGGTTCCGTCCAGCTAGACATGATACGGATGACTCAGCCTGACTGGGAGGGGGGGGGTTGTTCTCTTAGGCAGACGGTTATCGCCTACATCATCAATTCCATGAGACCCAGGCAAAGGATATGCTGACACCAGTAGAAAGAATTTTGTTGACTGATCATTTTGGTCAGGTGCGGTTTAATTGAGTATGCTTTCTTGTTTACACATCCCAGGAATACAACACATCCAAATTCTTAGATGGAGGATATTTGGCTAGTGGGGCATTTCCTGTGAAGTCAGCATAAAGTCCAAATGTTGAGAGCTGCAGTGTGAAGTTAGGAGTGCACTTCTAAGTAAATAGATTTCATTTTACTTTAATTCAGTTTGTCAGTGTGTGCCATAAAGTTAGCGGCAAACGGAGGGTTAATTGTGTGAGGAGAGTAAGAAGAAGGTAATTGATGAAGAACAAAACTTTATATGCAGATGGAATTCTTTGAGTGGTCATTACTTCCCGGCTGCCTATACACCATAGGAGTTGATAACTTCTTAGCGTATCTAAAAGCGAAAAAGCATAGGTGTTGTGTTGTGACCACAAAACTCAAGGGACAGTTGCTCAAGGCTTTTCACATACAGCTAATTTGGAGGTGTAGTTCTGAACACACCCCGTGTGCGGGAAGTCAGAGTGTGAAGTATTCAAAATCTCGACTTTTTCTAATGCTTCCTCTGCCGAGTAGGAATTCTATATAATTGTTGTGCTGGCCAACAGCACGACTTCACCGTCAAACCTTTGACGTGTTCTTAAAATCCCGAACTTTTGTGATGACAAATATCAGTGTAACCTCTCTCTCTCTCTACAACTGATGTTCCTGGCATGCTATGACCTGGTGGGACGTTTGTTCCGACGAATACAGCTCTTGACCACTATGTCAAGATAGCAGTCACAGGTAGCGTGAAATAATAACGTAATAAGTTAAATCAGGAAGGGCGGTCTTATGTTATCATCTTGGAGTTCTCTTTCCCGTCATACCTCTATCGCCACTACACTTAACACTTTTATAAATAAAATGAAAATTATGTCAAATAATGATAATTTTAAGGTTATCGTTGTTTATGTTGTTTTCTCACATATTCAGAGTTTTCGAATTAATTCACATTTGTCTATTTAATTCTTTGAAGTAATTTTCGGTATTTTGGTTTTTCATAATTTGTACTTCTTCTCCTTGACAAATAAAACTTAGAAAAGGTTCTAATCAATCGGATCAATATTGCAAACAGTTAGAGAGAAAATTATGCGATATGATGAGAGAACATGAACAGTTGGCAGTCAAACTAAAAGAAGCCACGGAGAAGTTGGCACGCGTACAAGAGGAAAACCACAATTTAGAAGTAAGATTTTCACACTTGTTTATGGATTTATTCACGTTATAATGCTGTCATCCATTTAACCTTTTAACAATGAATGTTCTAATGATTTGTATAGTAGGATAAATTACTTGTTGAAATGGACGATTTGATTGCGAAGCTGTCGTCATCTTTCCAGATACCATCTTCGGTGTAAGCTTTCATATGAAACGAACTTATTTGAATTTTCCAGGAATGACATCAATGCATCTCTTGTCAACTTTTTTTCATGATTGTAGAAATCACTTAAGTGGACTTCATGTTTGATGCTTGCACTGAAGATGTGTAGAGAAGGAGGACGATTGCTTCGCAAGACAAGCAAGCTCATAGACCACTCAACAACTAGGACTGGCAGTTCAATGTGCAGCCCATGAAATCCGACTTCTTCTAATTTGTGATTGTGTTACGCTTCTGGCACACTAGCCAGTATTGTAGGTGGGTATTTTTCCTTACTGGTCGCAACGTCTCACTAGAACTCCAAGCAAATTCACCTTGTATCCGGTCACTAACAAGGATCAAGAATTAGCTTCTGTTCACTCTTACTTTTTTAACACCTACTCTATTGCACCCTTAATGTGTAGGTGAAAATGCAGTACAACAGTGGATAGAGAGAGAGAGCTACCAACTAGATTTCAGATTTATGAATACACATCTAGCGAATAAATGTAAATAATGGAAATAATATAAATGATAAGGGACCTAAAGGCGTCGATAATTTATTTTATTTTTTATTATTTACTGCTCCCTTGGGTTCCTAGTGGAACATAGAGCTTCAACTGCACGCCTCCACTTGCCACTTCTGTCTTCTGCTGTACTTTTCCCATACATCCATGTTAGTCCATACTGTTTCAACTCCTCTTCACTTGATTTCCTCCATGTCATCCTTGCACCGACGTTCCACTCACCGCTTCCCTTTCGGCCTGGTTCCACTCGAGCAATGGCCTGAAGCGCGATGTCACCAACCGGCCTCCTCAACGAGTGTCCAATCCATCTCCACTTCCTCCTGCATATTCGTCAGTTGGCGATTGGTTCTTGCATTGTTTGTTCCCAGCCTTAATTTTTGTTGGTGATTCTTTCCGGCGGCCCGGTCATCTGATCTTCAGTATAGAGCCAGCGAAGACAGTGGTTGATAAAGGTGTGCAACAGGCTGTTGGAAATATTCTTTGTCACCGGCCTGCCAAGTTTCTAATCCGTTCCGTATAGAAGAACTGACTGACTTGACGTTTGTATTGAAAATCAGAATTTTGTTGTTGATGCTGAGTGATCAAGATTTCCAGATTGATTTCAGGTTGATGAATGTGTTTCTCGCCTTCCCGATTCTCGATTTGACATCCTCGTCCGTCCCTCCGTTACTGTAGTTGAGACAATGCTCCATAGACAAGTGAATGAATGAAGTGACCTCTTTCAAATCCCTCCCGTTGATGGTGATTGGCGCTGGACGTTGCTGCTGCTGTTGTTGTTGGTTGGCTATTTTCATAACCTCCGTCTTGTCTATGTTCACATGGAGTCCTGTCTTCGCCGGCTGCTTCTTCTACCAGTTTGTCAGTTTTCGCTTGTAAGTCTTCGATTGTGTACAATGACATCAAACATAAATCATCCACGCGCGGAATCCAGGTCTTCTAGGTTCTTCACGTCGGTCCAGGATATTCCTGTCTTCTCGTTTCCCACTCACTGTCTGACGCATAATCCAGTCAGTCCACCACAATTACGAATATCATTGGTGATAATAGGCAGGCAGCCTTGTCTGACTGACTCCTGTGTTTACTCCAAACGCCTCGCTGAGTTTTCCGTTGTGGATCGCTTGACATGTGCCACCGTTGTCGTACAGCTGTTGAATAAGGTTGATGAACATGTGGGCGCTCTACGCCGTAGTACTCGAGTAGTTTCCAAATTACTTCGCGGTCAACGCTGTCTGCCGAAGGCCTTCTCAAAGTCTATAAAGTTGAGGTAGAGGTTTGACTGCCATTTCATGCTTTGTTCTGTGATGATGATGATGCGTAGAGTTGCGATTTGGTCAGTACATGGTTTGCCTTTCCTGAATCCAGCTTGTTCTGGTCGGGGCTCTGTCTCCAGTGTGTCCTTTAATCTCTCCAGGATGATGCGACTCAGGATTTTACTTGGAGTCGACAGGAGCATAATTCCTCGCCAGTTCTTGCAGAATGAGGCGTAAGTCGCCCTTCTTTGGTAGTTTCACGAGGTAACCTTTCCTCCAATCAGTAGGCACCTTTCCCTCCTTCCAGACCTTTTGCAGTAATAGAGTCACTATGTCTGCTGTAATCTCTAGGTCCGCTTTCAGTGCTTCAGGGGGTATTCCATCTGGTCCAGCTGCTTTTCCATCTTTCAGAAGCTTGATTGCACTCAAGACTTCAGCTTTCGTTGGAGGATTGGTGTCAACTTGCAGTTGTGTGCGCGCTGTTGTTAGTATTTCTGGACGGGTTGCAGGTGATGGTTGTTTCAATAGTCCTTTGAAGTGATTCACCCATTGTTTAGTCTGTCTTTCTTCCTTGGTGATTGGGTTCCCTTGGCCTTCTTTTATAGGGTTCATATGTGTTGATCTCTTCTTGGATAGAGATTTGGTTATCTGATATAGTGTCCTCAGGTCCCTTTTGCCTGCTGCCTTTTCAGCTTCAGTAGCTAGATTGTCGTAGAATCGTCTTTTGTCCTTCCTAGCACTCTTCTTCACTTCTTTGTCCAGTGCTTTGTAAGTTGAGCTCATCGTCTCCTTCTCCTGTCCGTCCTTGCATTGAATCATTTTCTCTTTCACCATTCTCCTCTCTTCTATTAATTTCCAAGTGTCCGTTGAGAGCCATTCCTTGTCTTGTCTCTTCTTTCTTCCTAGAACCGTTGAACACGTTTCGTTGAGAATCGCCTTCAGAGACTTCCAATGTTCTTCCACGCATGATTCTTCAGTGATGTCGCGTAGTGTTTCCTGCTTTGCTCTGACAGTTGCAGTGAAGTGTCTTTTGTGGTTGTGTCCTTCAGTTTCTGAGTGTTGAACTTGCATTGTGGCCTATCCCAGCTATCCTCGAGGCTTTTAGTTTCACTTTGAAAGTCCCTTCTACTAGATAGTGGTCTGAACCTACATCTGCTCCTCTCCTCGACCTTTTGTCCAGTAGGCTCCGTCTCCACTTTCTTGAAATTGAGATGAAGTCTCTTTGATTCTAGTGTTTCCATCTGGTGAAATCCATGTCGTCTTGTGTATATCCTTGTGTTTGAGCACACTACCACCAATCACCAAATCATTGAAGGCGCAGAAGTCTGAGAAGAGTTCACCATTGTCGTTCATTTCGCCGAGGGCCTCACGACCCATGGTGATTTCTCTTCCTGGCGTCGATAATACTACAATATAAAGAAGGAACATCAAAAGCTCTAAATGAAGTGCTTAGTAAGGCTGGAATTAGGGTGACATTTAAACCATCCAACTAACAAAGTCACTTAGAGACAAAATCTGTTGATTTATAGATCCGATAAGATCCGGTAGCCCTGTAATTACCATCAGTGTGCGTCGGTGGCACAGTGGATAGGACTCTCGCCAACCATGCACATGGTCCGAGGTTCGATCTCCTGCCGACGCACACCCAATATCTACGGTCGGCCTGCAAAATTTGGGCTACCGATATCCATGCTGAAAATTCCATACTTGTACCAAAAATACGGTGTGGGATCAAGCTGTGATCAAAAATAAAAATAAATAAATAATTACATAGGTTAAACTGATACACCGTGGTCAACTAGATTATTGCAGCACAGGAATTCAACTAGAGCTAGAATGATTAACGCTGCTCAATTAAATAATCTCGAAAAATGCTCAGTAATTTCATTGCGTTTAGTCAAAGTATTAATAAGTAGATATATTTAGTTAAGTTTACGGGTAGAGTGTTGGGCAAAGAGGGAAAATCAATCGACGAGGCTATAAAGTTACATAGATTGAGATGGCTAGGTCATGTGGTGCGCATGCCTAACCATCGCCTCCTCCGACGGGAATTACTAGCTGATATAGATGCAGGTTGGAAAAGAGTAAGTGGTGGCCAAACAAAAACATCCCATCAATCCATGAAATCCTTGACAGTTAAACTGAGTCAGGTTGGTAGAGAGATGCAGACTCCGGGTTGGGGCCCTCGGGACTCTAGGAATCAATGGCTGGAGGCAATAGGTGACATGGCTCAAAATCGTTTTCAATGGCCAGCGCAGATGTATTCAGTCTCTGTGATCTTTCATATTTCTTTCTACCATTACCCATTTTGTTTTACTCTTACATTTGTCAAACTCCATTGGTTCTCTTCACTCATCTTCTTGTCTACCTTTGTGTGGTATTTGGAACGTGGCAACTGGAACTGGTGCACTTGGATGGCAAGTTGTATGTTGAATCCAGACAGACAGAGTTAGTTAAGTTAGGATAAATGTCTTTACCAGATATACGGCGATTTACAGTGAAACACTTTCCAATTACAATGAAGAGTATTAGTTTAAAAGTTCTGTTTATTTATTTACAGAGAAAATGTGTATAATAACTGTGAAACCTATCTTCTCAAACCAGCACTAGAGACTGCCACCATTCAGTCAGTGAGAATTCGTGACCAGTGTGACTACCTCTGGTCGGGTGTGAAGGCAAATACCCGCCACAGATGACATTCGGTAGTGGTCGCGCTATGGTTTGAATTGAAGTTCATGCACTAGTCATGAATGCCTGCGTTGTAACCTGAAGTTAGTTCTGGGTTGAAACCCTGCCGATGGGTGCATACCTACGATCAGTTTCGGAGAAGTGGGACGAAATAGCCTTGCAGTACTCCCTGCTGGTTTTTCAATGCCTCTCTAATAGATGTCAGTTTATATTAAAATCCTGACACCACAGTTCTGACCCCAACGTGTTATCGACTCATTGTCCAAATAGTACTTTAAAACGAGATCAGAATGAAATTTAAACATCAGTTCATGCCTAGGGTTCATACTGGCGTGGTAACAACGGCAAGTAGTTCTGTAATCCGATGAATGGTACTCTTTCGAAGTCATTGGTGCATCAATATTCCTCAGTTATGTAGGTTGGTCGGAAACAAACTAACTCGTTTCAACGTAAAACTTTGCGCAGGTGTTCACCAGTTCGAGTTGCCACTCCTACTCCATGCACCACACAAAGCAAGAGGAGTGAGTAAAGAGATATTCAAAAGAGAGATAATAAACAGGAGTATGAGTGACGGAAAACGAATAGTAATATGGAAGAACAATAGAGTTTTATGGGATATGATAAATCACAAAGATTGGATGAATCCGCGTTATCCATTGACCACGATTTTGAGGCATAACACCAATTGCCTCCAGCTGTCATTCATCGGGTTTTACCATCCCGAGGACTCCAAACAGTCAGGAAGTCTACATCTCCCCCCCCCCCCGTACGTGACTGGTTTAGACTAAGTGCCAAGGATTTTGTTGACTGATCAAGCCATGTTTCCGATTGACCACAACCACTTGCTCTTTTGAAGCCTTATCCGGCCTATGTGAGTTAACATTCTCCGTTAAGGTAGACGATCAATGGCTAGGCATGTGCAACACGTCTGTTAACCATCTTAATCGGTGTAAGGCCAGAAAGCGCATGTGGATATTAATTATTTATTTATTTAAACGCAGAGAAAACTTGGTACAATATAGCACCAAGAAGGATAATAAATATAATTAATTAATTATAATAAAACAACATAGATCATATATATATATATAAGTAGAGAACGGATAAAGAACTTCATCTGGAAGGAAAACAGTCATGCTTAACAAGTTCAAACAGTATTCGTTAACTGTCATCGGGAAGGGAAGAAAGAAGGAAATTGCAACACAATTGCCATTGATCAAGATTCTTGGCCATATCCGATAACGTTTCGAGCTATCTCTCGGACCCCAACCAGGGAGTCGTGACACACCAACCGATGCTAATCTAGCACAAAAATCCTTCATCCCACGACGCCACCCCATGGACTGACCACCTTTCCGCCTTTTCAATCCCGTCCGAGGGCTAGCTAGCGAACAGAGACCTGTACGGAAGCCTTTGGGATGACATTCGCAGCAAATGTGTAAGCCACCGGAGCCTGTGTTTCCAGATGATGACACTGAATGAATTATGATCTCCACTGTGGTCAAACACACGCCGCCCGAACCACAGAATTACTCACACGATGATTCCATCGAACGCAAGCAATCCTGCGGAGACAGCGATGATTGAGCACGCAGGGTCGCCGCACATTTCAGCTCGGAGAGGCCACGTTTCACAGGTGTAGAGCAGAGCAGCCGGCACCGAAGCATTGTACACCCAGCGTTTGACAGCCAGGCTAACATCGTGACGACGCCATGAGTGGCTCAAGTTGATGTTTGCCACCCTAGCCTTCCTTATACGGTTGGGAATCCCATCCGTCACCCTTTCGCCAGATCCAAAGATAAAGCATTAATATCCAAGCATGTGGATATTAATGCTTTCTTTATCTTTGTGTGTTTTATCAAATAAAGTTATCTTATATGGCATCATATTCTACCACAAGGTGCCCACATTCTACACCTACATCAGGATGTGTGTGTACGTGTGTCTGTGTACCACTTCTGAATATATCGAAATGAATGCATTGTGTAATTTAGTATAGTAACATTGAATTTATATATATATATATATATATATATATCCTGTGTGTAGTGTATTTCACATGACCTTAAATTCGTATTTCAACTCTAGATTATTATTATTATTATTATTGCTTTTCTTTTCTCTAGACGGAATACAGATCCCTGCATCGTCAATTATCGTATCCTTCAAGTGATACAGGTGATAATAAATGTGAAACTGTAAATACTACACCAGACACTAATGATGATAATAATAATAACCATAATCATAATCAACTGACTGAGAATAAATCAATCCAGTTTGAAAGTAACGATACGGATACTACTGAACACCAGTATCATGATCAAAATCATGAACTTGACTTAATAAGAATTGAATTAGCTAATAAACAGGAATTGATACAATCACTAGAATTTGATCATGCCTACATTTTGAATAAATTAAGTTTATTAGACTATCACGATAATAATGATGGCGATGATAAAGAAAATAATAACTGTCATTCAAAAATGATAATTACTGAACTTATTGATGCTACCGTCGCTGAGATATTCGCTTCACGTACACTAATAACAGATTTACAATATCAAATTAATGAATTTGAAAAGCGTTTTAACGATTCTATCCCCAAGGATGATTATCATCAATTAGAAGAACAAGTGAATTCCTTGAGATTAGAATTAGATCAAGTTTATAGTGAAGTTGAATGCTATAAGAGTAAAATGAAGTTGATATCATCATCTTTTGAACCTTTATTGTGTATTGAAAAATCAGTTTCATTGAATGAATTAATCGATGGTATTTTGAATAAATTTCATGAACAAGAGAATAGGATAAATTCTATGCAAATCGATAAAGAGAATGCTTTCAGTGCAATGAAAGATTGTCTGGCTTCTTCTTCTACTTCCACTTTTGATGTTCAACAAATACCGGATTCATTAACAAAGTGTATCGAATTAATTAGTAGTGAATCGTCTAATTTACGTGACTTAATTAGAGATTTACATTTGGACAGGAAAGAAGCAATCAATTTATTGAAACAATTGACTTCAGATAATGATAATAATGATTTACACAGCATTTCTGATTATGTTAACTGGTTTATTGATCTGTTCAATGAGACACAAAATCAACTGAATGATATGGAGCAACTGTATGCGGTGACAAAAACTTCTCTGTCTACATGTCTGAATAAATTTAAAAAGTTAGAAGAAGATAGTAAATCTATGGAGGAGAAATTGTCTGAATATTGTTATCGTTTAAAGAGTTGTCAACTACGATTAGAAGAAATTGTGAAGACGTGTATAATACCTTCAACAACGGTGCATAACAATGTTTTGAAAAGTCTACGCGAAGCAGAAACTTCATGTAATGAATTAAAATTGAAAAATTTGAAATATGAACAAGAATTTCAGTGCATTGGAAAGATTGTTGGTGAAGCATTAGCAAAATCTGTAGAGCTGGACAATTTAAGTGATGATATAGCGGAGATTTGTTCTTCTCTAACCTCCTATCGAAATATTTCTAGTATAGCTGATAAAAGGAGTAAAGAATGGGAAGTTAAGTACAATAATATACACAATGAACTTATTGAAAGAAATGCTGAAATCGATCGATTACAAAATACTATCCATAGCAGAGATGCTAATATTAAAATGCTTACGGAGACAGTAAAAGGTAACCAAGAGTTCACTGAAGAAATTGAACAGGAATTATATCGTCTACGTCAAGAGCATATAAACTGTCCTGGTCAACATGAATTAATTAATGTACAAACTTCACCGATAGTATTAAGTCTTGATCGCATTCATGACGTTGGAACAGAAATTTCGATGATCGATTTAGGTGTTGATAAAGCAACTGATAACGGTTCAGTCAGCTGTGCAAACAATTTAAGACTACGAAAATATGGTGAATTACGGACAGCAGCATTCGAGATTAAAGAGAAATTAATTCAAAGAACTGAGTGCGTTTAAAATGGACTTTACTATGATTTGAATTTTTTTTTTAATTTATCATATGCGTCTGTTTTTAATGCGTTCAATCAATATTGCTCACGTAGTAAGATTTATTCTTATTGTTACTCTCTTGAGTTTCTAGTGGAGCATTGTATTTCAGTAATACATTTCCATTTAATTCCGTTCTCTACAGTATTATTCAACTAATTTCAATGCGATGTGGTTGGAAGATGTGTTACGTGTTTATGGCAAGCTATTGCCTTCCTCGACGGGTAATGTTAGCTGACATAGGATGGATCAGGTTTGAAAAGAGCTACTGGTAGTAGTCAAACCAAAATGTGGCTTGACCAGTCATTGTCTGTTAGTTTAAACCAGTCACGTAGGGGGGGGGAGATGCAGACTTCCTGACTGTTCGGAGTCCTCGGGATGATAAAACCCGATGAATGACAGCTGGAGGCAATTGGTGTTATGCCTCAAAATCGTGGTCAATGGATAACGCGGATTCATCCAATCTTTGTGATTTATCATATCCCATAAAACTCTATTGTTCTTCCATATTACTATTCGTTTTCCGTCACTCATACTCCTGTTTATTATCTCTCTTTTGAATATCTCTTTACTCACTCCTCTTGCTTTGTGTGGTACATGGAGTAGGAGTGGCAACTCGAATTGGTGAACACCTGCGCAAAGTTCTACGTTGAAACCGCTGTTTCAGTCAGCTGGTTCCACGATTAACTATAAGTATTCATTTCCTGTTTTTTTTGGCTGGATGGCGAAAATGTCAGCGAAATTCCTTTGAACAACTTGGTCGTGTTTAACTCTGGATTAAGTCTCTGCTGATGCTACATGTCTGGAGGTAATAATGTTCTTCAGAATTAAAGCTACTTGCAGTTCTGCCTGCTTCTTTTGACAATCATACTGATAGTGTCCATGGGAGCTTCTAGGAGCAAAGTTCTACTGTTACATCCTATCTGTATACCTGAGTGTACAGGATTTCTTAAATCTCGTTTCGAAGAGTAAATTGTTGATACGTGTCAGGTTTCATGAGAACTTATAGTGTTACTCTCTATTCATATATAGAGTTGTTCAATCATCATGTTAAAAGTTGCCTTTTTTCCCTATTCTATTTCGCTCCTAAAAGTCAATTAGTCATATTTCCATGCAAAATTCTTAGAAGTTTTCTCTCCTTTTAGAAAACTGGAGTCTGCATTGGAAGAAGTTGCTCGACTACGCAGTGTTATTCAACAGGATAAAGAACGTGCCAGTATTACACTGAAAGAAGTTGAAGATTTGCGTGAACAGGTAGGTAGTGTATGTCCTTTTTCAACTGCCTAACAATGTGTGTAACTATACTACTGATTACTTACTGATTAGTATATATATTTTTTGTATGTGTGTGTGTGTGACAGGTTATTCGAAAAAATCGAAAAATTCAAAGCCTTGAAGCTAAGGTAGCACGATTACGATCATCTCCTTCAAAAGCGAATGATGCACTACTCTCACGGATTCGGTCACCTTGTCAGTAAGTTTCATTATTGTTTTTGGCAGACGATTTTATCCATGGGTCGTTGCAATGTTTCTTCACTATTTTAACATATCACTCCAATGATGAATATGCTGTTAGGCGTTTTAGAAATGTCTTGTTTGTGTTTCACCATTGGTTTTGGTGAATTTTATTCGATCAGAAAGAATCACTGAGGTTTTATCGTTATAATCTTGGTGATAATAATAATGTGATAAGTTAGTCTATATACTCTTTGATCAAAAGATTATTTGATCTAGATTTTGAATTAGTTAACTGGTAAGAGCATTAAAAAAATTGTGGATTTGGAATTTTAAAATTCTCGAGGTGATGCGGGCATGAGATTGACTGATTTGGCTTTCGAAATGCATTTGAGTGCTCAATCTGTTTACTTTGGACGCGTCAGCGTCCTCGCCTAGGAGGGAGGACTATATCGTCTGCATATTCTAAGTCAACGAGATTATTCCTGGTAGCAAGTCAATCCCTGAGTAGCTGAAGTCATTTAGGGTTAAGTCCATTAGTACATTTATGATGAAGTTGAATAGAAATGGGGATAATGGGCATCCTTGACGGACACCACTAGTCATCACCACTTCAGATGACAACTCGTGGGAAGGCCTCACCTGACTACCTGAGTTCAAGTAGAGTGACTTGGTCAGTGTAATGTATTGCCTCGGAATTACCTTTACAGCCAAGCATCGCCAGAGAACCTCTCGGTCGACAGAATCGGGTGCCCCTTTTAGGTCAGGAAATATGAGGATTGTTACATGCCGGTAAGTATGGCTATATTCCAGAATCAGTCGAAGGATAGGTGGAGATGTGATCAATACACCCTTCTTCTGATCTAAAGCCTGTCTGGTTATCTCGTGTCTGTGCTTCCCGTGGACCGCTTAGTATACGCATGATTATTGAGCCTAGGAATTTAGATACTATAATAGTCAAGCTAATCACCCTGTGATTATCACAGGAATCTTGTCTCCCTTCTTGTATATCGGGATGATCAGTGACTTACACCAACCCGATGGGTCTTCTTCTGATTCGCAGACGCTGCCTAGTAGCTCAGTCAATGCAGACAGTTAACTGTCTCCACCGTACTTAAATACCTCTGGAGTCATTCCATCAGGTCCCGCTGCTTTGCCCAGTTTCAGATTGGTGACAGCTCTTGTAACCTCAGTTAGGGATGGAGGACCTGTGTCTATATCCCATTCAGGGAGGTGTTGGATGTTCGGCAGGTTGAGCGTGGCTGTGGGCCAATTAAACTGTTCCTCATAGTGCTCTTTCCAGCGTTCCAGTCGTCTGTCCTGGGAGCTGATTATGGTGCCGTTTTTCTCAGAGATTGTTTCACTTATCATTTGCCTGTTGCCACCTGTTTCCCTGATAAGCCTAAATAGTTGCCTGGTGTTGCCAATCGCCGATGCCTTTTTCATCTCTTTCGCTTTTGTCGTCCACCACTGTTCACAGTCATAGCGAAGACTTTTTGTTAGTTTTCGTTTGAGCAGCTTTCGCTCCTCATCATAATCGGAGCACGCCGGGATCAGTCTTCTTGCGTCAATCAGTTCGGATGAGGTGGTAGACATCCACTGATTCGTACAAACGTTTGGTTTCAGCTTACGTGGGAAGTTAGCATGAATTCTATTTATGACCTTGAAATCATGCTCAGGGTTGACCGAGTGACAGAAGTCGATGAGGTGTTCTAAGATAGACCTACGCGCTACATCGACTTCTGTCACTCGGTCAACCTTGACCATGATTTCAAGGTCATAAATAGAATTCATGCTAACTTCCAGTGTTTTTTCTTCATTACAAACTTCTAAGGACAGTGGATGCCTTGGTAATTCATGCCTTTAAGCCAGACCTTTGTGTACAAAAGAAGTATGTACCATACCCACTTCTGCCTTGGCCGTTGAAGGATAGACATTTATTTATTTATTTTGTTAATTTAGTTATTCTATGTACTTTTCCCTTATTACTTCGATTATTATTATTATTATTACGACTCTCACTCTGAATCTTTTTCACTTGACATTTTAACCCCAAAATTATTCATTTGTATACTTTTCATCTTTACAATATTGAATTCTATAGTATCAAATTTCACACCATGTTATGTAACATTTTATATTCATCTATTAATCTTATATACTTCTTTCCAAAATCTATACACCTTATGTATGATTCTATATATGACATTAATTTTTGTTCCACTTGACTTAAACTATGAATATAATCACAAATATTTTAATTGCATTTCATACTTATATTGTTTCATGTGTTCACATTTTTGATACAATTCCCTCACCAGATATAATTTCTTAAAAACCATATATATCTACGATTGTACAGCTTGATAATAAATTCGTTGAAAAGAGTCTCTTCGTTGAATATTGTGCTCTTAGCACTCATAATGTGACTGGAAATTGTCATTTTCATTACTCCATATCATCTAAGTTTCTTGTACTTCGTTTCTTTTCCCTTCTTTTGTTTTATCAAAGTCCATTATCAGCAAAAGAGAACCCTCGAAATGCTGTATGCTCTCGTACAACAGCAACAACAACTGGATTATTATTCCAATCGAATAATAGTGCTATATCTCCGGATATTCCTTGTTGTGATCATGTTGTGAAACCTTTATCAGATTGTACAAATCTGTTAACTCTTTCATGTGATGATTCCTTCTCAAATAATGTTCCGTCATTGGATAATGAGCAGCTCCTTTCACCTGCTGAACCAAGTCAAATAAAGTAAGAAAGTTCATAAGATAATTTTTATTTTTAATTTTTAAATGTATTAAATGTAGCTTAAGGTTCATAGAAAAATCAACAAGAAATTACAAATTTTAGATCATCATTATTTCCTATGAGATGCAGCGAAGTTAATGCGTTACGTATATATAATCTTTTTTATTTAATTGAATTTTAGATTTTCCCGTCCATTGATTGATTGGACCGAAGTATTCGGTCTCAGGTTGACATGTGTCTGTCGGCCTTTTTGTGCAGATGCTTCGACAACGATGTCTGGGCATGTAATTAGAATTTAATTGGTGTAGGATGGTGACTAGCAGCATGTGATTGGCTTTTCGATAATTGAAAGCAGGACTGAATAATAAGTTTCATGGATACAAT
Source organism: Trichobilharzia regenti (assembly GCA_944472135.2). NCBI lineage: Eukaryota > Metazoa > Platyhelminthes > Trematoda > Strigeidida > Schistosomatidae > Trichobilharzia > Trichobilharzia regenti. The sequence continues at coordinate 19,934,743 of OX235263.1, read as the reverse complement.
CGAATTCAGCCTTTGTGTTAATATTCTGCTGTTAATTTCTCCTGTGTATGGTATATTTGACACATATAGACATATTTGTTGGAATGCGATAGATTGTGTAGGCACTGAAACCAGCTGACTTCAGTATAGGTTCAAAACCTTCAAAAGACAGTGGTGTAAATATTTTGTCCTCTTCAGCTGTACAAATACCCTGTCTGTAAAATTAACCACCATCTCTCCACCCTGTGTGCATAAAAACAGTTAACCGTTAGCTGCGTCGGTGGCACAGTGGTTAGGACTCTCGTCGATCATGCACATGATCCAAGGTTCGATCCCCTTCCGACGCACACCTGATATCTATGGTCGGCCTGCAAAATTTGGGTTACCGATATCCATGCTGAAAATTCCATACTTGTACCAAAATACAGTGTGCAGACAAGCTGTAATCAAAAATAAAAAATAGTACTGTTACTACTTACCGTATTATTTCGTTATTATTTTTTTATTTTTCCCTTGGGTTGAACCTAAGGGTTCGGCAGCACATCTCCTTTTTGTCCTGTTCCCTGTAGTCTTCTTTAGCTAGGTCCTAGATTATCCATAGGCTCTCATCTCCATGTAACCATTGGACCTACGCCGAAATTGTCGTTTCCCATTCGGCTTCCACTAGAGGTATCGCCTGACTTGCTCTGCTACTCGAGGGCCTCCTCACCGTTTTTCCAATGCAAATGCATTCTCTTCATCATATTTGTTGAGCAGTAGGCTCTTGGTTGATTTGTTCTTGAAGTATTTTTGTTGCTAGTTCTTTCTATCTGACCATCTGATCTTCCGTATGGCGGGTGTTGTTAAAAGTGTTCAGTAGCCTGTTAGAAATGTTTTTCGCAACGCGTTCACCAAGTTTCTGACCCAGACTTGGCATTGGTGCTGAGAATCTGAATGATGTTCATTATGCTGCGGCGGAGTACATCTGATTTCCAAACTGACTTCAGTTTCCTGTGTTAATTAATAATCCTTTCTGTGCCTTAATTCCATATCACTTTGTTTATTTTAATTGGCCTTTTATTATACATGTATATTGAACCCAATTACCAAGGAAGAAAGACAGACTAAACAGTGAACGGATCACTTCAAAGGACTCTTGAACCGACCATCACCTGCAACCCGTCCAGAAATACCAACAACAGCACGTACACAACTGCAAGTTGACACCAATCCTCCAACGAAAGCTGAAGTCTTGAATGCAGTCAAACTTCTGAAAGATGGAAAAGCAGCTGGACCAGATGGAATACCCCCTGAAGCACTGAAAGCGGACCTAGAGATTACAGCAGACATGCTGACTCACTCCATTATTGCAAAAGGTCTGGAAGGAGGGAAAGGTGCCTACTGATTGGAGGAAAGGATACCTCGTGAAACTACCAAAGAAGTGCGACTTAGAACTCTGCAAGAACTGGCGAGGAATCATGCTCCTGTCGACTCCAAGTAAAATCCTGAGTCGCATCATCCTGAAGAGAACAAAAGACGCACTGGATGCAGAACTCCGACCAGAACAAGCTGGATTCCAGGAAAGGCAAATCATGTATTGACCAAATTGCAACTCTACGCATCATCATCACAGAACAAAGCATGGAACGGCAGTCAAATCTCTACCTCAACTTTATAGACTTTGAGAAGGCCTTCGGCAGACAGCGTTGACCGCGAAGTAATTTTGAAACTACTCGAGTACTACGGCGTAGAGCGCCCACATGTTCATCAACCTTATTCAACAGCTGTACGACAACGGTGGCACATGTCAAGCGATCCACAACGGAAAACTCAGCAAGGCGTTTGGAGTAAACACAGGAGTCAGTCAGACAAGGCTGCCTGCCTATTATCACCAATGATATTCCTAATTGTGGTGGGCTGGATTATGCGTCAGACAGTGAGTGGGAAACGAGAAGACAGGAATATCCTGGACTGACGGGAAGAACCTAGAAGACCTGGATTCCGCGCGTGGATGATTTATGTTTGATGTCACTGTCACACAATCGAAGACTTACAAGCGAAAACCGACAAACTGGTAGAAGAAGCAGCCGGCGAAGACAGGATTCCATGTAAACACAGACAAGACGGAGGTTATGAAAATAACCAACCAACAACAGCAACAACATCCAACGTCAATCACCATCAACGGGAGGGATTTGAAAGAGGTCACTTCATTCATTCACTTGTCTATGGAGCATTGTCTCAACTACAGTAACGGAGGGACGGACGAGGATGTCAAATCGAGAATCGGGAAATCCTCGTCACTCAGCATCGACAACAAAATTCAGTCGGATTTTCAATATAAACGTCAAGTCAGTTCTCGTATACGGATTAGAAACTTGGCGGGCGGGTCACAAAGAATATTTCCAACAGCCTGTTACACACCTTTATCAACCACTGTCTTCGCTGGATCTATACTGAAGATCAGATGACCGGGCCGAGCCGGAAAGAATTACCAACAAAAATCTAAGGCTGGGAACAAACAAAACAAGAACCAATCGCCAACTGAAGAATATGCAGGAGGAAGTGGAGATGGATTGGACACTCGTTGAGGTGGCCGCTGGGTGACATCACATGCGCGTCAGGCCGAAAGGGAAGCGGTGAGTAAAACGTCGTTGCATGGGTGACATGGAGGAGATCGTGTGAAGGTGGGTTGAAACAGTATGGACTAACATGGATGCATGTGAAAAATACAGCAGAAGACAGAAGTGGCAAGTGGAGACGTGCAGTTGAAGCTCTATGTTCCACTAGGAACCCAAGGGAACAATAATAATAATTGGTTTGACTGACAAGTGCGTATGGTGATCATAATGTTCGATATCTATTACTCAAATATATCACACATTTTTAGATAAACTCCATCCTCTATCCAACATAGCCCTATTGAAATTTATTAATAAGACTAGGTGTTTTAAATTCTTTGTGGGGAGTTTCAAAGTAAAACCCTTTCTGCTTTGATTCACTTTCAGCCACTGTGATGATTTGACTAGTCTGATATCAAATTTACAATCATTGATTGATGAGTTGATGAAAAGAAGTGTCAGTTTAAATGGATGTCTGAAATGTTACCTTTCAGAAAATTCACCTAATTTAATCAGCAATAATATCCCTGATGATGCTGTTGGCAGCAGCTGCAGCAATTCCGCCATTTACCCTAAACATTCAACATCATCATGGATTGATAACGACGCATCATTTCGATTATCATCACCATCATCGATTAATCAGCCATTAGAGTCTCATTCACCACCGCCACATATTGATGGAGCTTGTTTGAAATCACATGTTAAGGTGGGTGGTATTTTTGAATGCTTCGATTGTTTATATTACATGTTATTATCGTTATTAGCATTCATTCCTAGTGGAACGAAGGACCTAGACAGGAAATCTTTGTCGCATTCAGTTCTCTCTCGTCATTTTCTTGTTGACTCTACGACTGCCTACGATCTTTCATATCGTGTTCATATAATCTCGGTGTTATCATTTGACAGTTCATCTCGTTGCCTCCCGTTCGGGTTCCAGTCTATAGCCTATCTGGTGCTTGACGTCACTTGAATGTTTCCTCAGCCTACGTTTTCATCTGTTGGGTAGTATTTTTATATTTTAGAAAATGTTGAAGTTGAATTGGTAGGGATATACTGGTTTGCACATATATAAACGCGGTGATCACGAATACATCGCTTCTCTATGCCAACAACGTGTACAACAACTACCTGTATTCTCAGCCTACTGTTTGAGCGAAAAACACAACAAAGTGAAACATAAGGTATATTTACAAAAGACTTTGTATAAAAAATAAGTATCTACGCAGCGTGAGAAAGGATGATCTATTGGTCGTCTAGCTAGCTATGCGGCAACGAATTGGTCCATTATCCAAACGCGCTATCGATCCACATATCATCTACTCCTTTAGAAGAGACGTATCACTTGGAATCAAGCGGGAACTGCATCATCTGCTGTCTCCACCTGGCTGACGGACGTCGATGGAGTGGTCTGTTGTTTACTAGTGGGAAAGCCGTGTAAAGTGGCATAATAAGGTGAGCAACATTGAGGTTAGGCGTAGAGTTCTAGGTAGGAAGGGGAAATCAATCGACGTAGTCGTGAAGCTACAAAGACTGAGATGGTTAGGACATGTGTTACGTATGCCAGGTCATCGCCTCCCTCGACGAGCTATGTTAGCGGATATAGGGTCAGGCTGGAAAAAAGCTAACGGCGGTCAAACAAAAACTTGGCCTCACCAGTCAATGAAATCCACAACAGTTGGTCTAATCCACGTAGGAAGGTGTAGACTTCCAGGCTGGGGTCCTCGGGACGGTAAAAATCTATGGTTGGAAACAATTGTGACATGGCTCAAAACCGTTCTCAGTGGCGCAGATGCATCCACTCCCTGTGACTTATGATCTTCAATGAAACTGTTTTGTATTTCTTTATTACTCCTTTGTCTCACACCTCTGCTCACTGTTTCTATTATGCTTTTCGTGTACTTTCTTCTCTTGCTTCGCGTGCTACACGGAATGTGGCGACTTGAACTTCCGCACATTTGTGCAAAGTTCTATGTCGAAAACAGACAGACAGTGGGAAAGCCCCCTCTTATGCTTTAGTCCGAAAGTGTTCAGCAATATATCCAGTGAGATACCGCAGGTTCATCTTTTCTCTTTATCGGAAGGTGAATGCTATCAGTAGTTGGTTTTATGTCGTGTTCCAACGTAGGCAGCTTAGGTATCGAAGTTTTTATTTTCAGCTCGTGTTGACTGGATTCTCTCCACTTTCGCACTGCTTGTTGCTAATCCTTTTTAAACTAACCACCTGATTCCTCAGCATAAATTTACCTTGAGTAGTAGTTTTTAGCCATTTTTCGAATTTTTTTTTCTGAAACTTCTATTTTCATTGATTTCATCCTTATTCTTTTTCCACCTTCTACTCTGCAGTATATTTCAAGATAGCCTCAATCGGGTTGTTGTTTGTAGTCAGGATATAGGGTGATTTTTGTTTAACCTTTGGCTCGTTTGGTTGAAAATGTTGTCCTGCTTCAGAGAATATAATGTCAACTAACCTGGAATAAGGTTATAGTCCAATAACGAGCTACTGTTTCATTTCTTTTTCATTGAATTGTCACAATGATGCTTAATATATATATATATATATATATATATATATATATATATATTGATTTTTATGGAGTAGATTTACACTATCGAAGACTTTGTCCTTCTTTATATTGTGCTCAAGTAATCAATCAATTCAGTGACAGAGAAAAATCAGATTACTTTGAGTACATTTATAAAGTTCAGCGCAGATTCTCTTTTCAGCAAATTCATTCACTTAGCTGTACAATCGCATTTGTGTTTTTCTTTGTGTACATTAGGATTGTCAAACGAAAATAAAATAAAAATTAGTTAGGCTTACTATTTACGTCATGAAAATGTTTCTCAAGTGTGATCAATACTAAGAATTGTAACTACGGGGGGGGGTGAAAGGTTGTTAAGTATTGACAAGGATTGCGTAATATGAAATTGGAACATGTGTCGAAAAAATAAATTATGTAGTAGGTAGAAAGAGTAAATAAAGGGTTTGTTAAAATGTTACTAAAATTAAAAAACAAAAAAGTATGCAAAACATTATTAACAAAGCCGCAGAACTTGGAATTAAACCCAAGGTAGAAGGATGGCGTGGAGAAGTTTCTTCTGTGTGTGTGCATAAATCACGGTTTTCTATCCGAATCGCTGAGGCTTCAGCGATGCAAAGTATACAGAAGCTTACCGTTTTTGGGAGGCTATTTTTGACTTTGTAGGTGACTTTGAATAAATTCTCCGCGTATGTAGAGTGACTAGTGTTAACTGTATATTCATTTATATCACTCTTTATTCATCCGCTGTTACCTTTTCGTAGCCAACCGGGATAATGTTCTTTGACTCATTTGGATAAAACACGCATTGTGAACGATCTATATATCTCGCTCCACATGAGCAAGTGAATTGGTGGTAGATGCACATAGATAGATAGTTTATCTTTGGGGTTGTTGAAGAACATTGGGCGGCTTAATATTACCAATCGTAATGTAGGAACAGGGGATGTTCTTTTCAGGGTGTTAGATATCCTTTTCTTTATAATTCGATATCTGATAAGTGAATCTTTCTACTATTTCTACGCATTTAGTCTTTGCAAAAAACACAAGAGAAACTAAGAGAAATTTCTGGAAAAATGGATCAACTCTGCTCAAAATTTATGCGTCAATGCGATCAACACTTAACCTGTCAAGGTTTGTTTATTGTTTTGATGCTTATTTTGAAATACTAATATCCTCTAATTATTTAATTCAATTTGCGCCTTTTCCATATTCTGCCTCAGGTTGACACGTCCTGTTGATGCTTCGACGATGTCTGGTTATTTAACTTGAAGTAAATTGGTAGGGGGTGACTAGCAGTGGTGGGGGGGACCCAAGATGTTCATTTCGCCAATTGCGTGTATCTGCTTTCACTAGTAATTGATTGATAGTGATGTTTCCCATTGGGCCCGGAACCCATCACCCATAGTTCCAAACGCCAAAGCGTTATACACTAGACCACTTGAGCCAAGAGAGCCACCTCTTTCTTGTGCAACAGTCGTGCGAATATTTATTTAATTATTCAGTCTACTAGTGTCCTAAGTGGTCTAGTGGATAATGTTTTTAGCATTTGGAACTATGGGTACTGAGTTCGAGCTTCCGCGGGAATACCATCTCTCACTCATGCGGGAATGAAGGCACAATCAGTGACGAGTCTCACTTAAGATGAAATGTGCTATATCCTGGCTTCCACCAGTGCTGATCACCATCCACCAGTTTACTTCAAACTTCTCGTGTAGAATTTTAGTTTATATCTTTGATTTTCACTCCGTATAATTTCTCTCTGGATAGTTTCATTTGTATTTGTGAAAAGGACTGCTTTGATTTACTACTAATAACTATGTTCAAGATTCGCACGGTAGGCAATAATTTATTTATTTTATACATTCTATTGAGAAAATGTCTTGTCAAACTTCGGTAGATAGTGCTGAGACAACAACTGTGATCCTTATCCTTCTATGAAGAGTAGTCGGAAAACACTAGTGAAGTTTACGTAAGAGCAAGTTTTGTGTCTAATCTAAAAATACTGTTTCTATTAGTATGAATCCTCATTTATGTTTCGTTGATTGGTTGCAAGCCGCCATAAACAACCTGGTACAGCCTCGAGGGTTGGTTGACTTTGGTTCACTGCCGCTCTAGACGCTCTCATACGGCCACGAGTACATAGCTTCTGACAGTTAAGTCCTATTCATTGCTTTCATGTAATGAGGGACTTAGAAAACCTGAGAAGAGAATGTGAACGTCTGACACAACTTCACCGTCTTATAGATCAGAATTCAAGTCAAAAACTGGTGGGTTGGGCAGTAGGTATCCCAGCCGTCGTATAAACTATTAAATTTTTAATTGCTAGCCAATTTACAAATTATCATTTGATTTATCACATGACCAGTTCGACCAAGTAGTTAGCTAAAGATCTGGTGGTTTCAACTGATTCAGCTCCTTCTCTGAGCTGCGTCAAACCAGGTACACCGCTGACTGATGAGCTCGACGCCAAACGAGCGAAACGTCACTCGTTTGTTTAGATCACCTCTATGTAACTGTCTGGCTGACTGGCTACTAAACCACTGCTGGTTGAAATGAGTGGTATGCCACTACTACTCATCCTAACCAAATCAGTAGTACATAGTTTTGTGCAAAATTTATCTATATCTATAGATGTGAAGAAAGGAGCTTCATACGCGTGAGATATAAATTTGCCCTTACTGAATTCGAAAGTATGTATTTCAACTTCAGTATATAATATGTATTCACGTGTCATTTTCTTGGCGAAATTCGTACTGACGACGTTTTTTCGTAGAGCTCAATGATTACAGGTCGTATATGGGGCATGTTATATACCAAATTCTAATAATTTTCAGATTTATAAAAAATGTTAATTAAGTTTTGAATAAATTTTTAGAAAGTAGATGTATTCCAAGTGTTTTTTTGTTCCCCAACTCACTTTAGTAAATTACAAGTGATCCGTTTCCCTGTGAAATAATTCGTCAACATGTTCTTCACAGTCAGGAATATTCCGGTGACGCAATGTTGTAGATCTGTCTGGGGCACTATTCGTATCTCTCAAACGTTTTTTTGATTCATTGAATTTCTTGTGTTTATGTGTGTCACCTTCATACTTTTGATTATTCATTCGTCCTATATATAATGACAATTAAATAAAATTGTTATCACTTTATGTGTGTATCTTTTTATTGTTTTATAACCAAAAGTATTCTTTAAAGGTTTGATAAGTAATATGTATATATACACATATGTGTTTTCACTCTTGTGTTCAATATGGTTTAATATGATGAGTGATATAGAGTTTAAGGCATTAGGAGGCAAGTCAATGAATAAGGCTGTGAAGCTACATCGATTGAGATATGGCTAGGACACGTGTTTTTTTTATCGTGTGAGGCACCGACTTCCTCATAATCAAGTAATATTAACTAGCGTAGGATTATGGATGGATAATAGCTGGGAGTGGTTGAACTATGAATCATGAAATCATTGATGACTATTGGCTTGAACCAGCAGTGTAACGAGGTGTGCACTGCTCTACATGTAGGTGGGGTAAGTCGAACAGCTGCAGTGTTCTGTGTCGATTTCCAGTGAATTGTATGTGTCCATGTTCGCTGTGTGGTGGTCAACAGCACTCACCATCAAAAATAAGATCCGGATTTTCAACTCCAAGGTGAAATCAGTGCTACTCACTATACGGATCAGAGACTTGGCGCGTCTCAAACAAATTTCAGACCTTCATTAACAGTTGTCTCCGCCCAATACTCAAGATGAAATGGCCGGCCAGGAAAGATCAGAAACAGGGACGGACCTCTGGGAGCGAACCAACCAGGAACCGATTGTAAAACAAATAGGCAGGAAGAAATGGAGATGGATTAGCTGACCATACTCTGAGAAAACAAATCATCAAATGACACCACATGTCAGGTTCTCGAGTGGAACCCGAAAGGGAAGCGGCGAGTTGGTCGTCAGTGTGAGGGTGACTTGGAGGAGGTCATGTGGAGAGGAGATGAAAGCATGTGGGCAGACTTGGAGCGGAGTGAAAAAGTTGGCAGAAAACAGAAGGCATTGGAGATGCGCAGCTGAAGCCCTATGTTCCTCTAGGAATTAAAGGATATAATAATAATGTTCGCTTAACATCAGATTTTAGGTTACTAACACTAATAAGTTGGTGGATTTTATTTTTCTATTGGGATTTTATATTTGGTGAAGACACAGTCTTGTTTGAATGATGAAGTAACCAATGGAGTACTTTTGTGGTTTGGTATACGAGAAACGAGTTCCAATGCGTAGACGACTACTCACTCCACCGTGATTTTGAACTTTAAGGTGATGTTCTAGCAAATATTTGCCTCAAGAGAGCCAAATAAGGTATCATGTAGCTCGGATATTATGTTATACGAAATATACAGACATACATAAAAGCTTAACTTGTTCCTTGTGCTGAGATAATAATCTTCACAATGTCACCGCAGCCGCTGTCCTAAATTCTGTTACAGTCTTCATTTTATAGTGGTCAATCATTTTTACTTTCACTTTAGGCCTTAGACTGACTCAGTCACTCACTGGTTGAATAGTGTTGACAATGGATCATTTGTTACCTCGACCATCGCTGATAATACTCGTGGGTGCAGTTCATCAGCACCACTGAATTTATCAGGACTGAACTCTAGAAACCGTTGTCGTATAGTTTATCTCAATGTTCAGAGCTGCTAAACTCTGACTGTTATTACTAGGGAATACTTAACCAAAGTTATTGGAAAAAGTTTAAGTCTTAATCAATTTTTCTTTAACCATATTTATCGAACCTTCATTAGTTTGGAAAGCAAGGGAAGGGTTATTTCTCTTAGTCCTCTTCTTGATAATAATAAAGCTCTATTTCAGACAGTATGCGAATATATGGTTCAAACGTTTTCAGCATATTTAGTCCGAAAATACTATTTTCTTCATACAGAATTTTTACATGTAAAGTGATAATCTGAAGTATATAGTCATCCTGTTGAAGATCTGCACAGCATATAATTGGGAGCAACTTAAATCAACGCTCAAGTTCATGTATAGATCATTTGATATAACTGTGAACGATTAAAACAATTATAAATCTAGATAAAATTAGGCATTTTAGTGGAAAGCAATTTCGGTAGCCCAGCAAATTCAAGCAGGCCGCCCAAGGAAAGCTTTTTGTCACTTCCTTTCCTGTTCCTGAATAGTTGCGATTTGTATAGCTTCGTATATTGGTAAATCAAAACTGTACAATGATTTCTACCTTAAGCTGAAGGGGATGCAGCTCAGTAGAGATAAATAGGTTCCATAACCTTATGCTGCGCTAGAGGAAATATCATGGTAATGTATATCTATCCATGAGAGATGAATTGGTTGCTTTACGTGGAAACCTTCCGTCGATGAATTTAGATGTCATCGTTCCAAACGTATTTCTGAATTTATACCGGTTAGCATCATTAATCAATGATCCGGTGTTAAGTGATCGGTGAATAGGTAAAGCATGTATCTGATAATAGCTCTGGTATCTCCTTGTCTGTTAGGACTAGTCTTCGATTGAACCTCCAGTATACCGGTAACCTCATTGTTAAATGTCTCATCCAGATGGCTTTTTATGCATATATAGGAATATTCATGTAATTAATCTCAAGGCTGTATTATTTATTATTTGGGTATTATACGAAATTTGTTTCAATGGATATGACTATCCATAATAATAAAAGCCAATTGGTAGACATTAATTTACGTCAGTGTCTGTGTTGCTAATGTTGACCGTGAGAAAATATGAACAAGGCTGATTCAACAACCAATCGCAGCAGACTTAACGTGGGCAAATACGATTCGCAGTTATATGGCTTAGCTTTCTGAGAAACCAGCCATAAGCAGTACAAGAAACAACCAATCAGAAGACTGTGTTTGTCTGCTTGAATGAGCTATAATAATGTACATGAAATACATATAAATACATGCTGATTTCCTTAATAAACGATCTGTTGCCTGGCCTTTGTTTTCTGTTGTTACAATAGGATTCGTTAGAATTTAAGATTAATTTCAGTGGTTAGATTTTTGTCATGAACCAACACCAACTCACTGATGGCAACTAGATGGATTTCCTGAAGCCGAAGTGGGAAGTTGTGACCAGTAGTCCACTGCACCATGTCAAGATTAAGTGGATGCTTACTGAAGGCATCAGTCAGGGCAAGTCTATGTCACGAGTCAACAAAGTCAGAATTCAAGGGTCATCAAATTCCAGTCCAACTGGCTTAATGATCAACGAGCTTGGTCTCCTAACCTGAAGGTCTCGGGTGAGAGATCCTTGTTCGTGTCGTGGGTTGCCACTGATGAAGAGTCTCAGACGATGAGGATGAAACGTCCATCGACTGCTGTCTGGTTTTCAGTGATCTCTTTAACTTGATTTAATTTTGACGAAAATCTAACAACGTAATCTCTTCGAATATATATTACCCTCTGGTATAGAACCTTCAAGTATAAAATATTGACACTATATCCTATAGCACAGCGTTGTTTTACCTGAAAAAAAATTCGATCCTCTACGACATTTTCCATCATGTTGGGATCCTCTAAGACTCAATTTTATGATCAAAACAACAAGAAACGTAGATACATTATGCTGATTAGAAATTTATTGGTTTAAGCTGACCACCAGTACTAATGTATGCAGCGATTATAATAATGTCATTCATTATGATTTGAGTAGCTCATGAAAATAAGTTGATTTGAAAGTATCTCAAAACTTAATTGTATACTACCGTGAAGTAGTGAATAATCAGTATGTTCTGAACAGCTCTTTCTTGATAGTATGTTAATGATGTCGACCATCTACTCTCACAGAATAATTCGTCGTAGCCTAAACAAAGTAAAACAGGCTTTAGACCAGGTAGAGGGTGCATAGATCATATCTTCACTCTCCTACAGGTTATAGAACATAGACACACTTTTCAGCGTCCAACAATTACCATATTCCTTGACTTGAAGGCGGCCTTCGACTCCGTGGATCGAAAGGTACTATGGCAATGTTTGACTGTGAAGGGAGTGTCAAGAAAGTACATTGCACTAATCAACGAACTCTATTCAAACTTATGTAGCCGTGTAAGGGCTTTCGGGGGAATTGACGTCTGAATTGATAACAACCAGTTGTGTCCGACAGGGATGTCCACATTCCCCATTTCTGTTTAACTTCATCATAGATATCCTGATGGAAGTATCCTTAACTGAACGTAATGACTTAGGAATCGACTTGTTACCAGAGGATAGTCTTATGGACTTAGAATATGCAGATGACATAGTCCTTCCTGTTAGGGGAGGATGGTGACAAATTGCAGAGTCTTCTGAACACCTTGAGCAACAATCTTCACGTGTTTGGCATTCGATTCGCCCCTGTAGAATGTAAGATGCTGCTACAGCACTGGATGGACTAGGTCAACTCCTAGCTTAGTGATAGAGTGTGAAGTGATAGAACATGTTGACCACCACTTCACCTATTTGGGAAGTTGTATCATCACCAACGGGGACTGATTGGCGACGAAATCTCAGCACGGATCCGAAAATCTCGAGCTGCTTTCGCTGACTTACACCATCTCTGGCGTAGGCGTGACATCCGGCTGGCTATCAACCAAGGGACGTGTGTACTGCTCAGCCGTTCACTCCGTCCTTCTCCATGGCTCTGAAACATGGCCAATACTAGTTGAAGACATGAAAATGTTGACTGCTTTCGATCATAGATGTCTGAGATGTCTTTCTCACGTTAGGTGGTTTAATAAGGTAAGTAATGTTGACGTTGGGCGCACAGTGTTGGGCAAAGAGGGAAAATCAATCGACGAGGCTATAAAGTTACATAGATTGAGATTGGTAGGTCAGGTGTTGCGCTAGCCAACCATCGCCTCCCCTCACGGGCATTACTAGCTGATATAGATGCAGGTTGGAGAAGAGTAAGTGGTGGCGAAACAAAAACATGGCCTCATCAATCCATGAAATCCTTGACAGTAAAACTGAGTCAGGTTGGTAGGGATATTTAGACTACCGGGTTGGGGCTCTTGGGACTCTAGGAATCAATGTATTCAGCCTCTGTAATCTTTCATCTTCCTTTCTATCATTACCCATTTTGTTTCGCTCTTATACCTGTCAAACTCTATTGATTCTCTTCACTCATCTTCTTGTCTACCTTTGTGTGGTATTTGTAACGTGGCAACTCGAACTGTTGCACTTCAGTGCCAAGTTGTATGTTGAATCCAGACAGACAGAAACATGATGCGGTTATCTTTCATTGATCTTCTGACTTTGTAAGCGAAGTTGTATTTTATTCCGTTATCTTAGGAATTAAATTCTTACCGCAAAAAATGTTTTAGAAATTATGTGTGTTTTGCTTAACAGATGTGAAAAGCCATCAGTTGTCATTAAAGGCATTTTTATTTATTTACTTTATTTCTTTACGTTCCGACTGGAACATAGGGCTTCAAACTAGAGCTATGAGGTTCTTGGGGGCAATGGTTTTATTTTCACGGGGTCGCATTGCTTGTTTCACGCCTAAGCTAACGTCTTCATCGGCCTTACTGCGAGGTAAAAACTTGTGTCGCCTGGCGGTTAAACCCTAGACCACGTGAGGCGTGGGTGACGAATATCCTACCTATGGGCCACCAACACATTCTCATGAAAGAAGGAAATTTAAAAACAATTAAGCATTGTTCTACTTTTATAAACAGAATTGCTAATTTTCAGAATTTATTTCAAATTTTATTTTTTTGGGTAATGGGAAGTAAGAATTATTTCAAAGGAGTTTCATTCTTTTTTGTTACCGAACCACCTCTTTCGTCTTTGAATAATGTTATAGGTGATATAGGGGAATACGTTGGAGGTGGGGAAATCAAATCTTAGTATCAATTCATGATGTCTTTTATAGTCGGTTTGAGACAGCAGCTGCGTATTGTGGGGTAGACTGTCCGTCTGACTGGAGTTGTTGGGATGCTAAGAATCAGTGGTTGGAGGATTTTGGTGAGAATTGGCTCAAAATCGTTCTCATTTTACTCTTTTTTTAATCAAGTCCACTTAGTCCTCGTTTTTCTTCTGTACACTTCCGCCGAGTATAGTCCTTTTGAGTCTATCTTCCTTTCTTTGTCTGCTACATGTTTTGTGGCAAGTTGAATGGGTAACTCTTGACTATGGAGAGCCAAAACGAAACTGACTAGTAAACGGGAGTAATAACCTTGAACGGCTAATCAAATGAGCCCTTAGTAAGTGCGCGTTGTTTAAAAAATTCTTACAGACATCAAAGTAAGTGAAAAAAAATAATAGTTGTATGAAGTGACTTTTCTGCGTGTGTCCCAAGAAAACCTCTCAATTCTTCACTGGAATCTTCAGTGATAGTCCAAACGTTTTTCCGTACATAAAATTATTCGGATAACTGTATGTCATAGTCTTTCGTGACCCATTCACCCAGGAACCTAATGAAGGTAGAACATATTTTTTCTCACTGTCTTTTGCAGCAACGATAGCCTGGATATCTGTACATATATATCCATGAACAGCGGATGTATACCTCTGTAAAGACGGTACTCCGACACATTTACAAACTTCCTTCCTTAATATCCCAACAGTACTCATCCTCTAATTCGGGTGCTGCACCAACATATATCCACAGTTTTAGTATGGGCTTATCTGATTGGTTGATCAAGAACATTACGTCCGTACATTAGATAATTCCATTTTGAACCACTATAGTTTAGAGTAACCGTTGAATCGGTTCACTTCTATTGAGCTCAGTAATGTTTTCCTAAAAGTGCTTTCATTAGTACACGCAATTTTGTAACTTAATCAACATGGGATATGGTATTACCGCTTAGTATTTCAAGTTAATATCCCGTGAATTATAGTCAATCTCGGTCTGAAAAATCTGCATTAGGAAACGTCATGTTCTTCGTAAATTTTCACCTCACCTGACATTTTTGAATAAATAAGGATTCCATAGCTTTGTTTGTTGAAACAATGTTTTCACTGCTGTTAAATAAAGTTGAATGAAAGACTGAAGAGGACACTGAATTATGGATAAAAAATTTTATTTTGATAAAGTCACACAGTAATATTTACTGATGATGTTTTGAGCACAGTGGTTAGGACTCTCGCTGACCATGCACATGGTCTGAAGTTTAATCCCCTGCCAAAGCATGCCTGATATCTATGGTCGGCCTGCAAAATTTGGGCTACCGATATCCATGCTGAAAATTCCATACTTGCACCGAAAATACAGTGTGGAATCAAGCTGTAAATAAAAAATAAAAATCATTATAAGATTAAAGTACATTCAGTATTAATGTTAGTGTTCTCAACAAAACACAATCATTTATAAAACACAAAATAATAATCGAGCAAAGAATATTCATTTCGATAAATTCCTCTTCCGGCTCTACAATTATATATGCATGTTTATATACACAAAATATTCAAGATTAGTAGTTAATAACAATATAAGTGTTTTCTAAAATAATAATATCGATTTATAAATTATGATCAATGCAATTACAGTTCATTAAAGATGCTTAAATTATAATAGTAATAAAGATATAATATCGAATAGAATATTAACTAAAATTAGGGAAATTCAGGATAATTCAAACCTGGATGGTCAAAGTAATGATCATGTCTGAACTAACTTCTTTTGGATGCATAAATTAGGCTTGTTAATATGGATCGCAACAGCCTCAGCAATATTTAGTAGTCGAACTCTTAAAGCAAAAATGAAATTCGTAGGTATGCAGTAAATGACCCTGAAAGCATGGTTAACGTCAATCTTGTGTTCTGTCTCCACAAGATGTGACAGAATAGCGCTACGAATGGATTTTGTTTGACCTTTGCTTAACCACGCAGGGTGATGTTCGGAAATTCGACGAGAAACACGCCTAATTGTGCGGCCTATGTAACTGGCTCCACAGGAGCAGTTAAATTGGTAGATACACATGGATGAGGCGAAATTAGGCAGTTTGTCTTTTACTTCCGAACGCAGAAGAGGAGTGGTTTTACAGATACAATGTAATTCAGCAGCAGGGAATGCTCGTTTTACGGCATTTCTAAGGCGCTGTGTTAGTGTCTCGCTAGTGTTGTCCCCAAAGAACTGCATCTGAAAGAATAAGGCCTTTTTCGAACTGTTGGTAACTTGGGCTGCTTTGGTTTCAGATTCTTATCAATAAACTTTTCAGGATAACCATTCTCACTTAGCAACCGTTTAATATTAGTCAGTTCTTCACCAAGACATTCGTCCGAGCAAATAGCTCTTGCTCTGTGAACCAGGCACTTTATCAAATTGCGTTTGTATTTCATGGGCACAAAACTGAGAAAATGTGTGTACTGGCCCGTTGATGTAGGTTTTCTGCAAACACTTCTTCTTATTGTGCTATCCTCTTTTCTGGTCATAAAGACGTCTAAAAATGAAATACCAGAGTCTTTTCTTTCTCAGTAGTAAAATTTATTGCAGGATGTATCTCATTAAATTTATCCAGGATGCTGTTTGCTTCCTTCTTGTTTTTCATAATCAAAAAAGTGTCATCCATGTACCGACAATCAAATTCGAGTTCACTAGTAACATGCTTTAGAGGCCCATTTTCTAGTTTTGCAAGGAAAATGTCGGCTAGAATGGATCCTAGTGGTGACCCCATTGCCACCCAGTGAATTTGTCTATATAGTTCCTTATTAAATAAAAAGTGGACATTCATCGTACATTTCAAGTGAAGCTCTTTCATAAAAGATATAAGAATGCCAACATCGATGTTTCGTCTTTTGAGTTCTTCGCATACAAAATCCACTGTTTCCGTAAGTGGCACATTGGTGAATAAGGAAGATACGTCAAATGATATCATGAATTTATTGCCAACAATTAAATCTTTTATCCTTTCCACAAATCCGAAAGTATCCTTTACTACATTGTGTTTCACCAACTCGGTATGAAGCGGCTGTAAGATTTCAACTAGCCTTTTGGCTACAAGATGGTATGGCGAATTTAACATATCTAATACTGGTTGAAGCGGTACACCATCTTTGTGCACTTTAGGCGAGCCATATAGTCTTGGTGTAAAAGTTCCAGTGGATTTAAGGGGTGTGTACTGACTCTGTGAGATGAACCCTTGTTGTTTCAGTCGTTTCAATGTTTCCGTTAGCTGTTTCTCTGTCCTTTCAATCGGATCCAGAGATGAGGAAATTTTTTGGAATAAAACAACGATCATACTGCAAGAAGTTATGATTTTTGTGAGTATGAAAATATACAAATAGAGTATTGCAGTTTTAGATGTCCTGTCTACTAGCAAAATAGACTGAGCAAAACTTATCAGGTCAAGGCATATATTTCTTGAGTTTTATCTCTTTGAAAGGTACACACTCATTCTAAAGTTGTAGACGTCTACTTGAACGACTTCCTCGATGAGGAATATTTCATTCAAATGAGTTATACTGTCTATTCATAACTTAATCAATATGGAATTCAAGAAATTATACATGTAATTAGCTACCTAATTTTACCTTCTTGATTTATATTAACAATCTCACCCTGTTTTGTGGAAGCACTTACACCACGTGCCCAAATAAGGCTCTTCATGGTAAGAGTTCTAAACATCATTCTACATGTTGTGGAATAAAAGAAGACAGTCAATCATATACGTACGGTACTATATACCACTTTGATTGGACACTAGTAACTAGTGTGACGTTTCTAGTTCTTTCTTTGGTGCAGACTGAATTTTATCTGTCACGTTTGCAATGTGGCCACCATTCTAGGTAGCTGGACATCACGGTGAACATTTATTTGATGATAATAGATGGTTGAAGGCAATCGGCTATAACTAGGACTATAATCGTCACACTAGTTACTAGTGTCCAATCAAAATACCCACTGCAGTCCTACAGGAGGTCAACCGCGAGTCCGAATAGCTCAGTGGTATCGTCTCTGACTGCAGTACTCACTGGGTGACGCGGGTTCGAATCTCAGAAGGGACAAGAATTCCTTCAAGTTGCAGACACGCCTTGCTGACTGGTGAGTGCCAACTAGCACCAAAACTCGGTCCAAGTCTTCCTGCTGATTGCCTCCAACCATCTAATACTATATACTACTGATTGGCAGACTTGAGTAGTTGTTTATCACTGACACTTTCTAGTAGTGTTTGCTAATCAAATCGAAGTTATCCAAACACTGAAGTTATCCAAACAGCTATTTCACAAGCTTGGGACCGAACTTATCAATAGTGTACTAGGTTTAACCCAGCTCATAGAGCTGATTCATTTCTAACCAACTGAATTCACGCTAGCTATTAGAGCGAACTTGTGATACCTTAAATTAGATAGCAAATATTTGTACAAATTAATTCATAGTTTTGTAAGTCATGTATATTGTGGACGCTTGAAGCAACAGTGACATTCAAAAAGGTCTTGAGGGTAAATTTACCGCATTCCAGCTCATTCTCTCTTTGCTTTACAAGGTTGTCACTTACAAATAGTAAATGCAATTTTGAGCCACTTGTCTAGAACGTAGACACACTTTTCGAAGTCCAATAATTGCCATATTTCTTGACTTGAAGGCGGCCTTCGACTCCGTGGATCGAAAGGTACTATGGCAATGTTTGACTGTGAAGGGAGTGCCAAGAAAGTACATTGCACTAATCAAGGAACTCTATTCAAACTCATGTAAGGGCTTATGGGGAATTGTCATCTGAATTGATAACAACCAGTTGTGTCCGACGGGGATGTCCACTCTCCCCATTCCTGTTTAACTTCATCATAGATATGCTGATGGAAGTATCCTTAACTGAACGTAACCACTTAGGAATCGACTTGTTACCAGGGAATAGTTTTGTGGACTTAGAATATGCAGATGACATGGTCCTTCTTGTTAGGGGAGGATGGTGACAAAATGCAGAGTCTTCTGAACACCTTGAGCAACAATATTCGTATGTTTGGCATGCGATTCGCCCCTGTAGAATGTAAGATGCTGCTACAGGACTGGATGGACTATGTCAACTCCTAGCTTAGTGATAGGAAGTGAAGTGAGAGAACATGTTGACCACCACTTCACCTATTTGGGAAGTTGTATCATCACCAACGGACTGATGATAGGCGACGAAATCTCAGCACGGATGCGTAAAGCTCGATCTGCTTTTGCTGACTTACACCATCTCTGGCGTAGGCGAGACATCCGACTGGCTATCAACCGAGGGATGTGTGTACTGCTCAGCCGTTCACTCCGTCCTTCTCCATGGCTCTGAAACATGGACAATACGAGTTGAAGACATGAAAAGGTTGGCTGTTTTTTATCACAGATGTCTGCGATCTCTTTCTCACGTTATGCGGTATAATAAGGTAAGCAATGTTGACGTAGAGTGGCGTAGAGTGTTGGGCGAAGAAGGAAAATCAATCGACGAGGCTATAAAGTTACATAGATTGAGGTGTCTAGGTCAGGTGGTGCGCATGGCTAACCATCGCCTCTCCCCGACGGGCATTACTTGCTGATATAGGTGCGGGTTGGAAGAGAGTAAGTGGTGGCCAAACAAATACATCCCATCAATCCATGAAATCCTTGACAGTAAAACTGAGTCACGTAGGGAGATGCAGACTTCCGGATTGGGGCCCTCGGGACTCTAGGAATCAATGTCTGGAGACAATAGGTGACATGGCTCAAAATCGTTGTCAATGACGCAGGTGTATTCAATCCATGTAATCGTTCATATTCCTTTTTACCATTACCCATTCTGGTTCACTCTTATACTTGTGAAACTCTATTGATTCTCTCCACTCATCTTCTTGTCTACCTTTGTGTGGTATTTGTAACGTGGCAACTCGAACTGGTGCACTTCGGTGGCACCGACACTGAAGAATTTTTCTGTATCATCTATCCTATATGGAATATGTTATCCAAGGCCTCCAGATACTGAATAACGCCAAACACCAGAGGCTATTGTGATGCTCTTAAATCAACTGGAGCTGTGTGTTTGTGTGTGTGCAGAAGAAACAGGTCTAGTCTACCCTGGTCTGCTGTTGAACTTATAGATTCACAAATTCTGTGTTACTTACCCTAATATATCTGATATTCAATTCAGTGGTGTTGTATTAATACTTGCTATCTCCGTTTTACTGATGTTTTTCAATAATTAATCATCTATTATTACTGTTGATGCAGTGTAATTTGAAACAGCGTTGACGGTGTTAATATCAATAATCCCTGATAATTATTTAGGATAAAGAACTGTTGAACCTGATAAAGAAGAAGTTATCGAATCAAATAATCTTTGTTTCCCTAATCTGTCTTTTAAGTCATTATTTTATTTTTGATTATGTGATCAGAACAATATTGTGTTGGTTAACAACCACAAACTTGCACAAACTGGAAGATATGCAATTGAAAAGCAACAAGCTGACAGAAGAAGCATCAAAGACAGAAATTCACGTGAACATAGATAGAACAGACGTGAGTGATGAAGATTCATGGCCAACACCAACAGACAACAATCAGCCAACATAGATGGGAGGAACCTGAAAGAAACAACCTCCTTCACCTACACTCCTAACTGGGAAGCATCGTTTCAACTACAGGCGCCAGGAAATGACGAGGATATCAAAGCAAGAATCGGAAAAGCAAGACAAGCTTTCATTACCCTGAAGTCTGTGTGGAGGTCAACACCACTCAGCATCAAAAATAAGATCCGAATTTTCAACTCCAATGTGAAGTGAGTCAGTGCTACTCACCATACGGATCAGAGACTTGGCCAGCGCGTCATAAAGAGCATCTCAAACAAACTTCAGACCTTCATCAACAGTTGTCTTCGCTCAATACTCGGTATAAGATGGCCGGCCAGAAAAGATCAGCGACAGGGTGGGATCTCTGGCAATGAGCGTACCAACCCAGCAGGAACCAATTGTGAAACAAATAGGCAGGATGAAATGGAGATGGATTGGCTGGCCATACTCTGAGGAAACCATCAAGTGACATCACTAGACAAGCCATCGCTCGAGTGGAACCTGACTGAATGGGAAGCGACGAGTTGGTCGTGAGTGTGCGGGTGACTTGGAGGAGGTCATGTGAATAGGAGATGAAAGCATGTGGGCAGACTTGGAGCGGAGTGAAAATGTTGGCAGAGAACCGAATGCTATGGAGATGCGTAGCTGAAGCCCTATGTTCTTCTAGGAATTAAAGGATATAATAACAATAGTAATAACAACAACCACAAAGAGCCACACTCCTATAAATTACTCACTCACTCACCCACTCACTAAAACCACCCACTCATCATACAACTAACTATTTGTAACAAAATTAGTTGAATATTTTTAGACATAGTTCACAAAATGAATTTTTTCTCAGTATATGGTATGTGATTGTGGTAGCGTTTCACGCCATTAGATAAGAATATTTGTCTAGAGTTTAGAGTTTAGTTTATCTTACGATTATATATACATATATATGTCTGTTTTTTTCTTTTGTTTTTCGTCATTCAACTTTTACGCGCGGGTTTTTGGTTTGTTTTTGTTTAATCATTGTTTGGCATAAATCTGAATTTTTCTGACTTATTAGTAGTTGTAGTCGGAAAAAATAAACACAAAATTATTTTTACTATTGTTAAGACCTAATGAATAATTACAAATTGTGTTATATATTTACTTTGTACACTATGATACACTCGTGACATTATGTTATGTTTGCAACCAGTAGTAAATTGAAATTATTGATTTCATCCAACCAATTTTACTTTACGGTAGTTGTGTTAGCACAACAAAGTACCTATCATGTACAACGTGCATATATATATATATATATATATATATATAATATTAAGCAAATTCTATACTACTAGTTCTGCGTCTTCTCACTATATCAATACACTGCCGGAGTGTTCATTTTAAAAATGGTTCATTGTATTTCTAAAGAACAGATTAAAAATATCGATATAAAATCATATCTGGTACCAATAGCAGTTTTTTCTGTTGGCTTAACTATCATCTTCGTTGTGTTGATTTTCTATATTCAATTTAAATTGAAATCACGTGAGTTAATTACAAGATTAATGGTCATAATTTGACAATATCATGGTGGAAAAGTGTCGGTGGCACAGCGGTTAGGACACTCGCCGACCATGTACATGGTTCGGGGTTCGATTCCCAGACACAGACGCACTCCTTTACCTCGATAAGTCAGAAAAAATGCTGGTAAAGAGGGATGGTTGGGCATGAGGCAGGCTAGCAACCCCATCATGTAAAAATAATCACCACTGCTACAGAAACTTCAAGCCGCTAGCTCGAGGCCCTATGTTTCACTGGGAACGTGAAGGAAAACTTTTTTATTTTTAAAATGGTGGAAAGGGGTTAACTTTACAGTGTATTAAAATACTAAACCCGTGTTGTGCAAAGTGTTTTCATGGTTGAACTGTCCTTCTTAGAGGGAGATATCAGACAGTTTTTTTAAACCACCCCGTCTATTTCACCTCATTGTTACCCTTAATTTTTGTCAACCTTTATGATTGTATACTAAGCCGACCAATTCTGTAACATCTTATTACAATTTACGATTTAGCCTCTTTATTTTATCATTAGGGATTATCGGTCAACCCTCACATTCAGTGTCCCCTTTGTTAGTGTGTAATTGTATGTATTTTGTGGTTATTGCATTTCTCTCACTCCAATGACACTTGTATTCTGTTGACGACTATAAAACAACACTATATCACCCAATTGTTCATTCACACTTCATAACAACGTTAAATTGATTATGTTAACTAATGAACTATCATCTGAACTTACACCTGCACCCGAATACAGTTTCTGAGATTATTTTCATTAGCCTTTATTGGCTATTATATTTTCCGTATTAATCATGGATTTATAATTGTAGAGCCTGAAGAAGAAGTTATCGAAAACATTTTTTCGCTCAAAATCTCGTTCTATATTCAGGTTGCACTCTAGGAACATATTCACGTACGACGTCCGTTGTCAGTCTTCTCTGAGTGTCTGCAAGCGACTTCTATTTTCAAGTGTTGGTTTGTAGGGATTGATTGGTTTTCAGGATTTCATCATAAGCTGACATTAGTTTGAGAACCATTGGAAAACCTGGGAGTACTGGACAGCTGTTTCGTCCTAGTTTGGGACTCTTCAGGAGTACGTACCCACCGGGATCCGAGCCTAGGACCTCCCGGTTACAAGGCGAGCTCGTATACCATTAAGCCACTGGGACCCGATCCAATGGTTCTTGAATTCTAACTTCTGTCAATTCACGATATAGCGCGACAGCTAGCCAATGTCTTCGGTGAGTATTTGTCCTCACACCCAACCAGCTGCACTCTACTGGTCACGACTTCCCACAGGAACCCAGGTAACTATCTACCTGAATAGGGCCAGTCGCCAGCGAGCATCTCATTGGTATTCAATTGTTGGTTTGTAGGGATTTGATTGGTTTCAGGATTTCATCATGAGCTGACATTAGTTTGAGAACCATTGGAGTACTGGACAGCTGTTTCATCCTAGTTTGGGACTCTTCAGCAGTACGCACCCACCGGGATTTTCTTCTCTTTATTTGTTGGATAATAAGTTGCTGACCAGAACATTGTAAGAGTTTCATCTTGCTTTTCCGTTCTAATAGACATTGTGGTCTTCACCATACAGATAGACAGTTGGAGATGGAAGCATTCAGTAGGCTGTTTGAGCTGCTTATGAATAAGCACTCACCATGTCTGTGAAACATATAGGAGAATGGATTTCATATTATATTCAGAAACTCGAATCTTATTCAATTTCACTGAGTTTTGTAAATTTTTACACTATTTTCACATTAATAATCGTTTTGACTTTTACTTCTTTACCGATGCCACCTGGAGTTTAAACAACAATAATGTTCAGAGGGCAGGTTCGTTCTAATAAATTAATTCGACCATCGTTTCACAGTCATGTAGTTTGCTTCAGCATTTTTTAGAGGTAACATTATGACCTAGTATCAGGTAAATACAGAGTAAATTCGTGTTCTAACATTCACGTTACGAATATGGAAAGATCTTCATTTTTGAATAAAGTATGAAGAAGAGTTTATGTAGAATAAAGTGGTATTGTCGCTTATTTCGTTGACCTATTATCAGCTGCATACAGGTAAAAGAAATTAGTAAGTCTATGAACAGAACAATCTCAACATACTTGCAAATGTTGCATGATGTCATTTGACAGGAGACTTCAAACTTAATAAATAGCGCAGAGAAATCGCACTTTTATAGTTTATACCCCAAAACATTTCAGTTTAAACAAAAATAAATGTTTAGATACAATGGTGAAAGTGTTATGCAGTCAAGAAAAGAGGTGGATCACATGATGAGTAATTAGGACCTTCAAACAAACACTTTCAGTAGGGTTACTGCCAAGCATTTCATTCACACGGGTCATGATGTGGAAATCCTTGAATTGTTTACCACTAATGATTGATGAAATACTTCAATTCTCCTCAAGTTTGCCGAACCGGTAGCCACTAAACTTGTGAAACCCGATTTAAGTGTGTGTGTGTTGAGAAAGAAGCAGTTGTCAGTCTTTCCATGCCTGCCTGATAACTGAATGTTTTCGCTCTCTCTTACTCTTTCATTTGACTTATACATCTCTCACCTCTGATATTGTGTAACTTTGTTTGTCTCGTGTTTCTACGATTTGAGCTCAACTCACTACATTGCTACCTAGTTTATTAGTTACTTATCATATTATCCACCTCCTGTCTTGATTGTCTAACACATTCACAGTTGTCTCCGAGCATTAGTTTCTGCTTAAACTCTGGACTCTGTGCATATCAGCTACATATGTGTTGTTTCTGAACGCGTTTTATTAGGTTTGGACTCTCCAGTCAACTGATTTCATATAATATTTTTTCAAGTTCGTTAAAAATGTTTTTTGTCCATAAACTTAGTAATTATTTAGTCTGTACGCAGCTGATGACAGGCCGATGAAAATATTATTCCTGCTTTATTCGAACTCATAAAAAAAAGGATAAATATGTGAAATATACATTTTGACAAGAGTTTTTTGACAGCAGTGGTTTTATTGTCGATTGGAAATAGATAGATATCATGATGCTTTTACAGTAGATACTCAAATCTTTTTTATTTTACAACCCGTTTAGCGAAGCCTCCACCTAATCTGATACTGATTAGTCATGCCTTCTTTTCTAAGCAAAAAATGTATGTCAGAAAAATTTAGTTAGGTTTGTTGCAACGTTGAAATGTGAGGAAAGCAATTCAGTGAAGAGATTCTTCTCTGTGGTGTATTGATTCGCATTGCTGTACAGTCGCATACATATGTATATATTATTACTTTTGTACATGTGTGTAGGTTCAGTCCGTCGAATGTAGCACATGTTCCCGTTTATGAATTTGATTATTGCTTACATCAATCAGTATGATGAATACTAACCAAACTATATCTAGGAGTCTTGCATAACATGATGTATGTTGAGAAAAGCTAGGTACTACCAAAATACCATAAAAGTAGGCATCAAAATAGATTATGTAACAGGTGAACGGAGCGACCTAAAGGTTAGTTAAGGAAATAATGTTAATAATTATCCTACCGAAAACGAAAACAGAATATTGTATGAATAACAAAATATTGATAATAAATGACCCTTAGCAGTCACTCTAGTGAAGAGAATACCACACTCACTCAAAAAGACGTTCTGCTACATTTACAATGTTATTCTCCTGCAATTCATAGTCACCTATTAAATTCTAAAGATAAGCCATCGCAAATGACAACTTCATTTTTTATCGGCTAATTCACTTGTTCCTCTGGAGTGAGATTCATCGGTATTTTATACAAAAGATGCTCATGTATGGCTACAGAAAGGTCTAAATTGGTCACTAATTCAACACATATTTAACACTGGTCACTCAAAATGTAAGCAGAATTGAACATCTTATAGACACTAGCCACTGTATTTCAACAGATTTTCTATCTTAAACTGATCTACAAAGTGAAAAGGTAGGCTTCTTAGAACGATCCACTTTTGCCTCCTTTGCACAGCTGAGGCTCCAGCTATGCAGATGAGCGTGTATATATACTTTTACATGCATTCTGGTACATCAGCGATAATAAATTATGATTGAGTACAAACTTCTTGTGTGAATATCAGAAAATATAACTTCGGTTAATAATTACTTGGCAAATCCGTAGACTGGTTATTGTAAACACTTGGCTCTGTTCCTTCAATCATAGTCATTAACTCATTACTTGCAGTCTACTGTTAAAAATCAATGGTGAGATGAGAAAAATAGCAATCGGGACATTGAAACAGGAATAAACCATTCCGTGAAGTCATTCTCTTCAGTGACGAATTCAGTGACTTAGCTGTACTATCGCAATAATATATATATATATATATATATATATATATATATATATAAGTGTAGAACTAGGGCATTGTTGTAGAATGTAATTTCTCATTAGTTAAGTTGTTTTTAAAAATGATATAGTGATGCAGTATTAACAACTGGATGATAAAGTTTCGAGCATAAGTTATCGCACATTATCATATGGATTTATATGTATGTATGTATGTATGTATGTATGTATGTATGTATGTATGTATGTATGTATGCATGTATGTATGTATGTATGTATGTATGTATGTATGTATGTATGTATGTATGTATGTATGTATGTATGTATGTATGTATGTATGTATGTATGTATGTATGTATGTATGTATGTATGTATGTATGTATGTATGTATGTATGTATGTATGTATGTATGTATGTATGTATGTATGTATGTATGTATGTATGTATGTATGTATGTATGTATGTATGTATGTATGTATGTATGTATGTATGTATGTATGTATGTATGTATGTATGTATGTATGTATGTATGTATGTATGTATGTATGTATGTATGTATGTATGTATGTATGTATGTATGTATGTATGTATGTATGTATGTATGTATGTATGTATGTATGTATGTATGTATGTATGTATGTATGTATGTATGTATGTATGTATGTATGTATGTATGTATGTATGTATGTATGTATGTATGTAAGTATGTATGTATGTATGTATGTATGTATGTATGTATGTATGTATGTATGTATGTATGTATGTATGTATGTATGTATGTATGTATGTATGTATGTAAAGAAGATACGTCTGAGGCTTCACGTACGATTCCCTATGAGGCTGGAATTAAGCTAGAATTTAAACCAACTTTCTCAAAGATAGAGTTTGTCAGCTTAAGGAACCAATAGATCAATTGAAAAAAATGCATGTAATTTACTGAATACCATGTGATAACTGCTTGTGAGGTCAATTACAAAGGTCAAACTAGTAGATCAGGGTCAATTCGATTACTGGAACGCACGAATTCAGTGACACCTAGAATGATTGACCCTGCTATTTTAAACAACCTATTCAAAAGCCTACCTAGTGAATTGCAATCACTTGCACGTAACAACAAAATAAGATTAGACAGGATGAGACTATTAAACAGTTAGTTAGTAAGGTGGAGAGAGAGATCAGTCAATGAATCTTTGATCATCAGACAAACACCTCGTATGTGTAATCAGAATGACTCCATACGTATACCGGAGATTTGAAAAGTGGTACCAAGAAAAAGGAAAAGAGGTATAAAGAGGGAAAAATATGTGTAAAACAAATAGTGGAGCCGTGTGACCAAATCTGTATGATAATGAGCGATAAATTATGCTCGAAACTTTATCATCCAGTTGTTAATACCGCATCACTATATCATTTTTAAAAACAACTTATTATATTACTGCGCTAGTATAGCTAAGTCACTGAATTCGTCACTGAAGAGAATGACTTCACGGAATGGTTTATTCCTGTTTCAATGTCCCGATTGCTATTTTTCTCATCTCACCATTGATTTTTAACAGTAGACTGCAAGTAATGAGTTAATGACTATGATTGAAGGAACAGAGCCAAGTGTTTACAATAACCAGTCTACGGATTTGCCAAGTAATTATTAACCGAAGTTATATTTTCTGATATTCACACAAGAAGTTTGTACTCAATCATAATTTATTATCGCTGATGTACCAGAATGCATGTAAAAGTATATATACACGCTCATCTGCATAGCTGGAGCCTCAGCTGTGCAAAGGAGGCAAAAGTGGATCGTTCTAAGAAGCTTACTTTTCACTTTGTAGATCAGTTTAAGATAGAAAATCTGTTGAAATACAGTGGCTAGTGTCTATAAGATGTTCAATTCTGCTTACATTTTGAGTGACCAGTGTTAAATATGTGTTGAATTAGTGACCAATTTAGACCTTTCTGTAGCCATACATGAGCATCTTTTGTATAAAATACCGATGAATCTCACTCCAGAGGAACAAGTGAATTAGCCGATAAAAAATGAAGTTGTCATTTGCGATGGCTTATCTTTAGAATTTAATAGGTGACTATGAATTGCAGGAGAATAACAATGTAAATGTAGCTAGTGTCTATATGATGTTCAATTATTGGATTCCTTATAGAACTTCGGCTACGTTTCTGCGACCATGCAGGATAGTGTTCTTCAACCGTCTTAAGTAGGGTACGCCTTGAATGAGAAATGTACCTGGCTCCAAAAGAGTAGATAAACTGATAAAAACACAAAATTTATCAAATTCGAGATCTTGGGCTTTGGGCTTCCACAGTCTAGTGATTGACTGGACAACACTGCTTTTGGGGTTGGTGCGAAGAATGTTCCTTCAAAAGAGGCTGAAATTCTCCTCTTGGAGACATAACCGAGTCGGTCAATTTTGAAGTTGAGTTTCATGCAAAGTCTCGTTTCCAACATCGGTTACGTTTGTTGTCTTTGAATATTTGGTCTGATATTCTTGTCAATAAATCTTGGTGGGTATCCGTCTTGCATGAAGATTTCTTTCAGGAAGTCTTATTCTTCTCCGAGGGCATCAGGGCTGCAGATGCGTTGGGCACGAGTAACAAGAAATATATTTAGGTTTCGTTTACGACTAATTAGTAATCAGCTATTAAATGAAATTTGTCAGTTGGTCAATCCAATTGGGATTCCCGGTCACAAAATAGAGCGAAACAGTTGTTCAGTATTATTATTATTCCCTTGGGCTCAGAGTGGAACACAGGGCTTCAACAACATATTTGCACTTTTTTCTTTTCTCTGCAGTCCTCTTCAGCTGGGTCTACGTGTGACCATAATGTCGGATCTCTTCATACTCCCACGATCTCCTCCATGTCACTCTGCCACCGATGACCCACTCTTTATTACCTAATGGATTACACTCAAACAATGGCTGAGTGCGCGATGTCATCCGACGGTCTCCTCAGTGTACACCCGATCAATCTCCATTTCCTCCTACATATTCTTGGTTGGTTTCTCCCACAGTTTCTTGCTACTAATACCTCCTAGCCATTCGATCTTCAGTATGGAACCAGCTGAAGTAGTAACTGTTGATAAAAGCCTGCTCTGGCCTGTTGGAAATCCTTTTCATGAAACGCTGGTCACGTTGCTGAGCCATATCGAAGCACCAACTTCTCATTGGTGTCGAAAACCCAAATATTATTCCACGTGTGGTATTAGTGCGGATTTCTAAACTGGTTTCAGGTTGATGGAGGTGTATCTTGCCTTTCCAATTTTGTTTGGCTGGTTTTGATATCTTCATCCGTTCTGCTAGCCTGTAGTTGAGAAGATGCTTCCTAGCCGGATAAGTGATGGAGCTGACCTCTGTTAAATCTTTCATGCTGATGATGAGTGGGGCTGGTTGTTGTTTTCGCTGTTCGTTGGTTAACTTTTTACATCCGTCTTCTATGTGTTTCCCAACTGTTCTCTGTCTGTTTTCGACATAGAACTTTGCACAAATGTGCGCCAGTTCAAGTCGCCACATTCCGTGTAGCACGCGAAGCAAGAGAAGAAAGTACAAGAAAAGCATAATAGAAACAGTGAGCAGAGGTGTGAGACAAAGGAGTAATAAAGAAAAACAAAACAGTTTCATTGAAGATCATAAGTCACAGGGAGTGGATGCATCTGCGCCACTGAGAACGATTTTGAGCCATGTCACCAATTGTTTCCAACCATAGATTTTTACCGTCCCGAGGACCCCAGCCTGGAAGTCTACACCTTCCTACGTGGCTTAGACCAACTGTTGTGGATTTCATTGACTGATGCCAAGTTTTTGTTTGACCGCCGCTAGCTTTTTTCCAGCCTGACCCTATATCCGCTAACATTGCTCGTCGAGGGAGGCGATGACTTGGCATACGTAACACATGTCCTAACCATCTCAGTCTTTGTAGCTTCACGACTTCGTCGATTGATTTCCCCTGTTTACCTAGAACTCTACGCCTAACCTCCATGTTGCTCACCTTATTATGCCACTTTACACGGGAAATAGAACGCAGGCACCTATGATCAAAGACAGCTAGTCTTTTCATGTCTTCCACTCTCAGTGGCCAGGTCTCACAACCATAAAGGAGGACGGAGCGGACTGATGAGCAGTACACCCGCCCTTTGGTCGATAGTCGAACATCTCGTCTACGCCAGAGTCGGCGTAAACTAACAAATGCGAAACGAGCCCCTTGTATTCGTGCTGAGATTTCGTCAGAGATCAGCCCGTTGGGGCTGATGGTACTTCCCAAATAAGTGAAGCGGTCAACGTGCTCTACCACTTCACTTCCTATTTTTAAACTAGGCGTCGATGTAGTCCAGTCCTGTAACATCATCTTGCATTTGGCGGGAGCGAATCGCATGCCAAACATTCGTAGATTGCGGCTCAAGGTGTTTAGAAGACTCTGCATTTCGTCAGCGTCTTCGCCTAGAAGGACTATATCGTCTGCATATTCCAAGTCAACGAGATTATTCCCGGTAGCAAGTCAATCCCTGAGTCGCTGAAGTCACCTAGGGTTAAGTCCATTAACACATCTATGATGAAGTTGAATAGAAAAGGAGATAATGGGCATCCTTGACGGACACCACTGGTCGTCATCAGTTCAGATGACAGCTCGCCGTAAGCCCTCACCTGGCTGTATGAGTACGAGTAGAGTGCCTTAATCAGTGCAATATATTTTCTTGGAATTCCCTTTACAGCCAAGCATCTCCAGAGAACTTCCCGATCGACAGAGTCGAATGCTGCCTTTAGGTCAAGAAATATAATGACTGTTGGACGCCGGTAGGAATGCCTATGTTCTAGAATCTGTCGGAGGGTGAAGATATGATCAATACACCCTCTTCCTGGTCTAAAGCCTGCCTGGCTCTCTCGTGTTTGTGCTTCCCGAGCACCACTCAGTCTACGCATGATTATTGAGCCTAAGACTTTAGATACTATATTAGTCAAGCTAATCCCTCTGTGATTATCACAGGAAGACTTGTCTCCCTTCTTGTATATGGGGATAATCAGTGACTTACACCAACCCGATGGGACTTCTTCTGATTCCCAGACGCTGCCTAGTACCTCAGTTAATCCGGACAGTAAGCTGTCTCCACCGTACTTAAATACCTCTGGAGTCATTCCATCAGGTCCCGCTGCTTTGCCTAGTTTCAGATTGGTGACAGCTTTAGTAACCTCAGTTAGTGACGGAGGACCTGTATCTATATCCCATTCAGGGAGGTGTTGGATGCTCGGAAGGTTGAGCGTGGCTGTGGGCAAATTAAACTGCTCCTCATAATGCTCTTTCCAACGATCCAGTCGTCTATCCTGTGAGCTAATTATAGTGCCATTTTTTTCCGAGATTGTCTCACTAATGATTTGTCTTCTCCCACCCGTTTCCCTGATGAGTCCAAAGAGTTGCCTGGTGTTGCCTATCCTCAAAGCTTTCTCCATCTCTTTGGCTTTTGTCGCCCACCACTGTTCACGGTCCTTGCGGAGACTTTTCGTAAGTTTCCTCTTGTGCAGCTTTCGCTCCTCATTGAATTCGGAGCTCGCCGGAATAAGTCTTCTAGCATCTATCAGTTCGGATGAGGCGGTGGAGATCCAGTGGTTTTTACTCACCTTTGGGTTTACCTTATTCACAGCTTTTACAGCTGTATCTATGGCTGCCTGGATATTTTTCCAAGCTTCTTCAGGGTGAGCACAGCTGTCGAACACAGATATGTGTTTAGCTAGTTCTTCCTGAAATACGGATTTAGTTTCCTGATCGAGCTGGGGACGTGATGGTTTTACCGCCAGCTGTTTCCTACGTCCGTTCAGTCGTAAGCACACCCGAGCGCGGACCAGTGCATGGTCGGTATCTACGCACGTGTTCCAGAAGGAGCGACAATCTCCTACCGACCCACGCCAACGATAGCTTATTGCTATGTGGTCTATTTGTGTCCAGCGTTGGTTTGATGAAGGGGGTCTCCAAGTCAAACAGTGTCTCTCCTTGTGTTTAAAGTTAGTGCTTACAAGAAACAAATGATTATCAGAGCAGAACTGTAGGAGACGGTCACCGTTGTCGGTTCGCTGGCACGGAACTCCATAGGTGCCACCGACATCCTTCTCAGATTGACACAATTTCCCTACTTGAGCGTTAAAGTCACCAGCTAGAACGACTATGTCTGAGCGTTTAGCCTTTCCACCAAACTAGACAGCTTTTGGTAGAACTCATCCTTCGTTTCATCTGAACTGCAGTCAGTGGGGGCGTAGGCGGAGATTACGAAAAGGCATCGGCGAGTAGTGCAGTCCTTCCTCCTTCTTACTGATCCGTTCAGGCGGACAGCACACATTCGGCTATCTACCGGGATCCAGTCAAGCAATGTCTTTTCTGCCCTAGTACTCAAAGCTATCCCTACGCCAGCTAATCCTCGTGAACTAGCTGTGGCATCTCCTGACACCCTCAAGGTGAATTTTGCAGATTCAACCTGTTGGCCAGGTGGGGTTAGGTGAATAACCACACTTGGGTCTTGTATGCGTGTTTCTGAAACACAGCATACATCAATGGCTCGTGATGCCAGGGTCTTGGCTAGTGATGCTTGTTGTCCTATTTGGCAAAGTGTCCTAACATTAAGAGCTCCTATATGAAATTGGTGGCGCGGCTTTAAGAGGCTGTCGGTGGTGGTTTTTTGGCTTCCATCGTTTTTAGTGGACGCAGAGTGGAGAGGAAGTGGAGAGCTATCAAGTCGAGGAGTTGCATCAGTGGAAGGAAGGCAAGATGATAGAGATGAAGATGAAGACAAAGATGAGTGAGTAATAGAGAGGTTTCGTGTGCATTTCGGATTGTGAGGGCGATTGTTACTTCCCGGCTGCCCACACCGTGGAAGTTGGTTGCGTGACCGCAGAGCCCAGGGGACAACTGCTTGAGGCCGGTCACACGCGGCCTGTTTTTGTTTGTTCTTTTTTGTTTGGTGTGTCTCAGTAGCAGATTTATCACTCCCGCCCTGTGACACGGCAGCAGGAAGCGCGGTCGTTGTTAATCCGGGCCACGGCCGATCCGGCATGAAATTTTGTGATTTTGTATTGGACATGATGTTGGATTGGGTAGCTGCTTTTTGTTTAACCGCTATCCAAACAACCTGCCTGGCATGGTAGAACCTCAAGAGACATAAGTCTCAGCCAGTATAGCTTGATTAGGTCATTGCGGTGTTCAAGCCCGACCACCACGTCAAGGTAGCAGCTTTCGGTCCTGTCCACTACGCCCATGTTTTCCAATGGTTCTTTAATCGATTTTCTTTCTGATTATAGCTTGATTCCACACCGTATTTTTGATAGAAATACGAAATTTTCAGTATATTATATCGGTAGCCCAAATTTTTAAGGCTAACCATTGATATCAGGTGTGGGTCGGCAGGGTATCGAACCCCGGACCATGTGCATGATCAGCGAGAATTCTAACCACTCTTCCACTGACGCACAAAATCCCTGCCGCTAGAGAGAAATGAATTCTAGACCCCTGGTTTACCAGACCAGTGTCCTAAACCACTTAGCTATGGGGGTAATTATGGTATATTGTGGCAACCAAAAATTGATCTGTGTCAACTGAGAATATGTCCAGTTCTAACTTTTGTGCAGACTGAATTCTATCAGTCAAGCTTGCAATGTGGCCGCCATACTAGGTGGCCACTAGCTACTGAGTAGTGTCCAATCAAAAATATCCAGTAGAGTCCTACAGAAGATTTATCACAAGCCTGAATAGCTCAGTGGTAACGTCGCTGACTACACCACTGGGTGACGCGCGTTCAAATCTCAGAAGGGACGTGAATTCCTTCGAGCTTGCAGATACGTCTTGCTGACTACTGATGAGTGCCAACTAGCATGAAACTCAGCTGTAGCCAGGGCTTCCAGTGGTCGATTGCCTTCAACCATCTAATACCAAAGATTCTTAATTTTTTTTAATAGTCTGACTCCTCCTAAACTGTTAAAGTGACCTATTTTAATTAAACGTA
This sequence comes from Trichobilharzia regenti, assembly GCA_944472135.2. Lineage (NCBI taxonomy): Eukaryota > Metazoa > Platyhelminthes > Trematoda > Strigeidida > Schistosomatidae > Trichobilharzia > Trichobilharzia regenti. The sequence goes on along the minus strand of OX235263.1, from coordinate 19,900,310 downwards.
GACATAATCATTGATGGGTAATTTTCAGGCTAAATTATTTTGTCAGATTCGGTTAAATAGGTTCCAGTAGCCTAAAATGGTTGTCTCTGACTGATTTTGTAATTAGGCATACGGAGTTATATGAAGAACAGCTGGGAAACCATGTTGTATAACTGATAATTCAAATAGAATTGGTGTCCACTTATTATTTTAATGATAGACGTATATGAATATGATTTCTTTTTAACTTAACTGGTAATATATTACTTAAAATAATATTCGTAGTATATATAAAGCTGTCACTTTAGAATCACTTTTTTATGCACTTCTACTATTTTGTTGTTGTTGTTGTTGTTTTTTAGTTGAGGGTACTAATACCGATTGTTGTTCATAGCTGATGCAGTGGAATTCAAATTCTGACAAGCAGAAGCTGTGAAAATCATGTGTAACATATGTAAAATGTATTTCGGTGATGAATTATTAATATCTATGCAAACTATTGTTAAAAATACATATATTTCCTTAGGCAGTCTTATTCGTTTACGTTCTTTCGCAACAGACAAGCAAACCGCCTTCAGTGACATGTGTTGTATCTATTTCTTTGAAGGATTGATTAGTTAACAAGGAATATTCATTTAGATAACTTACTCTTTATCAAGTTCCACATTTATCTAACAGTAAAAAATAAAACAATTAGTCCCTTTGATAAATTTGAATAAGGCATTAAGAAGACAAATCTCGCGAGATAATGGCATCATTTCGTAGTTTCTTTACAACCGCTTTACAACTAACATGGTTAACAATAATAAAATAAAGTTCATGAAAATTACTCAGTTAAATAAAAAGAACAAAAGTGCATACTAATGACCAATCGTATTTAAGTAGGTCAAGTAGTCACTTTATGGTAGGCGAAGGTTGAAGTCTAATGTGGTTTTTGTACACACAGTTTAGGCTGTATGTGATTAATCCAAAGTGCTTCCATCACCTTCAATAACCAACCTTGAATTAGAGTTATGTGAAATAGTTGTGAAACAGTCATTAATATTTATTTTGTGACCAGACATTAATAAGTGTTTTGCAATGGATGATGCTGGATTTCTATTCAGATTAATCGCGTTGGGATTTACTAGCCACTTTGGAATATGTTCTTTACGATGACATTGGAACATTCTGTTAGTTCTACCTATATAGGTGTTACCGCAGCTGCAGGTGAACTTGTAGATACAGTTTGAAGTAGAGTCCACAGAATTTCGTCCTTTAATCGTAGTAGGTACAGGGATCGAAAATGTTCGGCAAGTGAGAAAAAGAGATGCGGCGTAGAATGTGCGTTTGATGGCTGATCGAAGTCTTTGAGTTGTCAACTGCATAATCTGGTCGCCCTTGAATGGTAGATTAATAAAGATGGTTTTCTTTGGTACAGAAGCTCTCTTTTCGAGATGTGGTTTTTGTTTGCTGTGACAAGTGATAAAGCTCTCCGGATAACCATTAGCTAATAAAACTGAATGTACATGTCGAAGCTCATCCATCAATGTGTCACTCGTGCATATTTTTCATACCCTTGAGAATAAACATTTCACTAGGGAACGTTTATACTGGATAGGAACAAAACTGGTGAAATGAAGATATTGTCCAATTCATGTTTGTTTACGAAAAATAGAGCGCTGAATGGTTCCATCATCTCTCCTAGTCATAGTAATATCCAGGAAACCAAGTTTGTTATTCGATTCTAGTTCGGAAGTCACTCGAATATTTGGATGAATGTGATTAAATAGAGTAATGAAGTTTTCAATAGATTTACTATTATTACCAATAATGAGAGTATCATCTACATAACGTTTATACAGCATAAATTCTCCAAGCATACCTTACATTTGTTTCTCTAATTTTTACATAAATATATCTGCTAACAGGGGCCCCAGAGGGCTCCCCATCGCAACACCATCGATTTGTTTATATGCCTTTTCTTGGAATGTGAATATAATATTTTCTGTACACATTAAGATGATGTCGGCGAAGTTAAACTTTCGACACCACTAACTACCAATCAACGAATTATCCAATGGGATTCATGAACGATGTCGAATTATTCAATGAGATTCACGAACGCAGTTCAATGCTGTAGAGCGCTTGATTCTTTTCTAATGCGTGCCCTTACAAGATTACGGTTGCAATTCGAGGAGTACAGTGTTTTCCAGTATTTCCTGGATTTAGGGTTGCTCCGGAAGGAGCAAACTTGTTCGTGTGTTGGCATCAAGACTTTAAAAAGCTATAGCAGATCAACTGATGGGTTTGTTCATCGTTGTGCTATGTGTTTGAAGCGTGCTAACATTAGAGCGGATAAGCTGATAATTTTAATATTTCGTAGAAACTTTTCTCCCTAGGTCGCATCTCTCCCTAACCCAGAGTTTGTACATCTGCAACTACTGGGTGTTGAAACAGCCAGTGAGAGCAGCAGCTGCCGAGACTGAGAATAGTCTCGTCTCAACAGTTTAGTGGTACCAGCATTGCAGAGATATTGCTTCGTGTAAAATAGGGAAAATCACTTGTTTGCTGGGTGGATCCCGTTACGAGGACTCATGCGAATTACATTGAAGGTTTTTGGGGCCGCTTGAAAAACAGGATAAGGGCTATAAATGGATCTCAAAAGGATCTCATTTACCGGCATTCAGATGAATATAAGTACACGATGTGGTGTGACTTCTCCATTGACAGTCTTATGCTAAACTGGGAGATGTTTCTCTCACATGTTCGAGAAAGATACCCCTTGTAACCTTTTTATCCTTTTTTATGCTTTCTTCTATAGATATACATTTCCATTCATCATATATGCCTATTTAATATGATTGGTCCGTTCAAGGTCGTTTACTGATTGGTTGTTAGTGGTGTCGAAAGTTTAACTTTGCCATGATGTCTTTGATGTAAGTGACGGGAATGGGTAAGTTTATGCCGTTGCTTGTGATGTAATCGCAAACAAAATCAACAGTTTCATGAAGGGGAACATTGGTGAATAAAGATTCTATGTCACTTGAACACATAACCTTTTCCTTAATGTTCAAGGTGTCTAGCATTTCTGTAAGATCAAATGAACTTTTTACAGAATGATTTGATAATGAGTTTCTTACAGGCATAAGGACCTCTGTAATCCATTTGGCGATTTTATGGTAAGGAGAATTTGACATGTCTAAGATGGGTCTCAGTGGGTTCCCAGTTTTGTGGATCTTCGGAAGATCATAAAGCTGAAGAGTATGTGACCCAATTGGTTTAAGTTGTTTATAAAGTTTTCATTTATAAAACCATGCATCAATAAAATCTGAAGCTGACGATTGATCTGCTTTTCCACAAGCAGCACATTATCAATAGTAAAAATTAAAGAAATATTGTCATTATTATTAACAACATCACTCGGGTATAACTCTACCCTTCCTCTTACAGTTCATAAACTCCTTTCTATTCTTCTTTATTGTTCACCCATATTCTCCCCTGGTTTGCTTAAAAAAGACTATGTCACAATTTGTAGAATGCTGAAGACTGTCAGTAGGGTGAGTGGTGTCCCAGTGGACCACATAGTTAACATTGTTGTCGATAGGCAGTTGACTTCGTGCAATAAATTTGCTAAAGGGATTTTGTCTGACTTCTACTGGAGCATCCACTTACCCCCCTTCAGCTTTCACCTTGCATCTCCTCAGGTAGAACAAGAAGTAACTTCAGAAAACTGTATGCTCGCACGTCTAAGTATAAAAATTCTATGATACCATACTTGGGACGTATTTTATGTGATGAAAATAGTGTCAGGTAAGAATTAACTAACCTTTTTTCATCTAGTAAATAAACAATTTCCTCTATCCATCCATAAATACCTTCAAAGTTTACTTTTATTATTTCTATTATATTCATAGTCCTGTTACTTCTTTGTATTACTCTCATAATTGCAAACACCAACTTATCTCCATGACTGCTGTAATCTTTGTTTCTCCCCTCATCATATCATGTAAAGAGAACATTATGTTCAATATTTTTAAACATGTTAGGATTTCTATACCGCATTGACAATACTGTGTGAAACAAGCCCACAGTAATTTTCACTTGTATTATTATTATTACCTTAGCTGTTATCATTATTATTATTTCCCTCTTATATGCTGCATGTTTTTGACACTACCTCTATTGTAAATGTGGAAAAATTTTCTGTGTGATTAATTATTATTTATAATTTGAGAAAATTAGATGCAATATTGTGATTAATGCTGAAAACTCCATTCTGTATCACAAGTACTGTTTTTGGAATAAAGTAAATCATTATTATTATTCTGTCTTAAATTATATTGAATCAATTGTACTGATAGGTGATTACACCACTAAAGTATCAATAAGACCTAATATACATTAATATAACATTAAAAAGAATATTTTGTACATTTATTACCCTTTATATGTGAGTTTAAACAAAGCAAAAAACAAATGCTTATGCAGAATAATATGAGACCATCATTTATTTCTTTAGATCCTCTTCAGCTGTTTACAACCTAAGAGTTGATTATGGCAGTATACATAGAGTGTCGTCATACTTGCAGCAAAGATCAACATGATTTTTGTTAACAGAGCACACGTGTTAATATAAACAATCTGCAGAAATTCCACTTATACAACCTATGAAGGAGATCAAAGTTTAAGCAAAATATAAATATGCAAAATTAATAGTCAGATACACACTGCGTCGGTAGCACAGTGGTTAGGACTCTCGCCAACCATGCACATGATCTGAGGTTTGATCCCCTGCCAACTCACACCTGATATCTATGGTTGGCCTTCAAAATTTGAGCTACCGATATCCATGCTGAAAATTTCATACTGGTATCAAAAATACGGTGTGGAATCAAGCTGTAATCAAAAATAAAAAAATAAAATAATTGAGATGCTCAGTCAAGACAAAAGGAAAGCAGTTGATGACAAGTAATAGTGTGAGGAGTTTAACTCAAATCATAGAAACAACATGAAGTGAATTACAACACTAAAGCGAAGTGAATGTGAGTGGGGATGGAAGCGAAAGATTATGTAATCAGCTGAGACGAAATGATTAGACGTTGAGTCACTAAGGTAAAGAAAAAAAAAGAATAAGTGGGTCTTTCTGAACACATAAGTCAGTTTTTAAATGTTTAATAACTATCACTTCGGCAAATTTGAGGAGAGTTGAGTTGTATTTTCCATTAATAATCTCGAAGGATTTCACGCTGCCTACCTCATAACCCGTGTCAACAAGGTGTCTCACAATAATAATAATAATAATTTTTCCTTCATGTTCCCAGTGGAACATAGGGTTTCAAGCTAGTGGCTTGAAGTTTCTGTAGCAGTGTTTATTTTTACAGGATGGGGTTGCTAGCCTGCCTCATGTCCAACCTTTCCCCTTTACCAGCATTATTTTTGGCTTATCGAGGTAAAGGAGTGCGTCGGTGGCCGGGGTTCGAACCCTGGACCATGTTAATGGTCGGCGAGCGTTAACCTGTTAGTCCTCGCGAACTAGCTGAAGAGGTCTCCTGACACGTTTAAAGTGAATATCGCAGTATCACCTTGGTGGTCTCACAATATTGTCTCTCGTTAGCAACTTCCCATTCTGTGTACATTTACATAAACAATCAACCTTTCGGTTGTTGAAAGCTGAAGAGAATCCAAAGAAATAAATATTATTCTGCACAAGCATTTGTTTTCACCTTATTTAAATTGAATACATCAAAGAAATTAAAGGAAGTAACATAGAATTAGTGAATTTATTAATTTGACATCAGGCCTGTGTAGCAAAAGTGGCTGGCTGGCTGGGTGGCTGGACCTGTTTCTTTTACAAACAGAGCTCTAGTTAATTTAATTGAATTACAATGGCCTCTGGTGTTTTGGGTATTCAGTATTTTAGAGGATTTGGCAATTTATTCGATACACAATGGATCATAAAGAAGGATTCTTTAATGTTAGCTTTATGATATAGGTGGATTAAGGTGATCTTATATAGAACTGTTGATGGCTTTAACAATGCCATTATTTCGCCACAACACTTGTAGATGATGTCTCGAGGAAAGGGTGAATAAAGTCCCATGAGTAATGGTCATTTTCACTGGTTCCACCAGCTCATCTTTCTGTTGTGGAATTACAACCGGCTGTATAGAATATACCATTTGTCGGGTTTCCAGTATTAAATAAACATTATAATTTATCTGATATTCATTTTGATATTGTTGGATTAATACATACTGCATCATACTGATGCTTTTGAAGTGTAATATGTACGTACTATGTATTATTATTGCTCCCTTAGATTCCTAGTGGAGCATAGGGCTTCAACTGCACGTCTCCACTTCCCACTTCTGTCTTCTGCTGTACTTTTCACCTGCATCCATGTTAGTCCATACTGTTTCAACTCCTCTTCACACGATCTCCTCCATGTCACCCTTGCACTGATGTCCCACTCGCCGCTTCCCTTTCGGGTTCCACTGGAGGGCTTGACGCGCGATGTCACCCAGCGGTCTTCTCAGCGAGTGTCCAATCCATCTCCACTTTCTCCTGCATATTTGTTGCGCGATTGGTTTTTCTTTTGTTTGCTCCCATAGTTTCTCATAGTTGGTGATTCTTTCCGGTCCGGCCATCTGTTCGTCAGTATAGATCCAGCGAAGACAGTGGTTGATAAAGGGGTGCAATAGCCTGTTGGAAATATTCTTTGTGACCCGCCCGCCAAGTTTCTGATCCGTATAGAAGAACTGACTTCACGTTCGTACTGAAAATTCGACTGAATTTTGTTGTTGATGCTGAGTGACGAAGATTTCCAGATTGGTTTCAGGTTGATGAATGTGTTTCTCGTCTTCCCGATTATTGATTTGACATCCTCGCCCGTTTCGACTGCCTGTAGTTGAGACAATGCTCCCTAGATAAGTGAATGAATGAAGTGACCTCTTTCAAATCCTTCCCGTTGATTGTGACTGACTCTGGATGTTGCTGCTGTTGTTGTTGTTGGATGGTTGGTTATTTTCATCACCTCCATCTTGTCTATGTTCACCAAATCGCTACAGAAACTTCAACGCGCAAATTGTACGTACTATGTACTTAATGTGGAGGTCAACAGCACTCAGAATCAAAAATAAGATCCGGATTTTCAACTCCAATGTATAGTCAGTGCTACTATACGGATCAGAGACTTGGCGAGTCATAAAGAGCATCTCAAACAAACTTCAAACCTTCATTAACAACTGTCTCCGCTCAATACTCAAGATCAGATGGCCAGAAAAGATCAGCAACAGGGATCTCTGGGAGCGAACCAATCAGGAACCGATTGTGAAACAAATAGGCAGGAAGAAATGGAGATGGATTGGCTGGCCATACTCTGAGGAAACCATCACGTGACATCACTAGACAAGCCCTCGAGTGGAACCCAAAAGGGAGGCGGCGAGTTGGTCGTCAGTGTGAGGGTGACTTGGAGGAGGTCATGCGAGGAGGAGATGAAAGCATGCGGACAGACCTGGAGCAGGGTGAAAAAGTTGTTAGAAAACCGAAGGCAATGGAGGTGCGCAGCTGAGGCCCTATGTTCCTCTGTGAACTAAAGGATACAATATTAATAATAATGTACTTAATATCATTTAAAATAGCATCGATGTTGTTTATTACAATATTTCTTTAATTACAATGGTTATGTAAATATAGAACCAGAAGACAAATTTATCGAAATGAATATTCTTTGCTTGATAATGTCTTTTCAATACTTTTTATGAGAATCTTCAATAAATCTATTTCTTTGTAAAAATTGAGAGAATTATTTTAACAATTCGAATCAATATACATAGCAAAAATAAGCTGAACTCCTAAACAGAAAGTCACAGGTGGACAGTAGATACAGAGAATATTGACTGAAATATTGATTAGAATTTCATCGACTAAACAAATGTCATATCTCCAGTGTACATAGTTCACTGTCATAAATTTTAGCAGGCTTCATAACAGCCCGTAAGCATCCGTTTTGTCTTTAAAATATCTGCTTCATATCATCACTATATATGACTTCTTTGTTCTGTATCCACCCTGCTTCAGACGGATTCTTCTATTCACGGCATGTTCCAGTCTTTCCAGAATGATGCAGCATAGTATTTTGGTCAGAGTGGATAGTGGCATGATGCCATATCAGTTATTAGAATTTTCACCAAGTTGTCTTTCTCATCAACCTCTATTGTGATGACGTAAACATGTTTCCTAAGTTCTGTGAGTCTGTTTCATTTCAGTGCTTCTGAGGGTAGCCCATTTGCCCCCAGTATTTACCCGACTTTTAGTAACTATACTGCCTTCAATACCCCTACTTTTATCGAAGCGCTAACGGTTACTGGTAGCCCCATGTCGATTGGTGATACTTTTCGGTAAGTTGTGGGTGTTGGTGAACTCAGGAGGCCTTTAAAGTGATCGACCGAAATTCCCTCTTTTTTAAAACTTTGGTGACTAAGTTTCATCTACTGAACCTCACTACTTTCATCTGTGTTAAGTTCTACACATACAATTTTTTAGGCCTTGTTTACCTACCAGTGTACTTTGAGTACAGTGTTATATATAAAATTTTCAAGTATTGGTTTTGTAGGGATTTTCTTTGATTGCATGGAGGATTTAATCATGAGCTGACATCAGTTAGAGAACCACTGGAAAACCTGGGAGTACTGTACGGCTGTTTCGTTCTAGTTTGGGACTCCTCGGCAGTACGCACCCACCGGGATTCGAACCCAGGACCTTGTGGTTACAAGGCGAGCTCGTAGACCATTGAGCCACTGGGACCCGATCCAATGGTCCTTGAATTCTAACTTCTGCCAATTCACGACATAGCGCGACCAGTTCGCAATGTCTTCTTCGATGAGTTACTGCCTCATCTTCGACCTGCTGTACCCTACTGGTCACGGCTTCCCACTAGAACCCCAGGTTAACTGCCTGAATAGGGCCAGTCACCAGTGAGCATCAGATTAATTTTCAAGTATTGGTTTTGTAGGGATTTGATTGGTTTCAGGATTTCATATATATAAAATTCCTAATTGGACAAGCCAGCTGACAACGCACAAACTTCTAAGGGTTGATAATCAAACCGCAGACATTCGACTGCAGAGGGGAGCAGCATACATCTTGGAATGATACACAACTGGTCAACAGTTGCGTTGGGGTTTCAATTATTTAGCGCTCATATCATTTAACATATATATGTTATATGTTTAGCTATTAGCACTCGTCAAACTAAGAATTTACATTAAATGTACATACAGGTGGTATTATTCATTTCAAGGGTTGCAAATGTGTTGCGTGACTTAGTGTGAAACAAGAATTGTGTCTTAATTCAGTCTGGCCATTCCCGTTGTTTAACTGGACTGAAGTGATGGTCTTCAGGTGGATATTTCACCTCCTCGTGCAGATGCTTCGATGATGTCGGATAATATAACTTCAGTATATACAAGTGGGTGATGACTGGCAGTGGAATACACCATAACTCTTGTTTCTCCATATTTTGAACTCATCAGCTGGATGTAGCAGCCTTACTCAGTGACTAGTACCGTACACATTGAGGCTCACATCTAGTACCCATACTTTCAACTGCCAAAGTGTTATCCACTAAACCACTTCGGTCACATTGGTATTCAAACTATGGCTACTGAGGTCAAGGCTCACAAACTGCTGCATGCGGTTTAATAATCAACATTTGCATAGATAAAAAGCGATTCGAGTGACACACTACATACATGTAGCACAGAAAGAAACAGAAGACACTAAAGAGAAGTACAAAAGAGGGACAATAACTAGAAATTTGACTGAGGGAAAAATAACAGTTATATGGTGGAACAGCAGCGTTTTATCGGGCATGACAAATACAAAAGTGTGGATGCATCTGCTCCATCACTGAAAACGGCTTTCAGTCATATCACCAACTGCCTCTCTCCAGCATTCATTGGTTCTCACCATCCGGAGATCGCTAAACAGTCAGAAGGCCTACACCTACCTTTCGACGTGTTTGGATTGAACTAAACCTTTTCAGATTTCATTGACTGACGATGACATGGTTTGGATTGACCACCACCACTAGCACTTTGCCAATCTGATCCATCCTATCTCAGCTAACATTGGTCGTCGAGGAAGCCTCGAGGGTTCGAGACTCAGTCGGAACACTATCACTCAATAAGGAGTAATATTATATTAGTCAAGCTCATTCCCCTATGATTATTACTGGAAGACTTGTTTCCCTTCAAATTAAGTGTGACAACCAGTGATCTAATCCTGTATGACAAGGACTATCACTGATTCCAGTGAATGGCCTAATGTCAAAATAGTTATTGAATATTGTTCAGTGTTGATGTCATCACCACTTTCCTACCCAACTCTATTTGATGATATTCGTGCTCTAAACGAAGAATTTTGTCAAGTTCATTCGGCCTTCACATTTATCATCATTACTGGTAGTTGTGATACACTTCACTGAGCCTGAATTTGCGAAGACTCATTCATCTGGAAATCAATGGCCATATCCACCGTTACTTTTCCAACAAAGCATTTTACTATTGTTTTAACCGCTTATTGAGGCGTGTTGTGAGTCGGTATTTAAATGATAGAATGCTAGCCAATCACGCATGTGACTGTGATTCTATCCCCAGTCTCTGAACTCTTAAACCTCTCCCTAGTCGGCAATAAAACCGGCGAAGAGGAAAGGTTAAGCATGAGACTAGCAACATGTTTGCATGAAAATAAATCACACTATCGCTACTGAAGAGTTAGGCCCGAAGCTTTAAGAGGTATGTTTCAATCGAAACGCAAAGAAATAAAAATATCCAGGCGTGTGCATGAAAGGACTGCAGGATTCAAAATTGCGGGTTTTGTAACGACTTGAATAATTTCAAGTATTTGATTTTGTCACGAATTAACATCAGTTAGAGATTGGTGATAAACTAAGGAGCATTGTCTTGCTGTCTCATCTTGTCCTGAGACTCCTCAGCAAAGTCTGCTTACGACACCGGATCCAACGAAATGTGTGTATTAGAAGTCCACTCCCTGGTTTCCAATGAACTCTAACTGATGATGGTTCATGATGAAGGAGAATAACTGAGGTACCATTATTTCTTCGTTGACGGGTGTAATGTCTGTCTGAGTGACTATTTGGTGCCTTTTTGCCGAGGTGTTTTTACAAGCTGTATATCACTTGTCGTTGTAGTCGGAAACACCCATTAAAGCGCTTTACACCACAGTCTACTTTTACCCTAATGATCCATGATTATGTACTTGCTCACTCCAATGTAAAATTCAATCCCATCCCCCTTGCTGATTGACTGAGATTTTATTGAACTAAGAAGGAGTGTGATATTTGAAAACCTATTTAACATCGGTCATTCCATCTCAACAAACGCCTCCTTCAGTGTACTCCACAGAGTCAAGAGTAACCTACTGGAGGTAATAGGGTTTCGTTTTCTTTGTATTGTTGAAGTTCTGGCTACTTACATAGAAAAACTGGAGTTGTACATACAAAAGAGAATTACTGGAGAGTGCCGGTAAATCCCCAAAATGAAGATTCCGAAGTAGGAAAAATGCGCATTGTCCTGCACTCCACCGCTAGTCGTCACCTATCGATGTACTCAAATAGAAAGTGTGTGTGTGTGTGTGTGTGTGTGTGGAGTAGTTTTGTCAACTGTGACTTGCGAAATAATCCAAACCCAAAACTGTTTATCTGTTGAGAATTCTTACCTTCAAAGTGTAATTATAGAGTTCACCTTGTACAGAAAGGTGAACACTAGTGTTAATTAGGTAGAATATTGATCTACACGTAGAAGAAATTAATACACGCCTAACGAGATAAGTAGATAAAGAATCTCACACAAATTAGAACTTAATAATATTAGTTTGCTTTATTCCGGAAACAGTACTAGTGGTACAGTGTGGAATTTTCAGCACATATCTACAGTGTTGCATCTAATTTCATCGCACATTTAAAAGGAGTAATTCAAAAAATAAATATAAAAAACAATAAAAACCAAAAAGAAACACAAAAATAACATAACAATGCAAAAAATACCAAATAGAAAGGAAAATAAACAACAATAATGAAAAATATTTCAGTATTGGGTAGTGGAAGTTATGATATGTGTATGCGTGGTGGACAGTCACAGCTATAATCATACAAGAAGTTATGAAATGTTCCTAAGAATTTTTATAGCCAAGATGATCAGTTAATTTGATTGAACTGCACTAAACAATTATAAAATAAACATTTCAGGGTTTTTTATCGTCAGCACTAATGCAGTGTTTGTTATGGTAGTGTGAGTAATCATGCATAATACAAAAATTTTAGGATGGTGATAGTGGCGTTCACAACCAAGATTGTCAGTTAATATTGCCGAACAAAAAAAAAACAATCACAAAACTAATATTACATGATGGTTAATGACAGGACAATTTTGTAATACTCATAGTGATAATATAGTCGGACCCAGTAAATATACAAAAGAAGGAATAGAGTAAAGTACAAAAAAGTAAGCCAATGATAATAATATTAAGTAGCTAAGTATGTTTAAGAAGGTTGTTCACTATAGAGGACAAATAAGAGAGTATACGGGGGAAATAAGAAGGGCAAAATTATGTTATTAACAACAAAGCAAGTCATAGGTTTCGCGCTTAACATTGTCTCTGTCACTTAGAACACGGGTCAAATATGGTATCGTTGAGTTCCTATACTTGGTTGTACGAGCATATATTATTTCGTACTGATTTCCGGTGCTACCTGATGAGATGCAAGGAGAGAGTTGAGAATATAGGGGATGTTGGGGGTCAGAGAGTATGGTTTTAGACCATTTTTCGCATGTATTCAGATGCCCTTCTACTAATGTAGTGACGAGCTGACTGAGTTTTACACCACTAGTCCTACTAAATACTTTCGACATCCTTCTCAGGATGGTATAATCCTTTTACACTAGCCCAGGAAAGACTAATGGGGAGCAGTAAAGTAGAATAGGTAAGATACGAGAGTTGACAAATTGTGAAAGCAGAGGTTGAGTGATTCCAGTTAGTCTGAGTTTCTAAATGTAGTAGGTTAGACGGAACACTTTCTTAGAAATCGTTAGGATATGAGATGACCACGTAAGGTCGGAAGATAGAACAAGTCTGAGGTATTCTGCATTAGACTTAGTTTCAATTTTAGTCCCCTCAATGCTACAGGCTTCATGAGTGCTTACTAGTGTTTGTAGATCTCGTTTATGCCTAAAGGAGAAGTCGATAGTCTGGCATTTTGTGGGATTCAGCATGAGGCCATTTAGTTTAGACCACTGACTGATGTCCGACAGGAAGCTATTTAATTGGAAAAAGTCTGACTGAGACTTAACGGGAAGCAAAACAGTCAGGTCATCTGCATATTTGACGAAGTTGATTTCGTCTGAGCGAGAAATTCCAATGTTTGAACTCATTAGACAGGGGGCACACATAACAAAACAAAATTGATAGACTGCAAAAGGATTGCAAACATTCGATGAAGCATTTCACAGATTAAAAGTAGAAAATAACTGAAAATAAAACAGGAGGTTTGTCTTACACAAATATATTCAGTCAGATGGTCTTTACACGGATATCCTGGCCATATTCCTGGCCATTTGAAACAATGTATCTTCATAGCATCATTAACTCAATTCCCCCCACCCTCATTTAGTACGCGACGATTTACTAAAATATTACGCACCTTATTATACCACTTAACATGGGAGATAGATTCCAGTCAACTATGTTCAGAGACAACTAGTCTTTTATCATTTTTATGATATATGTATATACTCATAGGTATTTATATAATATTTCACCATTAGAGTCAAAATCCTGCCCGTGTATGTGAATTTGTTAATTTAAACGGAATACAACCGCCATAATATTACCAGCCAAATGAAAAGGTGAAGTTTTCAGCAAAGAGAAATTCCTACATTTTTGAATAGAAACTTTAGACACCATTGTTAGATGTAGTGCTTGCCAGTTTTACTTCTCTGAAGTATTTACCTCTCGCTGAAACTGTGCCGAGATACTAATTACCCGAAATGGTCATTGTATCATGAAGAAAATAAAAGTCGAATTCAGCGGAAAAAGTCTTCTTTATCGACGAAATCATCTTCCCTCAGAAGCTGTACAATTGTGTTTATATTTACAAAAAATGTATAGTAGTCCATTATTTAGTAATAGTAGGGGTGATATAATTGATGGAATTACTTTGAAGTGGCTTCGAAAGGAAAAATAAAAGTTATAAATGTCTTCTTCTCAGTCATTTGCACTGAAATTATTTGTTTAAAACTTTAAAACAATTTGTTCCTTTTATGCATTTAGATAAAGCAATAAGAAGACGCAATTTGTCTAAATCGTGTAATGTATTTGCGCAACACATTTCGAACGATCTGATCACACACGTACTTGTCAAAGGAATATACATGAAACTAATAAAGAGGTAAGAGGTGAGAAAATAGGCTTAAGTCAAGTTAAAAGGACATATTGAAGGTCAAAATAACAATAAAGACCATTAAACCAAATAGCAGTAGTAATAGTACATCTGCTATGGTATCAAAACAAAATTTACCAAAGAAGGTTCAATGTGATGACGAATTGTTTTTGGACACATAAAGGTGGCTTGAACATCCTAATTGCTAGGGCTTCCATAAACTTTAAGATACGCCCCAACACGTTTTATAGATAGGTTTAAAAGATCTGTTAACATCAATTTTATGTCCTGTCCCTAAAATATGTTTCGCAATAGAGAAGCTAGGTCTCCTGTTCTCACCATTAATAGGTTCTGAAGGTTCCATTTGTTTCTGGAACCATTTAGGAATATGCTCTGAAGCCAGTCCCTACTTGCAGAGATCGATGAGTCCTCCCTATGTATGTGTGTCCACACGTACATTCAAACTGGTAAATACAGTGGGATTTGACGTCATTTTTCGTATGTTCGAAGGGCTTAGATAGATATAATGGCTTCAAATTCTCTATTATTATGATATTAGCTGCATAAAAAGTCTTTTTAACAGCAGCGTTCAGTCTTTGTCTAGTTATCAAGCTGCTATGATGCCGCATACAGGGTAGCTTGATGTACACGTCTTTCTTAGGGGCGAGTTGGAGAGTGTATCTTGGTGTTCTGACTACATTGTACTTCCTGATGAACTTGTCTGGATAACTGTTATCATCAACCAGAGTTTGTGTCAACTTTCTTTCTTCTTCATCAAGTGTGTCTTCAGTGCATATTCGTTGGATTCTACTGAAATTATCTGTGTTCGAAACATCACACACTGAATATGACTGATGAAATAAAATCTTGAAAACCAAAGGCAGAAAGAAAGATGTTATTACAAAGACGTGCTTTGTTGTAACTGTCAGAAGGTGAGCAGAAAAAAACTTGATGATCTACATTGATTCAGTTTCAAGAGGACGTTGTGAAGATGTAAGCCTAAAGTTTGCAAATAGTCATAAAGCAGCTGACACTTATTCATGTTTTCCTGCCACACCAGAGAAATACGTTTTAAAAGAATGGATACTGAACAAAGAGTACTCTTTCGATAAATTCATCATCAGGCTCTACATTTATACATACATTATAGTGAATGAATGAATGAATTAGTGTTATGAACGACATTAATGTTGTTTAACTAACATCGAATCAAGCTGTAATCAAAAAATAAAAAAAATAAAAAAATAAAATAAAAAATAAAATAGAATACAGCTGAATCGCATCAACATAAAATAAGCTGAATGTCAGAAAAATTAGGAAGGATAATATTACAAATTCATGAGTTTATAGTTTCTACTGAAGGCCAGGGCAATAATAGAGGCTGGCTGGACTTGCTTCTTTTGGATACAGAGCACTGGTTGTTTGAGGCGAATCGCAATAGCCTCTGCTGCTTGGAGCCTGTGGTGCTTCGATGTTCTTGGCAATTTATTTGGCACCCGGTATAATATAGAGAAGGATTCATCTACGCTGGCTTTGTGGCCGGCCGGTTTGCACCAGATGTTCCAATATCGAACTGTTGATAATTTTCACTACACCTTTACTTAGCCATGCTGGGAGATGTTCTCGAGTGAGCACAAAAAATCAAATTCCTAGAGCAACGGCCAATATAACTGGCTCCACAAGCGTTTTCACCTACTCTAGTATATTATTAACTCCTGTACAATTGCAGGCTTTGTTGTTCGGTCCGAAATTCTGTGACATCTCGACAGATTCAAGTCACTTGGATAAAAAATAAATGTCCAGTTTGAAGCAGTGATTCATCGCAGAAATGATCTTGTCACAGTGTCGGACAAATCATGTGAACAATTTAAGTCTACAACACTGAATAGCTGTCATCAGTATATCAATAGTAAACCAAATGTCAAGCGATTGATTTCAGCCAAGACTATGTCGGTAAAATGTTATCCATCATATCAGGTGAAGACAAATTTCCAAAAGAAAGTAACCAGAAAGAAGAAATTGAACAAATCACAGGTAGAATAATACAAATGCTGAAGGTAAAGAACTAATCGATTATTAACTCTGAATTATTTGAGCAAATATGCTCCTTGGATTCTGTAATTCCTCAATTATATGACCTCCTGAAAGTGCACAAAGAGAACGTACCACTACGTCAAATCTTGGATATGATAAATTCACCGTATCACACTTTCTCCAAATAGCTCGCAGACGTCCTTCTGCCTGTCAGAAATAATTCCTATCAATATAGCGTTTCGGGTTAACTTGAATTCGTCTATTTAGTAAGTGATGCTGTCTCTGGGAAGAAAATGATATCTGTAGATGTAACATCTCTGCTCACTAATATCCTTCTCACTGAAACTATTTACTTTATATTAAAATTCATTGAGGACAATAATCTGGACCGATGGCCTTACCAAATGCCTTCAGTTTACGAGAACTGTAGCTTTATAAAGTCGTGACCAGGGGGGTCCACCAAGTCAGTTAGGTTTCAGGACGAATACTCGCCGACGATGCCACTGGATGTCAGTGGAGCAGGAGTTAGAACTGATAAGCTCTCCTTGTTACCTAAAAGGTGCTGATTTGTACCAATGTCGGTAGGCTTATGGGTATGTAGTGCTAAAGAGTCTGAAATTAGGATAAAACTGCTCCCTACTACTCCCCTGTTTTCAGTAGGATTCTGACTGAATTCAAATCATTACTAAACTTAAATTATTTACTACTGTCTAAAATAGATGCATAAAAATATATCAGCATACGTTGTAGTTATACACTTGGTAGACTTTTCCTACTGAAATCGACTTAAGAAATATTGGCATTTGATGCGGTTAGTTTGAAGTTAATTTAAGATGACGTATTTCAAATTAGCATCATTATTTTTATTGTAACGATTATCTTTAAATGTCTGGAAAATATGTGCAATTGATTCGTCCATCTATTAAAGGGGGTCACTCCATTTGACATTTGATTGTATTTTATTCCATATTAGTTTGTTTATTAGATATATCACACAGAGATGAAACAGTATTATTTACTGGATGACAAAGTTTCGAACAAAATTTATTGCTGTTCATAATCATATCAATTGTAATCACTCGACTTTGAAACTTGATTTTTATAGTTTTCTCTGTCCTCTCCCATTTGTCTTAGGGGTAGTAGAATTTTCCAGATGTCAGGGACAGGTGATGAGTCATTTCCATTACATGTATTTGCAGTTGATTCGATAAATAAAGCTTCTGTTATCAATCTCTTCCTATACCCTGTTGTGACATTAGATTTTAAAACTATCATCTTATCCCATTCTCTAATGAATGGCTGTGTGTAACTGCATGTAATGAGTGGAATAGCTGAACTATTCGCTAGATTTCTTATCTTATTATTAGGGTCAACCAATCTAGATTTAGCTAGGGTTTTATGTTCTGTTAGTCCTACTGTCCCTGTTCTACTAGTTTGACCTATGTATTTGATCTGACAATCACCGCAGACAGGGTATTAGATAAACTAAATTGTTTTGTTTTAAAGGTTCCACACAATTAATCCTTTGACCGACAAAGCTTGTTTCTAATTGAGTTTGTGGGTTTGAATTCCACTTTTATTCCTGCCCGCCTTGTGGAGAATTCTGCGTAAGGTTTCCGAGGTTCCTTCCTTGTATGGAATTACTGTTGGTGATTTAGATTCCTTATTGTTGGTGTCGTCATTAATATTATTATTACCACTATTATTATTATTAGTAGTATTATCATTATTATTATTGTTATTATTATTATTATCACTATCGCTACTATCATTATTTATTTTTACATTTACTTATATATTTCTTGAGTAATTTATCCGGGTAATTATTAAGTTTCAAGGCTTCTTTTATGTGTATCATTTTCCTTGGTACTACTTAGTTTTTGTGCTCTGTCACTTAAACATTTCACCAATCCTATTTTTACTGCCATAGATTTGGTGGGCTGATCAAAATCCAAACATCTGTTTGAATGAGTGGGTTTTCTTTAAACACTAGTGTTTAGCTTCCCATCTTCTTTCCTTTTTACGTTGCAATCTAACATTGGAAGCTCCCCTTCCTGACTTTCCAATTCATAAGTGAATTGAATTGCTTCTACCTTCGAGCTGATCTGTTCGAGAAATCTATCTATATCTTGTGTTCTAAGTACAGTGAATGTGTCATCTACATACCTCCACCATACTTTTGGGGTGGGGGTGAACGTTTCAACCGCTATCTTTTCCCACCTATCGATGAATATATCTGCTACAACCGGGGATATTGATGATCCCATGGCAACTCCCTCAGTTTTTTTGTATATTTTCCCTTGGAATTCAAATACTGTGGAAGTCAGGCATATCTGCACTAATAGCATTATGTCCTCGAGTGTATTTTAATTTATTATCTGAGGTTGGCACTCAATTCCTTCGAATAACCACTGATCATGGCTTCAATACTTGACCGTTATCCACTTTACGATACTGCTGATTAGTCTAAAAACCAACGCGAAGATAACGGCTTATATTTTAGTTACAGAAAGGTAATTCAATAAATCAAGTTCACTCAAATGAATATATTATGGTGAAAATAAAGCAAAGTTTAATGGGATTACAATTCAATTTCTTTTTCCATTAGAACATGAACATATAATTATATATGCGTTCATTGTGATCACTAATTTATTCACCACACTTGACACTTTTCACTTGGATTCATTGGTGAGTCCAATGGGCAGTTGTATGCTCTTGCAAAATTTTCACTATTTGACAAAGCACCGATTACTCTAATAAAAAAAAACCGAGAAATAATGGATTAAATTATGAACTGATCCAGTTAAAGACGTAGAAAATTCTAGATGTTGTTAGCTTTATCTGCATAAAAATTTATCGAAACCCAAAATGAAGGCGGCCTACTTAAATCACTGGATTAGTTCAGTTTTCTATCCACAAAGAAGTATTGTATTTACTCCGTCTCATATTATTTTAATCATCCAATTATCACAATAACATCGCCCAATTAACTAGCTTATTAGTTTTCCAGCCAGTCCTAAGTCCTGGGTAAAGAGGGATGGTTGGGCGCAGGGCTAGCAACCCCACAACAATAAACCTATCAAGCCGCTAAAGAAACTTCAACATAGAGAAAATATATTAAAAATGCAAAAAATTCAAATAACACTGGTATTTTTCGCTCGAATCGGAAAGGTGAAATGACAAAGCAGACTTGTGAAAGCCTTCGAGACGCCAGCCAGCCGATCTCTTTTCTTCTTTCAATGAAAGAGAGGACAAGAATAGGAAATTGCAGTGTACGCAGCCAGCTTGAAAGGCTGTCTAGGAAGCCAACGAAATGTGAAGATATGGCTTAGAAGTACTGGGTACCTGTGGGTGCAGATGGAATGGATAGGGGTTGTCAAAATTGTCAACTGGAGAGTTAGTAATCTACTCCGGTCCAGTCATCCAGACTACGACCATAAACACAATGAGGCAGTGAGTGGCTATCATGATGTCACCAGTGGAATGCAGTGGAAACCGGTTTTCTCCTGCAGCATCGTAACAGCAATATTCAACTCAAAAGAAATGGAAGGAAGGTCACAGTTGTACAGTGCCATGCACAATGATGCAACAAAACTCGGAACAACAGAAGAAGGAAGATTTTTATGGACAACTACAAACAGTAGTGAACAACATCCCGAATGGTGGCATCAAATGGCATCTTTATGGGTGATATGAATATTAGGGAAACTGTTGGCCAGTAAGAATTAGCAGCGAGAAATTCTGGCTGGGAAAAAAAAACAACCAGAAGCCGATCGCTCAACAAATATGCAAGAGAAAGTGAAGATGAATCCAGGATACGTTGAAGAGGCTGGTGAATGACGTCAAGCTCCTGGCCATTTCTTGAATGGAACCCCAATGGTAAGCAACGAATATCTCGTTAAAGGGTGACATGAAAGAGATCATGCAAGGAGGAGATGATAAATTATGATCAACCGTGAGCCCAGATGAAGGGGAAATAGAGCAAAGTGGAGATGTCTGGTTGAATCCTTCTGTTCCATTTGGAACCCAAAGTAATGATAATAATTCTCACAATGAGTTGCAGTCTATACTCATGTAGAATTTCAAACAAGTTTCTCCCTATCGCTAGGAATCTGTTGAAGGAAGTGATAGAACAACACTGTGGAGTAGTATTTTAAACATGATTCTGGTGGAATAATATTGCTTCATTCGAAGATTCTGCACAAAGTGTAAATACCTTCCAATGAAATCTGCTGAAAAGTCTGTATTCTGTATAAGACCATCTTTCAAAATAATAAAGCTTTATAGGTCACTGACAATTTACTGAATTAATTTTTGACGACGAATCGAATATAGTCAGAGAACCACTAAGGAACCAAGGTACACTGAACAGTTATTTCATCCTAATATGAGCTCCTCACTGTACGCACCCATCCGGGTAAGAAACAAGAAACTTCGGGTTACGAGGCGATCTCGTAGATCATTCAGCAACCAGGACCTGGTGCAAGCACTCATTGCTTCCACCTTCGCCCACTTGATGATATGGAAACAGCGCAACCACCGGTTAATGTCACCAATGAAAAATTATCCTCTTGCCTGGCTTGTCTGACCCACCTAGTTACAATTTCTCGCTAGAAATACAAGTGACTTTCTGAATAGAATAGGGTCACAAGTGGACTTCAGATTAATTTTCAAGAAGTGGGTAACTATACTGAATAACATAGTTCAAAGAATGACTTGAAAACTTTCACATTTCTGATAAAATCTTACCTATAATGACCTAATACGTGATCAACGTTACTTGTGTGTTTAATTAGTCCATCTGCATTATACTTTTCACAAAATATCTGGAAAAAATAAGATCAACACCAAGATCCCAACTTCAATAGGTTTGAGTGCACACTTCAGATAATCATGTCGCATTCAGTGCATAAACAAGATTTGGATAACCGATCGACATGATAATAATTACATTAATAATAACGTGGTTTATAAATGGCGAAGAGTTTCCAGTCTGCTCATATCTACGTCTTAAAGCAAATCTGTCACATGCTCCGACTCCCGACGTACTTTTCCTTCCCAAAGGCAGCAATCCAAAAGTACACATGAGTACACAGTGTTCTTTAAGAACGCAAACAGGCAGACAAAATAAGCTACAACTGAGTGAATTCGACACATCATGGTCTATAGAAACTTAGACAGCCCAATGATTCAAGTAGGTCGTGAAATTAATTTAAAATAATACGACCAAGTCGGTTAAGTTTACTTCTCTTCAGTTTCGACTGATTTCAAAGTCATCAAGCTCTCTATTCCAGGAACTGGTGAAATTAATTTTCGAAATGTGAGCGCATCTAAGCTAGTCACATTAGAATGCCCACACAGAATGGTCTTCAGAGTGAAGATTTACTGGTAGAATTTTTCTAACAGAAGTCAGGCGTATTCCAAAGGGTCAGCAGAACCATCTCTCTGAAATACCGTATGCTCAACAGCTTTATTTGACTATACTACAGCATCTGCTCTAATGTGAAACCTCTTAGATTCACGGCACTTGGCATAACCCCAAGTGTTTTGCATTTCGTTAAGAGAAGTATACCGCTGGTGTTTATGAAATTGTTGTCTAACAAGTTTAGATTGCCACCTAGTATATAAGGATTTGTTACGCACTCGCATGTTTCGTACTCAGAATGGAATTCCATGAATGGTTTATTCACACCTGTGGCAATGGTGAATCCAAACTGAAATATGCATGAAGGAAATCGGTCTAATGTACACCTCTTCCTATGAGTGGAAAGCATCTGGATGACTTATGGGATTCTGCCCCTAAAGGCTCGGATTGTTTGCGTTAATTCACTGAGCAAGTTGTTAACAGAACAGTTTATCAAGTAATTTGTATTCCATTAGGTATCGAGCACTACCAAACAGGGATCTATCTGCTTTACTTTCCCGTATATCCAAATCAATGTGAAAATATATTGCACTTAAAACAAGAAACATGATTGGAATTTCCAATACTAATGTCATTGAAATTAGGGATCCGCTTTGATTCGAAGACGGAGCCATTTAAAACAAGCTACTGCAGGCTTGTAGCAACACCTGCATTCTTCATTGAATACTGAATACAGATGACTGGCGGAAAGGGTAGACGAGACAGAACTGCAGTATGCAGTGGACGAACCAATATAACCTACTGTCAGGCAAATACGCAGACGCAAATGGAGACTGACTAAAGGGTGAAATGAACTGGATCACATGGAACGGGAATGAGTTTGTGGCAAATCGTGGTTCCCAGTGGAAGAGACCGCAGAGAGCATTATGAAGTAAGGATGTGCTTTTGAGGTCTTGTCTTCCACTCAAAACACAAGGTATGAATAATGATGAAAATAATACTTGTCAGTGTCTTTCCATGAGTCAGTTTTTCCCACCGAGAGATATACTCAGTGGTCTACTAGTTTTGGAATAAAATATGAGAACAAACGAAATAAAGCTACACACCTGAGCAAAGTTATGGAAAAACGATTGTTCGGAAGTTAAAGAGGAGTTCGTGTTTTCATCAGCACCATTTGTAAAGTTTCTCGTCAGTCTTTGAAGTGTCTGAAATGAATAAATGACAGGAGGAAACATTATGTTTAGAAGTCAGTAACCGAGGCTGTATATCAACCTGTAAATTCTTAGGAGTTTTGTTTCACTACAGTAGACTACTTTATTACTTCTTTTTTGGGTGAAGCTCAAATATTTACAAAATAAAATTCAGTTACTAGAAGGTGAGTGCAAATGTCGATCCAACCGGCGTGATGGCCCATGGGTGATGAATTCAAACAGGTTTGAAACACTTTGCATTTCCCGTGGTCAGTTAGACTCTCTTGCTGTTCAAATAGATTTTGATATAATTTTAAGGTGATTTTTGTGAGCTTTGTTGATTCCAATAACGTCGTCCCATAGTATCCATTCACTTTATCACCATGATGAATAGTGAAATCGGCCCCAGAACTTATCTGATTCTGTCATCCATGGAGTCAAAACAGTCCTAGT
Organism: Trichobilharzia regenti; assembly: GCA_944472135.2. Lineage (NCBI taxonomy): Eukaryota > Metazoa > Platyhelminthes > Trematoda > Strigeidida > Schistosomatidae > Trichobilharzia > Trichobilharzia regenti. Next base: position 19,876,846 of record OX235263.1, on the reverse strand, counting down.
GTTGGGTTTGTAGTTGCCGTATGAAGTATTTCCCAATAAACGTATCATTAGTTTTGAAACACTTCTAGTCATAACAATGAAATCTAATGCATCATACCTCTAACATAAATATATTAAGTAAAAGAGAAATTCTATCACTGCATTCTTGGTTGAGATATCTCATGATATTGGATGCCTTCATTTGAGCTCTATAAAATCTAGGTTGGGGAGGGTGGTTTGTTAGATTTGATTCTCGAAACATTTTCGGGACACATAACAGAAACCCGCCAAACGATCGCATTCACCTATGCCTAGACACCATAACTATTTCATTTCCTTGGGAGTCTAGGGAAGTCAACGTTCCAACAGACACAAATGTGCACTAGTATTATCCAAACTTAGCTGTCGACACTTCATGACATGGTACAATACTTCTGCTAAGCCTACAGTGTATTCGAAGTGATCTTCACCCTTCACAATTTCAGTAACCTAACAGTTTATAATTTCAGAAAGACCAGTCAAAATAAATTTCCGTAAGCAAGTGTAAGTGTTCATCAACTACCAGTATTTGGTGATAAAACCGACTAATTGTGTCTTAAAGTCGACTTAGATGACTTGATCGAAAACGATGTCTTGGCTTTTAAGGTTAGACGCCTATTTATTCAAAACAATGGAAGTCATGAGTGTGGCGATAATGCGATTGATGAGATATTGAAATGCATCTCTTAGGGCAGATCCGATATGTTAGTCTTCTGTTTAACTCAGGCTTTATTATTCCTGGTGACGACTTGAAAAGCCTCTTCACAGTCTTGTAGACACGCTGTATTCTTGACAAGTGTACCCCACTTTCAAACTAAGTAATTAATTTCTTGCGATTCATTTCAAAAAATGATCAGAATCCTAGTGGAACATTTTTCCCAACTATAGAATTTTTTTATTTATTTTACTATTTTTTCTATATAGCTTGACTCCACACCGTATTTTTGATACAAGTATGGAATTTTCAGCATGTGATATCGATAGCCCAAATTTTACGAGCCGACCGTTGATACTGAGTGTGCATCGGAAGAGGATCGAAAATCGGATCATGTGTATGGTCAGTGAGAGTTCTAACCTCTGTTTCACCGATACTGTCTACGGATTTCGCCTTCTGGAAGTCAGATTGATAAACTCCATCTGATAGTGACAAAAGTAGAAAAGGGTCTAAACATTGACAGTCAGTGTTAATGATATCAGGAGAGACATTATCATACTGTATACATTACTGATATCACGAAAGGAATACCACACTTACCTTGTATGCTATCCTCAGACCACCGTTATCTGAGAGAATCTCGTCCTGACTTCCAATTGTTGCACTCTGACAATTCAAAATAGGCATATTAGTAAATGATATGGAAGGACATCACTTTTGAATATACAAAGAAGGAGTCATTCAAGTCTACATTTTATGAATTCTGTAGTTCATACTAGTGTGTTTGACAGAGTTAAACAAGCTGAAGACTATTTGTTGTGTTCCACTGACCTCAGGTTATGCTTATCAGAGGCTGTAACACTTGGAGGTAGTTTGCATTAACACAGAATTCTACAGGACACCTGTACCATGACTTAGACGAAACACAAATGTCAATATCAAGCTCGCATAGTACAAATGAACTTTTCAGATCATTTCTATGATATACTACGTTTAAAATTGAATGATTTAGATGACTGTAGACACCATTCACGTGGTGTAAAGAAGAGGGCAGAATTAAACCGAATGATTTAGATCAATCATTGTAAAACAGTCACGAAGTTACTGAGCCCTGATCGTATCTGTGGAATAATGATTATGCAATGCTATCTCAGAAAATATCTGTAATATAGACGGATCGATTTGTTTCCGTAAAGTGAACGAAAGGGAAGATGAGAGTGAAATACTGAAGAATTTTTCTCAGTTTGAGCACACTACATTCACGAGGATTTAAACAAATTCAAGAAATGAACACTTTCAAAAGTGTTTGTGATTCTTCTAATAATAATGACCAAGGATAATCTACGCATATTCTGTTGTTCGTACAGCGTAAACAAACAAAGATAATTTGAGGAATTTCAATATTTTATTCAGCACAAGCGACAAACCTTTTCACTCGTATAATTGTAGTTTTTGTATTGTTTGCGTAGACATTCTGTTTGCTTCAAGATTGTAAGAAATTCATGATGGGATGTACTGTAAGGCCTTTGAGATCCATTCTCATCGACAAGTATACCTTAATATGTGTGAAATATAGGTAGATTTATGTTAGCTGATTTATTTTGTTCAGTAGTATAATATTAAGGTTAGCATGCTTTTATATTTCTTTGGCACTTCAAATTTGGTGTCGATTATAAGCAGCTTTGTATAGCATATTGAATGCAAGGTAATTTACAAGGCAGAATGCATCGCACGAATATTCTCTTGGAAGCGAATCTTTACTACTTTATAGCAGTGAATTTAGGTTGCTTTAGAAGTCATTCAGTGAGAAAGATTGAATCAGAATAAAACAGAAAAAATATGGACCATATCGACTGCTCGACAGCTATATGATAATGCTGCATGTCAAGTGATTCACAGTGGAGCACTCGGAGAATCCTTTGGAGTGAAGACAGGATTAGGACAAAGAAGCTGTCACCTAGTATCACCAACGATATACCTGACTGTTGTGGAATGGATTATGCTAAAGACTTCGAGCAAGGAGAGAGAAGACAAGAGGACGTTGGACTGGCAGTACGACTCTGGAAGATCTGAAAATCTCAGACGATTTATGTCTGATGTCGCGTAAATCCGAAAACTTACAGCTGAAAGCTAACAGTTTCGTGGAATAGCAATAGTAAGCACTATCGACGGAAGAAATTTGAAAGAGGTCACTTCTTTTATACAACTAGATAGCGTCATTTTAACTACAAGTCAGCAAAACGGGTGTGTCAAAACCGGTCAGAATCGGGAAGAAAAAGTACACCTTTATCACTCTAAAATCATTTTTGAAAACGTCTGCATAAACTCAGTATAAGAAACAGCACCAATATTATGTCAATCAGTGAGTTAGTCCTTTCACATTGATCAGAAACTAGCTCTGCTAGTCACGGAAGGCAATTCCATCAAGTTAGTGCAGCCTTTCATCAAAGCTGGCTTCTCTTACTCCATAATGAAGATCAGGTGGTTAGTCAGAAAGAGTTGTTGGCCTCAGGGGGGTTTGGCGACGAGACAAACAAGAAAAAATATTCTGTAACAAATGGAGATGGATTGGGCACACGCTGAGCAAACCATCAAATGCTATGTGCGGAACGCCATCGCGTGAGTTGATCGCCAACGGGAAACGATGAGATGGGCGTCGGTTCCAAGTTGATACTAGTGAGGTGGCATGAAGAGGATGTAAGAGCATCTGGGCAACCGTGGCACTAGTGAAATAGGACTGCAGAGAACGAGGTGAAATGGAAATGTGCTGTTGAAACCCTATGTTCCACTCGGAACCCAAGCAAATAATAAATATAGCAATAATGTTATTAATATCGATTAACACTTCCAATACCTCTGCCGATTAAGCTATGGTAATCATCAATAAACCACATTTGAGGCTACAATTTAATTCGACAATATGACAGTCACATCTTTCCAGTGAAGTTGAGCAACACTAAGTTACATCAATGCAGGGAACAGCTATTGAGATCTTCAAGTTTCCAGTGAAGCCTTCAGTGAACTAATTTGACTCCCTTTCAAGATATAATCAATGAAAGAACAAAGGTATATCAGTGGTTAAATCGTAAAATGCTCACCATCCACCTTTGGGATGGAAGTCCGATTCCCAGACCCTAATGCACTTTTACGCTTCGCCTAGCTGGTGGTAAGTGAGGTAGAGGAGAAAGGTTAGATGAAAGTCTAGCGACCCCACTATGTAAAGTAACTGTTTATGACAGTTCAAGGGTAATACTTGAAGTCTTGTATCAGTCTCCGAAATTAAACGAATATTCGCGAAGGGACTAAGAGAAATCGATCTGAAGGAATAGACATTTGCAGCGGTTCAACAGAAAGCCACAATTCTACAAACTTTCAAATCACCACAATGGAGATGATGATCACAATTTCACTGAAACTAGATCACGAAAACACGAGCAATTTGAATGAGGGAAACAACTTAATTTTCTCCTGTAGACTGGGATATTTTCCTTAAAACTGTCTGTCAGTTTAACACATGCCAACAGAGGTAAGTTGAAAATTTCAAAGAAAAGTCATTTTGGTTCGTTTATTACCGGATGTATCAACAGCATGCAATAATTCATGAGCTATATGCCAACCTAATCCACCATATTTTTCGTAAATAGTTTGATTATCGTGGTAAATCGGTAGATTCAGAATGGCACCATTAATCGATATGCGGTTTTCAGTGGGCGAATAGGAGGCTGTGGGTATATAGGTTAATCTTTCCGAATCCAATCTGTTCATAGAAAACAAAAATAAAATATCATCAAGTCTCATTGTGTTTTGACGAAATGACGAATACAAGAGAATTTAAGAGATAGGTAATATTTTACAAGAGTCGAATTCTCAATTAACAAATAGCATCCGCCATTTTTTTAAATTATGCAGTTGTAGACGTGATTTCACTTCACTTTTCCCTTGAAAGCGGAGTTACCCTCAGCCAGAAATTCAGGTGGCTTTGCCTTTCAGTGCTGAGTCAAATTAGGTGTACTGATGATGAGTGTGGTCCTAAACAAGCGAAACTGTCTTCAGGCGTTTAGATCACTCTGACCTCCTCAGTTGTATTCTGCAACACCTAGAGGTTTCTTGAGACTGAGCGAACACGTAAACCAATCCCAGAGTTATCTACAGAGCATATGGAAACCGTCTGAAAGAAGCACAGACTGCAGAAGCTATGACAATCCATATTTTAAATGCCCAACTTATTTGTCTCAGCACTTAATACACAGTGTTTGCTAATCCTAATTTTTTGATATTTTAGAAATTATTATTCTGTTTCTCCCTTCCCACTGATACATTCCAACTGTTCATGAAGCTGATGATAATTTGACCCTCTTTCAACTTTGGCTATTATTATTATATTAGTGTTCCTTTTGGTTCTGCGTGGAACATTAGTATTCAACAACAGATCTCCAATTTGTCCTGTTCCTACCAATCTTCTGCTGCTGGCCCCAGAATTGTCCATATTATCCCATCTCCTCCTCAGATGATTCCCTCCATCGCAAACTCAGACTCTCACCCAAAATGTTGTTTCCCATTCAGGATCCACTTGAGTGAGTGCCTAACACGCAATGTTATTCAGTGGTCTCCTCAGTGTGTACTGCATGCATCTAGATTTTCTACGTATTTGTAGAGTAGTCGATTCTTCGCCGGCTATATGATCTCCAGTATGGAGTCAAAGATGTCAGCTGTTGATTAAACTCTTTAACAGCCATGAAATCAGCGACAAGTCGACTACCTGTATAGAGTCATCAACTGGCCTAATATTGGTACTGAAAACTGGTAAGTTACTGTAGAAGATTTCGAACTCACTCGGATTGATGAAGTTGTGCTTCGCCTTTCAAATTGTGGATGGTTTCTACATACTTATCCGTGTCTCTTGCCTGTAGTTGGGAGGATGCTGTCTAGATAAGTGAAGGGAGTGTACTTGCTCAAATTTCTCCCGTTGATGCTGAATGGTGTTGTCTATCGACTATCTTCATTGCCTTAGTCTTCTCTCTGTCTAACGGACCCCTGTCTTGACGCCCTCTACTCACAGACCTTCGCATAATTCAGTTCATTACAATGAGGAATATAATTAGTGAGTTCGTTGAGAGGTCTTACTTAGCCCTGTATTTAACTGAGAGCCTTCGGTGGGTTCTCTGTTGTGAGCCACCTGACACACGGCATTGTAATGTGGCAGTTGAACGAGACTGATAAATATCTGGTGTCCTGCACGCCACAGTAATGAAGCGGTTTCTACATAGCTTCACGGTCAGTGTTTTCTGTTGAAAACCTCTTCAAATTGGATGAAGTTGAAGTTGAATGAGAGTTGACTGCCACACTATGCTCTGTTGCATGACGTCGCGTAGAGTTGCAATTTAATACTCACATGTTTTGATTCTCATAAATCCACCCTCTTTCAGTTGGATTTCCACATCCAAGGGATATTTTATCCTCTTCAGGATGAAACGACTTAGCGTTTTACTTGGCGTCGATAATTCTAGCTAAGCTGTGCTAAAACCCTTCGATTACGGTGTGTCACCCGACTTACCTATCGAATTTCATTTAGCTTTGTGACCAATGATTTCTTTATGTGCTACACAGTTTTTGTGAGAAATTTTGCAATTAGGACGATAAATCTTTGGAAACCTTCCTTTTATTCCTATTATAATGTACTATATATACTTACATATATGCGACTGTACAGCTTGAAAACGATATCGCTGGAAATGAGTGACTTTCACTGAAAGCTGCAGCTTTTATTTAGCTTAATAGAGATTTTTCAACCACAGTTATGTGTCTAAAAATACTAACAGCTTACTTTTCTTGTAGACCGAATAACGGCTTTCGATAAGTGTCGAGCACTTTTGCCTTGAGAGCGTAATATTCGTTTACAATGTATTTATTTTCACGAATTCGATCCTGTAACTGTTTCGAAAATTTAGATAAAACAATGAAATGTGAATAACTTGCACGAATGTGATTAACGAGTATTCTCAGATATCCAAGTGTATACGTTTTAGGATGGAGAGTAAGCATATACAGTGTGTCAACTGAAAATTCTGTCCTTTTCAAATTATTTAGAACTATTCCAGCGTGTTTAGGTAATTTATCATAACTCACTCTAACTGGACGATCAGATTATTCCAAGAGACCTGTAATATCTACTATCTGGGTACTTATATCTCGGTCTTAACCTACGTCGAAAGCCATGTCATTGAATTTTTATTCGTATCATACTGATTTGTTAGCAACCACTCTGGTGTACTAAACTTGTAAGTCACTGAACACGAGAAATAAAGAGATAAACAGCTGTAATTTCATATTATACTGGCCTTTTCCCGGGACCAATAGTAAATTCTGCTTTCTAAGTCTGTCTTCAGTGTTGTCTCTCAGTGGTCACTTGTTGGTGATAACCAGTGGCATTTTTAGTTCTCATCCAGTCAGTCAGTCAGTCAGGAAGAAGTGCTGTCCCATTACTCTACTTCATGAAATTGAGAAAACTACTGGACAATTTGCATACTTCATTTCACGGTTTTGGTTGAATCTAATCATGAAACAAGTTTCACCTAATCATCTTAATGCGTACTGAGCAAAATCTATCTTGCATAATGCAAAAGAAGGCAGTTGAGGTAGCTAGAGGGGAAATCAGTTTTGTTTGTGTATATTAACTAGGCGAGGAGCCTGTACACATGGCGTATAATTAATTAGCAGTTGATATATTCAGTTTCATGGGAATTAACAATTACACCTTCAGCTAGACACTCATTTCTTCATAGTTATTCGAAAATTTCAAGTACACCTGCTTTATTCCATCACAGATCGTAAGTATGTTAGCCACATGATTGTTAGTTCGGAGAAACAGTGGTCTATGAGAATTTCGAACTGTACCCAAATAATTCATGTTACACTCAATATATCAAATAGTTTACGAATAAGATAAACTCCATCATTGGTTAAATATTCCTCCTTGAAATTGGTGTTCCACTTAGAGCTGATTATTGGGAATAGCTCATGTTTTATTGAAATGCGATAGAAAAGAAAATCAACCGCCTTGTCTGACTTACTCGATATATAGTAGAAAGGTTTTCTTTCTCTTCATATGTTTCCATACCATCGAACAAAGCGAAAGTTTTTATCTTCGAAATCTGTAGGTTTTATTGTTTTAAAATTATTTAATACAATTTCAGTCAAATGAATTCAAACCTTGTCAGTTGCGAAGCGCTTCATTTCGTCACTCAACCATGCCAGCTCTTCAATTGAATCATTTAAAGTCTTCTTGATTTCGTCAACCATATTGAGCACCTGTGTTTTCAGATGAGAAAGAAAGTGTTATTAGGGTAGCATACGAATTGGATCTTTTCTTAATTAGGAATGAGCAATGAATAATAATCTAATTGTGCATCGGTGGCTCACTCATGAAATGCTCGCCACTTACCCACGAGATCCAGAGTTCGATCGATTGCTGGCGCACTCCAGTAGTAGGCCTCATGAAGAGGGAATTTCGGGGGTAAGGCGAGCAAACTCACCTCGGAAATGCACACTACCACTACTACTACGTGAACTTCAAGACTCAAACTTGAAGCCCTATGTTCCACCGGAAACCCAAAGGAAATAAAAAATAATAATAATTATTTCTATAGTCTAGAAATAATGTCAATAAACCTTTTGGTAAGAAATTTCGAGAGGCTGAAAGATGTTTAGCTCATTCCAATGACCAAAATCCAACGTATTATAAAATTCACAGATGCGTGTTCTACAGTCACACTCACTCACATCATCAATGTCACTGCTCAGCATAGATTAACAATTAATGTTCAAGACAAAACGCAACCTTGATAGTAATAAATGAATACACTTCTTCAAATCTAAATAATTTTGAAGGAACTTCTATATTTCCCTATTCTATGGATCCTTCCAAGGTGGTTGTAAGCTGAAGGTAGACTGATGGTATTCAGATAAAATATGGTGAGAAGCGATTACTACACAGAGTACAAATAATGAAGGCATTTTTGTTACTGAGATGTGAGAATACTGTTTATCAGTTAGGAGGAAGGAGAGAAAAAACAAATGTTTGTGTACTTCTCGATAAAAAGACTTCAACATTGTGATGAAGAATGCTGTGAAACAGTAGAATTCATAATCATATAAATACGATTGATTTCTTCAGTCATTCATGCTTGATGAAACATAGTTTGCCCAGTTAAAGAAGTTTCACATATGCTGAGCTCTTTGGGTCGTTTAGTAACAAACGCACTAACATAAAATTTGTATTTTTTTCGCGTAGTGTATTTTAGAAATCCTCAAGAGGAAATGTAGATGTGCACACTACGAATGGCGACTTCATATTAAGTGAATATCTACGATATGACAAGTCAGTTAAAGCTCAGTTTACCACTGTCATATAGCTCTTAGTTTCAAACATTCCAACTGTGAAGGAGGCAGTCTGACGGCCGGGTAACGAAAGAAGACTATGAGAAGTGTTGAATAGGAGCGAACCTCCTAAAGGATAGACTGACAGTCGTATGGTTACTGTGAAACAAAGAAACAGTTTCTTAGATTCAAATAACGAAGTCACTTGTTGAAAATATCTTCAGGTTACCTGATTAGACTCAGCATTTATAGACAGCTTCGGCCACTTCTATTTCTTCCTCTTTAAAAGCAATCCAAGACTGTCTCATACATTGCCCTGGAAAACCTTTTTTGTCGTCTTTTCTTATCCATGCATACGTGAAATCGATCCATATGAATCCTTATGCATGAGAGATATCAGCTAGTATTAAATCTTAATTTTTTAACACCCATATGGTTCATCACTGTGAGCATCCTTTTTCGTTTCTTAATGGTGTTATCAACCTGCTTGTGTATAACCGTCCATCTTCGTTCTATTCAGAATATTTGTGGAGCAACAGGTTCTTGGTTGGTTCATTCCCAAACTTCCTTGACGATAATTATTTCTAGCCGGCTCTCTGATCGACAATATGGAACCAGAGAAGGCAGGTGTTGATGAAAGTCTGCAGTAAACTGTTAGATATTCCTTCCGTGACTCGCAGAGCAAGTTTCTGATCCAATTAGAATAAGTGACTTCCTGACTGACACAACATTGGTGTTGAAAATATGAATATCGTCTTTCATGCTGTGGAGTGCAGAAGATTTCTAAGCTGATTTCATATTGATGAATTTGTGCTTCACCTTTTCACTTCTTGCTCTGAGATCCGCCTCTCGGTGAGGCAATGCTTCGCAGACACGTGAAGGCAGTGAACTCCCTCAAATTTCTCTCGTTGTTAGTGATTAGTGCTTGTTGCTGTTGTTTGATTATATTCTTCGATTTCGCCTTCTCTTGATACTACTTCTGCCAGTTAATTGATTTTCTCCTGTACCTCTTCTAATTCGTTTGACATTAGACAAAAGTCATCCAAGATGTTCTGATCATTATATCAGCTCAAAGTGTGCTTGTCTTCTAGCTCTTTTGCTCACTGACTGCTGTACAATCCAGTCAGCCAAATTTGGAGATATAACCGGTTATAGTATTTAGCTTTATCTTTATACAATCTTCACTTTGCAGCCTTCGATGAATTTTCCACCAGCGATTACTTGACACGTGAGATTAAATAAATAAAGAGGGTAAAGTGGACACAGTAAACTTATTTCTCCTAATACTTATGGACAGAAAAGGCCTCATTTTCACCTACCTGTTATAAGTACTGGCTATCATGATGCTTTTCATTAGGTGGGAAAATAATTTCGAAAGCGCTGGCTTATATAGAGATACAAAAAGCAATGAAAAATGAATTACAGAACCAACCTCATTTCGCTGACTTTCTTTTAAGTACTGAGCAACGTAATGTCTTTCAAGAGTCCATGGAAATATATCTCTCAATCGTTTGATACAAAACGCCGAGAATTTCGGCCTCAGCTCTAATCAGAATAAACAAGACACAGAAATGTTTCAGCATATACATCAAATTGAAACATGTTAGGCAAATGATTTTTAACGAACAAGTTAGTAAGATATCACACGTACACCATGGACTTCTACCACAATATGTATCATGAAGAATAATGAACACAGATCAATCTTGAAGTAAATCGATTCCCCACATAAAACGCAATTTACTTCACTTATCATCAAATAAAAACGATAGTCGTAACGTACGTGAGTCCATCTCGGCATTTGCACTTTCTGAACTTTCCACCTCAAAATCAATAGTGTTAGCCTGATATGCCATGAAGTCCATGATAGCCATATTCTGAATTGTACTGTCGAAAGGGAATAAAAGTAAATATTGTGATTCAGTTTCAGCTGTAAACCTTTTATGAGTATTGCACATAACTTCAAATATCGTATGCTTCTCTATTTGAACAGTGGAAAAGTAGGTGATGAAGTCAAGAATATCTCGACTTGTCAGTGTGGGGGATGGAAACTAGTCGAACATCCTGGAATAATACAGAAGATATCAAGTCGAAATGATTTTGTGGAGTCGTATTTATCTGTGTGTCATTCATGGGGGTTAATATTCCGTGGTTATACAGTATATTTGTGAACAAAATACATTTTAAAATTAAAGCGTTTGCTGTACAAAATGAAGCCAGCACAGTCTTCGGAGAAAAGTCAATTGTGAAATTTACAGTCGAGGAATAGAACAAACCTTATTGGAAATATCTGGTATTCAAACTCATGTTACTTAGAAAATTTCAATGTAAATAATGAAAAGCCTGTAAAATTGAAAATTCAAATATTCAGAGTTTGCTTGCAGAAATCATTCAACAAACTAGTCCATCAGATCGGTTGTGATAACAAATACTCTTCCATAGCATCTACTCATGTCAATTGCACTAAAAACACGAAATGGTAGAAGAAACGATTTCTTAAATTCAAATAACGAAGTCACTTGTTGAACAAATCTTCAGGCGACCTGATTAGACTGTGAGTCGGTGGTACAGTGGTTAGAACTCTCGCCGACCATGCACATGGTCCGAGGTTCGATCCCCTGCCGACTCACACCTGATAGCAATGGTCGGTCTGCAAAATTTGGGCTACTGATATCACATGCTGAAAATTGCATACTTGTACCAAAAATACAGTGTGCAATCAAGCTGTAATCAAAAATAAAATAAAAAATAAAATTCCCATTCAGTCATAGAAAAGAAAAGGTGTTCAGCAAAGAGTTACTCTTTTCGGCGATATCATTCTCAAGCTGTACAAATCGCAAATTTATAGTAATTTGTCTTGGCAACAAAAGGAATATTTCCAAAGATGTGTTAATGCAATTGTTAATTTTTGACAAACAAATTACGTAATTTTGAAGGCGTTAATCGGTTAGAAACTAAAATAAAGTTACAAAAGTAGGTTGGGTGACGTAATCTAATTGATAGGGTTCAATGAAAAAATGAATGAGAGTCAAGTTAATAATCTGAGTAGAATTCACTTGAAAATGAATGAGAGTTAAGTTAATAAGCTGAGTAGAATTCACTTAAAAATAAACGAAAATCGAGTTAGCAACAGTCGTCATGAGCGTAGAGATTTAATAGAGGGTGGGGGTAGAAAATAATGCAATTAAGAAATAGACAAACAAAGAAGAAAGAGGTAAGACAAAATTACGTATTTGGTGTTAAGATAGATCAGGACCATTGTAGATTTAGTGACTGAACAAACTTCTTTTGTATGCAGAGTTCAGGATTCAATATGTGAATTGCCATTGCTTCTGCAGTTTGAAGAAGTTTAATTCGTACTCTTTTGGCAAGATTCCCACGTATTGTGTAGATAACTGAGAAGTTGTTTTGTGGGTTTGCTTGGTGTCCGGATTCGATCAAGTGTTCTAGGATAGAGCTGTGGCGGGGGGATCTTCTTTCTCCTTTATAAAACCATGAAGGTAAGTGTTCGCTGATTCGTTTGGATAGCAAACGCTGGGTACGGCCGACATACCTAGCTCCACATGAGCAGGTGAATTGGTAGATGCACATTGATGAGGCCCCCAGTGGAAGCTTATCCTTCACGTTCGTGCGAATCATTGGTTTCGTAGAGAAAGTTAGTCTGAGTTCCGCTGCGAAGAAGGTTTTCTTCAGTGAACGGCACAGGCGGTTTCTCAGTATTTCTGCTGAAGAATCTCCGTTGAATTGTAGATTCAAATAGAGAAGTTTCTTGGGAGCAGTAAGCATGGATGGTTTTTGTGTTTTGGGCTTCATAGCTTTTGTGATGAAACGTTCCGGGTAACCGTTTTCAAGAAGGATTCTTTTCAGGGTCTTCAGCTCTTCTTCTATAGTTTCCGGACTGCAAATGTTGTGGATTCTGTGAGTCAGTGAGCGGATCAGATTTCGTTTTGTATATATAGGCACCCAACTGTGAAAGCTGATGAGTTGTCCATTCCATGTCGGTTTTCTGTGAATGGATCTTTTGAGTGTCCCATCTTGTTCGCGTCTTGCTAGTTGCACGTCCAGAAAAGATATTGTTGCGTTGGACTCCTTCTCTAGTGTGAACTGGATTGCTGGATGGCAACTGTTGAAGAAGTCCAATATGTTCTCCAAATTTTCCTCATTATTGGCGATAATAAAAGTATCGTCCACGTATCTCTTGTAGAATCCGAAGTTATCTATTATCTTCTTTAGGTGTGTATTTTCTAGTTTTGACATGAAAATATCTGCAAGCAGCGGGCCGAGTGGTGAGCCCATAGCTATACCATCTTTTTGTCTATATATTTCATTATTGAAAGTGAATTGGACGTTTAGAGTACATCTTAATAGGAGTTCCTTCAAATAGTCAGTGGGTATACCAATGTTCATCTCCTTTGAATCAATATATTCACATATATAGCATATTGTTTCGGTTAGTGGGACGTTTGTAAACAGTGATACCACATCTAGTGAGAACATGGTTTGATTGGAAACGCTGACGTTTTCAATGGAATTGACAAAATCGAAGGAGTCTCGAAGTGAGTGGCGGGAGATTTGCTTTCTGACTGGTTCTAGTATGTTTACTAGCCATTGTGCGGTACTGTGATAAGGTGAATTAGTCATATCGAGAATGGGTCGAAGAGGTACGTTTTTCTTGTGCACTTTTGGTAGTCCATATAGCCGGGGTATATTTGAGCCCGACGGTTTCAACGATTCGAAGGTTTCGAGATCGATGAATGATTCAGTCTTTAGTTTTCGGAGAAGGTTCGTTAGTTTTTGTTCAGTTTGTTCCGTCATGTTCTTTTCCTTTGCTGGTTTTATGAATTTAGATTCGTCGGATAGGATGGTCAGCATTTTACTTACGTAGTCTTCACGATTCATGACTACGATTCCCCCACCTTTATCCGGGCGTAACAGAATAATCTCTTTGTTGTTTATTAATTCCTTGAGCTCTTTATAGTGTTTTTTGGTCAGTATTGACTTTCCATTTGGTTTGGTATTCATAAATTTATGGCAACTGTCGAGTACTACCGACCTGAACTGTTGCAGGTTCTCTTCGGAAGTTGGTGATAGATCATATGTTTGGTTTATCAGGTTTTCGAACTGGACTTGGGATTGAAGTTTTTGGATTTTTGATGGTTTTGTGCAGAACTTTGGACCGAGGGACAGTGCTTCTAGTTGAAGTTCTGACAGCTCAATGTTTGACAGGTTAAATACGTATTTTTTTGGATTGCTTGGGAATGGACGTTCAGGGTCGCTCGTCGGCTTCAGGCTTTTAATAAGGTTTGACTTGGCATTCTCACATTGTTTCTGTGCAACTTCTTCGACATATTCTTCGAACGATTGGCGTAGTTCTTGGTCTAAATCGTGGACTGCGTGAGCTCGTAAGTCAACATTTCGTTCTAGTTCAGGGATGCGTGATTGGATGGAGTCAATGTTGTTTAGTGTGTGTCGTTTAGTGTGTGTTTAGTGTAGTTCATTGAACCCTATCAATTAGATTACGTCACCCAACCTACTTTTGTAACTTTATTTTAGTTTCTAACCGATTAACGCCTTCTAAATTACGTAATTTGTTTGTCAAAAATTAACAATTGCATTAACACATCTTTGGAAATATTCCTTTTGTTGCCAAGGGAAATTACTATAAATTTGTGATTTGTACAGCTTGAGAATGATATCGCCGAAAAGAGTAACTCTTTGCTGAACACCTTTTCTTTTCCATAAAAAATGAAAGTTGGAATTCATTGGCTGGCTACTGATTCGGTTCGCAGTGGCTGAATTTTCTACGAGCTTAGCTTGTACCCAGAAGGTTCTGAGATTGAACCCTATCAGTGGGTACACACTGCTGAGTAGTCCTAAACAAGGGTGAAACATCTGTCCAATAAGTTCAGATTTTCTACGTTTCTCTAAGTGATATAAATCCATGAGTCCACTTTATCAGGAAAATATCGACCGTTTTCAGACTAAAAAAAAAACACATTTTAACGCACTTTATAGTAAGTGAAGAAGTCGCACTATATCCAGTGAAGCATGTTTCAACAAAATATTTCTTCAGTTCCATTCAGTGAAAGTAATGTGAAACTTACCTTTTACCAGTAGGCGTTGACAGTTCAATTTCATGTAAGGCACACTGATGTTGCAGCGCTGTTGTGTCCGCAATACTTATTGAGAATGATCTGTAATGTTCGAATCCAATTTGTCGAAACAATTTTGCAAACAACTGATCCCAATCCATCTTAACATGAATGTAGCAAAACACAAACGATTAATAAATTCGGCAGATTTAACGAAAGTGATGTGAATTTTACAGACGACTATCGAATATAATTATTTAAGTGTTGGGTTTTACGGATGTGGTTGGTTACAGGAATCACCATGAGCTGACATTAGTTAGAGAACCACTGGAAAACCTGGGAGTACTGGAAAACTGTTTCGTCTTAGGTTGGCACCGTTCAGCAGTAAGCAACCACAGCCAGGGTTCGAACCCAGGACCTTCTGGTTACAGGGAGAACTCGTATACCATCAAGCTACTGGGACCCGATCCAGTGGCCCATGAATTCTAACTTCTACCAATTCACGACATAGTGTGACCCCTAGTCAATGTCTTAGGCACGTATTTGTCCTCATACCCGACCTGCTACACCCTACTGGTCACGACTTCTCACTAGAATCCCAGTTAATTACTTACCTGAATAAGGCAAGCCGCTAGTGAGTTACACAATGAAACTTCAAGGAGGGTATCTACAGCCTAAGAATAATTACTAAGTAGATAGTTCATTTTGTTTCATTACTAGACTAGGGTGCTGGACCGATGGTGTTCTGGGAAATATTCAAAGAATACAGTGTACAAAAACAGACGATTTCTGAGTTAAAATTCCTCTAAACAGTTTTCCTTATCATTTTAAACAAGAAATATGATGCTGCGAGATTAGAGAAACAACTATGCAGAGTTTGTCAGATCGCAAAATTTCGTTCTACTGGTCTAGATTTTGCAGATTCATTTCTCTTTTACTCTCAAACAATTTTATCTTCACAGCTGACTGAAAGTCTCCTACCCATCATCATCATTCATCAACTATGTGACTACTAAATGCAGGACATTTTTGACTGATTACATTATGCATTCTGTCCTAACACTGACTTATCTTTTTCCAATTCTCAATGGGGATTATTTCAATTTCTTCCACTGAAGGCACCGCATGTTGTCTGAAGTCATTTGAAATATTGGAACGTGTTTAGATGAGCTGGAATTCCTCTAAGTCGCATAATCTTCAATCTCCAAATCAAAACAATATCACCTAATCGACACGGTCAAATGCACAAGTAAATAAAGAAAACGAAAGCACAAGATGTCAGATACCGTTGACCGATGTAAGTAGCCTGACACCCCTGACACATGTCATCCAACATTGCTGGCCAGTCTATTTGATGTTCATAATTCCCTTAGAACTAGATAGTCAGCAATGATAGTTGACCCGAATTCGAATAAATCAGAAATTTCTCCAGTTGGAGTACTTCATCGCTTTGCATGCTTCATATGGATCCTGACCTGAATCACGTAAATTTCATATACATAAATGGAACTATCTTCGTTCACTATTCACTCAGTTAAATTTCATATCCACATTCACAAAAGTAAAATTATCTGATGCTAAAAGCTCATACAGTTTGTATAATGAATGCCTCGTTACACATTTTCAGACACTTAATCTCTTGTAAGACAGACTCAGAAATTCACCATTTTTATTTCAATATTTCTATCTATAAATGACCTCAACCGTGACATTCCTACCTAATGAGTTGGCATTGTGAAGTATTGAAAAATCAAAGTATGTACATTGAAATGTGCGGTTAGGACGCTCGTCAACCATGCACATGGTCCAGGGTTCGGTCCCCGGCCACCGAAGTACTCCTTTACCTCGCTAAGCCCGAAATAATGCTGGTAAAGAGAAAAAGTTGGGCATGAGGCATGCTAGCAACCCCATCCTGCAAAAATAATCACCACTGCTACATAATCTTCAAGCCACTAGCTTGAGGTCCTATGTACATTGTACATTGAAATTTACGAAATGTATAAATTGGCTGTACCTACTTACCAATGGACAGATTGACTTCAATTCATTCATTGTAACCTCTTTATGATAATCAGTAAGGTCAGATTTCTTTGAAAAATACAGATTCTGGAAAGTAATCAGAAATATTCATTAAATTAAATCATGTTTCCTTGATAGAAGAATGAACAACTTAGCCATGAAGGCGACGAAACGCAACCTCTTACTTCACTATCATTTCAGAATAGGTATGCAAACAGATTTTGAGAAGATCCTACCACATCACGGTGTTTTATGTTGTTTACAATGCGCTTCAACATTTCAGTAGTATTTTATGTGATTCACAATGGTTGAATACTCTTCGTTTTCAGCATTCATGGAATAAATGCAATGATCGATTCAGCTATTGCATGCTGATTTTCTGTTACAATCCATTCGAATGTTCAGTGATAATAACTCCCTTCACTATCCTTGTTGTGGATACAGTCATTCTAAGACTAGAGTTTGTTGGCATTAACGCTTCCCCAGTAATAAGAGTATCACAATGTAAATAAATTCAATTTTGTTTTATTTAAGAGGTGTAATGATAAAATGTGTCATGATGAAGCTATCGCATTTTTTTCAAAAAGAATATGGCCATACAATGACTCTATTCAAACGCAATTCTCCTTTCCACTTAAGAAATTCAGGTGTCTGTTTGTTTCCCGACACAACAAATTTCAAATGGAACTTATCGAAAATATCATGAGCTTACTTAGTGAATGATAAAAAATCGACTCTCATGTTTGTTGACACGTACAACGTTCTATCTCAAATCCTGATCAGTGATAATGCACATTTATGTCGTATAACTTAGTCTAGTGGTCAGATTGCACAGAATACTGATAGTCTTCAATCAGCGCGCTCAAGAATAAATAGAAAATTCGATTAACGATTTGTTTTGCTTCACAGTGGGTTCAGATACTCATCACACTACTGTTGTTGAGCTAAACAACTTGCATTTTAATCGAGTATACATACGTATATACTACCAAATGAAATTCACATTCCATAGCTATGTTAAAGTTCCAAGATTAACGGAAAACTTACACGGCACAAGCGTGTGTGCAATTCAAAAGCAGCTTTCAACTTGCTCTTTTCGGTTGGAGATACTCCCAGTTTATATGCATATTCGTAATACTTTGGAGCAATATTTGCAGCATCCACCTGTTTAAAGAAAACACGATGACTTAAAATATTCATGAATTCTTATACAATGCGAAATCAAAGATATCTGTCTCATGAAAAAAACATCAAACAAGACTATTCTCACGTCATTTCAGAGCATTTTCCTAAGAGACACACAGAAAAGCTAGTTGACAAACCAACTCTTGGATGTTACATAACGTGCGTGACACTTCAAAATATGTATTTTGCTGATATTTCATACTTTAATGAGTAGAAGTGGTTATATCTGAAGGAGGCCTGTTTAAATCATTGAACTAGCAAAATTTACTATCCATCATGAATTGTACTCACTCCGTTTCTTATTGTTTTACTCATCCTGTTGTCTCAAAGAGTTGAAGTCTATACTTATGTATAATTTCAAGCAAGTTCCTGCCAATAGCTGGGGATGTTTTGTAGGAAATGAGGGAATTACATCATGGATTCGTACCAGAGTATGCTTCGCGTGGAACGATAGTGCTTCAGATGACATATTATCGGTTATTGTATTATTTGAAGATTATGCACAAGGAATGAATATCTTGCTATAAAATGTGTTGAGGAATCTGTATTGTGTCTAAGTGGACTTTTCACAATGAAGCTATCACTGTTGCCATTGTATGGTATTCATCATTATAGTCAAATGAACTCATGGTTTCCCAAGCAAAAAATAGACTGAATTTAGTGAAATTTTAATTCAGTCTCTTCTGCATGCACAGTTACATTTATGATATATGTGTATGATGAGTCAGCAGATTTCACTGATTTTAAAGATACATGATTAATTGCATGGAGGATTTAATCATGAGCTGACATCAGTTAGAGAACCACCGGAAAACCAGGGAGTACTGAACAGCTGTTTCGTCCTAGTTTAGGACTCTTCATCAGTACGCACCCACCGGATTCGAACCCAGGACCTTCTGCTGAAGATTCCCAAACTAGGACGAAACAGATGTCCAGTACTCCCTGGTTTTCCAGTGGTTCTCTAACTGATGTCAGCTCATGATTAAATCCTCCATGCAATCAAACTAAATCCCTACAAAAGCAATACATGATTAAGTCGGTAATTCTGGAAATTTGATATGTGCATCAATTGAAGTGAGAGTATGTACCTCTTCAAACAATGAGTACTTTGACATGTGCAACTGAGTGAACTAAGTGGATTAAAATTTCAAGAGTCCCCTTCATTGACAAATTTACTTCAATGGCTTTTTTCATTTCAAATTTGTAATCACATTGGCAGACCAGATTAATTTAGAGAAATTAACATTCGACTTGAAATCGAGTATGAATTCACTCGTGATAAAAGGCTTCATTTCGTCGACTTTCGCTGTTGTAGCGACTTCACCAGTGTGAATGATATAATATTTTATTTCACTGTTTCTGATTAAACTTGGATATTATCGCGTGATTCATCTGAAGTAAGGCAGCTTAAATTCCTGTTGACTGACTCAGACATCACCGGAATTCTGTGAGGAATTTGAAATCTGCTGTTTTCAGAATTTTATGAAATATTCGAGAGCAATCAGTGTTAAACTTTAGAAATGCCCATGTCACAAGATGATCAGTCATTCCATACCCCTGCTGGAGGTTTCTTTGACGTGTGATCTCAAGTCATCTAGTGTAAGTCAAGTCAACCAGTGTTACCGAAGTAATTTAAACATCATTTTAAACACAGTCAGTAGGTGAAAGTGACTAAAGAGTGGATTTCAACTAAAAGTTGTCACAAAGTGTTTTATTTGCAACGGACCAGTCATTCAGACTGATTGATCCATTAATATTGTTTAACTATTATTCATTGCACAAAATTGTTATTCTCCTGCCTATTTGGTTAGCATTGATTGAATTAATGAAAATTTTTTGGGAAATTACCTCTGTTTCACAAGCGTCCTTATACGAAGCGAATTTTCCATCTGAAATCTAAAGCAATTAGGAATTTAGAGGATATCCATTTTCGCAACTGCTATTTCATGCATCAGAATTAAGTAAACCGATAATAGTAACTAACATGTAGGAAAGAAAAAAAATTTCTTTAGGCACTTCAAGTGTCTAACACTGACTATCGTTTTTCTGAAAGTTGTTCCTATGCCCGGCCTCTCCTTGACTTCATTGACTCACTGCTGAAACACTTTTCGTCTTCTGAAGGGTGATAACTTTGTTTTCTGAAGATGTTTATGGACTCATTGAATGACGAGATCCAGAGCTTTTGAATTTCCTTACCTGAACAGAGGTTGATCCACCTGTTCAATTATACAGTAATTGACATTTATGCACACCTTTGTATATATGAAGTACTAAATATTTCCAAAACGTCTCTATGGATTGTGGTAACAATTCTCAGACAAATCAATTTCTATAGACTTTGTTTCGTTTAGATTTTGACATTCTGTGTATAAGGTAAACAAATGTAAGTTCTCAGTGCTGTTTATGGATTTTAATGTCTCCTGTCAGTTGACATCATGCCATCTTTGCAAATACGTAACCGATTTCTATGTTCCTTGAAGAGAAACCGATGAATTAAACGATGACTCTAGCTTACCCCTAACAAGAAGTTGTTGTTGTTTAATTCGAAGTCAGCCTATTTAATCCGAACCTAATGTTCAGTTTAGTCAATTATTATTATATCCTTTAATTCCTAGAGGGACATAGGGCTTCAGCTGCGTGTCTCCATTGCCTTGCCTTTTCTGCCAACTTTTTCATCCCGCTCCAAGTCTGCCCACATGCTTTCATCTCCTCTTCACATCACCTCCTCCAAGTCACCCTTGCACTGATGACCAACTCGCCGCTTCCCATTCAGTCGGGCTCCACTCGAGCAATGGCTTGTTTAGTGATGTCACTTGATGGTTTCCTCAGTGCATGGCCAGCCAATCAATCTCCATTTCTTCCTGCCTATTTGTTTCACAATCGGTTCCTGCTGGGTTGGAACGCTCATTGTCAGAGGTCCCTCCCTGTTCCTGATCTTTTCTGGCCAGCCATCTTATACCGAGTATTGAGCGAAGACAACTGTTAATGAAGGTCTGAAGTTTGTTTGAGATGCTCTTTATGACGCGCTGGCCAAGTCTCTGATCCACCTGGTGAGTAGCACTGACTCACTTCACATTGGAGTTGAAAATTCGGATCTTATTTTCATTTCCATGCTGAGTGCTGTTGACCTCCTGGACACAGACTTCAGAGTAATGAAAGCTTGTCTTGCTTTTCCGATCCGCGCTTTGATATTCTCGTCATTTCCTGGCGCCTGTAGTCGAAACGATGTTTCCCAGGTAGGAGTGTAGGTGAAGGAGGTTGTTTCTTTCAGGTTCCTCCCATTTATGCTGGCTGATTGTTGTCTGTTGTTGTTGTTGCTGTTGCTGTTGGTGTTGGCCAGGAATCTTCATCACCTCTGTTTTATCTATGTTCACTTGAAGTCCTATCTTTGTTTACTGAATAAAACTGATGAAATCACACTCCCAGTCACCATTTCTTCTTGAATGTAATTCACTATCAATTTTATTCAACAGAGGAAACGTAGACACCAAGAGTGAGAGATCTTTGTCCGTATATGGAATGCACAAGAAGTTTCCCTTAGTTAGAATAGAGAATTCTGCATAGAAAGATATTGTGTTATGTGATGACTTTTTATTGATTACCATCAGCCCTACTCTACAGACGTCTGATAATACATTGCTACAGCACTGGAATGTGAAGATTCTTCTGAAAGCCTTCGGTATTCCTTAATCTGCAGTACTTTCTTATATCCTTACAATCAGCAATAGCTGCAGAATTATTCTGTGTGCCGTTGTGCACCGTAATAAAGCAGGAGAAAAAAAGCTTTGAATTGACAATTAGATTAAATTTGCACTCCATGTCAAGTTGATGTATCATGTCTAACAAGTGATAATTATAAAGCTTGCTTACCTGAATCTCTAGGTTTTCCACGCTAATATCAATGGAAAATAAAGGACAACCTCCTGTTATGCTCAGACTTGGATAGTAAATATCATTTAAGCTGAAATCGTCAACTTCTTGTTCTGGCGTTACTGTTTCCGATAGATGTTGAGAAGAAGACGGCAACAAATCCCATCCACCAAATGATTTTCTTATCAAATGAATTGCCTGTCTTCTAGTCTGCTGAAGAGTTCTATTTCCATGGTCCACACAGGATTTGTAGAATTTACGAACAGTAGTTAGCCGAGTATCGTTCGTGGAATACGATCCATTCGCTATGTGGTAATATGAAGCAAGAAACCACATCAGTGTGTAATTGATATCAGTTTACAAAACAGTTTGAAACTGTTAAACAAATCACACGCATACACTTCATCGCATGACTACAGTGACTTCAGCCGAGGACATGCAAACACCTACACGAATTTACTAGTGAAACTACTACTATAAAAGGATTCACATATTCCAAATGGATTTGAATTATTGATCACACTGATCAATTTCGTGTGCAAAGTCGTATAAAGCATTTTGAAGAAATCATCAAAGCTCTACGTAAACAAAGAGCGTATTTTCCAATTACCATGGTGGATAGATAGTATTTGCATAATTGACGGCATCTGACAATGAGAGTAAATAGAATTTCATTTTTCAACGTGTTTCTCACTTGCTCTGTCTAAACAGAGACATATGTGAAGGGGGATACTTCACAAAATTCACTTAATAGTCAAATTGTTCGTTACAACAAGTGTTGAAATCGATTCCATTATTCACTATGTAGCTCCATTTATTTTATCGAATGCAGACAATTATTATTGAATTGATGAAATCAGCAGAAACATTTTCATAAAACTAAATACTACCGACTGTCAACCAATGGTGACTGCTAGCCAAATCGAAGTGATCAGAGCAATGGGCAGTAATCTTGCTCATTTGGGGCCGAAATAATTAGCAGGTTACGAGTCTGAATTAGGGCATTACGAGTTTGCTCATGTCGCTCTCCAGTAATCAGTTGGTTTGAACTGACACGGCTCTCTGAGCTGAGTGAAACTGGGTACACCAATTTTGAGCTCGTTCTCAAACGAATGATACTGTCATCCGGCATTTGCATCATCTCGATCTGGCATGGCTAGCAAACAATACTGGTTGGTGTGAGTAGTATACACCTACTCATCTCAATAAATGATTAGTGTGTAGTTGATTCTACATATTTATGCTTACTTTCTTGATTACAGCTCGTAGTATGAAGCATATCACATACTGTGATCTGGAAGACATTTGATGTCCAGTGGGGAATTCGGTCTCGTCTACCGACACTTTATGGAATACTTCAAATCACTTTGACTAATTTTCTTGTCCACAGATGCTGATGGGTTAATACATGGTGTATATAAAACACCTCAACTGAAATCCTGTCATAATGTGATGTGAGGAATTTATTTCTGCTGATTTAAACTAACAAAGTTGTTAGACGTCAGATTGAAACAAAATCCTCTGTGGTAGGTTAATTCGGCAGAAACTTATTCTTCATATAGACATCATTACAGTTGTGATACGATATTGAAAAGTTGACGTGAGCACACAAACTATGCTCAGATAATCAGTTAATTCATAAAGATATTACTTCTTCTGTTGGAAGAAGAAGCGTATTTTGATGTATGCTCATCAAAATCATTTAACACACATATCAACACACTCTACTGAAGATTAGATGACCCTTCAGAAGGGATTAGAAACAACGAACTCTGGCAGCCGATGAACCAACAAAGAACCTGTCAGCGAACTAATGTGCGAAAGAAAATGAATATGCACTGGCTGCACTGCTTATGGCGATGTTCGAGTATAATAGTACTCCAAAAAGGCCCTCGATTGTAACATGTTTATGGAAAGGTGAGTTGAGCGTTGATTGATAAAAAGACATGGATGTGATCGTCTGATGAGCAGATGAAAGCTTATGGTTACTCGTGTAGCCAGTTGAAAAATATTGCAGAGAAAAGGGTTAGATGTATATGTACTAGTGAAACCCGATACTCTCCTCGGAACCCATGAGATTAATAATATAATCATTGTGAGTTCATTATGAAATATATCTTTCTTACCAATTATTTTCCAGATGTCATGAAGTGTATTATTTTGGATTTGCAATATGCTCGTGATGCTCAACTCGCCTTCTGGAACAGCATGATTATTTTTCCAATCAGAGCAAGCATATTGATAGAAGTCATTACATGGGTCAATCAGTGAAACGGCATTCGTACGATTATAACTCTGTCTCACAGAAATGGCTACAAGGGAGAAATATTCACACTAGCATGAGATTAAAAGCGGGAATACAAACAAAAATAAAGGAGAGCAGAGAAGAAATCAATTATGGACCAATAAGTGAACACAGAAAACCAGAAAACTCCCGAAGTTGTATCAGTTGGTGTCATCCATCGATGGGCCGACATACTTGTTGATTATTGGTTCACACTTGCATTCTCACCATATCCAAAAAGCGCACAACTGAAACCTATCACAACTGAATTTACTCCTTCCATGGTGTATACACTAAACAATAACTGACAATCGATTCAGTCATCACCTCACAGAGAATGTTTCACAACACACGCATTGAAATCTCATCATCTATGAAAAGATGCTTCAGGCAGTCCAAGTGCACAGGTCAGGTATACACTCGGAAGACTTCCGCCCACTTCGGAGTGAATGGCTGATTTTTCTCATCAATGCCAAAGACCATGACGCGACTGGCATCACACATCACATCAAGCTAAAATCTGCTGGAGATCAGTGGGTATCAATCATACACGTGATACTTCATCACGAAAGTGACAGTAAATACAAATTTAAGTAAACTGATTTGTTCATGATGAGTCAATCGATGTGCTGTTTTCTTGTCATGAATAAACTGATAAATGAGAAAAGTGATAGTGATAATGGAAGAAGTAGTTTTATTTCAGTCAACAGTTTCTGATAATTTAATTTCTGTGTGTCTTCGTCGCCTTTCTGAATTTAGTAAAATGGAGGGTAATTCAGTAACCTGGCTTTTTTAACGGTAGGATTTTCTTGAACTACGCAATCGGTCTAAGTTCTACACACAGTCATGTCACCGTGAAACCTTTTTATTCAGTACTGAGGCCGTTAAATGAGGTGTTTGTGAGTGATATAAGGAAATCCTCTCTGTGAAAACACTGCAAGCACTGAATAGAATTCAAAGTTAGAAGCTCTACGTGCTACTTGTACCTCATTGAAATGAAATGCGAATCTAGGTTAGCTTATCTCTCCACGTTTTGCGTCCGTGGTTCATCGATAGAATGTTCGCTGACCATGCACGTGGCCCAAGCTTTGGTTCCCAGCCGGTGTACACCTTTACCTCCATTAGCCAGTTGTAAACCGGACAAAGACGGAAGGTTAAGTCAGCACTATGTAGAAAAACTAGTGCTACCGAAACTTAATAGCTGGAGCTTAAGGCCCTGTGTTCCACTTGGAATGTAATAGTGTAATGAATAAATTAATCAATATCTTTCCACACAACTTTAGTTGTATGTGTTCATTGCATCAATCCGTGGAAAACATAAGGCTCAACATGCTAACGTTGAAATCGAAATTATTATATGATAACAGTGTAATATAAAGGAAGTTGACTGACTGCATTTCATAAAAGTATCTTCGATTATAATTGTGACAAAATAAAATCATACTGTGTATTTTAGATTATGTTAACTGAGTTAAAAATGTGTCAGTATGAAATGGGATGATTGGAACAGTGTAAAGAGTTAGATAAAAGATTTATTTCAACATTCATAACGAGCTAACATTGGTTAGGGAATCCTCAGAAGATTAAAGAGTACTAGACAACCGTTTATTCCTAGTTTTGGACTCCTCAGTATTGCACACCCAACGGGTCCAAGCCCAAGATCTTCATATGAGAAAGCAATTTCATAGGCCATTCAGCCACTGTGACCCGATTTAGTGATTAGCTCATGAATTCCAAATTCTGCGAATTCGTGATATATATATATTTATAGAGAGAGAGAGAGAGACTTCGCGGTAGAACTGCAGGCAACGTCATCTTGTAGCCGTTCGTCTATCTGTTGGTCGTGCTAAAGTCACGAATTTGTAGAACTCGGAATTCATGTGGCATTAGATCAGATCGTGGTGGCTGAATGGTCTATGAGCTTGCCTTCTTACTTGAAGTTCCTGGATTCGAACTCTAGTTCTTAAGTGCTGCTAAAGGTTTGCAAACTAGGACGTAACAGCTGTCTAGTGCTTCCTTGTTTTTCCAACGGTACTCTAACTGACGTCAGCTGGTGATCAGATTTGAAATAAACCGAATCCCCTGAAACTACCTCTTGAAAGAATAGGCTTACGTAAGAAGATGAAGCAGGCGCATACATGATGCATGTGTGACAGTTGTTATTTATACCGAAACTCTCATTTCAGTACAACAGTCATCCAAAGCTGAATAATGAGTATCGTTCAGGATGGTTTAGGAGGAATCTAGATGTACCCACTGAAGAGATTCACAAATTACACATTCACATTTAATATATGTACATATATAATCGCAAAAGGAAGAACTTATGAAACACATAAACATTATCAATTTAAAGCATGAAGAAAGTTAAATTACCATTGCAGGAACACAATGCACAATAAAGGAGTACTGTAAATAAAATTGGAATGAATAGTCTTGAATTTTAAAGGAAGTACCAGTATGCACCGTAATTCTGTTGATCAAGACTATAATATTCATTCTCTTTCAATAACGTCAATAAAACAATTCTAACCATAGACCTCGCTTTTATACTCAGTCAGCAAACATATCTCACCTAAATTACCAATGAAGATGTTCAGTTTAACATCAGATCATTTATTTTAATGAATATTACTAAATACTTTCTGTAAACCATATCCACGCAAGTATATTAGCGATAACCTCAGCATACTTAACTTTCTAAACATTCTTTTATCAATAGACAAAAGAACAGAGTGGAAATACGATAATTGCAAATGTGAGACGTTATTAAACAAAGCGACTAGGTGAATACTTAGAAGTCCATTGTATATTCATGATTTTAATTAGACTCATGCCGGTTAAGTCAACAAAATCAGCAACACACAACGTGTTTATGAGGGTGATTAGTTAACGGAAATTGTTTTCTTTTCATCTTCATTCTTCACCTACCAGGCTGGCGTGATTTAAACAATGCAAAGTCTCTTCATTGCCAAAATATGAAAGGTCATCGTTATTACATAAACAAAGTTTGTGTAATAAAAGTTTTATTATGTAATAATGTCAATGCAATCAAGATGCTAAAAGCTGGAAAAGCATCAGGACCAGATGGAATCTCAGCGAAAGCATTAGGAATGGACCCAGAGACAACAACGGACTTGGTGACGCCACTACCGGATAAGGTGTGGAAAGAGGGCAAAGTGCCCGAGGATTGGAAGAAAGGATACTTGTTCAAACTACCAATGAAAAGAGACTTAAGTCAATGCAAAAACTGGCGTGGAATTATGCTCCTGTTCATCCCAAGCAAAATATTAAGTCGTATCATCCTGGAGAGAATCAAACACGCCAACCTAGATGAAAAAATTCGACCGGAACAAGCTGGATTCAGGAGAAACAAGTCATGTACTGATCAAATCACCACTCTACGAATCATCATTGAACAAATCTTGGAATGGTAGTCACCTCTCTATCTCAACTCCATTGACTTTGAAAAGGCCTTCAACAGCGTCGATCGAAAGGTGATTTGGCAACTACTTCGCTACTACGGGGTCCCATCGACAATTATACATCTCATCCAACAGTTGTACGACAATGCTGCATGCCAAGTAATCCACAACGGGAAACTTACGGAAGCCTTCGAAGTGAGGACGGGAGTGAGACAAAGCTGTCTACTTTCGCCAATGATCTTCCTGATTGGATAATGAGACTGACAACGGACAATGTGGAAACAGGCATAAAATTAACTCACACAAAAAGAGACTTGGAGGATCTGGACTTCGCCTATGATTATAATTTATGTCTGATTTCCCACAAACTGGAAGATATGCAAGTGAAAAGCAACAAGCTGGCAGAAGAAGCATCAAAGATAGAATATCACTTTAGGTGAACACAGAGAAAACAGAGTGATGAAGATTCCTGGCCAACACCAACAGCCATAGCAACAACAACAACAGACAACAATCAGCCAGCATAAATGGGAGGAACCTGAAAGAAACAACCTCCTTCACCTACCTACCTACGTGGGAAGCATCGTTTCAACTACAGGCGCCAGGAAATGACGAGAATATCAAAGCGCGGATCGGAAAAGCAAGACAAGCTTTCATTACTCTGAAGTCTGTGTCCAGGAGGTCAACAGCACTCAGCATGGAAATGAAAATAAGATCCGAATTTTCAACTCCAATGTGAAGTGAGTCAGTGCTACTCACCAGGCGGATCAGAGACTTGGCCAGCGTGTCATAAAGAGCATCTCAAACAAACTTCAGACCTTCATTAACAGTTGTCTTCGCTCAATACTCGGTATAAGATGGCCGGCCAGAAAAGATCAGAAACAGGGTGAGATGTCTGGCAATGAGTAAACCGACCCAGCTGGAGCTGATTGTGAAACAAATAGGCAGGAAGAAATGGAGATTGATTGGCTGGCCATGCACTGAGGAAACCATCAAGTGACATCACTAGACAAGCCGTCGCTAGAGTGGTACCCGAAAGGGAATCGGCGAGTTGGTCGTCAGTGCAAGGGTGACTTGGAGGAGGTGATGTGAAGAGGAGATGAAAGCATGTGGGCAGAGTTGGAGCGGGGTGAAAAAATTGGCAGAAAATGCAAGGCAATGGAGACGCGCAGCTGAAGCTCTATGTTCCTCTAGGAATTAAAGGATATAATAATAGTAATGTAGGTATTATGAAATTATTTTTAATCC
This sequence comes from Trichobilharzia regenti, assembly GCA_944472135.2. NCBI lineage: Eukaryota > Metazoa > Platyhelminthes > Trematoda > Strigeidida > Schistosomatidae > Trichobilharzia > Trichobilharzia regenti. The sequence goes on along the minus strand of OX235263.1, from coordinate 19,847,674 downwards.
AGAGAAGTTCAGTATTCCACATCAAGTGAATCTGTACAATAACATGGATGGCCTCAGACATTATCTTATAGCAGATTATTTTGGAATCATCTACTGACTGGACAAACCAACCTTTACACTGATAGGATGATGACAAATTTTCTCTTGGAATTTCCAAGCCGTTCGAAAAATCATAAAACTATATATGCTCACTGTTATTGTGCTCCATGGTAAATCATAATTTGCACTGAGAGATATCAGATTTGAATTGTGAGCAAAAGACTTTGAAACTTGTTTCATTCATCCACTTTGTGTTTTTTGGGTTGACATATTTATTGAATGTACAGCTGAGATTTAAGCAAACAATAATTCTGACAAAAAGCTGTATGGAATGAATTCGTATACCCCTGTTACTTCTTAAATTCTTCTCAATATCAATGGACACTGGCACTTACCTTAGTGACTGAAAAACTAGCTTCATAATTCCACACTACAAATCTGGTGATAAGGCAAACATCCGTAATCACAGACCCATAAATATAACCCCAGTTATCTCACGAATCGTGGAGAAAGTTGTAAAAGATCAATTGTCAGACTACCTAATTAGGGAAGATCTTGTTACAAGGTCTCAACACGGATTTCTCAAAAATAGATCCTGCGTTACTTGTCACTTTGACTTTTTCAACTGCATCACTAGTGGTCGCGAAGCACGTAAGCTAGTCGTTGTTCTCTACTTCAATATATCTAAGGCATTTGACATGGTATCTCACAGTATTCTATTTGAGAAGCTGTACTCATGTGGAATTCGCAACCCATTACTGAACTGGTTAAAATCATTTCTTAGCAACAGGGTGCAAGTAACCAAAGTTGGATCTGTATTGTCTCATCCTAGGCAGATCTCAAGTGGGGTTGTGCAAGGTAGTGTCCTAGGGCCAATTTTATTTACAGTCTACATTAACAGCATTTGCAAGTGTTTCACCTCAGGTAAACCATTCCTATATGCTGACGACCTCAAAGTCATCTACTCCTGCTACACTCATGAATTGGGCGATATGCTTCCTAAAATACATCTTGAAATAAGTAGCCTTGCAACGTGGTGTGCTGAATCCTGTCTAAATTTTAACATTGACAAATACGGCTGGATTTGTATCGGAAACAGTAACCTTGATCTAACTCTTGAAATAAATGGGCGGAAACTACCCAAGCTCAACTCAGTCGTAGATCTCGGCATTAGATACTCTAGTAACTTAACGTTCGCTGAACAGACTGATCATGCCAGACGTAAAACACGAAGGCTGCTAGGATGCATAGCACACAATTTCTTTTGTTGTGAAACTAGGGTTTTATTATACAAAGTATGTGTCCGACCTACCTTAGAATACTGCCCGTTTATTTTTAGCGGACTCAGACAAAGTGACAAGCTTAAATAAGAGGGAGTGCAACGGCAGTTTACCCCAAGAATTCTTGGTTTAGAAAGTGGTCTGGAATACTATGAGCGATGCAACAGACTAAGATTAGAACCACTCTAGAAAAGACGTCTTATGCCAAACCTAATTTTTTACTACAAGCTAACTAATCTTCTCTTGCACTCCTGCAAGCCAATAACTAAACCTACCGCTGTCATCAGTTACAATCTTAGAAATCATCACAACCTCACTGCTATAGAGCATTGTCAGACTTACGTGCGGTACAACTTCTTCTTAAATAAGTTTTCAGTCATTTGGAATAGACTACCAGCTAATGTGCGCGATGCAAACACACTTCCAGTGTTCATCTCCTCAGTCACCAGACTGCTCAAAGATGACAATGCACTTCTACGTCTGACTCTTACACCCTCTTTTTCACCCTACATAGACATTTTAAGTTCTTTAAACGTGTAGTTACAACAAACTACAATTATGAATTTTAATATCTTTGGAACTAGATGATGAACATTTCTACACAGGACAGTAATATTAGTTTACACATAATATAAAAGTTAGCATAACGGGACTAGCTAGTTAGTGCACAAAAATAACCATAGTTACTAAACAGAATATATATGTATATGTAACCAGAAGGTCCTGGGTTCGAACCCTGGCTGTGGTTCCGTACTGCTGAAGGGTCCGATCCTAAGACGAAACAGTTTTCCAGTACTCCCAGGTTTTCCAGTGGTTCTCTAACTAATGTCAGCTCATGGTGATTCCTGTAACCAACCACATCCGTAAAACCCAACACTTAAATAATTATATTCGATAGTCGTCTGTAAAATTCACATCACTTTCGTTAAATCTGCCGAATTTATTAATCGTTTGTGTTTTGCTACATTCATGTTAAGATGGATTCGAACATTACAGATCATTCTCAATAAGTATTGCGGACACAACAGCGCTGCAACATCAGTGTGCCTTACATGAAATTGAACTGTCAACGCCTACTGGTAAAAGGTAAGTTTCACATTACTTTCACTGAATGGAACTGAAGAAATATTTTGTTGAAACATGCTTCACTGGATATAGTGCGACTTCTTCACTTTCTATAAAGTGCGTTAAAATGTGTTTTTTTTTAGTCTGAAAACGGTCGATATTTTCCTGATAAAGTGGACTCATGGATTTATATCACTTAGAGAAACGTAGAAAATCTGAACTTATTGGACAGATGTTTCACCCTTGTTTAGGACTACTCAGCAGTGTGTACCCACTGATAGGGTTCGATCTCAGAACCTTCTGGGTACAAGCTAAGCTCGTAGAAAATTCAGCCACTGCGAACCGAATCAGTGGCCAGCCAATGAATTCCAACTTTTATTTTTTATTTTATTTTTGATTACAGCTTGATTGCACACTGTATTTTTGGTACAAGTATGCAACTTTCAGCATGTGATATCGGTAGCGCAAATTTTTCAGGCCGACGATTGCTATCAGGTGTGAGTCGGTAGGGGATCGAGCCTCGGACCATGTGCATGGTCGGCGAGAGTTCTAACCACTGTACCACCGACTCACAGTCTAATCAGGTCGCCTGAAGATTTGTTCAACAAGTGACTTCGTTATTTTACATCGATAAAATGTTATCAGTCTTGTCAGATGAAAACAAATTTTCAAAAGAAAGTAGCCAGAAAGACCAAACGGAACAAATTGAAAGCAAGATAACACAAATGCTGAAGAATATGAAGAACGAATCGATTATTAGCTCTGAATTATTCGAGCAAATACGACCCTCCGGTTCCGTGATTCCCCGTTTATATGGTCTGCCAAAAGTGCACAAAGAGAACGTGCCACTACGTCCAATCCTGGACATGAAAAATTCTCCATATCATGCTACTGCCAAATGGCTCACAGAAATCCTCCTACCTATCAGAAATAATCTCTGCAAGCATAGTGTTTCTGATTCGTTTGAATTCGTCGACTCAATAAATGATGCTAATGTATCTGGGAAGAAAATGATATCTATGGATGTTACTTCGCTTTTCACCAACGTTCCCCTCACTGAAACTATCTGCTTTTTATGCAAATTCATTGAAGATAATAATGTGGACGTATGTGTTCCGATACACTACTTAAAGGAACTACTTTTGAGGTGCACTCTAAATGTCCAATTCAAATTCAACAACACGATTTATAGACAAAGAGATGGAGTAGCAATGGGGTCACCACTGGGTCCTTTACTTGCAGATTGCTTCTTGGCCAGTTTGGAGAATAGTATTTTATGGCCTACTATCGACAGTTTCCATCTGTACCTAAGATACATGGATGATACCTTCATCATATGTGACGACAATACTGACGTCGAATTGATAACTAATGAGTTCAACAGCTGCCATCATGCCATCAAATTCACGTCGGAATCAGAGATTAACTCGGAATTCCACTTTTTGGATGTTTTTCTAAAGAGGAGATCTGATGGCTCTCTTCAAAGATCGATCTACAGGAAACCAACATGGAATGGTCAGTACACAAATTTCCATAGCTGGGTCCCTTTAAGAAGAAAGAGAAATTTGATCCATTCCTTATCCTCAAGAATAAGGAGGATATGTTCAAGTGATACAATCGATGGGGAATTGGAGCGACTCAGACAAGTTCTCTTAGAGAATGGATATCCTCCAAGATTCATCGAGAAAAACATGAAGCTAAGAGAAAAGCCCGAAAGAATTCAGACTGTGCCGAAGAAACTGCTCTTTATGAGTGTTGAATTTAAAGGTGATACTGCAGCTGAGATCTTGAAGAATCGCTTACGCAGATCACTGAGGAAAGCCTTCTTTATGGCTGAGCTACGTATCAATTTCTACAGCCGACGAATGATCAACGGATGTGTAAAGGATAAGCTGCCGCTTTGGGCCACCTCAATGTGTGTTTATAAATTCACATGCTCGTGTGGAGCAAGTTATATTGGCCGCACAAAGCGCACGCTTTCCAAACGCATCTCTGAACATTATCCGGCATGGTTAGCAAAGGGACAATACAAGACAATTACTAGCTCAATTCTCGAGCATTTGGTGAACTCAGGCCACGTAGCTCCACCAGAGTCGTCTTTCAACATCATCTACAAAGTGAAGCCAAATTGTACAAAAGGCGTCAGGTTCCGGCTTTTGTGTATGGCGGAGGCGCTGGCAATACATCAATACAACCCTGATCTCTGTATACAGAAAAAGTTTGTCCAGTCTCTTATTCTACCTTGGTCTTAACCTCTTCACTTATCCTTCCCTGTAAAATATTTTTGATTTTGTTCTTAATCTTTAATTTTACTTTTAGTTTGCTTTTGCTTTAATAATTAATTCACTATTATCAATTTCATATATTTTCACACCTTCTTCACACTTGTTAAATTGACACTCTAATAACTTTATTCTCACTCAAGAGCAATTTTAACCTTTTCTAACTTCTATCTTTGTTCCGTCAAGTACCATGTAATTTACAACTTTTAATTTTCACCTCTAAAGCCACTTATGATTAATTACAGCAATTATGTCACCCCCTATTATTCAATAATAGACCACTATACATTCTTCTAAGTATAAATACGACTGTACAGCCTCTGAAGATGATTTCGTCGATAAAGAAAATTTTCTTCGCTGAATCCGTCTTTTATTTTCTTCATGACTCAATGGGTATTTTCCGTGATTCGTTATTTTAATTTAAGAAATCGTTTCTTCTACCATGTCGTGTTTTTAGTGCAATTGACATGAGTAGATGCTATGGAAGAGTATTTGTTATCACAACCGATCTGATGGACTAGGTTGTTGAATGATTTCTGCAAGCAAACTCTGAATATTTGAATTTTCAATTTTACAGGCTTTTCATTATTTACATTGAAATTTTCTAAGTAACATGAGTTTGAATACCAGATATTTCCAATAAGGTTTGTTCTATTCCTCGACTGTAAATTTCACAATTGACTTTTCTCCGAAGACTGTGCTGGCTTCATTTTGTACAGCAAACGCTTTAATTTTAAAATGTATTTTGTTCACAAATATACTGTATAACCACGGAATGTTAACCCCCATGAATGACACAAAGATAAATACGACTCCACAAAATCATTTCGACTTGATATCTTCTGTATTATTCCAGGATGTTCGACTAGTTTCCATCCCCCACACTGACAAGTCGAGATATTCTTGACTTCATCACCTACTTTTCCACTGTTCAAATAGAGAATCATACGATATTTGAAGTTATATGCAATACTCATAAAAGGTTTACAGCTGAAACTGAATCACAATATTTACTTTTATTCCCTTTCGACAGTACAATTCAGAATATGGCTATCATGGACTTCATGGCGTATCAGGCTAACACTATTGATTTTGAAGTAAAAAGTTCCGAAAGTGCAAATGCTGAGATGACTCACGTACGTTACGACTATCGTTTTTATTTGATGATAAGTGAAGTAAATTGCGTTTTATGTGGGGAATCGATTTACTTCAAGATTGATCTGTGTTCATTATTCATGATACATATTGTGGTAGAAGTCCATGGTGTACGTGTGATATCTTACTAACTTGTTCGTTAAAAATCCTTTGCCTAACATGTTTCAATTTGATGTATATGCTGAAACATTTCTGTGTCTTGTTTATTCTGATTAGAGCTGAGGCCGAAATTCTCGGCGTTTTGTATCAAACGATTGAGAGATATATTTCCATGGACTCTTGAAAGACATTACGTTGCTCAGTACTTAAAAGAAAGTCAGCGAAATGAGGTTGGTTCTGTAATTCATTTTTCATTGCTTTTTGTATCTCTATATAAGCCAGCGCTTTCGAAATTATTTTCCCACCTAATGAAAAGCATCATGATAGCCAGTACTTATAACAGGTAGGTGAAAATGAGGCCTTTTCTGTCCATAAGTATTAGGAGAAATAAGTTTACTGTGTCCACTTTACCCTCTTTATTTATTTAATCTCACGTGTCAAGTGATCGCTGGTGGAAAATTCATCGAAGGCTGCAAAGTGAAGATTGTATAAAGATAAAGCTAAATACTATAACCGGTTATATCTCCAAATTTTGCTGACTGGATTGTACAGCAGTCAGTGAGCAAAAGAGCTAGAAGACAAGCACACTTTGGGCTGATATAATGATCAGAACTTCTTGGATGACTTTTGTCTAATGTCAAACGAATTAGAAGCGCTATAGGAGAAAAGCAATTAACTCGCAGTAGAAGTTTCAAGAGAAGACGAAGGTGAAGAATATAATCAAACAACAGCAACAAGCATTAATCACTAACAACGAGAGAAATTTGAGTGTCTTCGAGCTAGCTCATCTTGTAAACAGAAGGTCCTGGGTTCGAATCCCGATGGATGCTCACTGTTGAAGAGTCCCAAACTAGGGCGAAACAGCTGTGCAGTACTCCCAGGTTTTCCAGTGGTTCTCCAACCAATATCAGCTTATGATGAAATCCTTTGAAGTAAATAATATTTTCAATAGGGATATGAATTGCTTGAATTGTAACATATTCTTCAGAAATGTTGTAACAGAGATGTTATGATCAGAACTACAACTTAATAGACTACGAGCGAACACTAACTTAACACCCTGGCTAATCTCTCCTAATAGAAAGTTAACAACAATTATAGGTGACACTGCTGGACACAAAGACAAAATAAGAGACTGGACGTCGATAAGGTAGCTTCTTCTGTCCCAAAAATCAGTCAAAATGCTAGACAGAAACTCTGTATTTATACAGCTGTAATGGCCCTCAAAAATACAGTAATTTATTGGTGCATTAAAAGCATTACAGCCAATAGCAATCCAGCACCTCAACAGGGGGAAAAACAGAGGGCTCATGCCAGTGTTAACTCCCTAAAGTATTTATTTTAAGGTTTAAGCAAAATTAGGCAAAACGACGTGTATTTAAAAAGAAGTCAACAGTGTCTATGTGACTGAATGGTATACTTAATATCAATAAAGTGCTTCAGTGTTTCAACGGTAAAACGCTCGAAATCCACTGATATGGTACTTGTTTCGATCACGGTCTACATACTCCTTCACCTCGCTAAGCCGGTAGGTGTTTTGGTGATGAAGGAAGTTTGAACGTGCGCTCAGCAAAGCCACCTCGTAAAACCCAAACATTCTTGATGTCGATACTTCAAGACTCTAGCTTGAAGGCCTGTCATTCACTGGGAAAGTTAAGAGATATTATTACAATAAAAGTATGATTGGGTCTATAATACGATTGTATATCGACGTTATAATGTGGTTTAAAAATTAAAAAATTGGCGAAATTTACACAAAATGAGTGCATTGAAAGACAAACCAAACATACTAGTGGTTGCCATGACAAAATGCAGGTTACGTGCTGATGAAAAGGCACAATAAAAAGAGAATGCAATATGGACATATTCTCTACAGTTTCAATGTTAATAAAAAGAGCAAATGTTTCAATACATGGGTTGCACCAATTTCAGTGTACTAAGTATGATTACTATTATAAATCTAAAGCATATCCACGTTTTCGTGCTCTGGAGTGTACTAACGCTGTATACGATTAAATATCAAATAACGTTGTATTGATGAGTATAAGTGAAAACTTGAAAAGATGTGTTGTTGACGAAATCAAATTCACAAGAACCCAAGGGGATCGAAAAGTGTGTAACCACACAAAAAGCATAGATGCGCAGCAAACACAAACTAATATTCGGTAACATTTCTGACAACGATTTCCTATTACCAGTATCTACATCTTACTTAAAAGAATTACTGCTTTTTTGTACTAACAATGTTAAGTTTACATTCGAGGGTGAGCACTATCGCCAGATCGACGGTGTTGCTATGGGAAGCCCCCTAGTTCCATTGTTAGCTGATATATATATTTCGCGTGTTGAGAACCTAGTGGAGAAAAAAATTGGAAAAGTTTATTTCTATAAAAGATATGTAGATGACATAATAGTCATTTGTGGTCAACCAACGGACGCCATAGAAATCCTAAACCAGATCAACAGAGCACAAAACAGTATATCGCTAACTTATGTTAAAGAGAATAATGGATGCCTGCCATTTTTAGATGTACTCACAACCCGCTGAGAAGATGGGTCAGTAAAACGATCTGTCTACAGAAAGTCAACATGGACTGGATACTATCTAAATTACCATAGTTTCTGTCCACTACAGTATAAAAAGGCGTTGGTTAAATGTTTGTTCAAGCGCGTTCACCGTATATGTACCGCTGATACAATTGAAGAAGAAAGACAACACCTCACTGAAATATTGTTAGATGACAATTACCCACTGTGATTTATTAGACGTTAGGGAAATGTCAACCATATAGCTTTACCAATCCAATCAGTTCCCAAAAAGGATGTTTACATATCCTTGCCGTTCAGAGGTGATCAACAAAGTCTAGTCACAAGACAAAGACTTAAGGCCGCAATTAATAGAACCTATTATGCAGCTAAACTTATCTTCATAGAGAAAACGAGAACTATGCTCTCCTGTAAACCCTCACATTATCCGAACGATAGTGTCACATCCCACTGTGTTTATCAATTTACATGTATGAGTGCAGACACGTACATAGGGAGGACCCATCGGTCTCTGCATGTTAGGGCTACAGAACACATTCCAAAGTGGCTGCAACAACAAGTGAAATCGCCAGATACAAGTGACCCCGGAAATAGATGTCCAACATCATCTATAGCGAAGCATATTATGGAGACGGGTCATAAGGTTGATTTTAACAATGCCTTTAAGCCGATAAATAAAACAAGGTTGAGTCACATACTTAAATTCATTGAAGCCTTAGCCATAAAAAGACTTAAACCTGTCTTAGGCGTCCGAAAGTTATTTGTTATCACCTTAAACCTGCCTTGGTAATCCAACTTAGAACCAAGGACCAATTTTACTTCATAATATTTTCAAACCCTTTCTTTGCCTTTTTTTCCTCCCTTTATCTTTCTTACCCACACTTTTTGCTTCTCCATACCCACATTATTTGTGACCTTGACCTGTACACAATCTGGCCTGTATTGTAATTATCCATAACTTCTTGCTTTCTATAAAAACTGTGTATGACAATTACGTGTGTGGTTAGAATGTACGAAATGCGTTGCACCAATGCATTACACCTTTCAGATAAACTACATCTTCTTATTGTGTTGTCGAAATTCATAAAGGGAACTAATTGCATTAAATAATATTCAGTAATACGTTGGCAAATATTCGATAAGCATACACAAATTAGTTTGTGTAAACATATACTATGGGTACATGAATTAGTTTTATAAGCGCTACAATTAGAGATTATATAGGAGCTCTACATAATTCCCCCACCACCACAATGAAATATGAAATAGCACATCGAATTGTTCGACAATGATATGTGTTTTCTTATTACATAGTAGCGAAAATACACAGAATACTATGTGTGTAGAAAGTTGAAAAACATAAAGTTTAATCGAGAGTTTTGAAAAAATGGATTGACAGTAAATGATGGTATTAATGACAGCTTAACTTAGAACCATAGGATTGGTAATTTTGACAGAAAATAAGTGGAATGAGGAAAATCACCTGAAGAACCGCAGTCTTTAGATGAAAACGTTATGTGAACAGTAAACATTACCCGATTAAATGTAGTAACGCGGCAAATGTCAGTGTTTAAATAATAGCACTGCGAATTACAAATGCGAATATAGACAACGGGATTAACCAGTTATATGGTAATTTAGAATAAAGACAACTAAAAGGTAAATTCACAATTAGTTAAATAGTGATGATTTGAGTGTAACTTTTAGGCCAATGAACTCTCCTAGCAGATCCCGTTGTTTTTCACCGGTTTTCCTGGTGATGTTGCAGTCTCAGTGATTGCAGGTATTGGCACTTCCTTCAGTTGATCATTATAGTTGTCTTCGAAGCCGTTGATAAACGCTAATTTTACTCTATCAGCGCTGATGGCTTACGCTTTATTCAGTCATCCTACCGTTATAACTTCGTCATTTCTCTCTAGAACTCTAAACGGATCACCGTAGGCAGGACATAGTGGTCACTGTACGCCATCCTTCCTGACGATTGCTACAAGTATTCAGTTCGACGTACCTACAAACATCTGAGGCGAGAAACCCTGCTGGTAACCATGGTGCCGTACAATAGGCCAACTCGGAAACACTGAATCCGTTATCCTTCTTTAAAGTTGCATGTTTACCAATTAATATCAGTGGAGGTTTGGTGAACCAGGCATTTATGGTCAGATGGGCAGCAAGTGAAGTCTCAAGTTGCCGATGAAATCATTCAACCATCCCGTTGGAAATAGGATGATATGGAGTCGTTCATATTTGTTCAATTCCCAGTGCTTCGGTGAGCCGTGGAAAAAGACGGCTTTCGCACTGTGTAACTCTGTCTGTGGTGATAATAGGTGGAAGATCGAATTTCGCTGTCCAGTTTCCGACCATAGCTTTATCAACTATTTCAGCGGATCAGTTTTCAATTGAAAATGTGATTGAAATCATTGGAAGGAGACATTGGACCAGTGGCATCTATATGTATTTCATCAGATCTTAAGTCGGAGTCATGAAAACTACCAAACGACTCATTGGCATGGTGATAAATCATGACTCTTTGAAAAGACAAACAATTCTTCCTACACTCCTCAAAACCACTTTTTATGTGTGGCCATATAAATCTTTGCTTCGGTAACTTTATGGTAGTGCCGACTCCAGAATATGACAGATTGTGCAATTTGTCAAAACTCTCATGTCTCATAGCTGCTAGATATCGGCAAAGGTATCACAGGTTACCTCCTTTGTACCAAAAGGAATTCAGCTGCGTTCCAAGAATGCCCCTCCAGAAGACATAACCTTCTTTAGTTCTGAGATATGCGTAGTCGATATTGGGACACACAATGTTGTTATTGTGCATATATGTCAAAGTGTCCGTACCTTCATTGTCACGTCTACTATTTCCACCTTTAAACACTAAAATTGTAATTTATACACCATTTCACATTTCGTGGTAATCAGGTGGTTTGTGTTTCATTGAACTGCTGTATATTTCCTGTTTGAACTGAATTTTTGCTAATTGCGAGCAAATTTCAGACTCATGTCTGAAGGTTTGTGCCATGCCTTAATGATATATTTAGTCTAATAGAATAATAATCTTGCATGTCTTTACCATTCTGTTATCAATATAATTGTATTCGAAAACGTTTAGATAGTTATCGATTTATTTTCAAGTATTTGGTTTTGTAAGGATTCCGTTTGACTGGTTAAGGAATTAATCATAAGCTGACATCATTTAGAGAACCAGTGAAATACCTGAGATTGCTGGACATCTGTTTCGTCATAGTTTGCGACTACAAGCTCTCCTTGTAATCAGAAGCTCCTTAACTTGAACCCCAGTTAGTACGTACTGATGAAGACCTCAAAACTGGGACGAAACAGCTGTTCAGTACTCCCAGATTTTCCAATGGTTCTCTAACTGATGTCAGTGGATTTCACTTGGAACCATTTAGCTGTGTTTCTGGACTTGGTCGAGTTAGTTTGGGACATTTTGGTTTTTATTTCAGTTTGATCGGAGAACACTAGGATGTCTCCTTAAATATCGCTGTTAAATACGGTGCCATTCATTGTTGCCGCCCTGTACTTGTCTAATTTCTGAGTTGGATTTAGATGTAAATTCTAGATGATGTGGTTCACGAGGCGATTAGGTATTTTTTTGGCTGACAAGGCTTTCATCAGAGCTTTATTATCCATAAAGACAATAAACGTTGCACCCCCCAAGCTTAAGTCTTAGGTGTTCGATGGATAAATAAATAACTAGTGACTCCCTATCAAAGGTGCAATAGCAACATTCAGTAGTTTTTAAAAAAAGCGAGGGGCTGCCATTCATCATGCACTTATTGTTTTAGAACTGCCCCAGTGGCAACATTCAATGTATCCATCATGGAAGAGAGAGTGGAGCATAGTTTTCGAGCCTGACTAGGAGTGCCTACTCATACAACAAGGGCTTAACAAATTCAAGTGATTTAATGGCTTTGACTGACAAATCAAACGACTGGCTCCATCCACGAAGACAGTCAGTTAGAGGTTGCAAAAGTGTGGCACAGTTGGAAATTGAACGAATGTAAATCTTGATAAAACCAAAAATTGCTGTAATTTCCCTAAAGAGTCGGGCGATGGATGACTTTTAACATTCTATAAACCATCAGAGATTGGTTCACTTCTTTGGCTGGCGGTCAAATGCCCAAGGAATTTCGGTGAGATCTTGAGGTATTCAAATTTATCCAAGTAGGTGGTTATCCCGTACCAGTGAAGTCATTCGAATTCACATCTTTCAAATATTCCACCTCATCTGAGCTGACAATGAGCAAGCCACTGATATGCGGTGCCTAGCTGTCATGAGAGCGATCTTGAAGAAAACCTGGCTGGCGAAATCGTGCGCATGCGGTAGAGGTGATCTGCTGGGCGCCGTTTGCCTGTTTAAAGTTCTTTAACTACTGTACTGCCACATTCCACCAGCAGACTTTCCAGGAATCAGGTGAGGTGATGAATACCAAGAGATATCAGCTGGTTGAGTGGTGTCAAGCTCTAAATTTTATCTAATACTGACCTTGAGATATCTAGTCCGTGTGCATCAAGGCATCTGAGGTGTGCAGAACTGGCGGTCCATTGGTTTCAATACGATGAACGGCGTAATGCTTCAGTTCGGTTTCTAGGAAGTTCAGGGAAGTGATTCAATAATTCAGTATACGGAGATGCTGGCGTGCATGTGAATATTGTATTTAAAGATGATGCTCGGCAGATTGTATCAGCAGTGTACTCAATAATGTGTGGGTAGATCGATCTGTGACTTTTTGGGTCTACTAGTAATTTGTGATGCTGTGAGAAATCTATGCCTAAGGTGAGTGGTGTGGCGTCTGCAGTAATAGATGACCATCTGTAGGCATTCTGAAGACCAAAGCTCGAAGTCATGAGTTTGTAGTACCCCTATACCAACGGTAAACATGCTTTTTAATCTAATTTGTATACTTGCATTATATGTGTATACAGACCGATTTTATATATACTTCGCAAATACTTGTCCATTGACCGTTGAATATTATCTTGACACAATTTCGAATTTGACTACTGCTTCAATACATATTTGTATTCTTCACAAGTGCCTTTTGATTTACGTTGTGGGCGTCGAGTAGCCACAACGTCTGCGCACATCAATAAGAGCGAAGAAATACATAGAATATATGTGTACAGCAGTTTAGTCAGACAACGCACGCAACAAAATTGGTGAGCCCGACGTGACGACGACCAATTTCGACAGCGACGACAAATTGTTATCCTTGACGATAACTGGTTCACCCCGACGACGAATTGTTGACTCCAACGACATTTTGTTCACCCGGACGCAGCATTACACTTGCTGGATTAATTAAACTCTAACTTTATCGGATATATATACATATAATAGACATTTCGAGCTGATTCTTGTGCTTTCTCATCGCACAACTCGCAGTAATCTGTGGTAAGCACCGCATTGCATGTTTTTCTGTTTTGCCATATTCTTTGTGTGCATTATTTTTGCTATTTTGTTACTGTTAAACCATTTTTCTACGAATTGTATCATGTCTTCCGATACCCTGATACCTTACAGCTGGGATCTGTTGGTACCATTTCTCTTACTGTACCAGTCTTTAGGCCCAAAGACTCCCATCTTTGGTTTGCACGACTGGAAAATTATTTCACTGCCAATAAGCTTACGTCACAGACGGTTAAATTTGGCATATTGAGTACAGTACTACCAGACGAAATCGCCGAACAGGTTCGACAACACATAGTTCAGCCCAGCACAGACGCTCCTTACGACAAGTTGAAAGAAGAAGTACTTCGATGCACTTCACTTTCTGATAGGCAAGCACTCGATCGTTTGTTAAGCAACGTAGAGCTAGGCGATAAAACCCCATCACAACTCATGAGGCACATGCAAAGCCTAGTAGCAGGAAGGGATATCGACAAAAGTCTCTTTTACCAAATTTGGTTGCGACGACTTCCTGCAAACATTCAACAAGTTCTTGCTTACGGAGATGACGACATTGACATTGAGAAGCTTGCCAAAATCGCAGATCGCATGTATGAGAGGTCAACACCTCAATCTGTTGCTTCCACCAGCAGAATGCCAGACACTGACGACAGGATACAGGCTCTAGAACACAAAGTCGACACCGTACTGAGTCAGTTAGCAGCACTGACCACACGCACACGACCAAGCCGTTCTAGAAGCTCGTCTCGTCGACGTCTTTCTCGATCACCCAGCACGTCACGACATCACGATACTATTTGCTGGTACCACCGTAGTTACGGAGACAATGCACGACGGTGTCGTTCACCTTGCAACTTTCAGGCTAAACCAAAAGATATATCGTCATGTATGAAAACTTCTACTGTTGGCAATCTACGATCTAGCAGTCGTTTGTTTTATGTAACAGATAGAAATACCGGTACTACGTTCTTAGTCGACACAGGAGCAGAGGTTAGTGTTCTCCCTCCGACTACGCAGGAACGTCAACATCCTGACCCTGCAGTTACGCTCCAAGCCGTTAATAAGTCTAATATTGTTACATATGGTAGTAAACGAATGACTTTAGATTTTGGTCTGCAGAATACCTACATTGGTCTTTCATCATCGCAGACGTTCCATCCCCAATCCTTGGTATAGATTTTCTACAGCAACACAAACTGCTAGTTGATCCGGTTAGCCCTAAGCTTATAGACTCGCTCAATAAAAGGTACATCGCTGGTACGATTAGCCGTGCATCATCGCTGAACTTGATGGTCACACGCACACCAGCATCTCCATATACTGACTTAGTAAATCAGTTCCCTGACCTTCTACAACCCTCTTTCCGAGCAACAGAACTAAAGCATCAAGTGGTTCATCACATTAAAACCACTGGACCACCAGTTTTTGCACGTCCTCGACGCCTTGACCCAAATCGACTTAAAATCGCAAAAACAGAGTTCGATAAAATGTTAGAGCTCGGCATTATTCGACCATCCAACAGCTCTTGGTCTTCACCGCTGCACATGGTACCCAAAAAGTCTTCTGGTGAGATACGGCCATGCGGGGATTATCGAGCTTTAAACAAGCAAACGGTACCTGATCGATACCCCATACCGCATATTCACGATTTCGCCAGCAACTTGCCAGAGGTTAAAATTTTCTCCAAAATCGACCTTGTCAAAGCGTACCATCATATTCCCATCCACCCGGATGACGTTCCAAAAACCGCTATCACCACGCCATTCGGCTTATACGAATTCGTGCGCATGCCTTTCGGGCTGATGAACGCCGCTCAGACATTTCAACGTCTCATCGACCAAGTACTCCGCGGCCTGCCCTTCGTCTACGCATACATTGACGACTTACTAATTGCAAGTGCAGACGAAACCGAGCATGTGAAACATGTGAGGACGGTGTTTGAAAGACTTCAGAAATACGGCATGACTATCAATTTAGATAAATGCGAATTTGGTAAGAAATCACTGAAATTCCTCGGTCACTTGATTGACAATCAAGGAATTAGACCAGTCCCCGACGATGTACAAGCCATCAAAGACTATCCATTACCAGATTCTTTCAAGAAACTACGGCGATTTTTGGGTCTAGTCAATTTTTACCGGCGTTTTATCCCGAACTGTGCTAGAGTTTTGCAACCGTTGACCGACTGCTTACGTGGACATAGTCGTTCATTCTATTTGCCTGCAGAAGCTGTTAAAGCATTCGAAGCTGTTAAACAATCACTAAACGACAAGACGCTCTTAGTCAGACGCCAGAATGACGCCCCCTGTCTCTCATGACAGATGCTTCAGATGTCGCCATTGGGGCAGTGTTACAACAGCAGGTACATGGCGAATGGCAACCCCTTGCATTCTTTTCGAAACGACTGAATCCTACTCAATGTCGATATAGCACCTTTGGTAGAGAGTTATTAGCTGTTTATTTAGCAATCAAGCACTTTCGACATATGCTGGAAGGTACACCTTTTACTGTCTTTACAGACCACAAGGCTCTAACGAAAGCCTTATCAGCAAAACAGGATAACTACTCTCCACGTGAACTACGACATCTCGAGTTTATATCACAGTTCACCTCCGATCTGCGACACATAAAGGGTAAAAACAATGAAGTGGCAGACGCTTTATCACGTATGCACATTGATAACATTGTATGCCCAGACATCGACTACGAACATCTCTCAAACTTACAACGAGATGACGCCGAACTCAAAAAGATCATGTCTTCTAAAACAACATCTTTAAACCTCGAGGCAATTCCTTTCGGCACGACAAAAGTTATCTGCGACACCTCTACAGGTAAATATCGACCTTTCATTCCAATAGCTATGAGACATACAGTATTCGAGAAGTTACATAACTTGTCGCATCCTGGTGTTAGCGCTACTACCAAGCTACTAAGAGAAAGATTTATCTGGCCAAACATTAACAGCGACGTTAAGAAGTGGACACGAAATTGCTTGTCTTGTCAAAGAGTCAAAATCAACCGGCACACCAAAGCACCACTTGGTCGCTTCCCTAACCCCGACTCTAGATTTGACCACGTACATGTAGACATAGTTGGTCCACTGCCTCCTTCCAATGGTTTCAACTATATTCTAACCTGCATTGACAGATTTACTCGTTGGCCAGTAGCAGTTCCATTAATCGACGTCTCAGCTGAAACGGTAGCTAAAGCTTTAGTCGAAAACTGGATAGCCAACTTTGGTGTCCCATCAATTATCACTACAGACAGAGGTGCCCAGTTTGAAAGCCGACTGTTTGACCAACTAACTGAATTACTAGGCATTAAACGAATACGAACGACAGCGTATCATCCTAGTTCCAACGGTATGGTCGAACGATTTCATCGACAACTCAAAGCTGCACTCGCTGCTTCTTTGACTCAAAACGATTGGTCAACCAAACTTCCACTAGTATTACTTGGTATACGAGCTACTATAAAGAAAGATATTGGCTGCTGTGTTTCCGAACTAGTCTATGGAACAACATTACGATTACCAGGAGAATTTTTCACCCCGGGTAACAAGTTCCACACGATATGACTGGTTACGTGCACCAGCTAAAACGACACATGAACGAGCTAAAGATATCAATTCCACGTCAGCAGGAACGAGCGTCATACATCCCGTCACAACTGACAGATTGTACTCACGTCTTCGTCAGGAGAGAAGGTGTACAACGACCACTTCAACCCGCTTATGATGGCCCATTCAAAGTTCTAAACAGAAACGCGAAAGTTATCACGATAGAAAGATTGAATAAAACAGAAGCCATCAGTATCGACAGAGTCAAACCAGCGTTCCTCGACGATTTCGAAGTCAACGATAAGAACCAGCTGAACGACGTGCCAACACCTACATCCACACAAGCTTCAACGTCGACAGAGAAGCCTGCGAAAACAACACGATCTGGTAGACGAGTCCATTGGCCTAAACGTTACGTGCAAGTCATCGAAATATAACTTACTACGAATTTTCATTTTTATTATCTTTATTCGTAATTGTCATTTGATTACTCATTTAACTGATTAATATTTTCATACATAAATCACGTCACTATTATTTTAACATCGATATTTCCTATATTATTATATTTAATCACATCTCGTATATTATTCACGTATCGTTTTCGTCTACCGACTACAGATCCCCGGACAATTTTATCGTTCCTTATATATTCTATTACGATTAGTAATTCCACTTTCCCTAGATTATCGCATTTATTATCGACGTTATTAACCGCATTAAACTGCTCATTTTTCAGCTTAATAAATCGCCTTCTGTGTACTATCGCTGCTACGTATTACGCTGACGCATGTTATTTTCGAACACTTAAATGTATTTTTTTTATATTTTAGTGTTCTGGTGGGGGAATTATGTAGTACCCCTATACCAACTGTAAACATGCTTTTTAATCTAATTTGTATACTTGCATTATATGTGTATACAGACCGATTTTATATATACTTCGCAAATACTTGTCCATTCACTGTTGAATATTACCTTGACACAATTTCGAATTTGACTACTGCTTCAATACATATTCGTATTCTTCACAAGTGCCTTTTGATTTACGTTGTGGGCGTCGAGTAGCCACAACGTCTGCGCACATCAATAAGAGCGAAGAAATACATAGAATATATGTGTACAGCAGTTTAGTCAGACAACGCACGCAACAAGTTTACGTCCATAGCTTACAATACCGGACTTGTCAATAGTTTGGAGCATGGCTGTGGGGTCAGGATAATAATAATGATTTATACCCAGTTCTTGTACATTAGGGACACCAGTTTACAAGCGTCATGAATACTATAAATAACGAATACAAGGAGTAGGCATATTTTCAATTATTCACTTACACAAGATTTAAATAGGTAAAGGTAATGATATATTACCCATAATGTTACTTTTCACATGCAGTAGCAATTTTCACAGTATAATAGTAGGCATCGCCATTGAAGAAATTTAAGCACAATGAGCACCATATTTGATGGTTTCACTACTGAGGATAGGTGTAACAGAGTAAAAACCATAAAAGATAGAGTATTTAAAAGTGTTTTCTTTACTTGCTTTAGAAAAAATCACAGGATTCCATTCTGTTGAGCAAGCCACACAACTTCTATCAAGACTTCATATCAGTGATGACAAATGGACTGTTATTTTGTGAATACCTGTGCAGTACGTAAAAATATGATTACACACTTTTTGTTAGTTGTAGAAATTAGAGACATTGTACATGATTTTTGTTTAAAACGATTCATGTTTAAATATATATAACCTCCGTGTACAATTCGAAATACACTATACTGTTGGAAGCTTCGCATTCTCTCTGCCATTACTGCTCACTTGCTCAACTCATACCGTGTTGTATACTTTGGATTTATTGCTGGAGTCCATTATCCTTATCCGAAGACAACTCCACAACCGGCCAACAGCATCTACCAGCAGACGCAATTCCAACGGTGGACGTTCCCGTGGATTATATTAATAATTTGTAGCAGCGTACTTAAACATTATATCCAAGTAACCTTTTTATTAATATAACGCATTACTGCATTTTTTGATAATATATTGTTACTCTATCATCTCATTGACTTGGATTTTTATTCGCATATTTGTAATGTTAATGAGATCTCCTGACAATCCCCTGCAGTTAAATTGATAAGCCCATTTTGGAAACGGATTATTTTGACATATTCATATACTTATTTTTGCCATTTTCTATTTTCGTTGTGATTTCGTTTGTGGTCTCATATTTGCTCTCCCCTTTGCACCACTATTCTCATACCTATAATGTCTTCACCAATACTCGCCGCCACTGCAGACTTAGCGGCAAGGATTGACAACTTGGAAACCAATAGGTCTGACCGACGAGTCCAGAGACGGAGTTCACAAGCAAGGTCACAATTAAAACGACGATCTCTCTCCCGGCAGCGTTCCCGCATGTCTGTAAGAGATAGTAATATATGTTGGTACCATAGGAAGTTTGGACGTCATGCCCTGAAATGTGTCAAACCGTGCATCTTCAGTGAGGATAATCAGGCAGGGAAACGTCTCAGCCAGACAGTAATAGAGACAACCGTTACTGGCAACCAAACAAGTCGCCTTTTCTATGCGAAGGGCAAAACTTCAAACACCTTATTCCTGGTAGACACAGGAGCGGAAGTTAGCGTGATCCCCCTTCACTATCCAGACGATCTACTCGGACACCAGGAAAACTTTCTCCCCGGGCAGCCAACCACATAAGCATACAGACGTATGGGGAACAATCTCTTAAGGTGGATCTAGGTTTACGGTGGTGTTTTACATAGATTTTCGTAGTAGCCGACGTGGGTCATGCCATACTCGGGGCATCCTCTTCAGTAATTTTAATCCGTTAGTTGATGTCAACAATATCAAAGTATCTAGGATGAATGGGCCTGCCTGGTCAGAAACATTGGGATAAACTGGGATAAAGGGGCTGCATAAACAGCTTTTAGGTCTTTCGAAAGCTTCCGTAGCTGATGCTGTCTAGCGGTGGCCAATCTTCTCAAAAATGTCCATTAAAGGAGCTGCAAGCAAAGAAAAGTGAAGTAAAAAACGACGATATTACGACGCTAAACTTAAAAAATTTTGTAAAACGGAGGATGAGCTTGGAAGCGTAACAGAATCTGTAAATGTCCAGCTCTTACTATGCTGGACCTCACGCCCTTCCTCGAAGACTTTCAGAAACACATTGTAATGAAAACGCGAAAACCAGAACACTGACAAGCGACTCGAGAATCCTTTATTCTAACGCCACATGTAGCAACTGAAGCATTGGGAGTAATTCGAGACAGCTGAACTTACCACACAGAGATTTATTATGTAAGTAATGGTTGAATTTAATACACCGGCTAGGAAGATCAGGATTCCAAAACGGATAATTCAAAAAATTGGTAATTCCGGTTAGACAGAAAAAGCACGTCGTATCCAAGGAGCGCACGCTTAATTGTTGATATGATGATACAAAATAAAAACGCACTCAAAATGATTTCAAACTCCTTTACAAGCTGTAAATAGTCAGCTGGGTTTCTGTCGAAACACCGAGGTTCATATTTAGGCAGTTTAAAATTCCTATTATTCCTAGACGGTGAAACAGTGACATCAACCTTATCATGCTAAACATCACACATATTACATGTGACAGACAATTCAACATTACTTAGTTTCCTGCTTGCTTCCAAGACGCTTTGTCCCTTCTTTGACCCAGGCATTACTGAACTCGACCAAAATTCCAGAAAAGTTGCAGATAATACTTGTCCAAAGAAGACTTGCAGGCACCAGAAAAGACGAACGAAACAATCAGAAACTGTCACAAACTATCATAAACTGTCGGAAACTGTCAGCCAACTCACAGAAACTGTAAATGTCCAGCTCTTACTATGCTGGACCTCACGCTATTCCTGGGAGACTTTCAGAAACACTTTGTATTAACCAACGCAAAAACCAGAACACTGATTAGCGACTCGAGAATCCTTTGTTCTAACGCCAACATGTAACCAACAATAAGGTTATTACACACAAGGTCTAAAAATAAATGTTATAACAATAAATCACGATAATATTTCTGATAGTTTTTTTATCTTCCTCTGAACAGCGAACGATGAGACGATGACTGCTGGATTGATGACACCCGCGAAAAGTAGGGAGGAGTTGGGTTTGAGCAAACAACGATGAATTGATCGTTCAATCTTCAACTACACTGACACTCCCCAGCAAAAAACGGATCCATCCCTTTTTTCCATCACGACCAATACACGCTGACTTGGATGACATTGCGAGAACCTGGGTCACAGGGACAAAGCTGAAATGGAAAACAAACAGCAAAGCCAACACAGCACAGACATACTCACAGAATATTCACAATCATTCTGTCTTAATCCTAGTAACGGTGACGTATGCAAGCCTCAGTCGTCTACACTCTCGCTCCCCGGTGTGTGGGATCACAGCTAATCATCACCTCCAGGCGCATGTCATTCGCAGCACTAGCCCAGCCTCCTCGGCGTATACGACCATCTGCTGTCTTTAACATCAGTCAATTCATTCACGGATGTAGAAAACTCGAAAGAACCTCAGAAGTAAGCACGATGAAAATTTTAACAAAATTATGCATAACAACAAGATAAGAAAACAACAAGTAAACACAGTGCATCCAAAAAACACCAATTGATGTGACACACCATACATACATACAAGCAGTACACATAACCTCGCAGATCATGTCTTGATGTAATTCCTTTGAAGAATCTAACACCAGTGCGCCTGCAACCCTTCTCAGGTTGACGATTGTAAGTTGAAGAATGTCCAGACACAAACAAGATTAACCAACAATTACATTAATTGAAACTCACTCAATTACTTAACACAAACATATGTACAACCAATACACCAAATGTTGTGGATTGTGGTTTGACGAACTACCCTTAAAGAACAGTAGGACTTGCAGCAGTGCGCCTACATTCCTTCTCAGGTTGATGATACAAGTGGGAGACGTCCGGACACAAACAAAGTTACGAACAGATAGATAAGAGATGATACCAATTCAGTATATACAATATGAACATATGTACAAAATAACACACCAAGTACGATGGACTGGGTTTCGACCTACCACTCTTGAAGAATTGTAAGACTTACAGCACTACGCCTACAACCCTTCTCAGATTGACGCTCTAGGTTGGAAAATAGTCGCAAAGTTCATTTGCTGACTTCCCTCTATCATCTATATCCTCAACTCTGAACGGTGACGCGCCCATGTCATTGTATCGCGGAAAGTAGATGACTAACAAACACATGAAGTATCTGGTCAACCAAGCGTAGGCACATAACAATTTACACCAAAGTTAATAGCATTCAAATAGTAATTTGAAACTTGAAAGGCCTTTATTCGTGCAAGTCAGTTTGACAGTTACCCTCTCGTACACACTTGGCTTATTCTCATTAAACTGACCAATATCTTTCGTCCTTTCAATCGGGCTGATACTGGCATAGTCATAGCATAAGACACGTGAGTTCATGGACATCCCTTTCATTGTGGATGACAAAACCAACGACGACTGAGTGACACATTTTGATGAACTTAACGGTGCATCAGAAGCTGTTGTTGTTCGGCTTTTAGAAGGTTGTCTAACTGTAAGATTACCACCACTGCTGTCTTTTACTATTAGCTCCAGTTTACCATTAACATCTGTTGATAGGTGGGATACACGCTGATCACTTACACTGGCGGACTCACAGGTACCCATACCTTCCGAACCTGCTTCTGCCTTTAATTCTACTTAACGTTTAAATTGTACAGAACCTTTGTTCAACTCAGCAGTAGTAGACATTCCCCTCATCTCATCATGATCAGCCAAAGACAAATCTGCACTATCATGACCACTGTTACAAATATCCACTTTACCTCCGTTTGCATGGACAACTTCATTATTTGCAAACTCTTTAATTACACCAGTGGACGATTTGGGTTCTTCCTTACAAATCCTTAAAGGTTTTATACCTTTACTCTGACTAGTAATACTTTGAAAACTTTTGGAGTCAGAACTGGACTCTGAAACTGTAACTCTTTTCTCCTGCGCAAACCGTGGTGTCGTCTGTGACACTCTACTCAACAATGGCTTACCACTTACAACTACAGGCTTCTTCACTGCACCATTATCGTCACACTGTTCGAAGTCAGACCTTGATGACGCTGGTTTCGTCTTTAGCTTACCACTAAATTTGGTCACTTCTTCAAAGTTCACCTTTGTATGCACTTCTTGCAAACTTGTAAAACACAACTGTGTTTGTCTCGCAACTTGTAACCTATCTGTTGACGATGTCCCACGAAAGCTGTTACACTGGATTACTAGACACCATAAAACTTTCGCAATATCCACTTCACTGAGACCCTTTCGTCATAAATGATTGCGTTTTGCTCTCAGAATGTTCTATCCTAGAGGTAGGATGCAATATACTGGCAAACTTGCTCACAGATTGATTCACACTATCTTTTACCCGTTTCAGAATATCATCAGATTTTGGCTCAATACCTTCACCCTCTATACGAGAGCTTATCTTCACCTACTTTCTTTGGAGTCGAGTAGGTAGGCATCTCGTTATTACCTTTAGGACGGAACTTGAGTTCGGATCAATCATGCAATTCATCGAAATCAACGTATTCTTGTAGGTCATCAGATTATCCAAAAACTCAGAGAGTGCCTTGAAGTCATCATGTAATCGACTACCATTAGGTTTGACGGTTTCAAATATGCCACGGGATATCATAAATGGACTTCCAAACTTTGATGTAATATCATCATGGCCTCTGTATATCCTTCGTTTGGGAGCATGACAATGCAGCACTGTACAGCTCTTGAAGCAACTCCATTGCCTGATCTCAACAAATACATAAACTTAATTTCATCATTTAAGAAAAATCAACTCAAAATGATTTCAAACTCCTTTACAAGCTGTAAATAGTCAGCTGGGTTTCTGTCGAAACACCGAGGTTCATATTTAGGCAGTTTAAAATTCCTATTATCCCTAGACGGTGAAACAGTGACATCAACCTTATCATGCTAAACATCACACATATTACATGTGACAGACAATTCAACATTACTTAGTTTCCTGCTTGCTTCCAAGACGCTTTGTCCCTTCTTTGACCCAGGCATTACTGAACTCGACCAAAATTCCAGAAAAGTTGCAGATAATACTTGTCCAAAGAAGACTTGCAGGCACCAGAAAAGACGAACGAAACAATCAGAAACTGTCACAAACTATCATAAACTGTCGGAAACTGTCAGCCAACTCACAGAAACTGTAAATGTCCAGCTCTTACTATGCTGGACCTCACGCTATTCCTGGGAGACTTTCAGAAACACTTTGTATTAACCAACGCAAAAACCAGAACACTGATTAGCGACTCGAGAATCCTTTGTTCTAACGCCAACATGTAACCAACAATAAGGTTATTACACACAAGGTCTAAAAATAAATGTTGTAACAATAAATCACGATAATATTTCTGATAGTTTTTTTATCTTCCTCTGAACAGCGAACGATGAGACGATGACTGCTGGATTGATGACACCCGCGAAAAGTAGGGAGGAGTTGGGTTTGAGCAAACAACGATGAATTGATCGTTCAATCTTCAACTACACTGACACTCCCCAGCAAAAAACGGATCCATCCCTTTTTTCCATCACGACCAATACACGCTGACTTGGATGACATTGCGAGAACCTGCGTCTTACGGAGAAAGCACGGCACTTTTTCCGTGCGCAGAGATACTAAGATTGAGAAACATCGAATGCCGACGATTTTAGAGTTTTAACATCGGAAACAGCAGCCAACTTTAATAAAATGCTAGATAAATATGAGGACTCTTTTGACCGGTATGAAAAATCCCAGGAAGAACAATAATGGTCTCAGATCACATGGAAACGGGTAACGCCCCACATTGTAGATAACCTGCACGTCGAGTACCTGCACAATACCAGAAGGAACTGATTAGATTATTTGTCGAACTTTCAGAAAAAATGTCATCAAACCATCCGTATTTCCATGGGCTTCCGCAGTAGTTTTAGTTAAGAAATCGAGTCGGACACTCCGGTTATGTGTGGATTATCGTAAGTTGAACCTGTTAACCAGACAAGACTGCTTTCCCTTTCCACGCATAGACGACACTTTTGATACCTTAGAGGGGTCGAATGGGTTTACTACTCTAGATTTGGCATCGGGATATTGGCAGTTTGCAGTACACCTAGATGACAGGCAAAAAACAGAATTCATTGTACAAGCAGGCCTGCATGAGTTTGAAACAATGCCGTTTGGGTTAGTCAATACGTCATCAACATTCCAACGCCTAATGCAAACGGTCTTGAATGATTGTATACCAGGTAAGTGTTTGGTATATTCAGATGATGTTATCATACAGAGTAAGACGATAACCGAACATTAAAGTGCTATTTCCGAAGTATTAGAACGGATACGGACCGTTGCTGGGGAGTGTCAATGTAGTTGAAGATTGAACGATCAATTCATCGTTGTTTGCTCAAACCCAACTCCTCCCTACTTTTCGCGGGTGTCATCAATCCAGCAGTCATCGTCTCATCGTTCGCTGTTCAGAGGAAGATAAAAAAACTATCAGAAATATTATCGTGATTTATTGTTACAACATTTATTTTTAGACCTTGTGTGTAATAACCTTATTGTTGGTTACATGTTGGCGTTAGAACAAAGGATTCTCGAGTCGCTAATCAGTGTTCTGGCTTTTGCGTTGGTTAATACAAAGTGTTTCTGAAAGTCTCCCAGGAATAGCGTGAGGTCCAGCATAGTAAGAGCTGGACATTTACAGTTTCTGTGAGTTGGCTGACAGTTTCCGACAGTTTATGATAGTTTGTGACAGTTTCTGATTGTTTCGTTCGTCTTTTCTGGTGCCTGCAAGTCTTCTTTGGACAATTCTGGAATCGACCTCGGGACCATTTGATGCAGTAAAACAACCCGACATGACCCTATCTAATTTTCGCCTCCACGATCAAATTTCTTTCCTGTTATGAAACTACGATAAGACTGCTGCAAAAATGTAATAAATATATCACTGATCTCAACATAATACATCAATAAACTTCAAGCCATGGGTGCTGTTCACAATAAAGTTATATAAGAGAATTGACTTCAAGCTTTATTTTTCCCAGATATCTGTATTACATTCATGTGATGTCTGGGTTTTTTGTTAATGCGAAGACAATATTTCTATATCTCTTTATGTGCTACACAAACAGACTTTATAGCAGACTGTTCCGACTGACTTTGATGTCAGAAAGAACAACCAAACTGTAAGTCCATTATACATCAAATTATGTGTAATTTATGTAATAACTTATCCATGCCTGTACAATAGGTATGTTCCTGCATAAACAGGAAGGAATATATTATTATTATTAAAACAATATTTATGCATGCCTATACAATTGGTGTACCCTACATAGCTAGGGAAAAAAATGTACTTTATTATATTATCTTTACTAAATATGCTTATTAATATTATGTGTAAATTATCGAATTGATGATGCCTGTAAACCGGCGTCCCTCATGTAAAAAATGAGAATATATATTATTATTATTATTATTAAGTATTATCTGCAACTTTTCTGGAATTTTGGTCGAGTTCAGTAATGCCTGGGTCAAAGAAGGGACAAAGCGTCTTGGAAGCAAGCAGGAAACTAAGTAATGTTGAATTGTCTGTCACATGTAATATGTGTGATGTTTAGCATGATAAGGTTGATGTCACTGTTTCACCGTCTAGGGATAATAGGAATTTTAAACTGCCTAAATATGAACCTCGGTGTTTCGACAGAAACCCAGCTGACTATTTACAGCTTGTAAAGGAGTTTGAAATCATTTTGAGTGCGTTTTTATTTTGTATCATCATATCAACAATTAAGCGTGCGCTCCTTGGATACGACGTGCTTTTTCTGTCTAACCGGAATTACCAATTTTTTGAATTATCCGTTTTGGAATCCTGATCTTCCTAGCCGGTGTATTAAATTCAACCATTACTTACATAATAAATCTCTGTGTGGTAAGTTCAGCTGTCTCGAATTACTCCCAATGCTTCAGGTGCTACATCTGTAGCAGCATCTTCCCCACTCCTTCATATTAATAGGACTTGTTGTTCTACCAAGTGTTTGCTGTGAAGCCGATCGTCCAGAAAGTATTAGATAAAGTCGAAAACCTTTTCTTTTCGTTGTCTTGTGATTTTTCAATCTGATTCTTGTTCTTTTGGGTTGATACTGTTGCTTTCTTATTCGTTTATAGCTTAAGTCATTCTGATTGTTAAAATGGTTGTCGAATGTGGCCTTAGAAAGCCACTAAAACACCATACTCTGTAGTCACAAGAGCTTCAGCCAGAGAAGGAAAAAACCCAGGGTCTTAAACCTCTTCCCGCATACCGATCCTAAAGATTCGTATGGCTTTCGTCTGTCCTGATACTACGCCTGCGTTGCCACAGTCTAGTGCTGAAACGGCACAGGTAATACCAAGGGGACAGGATACTACACCTGCATCAAGTGTAGGCCAGTGTGTGAAACACAGCAAACCTGAAAGTAAACGTTCAAGACGCCATAAGACCTCGAGGGCGTCATCAAGAAATGCGAAATTTAATTTTGCACAACGTTGGTGCTGAGCAAATTCAAGCCATCATCTTTGAACTGTTGCGCTACAGGTGTTCAGTTTCTGCGTGAATCATTTTTCCTTAATATTTTGGAAATTAGCCGCTTTCCTCACATTATCCAGTTATCCATAGTCAACAAGGATTGTATTGTATCAACTGGAACAACATATAGCATTCACTCGTGAAATTTTCGGATACCCTATCTAACCACGTGGAACTCAGGACTTTATCCACAGCAAACTCTGTAAAGGAAAGTCTGACTTTTTATTTTTGCAATATAAATCTGTTTATCGTTGTTGTTTTGATACTTCGATAATACAGCTATCTTATTTTTATATCCTCAAGACTTTTTTTCCGGAAATTGTGAAGTTTCTTATTTCTGTAATGGTTAAGTCTATCAAACGTGTAAGTACCGTTAAGAGACTGAGATCTAATACTAGTCAGCCATCTGAAGGCCTCAGCTCCGTTGACAATTCTACACTTTTTACACCAGCCATACCCAGAGTTATGGTATCTGATATCATGGAGGAATTAGCAGAGAATGCGGCTTGTAGCAAAAATGATTTACTGACACTTCAGAAGTCAATAGCAGAACTACAGAGCAAGTTTGACAGCATTATGCCTCTCACGCAACTGTGTGACCCACCACAAAACATCTGTTTTGAATCACTAATCAAATCCGAGCGCATAATTGACTATTTGGCTGAAGAAGCTGTTAAGAGGATTATGTCTTCACATAACGTCTTGGCCTATAACATTCCAGACAGAGAGCCGATTGCCAAACTTAAGAATTCGTGTCTAAAGGCTTGTAATATGTCGTTGACAGAATGTCAGGTTTTGCGTCTTCGTAAGAAATCTGCAAACCACCCGTGTCCTGTGCTTTTCAAGTTTAGGTCTACCGAAGAAGCCAGGAATTTTCTGAAATCGGGTAAGAAATAGGCTCTTCAACACCATACACTAACATTAGGGTTGCACCTGATTTAACACCATGCCAAAGGCGATGCCGCTCAGGAACAGTGAACCCTGATAACTCTAATAGGATAACTGTAGATGATGTTCCGTGCGTTATTCCGTCTATTGAAATATCTGATCACGGCATGCAACAGACATTTTCGCAGGTAGTGGCTAATGTTAGCCAAGCATTATATAACGATATTGATGCAGACACTGAAATGGTGGACATAGATGAGTCAACGGGAAATAATGTTGAAATACATCGTTTTCACACTGACGCAAAAGTCAAGACACCGAAACCATCAAAACCCATCCCACTGGTGGTCCAACCATTGCCTTATAAGTCAGTTACTCCTCGTCTGACAATCCACACTCTGTGAAGCACCAGTCGAATGTAGCCACCCAAGTTGGCAAGTTTTCTAGGCGTTATGACAAACGTCCCATTTCCATTAAGAAAACTAAAGCTCATGAGGTGTTCAAGCCACAGAAACCCTACATAGCATGTGCTGACTGCCCTGTTAGCCATCATCAGCCAGTTGATCATAAGATAGGGAAAAAGAAGTAAATAAATTAAATACTAAACCCGGAGCAAGAAAGCCCTTTGATAAGAAAGAGACGAAAGCACCTGTAGGCCTTCTTTGTAAGAGAAAGTCAAATATGGTAGACGAAGCTCCTAGGGGTAGGCCTAATTGGTGCCAAGTGGAAAGCCAATTTTATCGAATCCCTAATTCTAGACAAACAGCACAGCAAAGTAGTAGGTATTGTTCTGCACATCCACTACGTAAACCCCTTGTCAACCAGCCCACTTCTAATATTCTGTCTACTGAAAGTTATAGAAAATACCCCAAACATCGGCCACAGACCACATTTAGCAAGCCAACAGAACCCATTCATATATCTTATGTGTCTAGTGGGGAGCATGTGCCGATTTCTGCACAAAACTTGCCATGGTCTGATGAATACCAGAAACAGATACCAACACTTCATTCTTATACTGGCAACAAATTACCGAATACACATATCGGTTATACCTTAGGGCAGGATTTTCACCAGCGTCAGTTAACAGAAACACCTGGAATCATGCATATAGCACGCATGATATCGGATCAATTCCTTGCTGGCATAGCGAACAGTCTACAGCTAGGGCAAGGCATATTTCCCGGGAGATAGCTGACACAGTGTCGACACCAAACGCGGATACTAATATCTCTAAAATATTAATATCTGATTATCACACAGGTGTCTCTCACTGCATACCATATCCAAACGTAAGCCCATCCCTGACTACCACCTCAAAAATCTACCTGAAGTCTTCCTACGATCCAAAGATATTGGTAAATGAGTCTGATAACATGTATATAGAGGATACTCACGGATTATTTTACCAAGATGTTGTCCGCTCACTGAAACCACATAGCCAGTGTTTATCTATTATCCTAGTAAATACGAGATCAGTTCTAAGCAAACATTTAGCACTAAGTACAATAGCTTCTATATGCAGACCGTCATTGATTATGATCACCGAAGCCTGGTGCACAAGTGAAATCTCCAATGACAGCCTAAGGATTGATAAATACAACCTTTTTCGCGGGGACAGACGGACAGGTCGTGGGGGTGGAACACTAATTTACTGTGAACAATCCATGTGTGCAACCCAGTTTAGTAACCCAATTCTGTCACAACTCAATGACTCGATCTGGGTCGAAATAAAAGTTGTCAGAAGTAAACCTATACTTGTGGGTTGTGTGTACCGGCCCCCTTCATCCAGCAGGGAATATGATAATATGCTTAGCAATATCTTTAATGTTACAGCCAATCTTCCTTTCAGTTATAAAATTATCGGAGGCGATTTCAACTTGCCAGAAGTATCATGGTCTTCACTCCGAGGACCCCAAAGGTACGATAATCTCATAAATTCCATCGTCACAGGAGGGTGGACACAACACATAAATTCACCCACTAGATCCGCAAATATCCTAGACCTTATTTTCACGAACAACATAACGCCATCTACCGTACATGTTGGACATGAATTTCCAGGTAGTGACCATAGAATAGTAGTTTGTTCTTTTGACATCTTTCCTGAAACAAAACGCAGAGATGAAGCTGGCCAGATACCTATGAGATTGTACACACATGCTGACTGGGACTTGTATCAGCACCTAATTAGATGTTCTAATTGGGACTCGTACTTTTCGAACCAGTCCTTAGATGCAATTCTTAACAACTTCTATCAGAATATTAACTCAATTCACGACGTCATTGCACCCGAGAAGATTCTTAACTTCAGATTCCCCCAAAGTGATTATATTCCGACATCGTTTAGAAGAAGTCTACGTAAGCACTCAATAAAATACTACAGATATCATGACTTATCGTCATTAATTGCCATAACGTCCCTTCTCAGTAGAATTGAAGAGTTGAGAAATATAGGCCTCAGAAACAAAGAAATGCAGGCCATTCATGCACCGCATAACTCAGGAGAAATAGCCAAACTTTTTAAAAGTAGGTTGATGAACTCCAAAACACCCTATCCGAAAATAATATACTTAGACGGCATTGCTTACGAAAATAATGAGGCGATATGTGAACTGTTTAGCAAGCACTTCGCCAGATTATACACCTTAGAGAACGATGAAGTCGTGGATTTCCCACGTAAAACAGACGAATGTTTAAGTGACATAATTTTCACCACACATGAGATCGATAAAGCTGTCGCAAATCTTAAGCTTAGTAACACTACTGGCCCAGACGGTATATCTTCCGTTCTGCTGAAAAAAGGTGGTAATGACATGAGTTTACTCTTACTCAAGTTATACTCAATTTCATTAAGCGATGGGACATACCCTAACTGCTGGAAGAAGTCTTATATTGTACCTATCCATAAATACGGGCCTATAGCTGATATCAACAACTACCGCCCCATCAACATCACGTCTGTAGTTTCACGTGTAATGGAAAAGATAGTTAAGACTCAAATCATTCAGTACTTGCTGTCAAATGACCTACTATCCCCATCCCAATACGGTTTCTTAAGTAGAAGGTCGTGCATTACTTGCCACTTAGATTATTTTGACTACATCACACAAAGCATTGATAATGGGCGTTCGGTAACAACATTGTTTCTTGACGTTAGCAAGGCCTTCGATAAAGTCCCACATATCAGACTCCTAACAAAACTCCAATCCTACGGAATAACCGGAAATCTTCACAAATGGATAAGTTCTTTTCTCACAGAAAGAGAGCAATTAGTCAAAATCAACCACCAGTTGTCTTCCTCAAAGCCGATAACCAGTGGTGTAATACAAGGTAGTGTTCTTGGCCCTATTCTATTCCTCTTATTTATAAATGACATAGTCTCTGTAATCAAGTATGGCAAGCCATACCTTTTTGCAGATGATCTCAAGATAGTATATGATTATGGGTACGGTGATATGAGCGTCGAAAGCAAGATCCAACAAGACTTAAATGATCTAGGCGATTGGAGCGAAAAGTGGCAACTGACTTTCAACCCAGACAAGTGCGGTATAACCCACCTTGGACGCTGGAAACCGATAATGTGCCTATATGTACGGTAAGCTCCTCTCAAAACTGAACACAGTCACAGATCTCGGGATAACATACTCAGATTTATCCTTTTCCGATCATGCAAATAAGGTTGTATCTGACTGTAAACGACTTACTGGCTTTGTACTGCGTAACTTCTACACCCAAGAAGCAAGATTAGCTATATATAGGACATGTATCCGTCCCAAACTTGAATATTGTGCTCTCCTATTTAGTAACCTCAGGACTGTAGACAGAAAAAAAATCGAAAGTGTCCAGAGATTCCTCACGAAACGCATAATAGGGTTCGACCAACAAGTGGAATATGTTGACAGGTGTGTACGTCTGAAATTAGAGCCTCTGTGGTTAAGGAGAGTGAAGTGCAACCTATTTCTACTCTTCAAAGTCATTAGGAAACACTGCTACAGTAACTCATCCATAACTTGGGAAAATATTAAATCATATCAGCTGCGAAACCACGACTACCTTGTCAAGGTGGCTACCCACAGAAAATCCATTAGGGCAAACTTTTTCACCATAAAATATTGCACTCTTTGGAACCAACTACCACCTGAAATAAGATGTTGTGAAAACCCTGATGGGTTCAAACGGAGCCTAGAAAGACACTTTAACATGTCCACCCTAGCTCGTCTAAAAGACCACAACTGTTGGTAGAACGGAAATTGAAGGCCAGTCCAGTCTTCAGTATAGTCACATACGTATATCTCGACTCTAATACTCACGCAGCGAACGTTAACTAATTTACTGATTTCTATTCTCTATAATTTTCACTAAGTTGTGTTGGTAAAAGTAACACTGGAAATAATTGTAATAGCATCCACACCTTTTAACGTTTTACATATGTATATACTAATATAATAATACTTATTAATCATGCATGTTCAATTCTTAAATTAGATGGATATTAAAATACTTAAAATATTAAAATATTTATGCATCAAATGTTCTCTTGCTTTACCACGCTTGTTTCCCTTATAACACTCAATTATTGAACCTAGTGTAATATTTGATATACGAACTATATTATTGATTATACTCTTATCATATATGGTTTGATTTACTCTACGGCTCCCTGTAGACTAACCACCATTCTTCAGTATACACACACTGCAGTATTGTTAAAAATGCCAAAATTTCGTTGGTTCTGTGTTAATATCTTTTTATAATATGTCTAGACACGTTACTTTGCAATGTCAGATGTTTACTATATATAAGTACACTAAGTCCTGCCAACCGACCTTACCTTCAGTCCATACTACCTAAATTGAACCTTAACTATAGTGTTCTGCTAAATCTTGCTCCACTATTCACAATACCTATTCGTTTTACTCTTTAAGGTTTTAACTTCTTATAAAGTAATCTGTTCATCAGGATGCATGCACACATATATAATATGTTCGTAAAGATGTACGTGGAGACCTATTGGAAGCACTCATTAAGAAAGCTAGGGAGATGGAATATGGGGTACGAACATGTCTGGTACCAAGCAATATATTTGCGGTAGCCATAATAATCATAGTCTCAGAGCCTAACATCAAAAAAGGAGGGAGGGTGGCGCTAGCTGATCAGTAGATATGGTGGTGGTCACTAAGGTGAATCGCCCCATTCTGCAGGAACAGCAATATACAATTTAAAGGCTCGAGATATTTCTGATTTTTATGAGGGCTTAGATCTTTATCTTGAAAAAGATAATAATGAACGCCTTGACAGATCATGCTTCTACCTTTAAATATATACCATTCGCTCAGCCTATTGTTGAGATGCGACCACGCGGGATCTGCACAGATTTATGGGGCATCTTATAAATTAACTTGCTATCCATTGTCAGATCTTTAAATACCACTTCACAATATCTTGTCTCACTTATTTTCTAATAACGTCTTTACTTGATCCTCATTATATTCCATTAAACCTAACATTTTATAGCTCTTTATGAATTTGATTCGACTTATTCTATTCCTATTCTCTGGAGGGTACGGTTGTGCACCAAATAGAAAAAAGACATGAAATAAAAACAACTGGCTTGAAAATAATTGTATTAAAGCCAAAAGTGGACATCATGATAGTAGAAATATATTGGTTTTATTATACATTGCAAATGAACGTTGTCGGCCTAAGGATTAATTACTTCCCCATTCTGTTTTCTATATAAATGTATTTATTGATGATATATAGCACTTACTTAATTTATTACACTTTAATGATTCACCTTAGCACTTTTACTTTTATAAAACAGCTTCCAATCCTTTGTATACATTGCACTTACCTCAATATTGGTTGGTTATCGTATGCCTACAACCAGAAAATAGATATAGGCAGATTTTGATTGGCTGTTGGCTAGCTGGTTTCCTATTGGTCTAAAATATAAGTTAAAGCGGTAATCTTTTTATTTTGACACGGAAATTTACAGTCACTATGATTTAGGGCTTACCTTACCATAATATAATGGCGTGTTAATTTTTCTGGTATGAGTGTAGTGTGATAGTCACACGCTATTTGGATGCATTGGTTGTGTTTAAAGTACATTAAGATGTATGAGAATGTCTAGTAAGTGAATATAAATCAACAATAATTTCGATGCATTTATTTTAAGTCCAAAATAGGATGTATGCATTTTTGATTACTAGGCGAATAAAATTTAACTACAATTTCTAAAAATTTAATGTATCCTTAATTAGTACATATAGATAAATGTATGTATCATCTAGTCTACTTTTTTAAGTTATCAATTCAATGACCGGTGGGATTTGTGCATGCTAGGTCAGCATAAATCAAGTAAATTTCCCTTCAAATGGCTGAGAGCGACAGTTTACAGTATACTTTGGTTGATTGTTTCGTGGTGAGAGCAATTTGGAGTCAGTTATATATTACACCGATCTGTGTCTTATTCATACGTTTTTCAGCTGAGGATTTCCGGTTCATAGCATATCTTGAATAACGGTGATTAATACGATTTATCACCTAGACCGCAGCACCACCAAGGTTAAAACAATTCTAAATTTATTCTAGCCTGTTCCTCGATAATGCCCTTTTATGGTAACTGAAGATCATATTTACCCACTATGTTCTAAAATGACACAGGTCGTGCTTAAAAAGACACCTGCGTGCTGAATCAAAACTTTCCGCTCTGGAGTAACGCTAATCCATGCTTAGTATGTCCTATGCGGGCTGGAACAACGTTGATAAGCAAACCCAGTAGGTTCGATTTAGTGCCACTCATGCTGAAAAATCAGCGCAAAGTTTCATTGTCAAACAATGGCAAAACAGTAAGGGAGTCTACTGTTACTATTATTAGCATAGTCTATGTTACCATATTGGCATAGTATACGTTAATTAGCTCAATGATTGCAGGTTTACAATAGTCTTTGACTACCAACATGATAACTGTGAACTTCAGGCTAAAAATAAGCTAAATAGTAGCACCCAGTGACAAAAGCTGACCTACACACTGCAAAATGAGCAAAATATCCAGAAAAACCTTTAAAATTCAATAAAATACGAATTCACGAAATCATATAACTAGCCGACGCAGGAACTCATCATGACCTGGAAACAGACTGTAGCCTCTTTCCTACAACCACGGGATGAAAACGAAACGAAGTCGGTTTTCCCGCTCAACCTGGAGGACAACTGTACAATTCAATAACTATACGGCCTGGTTCAGACAATGAGTGTAATCATATATATTTATATCAAATATTTAACTGTTGAAGCATTATTAACTTGTAGACAATTTAAGATTTGACATTATACCACACTTGATCGTGTCTGTAAAAATGGCATGCATTTTCATGGAAATTTATGTTTATATGAAAATACAAATCAAAATTATTATAAAAGGAGATGAATGTCAGGCGTGCAGTGTCATAGTTTCTAAAACTGACTCAGCATTTGAATGCAATTTTTGCAAAGGGTGGGTGCACCGCCGTTGTGACGAAGAGGTACCGAAAGCATACTACGAGTTTATGAGAAATAACCCATGCCCATGGTTTTGGTACATTTGCCCACTTTGTCGCCCCGGCATAGTCGCACAAAGCGTGTCTGCGGATAGCAGAAACAACACGCCACTCTTGTGTCCCAACACTCTCTCATGCAGCTTCCCACCTGCTGACATCACACTACCAAAGCTTGGCAAAGACGGTAAGAAGGACACACCGGTCCTACTGGCTGGAAGTGCCAATTTTCACAAGGTGAAGATTCGCATGGTTGCATTCACATCAGGGGAAGACATAACTACGAAGGCACCACTCGCATCCACTGGCAAGCTTGGCAACACAAAAAAGGCCGGCCAGATCCTGATGAAGCCTAATGTTGCTGACGACGCAAAGGAATACAAGAAGTCAAAGGCCAAACCCAATTCTGAGATTAGTCGGTCTAACACTCTTTTCCTCTTTAACGTACCTGTGAGTAAGGATAGCTTACTTGAACAACGGGCCCTGTTTGATCAGGAACAGTGGTCCAACCTGTGCAATAAATTAGGTCTGAACATTAGTTCAGCAAAATTGTGCAGGCTGCACAGGGGTGTCCACACGCTTCAAGGTAAGCCACCCCCATTAAGGGTTACACTGGACTTTACCGAAGAGGCCGAAGAAGTACTATAAATGGCTCAGGTACTAGCCCTGAACAGAAGTTCGAACATAAGGGTGAGGCAAGACAGACCATAGGCTATCAGACAAATCGCGAGGGAGTCACCGGAACTGATGCCTTCTACCTCTATGGTGGTACACGGTGTTCCGGAGCTGGAAACCGGCACTGCTTGTGAAAAACATATGCACGACGCACGGCAATGGAGATAGCTGTCACCTCAGATGGTCCTTGGCGCTTCTGGAGCCATCTCCATTTTCCGACTACCTCGTCCCGCTCATCTAACATTGATTAACTCTCCAAAGCTGCTATGTGTCACATTCAACTCCCCAGAGCAGTTATCCATAGCACTTCAACGGTGGTATGTGACCAAGGGAAAAATGGAAGGACACATCCGATGTTGCGAAAGCAGACCCCTAACTTTAAGGAGACAGCAAACTGAGGCTTTAATACGTCCCTGAGCTTCAGTGACACTAGAGCGATGCAGTCCTGAGAATAAGAGTCTGTGTCTCCCAAGTGTCCTACCTAAATCCACGGCCCGGTTCTATCGGAATCGGCCAACCAGTACCAACATTAAGTCCCTAAACAGCAGATAGTTTCACTTCAACCACCCAGCAACATGCTGAGGTTGTTAGACTCACTGCCAGCTGCCTATACAGCAATGTGAGGGGGATGAGAGGAAAAGTAGGTGAACTCCGAAATCTCCAAGCACATCTACAGCTGAAAATGATCATTCTCACTGAAACGTGGCTAAACCCCACTATCGCCGACAATGAAATCAGTATAGGTGATTTGGTTCTGGTCAGGAGAGACAGGGATAATAAGGAAGGAGGGGGAGTTGCTATACACTTTGATAGGCAACTTAAATGTGTGCGCGCAACGGACCCACCACCTATTGAACTCCCAGACTCCATATGGTGTCATTTCACCGTAGGCCACACCAAGCACTTACTGAGTGGCATATACCGATCTCCCACCTGTGGGGCAGAGCACGATCAGCTACTGCTCAGCACTATCACAGGGATACGAGATTTGAGCTACGACCAAATCACCATAGCTGCAGATTTCAATGCTCCATCACTGAACCTCGGCTCCGGGTGTGCTAAGGGAAAATTTGGCCGAAACCTACTGCAAACTATTCGAAACATGGGACTGACTGAGAATGTTGGAGACGACACTAGGTGGGGCCCTAGTGGAAAGTCATCAAAACTAGATTATATTCTAACTAGTGACCAACTACTCGTCGAAAAGGTCCAGATCATGACTCCTCTGGGAAGCAGTGACCATGCAGTCGTAGGTTTCGATCTTGTTCCCCGTGAGCGTTTGCAGTGGGATGTTACGCGACCATGTCTGTGTTACAGCAAGGCTGACTGTGCTGAAATGCGGAGGCTCTTGTCCGACGCAGACTGGTCGTTAGCATGGGACGACCTATCTGTGGGTGAACACTGGGAAGTGGTAAAAAGATCATTCATATAGCGATCTTGGATACCGTCCCTTTAGTCACAACACAGACCAAGAGAAAGACGTCATGGTTGAAGAGAGGCACGCAACGTATTGTGCAAGCAAAGCGGAAGGCTTGGTTTACATGGCGTGCATCTAAGAGTCAGACCGGCCACGATGCATACCTGGAACTCAGGAACCGGTGCAATGCAAGAGTCAGGAGGGACAGGAGGTCATTCCAGGCTAACCTTGCTAAAAAACTCCTAGCAAACCCCAAAAACCTGTACCGATTCATGTGGGAAAGAAAACCGACAAACCAAGGGGCATGTGCCTTAGTAGGCCTAAACGGTCAGTATCTCACTAGTCTGGAGATGGCTGAAACATTCAGTTCAGCCTTCGACAAACAGCTAAACAGCAATGTGGATATTACAGTTACGGACCAAAATGGTGGCACCACTATTTCACAGGAGGAAGACCTAGTGGCTACTCCCCAAATAGACCCCGCGATAGTAGGAGGGAGGGTGGTGCTAGCTGATCAGTAGATATGGTGGTGGTCACTAAGGTGAATCGCCCCATTCTGCAGGAACGGCGATACGCAATTTGAAGGCTCGAGGTATTTCTGATTTTCATGAGGGCTTAGATCTTTATCTTGAAAAAGATAATAATGAACGCCTTGACAGATCATGCTTCTGCCTTTAAATATATACCGTTCGCTCATCCCATTGTTGAGATGCGACCACGCGAGATCTGCGCAGATTTATGGGGTATCTTATAAATTAACTTGCTATCCATTGTCAGATCTTTAAATACCACTTCAAAATGTCTTATGTCATTTATTTTCTAATAACGTTTTTACTTGATCCTCATGTTACTCCATTAAAACTAACATTTTACAGCTTTTTATGACTTATTATATTCCTACTCTCTGAAAGGTACGGTTGTGCACTAAATGCACAAAAAGGTATAAAACAAAAACAACTGGCACAGCTGAGGATAAATGTATTAAAACCAAAAGTGGGCATCGTGATAGTACGAGATATACGTGTAGCGTTATACATTGCAAATGAACGTTGTCAGCCTAGGGAGTTTCCTTTATAAATGCATTTATTAGTGATACTTGCACTTACCTATTTCATTACAATTTAATGATTCACCTCAGCACTTTTACTTTTCTAAAACAGCTTTGAATCCCCTGTAGAAGTTGTACTTACCTCAATATTGGTTGGTTATCGAATGCCGACAACCACGGGATGAAAACGAAACGAAGTCGATTTTCCCGCTCAACCTGGAGGACAATTGTACAATTCAACAACTATACGGCCTAGTTCAGACAATGAGTGTATTATATGTATCAAATATTTAACAGTTGAAATATGATTAACTTGTAGACAATCTGAGATTTGAGACTATATCTTACTTGATCGTGCCTGTAAATAAGGGCATATATTTTCATGTAAATTTTTTAAAATTTGTATGAAATACATTACATTATGTGCAATATGTACTAAGGAAACTACAGCGACTCACACCCGGGAAGTCCCCATGTCATCAGGCCATCTGTTCTGAAACAGTGCGCCGAAGCTCTCTGTAGACCCCTGTGCGACTTGTTCCAACACTTAATGGATTCAGGGGGACTGCCAAGGGAGTGGAAAAGAGCCATCCTTTCTCCCATATTCAAAGCTGAGGACAGGCAAAACGCCACTAGTTATAGACCAGTAGCTCTACTCTAATACTGGAAAGTATTATTGACGACCACATCAGGGAATATTTCGATAGGTCTAATATACTACATGAACCCCAACATGGTTTCAGAAAAGGCAGATCCTGCGTTGCTGACCTGCTGTCAGCTTGAGACGACTAGGCATCATGCTGGGATATGAATGTACCAGTCCATGTGGTCCTCCTAGACTTTGAGAAGGCATTTCACACTGTTCACTATGACCTTCTCCTGCACAAAATAAGCCAGGCAGGCATAGGTGAGCCACTTCTGTCATGGTTAAAGGACTACCTAGCTGACAGGCAATTTTGCACTAAGGTCAGTCGAGTCCGATCATCTTGGCACAGCTCGTCATCAGGAGTGTCGCAGGGTTCTATCTTAGGACCACTGATGTCTTTGATTTTCATCAATGATCTACCACGCCGTCTAAGCTGCCCGACTCTCCCATACGCTAACGACGCAAAGATATGGAGGGCAATAAAGTGTCCGGAGGACTGAGACAGGCTGCAGGAAGATCTAAACCTTCTGGAAGACTGGGCGGTGGCTAGTGGCATGACTTTCAACCTGAAAAAGTGCAAAGTAGTGAAGTTGCGCACCTTTAGACTGCAGAATGCAAGTTACACCCTGTGCAATGAAAGCTTGTCCTGCACAACGTCGGAACGTGACTTCGGTATAGTTCTAACGGCAAAAATGGACACAAGCGTAAATTACACGGCAGATGTAGCGTGGGCATATGCGGTCATACAATTTACGCAT
The DNA here is from genome assembly GCA_944472135.2 of Trichobilharzia regenti. Lineage (NCBI taxonomy): Eukaryota > Metazoa > Platyhelminthes > Trematoda > Strigeidida > Schistosomatidae > Trichobilharzia > Trichobilharzia regenti. The sequence continues at coordinate 19,806,533 of OX235263.1, read as the reverse complement.
AGACAGTTAGGTGCACTCACTCCTGAGCTCTTTCTAAGGTTGTACAAAACATACGTCAGGCCTCACCTTGAGGTGCATAATGTTATTGCACCCCCAATGCTGAGAAGAGACGCCAACCTATTGGAAAGAGCCTGACGACGGGCAGCAAAACGGGTGGTCAGTTTCCGGAATAAACTATATGATGAAAGGCTGAAGAAATTAGGCCTGTTCACACTTAGCCACCGTCGGCTTAGGGGGGATTTCATTACTGCCTGCCAAAATAACAAATGTCCAAAATCACCCAAACAAAGGTGTTCTGCCATTGAGTAGGTATAGGGTCCCCCGTGGAAATCCCAGAAGGATAGCTCACCAGAGGACAAGTACCCGGGCGCCCCCCACTTCTTTTCACTGCGGGTTTGTCGTCCCTTGAATTCCTTACCGGCAGATGTAGTTATAGCACCGTCTTTGGACGCCTTTAGGCGAAGGCTGGACAACCATGCAGCGACACAAAGACTGCATCCAAATGGCCTATCTCCTTAAAATCGCATACACCATTCAGGGATAGACAATCAAACTCGTCGTTTTACTTCTTTAATTTCTCTCCTGTCCTACTCTCCTGACAACTTATTAATATTATTATTACCAATGTATATTATTCTGCAAATTTAATTAGCTGACTGTTGTTACGCTTTCCTATTTCCGTTTCTGTCTGTTAGTCTGAATAACTTCACTAATTATATTTATTATTAGCATTATTATTATTACTATCTCTTTTCTCTTGTCGACGATACCGGAGGACTAACTGGTGAAAGGATCATCTCCATTCACAGTAGTAACAGTCTTATCACACCCCATACTACAAACCACAGATAATTAATCCCAGCGCTACTTCCTTTGGAGTCAACCAAAGCTACGACAGTCGAGTGGTGGGACGAGCTGTGCAGAAGTTTACCGAAGATCAGGAACCCATACCTTACAATCAAGAAGCGAGCAAAAAGAAGTCAGGTTGGTTTATACTAGCTCGTAAAAACGATATTGGATATTGGATGTCCAATAAAATTTTCTATTAAAATAATAGTATATTAGATTGCGGCTAGTATGATTAGTTGCGCGATGTCAATTCTTTAAGACGATGTAATTTACTGTCAGCCATCAAAATCCGGCACTAACATACTAAATCCAGAGGTTCTGAGGGGTGAGCAGAAATCCGCTTGCCCCACAAACTCGTAAATTAGAAATTGGATATTGAGGATTTAGTGGGATTTTAACTGGCCAAGGTCATCAAGCTGTACGTCGGCATATCCCGTTTGGCCCCGGTTAGTTCTGCTAGTGAGAGGGTAATTGTGTTAAATTTGGAGAGTGCAGAGGATGAACAATAAAGCAAATATCCAAATTATATCTGTTGATGGCAGCAAGTTGGAGGGAGTATGTAAATATCGATCGAATTTCCATACGTCTTTCAGGGTGGGCAGATTCTGCGTAGTGCTGTAGCAATATCAGCGATAACAGGAAGACCCGTAGAAGTATGTAACATAAGAGCTGGTCGGAGCAATCCAGGCTTAAGGTATCATCGCATGTAGTTGATAAACTAGTTTTCAAACTTAAGCAACCAACATTTGGCTGCTTTGGAGATTTCAGCGAAGGTTTGTTCAGGTAGCCTGACGTCTTGTGCGCTTGGATCAACGAAAATAGCCTTGACTCCCGGTCAGATTACTCCAGGCAGTTACGAAGCTGATGCAAAGACAGCAGGGTATGTTGTAGGGGAGATTACTCTGTAATTCGATACCCAGATCAGTGTCGCTGATGCTTCAGGCTGTTGGACCTATCTTGGCTTTCGCGTCTGGCCCGAGCGAAGTTATATTACGTGGTGGTACTGATGCTTCCTTCGCACCTCCGATTGACTTTATGAATAAGGTACCTTACTGAAACAACAAAATCATATAGTTCTTTCTCCAGGTGACGTCGAATTACTTCAAGCGATTGGGATTGAATTATGAACTGCAAGTCATTAGAAGGTAAGTGCCTATTAAAATCAGACTATTAAAAAAAGGGGATTTTATCCACAAGGTGGTGGTATTGTGAAGGTTTTGATTTCACCTGTACAAGGATCACTTACTGCTATATCACTGTTGGAACTGGGAAGTGTACAGTCAATATCTGGATATTCGTTTGTAGCAGGAAAAGTTCCTGAGAGGGTAAGTGATTTCGCAAACTTCATATTGATACTCTTTATATGCTTATATTTCTTGCATTCTGTGTATGATTTCAGGAAGACCTCATGAGTAATTTCTCACTGCGTCGCCATAGGGTATAAAGTAATGTTTTTCTTATGTAATTTTATTTGACCACTGTTTCCACATTGATTCTACAATTCTAAAATTAAGATTGCCGGTGATCATGGTGATGGAATTCACTGTCGACAAGTATGAAATTTACGAAATCTGTAAGAGTACAGTATCATAAATCAGATATAAAAACGCTTATCTTAGGTAATTGTATAGAATCTGAATAAGGCATTGAGAAGACAAATTTCGCGAGGTGATATCATTTCGTAGTTTCTTTACAACCGCTTTACAACTAACATGGTTAACAATAATAAAATAGAATCGAATAACAAACTCGGTTTCCTGGATATTACTATGACTAGGAGAGATGATGGAACGATTCAGCGATCTATTTTTCCTAAACAGACATGGAGTGGAGAATGTCTTCATTTTACTAGTTTTGTTCCTATTCAGTATAAACGTTCCCTAGTGAAATGTTTGTTCTCAAGGGTATGAAAAATATGCACGAGTGACACATTGATGGATGAGTTTCGATATATACATTCATTTTTATTAGCTAATGGTTATCTGAAAAACTTTGTCACTTGTCACAGTGAAGAAAGACCACATCTCGAAAAGACAGCTTCTGTACCAAAGGAAGCTATCTTTATTAACCTACCGTTCAAGGGCGACCATATTATGCAGTTGACAGCTCTAAGACTTCGGTCAGCCACCAAACACACATTCTACGCCGCATCTCCTTTTCTCTTTTACCAAACATTTTTGACCCCTGTACCTACAATTAAAGGACAAAATTCTGTGTACTCTACTTCAAACTGTATCTACAAGTTCACCTGCAGTTGTGGTGACACCTATATAAGTAGAACCAATAGAATGTTCTAATGTCGTCGAGAACATATTCCAAAATGCTTACTAAAACATATAGAAAATCCAAACACAATTAAACCGAAAAGAAATCCATCATCATCCATTGCAAAGCATTTAATAATGTCAGGTCACAAAATCAATATTGGTGACTGTTTCACAATTATTTCACTTAACTCTAATCCAAGGTTGGTTATTGAAGGTGATGGAAACTCTTTGGAGACTAATCGCATACATCCTAAACTATTTGTACAAAAAAATTTATACTTCAACCTTCTCCTACCATGGACTACATGACCTATTTAAATATGATTGGTCATTCATATGTATTTTTCTTTTTTATTTAACTGAGTAATTGTCATGAACTTTATTTTATTATTGTTAACCATGTTAGTTGTAAAGCGGTTGTAAAGAAACTACGAAATGATATCATCTCGCGAAATTTGTCTTCTTAGTGCCTTATTCAAATTTATCAAAGAGACTAATTGTTTTAATTGTATAGATATTTATAAGTCCAGCCTTTAGTGTTGGTCTAAAATGCTTCCATATACTCCAACCCTCTCGCCACCCTCCCTTAGTTGAACTTTCCCCGTTATATCTTAATAATGTCAGTCTAAGTCTGTTTTACTTCATACAAGTTTTGTCAAGCATAATTAAATAAAGTCTTCGTCCATCTCTTCTGTGGGATGTTTCTCTCCTTTATGGCTGTCAGACATGGTGATTGAGAGTGGAAGATATGAAAAGACTGATAAAGCCGGTAGTCTTTGGTCATAGGTGTCTGCGTTCAATCTCTGTTTAATATTTATGGATTAATAACTAAAGCCTGATGAATTTTTTGTGGAAAACAATTGTTTCCTCAAAACCAGCTTCTGTGTGTTGAAGTAAGTCCGAGTTTCAAGTCTAATAACTGTGTTTTGGCGTTTGAGTGAATGCCGAACTTAACCAAGTAAATCGGTACAAAAACATTGGTTAACACACAATAACCACTACAGTTAGTCATTTTTAGTCTGTGGCATCTTGAGTCGTTTCCCCACGGGAGAGTTAATCCTGTAGCCTATGATAAGAAGAAATGATTCACTGACGAAATTACTTGATTACTGTGGGGCAGAAATTCAACAAAATTGCGAAATATCCCTGACTGACTGATTTTAATGTGGAACTTTGTCCAGATGTGTAATTGTTCCAGTTCCCACCCCCCATATCCCTGTAGCACATATGGCAACAGAAGAGAGCCAATAAACAATGTCACTGAGAGCGACTTTGAGTCAGCCATATCACCACCAATTACCTCCAGCCCCCCCCCATCTCGAGGATCCCAACCGGCCAGTCCATACCTCCCAACGTCACTGGCTGGCTGGCTTAAACTAACTGTTGTGGATTTGATAGATTGATTAGGCCATTTTTGGTTTGACCACCAGCACCGTGTGCTAGCTCTTTTCCAACCTCATCCACCCTATGTCATCTAGGCTAAGATTGATCGTCAGTTAAGGAAGGCGATCGGTGAGTTGAGATGCGTGAGTAACATATATCCTAACCATGTCATTCAATAAATGTAGGTTCGCAACCTCATCGATTGCTTTTCCCTCCTTCTCATTGTCTAGCACTCGACTGACACCTTATCTCAATGTTACTCACCACCCTATTATACCACCTAAACTAACGTGGGAGGTAGAATGCGGACATCTATAATCAAAGACGGCCGGGTATCTTGTCTTTTCATTTCTTCCACTTTCAATGAAGATGTGTCACTTACAGCCAGCCATAAAGGGGGATGGAGCGAACTGTTGCTGAGCAATACACACGTCCCTTGATCGATAGCCATATACCACGTTTACTAAGCAAGAGATGGGGTGAGTTGTTGGCAAATACTAAACAAGCCTTTTGTATTCGTTGTAGGATTTTGTCAGCGATCAGCCAACTGGGGGTGGCTGATGCAACTTGCCAAGTAAGTAAAGGGATCAACACACCCTACCACTTCGCTCACTCCATATCTTTAAGCTAGAAGTGAGTTGAGGTAGTCGAGTTCTGTAGCATCATCCTAAATTTGAAATCAGAAGCGAATTGCATGCCAAACATTCGAAGATTACTGTTCAAGGTGTTCAGAAGACTGTGCGTTTCATTGGCCTCTTCACCTCAGAGGAATTAATCATCTGCATGTTCTAAGTTAACGAGATTATCCCCTGGTAAAATGTCAATCCTTGATAATATATGTGTAAAACTTGGGCACTGTGGTATTAAGTAATTCCATATTAGTTTGATTGTTAAATGTATCACACAGTGAAACAGTATTGTATACTGGATGACGTTTCGAACACAATTTATTGTTCATAATCATATCAATTTTTGTCACACGACTTCGAGATTTGATTTTTATAGTTTTCTCTGTCTTCTCCTATTTGTTGTATGGGCAGTAGAATTTTCCATATATCTGGGACCGGTGTTGAATCATTCCTATTACATGTATTTGCAGTTGATTCGATAAACAAAGCTTCTGTTATCAATCTCTCCCTATACCCTGTGACATTAGATTTTAAAACTGTCATCCTATCCCATCGTATTGTATGGTTGTGTGTAACTGCATGTAGTGCTATAGCTGAACTACTCTCTAGATTTCTTATCTTATTCGGGTCAACCAATCTAGATTTAGCTAGGTTTTTATGTTCGGCTAGTCTGACTGCCCCTGTTCTACTAGTTTGACCTATGTATTTGACCTCACAATCATTGCAGGGTATTAGATAAACTAAATTGTTTTGTTTTAATGGCTCTACAGGATCCTTTAACCGACAAAGCTTGTTTCTAATTGAGTTTGTGGGTTTGAATGCCACTTTTATTCCTGCCTTGTTAAGAATTCTGCGTAAGGCTTCCGAGGTTCCTTTTTTGTATGGAATTATTGTTGATGATTTACATTCCTTATTGTTGGTGTCGTTATTATTATTATTATTATTACTATTATTATTACCATTATTATTATTGTTATTATTATTATTGTTATCATTATTATTATTATTATCACTATCTCTGTTATCATTATTTATTTTATTTTTACATTTACTTACATATTTCTTGACTAATTTATCCGGGTAATTATTAAGTTTCAAGGCTTCTTTTATGTGTGTCACTTCCTGTCTTAGATTTTCCTTGGTACTACTTAGTTTTTGTGCTCTGTCATTTAAACATTTCACTAATCCTATTTTTACTGACATAGGATGGGATGATCGGAAATCCAAATATCTGTTTGAATGTGTGGGTTTTCTGTAAACACTAGTGTTTAGCTTCCCATCTTCCTTCCTTTTAACGTTGCAATCTAACATTGGAAGTTCCCCTTCCTGACTTTCCAATTCATAAGTGAATTGAATTGCCTCTACCTTCGAGTTGATGTGTTCGAAAAATCTATCTATATCTTGTGTTCTGAGTACAGCGAATGTGTCATCTACATACCTCCACCATACTTTTGGGTGGTTCAAATTTGGGTAGTTCAGCTATAGCACTACATGCAGTTACACACAACCATACAATAGGATGGGATAGGATGACAGTTTTAAAATCTAATGTCACAGGGTATAGGGAGAGATTGATAACAGAAGCTTTGTTTATCGAATCAACTGCAAATACATGTAATAGGAATGATTCAACACCTGTCCCAGATATATGGAAAATTCTACTGCCCATACAACAAATAGGAGAAGACAGAGAAAACTATAAAAATCAAATCTCGAAGTCGTGTGACAAAAATTGATATGATTATGAACAATAAATTGTGTTCGAAACGTCATCCAGTATACAATACTGTTTCACTGTGTGATACATTTAATAATCAAACTAATATGGAATTACTTAATACCACAGTGCCCAAGTTTTACACATATATTAACATGACTTATGGTCTTCCTGTACGAAGACTTATCAATAAACTCACTCGACTTTCACAAACTGAAGCAAGATATGAAAATCACCGTATTTTTAACATTCGATGCTTAAAAAATGAAATCATTCCTAAATATCTACGTCTACGAGCTCCAGTTCCAACGGACAGAGTTAGAAGCAGAATAGAAAGTCTACAAAAATTATGCCTGAAAGAAGAGATCCACAGAATCGTTAGAAAATTACAACATATCAGATGTGAAATTGAGCAATTAAAACAAAAGCTAAAAGGAATAGTTACCAATGTAGATTATGATCTTATAACACAATCCTCCAACAATGCAAAATCAGCCACTTTCAAAAAGTCAAAAAATAGTCAAATCAAAAAGTTCAACAAATTATTAGAGGAGAAATCTTCATCTCAGAATAATGAAGTCAACAATCCAAAATCAACGGCGATCGATAAATCAAAGTGGGTTATCAATCTCTCATCACATATATTAAGTCCGATGGAAATAAGTGTATTAGAAAAGGGACTAAACTTCAATGTAGCGGTGGACAAGCTAAAACCTGAGGATGTCATCCCTAAAATAGAAATAGCACTAAGTGGGATAGACAAAACAACAGCTGAAGAAGTACGTGCACAATGTGCACTTACATTAAAACGACAAAAATGTGGAAAACCTAACCTGACAAAACAAGAGACAAAAGCCCTAAAACACCTCAAGAATAACAAGGATATAGTAATCACAAAGTCAGACAAAGGGAACGCAACAGTAGTATTAGACAAATCGGACTATTTGGACAAGGTAAATACTCACATACAAACAGGACCATATGAGGAAATTAATAAATCAATAGACACAGTTATGAATAAAGTTAAGAAATCCACAGCGGACCTTATACGCCGAATGAAGCCGTTTCTAGGTGAGTCTAAGTGGTTTAATTTAATGCCAAAAACTAATAACCCCAGTAGGATGTATGGTGTTGTTAAAATTCATAAATCAGGATACCCTATTAGGCCTATAGTTGATTTTAGAAATTCACCTACCTATGAATTATCTAAATATTTAGCCATGGTATTAAATCCCCTAAAAATCCACTCGAAATCTAGACTAACTAATTCTTATGAACTAAAACACAGATTAGATAATTTAAAATTAGATAATGAAGAAAAAATGGTTAGTTTTGACATTGTCAGTTTATATACACGTATACCAATAAATATGGCTATAGAGGCGGTCAGAAACGAACTCATTTCTGACCAAGAACTCGAACTTAGGACAAAAGTGCCAATTGAGGACATAATGCTGGGAGTACAGCTTTGCCTGACTTCTACAGTATTTAAATTCCAAGGGAAAATATACAAACAAACTGAGGGAGTTGCCATGGGATCACCAATATCCCCGGTGGTAGCAGATATATTCATGGATAGGTGGGAAAAGATAGCGATTGAAACGTTCACCCCCACCCCAAAAGTATGGTGGAGGTATGTAGATGACACATTCACTGTACTTAGAACACAAGATATAGATAGATTTTTCGAGCACATCAACTCGAAGGTAGAGGCAATTCAATTCACTTATGAATTGGAAAGTCAGGAAGGGGAACTTCCAATGTTAGATTGCAACGTAAAAAGGAAAGAAGATGGGAAGCTAAACACTAGTGTTTACAGAAAACCCACACATTCAAACAGATATTTGGATTTCCGATCATCCCATCCTATGTCAGTAAAAATAGGATTAGTGAAATGTTTAAATGACAGAGCACAAAAACTAAGTAGTACCAAGGAAAATCTAAGACAGGAAGTGACACACATAAAAGAAGCCTTGAAACTTAATAATTACCCGGATAAATTAGTCAAGAAATATGTAAGTAAATGTAAAAATAAAATAAATAATGATAACAGAGATAGTGATAATAATAATAATGATAACAATAATAATAATAACAATAATAATAATGGTAATAATAATAGTAATAATAATAATAATAATAACGACACCAACAATAAGGAATGTAAATCATCAACAATAATTCCATACAAAGAAGGAACCTCGGAAGCCTTACGCAGAATTCTTAACAAGGCAGGAATAAAAGTGGCATTCAAACCCACAAACTCAATTAGAAACAAGCTTTGTCGGTTAAAGGATCCTGTAGAGCCATTAAAACAAAACAATTTAGTTTATCTAATACCCTGCAATGATTGTGAGGTCAAATACATAGGTCAAACTAGTAGAACAGGGGCAGTCAGACTAGCCGAACATAAAAACCTAGCTAAATCTAGATTGGTTGACCCGAATAAGATAAGAAATCTAGAGAGTAGTTCAGCTATAGCACTACATGCAGTTACACACAACCATACAATAGGATGGGATAGGATGACAGTTTTAAAATCTAATGTCACAGGGTATAGGGAGAGATTGATAACAGAAGCTTTGTTTATCGAATCAACTGCAAATACATGTAATAGGAATGATTCAACACCTGTCCCAGATATATGGAAAATTCTACTGCCCATACAACAAATAGGAGAAGACAGAGAAAACTATAAAAATCAAATCTCGAAGTCGTGTGACAAAAATTGATATGATTATGAACAATAAATTGTGTTCGAAACGTCATCCAGTATACAATACTGTTTCACTGTGTGATACATTTAATAATCAAACTAATATGTCAATCCTTGAGTCGCTGAAGTCGGTTAGGGTCAATTACATCAGTACTTATACGATGGAATTAAACAGAAATAGGGATAATGGGTATCCCTGATATACACCATTGGTTGTCACCACTTCAGTTGACAACTCTCCGTATGCTCTCACTTGGCTGCTTGAGTTCGAGTAGACTACCTTAATCAGAGCGATGTATTTTCTCGGCATTCCTTTCACAGCCAAACATCACCATAGTACTTCTCGGTCGACAAAATCGAATGGCGCTTTCAGGTCAAGAAATATGACGAGTGTTGGAAGCCGGTAAGTGTGCCTATGTTCCGTTCCAGAATCTATCTAAGGGTGAAGATTTTATCGATACACCCTCTTTCTGGTCTAAAGCCTGCCTGGTTTTACCGCATCTATTTTTCCCAAGCAGTGGCACTTAATCTACGCATGGTTATTGAGCTTACAATCTAGGTTTATAGTCATCGTGAATTGGGAACCACCAGAATATTGCTTACTCATGCAAAGAATGGATAACCCACTTATTTTGCAATAATAATCAAAGGTGTAATTTGTGTCTTCCTAACATTAGAGAAAGTTGTACATTATTTAAACAAAGGTTATATTGTACACGTTATGCTTCTTCCTAGAATATTCTTTTAATATTATTTCACTGTTGGGTGACTCTAAATCATAGCAGCCCAGAACAGAAGTACCTGTTGAACGGATTAATGACCTTGAGCAACCAGTGAGATAAGTCCGTACTAGATAGACGAAATTATGGATGCTGTACACGGATCACACAGCGAATTTCGTCCAAATATAATATTGAAGTACTGCTTAGACAACAGGTTCATTGGAAGAGAGTAAACATGTAGCCAACTGTCATCCCTGGGCTATATTCATATCGTGGTCAATCATGCAGACGACTTCATTTATCTTTTCGGTGTGACTCACACAGATGTCGCCGAAAGTTTTTAGAGTCACTCAAGTAAGAGGATCAGAGAGGTGAATGAACCAAGAAACACGAGGATTTGCAGTTATCTCCATGGATTTTTGTACCGGAATTGGTTCAACTTAACTATGAGGACTCCTATGGGAAATTTAAAGGTTTTGTTAGAACGTATTCAAGGACATGTTATTCTACATAACTACTTTTTAAACATTGCATTACTTTTATATAAACGTTTTTCTTAAATTACACACCTCAACTTCGGACGCATCTGATTGGTTGATGGAGATTTGACAAGGTCTTTATTAAGTAGTCTCGTTTTGGGCTGCTACTATTTAGAGTCACCTACTATTTATTGGTACAGAAATTGATTTACTTTTTGTGTTGTATTCAGCTAGGTTGCCCACGAAATGAAAACCGAAGCATCTCGTTGTATTGGAAGGCTGTTTCCCAAGTGTTCTGTGGATATTCATTCCTTTCGGGAAAGTGATGATCGTTGCCAGGGCAATGTTGCTACATTTATGTATGTGAAAGGGACTCATTTACGTTTTGTTGGTCAAATTTTTGTTTTCATAAATGCAGTCGTTTACGGGCCTTCTTTCGTTAACACCTAAATTTCCATGAGTTTGCTTACAAACCGGAAACGATATATGGTGGTTGGTTGCTCATCCGGTTGACTTCACTAACTTGAGTGAAATGTGTTCAATCTCCGGCACTCATTATTTGGAACCTACGTCAGGACTGTGCATTGAAGTTTGAAGTAGCAGTTTGATTGATTTTCTGGGATAGGGTCACTACCCCTACAGCCAACTCCCTCTATTCCTGGGCTTGGGATCGTCTAGAATACTACCGAGCTAGTAAATTAGAAGACTTTCGAAAATCCTTCGACAGTGCTCACCGTAAAGTAACTTTCAAATTAATTCAACATCTTGGTGTGCCTTAGATCAACCTCATTCCACAACTGGCTATAAGAAAATGGTACGTGTCAGGTGATTCACAATGAAATACCCATCGAAATGTCCGAAGGGAATAGAAGAGTAAGGTAAGGCTGCCAACGTATTACCACCTAGTATTACTCCTAATTGGGGTGTACTGAAATGTACGGAACACCGTGTATGACGGGCAAGAAGACAGGAATACACTAAACCGATTAGAAGACTCTAGGAGGTCTGGATTTCGCAGATGACTTATGTCTAATATCATGTAAATTGGAAGGCTTACAGGGGGAAACCAACAAGATGACAGAAAGAGCAGGCAGCAAGGACAGGACTTCAAGTGAACGTCGGGAAGACAGAGGTGATAAAGATAATCAACCAACCAACAACAAGAAGAATCAACACCAATGACTATCGACGATAGAAATATAAAGGAGGTCATTTTCTTCAGTCACCTATCTATGCAGCATCGTTTCACTTACAGCCAGGCCGGATGAAGACGCCAAAGCCAGAATCGAAAAGGCAAGGAAATCAGCACTCAAACAGCATAACCAACAAGATTCGAATTTTCAACACAAATGTCAAGTCAGTCAGTTTTTCTATATGAGTCAGATACTTGGCGCGCCCATCACCAATAGCATTTCCAACAAGCTGCTGTAGGCTCTTATCGACAGCTGCCCACTTTTCTGGCTCCACACTGAAGATCAATTGGCCGGTGAGAAAGAATTAGTAACAAGAAACTAAGGGAGCTAACTAACCAAGAATCTATCGCCCAACAAATACTCCGAAGAAAATGGAGATGGCTTGGGCACACTCTACGTCGAATGACCTCGCGCGTAATGCTGCAGGCCATCACTCGAATGGAATCGAAAATGGGAAACAACGAATTAAGTGTAGCTAATCCGAGGGTGACATGGAGGCGATTGGACAGTATATGGACAATTGTGGAGCCAAGCAGCCAAACAGAACCGCATAGAATAGGACAGAGTGGAGACGTCCTGTTGAAGCTCCCTGCGTTCCACTTGGAACTCGAGGGAACAACAACAATAAGAATAAAAACAACATCAAGATTAAGTTGTCCTTTTTCACTTCAATATTTAGAGGTTAGTATACTATTACTATACTACCGAGTACTCATGCTGGATTCGCTTGTTTTTGTTTTTGGGTTGATATTCCATGGTTCTTAATTTTAAGATTTATTGTTATTATGTTGTTAGCATTCAGGATGGTGAAAAGGAATTCGGATCGCCATTAGATTTCATCATTGATAATTGCATCTTTGTATCTGCATCGAATTTTAAGAATATCTTTTCACTTGTAGGCATGAAATGAGTGAAACTTGTTATATATATATATACCTTCACGTTCCTCTTTACCAGCATTATTTCTGGCATAGCGAGGTAAAGGGTGCGGCATCGGCCGGGGATCGAAACCCGGACCATGTGCATGGTCGGTAAGCGTCCTAACCGCCGTGCCACCGACGCTTTTTCTACATAAATATGTAAATATTTGAGATAGATGTCAATTGTCCGATGCTCACTAGTGACTGGCTACTGGATGGAGTTTCTTGGAGTTCTAGTGAGAAGTCATGACTGGCCGTGGGGGTACATCCGGTTGGAAATGAGGAAGACTACTCACCGATGACATTGGCTGGTGCAAATCGCGTTAAAATCACGAATTGGTAGAAGTTAGAACTCATGGGCTAGTCGTTGAGTTGGGTTCCCGTGTCTGAATGATGTACGAGCTTGCTTTGTAACTGAAAGGTCTTGGGTCGGAACCCTGACTATGGGTGCGCACTGCCGACAAGTCCCAAACCAGTGCGAGACAGCTTCCCAGTACTTCCCGGTGGTTTTCGATGGTTATCCAACTGATATCAATCCGTGTAAAAACTCGAAAAATCAAAAAACAACTTTTGACGATGTTAATTAATTTACTCTAGGTATATGTTGCATACTTCAACGGATTGTATTTTGGCTGTCTCTGGAATTTCTGCTCCTCGAGGTCCATCTCACAAGCAGTTAGTATCTGAAGCTTTCGAATCATTGTATAAATACGTGGAGATTGGAGCGTGTTGTGATGAACATATTCAGGATCAGGTTAGTTGCTTTGTTGTTTGTATTATTTCTTATCTTTTCAATTCACACGAATAATCCCCATTCAGACAAACTTTGGTGCAGACTGAATTCTATCAGTCAGGTTTTTACAATGTGGCCACCATTCTGGTTGCTCGCCGCCACGGTGCACATTAATTTGATGATATTAGATAGTTGGAAACAATCGGCAGGAAGCCTTGGACCTAGGTTTCGTGCTAGTTGGCACTCATCAGCAAGGCATATCTGCAACCTTGAAGGAACTCATGTCCCTTCTGGTAAGGTCTCTGACTGCAGCACTGGATGACGCGGGTTCGAATCTCAGAAGGAACATAAGTTCCTTCAAGGTTGCAGATACGCTTTGCTGATGAGTGCCAACTAGCACGAAACCTAGGTGCAAGGCTTCCTGTGGCAGATTTCTCCAATTATCTAATATTCATGGTTCATATTGAACAAACACGAATGAAGCCAGAAATAGAGAGACCCACCTATCACTTCAGGTTTGTTGATGGCACCTGTGTGGTTCATCCTCACACAGCATTTACAATGGACCATGAATATGACAATTAGTTCCACTTCTAGACCTTAAAATAAAAGGAGAAATAATGGGATGATTGAGAAATCCATCTACAGGAAAGAAAATTGGACTAGTCAATGCTTGAATTTTCACTGCTTTTGCCCGATTGGCAGCAAACGGAACCTGGAGGAAACGCTCTTCAGCAGAGTTAGTGGCGTTGTGTTCAGAATATAAGATCGAAGAGGAACTCGGCGTCATCAAAAAGAACCTTATCGAAAATGGACACCTGCGAAAGTTCATATCAAAAACCACCTGAAGTGAAATCCGAGTAGTTGTTGAAAAGAAACCAGTTTTTATTTGTGTAGTGTACAAAGGCAAAAAGTATCCACAAGAACAGAAAATTGAATTAAAGGTGCATTGGAAAGAACATTATCCGCCGCCAGACTCATTCCACTTTACAACACAGTCTGCTCGTTAACTCAGGCAAAATTAGATAAGTATCCTGTTCCGTATGTCACCTCCAACTGCAAATGTTCTCGAGTGCAATTGCCTGACAGTTAATTTACATGGGACATACAATGGAAGTTAGTCAAACTTTCATGTAATCGATAAAGATAGATTATATGACTAATCTCTCACTACTTTGGTAACCGCAATTGTTTTGTCTGTGTGCTCTTGTGTTTTGTTCTGTTGTATAATATTCCATTCAGTTTTGATTTTCATTTACTGAGTTGAACTCATTAAGTTTCCAAATCTGTTAAATTATTTTATCCATCTTATGATTTTACTTCACTGTTCACCCCCCCCCATTCTCCACCACGATATGTATAAATTTACTCTGTTGTCCTATCTTGTATTTTATCTCTAGTCCATCCTTGTTTCCAATCGAAATCTGAAATTCTCAAGCCCCCCTTGTCTAATTACTATATAAATAGTTACTCTTTTAACACCAAATAATTGTCTACTCACATCATCTTTGAAATTATGGTGCTTATACTTCCTTTCTATAAATTGAAGTGATTGTAAAAGTATGTTCAGAAATTTTGTAACCGATAATTTGATTTTGTTTAGGATGCATGCAGTTGAAGATAAAACTGTAACAACAGAAGACAAGGGCCAGGCAACAGATCGTTTTATTACGGAAATCAATACGTATTTATATAAATTTCACATACATTATTATAGCCTAGTCAAGTAGACAAACGCAGTCTTCTGATTGGTTGTTTTCGAGTTCCTCGGAAAGTGGAGGCATCTATCTGCGAATCATATTTGCCCATGTTTAAGTTTGCTGTGATTGGTTGTTGAAACAGCCTTGTTCATATTTTCTCACGGCCCATATTAGTCACCTAGACATTGGCGTAAATTAATGTCTACCAATTTGGCTAGCAGCCTCCTCTCACCACAAAACAAGCTAGCATAATAATAATAATTATTTACTTTATCCCAAAAACAGTACTAGTGATACAGAATGGATTTTTCAGCATTAATCACAATATTGCATCTAATTTCCTCAAATTATAAATGAAATTAATCACACAGAATTTATTCCACATTTACAATAGAGGTAGTGTCAAAAACATGCAGCATATAAGAGGGAAATAATAATAATGATAACAGCTAAGGTAATAATAATAAGAATACAAGTGAAAATCGCCGTTGGCTTGTGTCACACAGTATTGTCAATGCGGTATAGAAATCCTAACATGTTTAAAAATATTGAATATAATGTTGTCTTTACATGATATGGTGAGGGAGAAAACAAAGATTACAGCAGTCATGGAGATAAGTTGGTGTTTGTAATTATGGAAGTAAAACAAAAAAGCAACAGGACTATGAATATAATAGAAATAATAAAAGTAAACTTTGAAGGTATATAAGGATGGATGGAGGAAATTGTTTATTTACTAGATGAAAATAGGTTAGTTAATTCTTGCCTGACACTATTTTCATCACATAAAATACGTGCCAAGTATGGTATCATAGAATTTCTATACTTAGACGTGCGAGCATACAGTTTTCTGAAGTTACTCCTTGTTCTACCTGAGGAGATGCAAGGTGAAAGCTGAGGGTAAAGCGGATGCTCCAAGTCAGACAAAATCCCTTTAGCAAACTTATTGCACGAAGTCAAGTGCCTATCGACAACGACGTTAACTATGTGGTCCACTGGGATACCACTCACCCTACTGACCGTCTTCAGCATTCTACAAATTGTGGCATAGTCCTTTTTAAGCAAACCGGGAAAGAATAAGGGTGAACAATAAAGAAGAATAGGTAGGATGCAAGAGATAATGAACTAACTGTAAAAGGAGGGGTTAAGTTATACCCGAGTGCCTTAACTTCTTAATGTAAAATGTAAGGCGGAATATTTTACTGGAGATCGCTAAGACATGGGAAGACCAGGAGAAATCAGAAGAGCGAATAAGTCCGAGATACTTAATTTCAGACTTAATTCCTATATCATTGTCGTCAATCTTACAACTGTCATGAGAATCGACAACTTTTTACTGTCGCTTACATCTTAAGCTGAAATCAACAGTTTGACATCCAGAAGGATTCACTTGAAGACCGTTAGACTCAGACGATTTACTGACTCCCGACAGAAAGCTATTCATTTTGGTACAATCTAGCTGGAGTTAACAGCCATTGAAACTGTTAAATCATCAGCGTACTTCACAGATTTTTTCATCTGAGTGAGACAAGTCATGTAAGAAGAAAGAAAAAAGAAAAGGAGAAAGGACAGTGCCTTGAGGGATACCAGCTTCAGTAGGCAATGAAGTGGAAGACTTCCCTTAATACACGGTGTACTGCTTTCGTTCTGAGAAATAGGAATGTAACCAGTTAATAGCCCAACATTCTTTTTGACCCGCAGCAAGTTTATTTAATAAGATGTCCCTTGGGACCAAGTTAAAAGCAAATGTATAGTCTAGGAAGGCACAACGAACAAATTTAGCCCCCTTGTCTAGACTGGAATCAATGTTATGATATAAAGACGGCAGCTGCATCTAAAGTGCTTAAGGGCAAATTGTTTAGGGTCATTAAAGGATTTAACCGAAGGTACAAGGCTAAGTAAAAGTAATTTCTCCAAAGTTTTCAAAAAAGGAGATGTAATACCAATGGATCTAAATTTGACACATGCTCCAGTAGATAATTTAGGTATAGCTACAACTTTAATGTCCTTCCAAATGGCAGGCACAATATTGTTGGAAAAAGATTTGTTAAATAGATCAGTGAGAGGGTGAGACAGAATATCAGAACATTTTTAAAAAATAATACTAGGTACATAATCTGGACCTAAGCTCTGGGATGGGTTTAGAGACTTAAGGCACTTTTGAACATCATTTGTGTTAAAACCTGGAAAGGGGCTATTATTAACACCAGTGATACTGGGAAGCATGGCATTTGAGGGAGAGTAGATAAAAGATTTATTAAGAGGTATATACATCAAAAGAATACACAATATTGTTTATCTGCTTACCACCAGTGATTTCCTTAAACAGTTTTCACATATTAGAAGCATTTTTGCAGGATATGAATTTCTGGTTATATATTACATTCAATCTCTACATTTCAGACTTGATAGGATCCCACACATTTTGGTAGTGACTGTTAATCTTGTATATATGGTATATTATCATTCTCACACATTTTGGTAGTGACTCTTAATCTTGATATATGGTATATTATCATTCCCACACATTTTGTTACTGACTGTCAATCTCGCACATATGGTATATTATCATCTCTCACGCACTTTGTTATTGGCTATTAAGATAAATTATTTCAAATGCTGTTAGCTGTCCATATTGTTGTAAAATGTATAAATACCATGGCTTTCTTTGTCGTTGTTGCACTTCAATACACAGTCACAGTCCAGCCTTTGTCTTTTGATATTTGCGTGCTTTACTAAATCGGAAGGTACGACAAGCAGATAGGCAGATTAGTTCAGGCGCAGACAGAGCAAGGTGAAAACGTCTTCATTCAATTCCCTACAGTTATAACAAATTGGCGACGGGGTTTTACCTTAATTCATTGCAGTTATAGCAAGCAAACGACGACAGTTTTTATTCTGTTCAGCGCAGCTATATAACATTTTTGACTGTGTTAATTACAACCCAATTACAATGTCTATCTCTCTGGACGATCTCAAATCTATCTTGCAGCAGCAGCAGTTCAGAATGAAGCAGCTCAACTAAAATTAATCGAAGCTCTCACTCAGAAGCTGTCCATTCAAGTTCCATCAACATCTCATTCTGACAAATATGAAAGCATCTCAAATTCCATCAGTGAGTTCAACTACGACCCAATATCTGGTCTCGTATTTGATGCATGGTTCAATCGTTACGAAGACGTCTTCCGTATTGAATGCTACATGTTTGATGATGCTGCCAAAGTCCGATTGTTACTAAGAAAACTTGGTACTGTTGAGCACAACAGATATGTTAACTTCATTCTGCCTAAGAACCCACGTGAGTTATCATTCGATGAGACAGTCACCGTTTTATCACAAATCTTTGGTGAACAGTCATCCATGTTTAATATTCGGTATCAATGTTTTCAGTTGACAAAAATGCCTTCCGATGATTATGTCACTTACGCTGGCAAAGTGAACAAGGAATGTGAAAGGTTCAAACCACACGAAATGACATCAGATCAGTTCAAGTGTTTGATTTTTATTTGTGGGTTGAAGAACCCAGAAGATACTGACATACGAACTCGACTTCTGTCACTCGTGGAACAAGACCCGAAAATGACTTTACAAATGGTGACAGCAGAATGCCTACGTTTAATCAACTTGAAGCACGATACTGCTATGGTGGAGTGCAAACGACAGTCGTCTGAATTTGGTTCATTAACACAGTGAAAAGTCCTCCGATCACCGTTAAGCACACAGCACGTCAGTCTCAAATTCAGCTAAACCTCCTTCAGTGTGCTGGCACTGTGGTTCGTGGCATTTTGTCAAGTTCTGTCCTTTCAAGAAGCATAAATGCCGTAATTGTCACCGTTTTGGACATAAGGAGGGTTACTGTCACCGCAGAAAAATCTTCGGTGAGGAACAGAAGTAGTCGTTTCAAGCCGAAACAATCTCCTCGAGTACAGACCATTTTCACAACTTCCAAAGTCGATTCGCCAGCAAACGTAAGTACATAACACTAGATATTAACGGCAAACGTATTCGTCTTCAGTTGGATACGGCATCAGATATCACCGTAATTTCCCGAACTACGTGGCGCAAACTTGGTTGCCCACAGATTCTGCCGACCGAGCATGTCGCCAAGAATGTCTCTGGAGATATACTGAAACTCGTGGGTGAGATAAATTGCCAGGTTCAGTTTGGTGAGCATCACTTCAATGGTGTATGTTACGTTACAAACTACCATGATTTGAATTTGCTTGGTCTTGACTGGTTAGACAAGCTCCATATCTTTAATGTACCATTAAATTCAGTATGCTCTAATGTTTCGTCTTCACCACACAACGTTGTTCCCGGAGATGTATCTGATCAATCTCTCTTGCAACGCCGTCGTCAAAAGCACGCTTCTGTCTTCCAGGACAAACTTGGTTGCTGCAAACTGTTTGGCATCCAGCATATTCGTAGCCCCCGTATCATCCCCAATCGAATGGACAGACTGAACGTTTCGTCGACACCTTTAAGCGTGCTTATGCAAAAGCGAAGGGGGAGGGAACAACAGAAGAAATTTTGGATAAATTCTTGCTGCATTATCGTACGAATGAAAAGGACAGTTATGTGTCAGACACACAGATCACGCTCTATCCAGTACCACGCAAAGGTCAACTCGACAAAGAAGAGCTCCGAAACCTTTTCAAATAGATCCAAAAAGCAAGTCCTACACTCTTTACGGGGAGGTGATAGGATCCCACACATTTTGGTATTGACTGTTAATCTTGTATATATGGTATATTATCATTCCCACACATTTTGTTATGACTGTCAATCTCGCACATATGGTATATTATCATCTCTCACGCACTTTGTTATTGGCTATTAAGATAAATTATTTCAAATGCTGTTAGCTGTCCATATTGTTGTAAAATGTATAAATACCATGGCTTTCTTTGTCGTTGTTGCACTTCAATACACAGTCACAGTCCAGCCTTTGTCTTTTGATATTTGCGTGCTTTACTAAATCGGAAGGTACGACAAGCAGATAGGCAGATTAGTTCAGGCGCAGACAGAGCAAGGTGAAAACGTCTTCATTCAATTCCCTACAGTTATAACAAATTGGCGACGGGGTTTTACTTTAACTCATTGCAGCTATAACAAGACTGCAAATATGTTCGTTTTTTTCTCTATTTAAACTAATAAAGGGAACAGGTTGTCTGAATATCGCAATTATGTGTATAGTTAGTTATTTGCGTTTGTGTATGTGTACATTACGTTTGTCAGACCAGAATAAAAATGTGATGATTAATCAAATTGTAACTAGGGTTGAGTGGGTTGAAAATTGGTAAGAAGGTGGTGAGTAGTGATGAGTTGTCAACGCATTCAAGAAGTTCAATAAGTGTATTATAGTTGTAAATTAAGATGGATAATTGAATGAGTTTTGATTATGATAGACTGACAGGACCCGGCATAAAATATGTCATCCTTTCTCAAGAATCGTGTGATTTATCATGTGATGGAGTTACGGTGTGAATGCATATATCATTTCTCACGCTTCTCCTCAATATGACATAGTCCTATTTGATTAAGTTGCCCAGAGAAGACTATTTTTTATGTTGTTAGTGGTAAATGAGTCGTGAGAAGGACCTCTATTACAAGTTACGGACAATGGTGAAGAACACAAAACACTTCTAATTTTGAAGTGGATAATTTTAAAATTAATGAAAAGTTCATCATCATCATCATTTTTTTAATGTTTATCCTTCATTGTATTTTGATTTATTCTGTCACCATTCTTGTATTCCCTTTGTGTAGAATAAAGGCATATCTCAAATAGTTGTGAGACAGTGTCATCAGTGTACATTCCAGGCCAGGCCTTTGAAAGCTTTCATATGACAGACACCTCACATTTTAGTTTACTCTAACATTTACTTCTCCCTTTTGGCTTTCAGCTCATCATTCCAATGGCATTGGCTAAGGGGAAGTCACAAATACGGACTGGACCATTGACAATGCATACTAAAACTGTGATTTATGTTGCTGAACTTATGCTTGGTGTAAGTTGTTTGATTCGAGTATCCATTACTATATATATATATATATATATATATATATATATAAATGCAGCAGTTCGAGTTGCCACCCCCCATGTCCATGTACCCGACAAAGCAAGACAAAAGAATGAAGAGAGGCAATAAACAGTGCCATTAAGAATGACTTTGAGCCAACCATATTACCACCAATTGCCTTCAGCCTTCAATGGCTCATACCATCTCGAGGATCCCAACCAGCCAGTCAGGAAACCAGCCTATACCTCTCCACGTCGCTGGCTGGCTGACTGGTTTAAACTAACTGATTTTGATTTGATCGATTGATGAAACCATTTTTTGGTTTGACCACCACCATCGCTGCGTACCAGCTCTTTTCCAACATGATCCACCCTATGTCAGCTGGGCTAAGACTGGCTGTCACTCGAGGAAGGCGATCGGTGAGTAGGGATGCATGAGTAACACATATCCTAACCATGTCACTCAATGAATGTAGATTCACAACCTCGTCAATTGGTTTTCCTTCCCCTCGTTTTCTAGCACTCAACGTGTAACCTCAATCTCTATCTAGCGTGATAATAACTTAGTTTTACGATATTCGCTGATCATACACAGATGCACAACTTCCTTACCAAATCTTCCTGGTTGAAATTAATAGACAAAATTACTCTTTGGGTGAAAATATGTATTTAACATTGTAGTTTGAAACTAAGAGTCAGTTACTGTTTATGTAGAGAGGTAACTTATTGGCTTTTGAAATCAGCCTCAGTGGTTTAATCGCTGGCAAAAGCTCAGTCCGAATTCAGAAGACCCGTTTAGCATTTGCCAACAACTTACCTCATCTCGCGCTTAGCAGACGTGATATCCGACTAACTGTCGACCAAACAACGCGTGTGCTGCTCAGCAACAGTTCTCTCTATCCTCCTCTATGGAAGGTTACAAGTGAGACATGGTCATTAGAAGTAGAAGAAATAAAAAGGCCGGCTAGCTTGCCGTCTGTGATCATATAGGTGTCTGCATTCTATCTCACACATTAGTTTAGGTGGTATAATAGGGAGGTGAGGCGTCGACCGGGTGCTACAAAAACGAAAAGGAAGGAAAACCAATTGACGAGGTTGTGAATCTACATTGGAATCTTCAGAACATAAACGGTGAGAACAGGAGACCTAGCTCTTCTATTGAGAAACATATTATAGAGACAGGACATAAAATTGATGTTAACAGATCTTTTAAACCTATCTATAAAAGGTGTTTGGGGCGTATCCTAAAGTTTGTGGAAGCCCTAGCATTTAGAATGTTCAAGCCACCTTTTTGCGTTCAAAAATAATTTTTCATCACATTAAACCTTCCTTGGTTAATTTTTGTTTTGGTGATATAGCAGATGTATTATTACCTCTGCTATTTGGTTTAATGGTCTTCATTGTTATTTTGACTTGAATATCTCCTTTTAACTTGACTTAAGCCTATTTTCTCACCTCTTACTTCTTTATTAGTTTCATGTATATTCCTCTGACAAGTCCGTGTGTGATCAGATTGTTCGAAATGTGTTGCGCTCAAATAAATTACACGATTCAGACAAATTACGTCTGCTTACTGCTTTATCTAAATTCGTAAAGGGAACTAATTGTTTTAAATCTTCATTCATTGAGTGACATGGGTAGGACATGTGTTACTCATGCATCTCCATTCATCGATCACCTTCTTCGAGTGACGGTCAATCTTAGCCCAGCTGACTGGGTGGATTAGGTTGGAAAGAGCTAGCACGCGGTGATGGTGATGGTCAAACCAAAAAATGGTCTCATCAATCGATCAAATCCACAACAGTTAGTTTAAACCAGCCAGCCAGTGACGTTGGGAGGTATAGACTGGCTAGTTAGGATTCCCGAGATGATAAAAACCACTGAGGGCTGGAGGTAATTGGTGGTGATATATGGTTGGCTCAATGGCGCTGTATATTACCCCCTCATCATCCTTTTATCTTGCTTTGTGTGGTATATGCACATGGGGAGGGGGGGCTGGCATCTCGAACTGTTTCACATCTGTGCAAAGTTCTATATTGAAACTAGTCAGCCTTAAAATCTTTCAGCTTTTGCTCTACTGAAAAAGAAATTTCCTAGTTTTTTTATATAAATCAGATTGTTTTTATATTATCTGTCACTGTGCCTGTGCCAAAAAAAACATGTTTGTCTTATAATCTGACACATCCCTCGATTTCTGCGCATCGCTGTATGTGAATAGATTACCAGGTTGTGTGTGTGTGTGTGCGTCCCTTTGCGGCTGTTCTTCCTTTTTCTTTTCATGGTTTTTACTGTCTTCTGCAAGTGTCCACTTAAATTTCCACTTCTCTACTTTCCATTTATAATAAAGGTGAAATTCGAAATTCAGGAATTGGCAAATGGATCGGCGATCATATCGTGTGAAGGAATTGGATATACACCAACAAACGCTGTTAAGTAATGATGATTACAGTTGATATTTTGTTGTTGAAGTAAATGGTGTATATTTTCCGTTGGAAGTCACTTTACAGTTTTGTTTTGTTTTCTACTTGTGTTATTGGATTGGATATCTTCGTTTATGCTTTTATTTTGTGGAAATTCTATGCAGTTTACTCTATTTTTATCTCGTTTTTGTAAGTAATACCTTTTGGAATATATATATATTATGTTAAATTATATTTGTTGCTTTCGAGATATTTCGGATGTAAGGATTCTATGTATTAATATTATTATTATTATTGTTCCCTTGGGATCCAAGTGGAACATAGGGCTTCAACAGCACGTCCCCACTTTATCCTATTTTCTTCTATCGTCTTCACTTGGATACCTCCACGATTGCCCATCATCCCTCATCATCTCCTGCGTATCACCTTCGAACCAACTACGGCCAAGTCAGCGTTTCCCATTTTGGATTCCACTCGAGTGATGGCCTGCAGCATTGCGCGCAAGGTCATTCGACGGTCGACTCAGTGGCGTGTGCCCAATCCAACTCCATTTGCTTCGGTGTATTTGTTGGCCGATAGGTTCTTGGCTGGATTGTCCCCATAGTTTCTTGTTACTTATTGTTTCTGACCGGCCATTTGATCTTCAATATAGAGCCAGAGAAGTGGGCAGCTGTCGATAAGAGCCTACAGTAGCTTGTTGGAAATGCTTTTGGTGACGGGCGCGCCAAGTCTGTGACCCATGTTGAAGAATTGACTTGCGTGTGCCAGGAAGAAATCCCGATACACTCGTAACGACAGAAGGTAAGGGCTAGGTAACAGATCGTTTATTGAGAAAATCAACAGAGAGGCAACGTGTTCTGATTGGTTGTTTTACTACTGGAGATTATTCTGTCATCTCTTTGTTGCTGTTTCTTAGACAGTTCGTTGTGATATGTCTGCTAATCGGATCCGCCTACGCAAAGTCTGGTGTTATTGGTTGTTTAGTTAGTCTTTGTTCTTGTTTTTTCTCATGACCAAAATTTGGGACATAAACATCGACGTAAATTGCTGTCTACCAGTTTTGGCTAGCAGACAGCTGTCACCACATACCGTCTAGTGAACTGCTGTTCGACGGAACACTCAAAAGACGTAGTCTGTCTGAAACATATAGTCTATTTGCACAACACATTTCAGACATTCTGATCACACATACACAAGCGCTTGTTATGCACATATATATAGAAGGCCAGAGAATATGAATTTTCATAGTACAGGTCAAGATCACATACAAGGGGTGGGAAGATGACGTTAGGATGTGGGGTATGAAAAAACAAAGGGAGAGAGGGTGAAAGTATCACTAAGTAAATTGAACCTTGATTCCATATTGGATTGCCAAGGCAAGTTCAGAGTAATAACAAATAAATTTTTGGAACACAAAAAATTCTTAAGAATTATTTAAACCAACCTTGTGACTCGTCTCGATGATGTGCTTCGTTATAGGTGATGTTAGACATCTATTTCTAGGATCAGTTGTATTCGGTGTTTCTATTTGGAACATATACTGTTGCCGGAACCTACAGAAACCGATGGGTCCTCCCTATATATATATCCGTACACATGTAAGTTGATAAATACAGTGGATGTGGCACTGTCATTAGGATGGTGTGAGGTTTACGGACAGCATAGATCTTCTTTTCTCCATGAAAATAAGTTTGGCTGCATAGTAGGTTCTATTAATTGCCACTGTGAGTCTTTGTTCAGTGATCAGACTTTGTTGCTCACTCTTGAATGCCAAGGATATATAAACATCCTTTTTGGGAGTTGACTGGATCTGCGCAGCTCTTTATCTGATACTTCTGTAACGGTTAATGAATTTCAAGGGATAATTTGGTATCTAACAATATTTCAGTGAGGCGTTGTGTTTCTTCTTCAAGGGTGCCGGCTGTACATATATGGTGAATGCTGCGTCCAAACAAGCAATTAACCTACGCCTTTTTATAGTGAACAGAAACTATGGTAATTTAGATACTGTCTCGTCCATGTAGACTTCCTGTAGACAGATCGTTTTATCAAACCATCTTATCGGCTGGTTATGAGTACATCTAGAAATACCAAGCAATCATTATTCTCTTTCGCGTATATGTTATCCTGTCCTCTACACTGTATTGATCTAGTTAAGGATTTCTATGTCATCTGTGTGTTTATCACAGATAACTATTGTGTCATCCACGTATCGTATATAAAATAAACTTTTCCATTTACGTCTTCAGCTAGGTTCTCAATATGCGCATGTATGTATCAGCTAACAGTGGACCTAAGGGGCTTCCTGGAGCAACACCATCTATCTGTCGGAAATGTTGACTCTCAAGTGTAAACTTAACATTGTTAGTACATTAAAGTAGTCCCAAATGTGTTGGGAAAATACGTTACACTACACGTTTCGGATAAACTACGTCTTCTTATTGTTTTGTCGAGATTCATAAAGGGAACTAATTACCTTGAATAAACTGTTGCTCCACCTCGGTGTTTTTATCCCGATAAGTAGTCAAAACCTCTTTTAATTTCATACATTTATTCCCCTTAATGATGAATTTGAACAAATCAAGAACTACAGTTTTTGCAGGATAAAGTGGTACCATCTTTTATTTCGTTGCCTTCTCGTCAGCTGCTTACAGGCCAAAGACATTATTAAATATATCTACAAAAACAGTTTTAACATACTTGCACAGAGTTTGTTTTAAACAAAAATCAAACGATCAGTGTATGCATACAGTAATTATATATATATATATATAAACACTATTCCGAACAATAATAATCATACAAGATGGAAACTTTTCAGCATTACACATTCAGATGAAAATATCCAGTTACCAGGGTAAAGAAAGACTGATAATCGCTTCTTTCTGCACTCATAAATCAGGTTTCAGGCGCTTGATGGAATTAGCTTCAGCAAACTTGATGAGAATTGAGCTCTTTTGTCTATTGATAATTTTGAACGGCTTTTCGACGTCCACCTCATGACCCATGCCTGGCGATGGCACTGTTTAAAGGCATGTGATTAGTTTACAGGTGATGCGTGGAGTTGCTTTGTATACGCATCTCAAATCGACAGAAGTTAAGAATCATAAGCTTGTTGAATGTGGTGGTGGTGGGGAGCGGTCTGAGTGGCTGTTTGAATGGTCTACGGCAGCTCACCTTGCAATCCGAAGGTTTTGGGTTCGAAACTGAACAGTGGTTAGGACTCTCGCCGACCATGCACATGGTCCGGGGTTCGAGCCCACGCCGACGCACACCTGATATCTATGGTTGGCCTGCAAATTTTAGGCTACCGATATCCACGCTGAAAATTCCACACTTGTACCGAAAATAAAGTGTGGAATCAAGCTGTAAATCAAAAAAAAGAATAATGCTCCCTAGTTTCCGAATATGTCTGTAACTGCTAACAGTTTGTCGGTCGAGAACCTGAAAACCATTTGACACTGATTCGAAGTGTTGTCCATCTGTTAAAGCGCTTGGTGCTCAAAAGTGGGACCATAGTAAACTGTTCTAAGGAAGGTGCTGATTGTATCCAGCTGGATTCTCCACTCACCAGATAAACACAGTTATCCCTAACTTTGAAGAAAGCAAAATATCTCTTCAAAGATCGATATGTAGGAAACCAGCGTAGAATGATCGATACACGAATTTTCATAATTGGGTCCATTTGAGAAGAAAGAGAAATCCTCAAGAATACGAAGGATATACACCCATGGTGAAGGGGAGAGCTTCGGATAAGTCCTCGTGGAAATTGGATATCCTCCAAGATTCATCGAGAAAAACATGAAGTTAAAGCAAAAGCCTGAAAGAACCCAGACGGTGCCGAAGAATCTGTTATTTATGAACGTTGAATTTAAAGGTGATACTGAAGCTGAGATCCTGAAGAACCGCTTATGCAGATCACTGAGAAAAACCTTTTTTGCGGCTGAGATACGGATCAATTTCTACAGCCGACAAATGATCAGTGGATGTGTGAATAATAAACTGACGACACACTAGTAGTGTGGTGAGAGCAGGCTGCTAGCCGATTGGTTGGCACTAATCTACGTTAAGGTCTAGGTCACTAATATGGGCCGTGAGAAAATATGAACAAGCCTGAGTCAACAACCAATCACAGCAAAGTTAACGTGGCAGAATATGATTCGCAGAGAGAACTCGATTTGTCAAGGAATCCCGAAACAACCAATCAGAAGCCTGCGTTTGTCTACCTAAACAACCAATCAGATGACTGCGCTTGTCTATAATAATGTAGTTGAAAGATGTATAAATACGTGTTGATTTTCATAATAAAACGATCTGTTGCCTGGCCCTTGTCTTCTGTTGTTACAGTAGTAGTGAAAAAAAACGATACTGAGAAACTTTTCTCACACATAAACAGACACGTCGACTCAATAAAATTCACTATGGAATTAGAGAATGAAATTGGAGAACTGCCCATGTTAGACTGCAAACTACAAAGAATGACAGATGGTAGCATAAAAACAACGATATATAGAAAAGCCACGCATTCTGGAAGATTCCTTGATTATCACTCAGCTCATCCACTCTCGGTAAAAACGAGGATTAATACAAGGTCTTGCAGATAGAATACGTAGACTTACAACAACACCAGAGGACCAGCGTAAAGAAATAAAAGTCCGATTCAAAATGCTACTCGAAAACAACTACCCTAAAGAATTTATAAAAGATAATATAAAAAAGAAAAAAAAGACGGTAAAACCGGAGAATAACAAGAGGGAAGAATGGAAAAAAACAGTCGTAATACCATATAAAAATGGTACATCAGAGGCAATACAACGAAACCTCAAAAATATCGGCATTCGAACAACGTTTTAACCGACGAATCTAATCAAAAATAAAATAAATCAACTGAAAGATCCCATAAAAATGATGGATAAAAACAATTTGATTTATAAAATATCTTGTGGTGACTGTCCCGCTAAATATGTGGGGCAAACGTCCAGATCACTCAAAATAAGATTGAATGAACATAAACGCCTAACAAAAGGTCAACCAACAGGAACACAAGCCTACAAAAATCTTGAAAAAAATTCATCGATAGCTGCATATGCATGGGTCAAAACCACAATATTGATTGGAACAATGTGTGTATTCTAAAAACAAACATGAACAAATGGAAAGAAAGACTCATAACAGAATCGATATTCATTAAAGTCACACCGGATACATGTAACAAGGGTGACTCAGTACAACTATCAACAACTCGGAATATAATTCTAAATACAAACACATGAATGAATGTGAAGTGTGATTCTGAACACGCAAAACATGAATGAGCAAAAAAATGAACTATATATACGAGTACAAATCATAAGTGTGTGAATAAAACAATTTCAACAGTGGTGTGAACAGGGGCAGTAATTTTGCTCGAAATATTACCAATAACAAAACTTATCATTGTGTGTAAACTATTGAAATATAATTATACTTTATTTAATAAACTGCCGGTTTGAATCACTTCAATGTGTGTTTATAAATTCACCTGCTCGTGTGTAGCTAGTTATATTGGCCATACAAAGCTCACACTTTCCAAACCCGGCATGGTTAGCGAAAGGACAATGCAAGACAGTTACTAATCTCAGTTCTCGAGCACTTGGTGAACTCAAGCCACGTAGCTCTAGCAGAGTCGTCTTTCAAGATTATCTAGAAGGTGAGGCAAAATGGTACAAGGGGCGTCAGGTTTCGGCATTTGTGTATGGTGGAGGCGTTAGTGATTCCTTAATACAACCCCGAGCTCTGTATATAGAAAAGTTTGTCCAGTCTCTTATTCTACCATGGTCTTAACCTCTTCATTTAATCGTTCCCTGTAAAAAATTTTAATCTTTAATTTTCTTTTAGTTTGATCTTACTGCAATAATTAATTCACTATTATCACTCTCATATGTTCCTTTTGTACATTTCCCCACACTCAACTACCTTCTTGTCAATCAACAACAATTTTAACCTTATCAAATTTCTGACCATTTCTTCCTTTGTGACTTTGAGTAATACGTAATTTTACTTTCAAAGCCACTTCTGAGTAATTATATGAATTATGTCACCCCCTATTACTCACTAATTGACTACTGTACATTTTTGGTAAATAGAAATACGACTGTACAGCCTGTGAAGATGAGTTTCTGCAAATTCTGGAGAAGCAAAAAGGGTTAAAGAATGTTCTCAAGAAGAGACAGGCATGAGGAATTGGAAGTGAACTGAGAAGATGTGGTGAAAGAGAGTTAGGGGACTGCGAGTAAATTAGAAAATTTAGCTAAAGGTAAACAAGTGTAAAACGAGAAATCAGAAGTTTACATGGGCAGCAATACAGACTTGAAAACAATAACTCGGTATTTTAATATGAACTTGAGCACTGTTGAAAGATATAAGGAAGTAGGAATTTCCTAAGATGTGTTACTAGGAGTGTAAATTCTGGGTCACAAATTACGTAACACAGAAGGCGTTAATCGGGTAGAAATTAAAATATGATTAAGTATGCAAACCGAGTGACGTAATATAATTGATAGAGTTGAGTAGAAACCACCTAGAAATTAAACGAAAGTCAAGCTGATAACAGTGATATTAATATTGCAGGACTTCACCGTGAGCTGACATTGATTAGAGATCCATTAGAAAATCTGGGAGTACTGGAAAGCTGTTTCGTCCAAGTTTAGGACTCATCAGTACGTGCCCACCGGGGTTCGAACCCAGGACCTTTCTGGCTGCAAGCTCGCCTTTTAACCGGAAGGTCCTGGGTTCAAACCCTGGTGGCGGGTGCGTACCGATAAATAAGAGTCCTAAACTAGGACAAAGCAGTTGTCCAGTACTCCCAGCTGGTTTTTCACTGGTTCTCTAACCGATGTCAACTCATGATGAAATCCTGTAACCAATCAAATCAAATGCCTGAAAACCAACACGAATGGTAATAAGGGGTATAAATTGAATAGGAAGGGGTGAGTGATATGTATCCATATAATATGTGTGTTTGTTTGACAGTCTGTTCTTGGTGATATGTATCCATATAATATGTGTGTTTGTTTGACAGTCTGATATATTTTGCTATGTATATATGGATCGATATTCCATTATAATTAGCCAATCATGTTAAGACTGTCTATTGATTTGTTCATTTTGAATATTCGCTCACACACTTGTGTTGACACACTTGTTCGGACATTCTTATATTTTTGCTCTCACACTCTTGTGTGACATTGATTCTCCTGGTGCTTTGGAAACTAGAAGTATCATCGCAAACCCAGTGGTCTTCTGATTTCCGTCTTTCTTGCATCAGGACTATTAAATTCTCGACCAGTACATAACAGTGAGGCAGGAAAATAGTACAGTTAAGAAACAAAAAGCACAAAAAATTACTTCTCTTATGTATGCAGAGTTCAGTGATGAGTTGCCATTTGCTCTTTCACTTTGAAGAAGTTTGATTCCTATTTCTATTAGGAAGATTCCCAAGTATTCCGTAGATAACTTTGGAGTTTCTTTGTGGGTGGGTTAGCCTGGTGTCCAGATTCGATCAAGTGTTCCAGGAAAGAGCTGTGGTGGTAACGGTGGGTCTTTTCTCTCCTTTATAAAACCATGATTGTGGGTAAATGTTCAATGGTACGTTTGCATAACAAATTCTGCTTACGGCCAGCATAACCCGTTCCACACGAATTGGTGAATTTGGTAGATGCAAACTGATCAGGCTGACAGTGGTAACTTATCCTTCATGACATATTCATACAAATCATTGGTTTCGTAGAGGAAGTTGGTTGTGCTTCTGCAGCGAAAAAGGCTTTGTTCAGTGAGCGGAACAGGCAGTTTCTCAGTATTTCTGCCGATCTTTTCTGTCCAAGCTAAATTTCATGAATACGTGAAAACTCTCTTCTAAGAAACTGAAATTCACAGGTACGATTATTTAAAAGAGCAGATGTGAGATTATTCAAAGTGTGTAGTCTACAATTAGAGATTTCGTCATCGGATTTCTAGTCATTCTTTATTCATAGTGAATACTTCTGTTGTTGAAGACATCTATCCGAGAAGAACCAGGATTTGCGCCTCATTTCAGTGGAGTCTGACAGCAACGGAAAATAAATTACAGTATACCCTTTACACACATTCACAGTTACACGCTTTCTTGATTTACCAGACGTATAAGGTTAAGAATAACAATCTTCCTGTAAAATAAAGCTCACTGATTTAACATACATCTAAAATTTTGTTATGTGATTGTGGTCACCGTCTAACTTCAATATTAGATTTGTACTTTTTTGTATTAGGTATCTGTTTGACCTAATTATAATTAGGGTATTGTGATTGAAAATATTACCGTGGAGCTTTTACAAGTTTGTGCATGAAATCATGCTAAAGGGTGTGTACAAATTACTGTTGCAGATATATAAGAAACTAAGCCACACACACACACACATTAAACAAACACTATGATATGCTCTTGTCTCATTGAGGGGAACACACACACATAGAAAGAAATGCCTGCAAACTCTGTAGAAGAAACTTATATGCATGACTTTAGCATTCAGAGGAGACGTCACTACTGAACTGCTGGTATTTAACCTGCGAAAAAAATAATAGCTAACACATTCTTTGCCGTAATATTATAGTGTTTAAAATTCGCCACTCTTTGTATTATTCCAGCATAGGTGAAAGGATAAGCTACCGAGTCTGAGCACTTCAATGTGTATTCATAAATTTAACTATTCATGTGGAGACAGTTGCATAGATAGGTAGGAAGACTCGGTAAGCCCACTGTATCCTTCTGCAGCATTGTCCAACATAGGTACGTGGAGGAGTTGCAAAGTCAATCAGAAGTCTCATACTGGCATACCTAGTTGGATATGGAGTACAAGAATGACAAAAATTCAAATTTTACAATTCTATACAATGTGCCAACTCACTCTCCCTAGGTTGGTACGTCTTCGGTTGCTAAGCCTAGCTGAGGCAGTTGCCATAATGATTTCTCAACACAATCTCTGTGTTCAGAAAATAAATTGTTCAGTCTCTCTCCTTTCCTTGGCGTTCGCCTCCAACCTAAAATAGTTATCTCTCCCGGTGAAACCGTATATCTGTAAATATTATGTTATATATATATATATATATAAACGTACTCGTGAACACTATGCAGCCCGACTAGAAAAAAGAGAACGAAAACGTGTATATAGTTCAGTGACAGAACATCTGGTCAATTCAGGACATTCAGCTCCATTCGAAAAATCCTCCAAAATAATATGCAGGATTCGATCAAACCTACCAAAGGGAGTAAAATTAAGACATCTGGGCATAGCCAAGGCACTAGCCAAAAGCTTAAACCCACACTATGTATCCAAAAGAAATACGTTCAACACTTGTCCCTGCCGTGGCTATCATAAACAGGTGATTCTTCTAATAGTGACTATCCCATTACTTTTCTTATCCAAACTTCCTGTTTATTCATGTTATTTTAAGTTTTTCTTAATCCCTGTTTACACTACCATATTTTCGTATCCGAACTTCCTGTCTATTTTTTTTTATTTCTACATATATAATCCCTAATCGCATAAACAATTATTCGTCCCATTGGTTATGATCCCACTATATTTTTTATCCAAACATCCTATCCATTGTTGTTATTTCTACATTTCTAACCCCTAATTGCACAATATATCAATTTTCTGAGTAATTATGATGCTACTTTGCCTGAGCTTCACTTGTCTCCCTTATATATATATATATCACTCTGTGCTACAATTGTACATTTTAATCTCGGTTTCACAATCTATTATTATTGTTATATTATCTAATTGATATACGACAATAGTCATTCACCCCTCTCTACCCCTACTTATATGCACGTTCTAT
Source organism: Trichobilharzia regenti (assembly GCA_944472135.2). Classification (NCBI taxonomy): domain Eukaryota; kingdom Metazoa; phylum Platyhelminthes; class Trematoda; order Strigeidida; family Schistosomatidae; genus Trichobilharzia; species Trichobilharzia regenti. Next base: position 19,772,922 of record OX235263.1, on the reverse strand, counting down.
CTATACACTCACCGTTGCCTAGATTATATAAACACTTGAATGAATTTATCCTTGTTATTATTGTTATTATTATGATCACCTCGATTGTTATCCAATAATTCACATCCATGAACTCTAGTCCTATATTTTATCAACCACATTAATTCAAACGCCTATGACCAATATTTCATTATGTTCATTGTATTGGTTTGTAGGGATTTGATTGATCGGTTACAGGATTCCATTATAAGCTGACATTGGTTAGAGAACCACTGGAAAACCTGGGAGTGAGTATTGGACAGCTGTTTCGTCCTTGTTTGCGACTCTTCATCAGTACGCACCCTCCTGGGTTTGTTCTGTAAATGTAAAACCTGATGAGAATTTACTGAAAATACGTATTTGCTTATACGTGTTTTATGTCCATATAATCAGGCCAGGAGCCTAACTAGTGAAGAATCAGAATATTTAAATGATGAAATTAAACAAATAAAGAAAATGTTACTAGTGAGTAACTAACTAATAATAATAATAATTCTAGCTTTTTTCCAAAAACTGTACTAATGATACGGCAAGGAATTTTCAGCATTCAGTACAATATTGCATCTAATTTACTCAAAAACGACAAAAAAATAAACATTACATAATAATAATAATAACAAAACGTTGTTATAGCAGCTATGTAGTAAATTACAGTATGGAATACGGAGAAAAATATGCATAAAGTATAAAATTATAGTAATAATAGTAATAACAACTAAAATAAAATAGCAAAGTTATAATTAAACGATAGAAAGGGTGAGCCGTAGAATTACAGGAAGATGAACAATGAAAGGGTCGATTCACTTTTCTAATTACGTAGTAAATTATATGTTTCACGTCTAACAGTGTCTTCACCACATAAAATACGGTATTGTAGAATTTTTGTACTTAGTGGTTCGAGCGTATAACTTCTTATATCGATTTCTCGTCCTACATGATGCGATGCAGGGAGGTAGCTGTGAATAAAGGGGGTGCAGAGGGTCTGACAGTACGGCCTTTGCCCATTTTGTACAGGAATTTATGTATTTCTCGACTATAATATTGGCGAGCTCACGCAGTGGCATACCACAAGCCTCACTGACAGCATTTAATACCCTTCGTAATATGATATAGTCTTTTTTGAGAAGCCTAGGAAAGATTACTGGAGAGCCATAGAGTACAATAGGTAAAATACATGAGTTTACAAATTGCAGAACTAAAGGTTGGTTGATACCTGATTGTCTTAACTTTTTAATGTAGAAGGTAAGACAAAACATTTTCTTAGAGATTGATAAGATGTGGGATGACCATGAAAGGTCAGAGGAAAGAACTAATCCAAGGTATTTAACGCTTGACTTGGTTTCAGTTTCAGTGCCGTCTATGCTACAGTCATCATGGGAACTAACTAGTTCATGTATGTCACGTCGATGCTTGAAAGTGAAGTTCACTGCCTGACATTTCGAAGGATTTAACACAGGACCATTTGACTTGGACCACTTGTTGATGTCCAACAGAAAGCTATTAAGTTTGGTGCTGTCAGACTCAGAAGTGATGCAGTCAGATCATCTGCATATTTGACAAAGTTAGTTTCGTTTGAATGAAGCAGGTCGTGTAGGAAGAAAGAAAGAAGAAAAGGAGAGAGGACGCACCTTGAGGAACACCGGATTTTGTAAGCGAGGTAGAAGAAGATTTGCCATTATATACAGTATACTGCATTCTATCATAAAAATAGGAATGCAACCAACTCTTAGCCCAGGATCCTGTTTGTGTCCACGATAGCTTATTTAATAAAAGGCCCCTAGGTACAGAGTCAAAAGCAGATGTGTAGTGTAAGAAAGCACTACGAACATATTTAGCACCTTTGTCTAAACAAGAGACAACATTGTGATATAAGACAACCACAGCATCCAAGGTACTTCTACCATGTTTGTATGCAAATTGTTTAGGATCATTAAAAGGTTTCAAAGCGGGTTCAAGACGAAGTAAAAGTAATTTTTCCATCAATTTTAAAAAGGGGGAAGTAATTGCAATAGGCCGAAATTTAATATCAGAACCAGAAGATGGTTTTGGTATGGGGATAATTTTAATGTTTTTCCATGCAAAAGGTAGAACGTTACCGGAAAAAGAGGCATTAAAAATGTTAGTAAGAGGGTAACACAAAATATCAGCACAATTCCTGAGGACAATGGCAAGTATGCCGTCAGGACCAAGGCTTTGAGAAGGCTTAAGAGACCGGAGACATTTAAGCACATCAAGGGTATTAAAACCACTAAAGTTATTGTCAATATGATTTGTATCATTAGAAAGGATATCAACAGAAGAGCGTATGAAAGATTTATTAAGAGTGTCAACATTAAGAGATGGAACAGAAATACATCGCTTACCGTTAGTAATTTCTTTGAAAAGTTTCCACAAATTAGAAGGGGTTTTACATGACAAAAATCTTTGATTATATAAAACATTTAATCTTTTCATTTCGAGTTTTATCAGAGTATTTAGGTAGAGAGATAGAGAACTTAATCAGTGAATCTTAGTTAATCGATTTAACACCGCACAGGTGCAATTGAAATGAAGGAACGCCTATACCGCAGATATAGAAAGTGGCAACAAACAACAAAGCGAAGAGGAATACAGGGAAAGACAATATATATATATATATATATATATATATATCAGAGAAATTTTGAAACCGTATGACTCAACTTGATATGATTATGAACAATAGTAATTTGTGCTCGAAACCTTGTCATCAAGTTGTTTATAGTGGAATACTGTGATATTTAAAAATAAACTTATCTAATATAGAATCAGAGAACACAACTAATTTAAAGTTGTTGATATTATTTATAAGTTTCTGAATGAATTTCAATGATTAGTTGTTTGCTATTGATATTTTGCTAATCTAATTGACATAAGTATAAAACTTGGGCATTGTGGTAGAGTATAACTCCATTATAGATTAGATTTTATTTTGATAAATCACATACAGTGTTGTACAGTTATATTAACTGATGCGACCACGTTTCGAGCACAAACTATTGCCACTCATAATCATATCAAGTCACTCACACAACTTTCTTCCTTCATTTATATACATGTGTGGAACTGACTAGACATTTGAATAAAAATCAATATGGGATAATGTACATGCAGAAATAATAATATGAGTGTTATTGATCAAAATACAATCAGATGGGAAATAAGACGAGTGTTTTATGGTCAAAATAAGTGGCTTGTTAAAATGTTGTGATGTGTTTGAATTGAAATAGAATTTTGAGATTATTTATTATCCTTCTCTGATTTGACTGACTGGTGGTAATAATATCTGGTATTTGCATTGAGTCACTTCTGTTGCGTGCGTGAGGTGTAGACCAGGTGAAGCAGGATTCGGTAATCAGTCTCTCCTCCTCTTACATAGATTACTTCTTAGAATCTTAACGCACAACCCCACAACAGGGTGATAGAGGGTTAATGCATGCAGTGCAAACGCTGAGCTTTTTTCTAAATTACTTATCTTCTTGGGGTCAACCATTCTTCCCTTAGCTAAATTCTTATGTTCCGATAATCTGATTACCCCCGATCTACTAGTTTCACCTATGTAATTGACCTCACAGTCATTGCAGGGTATTTTGTAAATTATATTCTTTTGTTTAATTGGGTCCACCGGGTCTTTTAGCCTACAGAGCTTGTCTCTGAGTGAGTTTGTAAGTTTGAATGCTACCCTAATTCCTGCTTTATTAGGAATCCTACGTAGGGTTTCAGATGTCCCTTCTTATATGGTAAACTGTAAATGACTTCTATTCTCTCTTATTTGTGTTATCATTACTAGTTTCATAATTATTTTTATTTTGCTCTTGGCATTCTTCGATCTTCCTAATGAATTTTATAGGATAGTTATTTGTAATCTCTTGGATTTCTGTATTTCACTTTCTTGGATTACCAATCAGACGACTGCTGTCAGGATTACTTAGATATTCATGCAATCTTACTTTCAGTGATGTTGGATGAGATAACTTTGAAGTCTGATTGTTATTATTATTACATCCTTTAATTCCTAGAGGGACATAGGGCTTGACCCGCGCGTCTGCATTGCGTTCGGTTTTCTGCCAACTTTTTAAGCCCGCTCCAAGTCTACCCACATGCTTTCATCTCCTCTTCACATGACCTCCTCCAAGTCACCCTTGCACCGACGACCAACTCACCGCTTCCCTTTCGGGTTCCACTCGAGCACTGGCTTGTCTAGTGATGTCACTTGATGGTTTCCTTAGAGTATGGCTATCCAATCCATCTCCATTTCTTCCTGCCTATTTGTTGCACATTCGGTTCCTGCTGGGTTGGTACGCTCATTGCCAGAGATCCCTCCCTGTTGCTGATCTTTTCTGGCCATCTGATCTTGAGTATTGTGTCTGAATACCGGTCAAAATATGACGGCGGTTACTGCTTCCGTGGTAGTTTGGATATCTCGGCTTGTCCTACTATTTTTTTTGGTTACAGCTTGATTCCACACCGTATTTTTGGTACAAGTGTGGAATTTTCAGCGTGGATATCGGTAGCCTAAAATTTGCAGGCCAACCATAGATATCAGGTGTGCGTCGGCGTGGGCTCGAACCCCGGACCATGTGCATGGTCGGCGAGAGTCCTAACCACTGTGCCACCGACTACCTAACTTTACATATTACTGAGTTCATTTACTGGTAGAAAGTATGCAGGTGTTTAGATTGAAACATACTAAGTGTTTAGTTCATAAATCATATAATGCATTAAGAAAATAATCTTACATTCCCAGGCATCTCTAAGTAATATCTGCAACCATAGAACATGTTTTTTATCCAATCGCTGCAACATTTTTCTGTCCGCCTGTATATTTTCACCTTGAAACTTGAAGATTATGGTGGTTAGTTCAGACATAACTACTCAACATGATTTCTTCAACCGATAATGTAGTTCTTTTGTGTAGTACTTTGAAACAGAGTTAACTGCCTTCCTGACTGTTTGCAGAACTCCACTACAATTATCTGAAGTATTAGGGCATATGGCTTATCACATCAAACTAGTCATCTCACATCCTCTGCTATGTGAATCTCCTATAGCTTCTTTCTGGACAATCTTTAATATGAGATGCTATCACACAGACGTAAAATATCTGAATACATACAATGAAATATTGTGTGCTTTGATTGGACACTAGTAACTAGTGTGACGTGTCTAGTCCTTTCTTTGATGCAGACTGAATTCTGTCAGTCAGTCAGGTTTGCAATGTGGCCACCATTCTAGGTAGCTCACTATCAAGGTGCACATTGATTTGCTGATATTAGATAGTTGGACGCAGTCGGCAGGAATCTCTCGAATCTGTCTCCAATAATACATCATTTATGAATACTGAACTGTATTCCATTTATTCATGTATTGGTTTGTGGGGATTTTGGTTGATTGGTTACAGGATTTTATCATGACCTGACATCAGTTAGACAACCACTGGAAAACCTGGAAGTGCTGGACAGCTGTTTCGTCAGCCTAGTCTGAGACTCTTCATCAGTACGTACCCACCGAGGTTTTAAACTAGGACCTTCTGGGTACAAGGCGAGCTTGTGGACCATTAAGCCACTGGGACCCGACCCAATGACCAGGCCATGAATTCCAACTTCTGCCAATTCACTACATAACGCTACCACTAGCCAATGTCTTCGGCAAGTATTTGTCCTCACACCTGACCTGCTGCACCCTACTGGTCACGACTTCCCACTATTCCATTTAACTGACATAGCTTATGAAAGTGTCAACTACAAGTCATTGTATTGACTAATATCAGGCCATCCTGTGAGCTTGTCTTCTAACTGGCTGTTGAATTTAGACTAACCCTAGTGTTTTCTACAATCGTTAGCTTCCTGACCTTAAGTTTTATGGTACCGACACCAGTGTGGATTCCTGTATTTAAGTGATAGTAAAAGGAGCAGTTCATCAAAATGTTGATGGTAAGAGATTTCGTTTCTGTTTAGCGTCTTGAAGGGATTACTTACTTCTGGAGTCGACATATATGAGGTAATGCTCACGATTGATCCCTACAGCAGAACAAGTACAACTGCTAGGAACTGTGGATGTGAATCAGTTACCCCTCGTTTATGGAAGTTAGTCTCAGCACATAGAAACCGTCCATATAGCAGAACACAATTACCCACATACATTGATAATACTAATCATGTCAATTGCAAATTTAACTAATTATAAGCACCACGAACCTAGAGGTGAAAGTGATGAAATTCAATATAAACCAACCCCTCACTGAACTTCTCAAAGTTCCAATCAGAATTAGAGGGTTGATAGTTCTACTGTAACGACAGAAGACATGGGCCAGGCAACAGATCGTTTATTGGGGAAATCAACACATAATTATAGATGTTTACGTACATTATTATTCGTTATTACTAGCAGAGAAACAACGTCTTCTGATTGGTTGTTTTCCAGCTGGAAGTTATTCTGTTATGTCTCTGTGGCCGTTTCTTTGAGGGTCGGACCATATATCTACGAATCGTATCCGCCTACGCAAATAAAGTCTGCTGTGATCGGTTGTTCAGTAAATCTTTGTTCTTGTTTCTTTCTCATGACCGAGATTTGGGACGTAAACATTGACGTAGATTGCTGTCTACCAACTATAGCTAGCAGGCAGCTTTCACCACATGACGAAGCCATATATGAAGACAATTAATCACTGATGTCATTTCGTGATCATCATGCTTAACAAAATCTGGGACTAAAAGGTTGAATTAAAATCTCAATTTTGAAATTAATTTACAACCTGCAAATCGTACAGTTCGAAGTTTCTTTTATAAACTGATCACAAAAGGTGATCTGCTTGATACCACAAACAGCAATTAAGAAGGTAAACATAAATGGGTGTCACCGGATATTACTGATTGATAGAAACGACGAAGCCAGATAGAAGTAATTTAAATACCTTTAAAGGCTAACAGTGTGCTGACGTTCACGGATAGTACGGCATATAGTAACGCAAGATTTTATACCCACAAGTCCTAAAGTATTTGTTCCGCGTAGATCAAAGACAAAGAATAATACCAAATTGATCGTCCAAAATACGAAGTATATTTTGGGGTGATTTTCGTAGTACAAAGATGATTGTTTAACTATTTAGGGATGGTGCACGAACAACCGAAAGGAACAAGACAGAGTGCCAAATGGCATGGACGCTTGACGGCTAGTCTTCAACTAAACAAGTCGACCTAAACAGTGAAGGTCGGCGTCCAGTGTCCAATGATGAATGTTGTGGGTTAATAATTTTTAGAAATTATCTAATGATATACACCGAACGGCCGTTTCGCCCTTTCGGTTCCGGGTTCATCATCTGTATACTCAGTCCAGCTTAGCTCAGACAACCGAATCGATTCAAATAAGCAGCAATGGGCAAATGTATTCAAAATCAATGATGTGGTGTGGTGAAAGCTAGCTGTTAGTCAAAATTGATGGACAGTAATTTACATCAATGTTAATGTCCCAAATATTGGTCGTGAGAAAAATGAGAACAAAGGCTTTGCGTATGCGGATACAGTTAACACATAGATGGTCTGACATTCAAGAAACAGTCACAAAGAGATGCAAGGTTAACTTTCTGTGAGAAATAACCAATCTGAAGACTGTGTTTTTCTGCTTACAATAATCTATAATATGTGCATGAAAATCTATAAAAATATGTGTTGATTTCCATAATAAACGATCTGTTGCCTGACTCTTGCCTTCTGTCGTTACAGTAGTACTAACAGAGTTGATTTTTAAGGATTAGATTAGCTTTTCAGATTTGACAACGCAGCGATATCAGATTGAGAACCACTGAAAACCAGGGAGTACTAGATAGTCAGCTGTTTCATCCAAGTTTGGGAATCATTCGAATCCCAGTGGATGCGTACTGCCGATGATTCCCAAACTAGGATGAAACAGCAGCTGTCCAGTACTCCCTGGTTTTCACTGGTTCTCTAACTGATATCAATCCGTGATCAACCCATAAAACATAACTAATCCTTACAAACAAAACTATAGAAAGTTAATCTGATGCTCGCTAGTGACTTGCTACAGGTTGGAGTTTCCTGAGTTCTATTGAGAAGTCGTGACCAGTGAGGTCCAATTAGATGTCACGTGTGTGGATGGCTGTCCCACCAACGACAATGGTTGGGGTCGCGCTAAATCACAAATTCGTAGAAGTTAGAATTCACGAGCCATTGAATCGGGTCCCAGTGGCTGAATGGTATATGAGCTTGCCTTGTAACCAGAAGGTCCTGGGTTCGAATCCCAGTGGGTGCGTACTGCCGATGATTCCCAAACTAGGATGAAACAGCAGCTGTCCAGTACTCCCTGGTTTTAAATGGTTCTGTAACTGATATCAATACGTGATCAACTCGTAAAACATAACTAATCCTTACAAACCAAACTAAAGAAAATCATTGACAGTAATGTTTGGAATAAAGCTGTTATTATTATTATTACTCACCCACTACGAGGATTCGAACCCAGGACCTTCCGGTTACAAGGCAAGTTCGTATACCATTCAGTCACTGGGACTCAATCCAATCTCCGACGTATGAATTTCAACTTCTACCAATTCATGATTTTAATATTCTATGGTTTTCAATGGTTCTCTAACTGATATCTATCTGTGGTCAAACTCGAAGAGGTCTTTTTCAGTGAACAATATCTCAACGAACCATTTTTATAAATATTGAAAATCATGAACGCTTAAAGCTGAACTGAAACACGAGTACTTTATGTTTTATGAGTTTCACAATAATTGAATTGAATAAATTTATAAAACATTGTTTTAAAGGTTATTCATTATATTAGGAAATATTTCAAATTTGTTTGAAATTCAATGCTAGATTTTTGCGGTACAAATAAAATTGTAATTCATAGAGTTGGCATATGTTTACACCATGAATATTAATTCATTTTAGCATATTGAAAACAACGAGTTAATTTGCAAAAATGAATTTGAACTCAGTACAAATTCTTGATATTCCTGACATTCATTAATTAAATATTCCACAAATTATGAAATGATCTGCCGTCAAAAATGTACTACAACATTTTGCTTATCTCATTTTAAAGCGTTAAAAGTTGGCGTTTTCATTTCATTGGTTTGGAAATTGAAACTAAAAGTTTGAAGAAACGGAATGTTTTGCATATTAACAAAAAGAAAGCATATTATGTACTAGTCAACTCGAAAACATACAATGAAAATTTCCCCAAAACTTCCGAAAATTACATGATATTACTTAATAGCTCTTTAAGTAGTAGACAGTGAAACTACTAAATTATTAGTGAAACAGAAAATATACAAAGCAACAATTGAATGTCAAACACTGAATATTGTTTCGAATCATCCCCTTAGACCTCATAGAAAATATCTCTGAAATGCATTATGGTTAATCTACGAATTTGTGCATAATGTTGGTTTTTTTGAATATAAAATTTGGAGTTAAGCGATGACATAATAATGAAATAGTATTACATGTGTGTGTGTGTGTGTGTTGGCAGTGTAAAGGTGTTGCTCCTCCTTCAGACCAGCATATTTCATCATTTTAATCAACTGGAGGCAATGGACCTTTATTTGACCGACGACGTGAAACATCATGCTTATTACGGCTATTATTCTGTGAAGTTGATCCCTGTTGGTCAGAGTGTTCTCCAGTAAAATGTACTGAGAAGTTACTTGATTTTCGTTTAGGTGAGGTTACAACATTACTTGATTGTTCTTCTGGTTGGTTTATATCAGTACCAGCATGTTGTGCTTCTATGTTGTGAGTGTCACTTGCCAGATTTTTTTCTGCCATGGCCTTTAATTCTTCTGGTTTAAGTAATGAGGCCAGTCTGAAAGAACAGGAAATAGGATATTTATATGATTAGATAATTAAATTATGTTCTCTATTTATCATAATCAGGATAATTAAATTATTATTTATAAATATCTATAAGTAATTACAAGTAGTATTTTTAAGCAGTGGATTGAATCTGTTTATTTTCGGTTTTAAAATCAGTCAAAAACCACCAAATCAAAATGTACCACTCCAATCGTCTAACCGATGTCATTACAAAATCTCTGGATTGAGCCTAAGATTATTAATGCTAGGAACGTCAGGCAAACAAAATATTTGCATGACATTCACAGGTGTTCTCTTCTTTCGATCTAGTAGTAGAAAACCTGAATCTTGAGGTTTTTAATATTTAATTTCGTCATTAAAATTGTGTTGAAGTGGAACATAAGGCTTCAGAGGCACATCTCCATCTCACCCTGTTATATACAGTCCTTTTCAGCTGGTCCTGAGGTTGGCCACAAGCCCTAACTCCCTCGCCACACGATTTCCTTGATATAAACCTCAGATAGACATTCGAATAGCTATCTCATATTCGGGTTCCACTTGAAAGACTACCTAACTTATTCAATGGCCTCCTTAGTGTGTATCCGATCTATTTCTACTTTCTTTGGTATACTTCTTGGACGACAAACTCTTAGTTAGCTCGTTTTGAGAGTTCCTTGTCGCTAACCCTTCCTAACTATCTGATCTTCAGTATCTAGCGAAGGCAGCTGTTGATGAAAATCTGAAGTCTGTTTGATGAAATGCCTTTGGCTGACCTGATGTTAGCGTTGTAAAGTCAAATCTTGCTCTTTATGCCTACTGGAGTTGGTTTTCACACTGATTTCAGATTGATGAAGTTCCGTCTTGCCTTTCCCGTCCTGGCTGGCTTTGACATCCTCATCTATGCCGCCTGTACCTGAGACGATGTTGCCGTAGCCGTAAGTCAAGAAAGTGAGTTCCTTCGTATTTCGCCCGTGAATAATGATTTGTGCTTGTTGTTGTTGTTGGGTGGTGGGCATATTCACCCCACCCCCAACCTCGTCTTCTCTTAGTTCACTTTAAGTCCTGCTTTTGCCACCTGCCTGCTTTTTCTAGCAAATTGTTGGTTTTCATTTGTAGATCATCGAGTTTAGATGATATTAGACACGAGTAGTCCTCAAAGTTCAAATCTTCTAGAGTTTTTCTTATCAGTCTAACGTTTTTTCTTGTCTTCCCACTCCACCACATTTAGGAATATCATCGCTGATAGAAAGTAGACAGCGTTTCCTTTTTTTACTCCTCTAATGGCATGTGCAGTGCAATAAATCGTAGATCGGTTCCTTGGTTCCTTTATAAAATTCACATTCTATGGACCAAAGTAGCGTATTTTGAATGGTGATTCTCTGCGAAGTGAAAATTAGCATAGCCTCTGATCTGATTTCATAAGCCGAAATTCTAGGCACAATAAAGAAAACCTACTAACGGCTACTTGCATAAATCTAGTAAAAACTAGTCATATCATAATCATATATATATATATAGTTTATGTTCTTTAACCAGTCCCTGAGTGCGCGATTTTGGTTTACATTAAACAACGTGAAATAGAATTTTCAAATAGATATGTAGTATTCTGTTGCTAATACCGTATTGAACTGTGGGAATATGTGAGACTAATATTCCGTTGGCGCACATTGTCCGTATCACATCACCTCAATATTATTTAACAAGGATGGTAAGTTCTTGCACTGAGAGCTCCTGATAAGTACACTTTTGCTCATGTAATGTTAATATGACGTCTTGCTTCAAGAAGTTGTAAAAACACAAATGGTTTTGTGCTACTAATTTCACCCCCAACATTTAGGTTGTGTATAAATGACTGTGTTAACATGAATTCCACGGAAGTTATTGACTACAAAACGGCACTCAGAGTTTAAATAAAATAGATCAAAACGTTTCTGTTGCAGAAATTATGAGTAATTTCAGTGAGAGTTCACTTTGAGAAACAAAACAGAAAAAATTTTTTAGGGATGTGATAGAAACATTCAGTAGTTTTCCGATGGTATCACAATAAGTAAATAACCCCGAGATAAATGTTGAAGTCGGTGACGTTAACATCCGGAGCTGAGTCAAAGATGACAAAACTAATGAAATGACAGTTATCCAGAAATTTTAGTTATGCAAGTTGATAAATACTCATATTCAAGTAAATTCAGAAAAAAGACATTTTAAATCAATTAATTTTTCTTTACAAATTTTGACAGGCCAACGCGTAGAAACTGTGACTCATGTAGTAGTCCGATAAACCGTTGGAAGCCATGGTGTACCAGAGACGTTACTAATAGATCGAGGTGCTTGTTTTGAAAGTGAAGAATTTACTTCCCATATGCATCAGCTGAGGATTAAAAAATCCCAAATATATCATCCACAGATGAATGATGTGACAGAGAAATAACCGTACACTGAAGGAATGGCTGGCATTAGAAATAACTGTGTTTATAAGTTGTTAGAACAGAAAATCATTTTTTCAAATGTATTTTCGAAATATAATTGATACTACTAGAATGTAATGTAAGTAGTATATGTATATGTGAGGAAAATACCACCAAGTAGAATATACAGTATGGAGTAGAATTTTGAAAGGCAAATTAATCTATTCACCGTAAACAGTGGAAAAAACATGTTTAAATACAATACAATGAGTGGCTTGAAAACACTGATTGCATTTAACGATTTGAGGCAAAAAGAATTCTGCATTAGGTAAATGACATTATTTCTTATCAGTAATTTGTATTTTTCAATGAATTAAAGAGAAAATAATTTATCTTTTTATTCAATAAATACACAATAGTGACTGTACTTTTAACTCTTAGTTTGTTATAAAACAAATTTAATGGACATTAGCCACACCCTCTGACGTTACTCTCTTCTCTGTTATTACCTACTCTGTGATATTAGAATGAGTACAGAAAGCAGGCAATTAGATGAAAGCCTGTTATGAAGCCCATTCTTCAGCTGATAATGTGAAATTAATTTTGTTTAAATTGGAAAGGGTTAGAATTTCAGTAGGGATATCACTGTCTTCAATGACTGCAGATTCATCTTGCTGATGAATGCCAACAAGTGCCATACTTAAGTCAAAGGCTTCCTGCCTACAACCTCTGGCCATTTAACATCAGCTCTATCGTGAATAGTGTAAAGACTGTGATCACAATGAAAAGAACAACAAGGAAATGATTACACAGTAGCTAGCAGTGGTCTTTAGCTAAGCCGTGATGAGTTATGCATTGGAAAGTCTTTATGAGAGTTCTAAATGAGGTAGTGCAACGTAGATGTGGAAATCATTAAGAAAATTACTTACAAGCTTAAAGCTGATACGCTTAGAATTCATAACAAACTCAGAAAACTGAATCTGGTAATAATTGAAAAAATATTGTTAATAATAATATTGATTTAGAACAATACACTTAAGCGAACAATATTGTGCTTTCAATTAGATCTCATCAGGCTTAACTCGAATATATACGTATAAGTTTACAAATAAAAATTCAAACTTAAACCAATCATGGTGTTTTGTGTATAGGATAATACGATGGTGAATATAAATTGTGCAATTAGTCATAATAGTAATAATAATAATAATAATGGTCCTATCAATAATAAGGATGAAAAAGTGAGGCAATCTGTGATAACACGAATAATGAAAAAACAGCATGATTAAACAAGCAAACAAATGTTCAGGTGGAATTAGTCGATAAAGGCTAGTAAAAACAAATGAACCGATTAAGTAATGCTAAACTGATTGTAAGGGAAGTAAATGAGACACGCTTTAATGAAGATGTGATAAGATGAAGGGATGATAAGAAAGGGGTTGAAAATATAAACAAGGGGTGGTGTAGAAGGGGTTTAGAAAAAGCATATTCACAGGGCAATACACACACTTTCTTAGTTACGTGCCCATTAAATATAAAAGGAATGTTGTTAAACTTCTTGCGAGCAGAGCAAGAAAGATATATACGGATGACCTATTACAAAAGGAATTTGAATATATTCACGATTCCATGACGGAGATGGGCTATCCGAGTAGTCTCATAAAGTAAAACATGAAAACATCAGATAGAAAACCTGAGACTCTGATTGCACGTAAAAAGCCTCTATTTATTAAGTTACAATTTAATGGTGACTTATCTAGTGAGACTTTGTTACAAAGACTTTCCAGCATACCTATGTTTGTCATTCTCCAGTCGACGAATGATTGGGACGCAAACGAAGGATAAGCTAGATAGTTTTGCCACATCTATGTGTATTTATCAATTCAACTGCATCTGCGGTGACAGTTATGTTGGCCATACCACTAGTAGACAGCTTAGCCAACGTGTTGGTGAACATCTCCCATCATGGTTTAGCAAAGAACAGATGAAAACAATTCGTAGCTCAGTTTTATCACATTTAATTGATAGTGGTCATGTAGCGCAGAAAACGAGAGCCTTCAAAGTAATTCATCGTATCCCACCGAATCTTCCCAATAGACTTCGTATTCGTCTACTGCACACAGCTGAGGCAGGCGATAGGCATTCGAACTATTAAGCCTAAACTATTCATTCAAAAGAAGTTCGTTCAGCCATTATCCTTCCCTCGGCCTATTAAAAAATAACCAACTAATGACTTCTACACCACCCCTTGTTTATATTTTCAACTCCTTTCTTATCATCCCCTAATCTTATCACATCTTCATTAAAAGCGTGTCTCATTTACTTCCCTTACATTACTTAATCGGTTCATTTGTTTTTACTAGCCTTTATCGACTAATTCCACCTGAACATTTGTTTGCTTGTTTAATCATGCTGTTTTTTCATTATTCGTGTTATCACAGATTGCCTCACTTTTTCATCCTTATTATTAATAAGAGCATTATTATTACTATTATTAATATTATCATTTCCACTATTATGACTAATTGCACAATTTATATTCACCATCGTATTATCCTATAGACAAAACACCATGATTGGTTTATATTTGAATTTTATTTGTAAACTTATATGTATATATTCGAGTTAAGCCTGATGAGATCTAATTGAAAGCACAATATTGTTCGCTTAAATGTGTTGTTCTAAATTTTACTATGGGAATATTTAATATTATAATATTAATGTTTAAATTACATAGAATCGGTAGTATTCAAAGATCACATTTCAAAATCGTCTGTAAGTGATAACACACATCAATGTAACATGAATATCAGACAAAGGTAACATAGAATTTGTGTATTTATAGGCTCAACAGTAGGCCAAAGTAGCATTAGTGGCCGAACCTGCATCTTTTGCGAGTGGAGCTTCAGTTAACTTAGGCGAACTACAATCGCCTCTGATGTTTGCAGTGTTCGGTATCTAGAGGCCTCCTGGAAATTCATTCGATACCCAACAGAAGACAGACAAAGACTGTTCAATGCCACCTTTGTGCCGCGTGTTTGGACGAGATGATTTCACCTTAGAAGTGTTTATTTTCCCTGTATTACTGGTTGGTGTTCCTGAGCGGGAACAACTAAGTTTGTAGTGTGGAACATCAAATATAACTGGTTCCACAGGAGCAGTCAAACTGATAGATACCATAAGAGGGGGCTAGTCCAGATTCTGTATCTTTCAGTTGCAGAATCACAATTGGTTGTGTGGTAATTGTATACTACGGCTTTCCGGCATTAAGCGTTCTTTAGGTCGATTTTCTCAACTAGCTGGTTATTATTTCACCTGGATGCATATCACCTTTGAGCTATAGTCGTATGTATACAGTCTTCTTTTTAACAGATATAGGGGAATCCTTTTCTACATTCTTGACCGTATATTTAATGATGAACTTTTCAGGGTAGCTGTTTTCGATTAAAACTGTCATATAAAACCTTCAGTTCTTCTTCAATCGCCTGTTGTGGGGCCCATAGATTTATAAATTCTATGTGACTTCCCTTAGTTTATCTAATATTTAGTCAGTTTAGTGTGACATTAATGCATGTTGTCTTTCTCTTGCTGATATTTTTGAGGTGTAATCTAGTTATGCTATTGATTTGGTGTTTTATATTATGTTATTATTTCCTTTAACTCCTAGAGGAACATAGGGCTTCAGCTGCGTATCTCCATTGCCTTCTGTTTTCTGCTATAGTTTTCACTTGGCTCCAAGTCTGCCCAGATGCTTTCATCTCCTCTTCACATGACGTCCTCCAGGTCACCCTCGGATGACCAACTCGCCGCTTCCCATTCAGTCGGGTTCCACTCGAGCAATCGCTTGTGCAGTGATGTCACTTGGTGGTTTCCTCTGAATATGGCCAGTCACTCCATCTCCATTTCTTTCTGCTTATTTGTTGCACAATCGGTTCCTGGTTGGTTCGCTCACTGCCAGAGATCCCTGTTGCCGATCTTTTCTGGTCGGCCATCTGATCTTGAGTACTGAGCGAAGACAACTGTTAATGAAGGTTTGTAGTTTGTTTGAGATGCTCTTTATGACGCGCCAAGTCTCTGATCCGTATAGTAGCACTGACTGACTTCACATTGGAGTTGAAAATCCTGATCTTATTTCTGATGGTGAGTGCTGTTGACCTCCACACAGACTTGAGAGTAGTGAAAGCTTGTCTCTCTTTTCCGACGAACCCGCTTTGATATCCTCGTCAGTTCCTTCCGCCTGTAGTTGAAACGATGCTTCCCAGGTAGGTAGGTGAAGGAGGTTGTTTCTCTCAGGTTCCTCCCATTCATGCTGGCTGATTGTTGTCTGTTGTTGTTGTTGTTCCTGTTCCTGTTCGTTGGCCAGGAATCTTCATCACCTCTGTTTTTTCTATGTTTACTTGAAGTCCTATCTTCTCTGGATTGTTCTTCTGCCAACTTGTTGCTTTTCACTTGCATATCTTCCAGTTTGTGAGAAATTAAAATTGGTGTAATTTAAAACGTTAATATTGTTAATAACAATAATTCTTTATTTTCAAGTAATGAAAATCAATCTGATGCTCACTAACGACTGCCCTTATTCAGGCAGTTAACCTGGATTACTAGTGGGAAGCCGTGACCAGTAGGGTACAGCAGATTGAAGGTGAGGCAGTTAGTCATCGTAGAAGACACTGCGAAGTGGTCACTCTATGTCATGAATTTGCAGAAGTTAGAATTCATGAACTGCCTGGCCATTGGATTGGGTCCTAGTGGCTTAATGGTCTACGAACTAGTTCGCCTTGTAACCAGAGAGTCCTGGGTTCTAACCCTGGCGGTGGGTGCGTACTGCTGAAGGGTCCTCAACTGGGTTGACGAAACAGCTGTCCAGTACTCCCAGTTGGTTTTCAAATGGTTCTCTAACTGATGTCAGCGCATGATGAAACCTTCAGAACAATAATTCTTTAATTATTATTGTCACATAAGTGTAGAACCTGATGACGAATATATCGAAAAAAAACTTAGTCTTTTTTACCTTTTTGATAGGCAAATTTAACCAATTGTAATGAATTGTTAAATATACTTGATTGAAAGAATATTTCAACTTACCCATGATTATCACCTCTGTTAGAGAAAATAAAAAGTAAACATAAGAGGGATGAAGCAGTTTATTTATTATAAGTGAAATATATTAAAAATGAATATATTTAAAGTTAAACATAATTTACATATATATATGTCCAAACCAAATTCACTTTCAACAGTTTGAAAAATATTTGATATTTATTATAATAAAAGTTTTCTTGTATTTCTTAATGAATGAAAAACAAAACGATATTGTTACTTTTACTGACGTTTCTCTATTTAATGCTGCTAATAGCCTTATCAAAGTGGTACTATTAAACCAGAATTTACACAATCTCAGCTTATATATAACCACTTAATCATCGTCCCTGATTATGGGACATTTTTTGCGTTCTCAAGTTAGCCAATCGGTAAATGATACAAAACCAAGTGTAGATTGTTGGATTTGATAAGTGTGTAAAATTGTAAAAGCAGTGTGTATTTACATAATGAAATTGCTTATCACATCCGTGCTGATTTTGTCATTTCATGGAGGTTTGGGCGAGGGTGTTGTAACCAGGTCAAATTCTGTTTTAGTCCATCATTCCTGTTCATCAGACAATTTGGATACCACTTGATATGAAGTGCTTCTAATTGGTATGAGACATTCTTTGTGATTTCTGAAATGCTTTTTCCGGACTATTTCAATATTGTCAAAAGTCAATTTCGTGGCCTGATTCTATAGCGTGTAGACCACGTTTGACTGATGAATAGATGCTCTAGGGTGTTTATTTCTTCTGATTTTGATTTCTCTCTGACGATGTTTGTCCCATATACATCGCATTACATTCCAGGCATTTTATTTTATTTTATAGACACAATTAGATAGGGAATCTTTAGGGATTCGGTCTTTTATATGGACCAGGTTGTTTCGCAGTGTGTCTTATATTTTGATGAAAGCTCTGATGTCGACCTTGTTGACTACTCTTCTGATATTGTCTGACGTCTCCGTTCTATATGGAATGACAACTGTTGAGGCTCATGTTTTCGGAATACGTTTTCGGCCATATTTAATGTCAGTGTTGATTTCATTGATGAAGTTCT
Source organism: Trichobilharzia regenti (assembly GCA_944472135.2). Taxonomy (NCBI): domain Eukaryota; kingdom Metazoa; phylum Platyhelminthes; class Trematoda; order Strigeidida; family Schistosomatidae; genus Trichobilharzia; species Trichobilharzia regenti. Next base: position 19,754,519 of record OX235263.1, on the reverse strand, counting down.
TTGGGTAGTTGTTTTGCTTGAGAGTCTCAGTAATGTTTGATATTTCTTCTTCTTCTTTTTCCTTCTCATCCGTTAATATCAGAGAGCGTGCTCGTCTAAGACGACTTGGAACAATTGATATCTTTGCGTTGATGGGGTGTGATGATCCGAAGTCTAACTGTTTTTTTTTGGAGTGGGTTTTCTTCCGGAGTATAGATACACTAAAATGTCCGTTAACTAGGCAGTTTAGAAATGGTAGTTCAACGACGTTTGATTCTGCTTCCAAAGTAAACTGGACTCTGAGATTAGACTGGAATGAATTGTGTAGATCTCGTTTCAGCACTACAAAAGTATCATCTACATATCTTAACCATATTTTAGGCGTAAGTATGCTTGAAAAGATGTTATCTTTGAATCTATGCATACTGAGGAACAATGATTAAGTTGTTATGTATAAGCTGAGGTTTAGTAAATTCTGGTTTAATAATACCACTTTGACAAAGCGATTAGCACCATTAAATGGCAAAACTTCAGTAAAAACAAAAACGGCAGTATCGTTTCGTTTTTTATTCATTGGGAAATATAAAAAGAACCTTTGTTATAATCAAACAAAATTTATTTAGAAATATTTTGGGGATTGCAATCTGAAAAGGTGGTAATACGAAGTGAGTTGACAGTGTTCTTAGCGTTCTCTTACCAAGGATCTTACTCAAGGATCTTGTATACGTTATTTGAGCACAAATCAAAAGCTTTTTGGTATAATTTCGCTACAGTGTTATTCGATAGCAGTTTCTTTCTGGTTTGGAAATTTTCATCACTATATACCCTGACTCCATAGGAGATGGAACTCAGGAGGCAAACTTGTATACTATTCAGCCACTTGGAAGGAATCCAACACAATCCGTGAATTCTAACTTTTGTCAGTTCGCAATTTTAGCGCGACCATCCACCCACCAGTCAATTTTGTCAGCAAGTATCAATTCCTTACAAATTAAAACTGGAAAATTAATCGAATCCTCGCTAGTGAATACTGGCTACAGGACAAAGTTGCCTGGAGCTGTGGTCATTAGCCTCCGTCACGTTGGGTGTGAGAACAAATACTAGCAGATGAGACTGACTGGAGTCGGCGCTGAGGCTCTCATCGCCTTTCAGTTAGTTTCGTGTTAATAAGAAGAATAGCGAGGAAATGTGACTGGAGATAAAACTATATTGTTGAACTGCGTGAACATTTCTAAACAAGCTAAAATATTGGAATGGATATAGTTTAGGAAAAAATTAGTCCCTTTTATGAATTTGGATAGTGTTAATAGAAGACGGAGACCAGCTGAAAAACGATGTGATGCATCTGTGAGAAACATTTCGAACACTCTGATCACACACACACACACTTATAAAGCGAATGTATATGAAAAATAAAGGCAAATTAAAGTACATAAACGGACAAAAAGGATTTAAGAATAATTAACGCAACGTTTGATTATCCCATCAGATGAATACTACTAAGGTAGGTGAAGAGTAATAATAATTTTTCAAGTTTTGGTTTTGTAGGGATTTTGTTTGATTGAATGCAGGACTTCATCATGGACTGAAAACAGTTGGAGAACCATTGGAAAACCAGCAAGGAGTACTGGCCAGCTGTTTCGTCAGCCTATTTTAGGACTCTTCATCAGTACGCACCCAGTGGGGTTCGAACTCAGGGCATTCTGATTAGAAGGCTAGCTCGTAGACCATTGAGTCACTGGGACCCAATCCAATGGCTCACTAGAGACTGGTCCTATTCAAGCAGTTAACCTGGAGTTCCCGTGGGAAGCCGTGACCAGTAGGGTACAGCAGGTTGAAGATGAGGCAGTAAGTCATTGAAAAAGACATTGCGAAGTGGTCATTCTATGTCATCAGTTGGGAGAAGTCAGAATTTATGTGCGTCGGTGGCATAGAGGTTAGGACACTCGCCGACTATGCACATGGTCCAGGGTTCGATCCCCAGCCACCGACGCACTCCATCACCTCGCTAAGCCAGAAATAACGTTGGTAAAGAGGAAATATTTGGCATGGAGCTAGCAACACCATCCTGTAAAATAAACACCACTGCTACAGAAAATTCAAGCCAATAACTTGAAGCCCTATGTCCCACTGGGGGGAACGTGAAGGAAAAAAAATTTTATGGGTTGGCCACTGGATTGGGTCCCAGTGGCCTAATGGTCTACGAACTAGCTCACCTTGTAACCATAGAGTCTAGGGTTCCTATTCCATGGTGTGAGTGTGTACTCATGGAGAGTCCCAAACTATGCTGACAAAAAAAAGCTGTCCAGTGCTCCCCGGTTGGTTTTCCAGTGGGTTTTTTTTTAAACTGATATCAACTCATGATGAAATCCTCCATCTAATAATAAATTGTTTTTGAACACTCATAAGGAGCGGCTTAAATTTATGAACAGCCATAGCCTCAGAGTATTTCAGTTAATGCCCTTGACCATTTTTATAGATGACCTTAAAATCCGTGTTAACACCAATCTAATGGTTTATATTGATCAGATGTTTAGCTGTAGTCGAAGTTGGTAGTCTTGTAACAACAGAAGACAAGGGCCAGGCAACAGATCGTTTTATTATGAAAATCAACACGTATTTATACTTATTTCACATACATCATTATAGACAAGCGCAGTCGTCTGATTGGTTGTTTATCAGAAGTTAGGCAGACAAACGCAGGCTTCTGATTGGTTGTTTCGGGATTCCTCGACAAATAGAGTTCTCTATCTGTGAATCATATTTTGCCACGTTAACTTTGCTGTGATTGGTTGTTGACTCAGCCTTGTTCATATTTTCTCACGGCCCATATTAACGTAGCTTAGTGTCAACCAATCGGCTAGCAGCCTGCTCTCACCACAGTCTGACACCTGCGTCCAATTAATAGTCATGGCTGTCGTCATATTTTTATCTTTACCCCCATTGGAACGATTAGAATCAGACATAAGACTTTCAAGTTCCAAGGTAAACTCGTTGATCATTCACCCCATCAGAGACGGAATTCAGTGAAGCATGGCTTCTAGCTTCTGTCAGTTGGCGAAATCTAGCTAACACCTCCACTAGGACTCAGTAAGTGTCTAGCACTCTCTAGTTTTGAATTATTCTCTAAGATAAGTCCATGAACAAAAACTTGAAATTATGTTTGTATCAGAAAATATAATACAGTGGAATGAATGCGATGAGACTTAATTAATTAAAACATGGAATTCAGTGCAGTTAATTTTGATATTGATATTTGCATGCATTGCAGAATTCATAGATAACAGCTGTATGAAAGAAAATCAATATTGGCTTGATCACCAGCTAACATCAGTTAGAGAATTGGGACTGGAACTTCCTCACTTCTTTACTTTATTTACACGAATATACCCCCTAGTTGATAACTTTATCGAAAAGAAAATTTTCTTTGCTGCAGCCGTCTTTTTAATTTTTCCTATGATCTAATATGCATGTTTTGAGAGTTAGAGAACCATTAGAAAATCAGAGAGTACTGGATAACCATCTCATCCCAGATTGTGACTCTTCAACTGTTCGTACCAGTCAGGTTTCAAAATAAAAGACTTTACGGTTAATTGGCGAGTTCATAGACTGTTTAGCCAATGAAACCCAACCCTTTGGCGTACGAATTCCAACTTCTGCCAATTTGTGATACATATCGCTCAGCTGTCAGCTGCTATCTCCTACCTGACTCGGTAGTATGCTTGTGAAATTTATAAATAAGGTGTAAAGGGATGAATTATAATCTATTGATTGGGGGGAGACAATGCGAATGAATTAAACCAATAGGATTAGCTAAGCGTTAGTTAAAGGGGTGTGATTTAACAATAGAGTGATATCAACTAGGTGAGAGAGTGTAAGAAGGAGAGAGAGAAGGTTGTTAAACTGTAAGGGGGTGTGAAAACACAAAAAGCAACCAATCACTTCCAAGGTCACTAGGGGAGATGATTAATAAACTCGTGGAGAAATCTAAAAGCTCACTTCAATTCAAATTGAAGTATGCGCTGAAGATGTCGCCTAGTCGGGCGTTGAAAGCTTCGCAAATTAACCATCCAGCTCAGAGAACACAACCACATCAAAATCATAGTAAATGCTTCTTCTATATTCAAGTGGAGTTCACTATTCACCAAAGTGGATAAGATGGTACTGATTACTGCTTCAATTACTACTTCCCCCTATGCCATATCAAACTTATTATTTATATTGTATTATATTCGTTGCTTGCGTTGTGTACGAAAAATAGGGCAGAACATGGCGAAGTTAAACTTTCGACAACACTAACTACCAATCAGCGAATTATCCAATGAGATTCACGAACGATGTCGAATTATCCAATGAGGTTCACGAATGCAGTTCAATGTTGTATAGCGCTTGATTCATTTCTAATGCGTGACCTTACAAGCCTACTGTTGCAATTCGAGGAGGTTAGTGTTTTCCAGTATTTCCTGGATTTGAGTTGCTCAGGAAAGGGCGAATTTGTTTGTGTGGTAGTATCATTACTTTAAAAAGCTATACCAAATCAACTGTTGGGTTTGTTCATCGTTGTGCTATATGTTTGAAGCCTACTAACACTGGAGAGGGTAAGCTGATAATTTTAATATTTCGTAGGAACTTACTTTCGCTAGGTCGCATCTCTCCCTAACCCAGATTTTGTATATCTGCAACTAATGGGTGTTGTAACAGGCTGTGAGAGCAGCAGCTGCCGAGATGGAGAATAGCCATGTCTCAACAGTTCAGTGGTACCAGTATTGCAGAGACATCGCATCATGGAAAATGGAGAAAATCACTTGTTTGCTGGGTGGGGAAGACGCTATCGTGCATGTCGATGAGACAGTGCTGGTAAAAAAGAAATACAACCGTGGTCGCCAGCGAGCGAACAATATTTGGGTAGTAGGTTTGTATGACACCTCCCTCCGGAAGGGATTCGTCGAAAGGAAAGCAGACGGAAAAGCATCGACAGTCCCATGCTAAACTGGGAGATGTTTCTCTCACATGTTCGAGAAAGATATCCCATGTAACTTTTTTATTCTCTATTTTGTGCTTTTTCCTATAAATATACATTTCCATTCATCATATGTGCCTCTTTAATGTAATTGGTTCGTTCAAGGTCGTCTGCTGATTGGTTGTTAGTGGTGTCTAAAGTTTAACTTTGCCCGGAACATTTCCATTACATTCGCTTCCCTTATATTATTTTCAACTGGTTCCACAACTACTTACAAGCCTTCATTTCCTATTCACAAAGTTTTCTCCCTGCCACTTCAGTCTCCCAACACACCACTTCTCATTCGGATTCCATTCGAGGTTCTATCCATCTCCATTCCCCTCGGCGTATTTGTTGGGAAATAGATTACTGGTTGAATCGTTAGCAAAGTTACTTGTTACTTATCTGAGCTTTGATATTTCATTGACATCGGAATTATTATTTTTTTTAAAGGGTCTGGTTGCTAGTCCCACGCTAAACTTTCTTTTCTTTCCAAGCTGAGGACGAGCTAGTAAACTGGACAACTTTCCCAGGATGAGTAAGTTAGCATTCCTATTCTTGATTCACATGGTTTCAAGTAGGGATAAAAGACATAATTATCTACGTCTAGACAAATTAATCGAAGTAGTGTTGGCTGTCCTCACACAGTGGATAAGATAGAATTATTTATTGGTCTGCTTACTCCCCTTTTTGGAGCCAACATATTAAATGTTTACCAGCTGTTATTGAAAGGTATCTTTTATTATTATTAGGCTATAGGATTTGTGGGGATTTGGATTTACTTCACCTGTTAGATTTCATCACCAACCAACATTAGTATTAGAGATCATAAAAAGCCGAAGAAAACTGGATAGCTGTTTCACTCTAGTTTTGAACTTTTTATCAGTGTGCATCCACAACGCCAACAGGGATCGATCATGGTGTGGTGAGAGTTGGCTGCTAGCCAAGCTGGTAGACAGTAATTTACGTCAATGTTTACCTCCTCAATATTGGTCGTGAAAAAAAATAAGAACAAAGACTGATTCAACAACCAACCACAGCAGACTTCCTTTGCGTAGGTGGATACAGTTAGCATATAGGTAATCTGACATTCAAGAAACAGTCACAAAGAGATGCAAGGTCAACTTTCTGTGCGAAACAACCAATCAGAAGACTTTGTTTACCTGCTAACAATAATCTATAATAACGTACATGAAAATCTATAAATATGTGTTTATATCCTTCATAAACGATCTGTTGTTGCCTGGCCCTTGTCTTCTATTGTTAAAATGGGACCTTCAGGTTACGAAACCAAGCAAATTGATCAATCAATTCACTGACCTGTGAATTCTGATTCTTTCATTTCGTGATACAGCGCTATCTTTACCAATGCTTTCTACGAGCATCCGCTTCATCTAGTGGGATCGCTGGTGCTCACTGCTAAAGAGTCGCAAAATAGAACTAAACAGCTGTCCAATTCTCCCTGGTTTTAAATGATCTCTCTAACTGATGTTGGTCAGTGATGAAATCTAACAAATAGCATTTTCCAATTAGTTTTCTATGTTAGGCAATAAAAATAAATACGGAAATTTCGGCTCTTTCATTATGAAGTGGAATTAAAAGATCAAAATTTTTTACTTACTTAATTACACCTACTTACACTTCAATCATTTTATGATAACTTAAGGTTAGGAGTACTAAATTAATAGTTACTACAGAATGAACATTTACGTCACAATGTAATTTCCATAGAAAAAAGCACTTCGTCCTTGTTTGGGACTCTTCAGTGTTAAACATTAAGTGTGGATGAAAACTAGGATTTTCTAATTCTGTTAGAAGCTAGAATTCATGAGCCACTGGATTCAAGCCCAAATGGTGGAATGGCCCAGGAGCTTGGACTCATAATGTGACGGTCCTGGGTCCGTCCCCCTCCCCATCTGTAGGGTAGTGACTGCGCACTGATTAACAGTCCCAAACTGGAACGAAACAGTACTCCGTGGTCCTCTAAATGAGATCAGTCCCTGATCAGACTTGAAACAAATTAAATCGCTACAAACTAAGTCTTGGAAATAAAAAGGTGAACGGAATGAAGAGGTGGAGGAAATATTTCTTCGAGACGAAATGAGTTAATTAACAGATAAGGTAGAACATTCCAAAACAGATCAAAATATATTTATAAAAATAAAACTAAATTGCGTAGTCCAAATGTGATTATAGAGCGGGAAAATAAATATGTGTGGATAATGGCTGCTTTACCACAGATAATGCTAGAAGTTGCGTTTTGAGAAACTGTGTGTTAGTGTTTTAGCTTTACCGACATGTTTACTTGAAAAAAGTCGCTTATGAACAGAGTGAACTCAAAACTTTCCACTATACCAAAATACCGATGCTGTAATAACGTCTTTGACTAAAACACTAGATGACACAGGTTCTAATCTCAGACGGGAAATGAGTTCCTTCGGGGCTGCAAATATGCCTTGGTGACAAGCTCCAACAAGCTTGACACCTAGGCAAAACAGGACTTCCTATCGATTACCTCCAATCATCTAATACTTTGCTGTAACAATATGAATACCAAATCTCACCGGAAAACTCCTGTCACATTACATATTCTAATTTTGGTGATGCTAAAATCATTTAAAATCCTGCAGGCTCTCCCAGTGGATAGTTCTTTTAAGAGGTCAGAGTGAGAAAAAAAACACGTTCCTCTGATACTTTAGTTTCACCCTATCGAAAGTTTATTCATTTTAGGGGGAAATATAAAAAAGTGGCATACTTACTCTGTTAATGGAGGTGGATCAGGTAGCGGTTTATTAAAGTTATCCTTCCCAATTAACCAAAATGAATCAACTAAACCTTTGCCTTTCAATTCAACTTTACCACGTAACTGTAAATGATAACCGCCCAAAATATCCAGAATAGATTTTGTTGTTGGACTGACATGGATACGGAAAGCTTAAAATTGTAGAAAAAAGAACGAATGAATACACAAGTATATCAGTTGAAATTTTGAAAAAAAAGCATAAACAATCGAATATGGCTGCTCTAGTACGTTGGTAGCACAACGGTAGAATGCTCACCGGCCTCGCCTCATGTGGTGTGGAGTTCCCTTACCTCGTTAGGCCATTAATAAGTCCGATAAAGATGGGAGGTTGGGCGTGAGACTAGCAACCCCAACACGCAAAAATAAACACCACAGCTATCGAAACTTCAAGTGTCTAGCTTGAAGCCGTATGTTCCACTGGGAACGCAAAGGGATAAAATAATAAATAATAGTCATCGTTACTTAATGTTTCTTTAATAAGATTATGGATCAATGATTCTAGATGTCTTGTTGATATGAGTTATATGGTAGACATCATGAAATCCTTTAAAATTATCAACATACAGTATGATTCAGTTCTTCCCAAGTTTTCCAAAGCCACTTTCGTCAGTCTGTGTGTTTAGAAAGAAGCAGTCATCAGTCTTACCTTGCATTGCCTTGAAATCTGATGTCTTTAGACCATCCATTTCATTTGATTACGTAATCTCTCACTTTAAACTCTTCCTCTTTGTCATAGTGTAACTTTGCTTATCTTTTGTTTCGATGACATGGGTCGAACTAGTCACATTGCTGCTTAACCTTCTTTTCTACAATTGGGTGTTTACTTTCTTATCTTTTTCTCTACTATACTTTTGGATAATTCCCTTAGGGTATCCATTTTCTCTGCGGAATTTCTCGACAGAACCTAACTCTTCTTCGATCTTGTTCGGTGAACAAAGTCCTCACCAATCCACGCTTATAGCTTATGGGACAAAAGCTGTGTATAGTGAAGATATTGCCCAGCCCAGGTTTCTTTTCTATAGATGAACTTTTCGATCACAGCTTCGTTTTTCTTTCTTTCTGCATTTAGATCCAGGAAATTGAACTCATTATTGTGTTCATATTCTATGGTGAATCCGATGTTTGGATGGATCTCATTTAGGCAATCATATAGTGCCGATGCGTGATCCATATCGTTGCAAACAACAAATGTGTCATCAACATATCGACGATAGTAGGTTTTTCCATTGATAGCAGAACTCAGTTGTGTTTTTTCAAGGTCACCCATGAAGATATCAGCCAGAATAGGTCCCAGAGGCGAACCCATAGCGACCCCATCAATTTGTTCGAAAAGTTGGTTGTTAAATTTGAATTGCATATTTATTTTTTTGTGCAAAGCAGCAGTAGTCGCTTCGTCTCTGTTTCCGGCAGTGGTAGTAGATCCATTTGTTTACAAATGATACCAATTTTGTTCATCAGTGGTATGTGTGTAGACAAGGAGGTCATGTCATACCACACCATGAGTTTGTCTGATATATCAGTATTGTCTACTTCCTTGGAAAATTGATAGCTATCCTTCAGGCTATGGGTTGCAATTTTAATTCAAATCTTGATGTGGTTTTGTCCTCTGAGCTGGATGGTTAGTTTGCGAAGCTTTCATCGCCCTACTGGGTGACATCTTCAGCGCATACTTCAATTTGAAGTGAGCTTTTAGGTTTCTCCACGAGTTTATTAATCATTCCTCCTGGTGACCTTGGACGTGATTGGTTGTTTATGTGTGTTTTCACACCTTCTAGGTTACTTGTGTTGGAACTGATTGTTTCTGTGACTTGAACTTTGACCCTTTGTGTGTGAAGTTTCTTTCTTGTTGGTTGATAAATTTTGTCTATCTCTGTGTGTCTATTGATTGATGATTCACTGGAATGCCAAGCTTCTAAAAATTCTCTAGCATTCTTGTTATTTCTTTGTCTAATATTTGAACGTTGTCCCAGTCGAATTGATGTCCGTGGTTGTCTGTGTGTAGTGAAATGAGGGAGTGGATATCATGTCTTTTGACGGCTAGCTTATGTTCTTGGATACGAAGACGAAGAGGACGTCCACTTTGGCCAATGTAGTGTTTTTCACAGTTGTTACAGTTTATTTTGTAGATGATGTTGGTTTTGTCTTCTTTTGCTGTTGAGTCTTTTGGTTGACATAGAATTGAGTGCAGCGACTTTGTTGGTTTGTGTACGACGTCAATTCCTAAAGGTTTGGAGAGTCTTGTAATGATTTCTGAGATATTCTTTTATATATGGTAAGGCGATTTTCTTTGTGTTTTCCTTGGTGGCTTTTGGTTTGATAGGTTGGCTTGGGGGTATATGTCTTTTGATGAAATTCCGTGGATATCCATTCTTTTGGAAGACGTCCATGAGATACTTTTCTTCAATTTTTCTTAAGGTGGGAGTGCTGCAGTGAGTCCTTGCTCTCTTGAATAGTGTTTCTTTTGATCAAAAGAAACGAATTAGATAAAACTCACAACTTAATAAACAACGTCTTCAACGACATCAAATTCACAAGAGAAGAGGAATCCGAGAACAAAATACCATTTTTGAACGTCTTAATCAGGCGAACAACTACAGGAGAATTAGAAACTCAAGTTTATAGGAAATCAACTCACATAGACCAAATCCTGAATTACAACAGGCCATACATTAACGACAAGCTACCACCTTTTGACTTCAGTTCATTGTATGTTTCGCTGTTGATTAGCTTCTTCATTAGAAGTTCTTTGAAACATTTATTTACTTTATTTTCAAATGGCGTTGTGGCATCCTTTTTATTGTGTACTTGGAATCTTTTTTTGCGTCGTTCACAATTGTCACCATTTTATGTATATAATCAGCTTTGTTCATTATAACAATACTAGAGCCTTTATCAAGTCTAAATATGATGATTTCATCGTCATGCTCTTCGGTTAGCATCTTCTGCTTCCCCATTGTTGATATGTGCTTTTGGTTGCTACGTGAACCTACAGGCTAACACTGTTTTGTTAATTTTTTCTGTTTTCTGTCTTAACCCTTCCCCCTCTTTTCTACTTTGAAAGTGTATAAATTGATGATGAAAACTTAAACTAAAAACATTGTAATGCCCACATTTTGGATGCGTCAGTTTTATAGTATTTCTTCTCTACTACCACTTACACATTGAAGTATGTTATTATCGTCTATATAACCATTGTCATTTCAGGTAGTGGTGGACAGCTGATGAGAACCTGTGAAATAGAACGACGATATCATTTTATACTGAGAATTTCGTCTTCCTTTCTTTATCCAAATTCATATTTTTGTTTCAGGATTTCATTATGAGCTGATATTAGTTAGAGAACTATTGGAAAGCCTGGGAGTACTGGATAGCTGTTTCGTCCTAGTTTGGGACTCTTCAGCATATCTTCATATTTTTGTTTAAACTTGAACCTTCACCGTTTAATTTGCATTAGTGTAATTTATAAGCAGTATTTATTAGTTTTGGAGTCTGCTGGAGTCGGTGGTACAGCGGTTAGGACGTTCGCCGACCATGCACATGGTCCGGGGTTCGATCCCCGACCGACGCACTCCTTTGTAACAACAGAAGACAAGGGCCAGGCAACAACAGATCGTTTATTAAGGAAATAAACACATATTTATAGATTTTCATGTACATTATCATAGATTATTGTTAGCAGGTAAACAAAGTCTTCTGATTGATTTTTTCTCACAGAAAGTTGATCTTGCATCTCTTTGTGACTGTTTCTTGATGTCAGATCATCTATATGTTAACTGTATCTGTCTACGAAAAGTCTGCTCTGATTGGTTGTTGAGTCAGTCTTGTTCATATTTTCTCACGAACAATATTTGCGTCACAAACATTGACGTAAATAATTGTCTACCAGTTTGGCTAGCAGCCTGCTCTCACCATACCTTTGCCTCGCTAAGCCAGAAATAATGCTGGTAAAGTGGAAAGGTTGAGCATGTGGCTTGCAACCCCATCCTGTAAAATAAACACTGCTACAGAAACTTCAAGCCACTGGCTTGAAGCCTTATGTTCCACTGAGGGACGTGAAGGAAAGAAACAACTAATTGTTTGTTATTTATCACCTTTCTAGTGAAATACGTTGGTAGATGTGTACGGTGTCAATAACTTGGGCGCTACCTATTTTGTCCCGATACTGATACTGATTATTATATATAAACACATCACTGAAGAGGTTCATTCCGCAACAACCCAAAGACTACGCGCATGAAATGAGTTACTACTAATCAAAGTACCTATTATAGTTAAGCAGAAGGTCAGTCACGAGTCCGAGTGGCTCAATGGTGACGTCTGTAACTGAGGCACTAGCTGACATGGGTTCGAATCTCACAGTGGACATAACTTCCTTCAAGACTGAAGATACGCCTTACTGACTAGTGATTGCCAACAAGCTTCCAGTCGTTCGAAGCGCACCCTGTCCAAGAGCATTCAACAACACTATCCAACATGGTTGCAAAAAGGCAATAGTGGTGCATTAAGGAGTGCGATAATTGAACACCTGGTTAGCACAATGATCATTTCATCTCAACAAACGCCTCCTGCTTCAAAGTAATCTACAGAGTCAGGAATAACCTACCACAGGCAATATGGTTTCGTCTTCTTTGTACCGCTGAAGCTATGGTCATTCACATAGAAAAATCGGAGGTGTGCATACAAAAGAGAATCACTCAACCACTTCTACCGTCATGGTAACAACTTTGTTTATTTTGATGATTTAATTTTGTTTGTTTGCCTGTTTCTTTAATTGCTTATAATTCTTGTATTCATTTACAACTCATACTTAATTTCTACTTTGTTCTTATGTGCATCCTGAGTCAAACTCACTCATCAAACTATTCATACTATTACATAACTTCTTTTAACAACTGTTTGTGACAACTCATCATCTTTGTTACTACCCTAATTTCATTAACACCTAATTTTCTTGACTGATTTTGTATTACGTAACTTCAATTACCAACTTTCACTTGTTTAGTTAAAATAACCATATCCAATTGTATTTTTGTTTGACAAAATTAATGTACATATGCATACAAAATAACACATCTTTATTTGCGACTGTACATCTAAGAAAATGAATTCGCCGAAAAGAGACTCTTTGTTGATCTACGTGTTTTGTTTTCATTAATGCCTAGATGGGGATTATCCATGAATCAAAATGACTTTGTCAAGATCACTCCAGTACTCCATACAGTTAGGAAATTATCGATTCTGATATTTTTTAAATTTGTCCGACTTGTCCGATGTGGCAATCAGATTTGAATCCAGTCATAGAAATGAAACTGAAACTCATAGTCGTTGAAACTCTGCCATCTGGGAGAGAATGATACTACTGATAACAGTCACACTTCTAACTCTGGTTAAACAAACAATTATGGTAATTTTATTCCCACAAACTCGCATTTTCGTCATGCATTTCCAACAGTGTCGTTGGAATTTTTCGCAACCAGTAGTGTGTGATTTCTCTCTCTCTAACTGTTGCCACAGTTAAATGTTATTCACAGTCTATAACAGTGTTGGTTGGTTTTAGTCATACGAGTATTACACAACCGACACCACTATTGTTAATTAATCAATGAATTGAAGCTTCCAGTCGTCTCATCGGAAGCCTATACGTGTATCTGTCGGATATAAGTGGTTTGGAACCATGTGTATTAAAATGTTTGCAATTTGTACATTTCATTCTAGCAAAGAGGCTTTTAACCTCACTTTCTCACTTCATAGTGACTGAATCCGATGGAGTCTGTGGGATTACCTCTGTCAGATGTAAGTACCGAAGCGATGCTTTCCCGCTTACATTGAATTTTAAAGTGTGCTCTTATTGTTATGATAGAGTATTACTAGACTACTGGGTATTGTTAACATGACTAGAATGCACCTTCAAATATGTCAGTATAACTAACTGATCACTTGACAATATTCCCCCACACTCATATTCACAAGACCTCAGAAATTCAACACAATTAAATAAATAAATCTGATTGGTTGTAGGATATCGCAATTTCTTAGAAAATTAGTCCATAAATGAACGAATCAAAAATACTCCAGTCAAGTTATTATATCAGTGAGTTAACTCGTTTCTTACTGTCGTTAAAAATTACTAAATGTATATTATCATTAATCAGAAAAATTTTATACACATACCAGATCCAGTTGATTCCATTCTTGATGCAGTATTCACTGTATCTCCGAATAAACAGTAACGTGGCATGGTCAGGCCAACTACTCCAGCGACGCATGAACCTAAAGTGAATTAGAAGTTAACAGAAAAGACAGTTATTTTTGTCTAAAGTCAGATATCAGTGATCTAAGCGTTTATTTATAAAATACTACAGGAATAAGTTTCTCGGTTAGGATGCTCGCCGACCATGCATATGGTCCGGGGTTCGATCCCCGGCCGGCGCACTCCTTCACCTCACTGACCCAGAAATGATGCTGGTAAAGAGGAAAGGTTGGGCATGAGGTTAGCAACCCCATCCTGTAAAAATTAAACACTACTACAGAAACTTCAAGCCACTAGCTTGGAGCCCTATGTTCCACTGGGAACGTGAAGGAAAAATTATTTTATTTTATATTTAAGTTTCTCAAGTATAGGTGTTAAGGCGTACAAAAAGACTGAGAGAAAAAGTGTTCCTATAGTTCAAGCTTTCTTTAAGTTCTCTGTCAAACACTGAATAATGGCTTAATATAGAAGAGATTGACTGATTGTTTACGAGTCCACTAGAGAGACTCCACTGGCATGTTCATTTTTCTATAATTTACATGAAATTTAGTAAATTCATAGCAGAATAACGAGGTGGTAAAAGTCATGTAATCTGCACGACAGAAGAATCAGTCAGTCAGTCAGTCAGTTAACCAACTCAACTCTTTTCAATAATACGGATAAATATGAACATTTCTGACTAGAACATTTACCAACTTGAGTCAAGGCTGTTGACTCATATAGGTTTTGAGCTTTGAAGGTTCCGTGGTAACAGTGTTATTCTTTCTCACAAGGTGGAGTTGTTAGCCTGCTTCTTCTTCTTCTTCTTCTCTCCTTACCGATCTTACGACAGTCTAAGCGAAGTTTAGGAATTCCTCAGCCGGGGATCGTACCACACACCACCTTCATGGTTGGCAAATGTTCCAGTGCGCACCAATCACCCCACCAGTTATTGAACCTAGGACCCTCAGGTTACAAGGCGATCTTGTAATATACTGAGTCATTGTGAAGAAAAACGGGACACTCCGCGAGGTAATGCTATACTCGGCCGACCTGTAAAAGAGGCTGAGCAAGCTCACCTCACTCGTACGTTAGTGAAAAAATCAGGTAATTTTGGCTGGTTTCAGTTTAGAGGCTGTTGCAGAGATTACACTGTGAAGGAAAGATATTACACATAACCTTTGGTCACGCAGCCAAGAAGTGACCCTCAAAAGAATCCTCGAAATGTTATGTGAATTTAATACTAGCTGACATTATTCTGACGGAACTTCTAGTCAGTCAAATGTCACCTCATATTTGATTGTAGTGTAAAGGTGCCATTACCTAAACTCCAGGAAGACCCCACCTATAAACTAAACATTAAGAACTATCATGACGAATTCTGTGTAAAACTGCGCAACAGTATTATTTTATTAAAAGACTGATCTAGTTGGTAGAGTTTGTACCATCAAGCAAAGAAGCTTTTCTCGAAATGTTAATCAAAAATTGATTTTTTCAGATTTTTTCCCACTATGGTGCTAATAAGACAAGACACACACTAGTGATGATATTTCTGATGGTAGTAGACTGAATTATGCAGCAGGAGCGGAAAGACAGGAAGACGCTGGACGTGCGAGAAGACTTTAGAAGATTTAAATTTCGCTGACAATTTGTGTCTGATGTCGTACAAACTCAAAGATCCACAGGCGAAAACCAACAATTCTGCATGGGAAGTAGCGAAGACAGGATTTTGAGTGAACATAGAGAAGATAGAGGTGATGGTGACAACCAACTAACAACAAGTATCAATAACTGGCAACCGGAGAGAACTGAAGGTAGTCACGTCTTTCACTTATCTAGAAAGCATAGTCTCACCTACAGGCAAATGGCTAGGATGATGTTATCAAAATCTAGAATCGGAAAGTAAAACAGACTTTCAATGCCCTGAAATCAGTGTAGAAATTCACTGAACTAAGCATAAACGATAAGATTCAGATTTTCAACGCCTGTCTCAGGGCAAAGGAATCCAAGATGTACATTTCATTCACTACTACCATCTACCATCAAATTACTTTTGGTTAATCCTCAGACATCGTCGAAGCATCAGTACAAGGAACCAACATGCCCGCGGAGGCGGAACCTTTCAGTCCAATCAACCAATGGGAAAATCGAAATTGAATTGAAAGTCAAAAATAAGTGACATCCGATGTGCAAGAGGTAGCTCTTGTGGCCCAGTTGATTCTATTGGACAACGGTGTGTGTGTGGCATTAGGTTCGAGTCTCTGTGGGAATACTATTACTTACTGGGGAATACAGGTCCATCCACTGGCTTACGAGTTCCAAATAGGACAAAATAGGGATCCTGGATCCCATTGCTAGTCACTATTCACCAAATCATCTAATACTCTTAGTTTAAAACCGATTCTTCTGATGCTGAAGTTTAATAATACTGTAAACAACTTCAAAGAGATACTTTACCAGGATTAATATCAAAAAGTGGATATTCTTACCTGAATGTAATCCAATACGTAGTCTAAGCGGTACATCAGGCATATGGCGGATAACAAATGTTCCACATTGGCTTAATAAATCTAGCGCCATAGTTGCTATTTCACCTGCATGTAATCGACCATTACGTACAGGCAAGCCGGAAACCACCATATATGCATCACCGATAGTTTCAACCTTTAGGGTTTTTTAAAAAAAGGATATCGGTTTTGTTCATAAAGCCAGTGTAATGAATAAAAACAACAACACTGTCATATAGAGAAGTAACAAATTTTTTAAATAAGATAAAGGAGACAGGATTAAGGAGGTTATGTGTAGAAATATGGTCACACAAAATGTCAATTGAATGAAGAGTTCACAACGAGAGAATATGTACTTTTATTTTCAATTCTCATACCATTAGGGTAATTAATCAGTTCAAATATTTCTTTGAATATATATACCTACAGAACTAACTGTCTTTTGACTGGATCCAATAAGACTTTTTCTATGTACTTCTATGTACTAGTGATGTAAAGTTCGTACATGAAGGTGATTGTTTCCGTCAGATTAACGGTGTTGTTATCGGAAGCCCTTTGGGGACACTTTTAGTGATATTGAGTTAATCAGGAGATTTAATTGAATGTAGTCATAAGTGATAATCTTTGTTCTGTCACTTCAATTTTAAATCGAATGAATGAAGTTCAGAATAGCATATCATTTATGTCTGTAGAAGAAGAAGAAGATGATTGTTTATCTCTCCTAGATATATTGTCTACTCAGTAGATAACCTGATGGATCAATAAAACGATCTATTTATAGACAACCTACCTGAACAAGAAAATATCTTAATTACCACACAACTTCTCTTGTGTTCGATACAAAAGAGTCTTAGCCCAGAAGGTACACCTGACGACGAGGGCAAAAAAAAACTAACAGGAACTCTAATTGCTAACAATTATCCAGAGAAGTTTATAAGGGGATACGAGATACTCAGGATTTCAAGGTTCACTCTCCACCTGGTTGCTAAAAAGGATGTATATGTTATCAAGCTACCTTGCATAGGTGATCATAACAGTGTGGTAACTACACAAACATTGGATGTTGTGGTTAAAAAGATTTTCTGTGCAGCTGAGATTTGAATAATTGAGAATGTGAAGTCTTTACATCCATCTAAGACTATTAGAGCAAACTAGAAGATGATATCACAACCCACAGTAGTCACCAATTTAAATTTACATATGGTCACACATACAGGCAGTATAAGGAGAACTTACCGATCCTTACAATTAAGGGTTTAAAGCCTTCCCCTTAAATGATTTCCCCTGAACCCATTAAAGGTGAAAACAGGTGACCTAGCTCATCTACTCAACTAGAATGCGCATTTTCTACATGTTCGTTGCATTGTTTATGTTCTGGGTTGCATGTAAATACCGAAATAACTCTATGTGTCCAAACCAAGTTCACTTTTAACAGTTTGAAGAAATTTGGGCATTAGGTATATGATATTCATTATAATAAAGGTTTTTTTGTATTTCCCAATGAATGAAAAACAAAACGATATTATTGCTCTTACTGACGTTTCGCTATTCAATCCTGCTAACAGCTTTATCAAAGTCTGTCTGTCTGTTTTCGACATAGAACTTTGCACAAATGTGCGGAAGTTCAAGTCGTCACACTCCGTGTAGCACGCGAAGCAAGAGAAGAAAGTACAAGAAATGCATAATGGAGACAGTAAACAGAGATGTGAGACAAAGGAGGAGTAATAACGAAGAACAAAACAGTTTCATTGGAGATCATAAGTCACAGGGAGTGGATGCATCTGCGCCACTGAGAACGATTTTGAGCCATGTCACCAATTGTTTCCAACCATAGATTTTTACCGTCCCGAAGACCCCAGCCTGGAAGTTTACACCTTCCTACGTGGCTTAGACCAACTGTTGTGGATTTCATTGACTGGTGCCAAGTTTTTGTTTGACCGCCGCTAGCTTTTTTCCAGCCTGACCCTATATCCGCTAACATTGCTCGTCGAGGGCAAAGTGGTATTATTAAACCAGAATTTACAAAATCTCAGCATATATATATATATATATATATATATATATATATATATAACAAAGAGTTAAGGGTGAGAAAATAGACTTAGGTCAAGTTAAAGGGACATATTGAAAGTCAAAATAACAATGAAGATCACAAAACCAAATATCAAAGGTAATAGTACATCTGTTATGATATCAAAACAAAGCTTACTAACTTGATCATCGTCCGTTAGTCTGGGGCCATTTTTAGTTGGTTTAGTGATCTTCACTGTTATTTTGACTTTCAATATGTCCCTTTAACTTGACCTAAGTCTATTTTCTCACCCTTAACTCTTTGTTATATATATGCTGAGATTTTGTAAATTCTGGTGTAATAATACCACTTTGATAAAGCTGTTAGCAGGATTGGATAGCGAAACGTCAGTAAGAGCAATAATATCGTTTTGTTTTTCATTCATTGGGAAATACAAAAAAAACCTTTGTTATACCGAAATAACTCCGTTAATCTGTTAAAAAAGGGGTTTTTATCAAAAGCTTTGATCATCTAGCCTACCTTATATACGTCATAATAATCAATAGTTGCATCAAACATTGTATAAAGATCATTTAACAGGTCAACAACTTGAAAAGGTGTCGACAATGCAGAGATTGTCGTGAAGCCAACAATATCACTGAAGTAGATTGTCACTTCATCGAAGGCCTCTGGACAAACAGCTTTTCCAGACATCAGTGTTTCGGCGACAACTCTGGGTTAAAATATGTTAAAAACAACAAATGGGGGTACACAATTATTCACGAAAATATTTAAAACTATATATGTACATCATATCGAGATAGTAACAGTCAAATTATTATTAGCATTGTTATTGTCATTATTATTTTTTATTCCTTTGCATTCCTATTGAAACACATGAAGGCTTCAAGCTTGGACTCTGAAGTCTCAGCAGCTGTGGCGAGTGAGGGTACTAGCCTAATGCCCAACCTACCCTCTTTGCCGGGGCTACTGCTGGCTAAAAGAGGTTTAATAGTGGGTCCATCATAGATTGAAACCCGCACCGTGTTTGTGGATGGTGAGTATTCTACCAGTGAACCACCGAAGCACACTGTAACAGGGTTCAACTAATTAAGTTGTTTATTAGGTAGTTGGAGGCAATCGGCAGGAAGCATTGGACCTAGGTTTTGTGCTAGTTGCATACAGACAACTACGGACATCAATTCGACTGGGACAACGTTCAAACACCAAGAATGCTTTAGAATATTTAGAAGCCTGGTATTCCAGTGAATCATCAATCATAGAAATATCGAGATAAACAAAATTTACCAACTGATAAGAAGGAGACCTTACATAACAGGATAAAAGTTCAAGTCAAGAAGACAATCAGTACCAACACACGTACCCTAGTAGGTGTGAAAACACAAAAACAACCAATCACTTTCAAGGTTACCGGGAGAGATGACGAATAAACTCGTGGAGAAATCTAAAAGCTCACTTCACATTGAAATATGCTTTGAAGATGTTACCTAGTAGGGGAATGAAGCCTTCGCAAAAAAGCCATCCACCAGCTTAGAGATCACAAGTGAATGAAAATATTTTTACATAATCTCTCAACTTGATTACGGTTAAATGAAATTCTCAATCTCCAAATTAATTTACAAGTCAGACATTCCAAGGAGGTGAAATTAAACCATAAATACATATAACTTAATACCCCTGACTGATCACCCGTGGTGTTTGCTAACCAGCAGGATACGAGTGGTTTAACCACTGGACGGCTGTTTCACTCTTTGCAGGCCGAACTCATCAGAGATGTGCTAGGTCTAATTCAGTTCAAACAGCTGATTTCCGGTTAGCTGCTTGGGTAACACCCTACCCTACGTCAAGCTGCTAATTTGCAATTTACACAGTTCAAGGTGAAAGATCATCACAGTTTCCGCTAGAGGCCGAGATTATCTAGATCACAATATACCACCTGGTTGGTACCAGAAATGGTGGTCAGGAAAGTAAACATATTTGCATAAAATTTTCTACCACTGATTGCCTGATATGAGTAGGTAGTTGTTCATCACTCACATCAACCAAAATTCGGTACTTATTGACCGACACGTTTGGCTGGACACCACTCACATCACCCAGTAGTACTTGCTAGCCACAAAACAGCTGTTTCGTTCGTTTGGGATCGAGCTTATTGCCAGTCTTCCAGGTTTTCCTCTGAATAATTTGAGTTTCCAAAGGAAACACCATGGTGATATTTCACCTCCAACCGTGTAAATTATAAAAATTGTGAATTTCAACTAATACAAATAGTTTATGATAATAGATGATTGTAGGCAATCGTCTGGAAAACTGGTCTGATCTAGGCCTCGTGCTAGTTGGTACTTACCGATCAACAAGGCGTATCTTCAACCTTGAAGGAACGCATGTCCCTTCTGAAATTCGAACTAGCACCACCCAGTGCTGCAGTCAGAGTCATTACCACTGAGCTACTTGAGCTCGCGCCTGACCTCCTGGAGGACGGTAGTGGGTATTTCCATTGGACACTACCAACTAGTGTGACGTGTCTAGTCCTTTCTTTGATGCAGACTGAAATCTATCAGTCAAGTTTGCAATTTGGCCACCATTCTAGGTAGCAGATACTCCTTGCTGACTGGTAAGTGACAACTAGCACGAAGACTAGGTGAGACTACGATTCCTGCCGATTGCCTCCAACCATTTAATATCATCAAATCAATGTGCACCATGATGGTGAGCTACCTGAATGGTGGCCACATTGTAAAACCTGACTGATAGAATTCAGTCTGCAGCAAAGAAAGGACTAGACACATCACACTAGTTACTAGTGTCCAACCAAAATTAAGACATTGGCTAGCGGTCGCGCTATGTCGTGAATTGGCAGAAGTTAGAATTCAAGGACCATTGGATCGGGTCCCAGTGGCTTAATGGTATACGAGCTCGCCTTGTAACCGGAAGGTCCTGGGTTTGAATCGCGGAGGGTGCGTACTGCTGAAGAGTCCGAAACTAGGACAAAACAGCTGTCCAGTACTCCCAGGTTTTCCAATGGTTTTCTAACTAATGTCAACTCATGATGAAATCCTGAAACCAAAATTAAGTTGTTTGAACAATAATTCCTTGCAGTGTTGCCATTCACTGATAGATATCAATCTGCACGATTAGCAACCAGACACAAAACAACGGTTACTCCCTAGTAACTGATAGATACATTCATTACGGTCCTACTGGATGTCAGTCGCGAGTCCGAATAGCTCACTTATAATATCATTATATGGTGAGGGCGCGTTCATATAGCATATAGTCCTCTTCACACCATGTCCAAAACAACTGGATCACCCACTATCCTATAACTCTTTGCAGATTTGATAACCAAATTTGATGAGAATACTGTCACAGTATATGGTGGGCTAGGTACACTGACAGTCAAAATAACTAAATATATATTTTTAAGTATTTCAGTGAACTCAAATAAACTTTGAAGTAAGTAATTCTCTGATAAAATCAAAGGATGAGGATAATCTATCGACCTTCGTTTCGTGCTTACTGGCACTTGTCACCAAGATGTTTCTGCAGCTGTCAAGAAACTTACGTTCTTTCGTAGGGTGAAACATACAACACCTAGTGCTGGATTACAGGATTTCATCAGGAGCTGACATTGGTTACAGAACCATTGGAAAACCTGGAGAAGTGGATAGCTGTTTTGTCCTAGTTTGGGAGTCCTCAAGAGTACGCACCCGCGGGAGTTCGAACTCAGGACCTTCTGGTTACAAGGCTAGCAAGCTCATAGACCATCAAGCCAGTGGGACCCGATCCAATGGCCCATGAATTCCAACTTCTGCCGATTCACGATATAGCGTAACCGCTAGCCAATGTCTTCGGCGAGTATTTGTCCTCACACCCAACCTCCTGGTCACAACCTAGTGCTGGAATCAGAGACGTTATCAATGAGGTATTTAGGCTTACTAGTGATCTCTAGTAGGACCGTATTCAATTGATCTACCAGTTATTGGGGAGTAACTGTTGTCTTGTGTCTGGTTGATAATCGTGCAGATTGGTTTCTATCAGTAAATATCAAGTAGCTAAACACTATAAGGAATTAATGTTCAAACAACCTTAATTAGTTGAACCGTGTTACAATGTGCGTCGGTGGTCCAATGGTAGAATACTCATCATCCGCAAACATGGAGCGGGGTTCACTGTCCGACGGACCCATTCTTAAACCTCTGTCAGCCGGTAGTAGCCCTGGTAAAGAGGGAAGGTTGGGCGTTAGGCTAGTACCCTCACTCACTAAAACATAAACGCCACAGCTGCTGTAACTACAAAGTTCAAGCTTGAAGCCTTCTCATGTTCCACTAGGTTCGCAAAGGAGTTAAATAAGAAAGATAATAATATTTTCCCATATAGTCCCCTAAAAATTTAATAGACCTACTGTTCACTAATATTACCTTCTTGACAATAAAGAACCTCAAGTAAATAAGACAATCTCTTCAAATAAAACTTACGGAGGAAGCATTCTTGCAATTAATAGTTCAGTTTTCTTTTTCTCAGTCTCCAGTTCTTCTGTACGTACTCGCACTTGATCTTCTAAATCAGCTGAATACTTTTCCATCATTTTGAACATATGATCGACTATATTAATTTTTCTAAAATATAGTATAATTATTATAGAGATTTAATTGGTTTTCTACAAAGTATTTATAAAATTTCTATAAAAAGCTAAGCAGTGCGTATTGTAACTTTACATTTAACTTGAGAATATTATCGTTATTTCTGTCAATTTTGTTGAACATTGAACACTTTGTTTGTTCGAACTCGTCTCCGTTTGGCGGGAGATAAGAAGAATGTTTAATCGTGTACTGGTTGGCAGAAGATTAGAGAAATACGATCAGAAGTATTCTTCTACATCATATTAACGTTTATTTACAGACAATAGCACTGATTAACCACTGTAAATCTGTTTCGTTATCGCTTGATGAATTAATAATCGTTGTTGCATAGGTTACAGTGTATAGTATTCTACGTGTTAGGCTTAGTCTTCTGAAACTAGAAATATGTTCAGGACCTCAGTGATGTGGATATTTGACAGAGTTTCAACACAACATCTCAGTTTCATTCTGTTCTCTGCAATCCTGTTAAACAGACGCAATGATTTTCTATAAACTCTCATCCACTATTCATACGATCTCCTCTATGTCATCCTCCGACCCATATCCAACTGGGTGTTTCCCATTCGTGTTCCAGTCAAGTATTGGCTTGACATGCTATATCACTCAATGATGTCTTCAATGGCTCATGTCCGATCCACCTGCATTTTCTTCGGAATATTTGATGGTAATGTTTTTCGTGACGCACCAAGTTTCATTCCATTTCACTATGGCGAAAATATTCATTCAGACATTTAGAAAAAACAAAAAAAACTGAACAAAGAACATTCTTTTCGATAATTTCCTCTTCTGGCTCTTCAATTATATATGTGTTTATACAGGTAGAATATTCTAGAGTAGTAGTCATTACCAATATTGAATTTTTTAAAACATTATCATTTTCTTAAGTAAGATCAATGGAATTACAGTCCACTACAGATGCATAAGTTATTATAAACATAAAATATAATAGCAAATAGAACATCAAATAAAATTAAGGAAATTTTCACAACGAAATGACGATCATTAGAACCTTGATGACCAAGGTATGGACAATGTTTGAACCAACTTCTTCTTTTGGATACAAAAGTTAGGTTTCTTAATGTGGATCGCAACAGCCAGCCTCAGCAATATGTAGTAGAAAACTCTTAAGGTGAAGTTAAGATCAATTTATATGCGGTAAATGACTTTGAGAGGTGCCTCGTTAACACCTATCTTGTGTTCTGTATCCACGAGTTGAGATAGAATAGCTCTGTGAATGGATTTTGTTCGAACCTTCACTTAACCACGCAGGGTGATGTTCGGAAATCTGTTGTCACATTGAGAAATGAATTATATTCAAAGACTTTGTACAAGTCTTTGTATTTTGCACAAATGGATAACTTAACCGAGCCTTGTAATTACATTTCAACTGATAATCTTGCTAACTTGGTCTGAAGTCTAGATTTATTATTCAATTCTGCTAGTACTTACTTCCATGTTAAAGAAGTACACCCTTAAATAGAGTCTGTAAATTAAGTCATATCATCTGTAAGGAATATTATTTACCATTATTTCCTTTAACTCCTAGAGGAACATAGGGTTTCAGCCAAACGTCTCCATTGCATTCGGTTCTCTGCCAACGTTTTCACCTGGCTCCACATCTGCCCACGTATATTCATCTCCTCTTCACATGACCTCCTCCAAGTCACCCTCGGAAGACCAAATTGCCGCTTCCCGTTCGGGTTCCACTTGAGCAATGGCCTGGCGTGTGATGTCACTTGATGGTTTGTTTCCTCAGAGTATGGCCAGTCCATCTCCATTTCTTCCTGCCTATTTGTTGCACAATCGGTTCCTGCTGGTTGGTTCGCTCATTGCCAGAGGTCCCTGTTGCTGATCTTTTCTAGTCGGCCATCTGATCTTGAGTATTGAGCGAAGACAGCTGTTAATGAAGGTCTGTAGTTTGTCTGAGGTACTCTTCATAACGCGCCAAGTGTCTGTTCCGTATAGTAAGTAGCACTGACTGACTTCACATTGGATTTGAAAAACTAGACCTTATTTTCATTTTCATGCTGAATGCTGTTGACCTTTACCCAGACGTGAGAGTAATGAAAGCTTTGCTTGCTTTCTCGATCCTCGCTTTCATATCCTTATCAGTTTTTCCGCATGTAGTTGAAACGATGCTTTTCTGATAGGTAGGTAGGTATTATGGGTGAATTTTTCGTTTTGATAAACTCTCACAGTGTTATACAGTAATGTTTACTGATTGTCGGAAAATAAGAATTTAGCTAAGGTAAGAATGGTTGACCCTGAAAAGATAAGTAATTTAGAAAAAAGCTCAGCAATTGCAATGCATGCATTAACACACAACCACACAATAGGATGGGAGAGGGTTAAAATTCTAAAAAGTAATCTAAATAGGTGGAGAGAGAGGTTGATTACTGAATCCTTGTTCATCGAGTCTACACCCAACACATGCAATAGGAATGACTCATCACTCATACCTGAAATATGGAAAATACTACTGCCAATCAAATCAAGTGAAAAATAATGGAACTATATAAATGAAGTTAGGAAGTCGTGTGAGTACCTTGATATGATTATAAGAAGTAATAAATTGTGCTCGAAACGTCATCAGCAAACATTACTGTATAACACTGTGAGACTTTATTAAAACAAAATTTACCCATAATGGAATTATACTCTACCACAGTGCACAAGTTTTGTTCTTATATCAAGGTAGGTAGGTAAGTAAAGGAGGTTGCTTCTTTTGGATTCCTCCCATTTATCTGGCTGATTATTGTCTGTTGTTGTTGTTGCTGTTGGCCAGGAATCTTCATCACCTCTGTTTTCCCTATGTTCAGCTGAAGTGATATCCTATCTTGGATGCATCTTCTGCCAACTTGTTACTTTTCACTTGCATATCTTCCAGTTTGGGGAAATCAGACATATATCATCGACGAAGTCCAGATCCTCCAAGTTTTCTTGTGTGGGTCCATTTTTGCCTGTTTCCTCATTGCTCGCCGCTGTCTATCACATTATTCAATCTACTGAAATCAGGAAAACCATTTGCCATAGTAGGTAGCCAGCCTTGTCTTACTCCCGTCATCACTTCGAAGGCTTCCGTAACTTTCCCGTTGTGGATTACTTGGCATGCAGCATTGTCGTATAACTGTTGGATGAGATGTATAATTGTCGATGGGATCCCGTAGTAGCGAAGTAGTTACCAAATCACCTCTCGATCGACGCTGTCGAAGGCCTTTTCAAAGTTGACGAAGTTGAGATAGAGGGTGACTACCATTCCAAACTCTGTTCAATGATAAGAAATATAATATTCAAGAATATGCGAAGAGGGCGATTGAAACAGATTTCTAATCATCGAATCATTTGAGAGTACAATGCAATAGAAATGACCTAACACGGACATCTAAGAACATGATTAATGAAAAGTGAAAAATACTTTTACCTTCCTTGATTGAGTAGTCTAAACTGTTGATAGATTTCTTCGAATGTTGGTCTCATTACAGGACTCTCTGCCCATGCACGTTTCATAAATTCTATATACGCTGGTGGAGCTTCAGACTGTGATACCTTGATTTGCAAAGTGAAAAATATTTAGAAAGATAAAATCAAAGACCGACTACCATTCACTTATAGTTACATGAAAAACAAAATAAATTCTTTCTCTGATTAAATACTAGTAACTAGTTAGTGTGATGTGTGTAGTAGTCCGTGTGATGCAGACTGAATTCTATCAGTCAGGTTTGCAATATGGACACCATTCTAGTGTTAGCTCTCCATCACGGTGCATATTGATTTGATGATATTACACCTATGGGGTTTTCTGTTCAGTTTTCAACTTCACTCACAGTCCCTAAACTCTTTTTTTTTTACCATATCTTCTCATTTTACTTCAGTCAGTTCTGTTTCACTCTTGTTGTGAACTCTACTTTCCTCACTATGCTTCTTTTGACTTATCTAGAAAATATAGGAACATTGGCCAGCTCGCTTGCGATAATCGGCAGGAAGCCTAGTCTCACCTAGGTTTCGTGCTAGTTGGAACTCACCAGTCAGCAAGGGGGTATCTGCTACCTAGAATAGTGGTCACATTGTAAACCTGACTGACAGAATTCAGTCTGCACTAAAGAAAGGACTAGACACGTCACACTAGTTACTATTAGTGTCCAATGAAAATACCCACTACAGTCCTATAGAAGGTCAATCATGAGCCCAAATAGCTCAGTGGTGGCATTTCTGACTGAAGGTGGCAGTGAGTGACGCTAGTTCGAACCTGAAAAGGGACATGAGTTCCTTCAAGGTTGCAGATACGCCTTGTTGACTGGTGAGTGCCGACTGGCATGAAACCTAGGTTAGGTAGGGCTTACTGCTGATTGCCTTTAACTATCTAATATCATGAGCAGCTTTTTGTCGGACTTAATTCAGTGTACGGTCTCGGCTAAATAGTCTTGCCTTATATTCCTCCATAGGTGGGACAATTAACTTCATCCTCAGGCTTAGACGTGATCTCCGCGAACTTGTTCGTTCTGTTGGTACTTTTATCGTGCAGAGCACTGAAATAGAAACTATGTGAAGCAGTAAATGCCCTAGAATAGTTTTTCATCTGAATTTTCTTGGTCATTCCATATCTTGTTGATTTCTAAGAAGTTGTTTTGTCTAACCTTCTACATTAGGAAGTTAACACAATCAAGAATCACTCAACTTCTACTTTTACAACCTGTTGACTTCTCCATCTTACCTCTTGTTCTCAATTGTTCCCCTTTAGTCATCCCTGAGCTATTCAGAAACTGCTGTCATATTGCAAAGGGTAACAAAGGCTGTTCGGCAGAGCATTTCATTTGCTACTAAGTCAGTTCTTTGCTACTATAATTAGACAGACACCTGAACTTATGCGAGAAATGGGAAAAAGCCATATTGTCTGACTCTCATGATCCTCTCTATTCAACAACTCTCTCAGTCTTGAATCTTATCAGATAGAAGGACTAGAAGTCTTTGTAAAATATTCTGTGTTCCTACAACCAAGTACAAAAACTCAACGGTATGCCATTTGGATAAAATTTTATGTGATGGATAAAGTCTTTAGTGTCAAACTTAAAACTTACTATGTAAATAACACAACATATGGCCCATTAGTCTTCTGTGTGTGATTTATGGTGACTGTCTTTCATTTATCTTACAGTTCCAGTCATTAATAATATTATTGCTACTTCATACTTTTGTATATTTCCGACTATTAGTTACTGCTAATACCATAATGCTGCTATTATCAATTTTGTTTACCTATGTCACGTAATGTTTTCTTGTTGTTGTTGTTGTTGTTGTTGATGGGTAAATTCGATGCAATATTGTAGCAAATGGTGTATGATAAGTTTATCATTATTATTATTATTATTCCCTTGGGTTCCGAGTGGAACATACGGCTTCAACAACACATCTCCACTTTCTTGTATTTTGTTCTGTCCTCTTCATCTGGGTAGACGACGTACCGTACTCTCCCTCCTCGCCTCCTCAACGTGTGCTCAGTCCATCCCAATTTTCTCCTACATATTTGTTAAGCAAACGGCTCTCGTCTGTTGGCCTGTTCCCAGCCAGCCAGCCAGATTTTCTTGTTGGTAATTCTTTCCGGCCGGCCAGCCGGCTATTTGATTCACAGGATGCAGCCAGCCAGCAAGGGTAGCAGCCGTTGACAAAAGTCTGAAGTGACTTGTTGGAAATTCTTTCCATGACATGCTGGCCACGTTTCTCCCCCATACAGAAGTAGCGACTGACTTCAAATCTGTGTGTTGAATATTCGAATCTTGTCCTTTATGATACTAACTTAGTGCAGAAGAATTTTAAACTAGTTTCAAGTTGATGAAAGTGTATCTCGCCTTTCCGATTCTGGATGGATGGCTGGCTTTGATATCTTCATCCGTGCCATCCGACTACCTGTGGTTGAAACCATGCTTCCCGGCGAGGTAAGTGAAGAGAGTAACCTCTGTCAAATCTCTCCCTTCGATGGTGATTGGTTCTGGTTGTTGTTGTTGATGCAGTTGTTGATTGGTTATCTTGATCACTTCCGTCTTCTCTATGTTTGATAGGAACTGTCTAGAGTAAAGTGAGTCATCATCATTATTATGTATTTATTTTATTCCTTTATGGTCCTGTTGGAAGGTAGGCCTTCAAGGTACAAGCTTCGAAGTTTCATCAGCAATGATTTTACTGTTTTCACGGAGTGAGCTTACTGGCCTCACATTCAGTTCTCCTTCTTTACCTGGTTTGCTAACGGCTAAATAAGGTTCATGAGTGAGTTGGTAGGCGATAGAATGCTGGACCACATGTGATTTGGTTACCGGGCAGTCTACCATTGAAACGCTAACGCTTAACCCTGTGACAGTTCTATAATATTCTCTTTCGAACTACAAATCTACCTTAGATTTTACAAAAGAAATCAATCAATCAATCATCAACAACAATCTAGTGGTCTTTAAAACATTCAAATGAAAGCAATTTATTCAATTGTGTAAAAGAAAGATAGTCATTATTAACCAGGATTAATAGTAGGCTACCTTTCTTCATCCACACTTACTTTTGGTCTGCACAATGGTGGTGGTTTACGAACTTTACTTAATATCTCTTTTGGACTTAATCCAAGCATACCATAGGGTTCATCACGTGTTATAATTTCTTGCATTACAATAGCGAATGAATAGACATCACCTTTTTGACTACCAAAATGTACATTGTTCTCTTCACGTAAATGTTCTGGTGCAGTCCATAGTAATTCTTAATAGCAATATTATGAATAAAATGAAACATTATTTCATAAAGGTATAATTTCTATTGAGAAAAATACTAAAAAATAAAAAAATTGTTTGTTCAAATATCTTTTTATTCCTTTACGTTCCCACTGGAACATAGGGCTTCAAGCTAGAGGCTTGAAGTCTCGGTAGCCGTGGTATTTATTTTTGTGGGTTGTGGTTGCCAGCCTCATGCTCGACCTTCCCTCTTTACCAGTCTTGTTTCTGGCTTAACGAGGTAAAGAAGTGCGTCGGTGGCCAGGGATCGAACCTTGAACCACGTGAGTCGTGGTTGACAAGCATTCTACCTCTGTGCCACCAACGCCTTCAAATCTAATACTAAAGTGATATGTGTCTTAGGATTTCTACATGAAGTTTAATCGTCGCAACCTTGTCCATATAAAAGAGTAAATCCCTAAAGATTCCCTATCTGATGGTGTATATAAAATCAAATCTTTGGCACCTGATGCAATGTACATCGGACAAACATCACCAGAGAGAAATCAAGGGGGTCAGAAGAAATGAACATCGTAGAGCCGCATCTGTTCGACCGCCGAGAAATCCAGCTGAACTAGAGAAGCTTGAAAGGTCATCAGCCATATGTCCAAATGCATAATAGAATCAGGTCACAAAATTGATTTTCACAATATTGAAATCGTCATTCAGAAAAATTTCAGAAATCACATAGAATGTCTCATTTCAACCAGAAGCACTTCATATCAAATGGAGTCCAAATGGCTAGGGGTCGCGCTATAACGTGAATTGGCAGAAGTCAGAATTCATGGGCTGGTCATTGAATCGGGTTCCAGTGGCTCAACGGTCTACGAGTTCGCCTTGTAACCAGAAGGTCCTGGGTTCGAATTCCGCCGGTGGGTGTGTGCTGCCGAAGAGTCCCAAGCCCGGACGAAACAGCTTTCCAGTAATCCCAGTTGGTTTTCCAATGGTTCTCTAACTGATGTCAGCTTATGATGAAATCCTCCATCCAATCAAGTCCCTACAAACCAACACTGGAATCCAAATTGTCTAAATAGGAATGATAGACTAAAACAGAATTTGACCTGGTTACAACACCCCCGACCGAACCTCCATGAAATGACAAAATCAACACGAATATGATAAGCAATTTCATTATGTAAACACAGGATGCTTTTATAATTTTATACACTTATCAAATCCAACAATCTACACCTGATTTTGTTATCTTTACGAATTGGCCAGTTTGACTACGCACAAGTGACCTCATACTGAGGAACGATGATTAAGGTGTTATGTTTAGGCTGAGATTTTGTAAATTCTGGTTTAATAATACCACTTTGATAAAGCTGTTAGCAACATTGAATAGCAAAACGCCAGTAAAAACAACAGCATCATTTTGTTTTTCATTCATTGGGAAATACAAGATAACCTTTATTGTAACGAATATCATATACCTAATGCCCAAACTTTTCAAACTGTTAAAATTCAACTTGTTTTAGATATATATAATTTGATCGTCAAACTTTAGAACTTTATCAACAGTATTTTACATTACATCATGAATTTATGTCTATTTTATCTTGAACTTGAATACTGATTTTTAAATGATACTTTTTATCATCGTTCTAATAGGTTCTGAGTGGAACATAGGTCTTCAAAATAACATCGACATTTCATCTTGTTCTCTAATGTGGTCTTCAGCTGACTGCAACGTTGCCCACAAGTTGTCATCTACCACCACGCCGCAAAACACATACTATCTCCTCCATGTTACCCTCAGATCAACGCTTAACTTGTCTTTTTAAATTTAGGTTCTACTCGACAGCCGAATGGACAGTGTCATTCAAAGGTCTGCTTAGCGTGTGTCCAGTTCATCTCCATTTTACTCAGACTACTTGTTCAACATTGCGTTCTTGTTTGGCTTGTTCGAAGAGTTCCTTGTTGCTAATCCTTTCTGACCAATCATATGACTTTCACTATGATACAGGAGAAGGCAGTTGTTGATAAAAGTCTGCATCGGCCTGTTGGAAATGCTTTTCTTGACGGGCCAAGTTTCGGATCCATACAGAAACAGTCGTTTGACACTGGGGTGTCGAAAATTCGAATCTTGATCCTTATGCCTACTTAGTACTGTAGATTGATTTCAGAGTGATGAAGGCCTGTCTTGCTTTTCTGATCCTGACTTACTTTGACATCTCAATCCATGCCACCTGTAGTTGAAAGGATGCTACCTGGATAAGTGTAGAGAGAGACCTTATTCAAATTTCTCTCGTTGACGCTAACCGATGCACAATTCTTTCTATTAGTTGATCATCTTCATTACCATCTTTTCTCTTAATCCCTTTGAAGTCATGCCTACACGGCCTGCCTATTCTGCCAGCCAGTTGGTTTCCATCTGTAGATCTTCGAATTTATGGGACATTAGGAAAACCTTATCCGAGAAGTCCAAATCTTCTACAGTCTCCTTGTCGGTCCGACGTATTCCCGTCTTCTCACTCCCCACTCATGGTCTGTTGAATAATCCATTCTACCGTAATTAAGAATACCGTCGATGATAGTAAGCAGATAGCCCTGTCATACTCCTGTCTTCACTTCAAAGGTTTCAGTGGATTTCCATTTGTGGATTACTTGGCAATCGCTACAGAAACTTCAAAATATGATTCTTGAATTCATTCTTACGGAATTTCATGTGAGGAGAATTGTTAAATCAAGAAGTTGACAACATGATCCGTAATTATTTTGTCATATGGGAAATTCAGAAGCAGATCTTTTATATGCGAATTATTTTTTCATCATGACAACAAGATTCTACTCAAAAACGGGGAAAGTTACTGTTACACAGCGGAGTTGATGACGCCACTGCTGGAGAAGGTGTGGAAGGAGGGATTGGAAGAAAGGATACTTATTCAAACTACCAAAGAAAGGAGACTTAAGTCAATGCAAAAACTGGCGTGGAATTATGCTCCTGCTCACCCCAAGCAAAATACTAAGCCGCATCATCCTGGAGAGAATCAAACAAGCCCCTAGATGCAAAACTCCGACCGAAACAAGCTGGATTCAGGAGAAACAAGTCATGTATTGATCAAATCGCCACTCTACGGATCATCATTGAGCAAAGTTTGGAATAGCAGTCATCTCTCTATCTCAACTTCACCAACTTTGAAAAGGCCTTCGACAGCGTCGATCGACAGGTGATTTGGTAACTACTTCGCTACTACGGGGTCCCATCGACAATTATACGTCTCGTCCAACAGTTATACGACAATGCCGCATGCCAAGTAATCTACAACGGGAAACGGCCGGGAGTGAGGCAGGGTTGTCTACTATGGCAAATGATTTTCCTGATTGCAGTAGATTGAACAATGCGACAAACAGTGGTGGGCAATGAGGAAACAGGCATAAAATGGACCCACACAAGAAAACTTGGAAGATCTGGACTTTGTCGATGATATATGTCTGATTTCCCCAAACTGGAAGATATGCAAGTGAAAAGCAACAAGTTGATGGAAGAAGCATCAAAGATAGGACTTCAGGTGAACATAGGTAAAACACAGGTGATGAAGATTCTTGCCAACACCACCAACAACAACAACAGACGACAGTCAGCATAAATGGGAGAAACCTGAAAGAAACAACCTCCTTTACCTACCTGAGAAGCATCGTTTCAACTACAGGCAGAAGGAACTGACGAGGATATCAAAGCCAGAATCGGAAAAGCAAGACAAGCTTTCATTACCCTTAAGTCTGTGTGGAGGTCAACACCACTCAGCATCAAAAATAAGATCCGGATTTTCAACTCCAATGTGAAGTCATTGCTACTGTACGGATCAGAGTCTTGGTCAGTGTGTCATAAATAGCATCTCAAACAAACTACAGACCTTCATTAATAGTTGTCTTCGCTCAATACTCAAGATCACATGGCCAGCCAGAAAAGATCGGCTACAGCGATCTCTAGCAATGAGCGAACCAACCAGGAACCGATTGTGCAACAAATAAGCAGAAAGAAATGGAGATGGAGTGGCTGGCCATACTCTGAGGAAACAAACCATCAAGTGACATCACTAGACAAGCCATTCCTCGAGTGGAACCCGAAAGGGAAGCGGCGAGTTGGTCGTCAGTGCAAGGGTGGACTTGGAGGAGGTCATGCGAGGAGGAGATGAAAGCATGTGGTCAGACTTGGAGTGGGGTGAAAAAGTTGGCAGAAAACAGAAGGCGATGGAGATACGCAGCTGAAGCCCTAAGTTCCTCTAGGAATTAAAGGATATAATAATAATAATAATAATACTGTTACACAGTGCAATGCAGTGACCAGAGACAATAAAAGGAGACACAGGTTCCAGTGAACACCAATCTTCCGACCAAGACAGAAGTAGTGAAAGTGATAACGCTACTGAAATCAGCAGGAATAAATGGGACTTACACAGAAGTACTCAAAAATGACCCTGAGATCTCGGCAAAAATGATCACGGCAGTGTTTCAGAAAGTCTAGAAGGAAGGGGAGCTACTTGCAAATTGGAAGGAGGGCTACCTTGTGAAACTATTGTTTAAAAGAAGCCAACGTAGCACAAAATTATGCTTGTATCCATTCCCAGCAAAATTTTAAGCGGCGTACAGAACAGAACAAGAAACTGTCCCTGAAGAGGCTCGATTCAGATGGAAACAAGCCGTAAACGGATCAATTTGTAACACACCGGATAGAATGGGACTCAACTATCTGCCTCATACACATAGACTTTATAAATGTCGTCAGCAGTGTCGATCATGAAGTAATTTCAGATCTGCTTCAACACTGCGGACTGCAGTACATCTGGATGGATGACATACGTCATCCATACAGCCCATAAGCTCAGAGGTGCACAGGAAGCATGACTACGGTACAGGTTTTACAGGTAAACGATCAGTTTACAGCTAATCTGAAATGTTTTCATCAAATGGTTGTTTTTTATTTTGCCTAGTTAACTTATTATGAAGGAATACAACTGACAATATTTCATAGTTAATAAGGCCACCAGATTAGTTTATCTATTAGGTATATCACACAGCGAAACAGTATTATTATTTACTAGATGACACAGTTTCGAAATCAATTTATCATGGTTCATAATCGTGTCAATTGTGATCACACGACTTTGAAATTTGAGTTTTATAGTTTCCTTGTCTTCTCTATTTGTCATCGTTGGGGTAGTAGAATTTTCCATATATCTGGGACAGGTGTTAAATCATTTCTGTTACATGTATTTGCAGTTGATTCGATAACACAAAGCTTCTGTTATCAATCTCTCCCTATACCCTGTGACCTTAGATTTTAAAGTTGTCATCCTGTCCCATCCATCCTATTGTATAGTTGTGTGTAACTGCATGTAAAGCCACCAGAGATGATTAACGAGAGATAGGTGAATGATGGTACTCCGTCCTCATTGAGACATATCAGCATGCTTCTATTCCGGAGAATATTTATTACTTCCTTTAACTCAGAAATCTTGAAAATACAAAAGTCACCAGATCACAAACTGTCATGTTGTAAGCACATTACTTGCAGCTCTATGAGTAGCCCATTTGAACTTCAAGATTACTTCTAACAACAAGTGGTAGCCATTATAACTGAGAGTGTCTACTAAATCTCTGAAGTTTGAAGGTCTGACAAGTGGGATGGTGTTATCTTCATTCTGATGAGTATCAGAATGATTCGGCTATAAGTCATTATTAACAAAAAACAAAAATATAACCATAACGTATTATACGAAAGAAAGTGAAATCTAATGTAAATACATTTAATAGCATACCTTCATCTTTTATCTTTCTATTTGTCCCATATATACTATAGATATCGGGTAATCCATAGTCGGTAATTTTTACAACCCATCTACCATCGACACAACAATTTGTAGATTTCAGCCAACCATGTTTTTTAAGTGGACTCGAATGTACATATCTCATACCCTTAAATTCAAGATAAAGAAAAAACAGATGCAACACAATATGTATGAATAATTTAAGAATATTTAATCAAAATATTATTTCTTAATTTATTTGAATAGCAAAAATCTACAGTTTTCAATTAAAAATGTAGTTAGTTATAAGACACAACCGTATCTTCAACGCTTTCTAGTACATTTGACAGTTTACAAATGTACCACTGATAGAAACAATTGATATAATTTGTAAACAAACGGATCTACTACCATTACCGGAAACAGAGATGAAGCGACTTCTACTGCTCTGCACAAAAGATATACAATTCAAATTCAACAATCAACTTTACCGACAAACCGATGGGGTCGCGATGGGTTCGCCTCTGGGACCTATCCTGGCTGATATCTTCATGGGCTACCTTGAGCAGACACAACTAAGTTCTGCTATCAATGGAACTACCTACTATCGCCGATATGTTGATGACACATTTGTTGTTTGCAACGATATGGATCACGCATCGGCACTATATGATCGCCTAAATGAGATACATCCAAATATCAAATTCACCATGGAATATGAACATAATAATGAGTTCAATTTCCTGGATCTAAATGTAAAAAGAACAAACGAAGGCACGGTCGAAAAGTCCATCTATAGAAAAGAAACCTGGACTGGACAATATCTTCACTATAACAGCTTTTGTCCCATAAGCTATAAACGTGGATTAGTGAGGACTTTGTATGACAGAGCCAGAAAGCTATGTTCACCAAACAGGGTCGAAGAAGAATTAGTTTTCGTCGAGAAATGCCTAAGGGAAAATGGATACCCTAAGGGATTTATTCAGAAGTACAGCAGAGAAAAAGATGAGAAAGAAAAGCATCCAACTGTAGAAAAGAAAAAAGTGTTTATCTGTCTACCATACAAAGGAGATGCAGTGTCACAAAAGATTGACAAAAGACTGAAAGGTGCAATAAATAGAAGCTTCCCAGCAGCAAAACTCATAACAGTATACAGCACCACTCCTTCTTTAATCCACTCAAAACTGGATAAATACCCTGCTGATGTCACCTCCAACTGCGTTTATGAATTCACGTGCACTTGCGGGAGCAAGTACATTGGAAGGACAGAAAGAAGGGCTTCTATCCGGTTTTCTGAACATATTCCCAAAAACCTGTGCCTGAAAGGAAGCAGATATTCCCAGAGTGCAATTACCAGACACATTATTGATACCGGACATCTCGTAGAGATTTCTAAGTCCTTCAAAATATTAAATAGACAAAGGACAGCAAATTTACTACGATTTGCCGAAGCAATCGCAATCAAAAGACTTAAACCAGACTTATGCATACAGAAAGAGAGTGTGATTAACCTCTCACTCCCTTGGTAACAGAATTTTGATTTTGATTAGTCATCTAATTCAGTGATCTCAACTCACTGAACAAATCTTAATCTCATAAACTGTAACCGTTTTTTTTTTGTTTCTTGAGTTGCTATGTGAACCTAAAAGCTAACACTGTTCTGTTAATCAATTTTTTCTGTTTTCTCTCTTACCCCTCCCCCTCTTTTCAACTTTAAAAGCGTATAAATTGATGATGAAAACTTAAACTAAAAACATTGTAATGCTTTCATTTAGATGCGTCAATTTTATAGTATCTCTTTTCTACCACCACTCGAACATTAAAGTATGTTATTATCATCTATATAACCATTGTAATTTCAGGTAGTCTGCAGCTGATGAGAACCTGTGAAATAGAATGATATCATTTTATACTGCAAATTTCGTCTTCCTTTCTTTATCGTAATAAATAAGTATCAAGAAATTGGTGCCGCTAACAATTTTACACCTTATCCAACAGTTGTAGGATAATGTTGCATGCCAAGGAATCCGTAATTGGAAACTTATGGAATCCTTCAAAGTGAAGACGGGAGTGGGACAAGTTGGCTGGCTGTCTACCGTCTCCAATGATTTTCCTGACTGCGGCAGACAGACAGCAGGCAACGAGGAGGCAGGCATAAAATAGACCCACACAAGTAAAACTTGGAGGATCTGGACTTCGCCGATGATATATATGTCTGATTTCCTACAAACTGAGAGATATGCAAGTGAAAACCAACAAGTTGATGGAAGAAGCATCAAAGATAAGAATTCACTTCAGGTGAACATAGAGAAAACATAAGTGAGTGGTGAAGATTCCTGGCCATCACCAACAGCGACAGCAACTACTAGAGACAGCAATCAATCAGCATAAATGGGAGGAGTTCGTGTCGGTGGCATAGCGGTTAGGACGCTCGCCGACCATGCACATGGTCCGGGGTTCGATTCCCGGCCGACGCACTCCTTTACCTCGCTAAAAACGAGAAATAAAGCTGGTAAAGAGGAAAGGTTGGGCATGAGGCTAGCAACCCTATCCTGTAAAAATAAACACCGCTACAGAAACTTCAAGCCTCCAGCTTGAAGCCCTATGTTCCACTGGGAACGTGAAGGAAAAATTATTTATTATTTATTAACTTCCTTTACCTACCTACCAGAGAAGCTTCGTTTTAACTGCAGGTGGACTGAACTGACGAAGATATCAAAGTGGAGGTCATCGGGAAAGCAAGGCAAGCTTTCATTTCTCTCAAGTCTGTGTGGAGATAGATCAACAGCACTCAGCATGAAAATGAAAATAATATGCTGATTTTCAATTCCAGTGTGAAGTCAGTGCCACTCTACGGATCAGAGATTTTGCACCATGTCACACAGGGCACTACAAGCAAACTACAGACATTC
The DNA here is from genome assembly GCA_944472135.2 of Trichobilharzia regenti. Taxonomy (NCBI): domain Eukaryota; kingdom Metazoa; phylum Platyhelminthes; class Trematoda; order Strigeidida; family Schistosomatidae; genus Trichobilharzia; species Trichobilharzia regenti. Next base: position 19,715,916 of record OX235263.1, on the reverse strand, counting down.
ATCAACAGCTCAAGATGAGATGGCCGACCTGGAAATATCCGAAACAGGGATCTCTGGTAATGCACGAACCAACCCAGCAGGAACCGATTGTCTAACAGAACGGTGTGCAGAATGAAAATGAGGTGGATTGGCCGTACTCTGAAAAAACAAACCATCAAGTGAGATCACACGCCAGGCTGTGGCTTGAGTGGAAATTGACTGAATAGGAAGCGGCGAGTTGGTTGTGAGCACGAGGACGACATGTAGGAGGAGGTCGTGTGAAGAAGATATGAAAGCATGTGGGCAGACATGGAGTCAGGTGAAAACGTTGGCTGAGAACTTAACGCAATGGAGACTTGCAAATGAAGCCTTATGTTCCTCTAGGAACTGAAGGAAACAATAATAATAATCAAGAAATTGATTTTTACAAGATTAGTGGAATTTTTATTATACCCTTAGGTTTCAAGTGGACTGGAGGGCTTCTGCAACACATTGCCATTTCACCTTGTTCTCTGCAGTCCTCTTTAGCTTGCTTCAGGATGGTAAATAGACTCTCACATTCTTCTTACACGATTTCCTTCATGTCAACCTTAGACCAATGCTCAACTTGTCGTTTCTACTCGAGGATTGGATGAGCATTTTCATTCAGTGGTCTCCTAAGTGTGTGTCTGAGCCATCACCATTTTCTTCAGGATATCAATCAGTTGGACAATTAGTTCCTGGTTGGTTTATTGCCAGGGTTGCACTGTTGGGAGGATTATCACTGGTGAAATATTAAACTCTACCGTTAACATAAATTTTGAATTACACTGATGAGTACAATTCGTAGAAACTATTTTTAGGTAAATATTCAAGTAAAAAAGTTTTAAATGGAGGTACCTTGGTTAATTTGGTTTGTAATCTGCTATTGCCTCTGTCTTAAGCAACGTCATTTGCAGTTGTTGAACGGATTTCTACATCTCTCTAAGACTCATTTAGCTGGTGATCAACTGTATTGCATCTGTAGTCGACTGAATGAATGCTCTTCCAAACGCGCCATCTATTTGTTCTAAGAAGCTGTCGTGATTTCATTCTTTTCGGAGGCTGTTACAACTTACCATAGGACCTGTTTCCATGTAAAAAGTCTAAGCGGTTGACAAGCATTACCCAATGGTAATGGCTCTCCATATCCTTAGCTTTATCATGCCTATCTTAATTATTTCTAAATAAGTTTGTGTGCTAGTCTAAACCCTTCTTCGATAAGTCACTTGGGGGCACTGACACTGCTTCTTCTGGTAGCTGGTTCCAAAAGTTTGTAACCGGGTGGAGGGACAAGTATTCTACAGTATGCCCTAAAACGCATGCTGAATCACTGCATTGCCTCAAATATGTATACACTCTGCATAAGAACCATACAGAGATGTAATTTAAGTTGCAGATAGGTAATGCATAATTGTGAGTAGTGTGAGGTATTGAGAAAAGTGTCTTTGTAGATAAGCAACATAATGCATCAGAGGGTGACCTTAGTAATACTACTGTCCTTCCACATTTACTAAGCAACTCTATCTTACATCACATTTACCACTGACTGCTATATGACTAATGTAATACCAGCATAAACTATTTCCATCAGTGTTCAACTTTATTTTTTTCATGTTGTGGAAGGAGTTTTCTTCATTATTACTCGTTCCTCATTATATTATTATTATTCTCTTGCGTTCTGAGTGGAACATATTGCTTCAACAAAACATCCCCACTTTGTCCTACCTTCTGCCATCCTCTTCAACTGGGTCTACGACTCTTTCATCTCTTCCTCACAAGATCTTCTGCATTTCACACTCCCATTGACGATCCACTCATCGCTTCCCGTTCGGTCGCCTCTCGAAAGCCTGGTATGCGATTTCATTCGGCTGCCTTCTCAGTATGTACCCAGTCTATCTCCATTTTCCCCTACATATTTATTGAGCGGTCGGCTCTTGCCTGTTGATTTGTTCCCATAGTTTCTTGTTGCTTATTCTTCCTGGCCGCCCATTTGATCTTCACTATGGAGCCAGCGAAGGCAGCTGCTGATGAAACTGTGCAATCTGTTAGAAATTCTTTTTCATGACACACAGTACAAGTTTTTGATCCGTATAGAAGAAGAACCGACCGACTTCACATTGGTGTTGAAAATGCCAATCTTGTTCCTTATGCTGGTTGAGTTAATGCATAAAATTTCCAAACTGGTTTCAGGTGGATGAAGGCGTATCTAGCCTTTCTGATTCTGACTTTGAAATCCTCATCCATTCTGTGGCCTGTAGTTGACACAACGCTTCCGAGATAAGGAAAGGAGATAATCTCTGTGAAATCTCTCCCGTTGATGGCGATTGGTGCTGGTTGTTCTGAATCAGTTGCCAGTGTGTGTCGTAGAATTGTCCTTTGTCTTTCATAGCACTCTTCTTCAATTCTTTATTCAGTGCAGTACAGTATACACTGAACTCAGATTCTCCTTCTGTCGTCCATATTTGCACTGAGTCATCTCCTCTTTCACCATCCTTCTCTTCTCTCTTCCATTAGCTTTCAGGTGTTACTTGAGGTTCAAACTTACACCTGTCCTTATACACAATTGACATACTCCTAAATGTTGCTTGGCCGGTTGTAATACCGGTAAAGAGGGCAGGTTGGGCGTCAGGTCAGCAACTCCACCTCTTTGAAAGAACACCCTCGCTACTGAAACTCTAAAGCTTGTAGCCTGCAGCTCAGAGTTCCACTCAGAAAGTGGAGAAATGAACTATAAAACAGTAGAGGATTTATTAAATGTTTAATACTCTCTCCAATTGTTTGCTTTGAGGCATATATATTACTTTAAAACCTAAAATTAAAAACTTTTATGGGTGTTTTGTTCTAGTGTTTTTACAGGTACTCGTCTAACAAAAGAACTTATCATCCAGTATTTACGTAAAAAGTTTTAATATTAGTTGGTGAACTGCATTACTGAAGTACTGAAGTATTAGAACGCAGTTGTTTTTATGATTCCCTTGTGCTCTGAGTGGAACTCAGGGCCTAAACAACACATCTCAATTTTATCTTTCGTTCTGCAGTCGTTTTTAGATTGCCCACGATCCTCCATAATTCCTCATCTCCCTCTCATAAGATTTATCCAACATCACCCTCGGACCACCACCCAATGTGTCGTTTCCCATTCGTATTACACTTGGGAGTCTGCGGTCGCATTAATTTGTGTCTTCGGTATGGAGTCGAGGCAGCTGGTGATAAATGTCCACAGCCTATTGGAAACGTTTATCACGAGAGGGCAATTCTTTGAAACATATCCAACTGACGACATTCGTATTAAAAATCCGTATCTTGTACTTTATGTTGACTGCAGCAGATAAGTGAAAGTGGTGACCTTGTAATTCCTCCTTAAGATAATGATTGGTTCTTGCTGTTGGTCAGGTGTCTTTATTACCTTTGTCTTCTCCGTGTTCACTCGAGCTCCTGCTTTGACTGCCTGCCCCTTCTACCAATTTGTTGGTTTATGTCTGTAGGTCTTCCAGTTTGTATGACATTAAACGTAAATTATCCAGGAAGTTCAAATCTTCAAGTATCTTCTTGTTTGCGCAACACGTTTTCTTATCTATCTTTCGTTCCCATACCTGGTTTTTGTATGATCAAATCCACTACACTGAGGAAGATCACTGCTGATAGTAGTCAGTCTTTTATCATTCCCCTTCTTTACTTCACAGGTTTCTCTGATTTTTTCATTGTGAATCACTTGACATTTGGCATTATTATATAACCGTTGGGTAGAGTTGGTAAGATTTGTAGCACTGTACTCCTTCATAGTGTTGAAGAAATTTCGAAATTACTTCGTGGTCAACGCTTGTGAGGGCTTTTTTAGGGGGTCAATGAAGTTGGGGTAGAGTATTGAATGTCATTGTATTCTTTATTTGATGATGTTGATGATGATGACGCTCAGCATCGCGACTCGGGCCGTACTGTTAAATTCATTTAAATTACTTAACTAAAATGTTAGAGATTAGGGTTTATTATAATTATTTTCAGCAGTAAAATAAAATTTAACGGAAGTAGCACTACGTCTTTGTGTGAGTAGTCGGATTAACCTTATTTATTATGGTATTAGATTATTTCATTTGTTATTTTATTGAGAAGAGAAAATGGAAATTATCACTCACTTTGACTACATCAGTCACTAGTGAAAGTTTAAACTCCCAATCCAAGTTTATTGATTCTTTCTTGATTATATCCTTCAGGGGGAAGAAAGTAGAATAGATTAAAACAAAATATTTATTTGAAATATCAGTAATATTTAATTTTTCAGTAAATAACTGTACATGTTTGTATTTACTTTCATATAATATAAAAATATATGGAGGATTTAATCATGAGCTGACATCAGTTAGAGAACCACTGGAAAACCTGGGAGTACTGGACAGCTGTTTCGTCCTAGTTTGGGACTCCTCATCAGTACGCACCCACCGGGGTTTGAACCCAGGACCTTCTGGTTACAAGGCGAGCTCGTAGACCATTGAGCCACTGGGACCCGATCCAATGGTTCTTGAATTCTAACTTCTGCTAATTCACGATATAGCGCGACCACTTCACAATGTCTTCTTCGATGAGTTACTGCCTCATCTTCGACCTGCTGTACCCTACTGGTGGGTGCGTACTGATGAGGAGTCCCAAACTAGGACGAAACAGCTGTCCAGTACTCCCAGGTTTTCCAGTGGTTCTCTAACTGATGTCAGCTCATGATTAAATCCTCCATGCAATCAAACAAAATCCCTACAAAACCAATACTTGAAAATAAAAATATATGACATAAAGTAAAAATAAGGTATTTTTTAATTATTATCTGTAAAGTTACTTCTAATTAAACATCTTGAGACAATTTCTTAAAGTCGACTTCTTACAGATTTGATTACCAGCTAGCATCAGTTACACAACCATTGGAAAATCAGAGAGTACTGGACGGTTGTTTCATCCTAGTCTGGGATTCTTAATCAGTAATATACCCAACGCGAATTGACAGAAGTGTATAGGATAGCAGTGTCTGAATAGTATATGAGCTTGCCTTGTAACCAAAATGCCTCGGGTTCAAGCCCCCATTGAGTACGTACTGATGAAGACTTCAAAACTAGGTGCAAACAGCTGTCCACGTCTTCCTTGTTCTCCAGTGATTCTGTAATTCATGCCAACTCTTGATTAAACCTGCGACAAATAAGCTGCCAGCACACTAACATTTGAAGATTAAGTTTATTTTGTGTTTCCAATTGAAGTGAAGTCCTCGGTCTCTGTTCACATGTTGACTCCTAGTGCAGACGCTACGGTGGTTTCTGAAGATTAACATGATGCGCTTTAATTGCTCGTGGTTAGTGATGAAGTATCATCTATCACTGACTTGTAGGGGGGGGGAGGTGAAGGTTCCCCCAACTGAAGAGTTCCAAGCGGGATGGAATGCACATTTTAGATTCTACCCCTAGCCATTATCAGTTAAATAATACTTCAGACAACTTTACCAAAAAGAAACAAACGTTAATTCAAAGTAAAGATGATATGGGAGATAGAGGAACGGATACAGATGGAAAAAAGAAAATGCAGTCACCTTATTCTGATTTAATAAGTACACAAAGAGAGCGTATCATTGCAATCAGTCTTGAACATGACAAATTCACCATATCATGATACTGCTGAATGGCTCATAGATATCATTCTACGTTATAGGAGTAATCTCTGTCATCATATCGTTTCAGATTCATTTGAATTTGTTGAAGGATTTCATCATGAGCTGACATTAGTTAGAAAATCATTGGAAAACCTGCAGGGAGTACTGGACAGCTGCTTCGTCAGCCTAGTTCGGGACTTTTCATCAGCATGCACCCCACCGCCACGGTCCGGACCCAGGACGTTCTGGTTACAAGGTGAGTTCGTAGACCTCTGTAATCAACTAATCAAATCCCTACAAACCAATACTTGAATATTAATGTGATGCTCACTAGTGACTGACCCTATTCAAGTAGGTAGTTACCTGGGGTTCTAGTAGAAGGTTATGACTAGTAGGGTACAGCAGTTAGACGATGAGGACAGTTAATCATCGAAGAGATTGACAAGTGGTCGAGCTATGTCGTGAATTGGAGAAATTTGGAGTTCATGGGTTGGCTATCGGATGAGGTCTCAGTGGCTTAGCGGTCTATGAGCTCACCTTGTAACCAGAAGGTTGTGGGTTCGAACCCTGGCGGTTGGGCGTACGGAACGGCTATCCAGTAATCTCAAGTGGTTCTCCAATGGTTTTCTAACCGATGTCAGCTCATGATGAAATCCTGTAAGGTTATTTGTCATATTCTCCATATAGGGAAATTAGTCAAATGGTTGGAGGCGATCAGAAGGAAGCCTCGAACTTAGGTTTCTTGCTAGTTGACAATCCCCAGTCAGTAAGGTGTAAGTGAAATCTTGAAGGAACCCATTTTCCTTGGGGGATTAGAACCCAGGCCACTCAGAAGGGCTATGAGATTAATTAAAAGTACGACCAGCTGATGCGTTTTAACATGCATGAAATCCGGGTCCAATGTTCCCTTGCCGATTGCCTCCCACTATCTAACAACAATTCAGTGTGCACCGCAATGTCAAGCCATCTAACATGGTAGCTACATTACAAACTTGAATGAGAGAATTTTGTCTGCATTAACATCAAGGACTAGACGCATGAAATTAGCTACTTGCTAATGTTCAGTGAGACTAAAAACATCAGTGATTAGTATTTTTAGCAACCAACCGGCTGACAAAACAAATAGTCTCGCCATTCGACCAGTGTTTTTCGTAAACTTTTATTCATACAACTGTTCGAAGCTTACCAGCCTTAATGTTTATTCCCTAGTTAGAAAGGAATTATCCCAGTTCATTTGGTCATGGCCAGTAGAAACTATCTGGATAAAGATTTATTCTCCAATGACATGTCACTTAAAAAGTGTCCAGTCCCTTGTCAGCGAAATTAGCATACGTCGAATAGAGCATTTACATTTACTTCTATCAACAAACAAATAACTCTGATCGTACTTCGTTTCTCTGAATTTGTCGCAGTCAAACAACTCAAACCAAACAGTGATTAATTTTAGCTTATTTCGGTAATGATCTTTCTTCCCCTTATTATATGGTTATTCTCACTACTACTGTTACTATGATTTCTTCTGATCCATTGCTCTGAAGTCGCATAACTGATTTCTTCTATTTATATTTGATTCCTTTATGTTCCCAGTGCAACATAGGCCTACAAGCTAGAGTTTTATAGTTTTGGTAGCAGTGGGGTTTACTTTTACCGCATGGGGTTGCTAGTCTCATGCCCAACCTTCCATCTTTACCACTCTTGTTGCTGGCTTAGCAAGGTAAAGGACTACGTCGGTGGTCGCGAATCGAACCCCGAACCATCTGCGTGGTTGGCGAGCATTCTACCGCCGTGCCACTGATGCACTAACTGATTTCTAATCCCTTTGAAAACACTACCAGTATAGTGTCACGTCATCTTTTGCCCCCGTACGTTGTTGGTCCATTTGGTATTTTTCCTTGTTAGGTCAACTAACAAAACTTCTCGAATATTCTCCCAAACTTATGATAAATAACCACTTTTGTTTTGCATGACTTTTAACTGATTATGCCATCACATTTCTTCCTTTGATAAGGATTACTTAAAGTAGTCATGCGATTTTAAATACTCTCTATATATTTTTCAATATTCACACCGAAATATCTTGAATTCTAGGTTACTGATTTGATTTAATGGATTTATTGTCTAAGCCTCGAAGGTTAAGTATGAAATAAGTTTAACAGAGAACTTGATTGGGAGTACAGAATGATTCACTCACAGAAAAATTGAAATTAACAAGTAAATATTACATGTATCCAACTGCATATATGATAAATGGGAGTTCCCTCCTTTGACTTTTGTCACTCCACATCTCCACTTTTTCCTGTTCTTCTCAGCTCTCTTCAGTTGGTTCAACGATTTTCCATAAACTCTCATCTCCTGCTCACATGATCCCCACCGTGTCACTTTCGAACTAACGCCTCGGCGTATGTCTGATCTCTCAATATGTGCCTTCTTTGGAATATTTGTTAAGCAGTAAGTTTATAGTTGGTTCTTTCCTAGAGTTCATTGTTCCAAATACTTTCTGGTAGGCCATCTGATCTTCAGCATGGTTTCTGTAATTCTGCAGTGGTCTGTTTGAAATGCTTTTCATGAAGCGGCAAGTTTCACTCCCATAAAGGCGAACTGATTGGCTTAACACGGATGTTATAAATTCAAAGCTTGTTCTTTGTGCTAAGTGTAGAAGCCTTCCAAATTGATTTCACATTGATAAAGGTCTGTCTTGCCTTTTCGATCCTGGCGTTGACATTCCCATTGATGCTGTATGCAGTTGAAATGATTCTACTGAGATAACTGAAAGAACTGACGTATTTGTAATTTATTCCATCGGCAGTGATATGTGTTTGTTATTGGTTTTCGGGTATGTCGGTGGGCTCTATCTTCCCTGAAGTTTTATTTTCTCTGCTTCACCCATCAGTTTTTATGGTTTTTTGCCTGTAGATCTTCACGTTTGTTTGACATTAGACATACGGTGTTCCCCATGCACCAATCCATGACAATGACGGATGTTATCATTAGTGACAGTGGCTAGCTTTCCTTCAACCTTGTTTTCACTTCAAAGATATTGTTGAATTTCTCGTTGTGGATCACTCAACACCTGGCATTATCGTATATCTATTGAAAAAAGATTGATAATGGTTTAAAAAATGCACGCCACAGTGTTGATGAAGTAGTTTCCAAATTTCTCTAAGATCAACATTGTCAAAGACCTTTTCAAAGTTGATGACGTTTAGCTAAAAATTTGATTGTCATTCTTGATCCATAAATGATTTACTTTTCCTGAATCTATCTATTTGGTGCCGACTAACGGAGTTCTGAATCTAGTAAATCTGTTTTCCCCTTTTTTTTGGTCTCTTCAGCATGATGAGACTTAAGTTTTTGCTAGGCGTGAACAACAGAATGATTCTACTCTTATAGTTCCCTCTCACCCCACCTCCATACACAACCTTTTTCTTAAAATGTACAATACATGGATTACGGTATTATCATTGAGATGTAAAGAAACTTTTGAGTAAATTAGTTTACACAAACGAAAAAAATAAACGATTAAACAATCGCCTTCCTCTTTGTTTAAATTAATTCGAAAGTGTATGACATCTTTTTGAAATCTTTGTCTACAGAAATAACAAAACAAAAAAGCGTTTTCATCTCGGAGTTATTTCCACATGGGTAGAAGTGATTACACACACACACACACACACACACACACACACACACACACAAAGAAATAATGAACTCGTTTCATTTGACGATGATAATGATGAACTTACTCAATTATTGTGTGGTGGTGAATAAATTAGTGTTATGATGAAAATTTATACCTGAACAAAATTATTGATAAAACTTAAAATGGCAATGGCAATGGCTAAAATGTTAATAACAAACAGTATATCTGAGATATATTCCTATCAGTGTTGCATTACGTTGTCATGGTTACAAGGCGTGGTAGTTTTGTTATGCATAGATAGATTTAACATTAAAGTGCTATGATTACACAAAAAAATAAATAAATAAATGAATAAGGAAAAAGCTAAAAGCTAAAAAAGGTTGCGTGTTCGAAAGTTTATCAAACCGAATATACAATCAAGTACATAGAAATCCTGAAATAAAATTTTTTAAAAAATAAACAGGTTCAATAATTCCCTAATTTCTTTTTTCAGATATCACATGTTCCTATTTTTCTGCCTTTTTATTGTTTTGCTTTTTTTTTCTGAACTTAATACAAGCCATGGAAAGGTGGATATTGAATATAGTTCAACCATAATATTGAGCATATACTTACACCGCCCCCCCCCATATCATCACAATGTGTAAACTAACAGTTTTGCTAATAATGAAGAAATAGAGACGAAGTTATTAGCATGTCTCACTAGGATGAGTATAATATATTATTATTATTATTAAGGTGAGATGTTGTCTTTCTACTTTTATCAACCCATATTTATTTACTTATATATTTCTTTTTCAATGGTTTTTTTTTCAGTGGTTCTTTCTTTGTTTCATAGTGAAAACGTTTTTGTTTCTCACTCTGTCATATTTGTATCCTACCCACAATTAAAATAGAGAGAGAGAGTCATTAAAACTTTCATCATGAATTGATAGGAGTTTAGAGAACTAGTGAAAGTCAGGTGGGGGGTGGTGGTGCTCGACAGCTGTTTCGTCGGCCTAATTTGCGACTCGTCATCAGTAGGTACCCACCGCCAGGGTTTGAAACTGGAACCTACCGGCTACTATGAACGTTTGTAGACTCCTTGGTATCCAATCACTCCTTAAATGATATCAATCCGTGGGCAAACCTAAAATATTCAAGTGTATTGGTTTTGTAGGGATTTTGTTTGGTTGCATGGAAGATTTCACAATGAGCTGATATTAGTTAGAGAACCACTGGGAAACCAACTGGGAGTACTGGACAGGTGTTTCGTCAGCCTAATTTGGGGCTCTTCATCAGTACGCACCCACCGGGGTTCGAACCCAGTACTAATACCAATACTTGAAAATTAATCTGATGCTCATTAATGGCTAGCCCTATTCAGGCAGTTTACTTGGGGTTATAGTGGGAAGTCGTGACCAGGAGGGTACAGTAGGTTGAAGATGAGACAGTAACTCATCGAAGAAGACATTGTGAAATGGTCGCGCTATGTCATGAATTGGCAGAAGTTAGAATTCAAGGACCATTGGATCCGGGCCCAGTGGCTCAGTGGTCTACGAGCTCGCCTTGAAACCAGAAGGTCCTGGGTTCGAACCGTGGTGGTGGGTGCGTACTGCTGAAGTGTCTCAAACTAGACTGACGAAACAGCTGTCCAGTACTCCCAGGTTTCCCAGTGGTTCTCTAACTGATGTCAGCTCATAGTGAAATCTTCCATGCAACCAAACCTAAAATAATTAAATCTCTACACACTAAGACTTTGAAATTAATCTCATACTCGTTAGTGACTACTGGTTGCAGCTATCTGGAGTTTTACTGAGAGGTTGTGTTCAGCGGTGGTGTCCACCCGGTTGGGGATGGGAACAAATAATCGCTGACGATGCTGACTAGTGGTTACGCTAAAATTTAGGAAAGGTGGAAGTTAGAAGTCGTGGGCCGGTAAGTCGGTTCCCAGTGGTTGATTGGTCTACGAGATTCTGTTGTAACTGGAATGTTCTGGGTTAGAACCTTGTTGGTGGGTGCTTACTGCATAAGAGTCGCAAACTGGGACAAAAAAGCTGTCTAGTATTTAATGGTCCTCCAACTGATATCAATCCTCAATCATTTAAACGCTGGCTAAGAAAGTAGTGGGTGATTTGTTTAGACACTGATGATGTGGCTAGGGATTCACCATTAGTTTCAATCCTAGCTGATATTTTCCTAGTGAAGTTAGAGGATGAACCACTGAAAGGAGTAATTAATGAACTGGAATTCGACTTTCCATATGTATATATAGATGGTGTGAAATATTCCCAAATTATGAATTAAAAGTCAATCTGAACGAACAATATTCTTTTCAGGATACAATTGGTGGATGGTGACTAGCAGTGGAATCCAGGATGCGCATTTCGTCTTATTTGGGACTCGTCAGCTGGATGTACCTGCATTTCTCAGTGAGTGATGATGTTCCACCGAGGCTCGAACCCAGTACCCATAGTTTCGAACGCCAAAGCGTTATCCACTAGACCACTTGGGCCACGAGAGCCACCTATTGTGCAACGGTCATATTAATTATTGGATTGAATTTTTGATTTTCCCGTCGATTGATTGGACCGAAGTGCTCGGTCTCAGGTTGACATGTCGGCTTCTTGTGCAGATGCTTCGACGATGTCTGGGCATTTAGTTAGGATACAATAATTTCTCTTCAGGTTCTTACAATTATAAAATATAATATTTGTGGTCGTTACAATAAAGGCCAGTTATGCGGCGGATACATTTTTAACGTAGAATAACAGATTAGTTATGGGGTGTCAAAATAAATAGTCATATTTGTGTGACAAACGTGCTAGGCTGAAATCGATTAGAAATATTGTAAAACGGGAGACAATGGTGGTGATTAATCAATCATAATAGAATTGTAGAGTGTGGGGTAGGAAAATTGACAAATCAGATCAAGGTTATAAAAGGTGTCAGGTGAGTGGCTAGTAGAAAGTGGTCTGAGTTAAACAGATGAGATAGTAAGACTGGAATGAGAGGATCATAGTGAGATAACGAATATGTTAAATTAATATATGCCTCCACCTGTTTCATTTATCATATTCGTTATCTCACTATGATCCTCTCATTCCAGTCTTACTATCTCATCTGTTTAACTCAGACCACTTTCTACTAGCCACTCACCTGACACCTTTTATAACCTTGATCTGATTTGTCAATTTTCCTACCCCACATTCTACAATTCTATTATGATTGATTAATCACCACCATTGTCTCCCGTTTTACAATATTTCTAATCGATTTCAGTCTAGCACGTTTGTCACACAAATATGACTATTTATTTTGACACCCCATAACTAATCTGTTATTCTACGTTAAAAATGTATCCGCCGCATAACTGGCCTTTATTGTAACGACCACAAATATTATATTTTATAATTGTAAGAACCTGAAGAGAAATTATTGAAAAGAATATTCTTCAAATAAAGTATAATTATATTTTAATAGTTTACACACAATGATAAGTTTTGTTATTGGTAACATTTCGAGCAAAATTACTACCCGTGTTCACACCACTGTTGGAATTGTTTTATTCGTTTTATTCTTCATTCAGATTGACTTTTAATATATGGATGGCATCACAATTTTAATTTCAGGATTTTACCGTGAACCGACACCGGTCAGAGGACCATTGGAATACCAGTAGGGAGTACTGGATAGCTTTTCCGTCCTAGCTTTATACCATTCATCAGCACGCACCCATTGGGGTTCCAAACCAGGCCCTTCTGGTTACAAGGTGGGCTCGTAGACGATTAAGCTATTGGTACCAGATCCAATTGTCCATGAATTCCAACCTCTGTCATTTTTTATTATGAAAAACTGAGAATGAAGCAACGAACATTCTTGAAAAAAGTTTAGTGGAAGGCATCCATCAATAAACTTTACCACTGAGAAAAAAAAACAATGATGGTGGTGTTTCATTCCTAGACGTCTTTTTAATCACGAAAAAGGATGGTACATTAGAAAGGAGCGTATATAGAAAACCTGCAACGACAGATTAGTATACACATTTTTTGAGTTTTGAACCTTTGAAATATAAACGCAAATTAGTAAAGCATTTTGATACGTAGAGCTAAGATAATCTTCTCAAATGACTTTTTCAATGAGCAAATTAAGATTGGCAGAGAATCATCCAGAGAAATTATTAATCAGATAATTTCACTGATAAAAATATGCATTTAGATCCAACACAAGTCATAATAGCAACCACTGCAAAGAAGTTGTTGTATTGGTGATATTATCAGTGGATTAGTAAAACAGCACCTGAAGAATGCAGTTAAAAGAGCATTCAACGCACCAGAAGTATACTATCTCTTCACAACCACTCCAATTTTAAGTTCAAGAAATAAGAACAAGCTACCTAATTTCACTTTCTTCATGCGCTCCAGCGGATCTAGTAATAATGAGCGTACATTTAGGCAGGTTCATCATCATATTTCCGAACACCGTCCTGCATGGTTAGGCAAGGGATAAATAAGATGCATTTGTATCTCTGTTTTAGAACACCTTGTAGATAGTGAGGGTGTAATTGATATTGTTGATAAAGCGTTCAAAGTTATTTATCTCATTCCGACCAATAATAATTTTGTCTTACAAGTTCGTCTCTGCATACAGCTAAATCCATCGGAATCCACGTGAAACCAGACACGTGTGTGTGTTCGGAAGAAATTCATGCAACCACTTGCCCTACTTTGGCCACCATTACGTGAATGTGAAAAATTGACAATTTAACCCTCCCTATCGCTGTTTATAAGCTCGCTTTATCCAAATTACTTTACTTTTCCGACTCCTTCATTTTTAATTGCTTGTTAAATAGTCATCTTGAACCCAGATTTATTCCTTAATTACTCCTTATTTCTCCAAAATTACGCATTATGCAATCCACTTGTTGTAACTAACCATTTCTACCCTTTAATAGGTTAATCATATAAATTTGTCTGCAGAGTTAGATAGATCCGGGAGGGAACAGCCAGGAGTAACGTGAATGCTTAAGACAAAATGTATTTATACTCTGATAAGTATTTGGAACGACGTTTAACTGTAATACAATCAATAAAGTCAGTAGAAAACGCGGGACATTATTTGAAGTCGACCACTTGGAATGAGTAAAGCTTGCAGCTCCAGCACCAAATTTTTTTGGAACAAAGCTTATCTTGTCTAAATCATGTGAAACCACAAGATGAGACGAGACAGTCAACATGAAGCTCATGAAGCCAATTTTCTCATAGAATGACTATGGTCACATTGTGATAAGTATCAGAGGATAGGAGAGATTGAGGATGCGTACTGCAGTTAGGAAAAGAACGGTGGTTGGTGCTAACGATAACGGAAACAGTAGTGGTATGTATAAGTGTGTGTTTTACTACTCGTTTCCAACCTTCGCGATGGTTTTCTTTGTTAGAAACTCGAAAGTCATTTGGTTTTAAACATTCGGAAAAATCGTGAGAGTAAATATGACAATCTGATGTCACACTTAATACATAGAGACAAATAAAACATGGTAAATTAAATGCAGTATGTAGGTGGAAGTTTAGGTAGCCCAATATTCAAACAACCCGTTAGTATGCATCACTTCAGTTGTTATGAATTGTTTTATCCTTACATTTGGAGTGAAACTTAGTGCTCTAAGCTTTTCAAGTTTCATTAGCAATGATGTGGATTCTAAGGTGTGTGAGGTTGCCTTACGCCCAGACTTACTACTTTCTCGAGCTCATTACTGGCTAAAAAAGCCAAGTGAGGTATAAGAGTGAATTGGCCTAGAATCGAACTCTCATAGTTGGCTTTGATTCTACCAAGAAATCACCTACACATTGTAATGTTATTCCATTCATATCACTGTGTGACTCAAAGTTGGTCGAGAGTGTAATTTCCATTTTGTATTTATACGGGTCCATTACACAGGCAGACTTCTGTTTTGCTGCTGTGCTCTTTTAAATGAAGTTTTACATAAATCAGTTTGCTTCAAAATCCTTGACTTTAATACTTGTGTCAGTGATTGTCGTTTGGTTTCTTGTAACCAGTTGATTGTGTTCATCATATTCCTAGAAACGCGTTTCATTAACTGTAATCGTATCATTGTGACATTTTTCAAAAAATTTTGTGCCATTCAACAAGTGGTTCACCAGAGATTTTATCTTCTAGACTGATTAGTGTCAACGCTTGGAATCATTTGATCTTCTTAAGTGAAAGGCGTTTTAATTTTCTATTTATCAAGTAAATTCTGCTCTTCTTTGGCCACAGGTGATACTTTTTATTTTTTGCAATTTATAATAGATAATGCTGAATTATGTGAGTAATTGAAGACGACTTATCTCAACCAGTAGTGTTTAATAGCGACAGAGTAGGGTGATTTATGCACAGGAAGGCCGTTTTTTTATCATTGGTTGTGAACCCAGCTGAGAAACAGTAAAACCGCAGTGAATAATCTCATAGTTTCCATCTTCGGTAGCTTGCATATGCTATTTAGACAATCATTATTATTGTTTCGTTTAGTTCCTAGGGGAACGTAAGGCTTTAGCCGCACGTCTCCATTGTGTTTGGTTCTCTGCTAGAGTTTTCACCTTGCTCCACGTCTGCCCACATCTTTTCATCTCCTCTTTACATGACCTCCTTCATGTCTTCCTTAGACGATCAACTCACCGCTTCCCTTTCGGGTTTTACTCGAGGGCGTGTCTAGTGATGTCATTTGATGGTTTCCTCAGGGTATGGTCAGCAATCCATCTCTATTTATTCCTGCTTATTTGTTGCAAAATCGATTCCTGCTGCGTTGGTTCGCTCCCAGAGATCCATATTGCTGATCTTTTCTCGCCTGACATCTCGTCTTGAGTAGTGTTGAGCGGAGACAGCTGTTGATGAAAGTCTGTAGTTTGTTCGAAGTGCTCCTCGTGACACGGCGCCAAGTCTCTTATAAGTATGGCAAGTAGCACTGACTTCACATGGGAGTTGAAAATCCGGATTTTATTCTTCATGGTGAGTGCTGTTGATCTATCTCCACACAGACTTGAGAGTAATAAAAGCTTGTCTTGCTTTCCCTATAACCCCGCTTTGATATCTTCGTCGGTTCCTTCCACCTGTAGGTAGGTAAAGGAGGTTGCTTCTTTCACACTCCTCCCATTTACACTGGCTGATTGTCATCTGTTGTTGCTGTCGCTGTTGATGATGGCCAGGAATCTTCATCACCCTCCTGTGTTTTCTCTATGTTCAACTGAAGCCAATTCTTATCTTTGATGCTTTTTCTGCCAACTTGTTGCTTTTCACCTGCATATCTTCCAGTTTGTGGGAAATTAGACATATATCGTCGGCGAAGTCCAGATCCTTCAAGTTTTATTTGTATGGGTCCATTTTATGGTTGTTTCCTTGCTGCCCGGTGTCTGCTATTGCATAATCCAGTCTACCTAAATCAGGAAAATCACTGGAGATAGTAGGCAGCCTTGTCTTCACTTCGAAGGATTCCGTGAGTTATTTATACAATTTGTCCTTTAAACTGGAGTTTCCTTGGAATACAATGTCTAAAGAATTCCACCTCATTTCTTCAATTAATACATATTCTAAGATAGTAAAACCTTCTGATGCGAATCTGTGATACATGGCGATTTGACTGTTTGGTATAATGCTGCCCAGAATTGGAGCGATTTGCTCTCTAACCTGTATTCCTTGTGTCGCTTCATCCATCCGTATGCTTGAACATCTTATAATGGTCTCCTCAGTTTGTAAAAGACAATTTTTTAATAGTATTTAAGTGGCTACTGATATATCCTTGATTTAAGCAAGTATAACACTTACACTGACGTTTGATGACCTGTAGTTTGTTATTAACTTCCACAGTTAAGGTTTTACGAATCTCATTGAGAAAGCAGTGTTTCGGAAAAACTCAAACTAGTAATATTTTATGTCTTTCTTCAAATTTATTTTGCTTAGTCACAACTTTTCATATATATATATATATATATATATATATATATATATATATATATATATTATTCTTGTGGTTACCGAGGTGAAAATAAGGCTTCTACAGCACTTTGGCGTACTGTTCTGTTTTTTACAGTCCTCTTCAGATGGTTCCATAATTTCTCATAGATCTTCATGCCCTGTTCGCACGGTCTGCTCCATATCACCATTGAACCAACACCGAAATCATCATTCCCCAGTAGTATTGCACTCAAACGATGGCTTGGGATTTGACTCAATAGTCTCTTCAGCGTATTCCATTCATTTCAATTTTCCCAGTCAAATTTGTTGGGCAGAAGGTTGTTGACTGATTCGTCCCCAGAGTTCTTTGGTGATAATTCTCTCTGCTCGACTATCTGTTCTTTAGAATGGAGCTGAAAAATGTAGCTGTTGACAGGAGTCTGAGACCCGTTCGAAATGCTTTCCGTGACGCGAGAGACAAGAAACTCACATATACAGAAGAAGTGATTTAACATTGTTATTGGGAATCTAAATTCATTTTCTTCATACTGAGTGCAGAAGATTTTCGAATTGATTTTGGGGTTAGGAATGTCTGTTTCGTCTTTTCGATTCTGTTTTTGTTATCGTAATCCATTCTGTTGACTGTAGTTGAAACGATCCTGATTAGCTAAGTGAAATAATTGACCTCGTTTGTTGTTACCAGTTGGCTATGTTCATGACCGCCATGTTCTCTTTGTTAATTCGAATTCACGTCTCCGCTGCCTACGGCTTCTGACAACTTGTTGGTTTTCGCATGTAGATCCTCGAATCCATGTGACATTAGAAATCATCTGCGAAGTTCGGTTTTTCTACAGTCTTCTTACTGTCCCAATACATTATAGCCCACTCTCTCCACATTGTCTTACGAATGATCCAGTCTACCACGTGGAGGAATATCATTGGTGATAGCAGTCAAACTTGTCTTGCTTCCACTTCAAAGGCTTCTCTGAATTTTCTGTTGTGAATCACTCGACATTTGACATTACCATACATCTGTTGAATGACGTTGATAAAGGTTTGTGTCTCTGTTCTTTATAGTGTTGAACAAGTTCCCAGATCACTTCGTGATCAATGGCTATCGAATACCTTTTCGACGTCTATGAAGCTGGGTTAGAGATTTGACTTTGCCTCTATGCTCTGTCCGATGATGACGCTTAGACTTGCTATTTGAATTGCTTTCACTCCGTCCTACTTATTCCGGTAGAAGGCCTGCATCTAGTGTGTCTTCTAGTCTTTCCAGGATAAAATGACAAAACATTTCGCTTGGTGTGGATAAGAGTATAATTCCACTCCAGTTCTTGAAGGGGCCTAAGTATCCCTTTTTTAGGTATCTTGACAAGATAGCCTGATATACTAATTCACTAGTTTTTCAACCACTCCTAAGCCCATAAAAAGAGAAATACTAGGACTAACGAACCTACTCCAGAAAATCAATGCAGTCACTACACAAACCTCAGAGCACACCAAAAATATCTACACAGATATTTCACCATGAGTTGACATCAGTTAGAGAACCACTGGGAAACCTGGGAGCACTGGACAGCTGTTTCGTCCTGGTTTAGGACTCTTCAGCAGTACGCACCAACCACCACGGTTCGAACCCACCACCTTCTGGTTACAAGGCGAGCTCGCAGACCTTTGAGCCACTGGGACCTGATCCAATGGTCCTTGAATTCTAACTTCTGCCAATTCACGACATAGCGTGACCGCCAGCCAATGTCTTCGGCGACCATTGGAACGGGTCCCAATGGCTTAATGGTCTACGATCTCGCTAGCCTTGTAACCGGAAGGTCCTGGGTTTGAATCGCGGTGAGTGCGTACTGCTGAAGAGTCCCAAACCAGGACGAAACAGCCCTTCAGTACTCTCAGGTTTTCCAATGGTTCTCTAACTAATGTCAACTCATGATGAAATCCTGAAACCAATAAAATCCCTACAAACCAACATTTGAATATTTACACAGATAGCTTAAAATATTTTTTAAGAATTTGCATGAGGCTTACGAGGAACTGACAAAATAAAATGATTTAATCTTATTTCGCCCAAACCGCTAACTTGGCTTTATTGAAACTTGTATGGGAGAATATGTATATGAAGCTTCATAATCGGTCTGTTACTGGCTAAATACCTTAGTGACAATGTCTTCATTTTTACTGATAACTCGATGATATACCGATCCCTTCGAGGTGATAGATTCACTTTATTCAGTAGTCCCGAGAAGGCCTATAAATACCTGTTTACTGACGTTAAGTGAAATTTATCGGTTATTATTGTTTTTCACTGTGTTTATTTACGCAGTCGTGGACTGCCAACTTAATTGGTCAAATTCAATTTATTTTATTTCTTTTTGATTACAGCTTTATTCCACACCGTATTTTTGGTACATGTATGGAATTTTCAGCATGTGATATCGGTCGCCCAAATTTTGCAGGCTAACCATAGATATCAGGTGTGCGTCGGCAGGGGATCGAAGCCCGGACTATGTGCATGATCGGCGGGAGTCATAACCGCTGAGCCATCAGTCAGTATATATAAGTTGATAAGACAAAATTAACTGTAGTAAAATGCCAGGTCAATAAAATTAAGTACTTTTCACTTAATTCTAACTGATACACCTTATTCACAAAGTTAGATAAGAGAATAATCACTTCCCTATGACACTGGCCAACTGTCGTGCCATATAAATACGCCGAAGACTGGCATGTGTTGAAATTCATGAGCCGTTGGCTGAATGGCGTATGAGCTGGCTTTGTGTCGTGAAGGCGTCGGGTGAGTAATTATGAAGAGTCCAAAACTAGAATGAAACAGCTATACAGTCTTCCTTGGTTTTCAAACGGTGCTCTAAATGATTTAAGCCCATGATCAGGTCTGTGATTTAGATTGGATGAAATTTAATTTCTTCGCGGTCTGACATATAATAAAGCCAGCAGTTCGGTGGTTCATTAGTAGAGCGCTTGCCAACCATGCACGTGAACCGAGGTTTGATCCTTGGTCGACTCAGTCCTAGACCTTGCTAGGTCGATAATAAAACCGGAAAAGACAGAAGGTTATGCATGGGGCTTACAACCCCACCCCTTAAAAATAAAATCACTGCTACCGAAACTTCAAAGCTCTAGCTCGAAGCCCTGTATACCAGTGGGAACGTGAAGGAATAATATGATAGAATTGAGTTGGCTGTAGAGGATACAACGAGTAAGCGAACACTGATTCCCCTTTTACTTTCAATGTGGGTTTTTTGTACTAATTGATGTCTACAGTCCTTTTGTTTTGTAGGAAACATGTTTATAGCAAACACCCACTTGTAGACATCTATCCACACAAAAGTCAGCAAGTACAAATACTTTACTCTATCTGATAATTATTATCAATTGAAAATCTATTCACTTTTTATCAACCATAGATTCAACAGACTTATTGTGTTAATACAATGAATGCGTTCTTACAATTATATTTCATAAAACTATTCATTATTTATGAATTTTCCTTACATTTCGCGAACTGTGTCTATAATGTACTGAGATACATAACAACTGTATTTTGCACAGTTCCTCTCCAGTATGAAAGAAGTTGGGTAAAGACCCTTAGCTCTGGGTTCAGAACAATTTATTCAGAAGATGAAATTGAAGAGAAACTTAAGGTTGCATATGACGAGTTGCCTGAAAGCAGCTACCCTGACAGGCTCATCACTGAATACATAGCTAAGACAGTAGAAAAGCATTCTTCTGTACCTGTCAACAAGAAGCATGTATATATATGCCACTACAATTTAGAGGTGATATATCAAGTGAGGCAGTAACCAGAAAGTTGAGGAAATCTATTTAAAGAAAATTTAATGCCGGAAAGCTGTAGCCTACAATTACCACGCAAGCGACTGTGATTCTGAAGCTGAAAGATAAAGTATCTGGACTAGCCACCTCTGATTGTATCTATCAGCTCAAATGCTCTGGTGAAGCCAGTTATATTGGCCTTTCCACCTTGAAAACTCAGGAACACCTACCAGGAGTGTGACAAAATAAAGGTGTAGTCAAAACCATCAACAGTTCTCATATATGCAATTTAAAACAGAATTAATGTTTTTAATAAAAATATTTCTTTAGTTATTATTGTCACATAAATGTAGAACCTGATGACGAATTTATCTAAAAGAATATTCATTTTTTCATTAATCAGTCTTTTGACAAAAAGAAAATAATTATAAACAACTAAACAATGTTAAAACCAAACTAGTTCTCTCATGTAAATCCTAGAAGTACCCTCTTCTTTAACAGGATCAAAGAAGCTGTATATACCTACATTTGTTAAGAATGGAATTTCAGTGTGTTTCCAAGTGTCGGTTAACAGAGATTGGATTCACTTTGAGTTAAATCCCCAACTAAAACCATTTAGGAAACCACTAAAAACACAGGGCATTACTGAGAATACCAGCAGTACGTACTTATTAATCCACTGAGAATTGAGCACAAAAGCCTCATGTCTCTTCAACCACTGAGGTTCATGAATTTTGACTTCTGCTAGTTAGCGATATATATTTACCACCACGACAAGCCAATATCATCAATGAATATTTGCCATCATACTCGACTTACTGGGGGCCCTAATAAACATAACTCCTCACCGGAACTCTAGGCTCCTCCATTTTGTGATCAGTCGTGGATTCTAGACCCAGTGTGGTGAGGAATGCGTAATGTTGAAGAGCTCCAGACTGGGATGAAACAACTATCTACCGGCACTGTAACTGATGTTACCTCTTGATCTGACTTGATCTCGATCTTTTATTTTGTTAGTTAGTTTAAGTTGCCAACTTTAGATTCGTATTTAATTTGAATAATTGTGTAACTTACTGTTACATAGGACAAAGTCAATCGTTATTCAATAAAATGTTCTTCAAGTAGTCCAAAGTAAAGTAAGCAAAATAAATGTCTCACTCATGTGATTATGCAGTTACTTACTACTGGGTTTAACTCATTTAGTAGAATGTCAAATTTATTCAATTTCATTATGAATTTGTAATACATTTGCGTCTTATCTAACAAATTTAGTGTGAAGACCGACATTACCATAAAACACCTGTATGCGCTGAATTAAAATAACTGTCAAAATCTAATTGAGACCCACGAAACACATGGAATACGTATTTGGTGGATTCTAGCCAATAGTGGAATCCAGAAGAACACGGATTTCGTCCAACTTGGGACTTGTCGGCTAGTGGACGATTCTGCATTTCCCAGTGAGTGATGATGGTGCTCCCACTGATACTTGGACTCAGTAATCATTGTTTCAGAAACCAAAGAACCATCCACTGAACCACTTGCTCTACGAAGAGTCTCATATAGAAAAAAAATGCTCATCCTGCATTCCACTGCTAGTCAACATCCTTCGAATAACTTCAAGTCAATCCTGGAACATCATGCTAACATGTACCTGATTATACTCGAAAGTCTCGGACGCACATTAAGTGTAATACTATAGACTGATTAACTGCCTTGTTCTCTATGAGATAATCGTCAGTTTATGAATAATAGCTTGATTATTTACATAAGATACAGGTGAAACCTACGTGAAAATGGATGGGAGGTGAACCTAAGTATTATACTAAATGGCTAGAAGCACTAACACTTGAAATTAAAGCAATAGCATGTGCCAATTAGTGTGAATTTACAGATAAATGGAGAAATTCAATCGCAGGAAATCAAAATATCCCTGACGCACTTCGTTGCTTGAAGAACAGAAATTGTAAACAAATCGGCTTCACATTATAGTTCATGAAATGACTAGACTTCCACCCGACTTATTAAACGCAAAGGACACCTACTGACATCCAAATTTGCTTTGCATGATGAAATAAGCAATTAAATGGTTGATTACAGTAACAGTGAAGAAAATGATTGATTTAAATATCAAAATATCACTTACTCTTAAACTTCCTCGTGTACAATGATCAAATGCTAAACATAAAGCTGTCAGATCAACATAACAACCAATCAACTGATTGACATTTTCATTGCGTATCTCTCTTAACAAACGAATATGATCTAGAAATTTACTCTTCAAGGCAGCATTGTTCAAATCCAATTTTTTGATGTAAATTAAACCATTCTGAAAGTTGAAAGTGAAACAAAAGTAAGTCAAGTAATAGTTAAATCACAGTGAATAAACCATTATTATGCTACTGATAGGATTTTCAAGTATTGGTTTTTTGTAGGGATTTTTTGTTTGATTGCATGGAGGATTTCACAATGAGCTGACATCAGTTGGAGAACTACTGGAAAACCAACTGGGAGTACTGGACAGTTTCTTCGGCCTAGTTTGGGACACTTCAGCAGTACACACCCACCGCCACGGTTCGAACCCAGCACCTTCTGGTTACAAGGCTAGCGACCTCGTAGACCATTGAGCCACTGGACCCGATCCAACGGTCCTTGAATTCTAACTTCTGCCAATTCATGACATAGCGCGACGATTTCACAATGTCTTCTTCGATGAGTTACTGCCTCACCTTCAATCTGCTGTACCCTACTGGTCACGACTTCCCACTAGAACCCCAGGTTAACTGCCTGAATAGAGCCAGTCGCTAGTGAGAATCGGATTAATTTTCAAGTATTGCTTTGTAGGGATTTTTGTTTGATTGCATGGAGGATTTCATCCATGTAACCCGAAGGTCCTGGGTTCGAACCCCCGCAGGTGCGTACTGATGAAGGGTTCCAAACTAGGACGAAAATGCTGTCCAGTACTCCCAGGTTTTCCAGTGGATCTCTAGCTGATGTCAGCTCATGATGAAATCCTCCATGCAATCAAACTGATAGGATTTATCAGTAGTTAATTAAGAGACCTTCTTAGGCACAAAAATAGCTAGTAGGGGAGGGATAGATTTGACGAGAAAAGACAGGAAATGAACAAGAATTGGAGTGAAACATGGAAGACACGAAAATAAGACAAACAAACACAAAATGAAGCTCAGAAGTAGCACAGAACAGGAGATCTGTGCAAATGATGAATTTCATATTAAGTGTACGTAATTTAGCCATATGGAGATATACTAAGTCTCTTGTCTTCTAGCGTATTCAGGAAAAATAAGACATCCCTGGGTCCAACAGCAAAAAAGCATAGAATGGCAGTCAACTGTACAACTCAACCCCGTCGACTTTGAAAAAGCATTCGTTAGAGTCGAGTATGAAGCCCTTGGCAGCCTGTTTGACATCTGGGCTACCTTTTCCTGCATCTACATATTGTATCTAATAGTCATGATTTCATTCCTAATTTTAATAAAATATGATCACAAATCGCATAAAATACAGTAATTCATTCATTAAACGTTTCAAACCATATGACTTTCATGCATCTAATAAATCTAAGAGAAAACATCACGCTGGCTGGCAGCGTGCACTTATGCAGACACCTTTATATCGTACAACTATTCCTGTTATTGTCACTTCAAACTGCCGTTCACTTCCCAGCAAAATTATGCATCTCCAGTCTCTCTTAACATCTGATACTTATCACAATACGGCGATTGTTGCATTACAAGAAACATGGCTCCATGAACTCTATGATGACAATCTGGTTTCCCTAAATAGTTGTACATTGTTTAGACAAGATCGACTATGCTCCAGAAAGAAAAGAGGTGGAGGTGTTGCAACTTTCATTCATTCTCAATGGTCAACTTCAAATAATGTATGTTTTTCTTACTCTAATGACTTTATTGATTGTATAACAGTCAAATGCCGCCCGAAACACTTATCCAAGTTTAAATACGTCTTCATCTCAAATATTTATGTTACTCCTGGTTGTTCTGCATCTGATCTATCTGAATTTGCTGATGAATTCACTGGATTCGCCGTTACACATCTTGAAAACTCTTTATCAGTTGTCACAGGAGATTTTAACTGCTGCGATTGTTCTTTCCTCATATCATTAGGTCATGCCAATATTGTTAAATTTCCTACTCGACTTGATAAAACTCTGGATCTAGTGTTTATTAATGATGAGGAAATATATGAAGTACGCAGACGTGCTCCTATCATGAACTCGGATCATTGTATTATTAGGATATTACCTAAGATATGCAGCAGATCTCACTATAATATCTTCTCACATTTGTCCAAGAAAACACAGCAAAGGTGTTACTCACAAGAAAATATGCTGAAACTAAGATGTATGCTAAATGACACTAACTGGGAACTTTTCAACGAACACAAACTGGATGATACTATTTCCAATTTGACTGACTATCTTAAATTCTGCCTTGATATATGCTGTCCATAACAGACAATTTTCAAAAGAATAGACCGTTTCTCTTCCCCTCACCTCAAAAAACTTCGTAGAGAAAAAGAGAAGCTGTACAAGACAAAGAATAAATCTAGTCTTAAGAAGATAAACATCCAAATTAAATCTGAAATCAAGAGACTAAACAACATTTATAATCAAACAATACTGTCTTGTAAAACCTCAGAAAACATATGGAAGCTTTTTAGAGAAATTACAGGTTTTTTTTTTAATAATAATAATCACTTTATTCCACAACAATAACAATTTACAGCATGGAATTTTCAGCGTTGTGGTAAGCATAATAATTTTGCTTCTTCTATTGATGTTAATACTCTCAATAGATCTTTTATCCGCCCTCCAAATGTCCCTTCTGCCTTCAATTTAACTAATAACACGACCAGTGACTTTCATAGTTTCAATACTTCTGATGTTCTTAAATGTTTGAAATCTCTTAAACCTTCCCAGAGTCTAGGCCCTGATGGTATACCTGCCATTGTTTTAAAGAAATGTGCTGATATTTTAAGTAACCCACTTACAAGCATTTTCAATACTTCTTTTTCTAATAATAATGTACCTTCTCTGTGGAAAGATATTAAAATCATCCCTGTACCCAAGTCTGGTTCTGGAGATAGTGTTAAGTTTAGACCAATTGCCATTACCTCTCCTTTTTTGAAACTGATGGAGAAATTACTGTTACAAAAACTCATTCCCTCCCTAAGCTTCTCAAACGATCCAAAGCAGTTTGCTTACAAACAGGGTAGAAGTACTTTGGATGCTGCTGCTGTGTTTCATCACAACATTGTATCCTCCTTAGACAAAGGGGCCAAGTATGTCCGTTGTACTTTCCTTGATTACACATCTGCTTTTGACTCTGTACCTAGAGGCCTTTTGTTAAACAAGCTTAGCCTTACACAAACTGAGTCCTGGGCTATCAACTGGCTGCACTCTTACTTCTCCAATAGGATGCAGTACACGGTATATAATGGTGTAGCTTCCTCTCCTTTGCTTACTGAAGCTGGTGTTCCTCAGGGTGCTGTTCTCTCGCCGTTTCTCTTTTCCTTCTTCTTACATGACTTACCTCTCTCAGACGAAATCAACTTCGTCAAATATGCAGATGACCTGACTGTTTCGCTTCCCGTTAAGTCTCAGTCAGACTGCTTCAAATTAAATAGCTTCCTGTCGGACATCAGTCAGTGGTCTAAACTAAATGGCCTCACGCTGAATCCCTCAAAATGCCAGACTGTCGACTTCTCCTTTAGGCATAAACGAGATCTACAAACACTAGTAAGCACTCATGATGTCTGTAGAATTGAGGGGACTATAATTGAAACAAAGTCTAATGCAAAATACCTCGGATTAGTTATATCTTCCGACCTTACTTGGTCATCTCATATCCAAATGATTTCCAAGAAAGTGTTTCGTCTAACCTACTACATTAAGAAACTCAGACTAACTGGAGTCCCTCAACCTCTGCTTTCACAATTTGTCAACTCTCGTATCCTACCTATTCTACTTTACTGTTCCCCGTTAGTCTTTCCTGGGTTACTGAAAAAGGATTATACCATCCTGAGAAGGATGTTGAAGGTAGTTAGTAGGACTAGCGGTGTAAAACTCAGTCAGCTCGTCACAACATTAGTGGATAAGCATCTGAATACATGTGAGAAATGGTCTAAAACCATACTCTCTGACCCCCAACACCCCCTCTATTCCCAACTCTCTCCTTGCATCTCATCAGGTAGAACCAGAAATCAGTATAAAATAATATATGCTCGTACAACCAAGTATAGGAACTCAACGATACCATATTTGGCCCGTGTTCTAAGTGACAGAGACAATGTTAAGCGCGAAACCTATGACTTGCTTTGTTGTTAATAACATAATTTTGGCCCTTGTTATTTCCCCCTTATACTCTCTTATTTGTACTCTATAGTGAACAACCTTCTTAAACATACTTAGCTGCTTAAAATTATTATCATTGGCTTACTTTTTTGTACTTTACTCTATTCCTTCTTTTGTATATCTACTGGGTCCGACTATATTATCACTATGATTATTACAAAATTGTCCTGTCATTAACCATCATGTAATATTAAGTTTTGTGGTTGTTCTTTGTTCGGCACTATTTAACTGACAATCTTGTTTGTTATTGCCACTATCACCATCTTAAAAAATTTTGTATTATGCATGATTCCTCACACTACCACAACAAACACCGCATTAGTGCTGACAATAAAAAAACAACCTGAAATGTTTATCTTATGATTGTTTAGTGTTGTTCAATCAAATTAACTGATCATCTTGGCTATAAACATTTTTAAGAACATCTCATAATTTCTTGTATGATTATAGCTGTTACTGTTCACCACGCATACACATATCATAGCTTCCACTAACCAATACTGAAATATTTTTTCATTATTTGTGTTTATCTTCCTTTCTACTTGGTATTTTTATTTGCATTTTTTTTTTTTTTGTTATTTCTATGTTTCTTTTTTGGTTTTTTGCTGTGTTTTTTATATTTATTTATTTTTTTATAATACTCCTTTTAAATGTACGATGAAATTAGATGCAATATTGTAGATATGTGCTGAAAATTCCACACTGTACCACAAGTACTGTTTCTGGAATAAAGCGAAATTGTTATGTTATGTTAGTTTGGCAGCTGCCTTAACACTTTTCAGCGCAGTATTGCAAACACTCACACACTTCATTGGTTTACTGTATAATGATGCTTCAACTGTGAAGTGAAATCAGGGGTGAGACAAACCTGCATACTGTCACCAGTGATGTTGACTATGGCGTAGTAGGGAGTAAGAAGATGGAAGTATGTTAGACCGATAAAAAGACCCTAAAATACTTGAATTTCTCAGATGATTTATGTCTTTTACCTCGGAATATCGAAGACTTACAAGCAAAAACCACCATTCTGGTAGGAAGGATGTAGACAAGACAGAGATAACGAAAATATCTGGATACCACCAACAACCATCATCTGGACTGCATCATTCCAACTCAAGATGATATGGATGAGGATGTCGACATCAGCCACGGTCAGTAAGGAAGGCGAAACTCGCCTTCATTACTCTGAAATCAATGTGCTGATCTATGGAGATCACCATCTTCATGTAGTTCACTAACTCGCTAGCTTTCTATCCGGTCCCAGGCCCGATATAAGAGGAAGGGCTGGGCATAGAGCTCGTGAAACTAGCCTGCAAAAAACCTGCTGCAGAAACTTCAGTGCAGTATACCAAAAGTGTAGGACGCGAAATTATTTTCCGCTGGAATTGGAGAGGCAAAATGACATGAGCTGATGAAAGCCTTCAGAAAGGCAATCAGCCGATGTGTCTTTCTCCCACGAAGACAAAGTAAGGATGGGGAAGTGGAATATTCGTACAATTTGAGAGGCTGAGAAGGTTGTCTAAATAACCAAGTAAGTGAAATGGCATGGAATAGAAGTGCTTGGAATCTGCGACAGCAGATGTAATGGATGTAGACTAACCAAATTGTCAACTTCAGAGTCAGCAATTTATTCCGAACTAGTCATCCAGACGACAAACGCGAGCACATTGACACTGTCAGTGGCTATTATGATGTCAAGAGTGTCAGCCAG
This sequence comes from Trichobilharzia regenti, assembly GCA_944472135.2. NCBI lineage: Eukaryota > Metazoa > Platyhelminthes > Trematoda > Strigeidida > Schistosomatidae > Trichobilharzia > Trichobilharzia regenti. Next base: position 19,686,815 of record OX235263.1, on the reverse strand, counting down.
AGCCCTAATGCAGGGATAACCAATTTCATCCAGGATCATGACACAATATTCAACTCAAAAGGAAGGAAAGTCACAATTATTCAGTGACATGCACCTAGAAACAACCCCGAACAAGAGAAGAAGGAAGATTTCTGTAGATAACTACAGACAGTATTAATCAACATCCTGAAGTGTTACATCAAAATCCTCATGGGTGATATGAATGCAAAACTGGTAGCAGATAATACAGGAGCAGAAATCATCAGGAGTCGAGAGGATCTCACTCGGCAAAATGAATGAGAACAGAGAATTATTTGCAGACTTCTGCGCTTTCAATGATTTGGTGATCAGAGGCAGCATGTACAAGCACAAGGATATACACAAAGCAACATGGATTTTGCCTGACGGACACACCGAAAACCAGATAGACTTAGTGTCATTCTCAAAGAATTGGAGAAGCAGATTACCTGCTGGACACAAAGCTGAGAAGGGGAGTAGATTTAGGCTCCCACCATCGTATAATTCAAGAGACTTTCAAGTTGATGGTGAAATCCTCCAGAACAACTGGAGACAGGTCAAAATTCAGGATCAACATTCAGAAACTGGAAGACAAAACTACACGGGATAGCTAACTTCACTACAGACCAGATCAGAACAAAGTCGGAGACACTACGTAGCATCACTGAGGAAGTCTGCGTAGAAGAACATTGGAAGTAACTCTCTGAAGGCGACGCTTGAGGGAACGTGTAAAAATTTTCTAGCAAGAAAGAAGAGATACAACAAGGAATGTCTCTCAGTGGACACCTACCTGGAAGCTAATAGAAGGGAGGAGAGGAGAACGGTGGAAGAGAAGAGGACTCAGTGCAAAGATGGACAAGAGAACCGAAAAAACTGAGTTCAGTGTACACTGCAGTGAATGAAGAAAGCAGTGAAGAATAGTGCTAGGAAAGACAAAAGACAATTCTACGATACACTAGCTAGCGACTGAAGCTGAATCAGCCGACCACAGGTAAAAGAGACCTCAGGACATTGTATCAGATAACCAAGTCTCTGTAGGGGAAGAGATCAACCCAGATGATAATAAAACAATAAAAGATGTCTATAGCGACCTCATTACCAAGAAAGAGGAACAAATGAAACAAAGAGCCGATCACTCCAAATACACAAATATACAGTCTAGTTGATAGTGACTTTGTCAAGAAGAGTTGGATCAAATGATTTTGAAGTTTTTCTAGTAGCGATTAAAGACAAAATATTCTTCTAAGATTCAAGAGACATGGTATTTATCAAAAACCTTTCTAATATTCTGAAAAAATATCAACTTTAATGTGAAACTTACTAAATAGCTTCACATCAAGTAGGCAGTTACATTATACACTCAATAAGAAATCATTAACACACAGTATATATATATATATATATAAACAGGTTCATTCACTTACATTATATCGTGCAACATTTGTATCTTCGATTCCTTCTCCACTCATTACAGAGACTAAAGATTTGTTCTGGTTGTCTATCTTGACTTGATTAGTATGACTGGTATGAGAACCACTTATTTTTGTCTCACTATTCAATGTTGGAAAGCGTAAATCAACATTACTCTATAGGGCAAATCAAAATACACAAAGGGAACAATGTTACTTGGTATCAATTTGAGGTAGTCATAAAGAATATACGAAATCTAGCACTTCTATATTCTTCGTTGTATAACACAAGTTTAATTTTATACGGGAATTTGTTGTCCTCTAGGCGCTAGCAGTGTTCAACGTGTTTTGGTTTCACCAGTTCACTTAAGACTAATTAATAACAATGATATAAAATGACATTAGAGGCCTCGATCGTTCAACCATATAAGTGGTTCAGGATGTGATCCCTACTCGAATCTCTTCTCATTTAGCCGTTGGTAAGCCCAGTAAAGTAGGAAGATTGGATGTGAGGCTAGCAACCTCACCTCTTAAAAATAAGACGACTGCCATTGGAACTTCAAGGATAAAGCTTAGAGCCTTATGTCCCACTAAGAACACAATGGAATAAAAGAAATGACACTCGGGTATAACTGAAGGTGACTATCAGCAAGAGGTTGAGTATGTTGTTATATTATAAAACCGGCCTTATTGATGAAACTTAATGAATTCAAAAGGCAATTTTTTAAAATTTTATTCCTTTAAGTTCCCAGTGGAACATAGAGCTTCAGGCTACAGGCTTGAAGTCTCGGTCGCTGTGGTATTTATTTTTACGGAATGTGGTTGATAATCTCATGTCCGCACTTCCCTCTTTTTCGGGCTTATTACCGGCTTCGTGAGGTAAAGGAGTGCGCATGTGGTTGATCACTGAACCCCAAACCACATGCATAGTCGGCAGGCATTTTACCACACTATGAATTTAAAAGGCAAGAGGACTTAAAATGAGGCTTACTGTTCTGTTGAAATCACAAGCAATGACTAAAAGTGATACTTAACTAATTGGCGGGATGTTAATTGATGGAGAGTAGATGATATATTACGTGAAGTAAAATTCCAAACTTAAAATGTGCTCAGGTTATTTGATTTCTTTTTGATTACAGCTTGATTCCACACCGTATATTTTTGGTAGATGTATGGAATCTTCAGCATGTAGCCCAAATTTTGCAGGCCAACCATAGATATCAGGTGTGTGTCGGTAGGGGATCGAACCTCGGACCGTGTACATGGTCGGCAAGAGTCCTAACCACTGTGCCACCATGCGAAATGTTTTACAGGCGACTCATCAAACTGATTCTCATTGTAAAAAGGGTCAATTTATTTTAATATCAAAAGATCTCAAACACTTTTCTGGTCACCCTACACTGTTTATGTAAATAGTCAATCACTTTGACAAACTACAACACAATTCTTCTCAAATATTCGGTCTATCCAAGTGTTGAACCCACTTGTTTTTTATATTAATTCGTAATTATCGTAGATTAATTGTGTCGGACTGAAGTGCACGGTTCCTGTTGACATGCTGACATCTAGGGCGGACGCTTCGACGACGTTTGGGGATTAATATGATATTAATTTCTCTGACTACTGACTAGTAGTGGAATCTAGGCTGTTTATTTTCCCCATTTAGGATTCATTCGATAAATGTATCTTCATTCTCTATAACTGATGGTGTTCTCACAGAGAATGGAACCACGCACTCGCAGTTTCGAACAGTAGTGCTCAATTGATCAACGAGAAAAGTAATTAGTAAGTGATACACCCTACATAAAAGGTAGCTCTCATGTCTTCAGTGGCTTAGTGGATGACGCCTTGGCATTTGAAACCATGGGTGCTATGTTCGAGTCCCAGTGGGTATACAGCCACTCACTAAGAATTGTAGGCACATGCAGATGAAGAATCCTAAAATAGGATGAAATGCACATCTTGGATTCCAGTGCTAGTCACCATCCACCAAAATTGTGTGTAGTTTCATTTTAAAATGGCTCTTTGAACTCAGTTTATTACTAACAGACGATATTGTGTCATATAGTATCATACGTCAAATAAATCGTGCTGTCATATAGTAACACATAATAATCATTACACTATGCTACGTGCTAATGCTGGGTTCTTATGGTAATGGATCTACTGTAGAACTCATTATAGAGCATTTTTGAAGAACCTGCCACAGAGAAGCTCAAGATTGACTTGCTCCATCGCTCTCAGCGATTCCTTATGTCCCTTTCATTTTCATATTTGGTTTTTCGACATTCATGGTAGGCTTTTGCACTCACGCCCTATCGCCCTACAATTATTTCGTCCACTTTTATCGCCATCTTTAATCTTCATATCCCACTGTTAGTATTTTACCATAAATGAGCTTGGAGGTGGAAATTCAGGAATTAAATTGCACACAGTTTCATATGTATGCTGATAATCTGACAGTTTCTCTCTCAATACTTTCTGCACTGGATTGTTCTGATATGAATAGATTCTTATCTGAGGTTAGCCATGGTCTCATTCAAATGGTCTTGAACTATATATTTATAAATTTCATACTAGATATGATAGAGAAGGTGGATGATTTTGATGTGGTAGTTTTGTTGAGTACGTAACAATGTGATTGTACACTTTTTGGTTACTTGTATAAATTCGAGATATTGTACATAATTTTTGTTTAAAACGCTTCTTGTTGAAATATACATAACTTCCGTGTACAATTGAAAAATACACTCTGCTGTTGGAGACTTCGTCTTCTCCCTGGTCACTTCTGCTTACTTGCTCCACTCACACCGTGTTGTATACTTCGGATTTATTGTAGGAGCCTACTACTTTCAACCGAAGACATTTCTACAACCGGAACACAGCAGCTACAGCAGACGCAGTCCAAACAGTTAACGTGCCTGTGGATTATATAATTAATTTGTAGCCGAGGACTTATACTTTATAACCAAGTAATCCTTTTTGTTGCTATAACTCGTCACTGTATTTTTGGTAATATATTGTGATTTAACACTCCACTGACTTGGATTATTACTTTTATATTTGGAATGTTAGTGAACTCTAATATTAGTCCCCTACAAATTAATTGGTGAGCCCGATAAGAACACGGATTATTTTGGCATATTTATATTCTTATTTTTGCTATTTTTATATTCATTGTGATTTTGTGTGTGGTTTATATTTGTATCCTAATTTGCACCAATAACCTCATATTTATAATGTCATCACCTCAGTCCGGTACATCAAACGAGCAGACAACTAATAGCGAGACAAATGCCACAATAAATGCCATCACTGATTTTCGTTTACCCCAATACGGTTTCGCAGAACCAAGGATTTGGTTTGCGGTAATTGAACCGTTGCTAGAAGCACGGGGCATTAAGTCCCAAATAGCCAAATATGGTATGGTGCTGGCAGAACTCCCTCCGTCAGTATTGACAGAAATCAGCGATTTCATCGAAGATCCTCCGACGGAACATCAATTTGATAAACTTAAAGCCCTCCTCATACAACGTACCAGTTTGTCGGATGAGAAAAGAATCCAACAATTGCTCACAGGCTGTGATCTAGGCCCACGTAAACCATCCCAGCTGCTCAGGCACATGCGCCAGTTAATCGGAAATCATAAAGTAGACGAGGTCGTGCTGAAACAGATGTGGTTGCAACGTTTACCTAGAAATGTCCAGCAAATTTTAATCATCTCAGGAAAGTCGTATGACTTAGACCAACTAAGTGACATGGCAGATAGTATTTTGGATGTTTTATCCGATAACACCATAAGTCACGTAGCATCTGATAGTGCCACACCGTGTCATTCCACACCCACGGCAGACACACCGATACTCGCCGCCATTGCAGACTTAGCGGCAAGGATTGACAATTTGGAAACTAATAAGTCTGATCGACAAGTCCGGAGACGGAGCTCACAGAGAAGGTCACCATCACGACGACGATCCTTCTCACGACAGCGTTCTTACACGTCTTCTCGGGATAGCAATATATGCTGGTATCACTGGAAGTTTGGACGTCATGCCCTGAAATGTGTAAAACCGTGCAGCTTTAGCGAAGCCAACCAGGCTCAGGGAAACGCCTCAGCCAGACAGTGATGGCGACAGCTGTTACTGGCAATCACCACAGTCGCCTTTTTTATGTGAGGGATTTGACTACCGGCACATTATTCCTGGTAGATACAGGCGCCGAGGTCAGTGTTATCCCCCCCTCACTATCCAGGCGATCAGCCAAAATACCTGGAAAACTTTCACTCCGTGCTGCCAACCAAACCAACATACAGACGTATGGCGAACAGTCAATGATTTTAAATTTGGGACTACGCCGACGTTTCACATGGATCTTCATAGTAGCTGACGTACGTCACGCTATACTAGGTGCAGACTTTCTAAGTCACTTCAATCTGTTGGTTGATATCAGCAAGAAAAAACTGGTTGACAATTGCACCCAACTCAAGATCCATGGTATTACATGCGACTACTCTGTTCATAGCATCTGCATAGAAAAGCCGGAGAGTGAAATGTTCTCTGCTTTATTGCAACGATTTCCTAAAATCCTTAAACCATCATACAATGTTGAAGATATATCTCATACAGTTACGCATAAAATCATCACAACAGGACAACCTGTGAAGGCACGTCCACGACGGTTACCACCCGATAAACTAGCAGCAGCTAAGTCGGAATTTGAACATATGATGCAGTTAGGTATCATACGACCATCTAACAGCCCATGGTCTTCACCTCTGCACATGGTACCTAAAACTAATCATGACTGGCGACCATGTGGAGATTATCGCGCTTTGAATAACGCTACGGTACCAGATCGTTATCCTATACCTCATCTCCACGACTTCTCCTTGACCTTACATGGAAAGACCATTTTTACTAAAGTTGACTTGGTGAGGGCATATCATCAAATACCAGTCGCTCCAGAAGACATTGCAAAAACAGCAATTATTACGCCTTTTGGATTATTCGAATTCTTGAGAATGCCTTTCGGACTAAAGAATGCTGCTCAAACATTTCAGCGTTTTATGGACCAAGTTACCCAAGGTCTTGATTTCGTCTTTGTATATATCGACGATGTCTTAATTGCCAGCTCATCGACGGAAGAACATATGCAACACTTAAGCTTGTTATTTCAAAGGTTTGAACAATTTGGAGTTGTTATCAATCCAAAGAAATGTATTTTTGGTTCCCCTTCCATTGAATTCTTAGGACATCGAATAACTGCCGAAGGCATCAGACCTACCGAAGATAAGATAGAAACTATTAAGAACTTTCCCGAACCTGATTCCTTAAAGAAACTTAGACGTTTTCTCGGGATGTTCAACTTCTACCGACGTTTTATTCCATCATGTGCCTCCATAGTTCAGCCACTGACCGACCTACTTAGATGCAATTCGAAGAAATTTCAGTGGTCTGAAGAAGCAAAAGCAGCATTTAATAATGCAAAAGATGCCTTATCCAACGTCGTAATGTTATCTCACATCAACCCAGAAGCTTCACTCATTTTATGTACAGATGCATCACAGGTAGCAGTGGGGGCAGTATTACAACAAAAGATGAAGGGCGAAGTCACCCCACTCGCATTCTTTTCTAAGAAGTTGGAACCGGCTCAGACACGATACAGCACTTTTGGGAGAGAATTGCTGGCCATATATCTTGCAGTGAAGCATTTCAGTTACTTACTACAGGGCCGGCATTTCACTATTTTTACTGACCACAAGCCCCTGTGTCATGCTTTCACTACTTCACTTGATAAACACTCCCCTAGAGAAGCCAGACAGTTGGATTATATCTCCCAATTTTCAACCGACATTCAGTACATCAAAGGGGATGCGAACGTGGTAGCCGATTCTCTTTCAAGAAGTGACATTAACCAGCTCCAAACGTCGGTAGACATCAGTCTTGATCGTATGGCTCAATTACAAAAAGATGACGTTGAACTCCAAACCTGCCGCAGAAACTCTTCCTTACAACTCAAAGATGTGCCTATCCCCTTATCGGATGCAACCATAGTCTGCGATGTATCTACCGGCACTAATCGTCCATTTGTCCCTCTCAGTTGCCGAAAAGCATTGTTCGAACATTTACATTCGCTTTCCCACCCTGGAGTACGCGCCACGGTCAGGCTGATCGGCGAACGCTTCGTGTGGCCTAAAATGAACTCTGACATTCGGAGATGGGCACGAGAATGTATCCAATGCCAATGCTCCAAAGTACACCGCCACACTATTACAACCCCGAAGACGTTTAAATTACCCGAAAGGAGATTTCAGCATATCCATATAGATATCGTGGGACCATTGCCAACATCAAGGGGATATACACATATCCTGACAGCGATTGATAGATTTACTCGTTGGGCTATTGCATGCCCCTTAAACGACATATCTGCTGAAAACGTTGCTTTAGTTTTTCTCGACCGTTGGGTGTCAAACTACGGTGTACCAACTACTATTACATCCGACCGCGGTCCTCAATTCCAATCGACACTCTTTCGCGAACTGACGAGACTTCTGGGAGTGAAACATATCTCCACAACAGCCTATCATCCGGCAGCGAATGGTCTAGTGGAAAGATTCCACAGACAACTGAAAAGCTCCCTGATGGCGCAGAATGATACATCTAAGTGGAGTGAATACTTACCTTTGATTTTACTTGGTATCCGTTCTACTATCAAAGAAGATTTAGGATGTACACCGGCTCAACTTGTCTATGGCACCAACCTAACCTTGCCTGGACAGCTAGTCCCCTCAGCCGATTCCACAGACGTGAACATTGCCGACTTCACTAACCGATTAACTAGACAAATGCTTCAACTTCAACCAACAGCACCTCGACAATCTCCCCGAAGAGATCAGATCAACAAACATCTACAAACTTGCAAATTCGTCTTCATTCGAGTCGACGCCATCAGAAAAGGATTGCAACCTCCATACGAAGGACCCTTTCAAGTTATTAAACGTTCAGACAAACACTTTACAGTGAACAAGAATGGAAGACGAGAGACTGTTTCAATTGATCGAATCAAACCCGCATACACCGACAACGACTTCGAATCTACATCGGCAGCTGCGCAATCAAATAATCAAACATCCGAATCCCCTCCACCGGCACCAAGTCTTATCCTCCCTCCATATCACACACGTAGTGGTCGGCAAATCAGTAAACCGGCTCGCTACGTTCATTTTGAGGACTAACAAAAGAAAAATAATTAAAAATTATTATTATCTTTTTCGTTTAGACATTATCATCATGACGGTTAGTATTTCGTCGTAAACTTTGATGTTACTATCACTATTATTTATTTATATGTACCTCACCGAAAAAACAGGTAGTGTCCTTTCCAAAAACTATTGATCTTTAATCCATATTTTTTTAATGTTTCTTTCCCCTCCTTAATTACTGTGTATTTACATATTTTTCTTTATACATTAAAAATCTATGTTCATGGTTAGTGCAAATTTAAGTGACATGACTTTCTCTTTCAATTTTTATTGCTGAACCAATTGTATATGCTTTCAGACTTTACATGACTCACATACCTTCTCGCGTTTATGCATGTTGTAATATATCCCTATTTTTATCCAAAAGTTGCTATTACTATTATTATTTACTTCATAGTTTTACTTATCATTTCCCGGTTGTCTCTCCGGACCTCTAGGGGGGAGCCGTGTTGAGTACGTAACAATGTGATTGTACACTTTTTGGTTACTTGTATAAATTCGAGATATTGTACATAATTTTTGTTTAAAACGCTTCTTGTTGAAATATACATAACTTCCGTGTACAATTGAAAAATACACTCTGCTGTTGGAGACTTCGTCTTCTCCCTGGTCCCTTCTGCTTACTTGCTCCACTCACACCGTGTTGTATACTTCGGATTTATTGTAGGAGCCTACTACTTTCAACCGAAGACATTTCTACAACCGGAACACAGCAGCTACAGCAGACGCAGTCCAAACAGTTAACGTGCCTGTGGATTATATAATTAATTTGTAGCCGAGGACTTATACTTTATAACCAAGTAATCCTTTTTGTTGCTATAACTCGTCACTGTATTTTTGGTAATATATTGTGATTTAACACTCCACTGACTTGGATTATTACTTTTATATTTGGAATGTTAGTGAACTCTAATATTAGTCCCCCACAGTTTTCTCTGAGCTGGATGGTTGATTTGCGAAGCTTTCATCACCCTACTGGCTGACATATTCTGCGCACACTTCAGTTTGAAGTGAGCTTTCAGATTTCTCCACGAGTCTATTAATCATCTCTCCTGGTCGGTGATCTTGGATATGATTGGTTGTTTTAGTGTGTATTCACACCTTCTGAGTTACTTGTATTGGAAGTCCTTGTTTCTTTGACTTGAACTTTGACCCTTTGTGTGTGAGGTTTCTTTCTTAAACAAAGGGTCAAAGTTCAAGTCAAAGAAACAATCACTTCCAATACAAGTAACTCAGAGGGTGTGAATACACACCAAAACAACCAATCACGTCCAAGGTCACCAGGAGAGATGACTAATAAACTCATGGAGAAATCTGAAAGCTCACTTCAACAAATTGAAGTATGCACTGAAGATGTCGCCTAGTCGGGCGGTGAAAGCTTCGCAAATTAACTATCCAGCTCTGAGAACACAACCACATCAAAATGTCATACTGTTAACTTTAGTCTCAGACGTTAACAGGACTCGTGTTGACTGTTTCAGTCTCGTGATTTTTGTAATATCAGTAAACTGAATATTGACTATCATGGTATTAGTTTCTCTTCAAATTCTTGGTAGTGATATTATATCTTGTTGATTTTTGAGAAATTCTTTCATTCAATTTATTATGTAAGGAAATTAAGACTTTCTGCTGGTATAACGGAACCTCTTCTCTCACATAATTTGTTAATCCATGTATTCTACCAATTCTTGTTCTGTATTGTTCCACCCGCCTTCCTCCCTGGGCTTTCCCATAAAAGACTATGTCATATTTTGTAGAATACTGAAGGCTGTAAGCGGGTTTATTGGTGTACCTCTGACTGAATTATCTGACATTGTCGTTGATAGGTACTTTAATTCTCCCAAGTACTGAGCTAAAGTCATCTTGTCTGATACTGCACATTCTCTTTATTCTCAACTTTTTCCTTATAAATCCCCGAGTAAAACTAGGAGAAATTTCATAAGAATTTATGTTTGTACAGAAAAAAATATAAACACACAATCACTCCATATTTAGCACGGGTTTTGTGTGAAGGACGAGTCAAATGTCAAAGAAGAACTTATAGACATTTTAAATCAATAAATTAACAACAAATTATGATATATATATCCATATAATATGTGTGTTTGTTTGAAAGTCTGGTCTTGGTGACATGCATCCACATAAATTGTGTTTGTTTGACAGTCTGATATATTTTGCTATGTATATATGGATCGATATTCCATTATAATTAGCCAATCATGTTAAGACTGTCTATTGATTTGTTCATTTTGAATATTCGCTCTCACACTTGTGTTCACACATTTGTTCGGACATTCTTATATTTTTGCTGTCACACTCTTGTGTGACATTGATTCTCCTGGTGCTTTGGAAACTAGAAGTATCATCGCAAACCCAGTGGTCTTCTGATTTCCGTCTTTCTTGCGTCAGGACTATTAAATTCTCGACCAGTACATAACAATAATTTGGCGACGAGTACATAATAAATTACATTTAGGTGTCCGTGTCACGGTGGTAGAATGCTCACTAACCACGCAGGTCCTTCAGGGTTCAATCCCCCTCCACCGACGCACTCCTTTACCTCACTAAGTCAGTAGTAAGTCCGGTAAAGACGGAAGGTTGGGCATGAAGCTGGCTAGCAACTCCATCCCGTAAAAATAAACACCACAGCTACCGAAACTTCAAGCCTCTAGCTTGAAGCCTTATGTTCCACTGGGAATGTAAGGGAATAAAACAGTTTACAACTAGAGTTACTATTACGTATAGTAATTATTTAGTATTCATTGTATTCCATTAGCTTTCAGTTTTTCAGACTTTATTATTTTTACGATTTTACGTATTTATATATTTATAAAGGGAGCTAAATTGTCGGAATAAGTACAAACTTTGAAAATTCCATTCTGTATAACTTTTACTGTTTACAACAAAGTGATTTCGTTGTTATTATTATTTGTCGTCATAGTGCTTATTTTGGTATTCTTCGGTTTATTCATTGTCTTATGTATCTCTTATGCGTGGATATATGTGACTGTGAGATGTAGTTTTCGAACGCCTTCCGCTGAAGTGGACGGAATGACTTCATAATTACGAGGACTGTAAAATTCCTTTAAACAAACCACATCTTTATATAACTTAGAGCACATGAACCAAAAGGCTATAAACATCAGTTATCATAGAACGAATACATGACTATTATTGTATTACCTAATCGGTCTAAGGAGTATGCATATGAATACAACACATTAACGTTCAGCAGATGACAAATACAAAACGAGCTGTAAAGTGATTTAAATAACTGCAGTTCAATTGCTCATCGTCAGCCTACAGGAAAATCTCAGGGAATTTTAACATTTAGCAAACATAAAATGAAACTCTGACATTACGTGTCAAACAACTTACAGGTGTTGCATGCTTAACTGCTCTATTAGCTTTCATAAATACAACATCGTCTGGATAAATAATTAATTTATTCGGTCCTTCACGATACATTTTTCGTCGACGGTAACATCTGAAATAAAGCAAATGTATCAAATTAGTAAGTAAAGTTTATCACCAATGATAACGTTATTGTGTGCGTCAGTGGCACAGCGGTAGAATACCCGCCAACTACGCAGATAGTTCAGGGTTCGACTCCCGGCCACCGGCGCACTCCTTTACCTCACTAAGCCAGTAATAAGACTGGTATATAGAGGGTATGTTTGAGTATACACACCCCATCCTGAAAAACTAAACACCACTGCTACCGAAACTTCATAGTTCTGGTTCAAAGTCCTATGTTACGTTGGGACTGTGTCAAACTTAGTTTGGTTTACTAGTTTGCCAGTTTTTTAACCGGCCCCCCCAAAAAAACACAAAAAATGAGGGGGGTTGGGCGTAGAGTTGGCTACCATAACCTGGAAAGTTATACTAATCGCCACAGAAACTTCAGTGAATGGCAATAAAATCGGAGAGGCGGAGTGACGCGGGCTAGTGAAAGCCCTTGGGAAGCTAGTCAGCTGAGGTGTCCTCGTTCAATGATGAGCACTGCAGTTATGCGCTAAGTTTTCTCTACATTCACCGCCTAATAATGTACTGTTGAAAAGCCACATCTTCTAAGCGAGACAAGTCTATGACTATGCGTATTTTGCATCGATATCTTCTTCATTCTTATACTCGAAAACAAATATCCCCTATTGAAAGGCTAACGTAATTCATCCTTTATCTTAAAGTATGTCTAAAACTATCGAGATCAATTAGATTATCAACTAATACAAAGCCTGAATAGTGGAAATGTTGAATCCGCTGTTGTGATTTTAATAATTGAGTATTCTGGTTAATCCTAAATCGATAGATTTAATAATCTAGATTAATTTACTGACCAACAGCTTACATATCACGTCATCAAAAGTTGTGGAAACAGCCAACAGAACATTGAATATCTCACTAACCGGAACCTATCCTACAGCTAAGTTGGTTTCTGTTTATCGGACAACATGTTCTTTGATGCAATAAAAAATGTCGACAGATACCCTTCACATATAAACTCCGTCTACATAAATTTAAATGTATCTGCTATAGCACTTACATTGGGAGGACAGGAAGAAGGCCACACCTCCAACTTTCTGAAGGTGTACCAAGAAACCTACACCTCAAAGGAACAAATGCTTTCAATAAGGCTACCGCCAGACATCCTATGAATACTGGTCATAAAGTGGACAACATGAAATCCTTTGAAATTATTATTAGTCAAAATAGTTGAGTTCTCATCAAGTTTTCCAAAGCAGTTTCTGTCACACTCACTACACCTCCATTTGTATGCTCCAGAAAGAAGCATTTACACCAGTCTTCCTTTGCCCTGTTAACTGGATGTCTTTATGCTCTCTTTTATTCGACTACTCAAGATTTGGCTTTGAATGCTCCAGCCTCTACTACAACTTAACTTTGCTTGTCTCTTGTTTCTATGATCTGAGTTGAACTCTTCATACTGTAACTCAACTCATTAGTTACTCATCATTCCATGCACCTCTTCGCTTTATTACTCAAATCATTCAACATTGGATCCAATCCCTTATATTTTTTTTAAACTTGAATCTTCTGTGTATAACCTGTGTAAGTGTAATTTCTGATTAAGTTCCACGTCTCCTGTCAACTGTCGTGATGTGATATTTGCAGGTAGCTTGAAATTGTTCTGTACATAAAGTTAATAATTTCTTTAGGCTCTATGCAGCTAATGAGAACTCCACAAAATAATCAATGGTACCATCTTATTTTATAAAAAAAATACCCCAATTTTCTTGCTTTATTCAAGCGTATATTAGGTCATAGAAAGCATCAATACGAAAACAAGTTGAGATGGGTTTATAGCATCAACTTCAGTGGCACATCATCTTGATTATCAGATGAGACAGTAGTTTAAATGCATGTTTGAAGTGACGATGTTCCCCGAATATGGTGAAACAGTTGCTTTCAACTCACCGAACTCATCATTCGCTAAAAGATCGGAATTGATTACATTGGATACGGTGAATAATTTTCATGTCAGTAAAGATCATTAAAATAAGAAGATTGACTGGATACTGAAGAGAGACCACCATCATACATCTAATCCTTGGTGTTGGTGAAGACTAAATTCTGTCAGTCAAGTTTGCAATATGGTCATCGGGCTATCTGGCTGGTGATGCACTTTAAATCGATATTAGATGATTAGAGACAGCTGATAATGGGTCGCCCCGTATGATTAATCAGGAGGTCAATTGTGAGCCGGAAGAGCTGTATAATAGTATCTGTGAATTCAGCATTGAGGGGCACAGGTCCAAGGGGAGGACATGAGATACTTCTTTGTTGCTAAAGAAATTCAATCAAACACTAAATTTGTCAAATGCCTCCTACCAGCAGCCTAAAACCATCTCACACTAAGTAAAAGGTGTCATATGTCCATCAAAACTGTTCATGTGCTAGTTTTCAGGGATTTAATCGGATTGGTTACAGGATTTTATCACGAGCAGACATAAGTTAGAGAACCATTGGAAAACCTGGGAGCACTGAACAGACAGCTGTTTCGTCATGTTTTGCGACCCTTCATCAGTACTCACCCGCCTCCAGGGTTCGAACCCAGGACCTGTTGGTTACAAGGCAAGCTTGTAGACCATTTAGCCACTAGCACCCGATCAAGCTATTTGGTAAATTGACAGGAGTTGGAATTCATGGACCACTGGATCGGGTCTCGGTGGCTCACTGGCTCTAATGGTTTTCTAACTGAGATGTCACCCGATGATGAAATCTTGTAACCTGTCAAAGTTGTTCAATAAAATTTATCATAAGCACCTACTAATATCTCATCTACAAAAATCATAGGTGTTTGTCAGTTGTCTTTACAAAAGCTAAGCACAAAGCAAAACATCCACAATTATCCCTCGTTTACCTATGTGTCAAACAAACAGTAAACATAAGTAAGGTGAAGACAGGTTACAATATAAATTGATCTCTCAAACTTATATAAATATGATTTGAGATTTTAGAAAACAGGTT
This sequence comes from Trichobilharzia regenti, assembly GCA_944472135.2. Taxonomy (NCBI): domain Eukaryota; kingdom Metazoa; phylum Platyhelminthes; class Trematoda; order Strigeidida; family Schistosomatidae; genus Trichobilharzia; species Trichobilharzia regenti. The sequence goes on along the minus strand of OX235263.1, from coordinate 19,671,659 downwards.
CATTTCAGAAACAGAAATAATAACAGTAGGGTAAAAAATCCACAAATTTATTTGTAACTGAGTGAGACGAAGATAGCCTAGATTGATCAAGACTTTCTATTCAGTAAATTTAAATATTCAGGTAGGTAGTTACCTGGGTTCCAGTGGGAAGTCGTGACTAGTAGGGTGCAGCTGGTCGGGTGTGAGGACAAATACTCGCCGAAGACATTGGCTAGCGGTCGCGCTATGTCGTGAATTGGCAGAAGTTAGATAGCTGCCGTAGACTACGAGCGGTACCGGGGGACCAAGAACCCGTTTCAGTAAAACATATATATATCTGGTGATAGTTTTACTTATTAGCTCCCTATATCTTTACTAGAAAGAAATGTGAGTTTCAGTGAGTAATTCATCATGAACCAAAGTCAGTTAGAGAAGTCACGATAACCAGAAAGCACTGGCCAATCATATATTCTAGCAACTTGAAACTCTTCAGCAGTGCACACTCGCAAATTCTAAAGGATTCGAACTTGGGAACTGCAGGTTACAAGACGAAGATCGTTAGAGGGGACAAAATATTACGAATTAGCACATCTAGAGGATGGATGTCCCACCGACGACATTGGTTGGAGTCGCGCTAAATCACGAATTGGTAGAAGTTAGAATTCATGGGTTAGCCATTGAATCGGGTCCCAGTGGCTGAATGGTATACGAGATTGCCTTGTAACCAGAAGGTTCTGGATTCAAACCCTGGCGGTGGTTGCATACTGCCGATGATTCTCTAGCTAGAATGAAACACCTGTGTAGTACTCCCTGGTTTTCAATGGTTCTCCAACTGATTTCAATCCGTGATCAACTCGTTAAAACATAACTAATCCTTACAAACCAATTATAGAAGATCTAGAATTCAGAAGTTACTGAATTCCAACCTAAGTGGCTGAATATTTAACCCGAGGGTCCTGGCTCGATGCCTGATGGGGTCGTGGATGGGTACTGATGAAGAGTCTCAAACTAGGATGAAACACCTGTCAAACGGTCCCTAGTGGTTTTCACTGATCTCTCTCTCTCTCTATTTGATGTAAGTTCGTGATGAAATCTCACGCCTACAATTAATTCAAATCCTTAGGGAAAACCCATAAACCGAACTTATGTGGGTGTTTGGGTGTGTGAGGATAAACTCAGGGTGGAACAAAGTGATGATAACCTTTACATGTGGATGCATCGGGGTGTGGAAAGAGACATTTGAAAACCTTTAAACACCTTTTATTATTATCATCATCATCACCAATTAGTTTGTGATAGATTCTGTATGGTGCCTGACATTCTATGCATCTTTCTCATAAATCCCTTTGTAATTTTGAACTACTCAAAGTCACGGAGTAAAAAAAGAGTTTTATTTTTTAAAATTTCAGTCAACTAAACTTTCAATAAAGTTGTTATATTCTATTTTATTTAATGATGATTATAAATTATTCGTTTATTATTTGTAATTGTTTATATATTGCAATTTTCAGCAACCTTGAAAAGTTTCAATGGGTGTAACTATATGATGAAAATTAAAATAAAAGAACGGAATCCATCCATCCATTCATTCATTCATTCTTTCATTCATTGTACAAAAGATTTTTAAACGATTATTTCATTCCTTTTTAAAAAAATTTACTCAATGACTCAATCACTAAATTATGAAGAGTATATTTTGATGGTAATAAAATGCGAGTAATAGTAGTTTTGCACTGCGTTTAACATCCTATATTCATCTATACATACGCCTTTGACTTGTAACCATTGTGATATATATTTGGCATTTCTGACAGTCTTTAGTGAGGTGTATTGGTGTTTCTTAGTAGACCTGAACCCTAGTCACCGAGTTCTGCTGTCAGAGACGTTACCATTGAGCCATTCGAGCTGGAGATTAACTTCATTGGATTGTTTGGTTGGACCAAGGTAGCAAGTAACTAGCGTCATGCGTCTACTTGGTCTCGGGCTCGAATAACTCAATGGTAACATCTCTGACTGCAGAACTGGGTGACATGGTTTACAGTCTTAGAAGGGATATGAGCACCCACCTCTAACAAATGTCGAGAACCACAAAACCTAGCTGCAAGTTTTTGTGCCTGTCATCTCTAACCAACTAGTATTTACAGTTGTGTTGCTTTTGCTGAAGGGATGAGGGTTGTTAGCCCCAATCCATACATTTCATCTATTTCAAACTTACTACCTTCTAGTAAACTGGGCATAACTTGGGAGCGTGTCGATCGAGAAGCAAACCAGGACTCCCTGTATGGCTGACGAGCATTCTACTATTCAGTCATTGACATATAAAGTCGTCAGTATAGCGTAGGATGTCATCAACTAAAATTATTTACTTGTTAATCCCAATCACGAAGATTTTCCTAAGTGGGATCAATGATTCCAATGGATTTTAGATCAGAATCATGATGATAAAGTTCAACTTCCTACAAAAAACACGTTGATGTACACGAATTGGCCATTTGATGTCATATAATGCCTTCCTTTTTAGAGTACTGATATCCCCTAATGAAATTAGGGCCATGGTTGGTGCGGATAGCCTAGCAATATACATATAACTCAAATACATCACTCTATCATGTAGCTAAATTATTCCTTAGATTTCATTCTTGACAGCTACACCAACTAATATTCATTGGTCGAACTATTCGCTTGCATAAACACTTATAATGAATGTGTTATGTTTTTGTCCGTTTCGTATTAACTAATTACACCGGTTAAAGAACCATTGAAAATCAGGGAGTACTACACCCCTGTTTCATCTTAGTTTGGGAATCATCGGTAGCACGCACCTACCCACCACCCGGCGTTCTAACCCAGAACCTTCTGGTTACAAGGTAGGCTCTTTTACCATGCAGACACTGGGACCTGATTCAGTGGCCAGCCCACGAATTCTAACTTCTACCAATACATAACTTTAGCACGACCACCAACCTATGTCATCAGCGGGAAATCAATCCACACTCCTGACTGCACGGACCTCACTAGGCACGACTTCTCACTAGAACTCCAGGAAACTCCGTCCTCTAGCAAGTCACTAGAGAGCACCAGGTTAATTTCAAAGAGTTCATATAAAAAGGATTAAGTTTGTTTCTCTAGTTTGACCACAAATTGACATTAGTTAGACAACCTTTGAAAACCAGGGAGTACTGAACAGCTGTTTTATCCTAGTTTGGGAATGAAGATGGTATCGGTTTATGATATTGGATGGTGGATGCGCTAAAAATCATGAGCTGTTAGAAGTTTGAATTCATGGGTTAACCTCGGAACTGGATCCCAGTGGCTCAGTGGTATACCAGAAGGTTCTGTGTTCGAACCCTGGCAGTGGGTGTGTACTACCGATGAATCCCAAACTAGGATGAAATAACAGGTGTCCAGTAGTCCCTGGTTTTCAATGGTTCTCTAACTGATATCAATCCGTGATCAACTCGTAAAAACATGACTAACCCTTACAAACCAGACTATGAAAAATCTAATCCTTACGAATCAGCACTTAAGAAATAATTATACGATTACTGCAAAGTAATATCAATCGAAATTTTGAATTTCGTTTTAGAAATACTGTTAATTTAGATGACCGAAATCAATAAGAATGCTCCTTTCAATGCAAAGTATTCTTCGCTACCGTATTTAACGTATTAATTATAAAATATTAGAAATATTTCAAGTTACTTTGATTAAACTTTGGTTTCCTGATTAACTTTTGTCATAAAAAGTATTTATTTAATTGAATTTTAGAATTTCTCGTTGACTGATTGGACCAAATTGCTAGGTCTCAGGTTGAAAATCAACTGAAAAATCTAAATTTCATTTAAATAATTAATATGACCCGTTGCATAAAAGGTAGTTGTCGTGGCCCACCTGGTCTAGTGGATAACGCTTTAGCGTTTAAACTATGGGCACTGTGTTCGAGTCTCGGTGGGAACATCATCCCTAACTGACGGGGATGCAGGTACACCCAGATGACGAGTCCCAAATAAGACGAAATGCACATTCTGGATTCCACTGCTAGTCACTATCGACCAATTATATTCTAGAGGTATTTGTTGTCCGCAGTCAGTAGAAAAAAAATAATATAATGCAGTTAGCAGTAAAGACAAGGCACTGTTATTAATGCTACCAAAAACGTTACTTAATATACAACGCATATTCTCTGCGTAGCTTAAAATATGTACGACATGGTTATGGAGTCAAAGCTAGTTTAATTCTAAGTCCTCTGTATAAATTTGACAATATTCGGGTTAAGTAAAATGAGTATTCCATGGAGTACAGTTCCTCTTTTCAGTAAAAAAAGTAAAAAAACCTCGCCTAGTTTACTAGCTCGCTAGTTCTCCAGCCGGTTCCAAGCCCTAGTAAAGATGAAGGGTGCGTGTGTGGCTAGCGACCCTACTCCACAAAACCAATTAAACTACTACAAAACCTCAGCGCGCAACAAAACATTAAAAAAAAAAACTAAAATATAAAAACAGACTTATTCTTAGCTGAAACTTGAGAGGCGAAATTAAACAGTGGGCTGGTGAAAGCCTTCGGGAAGCCAGTCATCCAGTGTGTCTTCTCTCGACGAAAGCAAGAATAAGATTGAGATGTGAGCCACGTGTCAGTGATCCACAAAAGGAAAACTCAGTGAAACATTTGAAGGGAACAAAGGTGTAAGACGATGCTGTCAGCCTATTATCAGCAATGATATCACTAATTGTAGTGGACTGTATTTTGCCCCAGAATGTAGAGAGTAAGAAGACAGGACTACTTTGAACCGATAAGGGAAGACTTCATCTAGAAGACCTGGATTTTGCGCGACGATGAACGAGGTTTAATGTCATACAAACACGAAGACTTGCAGGCAGGCGAAAACTAATGAACTAGCAGAAGGAGCTGCCAATGATGAAAGGACTTCAAGTGAACATAAAGAAGATGGAAGTGATGAAGAGAACCAACACACCAACAGCAAAACCAAAAACAACCAGCAGTAATCACTACCAACGGGAGAGATGTAACAGAGGTTACCTCCTTTACTTATCTGTCCAGGAAGCACGGTTTCATTACAGGCAGTCGGAACGGATGAAAATGTCAAAATCAGCCAGCCAGCCGGAACTGGAAAGGGAAGATACGCATTCATCAACTTGAAACCAGTCCGGAAGTCTTCTGCGACAATTCAGTCAGCATGAAGAACAAGATTCAGATTCTGCTCAACGCAAATTTGAAATCAGTCAGTCAGTTTTCCCATACGGGTCAGAAACTTGTACTGCGTGTCAAGAAAAGGATTTCCAACAAGCCACTTCAGACTTTTGCCCACTTCACTGGCTCCACACTGAACATCAAATGGCCAGCTAGCTAACCAGCCAGAAAGAATTAACAACAGGAAACTCTGGTCAACTGGCGAAAAACCAACAGGCGAGAGTCGACCGCTAAACAAATATGTGGGAGAAAATAGAGATGGATTGATCTGGCATACACTGAGGAAACCGTTGAATAACATCGCCCTAATTCTAGAACATCGCTGTAGTGGAGTCTGAATGGGAAGCCACGAGATGGTCGTCAGTGTGAGGGTGATATGGAGGCAATCGTTTGATTTGGAGGAGATGAGAGATTACGGGCAATCGTGGACCCAGATGAAGAGAACAGAGGAGTATCGAACAAAGTGGAGGTGTGTTTCCGAAGCCTTATCTTCCACTCAGAACCCAAAGGAATAATATTAAATAATAAAATTAAATAAACAGTTCACTTAAAGCTGTTCAATTACACTGGCCTGTTAATCATCTGAAGTTACGGAACCCTGCTTATTATTATTATTGCTCCCTTGGGTTCCTAGTGGAACATGCGGCTTCAACTGCACGTCTTCACTTGCCACTTCTATCTTCCTTCTGCTGTACATTTTACCTGAATCCATGTTAGTCCATACTGTTTCAACTCCTCTTCACACGATCTCCTCCATGTCACCCTTGCATGACATCCCAATCGCCACTTCCCTTTTGGCCTGTTCCACTCGAGCAATGGCCTAACGCGCGCGCGATGTCACCCAACGGCCGCCTCCTCAGCGAGTGTCCAATCCATCTCAATCCACTTTCTCCTGCATATTTGTTGGCTGGCGATTGGTTCTTGTTTTGTTTGTTTGTTCCCATAGTTTCTTGTTGGTGATTCTTTCCGGCCCGGTCATCTGATCTTCAGTATTGAGCGAAGACAGTTGTTGATAAAGGTCTGCAACTGCCTGTTGGAAATATTCTTTGTGACCCGCCCGCCAAGTTTCTTATCCGTATAGAAGAACTGACTGACTTGACGTTTGCATTGAAAATCCGACTGAATTTTGTTGTTGATGGTGAGTGACGAAGATTTCCAGATTGATTTCAGGTTGATGAGTGTGTTTCTCGCCTTCCCGATTCTCTCTCGATTTGACATCCTCGTCCGTTCCGACTGGCTGTAGTTGAGACAATGCTCGCTAGATAAGTGAATGAAGTGACCTATTTCAAGTCCCTCCCGTTGATGGTGATTGGTGCTGGATGTTGCTGCTGTTGTTGGTTGGTTATTTTCATAACCTCCGTCTTGTCTGTGTTCACCTGGAGTCCTGTCTTCGCCGGCTGCTTCTTCGACCAGTTTGTCGGTTTTCGCTTGTAAGTCTTCGATTTTGTGAGTGACATCAAACATAAATCATCCACGCGCGAAATCCAGGTCTTCTAGGTTCTTCACGTCGGTCCAGGATATTCCTGTCTTCTCGTTTCCCACAGTCTGACGCATAATCCAGTCCACCACAATTAGGAATATCATTGGTGATAATAAGCACCCTTGTCTGACTCCTGTGTTTACTCCAAACGCCTCGCTGAGTTTTCCGTTGTGGATCACTTGACATGTGCCGTTGTTGTACAGCTGTTGAATAAGGTTGATGAATATTTGGGGTACGCCATAGTACTCGAGTAATTTCCAAATTACTTCGCGACCAACGCTGTCGAAGGCCTTCTCAAAGTCTATAAAGTTGAGGTAGAGGTTTGATTGCCATTCCATGCTTTGTTCTGTGATGATGATGCGTAGAGTTGCAATTTGGTCAGAACATGATTTGCCTTTCCTGAATCCAGCTTGTTCTGGTCGGAGTTCTGTCTCCAGTGCGTCCTTTAATCTCTCCAGGATGATGCGACTCAGGATTTTACTTGGCGTCGACAGGAGCATGATTCCTCGCCAGTTCTTGCACAGTAAGGCGTAAGTCGCCCTTCTTTGGTAGTTTCACGAGGTAACCTTTCCTCCAGTCAGTAGGCACCTTTCCCTCCTTCCAGACCTTTTGCAATAATGGAGTCAGCATGTCTGCTGTAGTCTCTGGGTTCGCTTTCAGTGCTTCAGGGGGTATTCCATCTGGTCCAGCTGCTTTTCCAGCTTTCAGAAGTTTGATTGCATTCAAGACTTCAGCTTTCGTTGGAGGATTGGTGTCAACTTGCAGTTGTGTGCGCGCTGTTGTTGGTATTTCTGGACGGGTTGCAGGTGATGGTCGGTTCAAGAGTCCTTTGAAGTGATCCGCCCATTGTTTAATCTGTTTTTCTTCCTTGGTAATTGGGTTCCCTTGGCTGTCTTTTATAGGTTTCGCTTGTGTTGGTCTCTTCCCGGATAGAGATTTGGTTATCTGATATAGTGTCCTCAGGTCCCTTTTGCCTGCTGCCTTTTCAGCTTCAGTGGCTAGGTTGTCGTAGAATCGTCTTTTGTCCTTCCTAGCACTCTTCTTCACTTCTTTGTCCAGTGCTGTGTAAGTTGAGCTCAGCGTCTCCTTCTCCTGTCCGTCCTTACATTGAATCATTTTCTCTTTCACCATTCTCCTCTCTTCTATTAATTTCCAAGTATCCATTGAGAGCCATTCCTTGTCTTGTCTCTTCTTTCTTCCTAGAACCGTTGAACACGTTTCGTTGAGAATCGCCTTCAGAGACTTCCAATGTTCTTCTACGCATGATACTTCAGTGATGTCGCGTAGTGTTTCCTGCTTTGCTCTGACAGTTGCAGTGAAGTGTCCTTTGTGGTTGTGTCCTTCAGTAATTGGGTGTTGAACTTGAATTGTGACCTATCCCCAGCTATCCTCGAGGCTTTTAGTTTCACCTTGAAAGTCCCTTCTACTAGATAGTGGTCTGAACCACATCATGGAACCCTTCTAGATGTCTTCAAATTTTCCCCCAGGATTCATTGAGAAGAATTGATAATATCCAACAGGCTAAATTGCTTCCTCTAAATTAAGTTAAATCAGTACTTTCCGTTCTGGAAAGGCAATGAATGCAAAAGTGATTACGTAAAGCCTCGTTTTACATCCGATTATATATATTTTTTGTACTAATACTTGAAAATTACATGATTTCACATTCGGAAATTCTAATCATATATGAAAGAATGTTGAAAATGTCACAAAATCGAGATTCTATGTTCCTCTAACTACCAATGCTTTGGTTTTCATACACTTCATGCATTCTTTATGAATTTCAAAAGAGCAAAAACAACGAGTTTATGCAGAATAAGATGGTACCACCGTTTGTTTTGTCGCCTACTTATCACCTGCGTATAGCCTAAAGAAATTACTAAGTTTATTTACGGAAAAAAATTTAAGGTACTTTCAAATAATACATAGTGTCAGTTGACAGGAGACGCCAAACCTAATAAACAGTGCTCAGAAATAACACTTGTTTAATTTGTACATTAAAGGTTCAAAAATTGCTTGGATACGATAGAAAAGAAGTTGAGTAATAAAGGCAAAAGGTGGGTGGAATGATGAGTAACTAGTGACCTGACTAACAATTTGGTAAGTTCTACTCAAATCAAAGAAACAAGAGACAAACAGAGTTCAGAGTTGAAGATTTCGCACTCAATTAAATGAGACAGAGTGAAAGCCACCAGTTACTAGGGCAAAGAAACACTGACAACTGCTCGTTTCTGAACAGGAAAATAAAGTTTCAAGCTTTTGATAGCGATGGCTTAGGGAAACTTGAGGAGAATTAGTCAGTACTGTCTACTTATGATTTCAAAAGATTTCTTTGTGTCGACTACATGATCCGGTTCAATGTGATGCCTGGTAATGGCATTAATGAAACCATTTCTACCCTTGAGGCGTAGGCGTCTTGGTACATGTTCAGGAGATGGAAGGTGTACCCTTCTTACTATTTTCTCTATGTAACTGGTACATTTGTGTAAACACTTAGAGTTAACATGGGAGGGTTATCCGTCGACTTTTGGTTGCACCATACAGCGTGTTGTCCAAAAAGAAACGTAATGTTTAGCTTTGTGATTTTTTCGTGTTAAAGCTGTTTTGTGCACAAACTGTATTCATTTATTTAGACTGTACACAGTTGATGAGAAGCCGACAAAGTAAATCATGAAGCCAACTTTAGTCTTCGTTTAGATAAACGAAACTGACTGCACACCTAGATCCTTTTTGTTCAAAAAGCCAGTTTGCCAGAAGTTATTTGTCGTGATCAGTAACCCAGAATTCTGTAAGGATCCAGATTTTTATTTAATCTTTAAGCCGACAACATTTCTTTACCAAGCATGCTATTTTGTTTTAAGTTATTTGTTGATGGCATGCTTCACTTCATATTGAGATAGTTACAACTTACATGTGCCGGTGCGACATCAGACTAGAAATCACTTGAGGCTACCCTTCGCGCACACTTTGCACACTGCCTAGTGCACATAACGTAAAATGAAGTGGGGTGATCATCTTGTGGACCCCTTTACAGAGTTTCGAAATATTTTGACGGATGATAAATAGCAGTGGTATCCAGGATGAGAATTTCTCCTTATTTGGGAACCATCATCTATGTGTACCTACAATCACCAGTGTGTGACAGCGTTTCTACTGAAACTCGAGTCCAGTACCCTTCCTTTCAAACACCAAAAAGTTATCCAACAGAACTTTTGCGCCATGATAGCCAATTTTTGTGTAAAGGGTTTCAGTTGATATTCGTTGAAATCAGATTTTTTACATTAACCCTCTTTTGACTGGTTGCACAAGAGGTGACTCTCGTGGTCCATTGGGTTTATCGGGAAAAGGCCTCGTCAGGTCTCAATCGGGAACACCATCACTTTTTGAGGACTGTAGGTTCATTCACCTGACGAATCTCAAACAGGGAGAAATCTGCATCCTATATTCTAACACTGCTAGTCGCTGTTCATAAAATTACTTCATACTAATCCTCAAACACTGTGGAAGCTTCCGTACTAGGGGCTGAAGTTTCAATATTTCAGTTCAAGCAGCCAGTGGGAAAACCAAAATTAACTTGGACAAATCATGATTATTTGTTAACCTTATACACTGTGGAATAAATCTGGAACTCACCTGGCTAAAAAGAATGCAATTAATGAAAAGGCGATTACAGCAGTCAATACCGACATGAATATGAGTGCCATTACGATCCCATTATCTATATAAGAAAACACACAAATATTGAGAAAAGTAAATCATATACTGACTTCATTATTTTTCGCTTCATACCATTGAGAGAAAAATTTAACTCTGTTTAGTGTATTTGTGTTCTCTAGGCTGGATGGTTTATTTGCGAAGCTTTCATTGTCCTACTAGGCAACATCCTCAGTTCATACTTCAATTTGAAGTGAGCTCTCAGATTACTTAGTCACCTCTACTGGGGACCTTGAACGTGACTGGTTGCTTTTGCATTTTCGCACCCTCTAGGTGTTTCGCATTGCTATTGGTTGTTTCGTTAACCTGAGGTTCGACTCTTTGTACGTGAAATTTCCTACTTGTAGACTGTTAAATTTTGCCTATGTCAATGTATGTATTTATTGATGATTCACTAGAATACCAGGCTTCTAAAAATTCTTTGGCATTCTTGATGTTTCCTCTGTCTAATATTTGAACGTTGGTCGTCCCAGTCGAATCGATGTCCATGGTTGTCTGTTTGCAGTGAGGAGATATAAGGGAGTCGATGCGATGTCGTCTGACGACCAGTTTGTGATCATGAATACGAAGGCAGAGAGGATGTCCATTTGGGATAATGTAATGTTTTTTGCAGTCTCTGCAACTTATATTGTAGATGATGTTGATTTTATCTCCTTTAATTATTGAGTTTCTTAGTTGATATAGAGCTGAGTGAAGTGATTTTGTTGGTTTGTGTGTGTGTGACGAATATACGTAAAGGTTTGAAGAATCTCGCAGTGATTTCTGAGATTTCCTTTATACATGGTAGGGTGATTTTCTTTGTGCTTTGCTTGGGGGCATTTGATTTGGTAGGCTGACTTGATGTTGATGCCATGTGTGTGTTCGTTTAACTTTTTCATATATTTGGCCGTTGAACTGAAAGTACGTTGTTAGGCATAGTTTTATACATTCCATGCTACTTGTTTGTTGCATTTTCGATTGTTGTGGGAGGTGTTCATCGTTGCTGAATAACTGCTCCATAGACTGTCTAGCTATTTTCTGTCCATCTGAAGTATATAATGCTGTTACATCGAACGATACCATTATTTCAAGTGTTGGTTTGTAGGGATTTGATTGGTTTCAGGATTTCATCATGAGCTGACATTAGTTAGAGAACCATTGGAAAACCTGGGAGTGCTGGACAGCTGTTTCGTCCTAGTTTGGGACTCTTCAGCAGTACGCACCCACCGGGATTCGAACCCAGGACCTTCCGGTTACAAGGCGAGCTTGTAATGAGATGCTCACTGGCGACTGGCCCTATTCAGGTAGGTAGTTACCTGGGTTCCAGTAGGAAGTCGTGACCAGTAGGGTGCAGCTGGTCGGGTGTGAGGACAAATACTCGCCGAAGACATTGGCTAGCGGTCGCGCTATATCGTGAATTGGCAGAAGTTAGAATTCAAGGACCATTGGTCCCAGTGGCTTAATGGTATACAAGCTCGCCTTGTAACCGGAAGGTCCTGGGTTCGAATCCCGGTGGGTGCGTACTGCTGAAGAGTCCCAAACTAGGACGAAACAGCTGTCCAGTACTCCCAGGTTTTCCAATGGTTCTCTAACTAATGTCAGCTCATGATGAAATCCTGATACCATTATTTCTTGGTCATCTATTTGAATGTCTTTGGTTTTCTGTAGAAATTGGATTGGAGATTTTATGGAGTCATCACAGGAATCCGTTGAGTGCTTCGATTTTCTGTATAGTTCTTTGGACAAATTGTATATTCGAGTCCTTGGAAGTGATACAACTGGTCATAACGGGTTATTCGGTTTGTGAATTTTTGGTCTGCCGTAGAATCGGCGTTTAGATTTCATTCGCCAATGGTCTTGTTTTGTGATCTGACCTGCTTTGGTGAGCTTGTTTAAGGTTCTTTGGATGCGTTTGATTAATGAGATGAGATTACATAATTCTGGCCAGACAGTAACTTCGCATGTCATTTTGTGTGGATTTATAAAACCATGATTTAATCCAGTGGTTCCAGAATACTGCTCATTTGCCGGTGTTATTATTTAACCTTATGTACTTTATTCCCTCTATACAATGTAAACAGTATAAGTCATGAGAGCTTTTTTATGATTGATTTCCTAAGAGCCGTTTCTTTTGTAAGAGCACTTACTCATGTATTAAATATCTTTCAGGAAGAATATATACGACTATGCTGGTAAGACTAACCAATCTTAGCTTAAGTCTGTCACCTAGCTTAGGACTTCAATCACTGGTTAGGTCAACCACTTCTGTTGACAGACATCGCTAAAATGTTTAGCAAAACAATATTCTAAATTTGTCTTCAACATCAGTAGAGCACTTATGTGACCACCAAAACTGGGATACTGGTATCGGAAATAAAAGTGTCTGCATTACGTGCCACTGGCGTGAAACGTTTCATTTAAATAAGACGTCGTCTGCTGGGCGATTATCCAGCACATGTTCCAATACATTGGTAATTCGCAAGGAGAATAAACTATTCTCTATTTGTAAAAGTAGGCATCATCATCATCCCTAGGAGTGGAAATGAAAATTCATTCGTTTTTATGTCGTTTCTTCATAAATCAAAGACACTCATATCCACACGATAATGTAAGAAAACATCCGTAACTTCATGGAATGGTGATTACGTAATGGATACTTGATATAATCATCAGAAATCTAGGCATATGCTCTGAAACTCTCCCTTAAAGTATTTATATACCAGAAGTTAGATCATATACTTTCAAAAAATATCCAGGTCTATAGGTTACTTGCTTACAAGAGAGTGTCTAACTGTGCTTACAAAGAGGTCGGATGCATTGAATCTGTTGATGATAGCCATTTCTACCATGTTAGTTTGTTTATAAGATATATCACTCAGTAAAACGGTATTATTTTCTGGATGAAACACTTTCAAACAAAATTTATTGTTCATAATCATTCCATCAATTATAATCACACGACTTCACAACTTGAGTTTTATAGTTTTCTTTGTTCTCTCCAATTTGTCGTCGTTGTGGTAATAGAATTTTTCAGATATCCGTCTTCGACAGGTGTTGAATCATTCCTATTACACGTATTTGCAGTTGATTTGATAACACAAAGCTTCTGTTATCAATCCCTCTCTTCACCCCGTTGTTACATTAGATTTTAAAACTGTCATCTTATCCCATCCAGCCTATTGGTGTGGTTGTGTGTAACTGCATGTAGTGAGTGCTATAGCTGAACTATTCTCTAGATTTCTTATCTTATTCGGGTCAATTAATGTAGTTTGTTCTAGCTTTTGTGCTGCTCCGCTAAGCTGACTCACTGACCCTGTTCTACTACTCTGATCTATGTATTTGATCTGACAATCATTATACGATATTAGAGGCATTGTTAGAGGACTGTGTTATAAGATCATAACCCACACTGGTAATTATTCCCATTAGCTTTTGCTTTAATTGCTCAATTTCATATCTGATATGTTGCAACTCTTTGGCAATTCACACATATTAATAGCCATTTCTAATTTCTTAAGATGAATAAATCCAGCATAAAGTTAACCGTAACAGGACAAGTTGTATGTATGAACCTAATGGAAATAAGCTGGTAACAATTATGGCACTATACGGGGGAAATTTTCCCTTCTCTGAACATAAACGTCAGGATTCCACTGATAGACGAATCAGTGAAGTGGTTAGGATGAAAGCACAAGTTTCTATTTCACTTAAGACGCCTTAATGTCTACATTGTAAACTCAGCTATTAAATTTCATACTGAAAGCCTTTCAAAGATAAACTCACTTGGTACACATTCGTAATATTTGAACCTTGTTGTAAACTTGCAGCCAGCTGCCAACTGCTCATCAAAAGCGTAGTACTGACATTATAATCTGGCCATATCATAGTCGAATACACTTGAATGCATGTTGTAATAGTAGTAGCAGAGGTGGCATTTATACTATTACTATCACATGTATACGTATTAATCAGATAGAAGTCTAAAGCAGCTTGACTTTGTTCAGGATATTGATTAAATGTAACCGCCAAGCTTAAATCTGACCTCACTGGAATTCTCAGTGTTGTGTTCTTTAATGATGCATAGAATCCATCACTTCCTTGTACAACACTGGTCTGCTGTAATTGTTGTTGTACATGATGTTTAAAAGTGCTTATTGCCATGCCCAAAGTTAATTTCATTGCTAAATAGTCTTTCTGTGTATTGAATACGAAACGGAGAGAAGGCATAAACAAAGAATAGATAAGAAGGGATCACGCTGAGAAAAAAAAAGACAGATATATTCAAATATACGAATCGATAAAAGGGACACCGATGGGATCGTCCATATCAGGATTAATAGCTGAAGCCGTCATGCAAAGATTAGAATTAATAACCCTACCTATAATTAAATGAAAAGTCTGGGTACGTTACTTCGATGATACATTTGAACTAATCAAAAGAAATGTGATTTAGAATATACCCATAAATTAATATACAACATATCTGAAGACATCGAATTCACAAGAGAAGAAGAGTTAGATGACACAGTCCTATTTTTAGATGTCTTAATCAGGAGAGCTAACACAGGAAATTCAGAAACACAAGTATATAGAAAATCAACGCACACAGATCGAATACTCAACTATAGTAGCAATAACCCAACTACTCACAAAAGAAACTATGTGTAGAGATTGTTTAAAAGAATTCAAGCACACTGTATCACTCCAGCGTTGAAAAGAATAGAAGAAAAATACCTAGTAACTGTCTTCCAAAGGAATGGATATCCCCCAAACAATTTCATCAATAAGGGTTTAAAATCGAATCACGACACCAACAAGAAACCAACATAAAAGACTACAGGAAAATTCATTCTACTATATATAAAAAAATATCTCTGGAATAACAGCTAGAATATTAAAACCATTTGACATAGATATAGCACATGAGCCAGTCTAATCACTTCATTTGATACTGTGCAAACTGCAAGACCCATCCAACAGAAATTTACAAAATAAATTCTACGAACTGTAACAGACATTACGTCGATTAAAGTGGACGTCCCCTTCGAATCAGAATCCAGGAACACAAATTAGCTGTGAAAAGACATGATATATATATATTCTTTCATATCAATGCATGTAGATAATTGTGGACATCACTTTGATTGGGATGATGTCAAAATTTTAGAGACAGGAAATACCAAAAGTCCTAGGGAATTCCTAGAAGTCTGGTACTCAAAGAAATATGCAGTTAACAAACATGTTAATATAGACCAAATCTTCCAACTAATAAAAAGAAACCCATATGACGAGAAAGTTCAAAATCCAAGTCAATAACAAATGACCACAACATATGTAAAGATGGTTACCAGGAGAGACGCAATTCCATCACTCATGGAAAATTTAAGTCAGTTCAGTGTATGCTAAAAACTGCGCTGAAGATATTGTCCAGAAGGGCGACGAAAGCTCTGCAACTAAACCAAACAGCTCATAGAACACTACTAATTGCAAAATGACACTTCACACAATACCATTACATACTTCACACCAGTAAATAAATACCCCCCTAAATAGACCATTTCATGTCGAAAGTCAAAATTAACCGTATTTCTTTATTATTTCCATAGGTTCTGAGGGAAGATAGTTCTTCAGCAGGACATTTTCACTCTGTTATATTCTCTGCAGTCCTCTTTAGCTGGCCCGATAGCTGACCCGTATGCTCCCCCTCACATGACACCCTCCATTTTATCCTTGGACTAACGCCTAAATTACCGTTTCCGATATGAGTTCCACTCAAGAAAAGGCCTAAATCACGATGTCAGCCACCAATCTCCTTAGTGTCTGACCTATCTATCTCCATTTTCTTGAGCACTTTTGTTGAGTAGTAGGTTGTTGGTTGCTTCAATGCACCGAAGAGTTCCTTGGCTCTAATTCTTCCCGGACATATGGAGGAAAGGCAACTGTTCATCATAGTCTGCAGTAACTGGTTGGAACTAGTGAACCTGATGGTTACAAATACTCCAAACCTCAGCAACAATCATTTGTACAAGAAATGAATCCTCACGAATACTGGTATTTGTTGTTGGATATATTATTTTTGACTTGGATCAATGAAATCTGATAAATCCCTTTGAAAATCTTAATTTCTTCAAGTTGAAACGTTTCGACTATTTCAAGTCATATAATGGTTTAACAGTGTATACGTTCTAAGGTATTATCATTCATTGCTATCAATTATGTTTTGATCAAGAAATGGAGAAGTGATCAGTTATTTCAGTGATTGAAAATGCATCCGTAACGAACAAACTTTCACCTAGATTCAGTGTGTATTGAACAGTACTTCTGGATAACTGTGACTGTTCCACTACTAGTACTTTCAAAGATTTTCAACAAATGTGTTTAATGTTGAACAGCTAGTTTATAGGGATTCAATGTGTGTTAGATTTATTCATGGATTGATATCAATTAGAGAATTACTTAAATTTATTGAGTACTGAACACCTGTTTCCTTCTCGTTCGGGAATCCTGAGCAGCACTCATCCATGACCCTACCACTAGGGATCCAACTAAAGACATTCTAGTTTTGAGATCATGCTTGTCGATCATTCAGCCATTTAGACCGAATCCAGCGGCTGATGAATTCTAACTTTTACCAATTCGTGATTTCTACGAAACCTGCAGTCAGTGTTATTCACGAGTATTTGTCTTCATGCCTAATCTGGTTGACCCCAGTGGTCATGATTACTGACTGGTACTTTAGGCAACTACGACATATGTTTAACGCATAGAAAATTATCGAAATCGTTAAGGTATTTTGTTTAAGCTTTTTATTAAGAAATCCTTGACTTGTTTCATATAGAAAGCGTAAATTACTGCTAACAATAAAGCTTTATTCATATGTACTGTGATCAAGATTTCACGGGATAGTTGCAAAATAATTGAGCGCTGAGTGAAAAGTAGACATTTATAAAGTTATATTTATGTTTTACGGGTTGATCACAGATTGATATCAGTTAGAGAACCATTGAAAACCAGGGAGTACTGGACAGCTGCTGTTTCATCCTAGTTTGGGAATCATCGGCAGTGGTTGGGGTCGCGCTAAATCACGAATTAGTAGAAGTTAGAATTCACGAGCCATTGAATCGGGTCCCAGTGGCTGAATGGTATACGAGCTTGCCTTGTAACCGGAAGGTCCCGGATTCGAATCCCAGTGGGTGCGTACTGACGATGATTCCCAAACTAGGATGAAACAGCAGCTGTCCAGTACTCCCTGGTTTTCAATGGTTCTCTAACTGATATCAATCCGTGATCAACCCGTAAAACATAACTAATCCTTACAAACCAAACTATAGAAAGTTAATCTGATGCTCGCTAGTGACTTGCTACAGGTTGGAGTTTCCTGAGTTCTAGTGAGAAGTCGTGACTAGAAAGTTATATTTGTAAAATCTCAGTGAAATTGAAATGATTAATTCCAACGTTTCGTTCGGCAATCCCGTCCGAACTTCTTCACGGAAATTGATCGAAATTAACATAACAAAGGTTTATGTATAAAAGGAACACCTCTTGTTTTTAAAATTTTGTCCAATCATGAGCCATGCAACAGGTATCAACATGTATAATAAATAAATAAATAGAATTGTATGTTTATATATAAAAGTACATCTCTTGTTTTTAAATATGAATCAAGAAACAGCTATCAATGGGAATACTGAACAAAACAAAACAAAAATTGTATGAACTATGATCAAAAAATCTTTTGACCTCAGACTTTCAAAATTTGTCTACTTTTGTTAAAATATATCACTTCTATCACTTGTCACAGCAAAGAAAAACCACATCTCGAAAATACAGCTTCTGTACCAAAGGAAGCCATCTTTATTAATCTACCATTCAAGGGTGACCAGATTATGCAGTTGACAACTCAAAGACTTCGATCAGCCATCAAATGCACATTCTACGCCGCCACATCTCTTTTTCTCACTTGCCGAACATTTTCGATCCCTGTTCCTACGATTAAAGGACGAAATTCTATGGACTCTACTTCAAACTGTATCTACAAGTTCACCTGCAGCTGCGGTGATAACTATATAGGTAGAACTAACAGAATGTTCCAATGTCGTCGAAAAGAACATATTCCAAAATGGCTAGTAAATCATATCGAAAATCCCAACGCGATTAATCTTAATAGAAATCCAGCATCATCCATTGCAAAACACTTATTAGTGTCTGGTCACAAAATCAATATTAATGACTGTTTCACAATTATTTCACATAACTCTAATTCAAGGTTATTGAAGGTGATGGAAGCACTTTGGATTAGTCACATACAGCCTAAACTGTGTGTACAAAAATCGATGGACTTCAATCTTCGCCTACCCTGGACTGCATGACCTATCTTAATATGATTGGTCATTAGTATGTACTTTTGTTTTTTATTTAACTGAGTAATTGTCATGAACTTTATTTTATCATTGTTAACCAAGTTAGTTGTAAAGCGGTTGTAAAGAAACTACGAAATGATATCATCTCGCGAAATTTGTCTTCGTAATGCCTTATTCAAATCTAAAATATATGTGTATATGCAGTATATGCAGGATACAATGGTGTGTGTATGTGTGTGTGAGTGAACAGTCATAAAACATTTGCTATTCTCATATGAGCTGTGATCAAGATTTGACCAGATAGTTGCAAAATAATTGAGACTTTTACAAATATCATTTAATTTTTATAAATTTGTTATTATTTCCATAAGAAGACGTAGACAGTCGGGAATTTGACCAAGTGTGACTACTTGTTCATATATATCAAATTTTACTTTGCTTATTAGTCAGGATTTGCCATGCATCGGCTAACATCACACCTTCACGTCTGTAGGGATTCTGCAGTTAGTCTTTCTTGATATGAACCAAAACCTTTCTGTAAAACTTTAGTCTTATCAAAGTCGATTTTGTGTCCCGTTTCTATTGAATGTAGTGCAATCGCTGAGTTGTTTTCTAGCTTCTTCAAGTCTGCAGAGGTCTTTGGAACCACCTTTAGACATTGTTTATGCTCTTTCACTCTTATATTTACCTGCCTGGAAGTTTCTCCTACATATACTGCGTTACAATCCCCACAATTGATCTGGTATACGCAATTCTGCTGGTTTTCTTGCTCTATTTTATCCTTAACCTTCACCAGTAATGAGCGTAAGGCATTGGATACAGGAAAGTACACTCTTATGTTATGTTCGTTAAGGATTCGCTTTATTTCATCGG
Organism: Trichobilharzia regenti; assembly: GCA_944472135.2. NCBI lineage: Eukaryota > Metazoa > Platyhelminthes > Trematoda > Strigeidida > Schistosomatidae > Trichobilharzia > Trichobilharzia regenti. Next base: position 19,652,069 of record OX235263.1, on the reverse strand, counting down.
ATGTTTCTTTGCGGTAAGGAACCACCGCTGTACTAACCCAATTCTTAGCAGCAGGTTTTTTGATCATAGTTCATACAATTTTTGTTTTGTTTTGTTTAGTATTCCCATTGATAGCTGTTTCTTGATTCATATTTAAAAACAAGAGATGTACTTTTATATATAAACATACAATTCTATTTATTTATTTATTATACATGTTGATACCTGTTGCATGGCTCATGATTGGACAAAATTTTAAAAACAAGAGGTGTTCCTTTTATACATAAACCTTTGTTATGTTAATTTCGATCAATTTCCGTGAAGAAGTTCGGACGGATTGCCGAACGAAATGTTGGAATTAATCATTTCAATTTCACTGAGATTTTACAAATATAACTTTATAAATAAAGCTTTATTTCATATAATATGTTGAAATATAGTACAGAAATTCTCGACGCCTTTTACTGCAAAGTATGTCCTCTTATTATAGGATGTACAGGTAGATAATGATTCTCCTGGATAACATGTTACTCTGTGTTGTTCCTTATGAAGAAACAACCATTCTTCTGCATGACACATTTTCATTCATTTCCTTTAGGATTTACACATCATTTTCTTGAATTCTAATTCAAACTGTGCTCTAGCTCATATAGCGATCAGTAGATATATAAATGTGTGAATAAATTAATAAGAAATGCAGAAGAGTTAAGGCATTATGATGAATGGAAATTTTGTCAACCTGGTAATTAAAGCAGGTCTGCACCTTGAGTTTGTATTATTGTACATCCTGGTTAAAATGGTGTCACGTAGGAGTCCAGAAGATAAATGTCAGTGTGTATGTTACAGTTTTACCAAAATTGTATAGATTTTTAACAAAGATTAACAGTGAAAGCCATGTTTGATTCTGTCCCTTCTAACAGTTTATTTTAAGGTTGAAATTGCCTAATCCATAGGATATAACTTTTTCATCTAACCTGATATTATTCGACACTATTCTATGAGTTCTTTTATAATTGGTTTCATGGTTCCCCGGAAACTGCCGTTTACTTGTCACATGACACCCTCCATATAACCCAGGAGGCCGTACTCAACTCTTCGTTTCCTATTAGAGTTCCACACAAGTGATGGTCTGGCGCACGATGTCACTAAATGTTCTCCTCAGAATTTGTCTGATCTATCGCCATTTTCTTCTCCACATTGGTAAGGGAATAGGTTCTTATTTTGTTCATCGCCAGAGATTCCTTTCGCCTACCCTTCCGCTTGGTCACTTGATATTCACTGTGGAGCCAGTGAAGACAGCTGTCAATGAAATTATCCAATAGCCTTTCAGAAATGTTTTCCTTCACGTGAAAGTCAAGTTTCTGGACCATATCGAAGAACTAGTCTCACATTAGTACTGAAAATCCGAATGTTGTTGTTTGCGTTCATTTCAGTGGATTCCCAGTCTGATTTCGGAGTGATGAAGGTCTGTCTTGGGTCTCTGATCCTAGCTAACTTTACATCTTCATCCGTGCTATTTGCCTCTACTTGAAACAACGCTACCAGAGTAATTGAAGGAAGTGTCTTCCTTCAGATTTCTTCTGTTGGAAGGGATTGGTGCTTCTTTTTGTTATTGATTGTTGGTTAACTTCATCACCTCTATCTCCACTATATTCTCCTGACTTTAGCGTTGAATATCTGGCCATGACCAGTGACTAACTCATAGTTTCCAGTTCGCGTTCCACTCGATAGATGGTTTGGTGCTTGATGCCATTCGACGGTCTCCTCAACGTTTGTCTGATGCATTTGCATTTCTTTCATAATATTTGTTGTACAGTCGGTTCTATTCTTGGTTGATTCTCCGAATTCGTTTCTGCTAACCCTTTTTGCCCTACCATTTGGTCTTAAGTATGCAGTGAAGACAGAGGCAGTATTGATAAGAGTCTTCATTCGTCCGTTGGAAATGCTACTGGTGACACACCAAGTCACTCACTCATATAAAAGAACTGAAATGATATTGGTACTGAAAATCTGAATCTGGTTCTTTATGCTTGGCACAGTAGACTTTCACAATGATATCAGACTACCGAAGGTTTAAGTTGTTTTTAGGATCCTGGCTTTGAAGCCTTTGAAGTCCATACAGCCTAGATAAGAGTTAGTGACTCGTGTTTGTTGTTGTTGTTGTGGGTTGGGTATGCTTCTTCCCTTGTTCTGTCTGCCCTATTTTCATTCGAAATTAGCACTTCGAATTTGGATCTAATAATAATAATAATAATGATTTACTTTATTCCAAAAACAGTACTTGTGATACAGAATGGAATTTTCAGCATTAATCACAATATTACATCTAATTGGCTCAAATTGTAAATAAAATTATTCACACAGAAAATTTTCCAATAGGGGTAATGTCAAAAACATGCAGCATATAAATGAAAATAATATTACTAATGATAACAGCTAAGGTAATAATAATAACACAAGTGAAAATTACCGTGGGCTTGTTTCACACAGTATTGTCAATGCGGTACAGAAATCCTAGCATGTTTAAAAATATTGAATATAATGTTTTCTTTACATGATATGTTGATTGCAATTATAAGAGTAAAACAAAGAAGCAACAGGACCATAAATATAATAGAAATAATAAAAGTGAAACTTGAAGGTATATAAGGATGGATAGAGGAGGTTGTTTATTTACTAGAGGAAAAAAGGTTAGTTAATTCTTGCCTGACACTATTTTCATCACATAAAATGCGTGCCAAGAATGGTATCATAGAATTTCTATACTTAGATGTGCGAGCATACAGTTTTCTGAAGTTACTTCTTATTCAAACCTGATGAGGCGCAAAGTAAAGTGGATGCTACAAGTCGGACAAAGTCCCTTTAGCAAATTTATTGCACAAAGTCAAGTGCCTATCAACATTAATGTTAACTATGTGGTCCACTGGGACACCATTCACCGTTCTCACAGTCTTCAGTATTCTACGAATTGTTACATAGTCTTTTTTAAGCAAACCAGGAAAGAATAAGGGTGAACAATAAAGGAGAATAGGTAGGATGCAAGAGTTTATGAACTGTAAGAGGAGGAGGGGTTGATTTATACCCGAGTGCCTTAACTTCTTAATGTAAAATGTAAGGCGGAATATTTTAATGGAGGTCGCTAAGACATGGGAAGACCAGGAGAGATCAGAAGAGAGAATGAGTCCAAGATACTTAATTTCTGATTTGATTCCTATATGATTGTCGTCAATCTTACAACTGTCATGAGAATCGACGACTTCTTTTAACTGTCTTTTACATCTTAAACTGAAATTAACAGTTTGACATTTAGAAGGATTCACTTGAAGACCGTTAGACTCAGACGATTTACTGACTCCCGACAGAAAGCTATTCATTTTGTTACAATCTAGCTGGGAGTTAACAGCCATTGAAACTGTCAAATCATCAGCGTACTTCACAAAGTTTATTTCATCAGAGTGAGGCAAGTCATGTAAGAAGAAAGAAAAAAGAAAAGGAGAAAGGACAGTGCCTTGAGGGATACCAGCTTCAGTAGGCAATGAAGTGGATGACTTCCCTTTATACACGGTGTATTGCTTTCTTTCTGAGAAATAGGAATGTATTCCTAAGTGTTAAGTGTAGCACACTCGTCAATACAGTAATTCTAAAACTTTTAGTAGGCTTGATATAATGCGATAGGGAATAGTAAAATTAAAAATCAATAATCTTACCTGATTTAAATAATCATTAGTTAATTGTAGCTTAGATCCATACGGATGTGAAGTGAGTACAAATGCAGAATTCATTATTGAGTTGACATCATTCGGTGCAGCATAACTTCTCCATACTTTGAGTACATCATATGAGAATAAAGTCATATCATAGGCAATAAACATGATTGTTTTCAGTATACTTGGATTCCATTGATAAATATCAGTCAGAAAATTGGAATAGACTGCCAGTTGGGCGATTACAATACAAACTAGTTAGATTTAAGAAGAGAATAAATATCATGAGAAACACTTCTTTAACTTTGTGAATGCCAATGTTTATGTTATCAAAAGAATTATGAGTACAGTTCATTTTTACATGAACTAAATGTATCTTTATACTAATATCTGAAGGGTAATTTGCCTAGAATCGTTCAGTAAACTTTGTGCTTATTAATTAGGGTTATCAGTCACGCAAGTTGTCCGATGGGTTCGATTCCCACCCGACAGACTCTGTATACCTAGCTAAGCTGTTAGTATTCTGGTAAAGAGAGAATGTGGAGTGTAGGGCTAGCAACCTCACCCCATAAAAATGAAATTACAGCTACCGAAACTTAAAGGCTGAAGTGTGAAGTCCTATTTTCCTTTCGGAACACAAAAGAATAAAATAAAAAGTAATAAATTATGGTTTAGAAAATATTCATATATTATATATGTCCAAACTAAATTCACTTTTAACAGTTTGAAAAAAATTGGGCATTGGATACATGATATTCATTATAATAAAGTTTTTTTTGTATTTCCCATGAATGAAAAACAAAAAGATATGGTTGTTTTAACTGATGTTTCGCTATTCAGTGTTGCTAACAGCTTTATCAAAGTGGTACTATTAAACCAGAATTTACACAATCTCAGCTTATATATAACCACTTAATCATTGTCCCTCATTATGGGACATTTTTTGCTTTCTCAAGTTAGCCAATCGGTAAATGGTACAAAACCAAGTGTAGATTGTTGGATTTGATAAGTGTGTAAAATTGTAAAAGCAGTATGTATTTACATAATGAAATTGCTTATCACATCCGTGCTGATTTTGTCATTTCATGGAGGTTTGGGCGAGGGTGTTGTAACCAGGTCAAATTATGTTTTAGTCCATCATTCCTGTTCATCAGACAATTTGGATACCACTTGATATGAAGTGCTTCTAATAGGTATGAGACATTCTTTGTGATTTCTGAAATGCTTTTTCCGGATTATTTCAATATTGCCAAAAATCAATTTCGTGGCCTGAATCTATAGCGTGTAGACCACTTTTGACTGATGAATAGATGCTCTAGGGTGTTTATTTCTTCTGATTTCGATTTCTCTCCGGCGATGTTTGTCCAATGTATATCGCAATACATCCCAAGCATTTTATTTTATAGACACAATTAGATAGAGAATCTTTCGGGATTTGGTCTTTTATATGGACAAGGTTGCTTTGAAGTGTGTCTGATGTCTTGAAGAAAACTCTAATGTCGAGCTGATTGAGTACTCTTCTAATATCTCCTGAAGTCTCTGCTCTATATGGAATGACGACTGTTGAGGTCCATGTTTTCGGAATACGTTTTCGGCCATTCTTAATGTCTGTGTTGATTTTGTTGATGAAGTTCCTCGGGTAGTTGTTTTGCTTGAGAGTCTCAGTAATGTTTGATATATCTTCTTCTTTTTCCTTCTCATCCGTTAATATCAGAGAGTGTGCTCGTCTAAGACGACTTGAAACAATTGATATCTTTGCGTTGATGGGGTGTGATGATCCGAAGTCTAACTGTTTTTTTTTTGGAGTGGGTTTTCTTCCAGAATATAGATATACTCAAATATCCATTTCCCCTCATCTTAACTAAGCAGTCGAGATATGGTAGTTCCCCGACGTCTGATTCTGCTTCATATATAATGAACGCTTTCCTGATTCTCAAGTTTTAACTGTTTGTATGTAAGTTAATAGGCAAATTCTACAGCTGAATTATTTCCAGAAAACGTTTCTCTGATTTCTATATATAATGTAACTAATATGGAGCACTTAAAACGGATCCAAAGATCTCAGTGAATACGTTGACGCCACTATTGCGTAAAGTTTGGAAGGAGGGAAAGGTACCTACCAGTTGAAAGAAAGGATGGCCACCTTGTCAAACTACCTAAAAAGGCTGACTTAGGCCTCTGCGAGAATTGATATGGAGTCATGTTCCTGTCTGCGCCAGACAAAATATTAAGTTGCGTCACCCTGGAAATACTAGGATGCAGTGGATGCAAAACTCCCACCGGAACAAGTTGGATTTAGGAAGAGAAAGTAATGGGGTAATCAAACTGCAACTGTATGCAATATCACACAGCGGAGCGCAGAATAGAAGCCTAACTCAACTTCACCAACTTTGAAAACAATTTTGATAGACGGTGCTGAATGTGAAATAATTTGGAAACTACTTCAATGCTATTGAGTGCACCACCCCAAATCTTTATCAACCTCATTCATGTGTCAAGTGATTCATAACGGAAAACCCAGTGACACCTTTGAATTGAAGACATGACCCAGACAAGGCTCCCTATCATCACTGATGATGATATTCCTAGCTGTGGTGAACTGGATTATGCTGCATGCGGTGAGTGGGCAGCGAGAAAGCAACAATACAGTGGACTAATACGGAGGCTGTAGAAGATTTGGGTTTCGCGGTCGATTTATGTCCTGTGTCACATAGCTATGAACACGTAAAGGCAAAAACCAAAAGGATGGCAGAAAAAATGCAAATACAAGTTAAGTAATAAATAAACAATTGAGTTTCAGACCGTTGTGAGACAAGCTGTAGAAAAATTTTGAACAGAAAGCCTTTAAACCGATTCCTATCCGTTGACAGATTGACTGGTTGATCTATCTGGGAAAATACCAATCAGAGCTGGACAACGTGAAATGACGCCCACTATTTTATCAGTCATGATTACAAACTAACTGACATAACCTTGATGACATACTGAACAATAAATTATTGCGTGAAATATACTTTACGGCTCATGTCATTGTGTATTCTCTCTTAAGTGATGTGGGCTACGGAAACAGGTAGCTGTTGTATAGTGCTGTTAGCGATGTCAACTGGTATTCGTGATCAGAGTGTGTGGCCAACTAGGCGTCCCTATTTTAGGGTCCATAAATTGACAGACATAACACAGATGTACTTAGAAAGCTGTCAAATACGATAGAATTCAGTCTGTACCGAAGAGAGGACTAGACAAATTACACTAATTACTGAATACTGTCCAATTAAAAAGATATCCAATACAGTCCTACAGGAGGTGAATCGTGATTCTGAGTAGCTCAGTGATAACTTCTCAGAAGGGGCATAAGTTCTTTCAAGGTTGCAGATACGTCTTGCTGATTAGTGCCAACCAGCACAAAACCTTGGTCAGGCAAGTCTTCCTGTGGCCGATTGCCTCCAACCATCTAGTATGGTAATTGTTGTGTTTGCAAACACTCTTTTCTGAACTGAATTGGTGTAGCTACACAACTGTTTATACATTTATTCCCCTTAATGAATTTGAATAAAGCAAGAACAACAGTTTTTGCAGAATAAAATGGTACCATCATTCGTTATTTTGTTGGCTTTTCATCAGCTGCTTACAGGCCCAAGTCATTATTAAATATACCTACAGAAATAATTCTAACATACTTGCACAGAGTTCATTTTAAACAAAAATCAATCAATAATTATATGCATACAATAATATATATTATATATGTATGTAATATTAAACACCATTCCAGTAATAATGATCATGCACAATGGAAACTTCGGCATTACGTAATCAGACGAAAGAGAGATGAAAATATCCAGTTACCAGGTTGCCAAAGAAAGACTGATAACTGTTTCTTTCTGAACGCATAAATCAGGTTTTAGGTGCTTGATGGAGATGACTTCAGCAAAATTGAAGAGAATGGAACCCTTCTGTTTATTCATAACTTCGAACGATATTGTGACGTCCACCTGATTACCCGTGTTAAGGAGATGCCTGGCAATGGCACTGTTTAAAGCATTTGTTCCCTTTAGACAAAGCGTTTTGGTACATGTTCAGAAAATCGTAGGTATGCCCTTCTTTCTGATGTAGACTGAAAACAATTGACACAGGAGTTTAGCGTCTAGAATATCCTGCGTAAATTGATAAGTACTTCTTTTTAGTGTGTGTATCATTAACAATACTCATTATCGATCACTAGTGTCTACCATGGGAATTTGATGACCATACATTTCTTGTTGCAATGAAGGCTTTCAGATTTTTTTAATGATACTCTTGACTAATTTTTGAAATATTCATGTGGTCTTATTAATATATAGTGTCTTGGTAAATGACACTGACATGACGATCCAGAACTCATAAATGTTAGGTAATAAATTCTCAGTGCTTGATTTATTTACACTGAAATTTCCCACTAGAAATTTGACTGTAGTGGAAGCCTAACGAATTAAACTGGCGCCTGTTAATCCAGATGTTATCTACTGATTGTTTTGAGGACTTCACACCCACAGTAAATAGTTTGTGATAAAGAATTGTGATATTAAAATGTGTAATATTAATTTGTGTGTAAAACTAAGCACTGTGGTAGTAAGTAATTCCATATTAATTTATTTATTAGATATGTCACACAGTCAGTGAAACAGTATTAGTGTTTACTGGATGACGAAGTTTCGAACACAGTTTATTATGTTATTCATAATCATGTCATTTATAATCACACAACTTAGAAACTTTTGAGGTTTAAGGTCTCCTTTTATTCTTTCCTATTTGTGTAGGGGCAGCATAATTTTCAATTCAATTCAATCATGAACTGGAAAGTGGAGAAGGGGAACCTCCAATGTGAGATTGTAACGTAAAGAAGAAAGAAGATGAGAATTTAGCCACTAGTGTTTACAGAAAACCCACACATTCAAAAACATACTTCGACTTCCGATCATCCCACCCAATCTATGTCAGTAAAATTAGGATTGGTGAAATGTTTAAATAATAGAGCATAAAATAAGTAGTACCGAGGGAAATCTAAGACAGGAAGTGGTACACATAGAAGAAGCCTTGAAACTTAATAATTACCTAGATAAATTAGTCAAGAAATATGTAAGTAAATGTAAAAATAAAATAAATAATGATAGTAGTGACAGTGGTGGTAATAATATTGATAATAATAATAATAATAGTAATATTAATGACGACATGCATGTCACGATAATGACAACACCAACAATAAGGAATCTAGACAATTAGTAGTAATTACATACAAAGAAGGAACCTCAGAAACCTTACTCAGAATTCTTAACAAGGCAGGAATAAAAGTTGCTGGCATTCAAACCAACCACAAACTCAATTAGAAATAAGCTTTGTCGGTTAAAGGATCAATCCTGTGGAAACAATTAAACAAAACAATTTAGTTTATTTAATACCCTGCGTGTAATGATTGTCAGGTCAAATATAGGTCAAAGTAGTAGAACGGGCAGTCAGACTAGGCGAGCATATGAACCTAGCAAAACCTAGATTGGTTGATGCGAATAATCAGATGAGAAATCTAGAGAAGAGTTCAGCTATCGCACTCATTATATGCAGTTACACACAACCACACCAGTAGGCTGGATGGGATAAGATGACAGTTTTAAAATCTAATGTAACAACGGGGTGGAGAAAGGGATTGATAGCAGAAGCTTTGTTTATCGAATCAACTGCAAACATGTGTAGCAGGAATTATTCAACGTCTGTCCAGTTGGACATCTGGAAAATTCTAGTACTCCAACGGCGACAATTAGGAGAGAACAAAGAAAACTATAAAACTCAATTTTCGAAGTCGTGTGATTATAATTGATGGAATGATTGTGAACAATAAATTTTGTTTGAAAGTGTTTCATTCAGTAAATGATACTGTTTCATCACTGTGTGATACATGTAATACACAAACTAATATGTAATTACAATGAGTAACTCTGAATTCTGAGTATCTTCGTATGTGGTTCATCTATTTCCACTATTCCGGTGAAAATACGAAGTCAGGTTGTAATGCGAAACCAATGAGTGAATAATTTCAAACTCACTAAATTAAAGTACACTGCATGTAGAAAAGGTTATGAACACAAGGCTACCACCTGATGCTATCAATATTTATGAATAAATACCAGTGAGCACTGGACGACTGTTTTGTCCTAATTGCAGACTCTGAATTAGTACTAACCCAAAACCTTTTAGTAACAAGGCAACCTCATAGAATATTCGGCCACTGTGGCCCGATGCATTAGCCGACCGATAAACTCCAACTTCTGTTAGTCCACGATATACATCGTAACCAACGATCAATTTTATCGACGAATAACTGTTCTCTCACCTTTTCTCGTATCACTGGTCCTCTAAATAATGTCAGCTCGTGATCAGCCCTTTAACCGATCAATTCCCTGCAAACCAACAGTTTATGATATAAGGCTGAAATAAATTATCGCCTGTTTTGATTTATTTATGATGGTCATATCTAGACTGTAGGCTTCAAAGTTAAACATATGAAAAATTGTATCTTCATTGTTTCATGGTATTATATGTCGACTGTCGAATTAGAAATATTTCGTCTTTACTAATATCTTAGTGGCGCTCATTCGAACTGATGTATTACGGGTATATGCCATATCAATGCCTCTGATGTAGAGAGAAATTAATCTAAGGAAATCATACATAAATCATGAAAGTATTAATCAAGAAGATTGGAGTAGAGTTTGTTAAAATATCTATTGGTTGTTTTTATATAAAACACAGGGATACAATAACGATAACTGGGTGACGTTTCGAGTACAACTTATTGCTTATAATCATATCCACGTATCCACTAGAATTTCTGAATTGCATTATATTTCCCTACTGACTCCTATCCTCATTACAATGCTATACTCTAATGAAATTCTTATATAGAGCAAATCAGGGAGATATGAAGATTCAGCGACGTGATTATGATCAATAAATTATACACTTTGAAAGCGACACGAGGTAGTAACTGCTGTTACCATGCGATCAGTCTTTCGCTTCTTACAGATTGAATTCTATAAGTCAAGTTTGCAATGTAGCCAACTTCATAGGTAGCTCACCATCATGGTATACATTGATTTCTCGTTATTACATGGTTGTAGGAGTTCGCCAGGAATCAATGAATCTAGCTTTCGTGTTTGTTGGCACCCGTTAGCAAGGTGCACCTGCAATCTTGAAGGAATCCATATTCTTCCCGATATTCGAAACCAAGTCACATAGTGCCAAAGACAAAGGTCACAAGAATTCAGAATGTACAGTGATGGCGAACCACCTGGCATGGTGATCACATTCGGCAGTTGACTAGTGGAATTCAGTATCCATGAACACTAAGGACTAGACGAGTGACACTGCTTAGTGTCTAATCTCAAAGTGTCCATTACAGCGCTTATTTATTATTTTTCCTATTTACTTCCTTCTCTCTTTCAGGGTGGAAATTGGGGCTCCTAGCTTGAGCTTTGAAGTTCCATCAGCGGTGGTGTTGTCATTTGACTGGATAGGGTGGCTAGCCTCGTCTTCAGTCTTCACTCTCTAGTAGGACCAACTCCGGCTACGCGAGGTTAAGGAGTGCGTCGGGCGAGAATCGAATCCCGGACTACGTGAGGCTTGGTTGGCCAGTATCCTACCCATGGGCCGCCAAACACAGTCCTACAGGTGGTCAATAGTGAGTCGAAATAGCTTGGTGGTTATGTCTCCGACTACAGTAGTGTGTGACATGGTTTTGGATCTCAGAAAGGAGATGAATTGCTCCATAACTGCAGACACACCTCGATGACGCATGTGAACAAGTGCAAAACGTAGGTCGAATGCTACCTGCTTGTCGCCTCTAACCATCTAATAACGCTATTCACTTACTAACCCCTTATCACAGTCGGTTATACTACATTAACTGATGTAATGTGGAATTCTATCTTAACCCATGTTTTCCTTCACATTCCCCGTAAAACATAGGTCTTCAAGCTAGTAGCTTGAAGTTTCTGTAGGAGTGTTTACTTTACACCATGGGGTTGCTAGCCTCATGCCTAACCTTTCATCTTTACCAGCATTATTTCTGGCTTAGCGAGGTAAATGAGTGCTTCGGTCGAGGATCCAACCCCGGACCACGTGCAAGGTCGACGAGCGTCCTAACCGATGTGCCACCGACTCGTCGCCTGAATTCTATTCTTACAGGGTTTCCTCCCTTCGAGTGTAGTAGTCACACTCTTTGGGACCGACTTTTGAGTTTTTTATTTGATGTACGAAGGAGTCTGTAGCTTTGTAAAGAATTACAGCACTAAAAACACTGGTGACCGCGGTAAAACAATACACTGACACATCTCCTAACCATAGCTTCAACTTGACGAGAAACTCCTTGAAAGAGATTTCCTTAGGACAAAGTGAACAAACCAAATGAAGACTTCATATTTTTTCTGAGTCAATTTGATTTTCCCGCTGACTGATACCAGTTACACAGGAGGTGACTCTCATAGACCAGTTGGCCTAGTGCATAGCGCTTTGAAGTTTGAAGCCAAGGGTACTAGGTTCCAGTCCCAAAGTAAATATCATCACTCACTAGGGACTGCAGGTACGTCAGGCTGACGAGTCCCGAATAGGACGAAAGTCGCGTCCTGGATTTCCACTACTAGTCACCATCAAAGTATTCAATTACTTATAATAGGAAGAACTTTAGTGAAGACCATGAATAAACCACGGGAATCAATTATTTTCATATTTAGACTAGTTAGTCCGTAAATTTCATGAAAATAACTAAATACATCCTGTATATTTCCACCCTTGAAAATTGTGAAAATCATGAAACTATTGCCAAAGATCTTCTTTCATGCTGTTATTAACCAGTTTAATAAATGCGACTAGTTATTTCTTCTTGACTTGTGATCCTTTAAAGGTTGGAACACAGAACCTTCTGGTTTCAAAGTGAGCTCGTAGACCATTCAGCCACTGGGACAGTATCCAGCGCAATCCCCAGTCACCGTCATAGGTGGACAACTGTCCTCTTACCTGTCTTGGCGGGAACCACCGTACTGCCAAAGTGTATCAAACTGGGGAAATACAGCTGTTCATCACTCTTTAGTTTTCCAGTCGTTCTCATCAGATAGTGATCAAACGTATAGCCGATCAAATCCCTGTGAATCAACACTTGAATATATGAATACTGTTTTGAAAAGTAGAAACTGTGGCTAACTCACAGTGAAAAGTCAGTGCTCACTTGTCTGTTAAACAGTTAAATATGTTTGTTATTAAAGTGCATTCACATGATAATACTGCTTGTGAATCCTGATGAATGAGCTCCAAATATATTATAAGATTTCATCTTTTTATATAAGTAGAATTAGTCAAGGCTTCATTCCTTAGCAACTTTCTTTTCAAAAAGTTACTAATCGACTGCAAAAAAGGTTTGTAACAAGAATTAGTCGAGCATTTCCGTCACATTCAACTTAGAACTTATTTTATTCTTTTATCGTTTTGTTGATTAGAAGAAAGCTTTTGCGTTTTTAAAGTTTTCTTTCGCGGGATTTGGTTGGTCTCAGTTTTAATCATGAGCAGAAACTAGTTACAGGACCATTTGGAATAGCAAGGATTACTGGCCGCCTGCTTCATCCTTGTTTTTGACTCCACATCGGTAAAAAGCCTCCAGGATTCAAATTCGGACCAAGGATCTAGTGGCTAAGTGGTCTACCAGCTCATTTTGTAATCAGATGCTCCTGGGTTCGAACCCTGGAGATCGGTGTATCCTGTTGACGAATTTCAAAGTAGGAAAGAGCAACCGTCCAGTACTCCCTGGTTTTGCAAATGATGGCAGCTGGTGATCAAACCTGTAAATATGGTAATTGTCTACAATGCAGTGCTAATCTAAAAGGTTTTAATAACTATTAAGTACTAGCCTCACTGGATAGCGCTAGCTTACTGATGGTCGACAATCTAAACTTATCCCCTGTAAATGATGCCTTAATTTGATGTGATTAGGTGATAAAAACCTAGAGCTGCTATTTGATGAACGTATCTGAAGTTTTGTGTCCTAGTGATAGCATACACAAACTGAAAGTTTCAGATGAATTTCAGGAATCATGATGAGATAAATCGGATCTGTAACACACCTGTCAGTTAAAGTAAAAAAAATAACTGAGTACAGCAGAGAAATATGTGTGTTTCATTCTTCACAGCTGCCTGTTTAAAACAGGCTACCAAAATCTTCTCTCTCTCTCTCTCTATTGCATATATTTTCTCTCGTTTGGTTTGTTTTAATCGGCTAAAATATGATCTCCATTGGTATTATTTGCTACTATGCGTAATTAAAATGTTTATAAGCTTTTGTTTCGCAAGTCCCTACTAAACTTGAAAAAAGGTCTGATTGTAGGTGGCAAAGTGTTCCAATCAATACATGAGCTAGAAGTTCAGCAAAGATATCTTTTCGGCGATTTCATTCTCAGAAGCTGCACATACATAATTATTATTATTCCTTTGGGTTCCAAGTGGAACCTAGGGCATCAACAACACATCTCCACTTTTATTCTATTTTCTACGGTCCTTTTCAGCTGGGTCCATGAATGACTATAATTTCTCATCTATTCCAACTCGCACGATCTCCTCCATGTCACCCTCGCATCAACCGCCCACTCATCGCTTCACATCGGGATACCACTTGAGCAATGGCGAGCAAAACACGCGATGCTATTCGATGGCCTCCTCAGTGGCATTTGCACGATCAGTCCATCTCTATTTTCGCCTACACAACTGTTGATCAATGAGTTCTTGATTAGCTCATTTATCCTATCACGTGACCCGAACACACTTATTCAGCTCCATTTAGGCATTCACTAATACTAACAACTATGATTGTCACAACTCATCACTTTTGTTATTACTCTCATCCACGAAAAGATTGTACATAAATTCGATTACACAGAAGGAGTGGAAAATGAATTCGCCTAAAAGGGCCTCTTCTCTGAAATACCTGTTTCGTTTACGTTAAAGCAAGGAAGACTGAATTAATCTGCTATTCAAAGCAGACGGTGTATTACGAAGAACGCACAAAACAAATGAAAGTAGCAGTAAAAAGTGTTCTTCTTTCAGGTAAGCTCTCAGTACTCTACACCACCATGTGCTTAAGAAGTCAACTGGATAAATATTCTACTGATGTCACCTTCAATTGAGCTTATAAATTTACATACATTTGTGGTGGCAAGCACACTGAACAGGCAGAAAGAAAAGCTTCTACCTTGTTTTCTGAGTATATTTCAAGGAAACTGTGGTCAGACACCTATCGAATAAAGGGCATTTTAAGATATGAGATTTCGAAATCCTTCAAAGTATATTCAGCATACAATAGACAACAAATTCACTACGATTTACCGAAGCGATTGCCATCAAACGTTTCAAACTAAACTTATGATTACAGAAAGAGAGCGTGATTAAATTTGGTAACTGTATTTTGATTGCATTGATTAGTTAACCATACTAGTGATTTCAGCTCACTGAGCAAATTTCATTATGATGAACTATGTAACCATCTTGAATTTCCATGTAAACTTTTAAGCTTACAAGCACTGTTTATTGGATCTTTCCGTTTCCTGTCTTCGCATCCTTCAACCCTCCTTTATTTGCGTTGAAAGGAATTTAAACTGATGATAACTTTTTGATTACAGCTTGATTCTACACTCTATATTTTGGTACAGGTATGGAATTTTCAGCATGTGATATCATCGGTAGTCCAAATTCTGCAAGCCAACCATAGATGATCAGGTGTGCGTTGGCCGAGAATCGAACCTCCGACCATGTGCATGATCGGCAAGAGTCCTAACCACTGTGCCACCGACGCACACTAAACTCAAAAAAGCAGTTGTAATGTTGACATTTTGGATGCGTTAATTTTTATTAATAAAACATTTTCTGTACTACCATTTTAAAACTTTGAAGTATGTCACTTTCATTCTATTATAACCACTGTGATTGCTGGTAGTGGCGTACAGTTGATGAGAACTCGTCAAGAGTTTATTTGAGGTAAATTAATTTATTTCAGGCTTGCTGACGGACTCATCGACAGTACGTATCCACCACCAGGGTTCGAAATTAGGACCTTCCGTCTACAAGGCACAAATTGATAGGTGTTAGAATTCATGAGGTGGCCAATAAGTTGAATAGTGGTGGCTGATTGGTAAACGAGCTTGTTTTGTAACCAGAATGCCCCGAGTGCGTACTGCCGATAAGTCCTAAACTAGGGCGAAACGGCCTGTTGTCCAGTGGCTCCTGGCCGGTTTTCAACGGTTCTCCAACTGCCCTCACTCCCTGATCAAGCTTGAAATAGAATGATGCCATTTTATACTGTGAATTAGGCCTTCTTGCCTAATCCGTACTCTGATTAACTCAAAATTTTGTGATTAAAGACTCCGTAAACCTGCCAGTAATACCAAAAAATAGAAACTAGGCCAAAAACAGCATTACTATTATTATTATTATTCCACCACTTACCCGAATAATTTACACTTCCTATGCGTAGTACACTTGAAACGTTTTTACCTACATGCCAACCATGAATTTCTCTAATTGTAATCCTAGAATCCCCAGCCTGGGTCATTAAATAGGCCAGATAATTAGCAAATACTCCCGACTGATCGTTTATGTCGTCATCGTCTTGATAAACGATTAAAACATCCAGTCGATTTAAATGTTTTAAAATTTTTACTAAAGCCAACGATACTTGATATTTACTAGCACCGATATGTAAACTAGCAATATTTGTAAAATCATGATAATTCCGATTTGTTGTATTGAAACAATTCATCGTCGTATTAGGCAGTAAATTCAACTGGTAAGTTATCCGTCTTGGAGGACACTGGAAACTTGTATGATAAACATAAGTACTACGTGGTTTCATACAATCCATATATGGTATCAATACTAACTGATTCATTTGATCGCATAAACCAAGATTATAAGGTCCTACAATGACAGTGTAATAAATATTATTTAAGCTTATTGTATTAGCAAGTTGTTGAGCTTTAGAATGTGTTGTTAATAAAGTATTAAATGTTGAATTGGTTAATTTACATTCTGACAGGGGAATTAAATACTGTTCAATACTATTATTGTTCAATGCCCAATTGACTGTTGTTTGTGTATTTAAGCTAATTGAATCTTGAATACTGGCGGTGAAATCAAATAATCCATTTGGTGATAGACAACCATCAGAAGGAATTAAAATAAATAATCGTAAAGAATAGAACTGACTCTGATTTTGACCATTTAGTAGAGAAAATAAGCATATAAATGAATAAAATAAATGTTTTATAACAAATGGCATAATTTTTTTAGAAAAAATTATTTTTGTTAGACCCGCTTTAATTTTTGTTTAAATACACACTGATGTAAGCGTCAAAAATTAATGTAGATTTAATTATTAGGCATTATCAAGTTGTTCAATTCATTCTTTTTTGTAGCGTTTTTCATCGCTTACATTGACAAATAACTAAAGTCCTTTTGAAGGAGTTATCTATTCAGGAATTCGAAGATAAGGTGCTCTGGAAAGTCGCATTAGTAGTAGAGGTAGTTGTTGTTGTAGTAAGTTGTTGTGGGCAGTGTTGCATGAACTTTATATTTCTGTAAAATGTAATTTTCGATTAAATTAAAAAGTGTATTTTAACAGTTTAAAAAAAACAGTGAAATGAAACGAATAGTGAAGAGTTTTATCTGATGTATATATGAATATGTATATATATGCATTTCAGAAAATAGAGGAGGATAAAAGGTAACGCCTCAAACAGTATAAATGAGACCTATTCCACATAATACGATTGGATGTCCTAAATAGCTTTATTTATTTCATTTCATTTTATAGCTAACAGAAAGAGGTATATTGAATGCATGGAATGAAAAGCACGAAAATAAACAAGTTTCATGATATACTAGAGAATATATATATATAAGTACAATTACAGAAAGTAGCTATTGTGAATAACATTTACGCAGGTGATTGTATGAATTTTAGCCTGTATAGATTGTCTGCTTTCAAAGACCTTGTTAACACAAACATGTGCTGAAGTAACCTTGATAAGTGCGATGTACTTCAGTGGGAATATTCAAAACTACGCATCAGCATAGAGTAGAAGTCAATCCTGTACCTTAGCTTCATCAACTTTGTAAAAAGGCATTCGTCAGCACTCAGGGCAAAGTATTGGAAACCGCCTCAACACTACGGGGTGGATCGCTGCAAACCTTTATCAGCCTCATTCAACAATGACGAAGCGTTTGAAGCGAATACAGGAGTCAGACAAAGCTGTTTACCGTTACCGATAATAATATTTCACACTGTCATGGACTCGATCATTCAGTAGGTTATAGGTGGCGAGAAGACAGGATTAGGTTGAGTTGACAAGAATACTCTAGAAGATTTACACTTTGTGAATGGTTTCTGTTCGTATCATATAAACTCGACGACTCACTGTTGAAAACCAACAATTTGTCAGAAAAGGCTAACGGACAGAGAATACAAGACTTCAAGCGAACATAGAGACGACACAGTTGATGAAGACAGCTGACCAGCAACAGCAGGCACCAATCACCACCAACGGGAAGAAATTTTGAAATAGGTCACATTCTTCACTTATGTGACTAGGAAGCACCATTTCAACTACAGATGACATGAATGAGGAAGTCATAACAAAAATGGGAAAGCCAAGACAAACCATCACTCTGGAATCAGATTGGAAATCGTCTGCACTCAGAACAAAGATTCAGATCACTTCTTCTATATGGTTGAGAGACTTGGTGAGTCACAAAAGTGCATTTCTAACAGGCCAGTGCAGACTTTTATCAACAGCTGCCTTTCCCAGCTCAAAACTATAGATCAGGCGTCCGGCCAGAAAGAGTAAATAGCTAGAACCTTAGTCAGGGAGTGACCGAACCAAGAAATTATTGCCCAATATATTTGTAGAATAAAATGGTGATGGATCGCAGACATGATGAGGATATCATTGAGTGACATCACGAGTCAGTTCATCGCCCAAGTGGGATCCCAGTGGTAGTTGACAAGTTAGGAAGGTGTTCGACGATGATATGGAGCAACTGTGTGATGATGAAATGAAGGCTTGCGGGAATTGTGTGGAGCCAGTTAAAAAAGAGTACAGAGAACAGTATGAAATGTTCCACTCAAAAACCAAGGAAATAATAGTAATAACAATGCTTCTCGTTTCGGGATTACATTATGAGCCGACATCGATAGGAGAACCACTGTAAAAGCAACAGGGAGTACTGGACAGCTGTCTCACCTTAGTTTTATACTGTTCATTAATACGTATTCACCAAGTTTGAACCTGAGAGCTTCAAGATACAAGATGACGCCACAGACCATTCAGCCACTAAGATCCGACCTCATGGTTGGGTCCATGAATTCCAACTTCTGACACCTCCGATTTAGCGTAATTGAATCCCTGCAAACCAACAATTGAACATTTATCGTATTTAGAGAAGAAAATGTATTCACTGCGCAGTTTAATTACTGCCTACGCAAACGTTTAAAATGTAACTTATTCGTCTTTCTTTATCTTACCCTTAATTTATTACGATAATTATTCATAATCTTGATGTTCACCATTTTCACTGTATGAATAAACAGTGTTAATTTATCAACTGTTTGGTTATTTTTATGACTTTATTAAGCTTTGATTTATATACACTGTCCATTACTTGTCAACTCAGTGATAATGCTGTCGTATAACTGGTTGATTTGTGAATTATTTTTACAAGAAAGTTTAAGACAAGAAAATTTTCTTCATCGATGAAATCATCTTCAGAGGCTGAACAGTCGTGTTTATATTTACTAAAAGAGTATAGTAGTCTATCGTTGAGTAATATTTTCAGGTATTGATTCATAGGGATCTATTCCTTGATTAGTAGAAGGATTTCATCATCAGCTGACATTAGTCAGAGAACCATTGGAAAACCACTTGGGAGTACTGGATAGCCGTTTTGTACGCCTGATTTGGGACTCTTCCTCAGTGCACACATTCCTCAAGGTTTCGAACACAGGCCCTTCTGGTTACAAGGCGAGCTAGTTCGTAAACCATTAAGCCACTGGGACCAAATCCAATATCCCATGAATTCCAAATTCTTCCAGTTCACGACACAGCGCGACCACTAAGCAATATCTTTGTTGGTTAACTGTCCTCACCTTCGGCCTGCCTTACACTCTTGGTCATGGCATCCCACCATAACCCAGGTAACTGTCTGAATAAGGCCAGTCGCTAGTAAGCATCAGCTAGTGTATGGTATAATTATCATAATTACTCAGTAGTGCTTCAAAAGTAAAACTAGAAGTTAAAATATTACGAAATACTACTTCCGTTGCAAGTTTAGCGATTGAACAAACTTCTTCTGTATGCAGAGTTCAGGGCGAAGCAAGTGAATTGCTATTGCTTCTGCAGTTTGAAGAAGTTTGACTCGTACACTACACTTTCAGGGAGACTGTTTCGTATTCTGTAGACGACTTTGAAGTTTGTTTGGGATGTCGCTTGGTGTCCGAAAACTATCAGGTGTTCTATGATGGAGCTACGGGGCATCGTTTCTCTCCTTTGTAAAACCATGCTGGTAAGTGTTCGGTGATACGTTTGGATAGCGAACACTGGGTACGGCCAACATACCTGGCTTCACACGAGCAGGTGAATTGGCAGATGCCTTCTCCATGAAATCTATGATTTGTATAAACGTGAAGGATAAGCTACTGCTGCTTGCCTAAGCAATGCGTATCTACAATTCTTAAGTTTGCAATATCCTGTTCGTTGTGGTCGTTTGTTCTCTCCAGGTTGATTTATGCAATGTACATTTAAGTAAAACAGGAATAACGCTAATGGCAGTATACACCAAATATTGAAAAGAAATATAACCTCATTGTTATTAATAAAGACTAACTGACTACTGTGTGACCTACTACTGTATTGATTTCTATTTTGGTCTGAATAAACAAACAAATCCGACATTAGTAGTTTTCGTCTTTTTGTTCACTTCTGTTATATGCTTGTCTTAAGTGTTTGGAATTTATCTGGTTTTTCATATTTAAATGTGAATCAAATGTTCACACTTTATCCCGGTCTAGACTCGTTTTAAGGAGATACCCTAACCCTAACCTTGCCCAGTGAGTGTGTTCTCATTGACACTTGAACCCTGTGTCCATCGTTTTAAACCCTAAGCCGCCATAAATAAGCTACTGAGACACGGAAAACACCTCTTGTGGTCTTTGGAATGATGTTTATTTGGTTTAATTCTCAATGGAAAACCATTACTGTCTGAAGACTATGTATAGAGATAAATGTTGTCTACAGGCTACAGATGAGTAATATTGAGGTCAGGCATCGTGTGTTAGGTAAGGAGTGAAAGTCAATCGATCAGATGGTGAAGCTATATGGATTTAGGCGGCTAAGACATGCGTGACGCATGACTAGCCATCGCCTTCCTCGACGGTAAATGATACCTGACAGAAGTTTAGGCAGGAGAAGAACTGTAATTATTACTGCTTGCTTGGGTTCCATGTGAAGCATAGGGCTTCAGAAGCATGTGTTGACTTCGTTCTATTCCATAAAGTCCTCCTTAGATGGTTCTACGATTGCTAGTTGTCGCTGATCTCCTGCTGTCACTACACCCTCATACCACATTCAGGCTTATACCCAACTTGTCGCTTCCCCCTGGAATTTCACCAGGGTGGTAACCTGCATTGCGCATGATGTCATTTGACACTCTCCTCAGAGTGTACCCGATCCATCTCCATTTTTTCCTACATATTTTTTGAGCGAGAAACTCTTGATTGGTTCCTTCCCAGAGTTCCTTGTTGACGATTCCTTCTGGCTGGCGGCCCGACTGGTCATTCGATCTTCAGTATGGAACCAGCGAAGGTGGCAGCCGTTGATAGGAGCCAGAAGTGGCTTTTCGGAAATGCTTTTCATGACACGCTGGTAAAGTTTTTGACCCGCATAAAATAACTGACTGACTGAGTGAATCTACATTTGTGTTGAAAATGAGAATCTTGTTCTTCCTATTGGTTTAGTGAAGCAGAAGATTTCAAACTAGTTTCAGGTTGATGAAGGCGTATCTTGTCTCGCTTTTCAGATTCTGGCTGGTTGGCTAACTCTTACATCTTCATTTGTGGCATCCGACTGGCTGTGGTTGAAACCGTGCTTTGTGGCCAGATAGATGAAAGAGGTGACCACTTTCAAATCTCTCCCGTTGATGGTGATTTGTGCTGGTTTTTGTCATTGTTGCTATTCTTTGGTTGTCTGCATCACCTCTATGTTCTGTACGTTCCCTTGGAGGCTTGTCCTCTCTGGCTGCTTATACAGCCAGTGTTTTGGGTTTTCGCCTGCCTGGAAGTCTTCAAGTTTGTGTGACACTAAACATAAATATCTACACGCGAAATCTAGATCTTCCACAGTCTTCTTATGGGTGGTTCAACGCATTTTTGTCTTCTCACTCACCACACACAGTCTGACGCACAATCCAGTCTACCACAATTAAGAATATCACTTGTGATAATAGGCAGGTAGCCTTGTCTTACTCTTGTGTTCTCTTAGAACGCCTCACTGAGTTTTCCGTTGTGGATCACCTTACATATGTAGGCAAAGTCATATAGCCAGCTGTTGAATGAGTTGATAGAGAATTGAGCACTGCACACCGTAGTGTTGAACTAGTTTTCAAATCGCTTCTCGGTGAACGCTGTCTGTCAAAGGCCTTTTCGGAGTCGATGAATGAGGTTGAGGTATAGGTTTGACTGCCATTCTACACTTTGTTGCATGTTGATAAGTGTAGCTGGAGTTTGAACTGTACATGATTTGCTTTTTCTGAATTCAGCTTCTTCTGGTGGAAGTTCTGCATCCAGTGCATCATTTTTGGTCGCTTCAGGATGACTAGACTAATATTTTACTCTGTGTGGACAAGAGGATGATTCCGCACAAATTCTTGAAAAGGCATAATTCTTGCTTCTTTGATAGATCGACAATACAGCCAGCCTTTCTTCTAATCAGTCGGTACCTTTCTTTCCTTCCAAACTCATTTTTAGTTGTGGCGTGAGCATATTCTCTGTTGTCTCTAGGCCTGTTTTCAGTGCTTCCAGGTAATTCTGTCTGGTCCTGCACACTTCTCGAACTTTAGTAGCTTGACTGTATTCAAGACCCCCCATTTCGGAGGACTGGTATCTACCGGCAGTTCTGTACCTGCTATAGGTGGTATTTCTGAACGAGTTGCAGGTGATGGTCAATTCAATAGTCCTTTTAAGTGATGACTGGTATAGGAAAACTTGGCATCAGTCCATGAAATCTTGGACGGTTGGTTAATGTAATGTAGATTGCTGTAGACTGCCTGGTTAGGGTCCTCAGGATTCTAAAAACCAGTAGCTGGAGCTAGTTGGTGAAATGGTTAGAAATCGTCTCCAATGGCTCAGATGCCTTCACTCTATGTGATGCGCCATACACAAGAAACCCTATTGTCTTTCCATTTACTCTCTATTCACCCTCATATTTCCGTTCAGGGCATCCTTTCTAATCTCTTTTTTTCGCTGACCTTCAATTTTGTACTTCATGGAGTGTAACAGGTGTGAACTGCTGCATTTTGATGTGGTTTTGTTCTCTGAGCTGGATGGTTAGTTTGCGAAGCTTTCATCGCCCTACTGGGTGACATCTTCAGCGCATACTTCAATTTGAAGTGAGCTTTTAGGTTTCTCCACGAGTTTATTAATCATCTCTCCTGGTGACCTTGGACGTGATTGGTTGTTTATGTGTGTTTTCACACCTTCTAGGTTACTTGTGTTGGAACTGATTGTTTCTGTGACTTGAACTTTGACCCTTTGTGTGTGAAGTTTCTTTCTTATTGGTTGATAAATTTTGTCTATCTCGATGTGTCTATTGATTGATGATTCACTGGAATGCCAAGCTTCTAAAAATTCTCTAGCATTCTTGTTATTTCCTTTGTCTAATATTTGAACGTTGTCCCAGTCGAATTGATGTCCGTGGTTGTCTGTGTGTAGTGAAATGAGGGAGTGTATATCATGTCTTTTGACGGCTAGCTTATGTTCGTGGATACGAAGACGAAGGGGACGTCCACTTTGGCCAATGTAGTGTTTTTCGCAGTTGTTACAGTTTATTTTGTAGATGATGTTGGTTTTGTCTTCTTTCGCTGTTGAGTCTTTTGGTTGACATAGAATTGAGTGCAGCGACTTTGTTGGTTTGTGTACGACGTCAATTCCTAAAGGTTTGAAGAGTCTTGTAGTGATTTCTGAGATATCCTTTATATATGGTAAGGCGATTTTCTTTGTGTTTTCCTTGGTGGCTTTTGCTTTGGTAGGTTGGCTTGGGGGTATATGTCTCTTGATGAAATTCCGTGGATATCCATTCTTTTGGAAGACGTCCATGAGATACTTTTCTTCAATTTTTCTTAAGGTGGGAGTGCTGCAGTGAGTCCTTGCTCTCTTGAATAGTGTTTGTATGCAATTCCTTTTGTGTGCTATTGGGTTGTTGCTGTTGTAATTCAGTATTTGGTCTGTGTGAGTTGATTTCCTATAAACTTGAGTTTCTAATTCTCCTGTAGTTGTTCGCCTGACTAAGACGTCCAAAAATGGTATTTTGTTCTCGGATTCCTCTTCTCTTGTGAATTTGATGTCGTTGAAGACGTTGTTTATTAAGTTGTGAGTTTTGTCTAATTCGTTTCTTTTGATTATTACAAATGTGTCGTCGACGTAGCGTATCCAAATCTTGGGTTTGATCTTTGGTAGAATTATGTTTTCGAGTCTTTGCATCACTGCTTCTGCAATCAAACCTGATATTGGCGATCCCATGGGTGTTCCTTTGACTTGTTCATATATTTGGCCGTTGAATTGGAAGTATGTTGTTAGGCATAGATGTATACATTCCATCCAGCTTGTGTGTTGCATTTTTGATTGTTGTGGAAGTTGTTCGTCGTTGGTTGCTAAGTAAATTGCTCCATGGTTTCTTTTGCTAGGTTTTGTCCGATGGATGTATTTTAGTTAATCAGTGAGAAGAGTAGGTATACATTCCGAATAAGAAGAAATATGCATCTTTGACTCCACTTCTACTTATCACCTACCTGTCCTGTTCATTTTCTGATGTTGTCAGAGTGTTCGTACTAGTTGTCAGTATATTGAAAAAGATGGATCGGAAATCGACTTTAAAAACTGTTTAGAATTTAACTGACTTGAATCTTCTCCCCTCAACCAGTTTATTCGAAACAATGCTGTCATTATGAAGAAAATTGATAATTTACAGTTTGATTGCATGGAGGATTTAATCATGAGCTGACATCAGTTAGAGAACCCTGGAAAACCTGGGAGTACTGGACAGCTGTTTCGTCCTAGTTTGGGACTCCTCAGCAGTACGCACCTACCGGGATTCGAACCCAGGACCTTCTGGTTACAAGGCGAGCTCGTAGACCATTGAGCCACTGGGACCTGATCCAATGGTCATTGAATTCTAACTTCTGCCAGTTCACGATCCCTACAAAAAACCAATACTTGAAAATTTACAGTTTCATTAAGAAAAGCAAATATTTTGACACTGTTAAATTCTAAAGTCAAGCGTGAGGACAATTACTAACTGATGACATTCAAAAGTGGTCGCGTCATATCAGAATTTGGAATTTCTGGCCTGCCCATGGGATCGTACCCAGTAGCTGAATGGACTACGAGCTCGCTTTGTAACCGAATGTCCTGGGTTCGAACCTCAGTGTGCGTACTGTGTGAAGGCACAGACTAGGACGAAACGGCTGCCCAGTACTCTCTAATGATTTTCCAATGGTTCTCTAACCGGTGTACGTTCATTAAGAAATCCTTAAGCCGATCAAATTTATTTTTTAATTTTTTATTACAGCTTGATTTCACACTATATTTTTGGTACATGTATGGAATTTTTAGCATGTATATCGGTAGCCCAAATTTTGCAGGCCGACCATAGATATCAGGTGTACGTTGGCAGGGGATCGAACCTCGGACCATGTCTATGTTCGGCGAGAGTCCTAACCACTGTACATGCGACGCTGAAACTAACATTATATTATATATTATTATAACCTGAGACCGAGCACTTCGGTCCAATCAATCGACGGGAAAATCAAAAATTCAATTCAATAACATTATATTCTTATCAGATGAAAAAAGGTTTCTGTACGCATAATCTATGGTTCACTGTTACATCCAAAACATCTAGCAGTTTACTGTCACTCAATCTGTTTATTGCATCGGAAATTATGTTTGATTGACTGTGATGCCCTGGATTAAGTATGTATCTACCACCACTTAATGATAGACCTTTCAGGGAATTTTCAACGGATTATATCAATTTGCCTTCATTTTCTAATCCTAACCGTAAACGCCCATGCGTAGGGAAATTTCGAAGCACTAGGAATGAAATGAATTAGGTCTATACCGAGTTACTGATGGTTTTATCGTGAAAAAATATTCTGATTATAGAAAATTCGTAATACGTGGTCAAAGCAATTTAGTACAACAATTTAACCTACTGAATATTTTAAAAGTAGTAAAGCCGCAAAGGGAAATAAATTTCGAGAAACTAGTTACCTTGACTAACACACTCTTCAGTCAACTTGACATCGAATATGAAATGTTTAACCCGGGGAAATGATGAAAATGAAATAATTGTTAGCATTATTTGATACTGAAAATTCCAGAGTAATTCCAACACTGCATAATAGTAATTGCTTCGTTATTCTTATTTATGTTCTACGAATGTCACCAATACTGTATATCCAAAATCGTCCCAAACATTTAGATAAACTACAAAATCTCTACTTTTTAGTCATTAAAACTCCACATCAGTGAATTTCTCTTTATAATTTAATGAATATTTAGTTAGAGAGACTAAATGAACCGCCTACTTTTTCGTACTTCATCTTCAAATATTCGTTTAAGTGTTTTTGTTATCTTAGTTGCAGAAGAAGGTAATTTTATTGATCACCTTCCGAACATTATCCCTAATTAGTTGAGCAAGGCACAATCAGTTTTTCCATATTAGTTTGCTTATTAGATGTATCACACAGTGATGAAACAGTATTATTTACTGGATGACACAGTTTCTAACTAAATTTATTATTGTTCATAACATTCCATCAATTATAATCACAAGACTTCGGAACTTGAGTTTTACACTTTTCATTGTTCTCTCCTTTTTATCGTCGTTGGGATAGTAGAATTTTCCAGATATCCATCTGGGACAGGTGTTGAATCATCCCTTTTACACGTCTTTGCAGTTGATTTAGTAAACAAAGCTTCTGTTATCAATCTCTCTCTCTCTCTCCACCTCATCTTATCCCATCCAGTCTATTGATGTGGTTGTTTGTAATTGCATGTAGCTAGTGGAATAGCTGAACTGTTCTCGATATTTCTTATCTTATTCGGGTCAACTAATCTAGATTTTGCTAGGTTCATATGCTTGGCTAGTCTGACTCACCCCGTTCTACTACTTTGACTTATGTATTCGACGTGACAATCATTGTAGGCGGGGTATTAGATAAACTAAATTGTTTTGTTTTAAAAAGACTCCACAGGATTTGATTTTGATTTTTTTTGATTTACAGCTTGATTCCACACTGTATTTTTGGTACAAGTATGGAATTTTCAGCATGGATATCGGTAGCCCAAATTTTGCGGGCTGACCATAGATATCAGGTGTGCGCCGGCGTGGGCTCGAACCCTAGGACCGAGAGTCCTAACCACTGTGCCAACGACGCATCATTTAAGCGACAAAGCTTGTTTTCAATTGAGTTTGTGGTTGGTTTAAATACCAGCCACTTTTATTTCTGCCTTGTTAAGAATTCTGCTTAGGGTTTCCGAGGTTCCTTTCTCGTATGGAATTCTACTGATGAATTAGATTTCTTATTGTTGGTTTTGTCTAATCCTGCACATGTTTGACATGCATGCGGTCATTAATATTACTATTATTATTATTATTAGTATTATTATTATTATTGTCACTAACACTACTACCATTATTTATTTTATTTTTATTTTTACATTTAACCAACATTATTATTATTGTATCCTTTAGTTCCTAGAGGAACATAGGGCTTCAGCTGCGCACCTCCACTGACTTCGGTTTTCTGACAACTTTTTCAACCTGCTCCAGGTCTGTCCACATGCTTTCATCTCCTCCTCGCATGACCTCCTCCAAGTCACCCTTGGACGACCAACTCGCCGCCTCCCTTTCGGGTTCCACTCGAGGGCTTGTCTAGTGATGTCACTTGATGGTTTCCTCAGCGTATGGCCAATCCATCTCCATTTCTTTCTGCCTATTTGTTTCACAATCGGTCCTGATTGGTTCGCTCCCAGAGATCCCTGTTGCTGATCTTTTCTGGCCATCTGATCTTGAGTATTGAGCGGAGACAGTTGTTAATGAAGGTTTGAAGTTTGTTTGAGATGCTCTTTATGACTCGCCAAGTCTCTGATCCGTATAGTAGCACTGACTTCACATTGGAGTTGAAAATCCGGATCTTATTTTTGATGCTGATTGCTTTCTGACTAATTTATTAAGTTTCAAAGCTTCTCTTATATGCCTCACTCCCTGTTTTAGATTTTCCTTGGTACTACTTCGTTTTCCCGCTCCATTATTTAAACATTTTACTAAGCCTATTTTCACTGACATAGGATGGGATGATCGAAACGTCATCCACTAAATAGTAATGCTGTTTCACTATGTGATACATCTAATAAACAAACTAATATGGAATTACTTACTACCACAATGCTCAAGTATAACACCTATATTAATAATCAAAGTTAATCTGCTGCTTTATTCTATGGAAATTTTTTCCAGACAGTGAACATAAAAGTGACAATACCACAGCCTTTATAGCAATTTGTTATCTTTCTACATATCTTAAATTATTTAATTATTCGCATTGTAATATTAGGCATAAATTATTCAGCGAAGAACCGTTTTTTTTTCAATGCATTTATTATCAAGCTGTACAGTCATGCATCTATGACATATATATATTAAGAAATTATAGCCCGTGAGGGAATTGAATCAACGGTGTGAAAACATGAAATTATTTTAGGATGAATTACAAGTAAAATATTTGTGATTATAATCATAGTTCAATGCAATGTGAAGTGGTAAAACAATTAATGTCATTTGCAGAATAATTCATAAGATGTATAGAGCTTGGAAGGTGTGTGAAATTAGAGGAATACTAGGCTATTGTTAAATTTGATACGTGAGAATTCAAGATTGTAAAATCTTTCTCGACTTAAAATGACAAATGGGACAAGTGGAAACAATTCAAAATGAGAACAGCAATCAAATGGCAGTAATAATTGTAGTAATGAGGGAAAGGTAAATAGATTAACTAACTAAATAAATAAATGTCTATCCCTCTACATAATTTAATAATTCCCATTGTAGCATTAAGAACACAATTTTTAGCGAAGAGACTCTTTTCGAGCGAATTTATTATCAAGCTGTACAATCGTATATTATATGGTTTTATAAAGAAATTATATCCGGTGAGGGAATTAGGTCAAAGGTGTAAATACATGAAATAATAATAGTATGAAATAAATTTAAAATATTTGTGATTAGGTTCATAGTTTAAGTCAAGTGGAACAATAATTAATGTCATGTATAAGATAATACATCAGGTGTATAGATTTTGGGGAGAGGCATATAATTGTAAGATGTATTATCTTATACATGACATTAATTATTGTTCCACTTGACTTAAACTATGAACCTAATCACAAATATTTTAAATTTATTTCATACTATTATTATTTCATGTATTTACACCTTTGACCTAATTCCCTCACCGGATATAATTTCTTTATAAAACCATATATATATACGATTGTACAGCTTGATAATAAATTCGTTGAAAAGAGTCTCTTCGCTGAAAATTGTTTTCTTAATATCCCTCTACAGCCAAGGCAGAAACAGGGATTGTACAAACTTCTTTTGTTCATAAATGCCCGACTTTAATTCATTTATAACGAAGGAAACGTGGCTAGTAAGTTAGCATGGATTCGGTAGATGATCTTAAAATCATGGTCAGGGTTGGTAGAGTGACAGGAAACGATCGTGTTCTAGAAAAAAGCTTGCGCATCCTTCCTTTCTCCCTTATTAAAGCATGCCAGAATGTGGTCGCGTCTTTGTGTGAATGGCTGTGTTCTTTGGCTACAGCCAATGCAATTTACTCCACAAGAGCAGGTGAACTGATAGTTGCACATGGATGTAGTCAGACGAGAGAGTGTATTTTTACCGAGATGAAGAATAACCTACGGCGATGAACATCATTTGTAATTTTGCTGCAAATAATGTCTTACTGACCGATTTGCAGAGACGGCTTTTGAGCATATCTGAAGCTTGATAACCTTTGAATTCCTAATTCACTAATAAGGTTTTCTTTGGAACTGGGTTGGTGGCCAGTTTGAACTGCTTATCTTCAGTATTTCTGCCAATAAATCGGTTAAGGTTACCGTTTTCTGCGAGTGTGGCTTTTGGGGAGACAAGCTCGGAGTCAACGCAATCAGAACTACAAATCTTTATTATCCTAGAGCAGAGAGAATGAGTTAAGTTCGCTTTCCTAGAGATAAACACCCAACTATAGAAATTAGTTTGCTTTCCATTCCACGTACATTTCCAGTAGATGGATCTTTTGACAGATCTGGCATTCCATCTACTAATATACACATCAAGAAAGGGAGTACCTAGTTCAAACTCTTTTTCTAAGGCGAACTACAAATAGGGATGACAGTTATTGAGCGGAAACAAGTAATTATCACCAATTACGTTCTTATCGCAGATAAGGATAGTGTCGTCTACGTGTCTTCTATGAATGTCAAAGTGAGATATGGTTTGACTAAGTTGAGAGTCTTCAAGCTTTGCCATAATACAACCAGCCAGCAATGGACTCGATGGCGATCCCATCGAAATGCAATCTCTCTGTCTACAAATCTTATTATTTAAGGTGAACTGAATATTCAGCGTGCATATCGATAAACGTTCTTCGAGGTGGATTGTCGGCAACCCTATTTCTAAACTATGTGTATTAGTATAATCACATATATAGCATACAGTTTCCATGAGATATACATTGGTAAATAACGATTTCACGTCTAATGAGAACATGACTTTTTATGAGCTATTAAAATCTTCCATACTCACCATAAATTTCAATGTATCATCAGTGGAATACTTAGACACTTGTCTTCTGTGTGACCATTGAGCAGTTCTGTAACAAGGAGAACCCACCATTCGGTGAATTGGACGGCGAGGTAATCCTATTTTTGGAATTTCTGGTAGCCCACACACAAGTGGTATTCTGGAGGCTACTAGTTGGATGCGTTCACATAGATCTAATGAGATAACGGATTTATTTCTCATATTCTTTAAAATACCTTTCATCTGGTTTCGATTGCGTGGGTCCTTTTAGTTTCACATCAAGTTTGCAGAATTTCATTTGATCAGAAAGAATCACTGAGATTTTATCGTTATAATCTTGATGATTCATCGCTAGGGCACCTCCAACTTTGTATGGAGGCATATGATCATATCATCATTGTTCTTCTCCAATTCTTTCAGTCACTCTCTATGCTCTTTGGTCAGAAGATTATTCGAGCTTGTTTTTGAATCCATAAACTGATTGCAGCAATTAAGAACTATGGATTTAAATTGTAGGAATTTCTGAGGTAATGCGGGTATGAGATCATTGATCTGGCTGATTAGGTTTTCGAATTGCACCTGAGTGTGCAGTCTGTTGACTTTAGACACCCTGTTACAGAACGTATAACCGAATGACAGGGCTTTTATTTGGGCTTCAGAATGAATGACAGCAGAATAGTTGAATACATATTTATGAGATCATTTGGAAATCTTCTTTTTGCTACTGCCTGCTTGAGGCTCTCAAGATGTTTGAGACTAGCAGACTGGGACCATTTTTCGATAACAAGAGAAATGTATTTCTTGAATCGTTGATTTTCATCAGTTGAAAGTTCAAACAGAACATGATTTCTGACAGATGCGTTCCTGTTTATCTGAATTAACGGGATATTGTGTTCTTAATGTTACTATGGAAATTAGTAAATTATTGAAAAACCAAAGACCATAGTACTATTATTTATTATTATTCCTTTGCTTCCTAAGTGGAACATTAGGCTTCAACAAGACATCTCTACATTGTTCTGTCTTCTGCTGTTCTCTTCAGGTGGGTCCACGATTGACCGAATTCTCTCATCTCTTTCTCACACGATCTTCTCCATGTCACCCTCTCACTGATGACCCACTTGTCACTTTCCATTGGGATTCCACTCAAGGTTATCGTTGGCGCGCGACATCATTCAACGGTTTCCGATCAATCCATCTCGATTTTCTCTTACATATTTGTTGAGCGATCGGCTCTTGCTTGTTGGATTGTTCCCAGCCAGTAGTTTTTGTCGCTTATTCGTTGTCAGCGGCCGTTTGATCTTCACTATGGAGCCAGCGAAAGCAGCTGTTGATGAAAGTCTGCGGCTACATATTGGAAATCCTATTCGTGACATACTGGCCAAGTTTCTGACCCGTATAGAACGACTGACTTCACATTTGTGTTGAAAATGCGAATCTTGTTCCTTACACTGAGTGAGTGTGCAGAAGATTTCCAAACTGGTTTCAGGTTGATGAAGGCGTATCTAGCCTTTCTGATTCTGACCAGTTTTGACATCTTCGTCCGTTCCGCCTGTAGTTGAAAAGATGCTCCCCAGATAAGTGAAGGAGGCGAAATCTGTTAAATATCTTCCATTGATGGTGATTAGTGCCAGTTGTTGCTGATGCTACTTTTGGTTGATAATCGTCACCACCTCCGTCTTCTCTATGTTCACCTGCAGTCCCGTTTTCTCTGGCTCGTCTACCAGTGTGTTGGTTTTCACTTGCCTGCAAGTCTTGAAGTTTGTGTGACATTAGACATATGTTATCTGCGTAATCCATATTTTCCAGAGTCTTCTTGTCATTGATTGATCCAGCGTAGTCCTGATTCCTTGTCCCCAGCAGTCTGGAGCATAATCCAGTCCACCACAATTAAAAATATCATCGGTGATAACAAGCAGCCAGTCTTGTCTTATTCCTGTATTCACTTCAAATGCCTCTCTGAGTTTTCTATTGTGGATTACTTGACACGTGGCATTGTCATAGCCAACTGTTGAATGAGTTGACAAATACTTGAGGTATGTCGTAGTTTTGAAGTAGTTTCTAAATTACTTCTCGATCTACACTGTCGAAAGCCTTTTCGAAGTCGATGTAGCTGAGGCTGAGTGATGTTTGACTGCCATTCTATGCTTTTTTCAATTATAATGCGTACAGTTACAATTTGACCAGCACTTAATGGGATTTTGTGCTATTCTATCAAACTTGCGTTACTAAAATCTGAGATAAATGTTTTTGAAAGCTGTTTTAGTAGAAACGAATATCCTAATGTATTCTGGATAGCGCTCATGCGCAAATGTGTGTGTGTGTGTCTGGATTCTAAAACACTAAAGCGCCATACACTTAATCGTATTGGTGCAATCAGTTCTCGTGTTGTGAAGCTACACAGGGACATATCTGTGAGAAGTCATGTTCTGTTTAAACTTTCAACTGATGAACGCTCTACCGATTCAATGGTCTCCAAAAAGGATGTTCTTATATCCATGCAGTTCAAGGGTGACCAACAAAGTCTGTTCACGAAACAAAGACTCATTGTGTCACTTAATAGAACTCACTATGCGGCCAAACTTATTTTCATGGAGAAAGCACTCACTCACAGCATCCGAACGATAGTGTCACATCCCACCGTGTTTATAAATTTACATGTGTATGTGTGGACACACGTGCATAGGGAGAACCCATCAGTCTCTGCAGGTTAGGGCTATAGATCATGTTCCAAAGTGGCTTCAGCAACAAACAAAATCACCGGATACAGCTGATCCAGGAAGTAGATGTCCAACATTATCATAGAGACGGATCGCAGCCTTTAAACTCATATGTAAAACAAAGTTAGGTCATACATAAATTCGTATAAGCCTTGGCTATAAAATGGCTTAAACATATCTTGTGTGTTCAAACATTATTTGCTATTAATTTGGATCTGCCTTGGTAATCCAATTTAGAAACAAGGTTCAATTTACACAATCATATTTGCAACATCTCCTTCTTTTTGCTTACCCTACACCTTTGCGTTATCTTCCTACCCCTTACTTGGGACCTTGACCTGTGAACAGTTTGACCTGTTTTTTAATTTTTTATGCTGTTTCCTTCTATATAAGTGTGTGTGTGACAAGTACACGTGTTATTTGAAATGGCCTAGCGCTTCATGTTATTTGATGTTCTCTTCAGTACTCCAGGAATATCTTTTAGACAATAGGTCTTCAGTTGGTTCTTTGCACTGCGTAGTTCCCTGTTGCCAATCTTTTCTGACCAGTAATCAAACGAAGACTCAATAAAGCCATCAAGAGAACTAATTATGCTGAAAAACCTGTCTTCCTTAACATCACTAAGCGAGTGCTTCAGCAGTCGCCAATCCTCGACACTTCAAATTGCGTATATCAATTTGAGTGTGTTTGTGGAAGCAAATACATAGGTCGTACAGAAAGGCGGTTGTTTACTCGCATGATGGAGCATTTGCTGAAATGGTTGAAAACAGCTGATCACAAAGTGCCAAACACCTCAATGACAAAACAGCTTTTGGACTATGGACACAATATCAACGCTGTCAAGTCATTCAATATTGTCAGAAGACAAAGAAACAGGAAGATGCTTCCAATTGCAGAGGCTTGTGCGATTCGAGTTTGTAAACCAGGTCTCTGTGTACAAAAGGAGATGGTCATCACTCTGAATCTACCATGGTAATACGTCTTACTTATTAACTGTTATTATTAATATTAAGAACACTTTATTCTACCTCTTATTATCATTATTCTTAATTCATTTCAAACTATCTTTTATCAGTAGCATTATCTTTACTCATTTCAACATTATTACTGTTATTATTATTACTATTATTATTGATAATACTCTGTTTGCAATTCTTGTTATATTCTCCAATGACTAATTGTTTATCTAAGTGATGTAATTGAAGCGTAATGCAATTTATCTTAATTTTGATCTCTCATACTCTCTCTCCCCTTATGTATTTGAACATGACCTGGAACACATTCGCACCTATCTTTCTGCATTACTAATTCAATATATAGTTTGGTTTGCAAGCATTAGTTATGTTTTACGAGTTGATCACGGAATGATATCGGTTAGAGAACCATTGAAATCCAGGAAGTACTGGACTGCTGCGGTTTCATCCTAGTTTGGAAATCACCGGCAGTACGCAGCTGTCCAGTACTCCCTGGTTTTCAATGGTTCTCTAACTGATATCAATCTGCGATCAACTCGTAAATGAATGTAGTTTATCTACTTATCAGTCTTATATCTCCCAATGTAATTTCAAAAGTACATATATATCCGTGTATGTAGAGTATTCAGCTGACTAGTTCTACCGAAATTTGATGAATTCAATAAATCCTGCTTCACTAACCTTTGTTGCTTGTTTGAAATCTTCATCCATTCTATTCTCCCGTAGTTGAAACTCTGAGACCTAGATAGATAAGTGAAACTGATGACTACCTTCAAATCTCTCCCACTGTTAGCGATGCTAGCTAGGTATATTCATCGACTCAGTCTTCTCTAATTTTATCTGAAGTCCTGTCTTTGTTGCCCGCCTCTTCTGGAAACCTATTGCTCTTTGCCTGTAGATCTTCAAGTTTGTTATCTAGAATCTTCTCGTCTGTCTAACGTATTCCTGTCTTCTTTTTTCTCCTCATAGCCTACAAAATTACAAATTAATTTGGATATTTGATTCAAGCAGTGCTTTTGCGTCTGTATGTATGAATCTATTCTCATATATTTGTTCCCGAAACTAACAGTACTAGTTTGTCAGGTACCTTTTTTACAATCTATTGCTGATTTTATCCACTTCAAGTGTCTTCATATTTTCTCTACTTATTAAAACAAAAAGAGACTATTCAACTTATATAGCGTATAATTTGCTTGAGGTTTCTGTTTCTGTAATTTTATTTTGTACTGATTTTTTGGTAATTTTTTTTTGCATTTCTTTTCCGTCATTTGATTTCCGTCACTTTATCATCAACACGCAAAACATTTGAATCTGACTGGAAAAAATTTAATTTGAATTTTTATGAGCATGTTTTCTTCATGAGCAAGAACATATATTTACCTTGATGAATATGAACAAAAAAAGGCGAAAATACACGCTATTCAAGTGAGCTGAGGCATGTAATCAACTCGAAAGTAAGATTTTAGTTAAGGTTTCTTGGGTTTGTCGGGATTATTAATTAATTAAAAGTCAGTTCTATGGCAAGATAACACAGATATTACAAAATTATACAGATGGTGGTTTATTTTGGGGGTTTCAAGACTTCAGTAATATTTGCTTACTATTAAATTGAATTTTACATTTTTCCGTCGATTGATTGGACTGAAGTGTTCGGTCTCTGGTTGAAATATGGACTTCTTGTGCAGATGCTTCGACAATGCCTGAGCATGTAATTTGAACTTAATTGGTAGGTAGTGACTAGCAGTGGAATCCAGGATGTGCATTTCATCCTATTTGGGACTCGTCAGCTTACTGGATGTACCTGCATTCCCTAGTAAGTGATGATGTTCCCATCGAGGCTCGAACCAGTCCCCATAGTTCCGAACGCCAAAGCTCTCATGGCTCATGTGGCCTAGTGGATAACGCTTTGGCGTTTGAAACTATGGACACTGGGTTCAAGCCTCGGTGGGAACGTCATCACTCACTTGGGTTTGCCTAGGTTTCAGCAGCCTGCTTGAATTTTGGGCTACCAAAATAAAAACGTGATTTTTCATCAACTTACATTTTGCCTCAGTTCACTTCTATATTTTTTTTGTTAATTTCTTCAAACCGCATTGTTGATAATCGCGTATTTTTAAAATCTTTCCAACCTATCACGTTGAGTTATCCTCAAAAATCGAGAAAAAAACATCGCGGTGGCTATCAGCGTGTATTAAAATATACAGAAATTAATCATATCACTGTCCTCTACGTCGTTAGTACTAACTGTAGGTCACTGTCTGAGAAAAACGACTATCTCCATTCTCTAGTATCCTCAAGTGTGTATAGAAATGTTGGTGTTTTAGCTGTACAAGAGACTTGGCTGCATCAGAAATATGACGATAATCTAATCTCACTAAATAGATATAAAATTTTCCGTCAGGACAGGCACAGTTCAAAGAAAAAGTATGGTAGATAGATAGACACTTCTCTTAATACAAAGTGGTCCACATCTAATCATGTATGTTTCAGATTTCCCAATGACAATGTGGACTGTATCACTGTTAGGCGTCGTCCAAAGCATTTGAGTAAATATTCGTATATATACATTACAAATGTTTAAATGACTCCAGACTGCAGTCCCCCTGATACATACAACTTCGCAGATGAATTTAATGAATTTTCTGCTCTCATTTTTGGAGTTTCCTTTTTAATAGTCTGTGGAGACTTTAATTCTTGAGATTACAGCTTCCTCACATCACCTAGTCATGAAAACTGGTCAAATTCAGTACTTGTCTGGATAAAATACTAGACTTGGTTTTCCTAAGCGATCGTGACATATACGATGTGTGAAGGAGAGCTCCATTGCTGAATTCTGACCGCTGCATCATTTCTACTCTGCCGAAAGGGTATGGCAAGTTACACAGAAGAGCTTTTGTTCACCTATGGAAGGAAGTCCAAAAACGATCCAATTCACATGACAGTCATTCAAGCACTAAGATGTTTGTTGCATGACAGTGACTGCTACCTATTCTTTGATGAAGTGTCAGACGTTACTGTCTCTAGTATCACCTTTTGCCTCGAGTTCTGTTTGGAAATTTACTGTCCTACTAAAACACTGTTCAAGAGATTAAACAGGATCTCTTCTCGTTAAATAAAAAAGCTTAGGAGAGAAAAAGAGAATTTGTACAAATAACATGATGATGGGGGTGTTCGAACAATAAACTCTTTGATAAATTCTGAAGTACTAGGACTTAATGGGATATATAATGAAAAAATTTTATCATGTAAGAGTGCTTCTAAAATCTGGAAACTTTTTAATCAACTTAAAAGCAAAAAAAACACAATTTCAGTCGATGTTTATCCTGATGTAAATGCCTTAAATGGGTATTTTATAGTACAACGAGCTGATGTGAATGAACTTCACGTTTCTAGTCACGTAAATGATCATTTTCCTGGTTCTCATGAAGAGTACATATTGCCATGCCTTAAATCCTTAAATGTGCCTCGGTGGAATAGCGGTTAGGACGCTCGCCGACCGCGCACATGGTCCGGGGTTTGATCCACGGCCGATGCACTCCTTTACCACACTAAGCCAGAAATAATGCTGGTAAAGTGAAAGGTTGGGTATGAGGCTAGCAACCTCATCCTGCAAAAATTAAACACTGCTACAGAAACTTCAAGCCACTAGCTTGAGGCCCTATGTTCCACTGGGGAATGTGAAGGAAAAAAAGAAAAAAAATCCTTAAATCCATCATACAGATGATATGAACCCACATGATGTGTGTGTGTTTTATTTTTGACAGTCTATTATATTTTGCTGTGTATATGGATCGATATTTCATTATAACTGACAATATGCTTTTGTCTGTCCACTAACTAAATAAACATGTATGACCTTGTTATCATATGACATTACAACCAATCATGGTAAGGTGTCATCTATTGGATCATGTGTATCAGCCATTTTCATATATACTCTTGCTTTATTATTCTTGTACATTGTCCTGGTTCACACGGTTTCGTACCCTTGTACCTTTTCACTCACACTCTTGTGTGACATTTATTTTCCTTGTCTGGAAAATACAGGTATCATCGTAAACCTGGTGGTCTTCTGATTTCTCTCTTTCCACGTCAGGACTATTAACTACTCGAAGAGTACATAACATAATTGGCGACGGGAAAACTCTGATAACTCAATCAGCAACAGTACATAACAACAGCCTAGGTCCTGATGGTGTACCAAAAATTTTGCTTCAGAAGTGTGCTGATATTTTGTGTCACCTTCTTACACAATTCTTTAATGCATCATTTGACAGGAATACAGCCTTGAAAGAACCAAAGATGGTGCCTGTACCAAAGTCAGCTTCTTACTAAGGTCTAAAGTTTTCGCCAATCGCCATTACGTCTTTCTTTTCGTGAACTATGGGAAAACTTCTCTTGCATGTTCTTAAACCTTCTTTGAAATCTTCTGATGATCCAAAGCAGTTCGATTATAAATGCAGTAAAAGCACATTAGATGCTGTACTCCATCCACCACAATATTGCTTCAAGTATTGATAAAGGCTCAAAGTATTTTTGAGCCTCCTTTTAAGACTATACTATTACTCTTGATTTTATGAACAGGACACTCTCACTAAGTACGCTAATTTCAGCAAACACTAAATCCTGCATCACAATGTGGCTGTATTCTTATTTTTCAGGTAAAAAACGCTCCACTTCTTTGTTACTGGGATCCGGTGCGCCTGTACTCTCGCCTTTCTTTCATTTCCATGACCTTCCATATTCTTCCAAAGCTAACTTCATTAAATATACCAATGATTAACTCATTAATGTTCCAGTAGTTTCTGAATGGGATTGTTCTTATACGAATAGATTCTTATGTGAAGAGGTCTCACCTAAATGGTCTTAAACTAAATCCATCTAAATCTCATATTGGTGATTTTAGTTTTAGATGCGAAAAAGATTGGAGTGCGTCGACTGATTGAGTCGCATGTTTCCTGTAATACTGATGGCACTGTATTAGATAGGGAGTAAATCGAATATCTCTCATCTCGACATCAGTTTCTCTGCGAACCTCTGTTGGTCATCTCACATTTTATTGATTTATAAGAAAAATGTTCATTTGACTTATTAAACAAAGAGGCTGAGACTTTCGTCTGCATAACTCAACCTCTTCTCTTACAATCTGTTAATCATGTTTTCAATCTATTCTTCATTATTCCTCACCATTATTCTTCTCTGGACTTCTCAAAAAAAGCTATTTCATATTACGGAGATCACTGGAGATTGTAAGGAGAGTTAGTGGTGTGACTTTGACTTAGGTAACTGACATTATTGTCTATAGGCATTCCAGTTCTTAAAGGAGGTTATTGGGCTAAACTTATCTTGTCTGATACTGAACATTCTGTTTATTCTCAACCTAATAATAATAATAATAACAGCTTTATTCCAAACAGTATTTGTGGTACAGGTATGGAATTTTCAGCGTGCATTACAGTATATTGCATCTAATTACCTCATAAATTATATAAGATTTTTAAAAATCAAAGATAAATAAATAAAAATAAAATAAATAAGTTATAAATAAATAAAATAAATAAAAATTAAAAATTAAGAAAAAAAACAGCGTAGAGTATTTCATTTCAAACAATGCACCACAGGATTTGAAATATAAAGTTGATGTGTGGTAGAAGATGAGAACAACAGTGTAGTAGTAACGAGGAAAGGAAAACAAAAACTAATGGGACTATTTGTTAGAGTGCCGCAGTAAGTTTATCGTGTCATACCTAACGGATTTCTCATCACATAACAGCTGTGCCAGATATGGTATTGTGGAGTTTTTGTATTTGGTAGTCCTAGCATATAGCCTCCTATAGCTGCTTCTAGTTCTTCCAGATGAAATGCAAGGAGATAGATGCGTATAGAGAGGATGCTCGGGGTCCGACAATATTGTATTCGCTAGTTTCTTACATGACATAATATGTCTATCTACAATAGTGTTCACCAGTTGGTTTAACGATATCCCACTTGCCCTACTAACAGCTTTTAGTGCCCTTCTCAGCGAAGCAAAGTCTTTCTTAAGTAGTCCAGGAAAGACTAATGGGGAGCAGTAAAGGAGGATGGGTAGAATACAAGAATTTACAAACTGAGAAAGTAAAGACTGGTTTATGCCAGACTGCCTAAATTTCCTAATGTAGAACGTTAAGCGAAACATCTTTCTAGTAACTAGCAAGATGTGGGAAGACCAGGAAAGATCGGTGGAAAAACTCAGCCCAAGGTACTTGACATAAGATGTATTTTCAACCTCTGTGCCGTCAATGAGAGTGGGGCCATGTGAGCTAACTAGTTGCTGTAGGTCACATTTACGTCTGAAAGTGAAATTGACTACCTGACATTTAGACGGATTAAGCTTAAGTCCGTTTGAAGAGGACCACTGACTAATTTCCGACAGAAAGCTATTTAATTTGGAACAATCTGACTGAGAGTTGACAGGCATAGAAACCGAGAGGTCATCGGCATATTTAACAAAAGTGGCTACATCAGAATGAGGCAAGTCATGTAAGAAAAACGAGAACAGAAAGGGAGAAAGAACAGCACCTTGAGGAACACCAGCTAAAGTAAGTGAGGTAGTGGAGGATTTTCCATTGTAGACGGTGTACTGCTTCCTTTCAGAAAAATAGGAATGCAACCACTTATTTGTCCAGCTTTCAGCCTGTGTTGCAGCAAGCTTACTTAGCAAGAGAGACCTGGGAACAGAGTCAAATGCAGATGTGTAATCAAGGAAGGCACAGCGAACGTATTTAGCTCCTTTATCTAAACTAGAGACTATGCTATGGTGGAGGACGACAGCGGCATCTAACGTACTCCTACTATGTTTATAAGCAAACTGGTTGGGGTCGTTGAAAGGTTTTAAAGAGGGATCAAGATTAAGTAAAATAAGTCTTTCCATAACTTTCAAAAAGGGTGAGGTAATTGAAATGGGTCTAAACTTAACATTAGGTCCACTTGTAGATTTAGGCACTGGAACGATCTTGATGTTTTTCCATGATTCAGGTATAATACTTTTGGAAAACGATTCGTTGAAAATGTCAGTTAGCGGGGAACACAAGATGTCGGCACACTCCTTAAGGATAACAGCAGGAACACCATCAGGACCGAGGGACTGAGTAGGCTTGAGAGATTGAAGACACTTGAGGACATCATTCGTGTTAAAGCATGAGAAGCAGTCATTGTTTACACTATTTGAGTTAGGAATCATAACATTTGCTGGGATACATATGAAGGATTCATTAAGCATGTTAACATCTACAGAAATATCATTCAACATTTGCTTACCACCTGTGATTTCCTTTAATAACTTCCACATATTTGATGGGGATTTACATGAAAGAAACTTCTGGTTATAGAGAGCATTCAATCTTTGTAATTCAAGCTTAATCAAAGTGTTCATTCTCTTAACACCAGATTTGTTTTTCATTTTGAACAACCTTTCTTTTTCACGGCGGAGCTTTTTGAGTTGAGAAGAGGAGAAGCGATCGAATTTTAAGAAGATTGTCTCTTTTGGACAACAAACATCAAGACAGAAATTAAGATAATGTGTTATGTTGGCAATTGTGTTATCAAGAGCTTGTTCAGTAAATAGATCCCAGTTTGTGTCTTTTAACATGGACCTTAGGTTCAGTATGTTGTCATGGGAATAACATCTGTGTTGTGTTTTCTTTCCAAGGTATGAGAAGACCCTTTTGTGCTGCTTTCCATATACTTTGGGCAATATTCTTATGATACAGTGATCTGAATTTAGTAGTGGGGCTCTTTTTCGAGCTTCAAATATTCCTGCATCGTTTGTAAAAACAAGGTCAAGAGTGTTGTCCATTCTAGTCGGGAAGTTGACAATATTATCGTGTCCCAGTGAAATTAGGAAGCTGTGGTCACTAGAATTAAAATCACCAGTAACTATAGACAAGGAATTTCCGAAGGAGGTGGCAGCAAGGGAAGTAAATTCATCCGCAAATAAAGATAATTCTGTGGAGTTGCATCCAGGAGCAATATACATGTTCGAGATGTAAATGTAGTTGTATTTTGACAAATGTTTAGGTCGACACTTAACGGTGAGACAGTCAATATTGTCACTAGAGAATTTGAAACATACATTATTAGACGTACACCATTGTGAATTGATGAAGATGGCGACACCGCCACCGCGTTTCTTCCTGGAACTACACCGATCTTGTCTGAATAGTTTGAAATTATTTAGATACACTAGATTGTCATCATATAGATCATGAAGCCAT
Source organism: Trichobilharzia regenti (assembly GCA_944472135.2). Lineage (NCBI taxonomy): Eukaryota > Metazoa > Platyhelminthes > Trematoda > Strigeidida > Schistosomatidae > Trichobilharzia > Trichobilharzia regenti. The sequence continues at coordinate 19,609,234 of OX235263.1, read as the reverse complement.
GTTTCTTGAAGTGATATGATCCCAGTATTATGATATATAATGGAAGACACCAGCGATTGAAGACAGTTAATTTTAGCCGGCAGGGAGCGACAATTGGTACTCATAATTGCGGGAACAGTCATGAATTGAATAGGGGTATTTTTTAATGCTCTCTGCCATGTTTTTTTATGCTTTTTCTTGTCTTTTTTATGGAGTTGCAGATCAGTAGGTTTTAAAGATATTAGATATTCACGAGAATAAATAATCCGATTTGAGGTCATATTTGAATAAGATTTATTGATTAAAATATCAATTAGAAATGAGAAATTAGATGCAATATGATTTGTAATGTTTAAGGTAATTGGTAGCCCAAGATTTAAGCAGGCCGCCCCTGTACCTCTTTTCGAGGAGGTGAAACTAGAAGAAGCTTCATGAGAACTTACGCTCGTACAGCTATTATATATAGAAATTCTACCATACCACCATATTCATCACGGGTTTTGTGTGAAGGAAGAGGCAAATGCCAAAAAAGAGCCAGCTTATATAGTTTTTAAATAACTAACTGAATTGCATTATTATTATTGTATCCTTTAGTTTCTAGAGGAACATAGGGCTTCAGCTGCGCACCTCTATTGCCTTCGGTTTTCTGACAACTTTTTCACCCTGCTCCAGGTCTGTCCACATGCTTTCATCTCCTCCTCGCATGACCTCCTCCAAGTCACCCTTGGACGACCAACTCGCCGCCTCCCTTTCGGGTTCCACTCGAGGGCTTGTCTAGTGATGTCACTTGATGGTTTCCTCAGCGTATGGCCAATCCATCTCCATTTCTTCCTGCCTATTTGTTTCAAAATCGGTTCCTGATTGGTTCGCTCCCAGAGATCCCTGTTGCTGATCTTTTCTGGCCATCTGATCTTGAGTATTGAGCGGAGACAGCTGTTAATGAAGGTCTGAAGTTTGTTTGAGATGCTCTTTATGACCTCGCCAAGTCTCTGATCCGTATAGTAGCACTGACTTCACATTGGAGTTGAAAATCCGGATCTTATTTTTGATGCTGAGTGCTGTTGACCTCCACACAGATTTGAGAGTAATGAAAGCTTGTCTTGCTTTTCCGATTCTGGCTTTGATGTCCTCGTCAGTTCCGCCTGTAGTTGAGACGATGCTTCCCAGGTAGGTGAAGGAGGTTGTTTCTTTCAGGTTCTTCCCACTTATGCTGATTGTTGTCTGTTGTTGTTGTTGCTGTTGATGTTGGCTAGGAATCTTCATTATCTCTGTTTTATCTATGTTCACGTGAAGTCCTATCTTTGATGCTTCTTCTGCCAACTTGTTACTTTTCACTTGCATATCTTCCAGTTTATGGGAAATCAGACATATATCATCGGCGAAATCCAGATCCTCCAAGTCTTTTGTGTCAGTCCATTTTATGCCTGTTCCCTCGTTGGTTGCCGTTGTCTGTCGCATTATCCAATCAATTGCAATCAGGAAGATCATTGGTGATAGTAGACAGCCTTGCCTCACTCCCGTCCTCACTTCGAAGGCTTCCGTAAGTTTCCCGTTGTGGATTACTTGGCATGCAGCATTGTCGTATAACTGTTGGATGAGGTGTATAATTGTCGATGGGACCCCGTAGTAGCGAAGTAGTTTCCAAATGACCTCTCGATCGACGCTGTCGAAGGCCTTTTCAAAGTCGATGAAGTTGAGATAGAGAGGTGACTGCCATTCCAAGCTTTGTTCAATGATGATCCGTAGAGTGGCGATTTGATCAATACATGATTTGTTTCTCCTGAATCCAGCCTGTTCCGGACGAAGTTTTTCATCTAGGGCTTGTTTGATTCTCTCCAGGATGATGCGACTTAGTATCTTGCTTGGAATGGACAGAAGCATAATTCCACGCCAGTTTTTACATTGACTTAAGTCTCCTTTCTTTGGAAGTTTGAATAAGTAACTGTTCTTCCAATCCTCGGGTACTTTGCCCTCTTTCCACACCTTCTCCAGTAGTGGTGTCATCAAGTCCGCTGTTGTCTCTGGGTCTATTTTCAAAGCCTCTGCTGGGATTCCATCTGGTCCCGGTGTTTTCCCAGTTTTAAGCATCTTGATTGCATTCAGGACTTCTGATTTCGTCGGGGGGTCAGTGTTCACTGGTAGTTCTGCTTCCGTTGTTGGTATTGCTGGACGTGTTGTAGGTGGCGGACGATTTAGAAGTCTTTTGAAGTGTTCAACCCAGTGCTTTCTCTGTTCCACCTCTTTGGTGATTGACTTTCCATTGTCGTCCTTTATTGGCTTAATCTGTGTCGAACGTTTGCCCGAAAGGTTCCTAGTTGTTTGGTAGAGTGTGGCGAGGTCTCCTTTGCCTGCAGCTTGTTCTGCTTCGTTTGCCATGGTTTCATAATATTTTCTTTTGTCTTCCCTGGCACTCTTCTTCACTCTTTTGTTCAGTGTATTGTAGCTTGCATTCAGCTCCTGTTTTTGTTGCTCGTCAGTGCACTGGATAATCTTTTGCTTCACTGTCCTTCTCTCTTCTATTAGTTTCCAAGTGTCCGTAATGAGCCACTGTTTGTCCTGTCTCTTTTTTCTGCCTAGAATTTCTATGCAGGTTTGGCTCCACACCGTTTTCAAGTTGTTCCAGTGCTTTTCGACGCTGACCTTTTCGCTGGTGTTGATTTGTATCTCAGCTTTGTCCTTTATGCTTGCAATGAAGATGTCCTTTGTAGCCTGGTCCTTCAGCTTTTGAGTGTTGAACTTGGCTTGTGGTCTATCTGCAGCTCCTGATTCCCTGAAAGCTTTTAATTTGATTTGGATTGTCCCTTGTACGAGATAGTGGTCTGAGCCAACGTCTGCTCCTCTTCTTGCTTTTGTGTCCAGTAGGCTGCGCCTCCACTTCCTTGAGATTGAGATGAAGTCGATTTGGTTTTTGGTTTGCCCGTCTGGTGACACCCATGTAGCCTTGTGGATATCTTTGTGCTTGTATACACTGCCACCAATCACCAGTTCGTTGAAGGCGCAGAAGTCGGCGAAGAGTTCTCCGTTTTCATTCATTTCTCCTAGAGCTTCTCTACCCATGATGAGTTCCCTTCCTGAGTTGTCTGGTCCCAGTTTGGCGTTCATGTCTCCCATTAGTATTTTCATGTCGCCAGCTGGAGTATTGTCGATTGTTGCCTGTAGTTGCCTGAATTGCATAGCACAAGCAAATAGTATTATTATTTAGATAAAGCAATAAGAAGACATAATTATTCTGAATCATGTTGCAATGTATTTGCGCAACACATTTCCAACAATCTGCTCACACAAGAACTTGTCATATAAATATATATAAAATTAATAAACAGTTAAGAGGTGAAAAAATAGACCACTTAGGTCAATTTAAAAGGACATATTGAAGATCGAAATAACAATGAAGACCGCTAAACCAAATAACAGAGGTAATAGTACATCTGCTATGGTATCAAAACAAAAGTTTAATGTGATAACGAATCGGTTTTGAACGCATAAAGGTGGTTTAAACTTTCTAATTGCTAGGGCTTCCACAAACTTTAGGAAACCCCCTCACCCAAACACGTTTTACAGATAGGCTTAAAAGATTTGTTAACATCAATTTTATGTCCTCTCGCTAAAATATGTTTCTCAATAGAAGAGCTAGTTCTCCTGTTCTCACCATCAATGGGTTCTGAAGATTCAATTTGTTTCTGAGGCCATTTAGGAATATGCTCTGAAACCAGCCCTTACTTGCAGAGATCAATGAGTCCTCCCTATGTATGTGTGTCTACACGTACATTAAAATTGCTAAACACAGTGGAATGTGACATCATTTTTCGCATGGTTGAAATTATTATGATATTAGCTGCATCAAAAGTCTTTTTAACAGCAGTGTTCAGTCTTTGTCTAGTTATCAGGCTGCTTTGATGCCCCATATAGGGTAGCGTGATGTACACGTCTTTCTTAGGAGCGAGTTGGAGAGTGGGTCTTGGTGTTCTGACTACTTTATATCCCCTGATGAACTTTTCTGGATAATTGTTATCAACCAGAGTTTATGTCAACTTTCTTTCTTCTTCATCAAATGTGTCTTCAGTACACATTCGCTGGATTCTACTGAAGAGGCACCTCGCTGAATAAGGATGTTTTGTATCGAACAGGACAGAAATTGTTGTAATTGAGATACTCTCCTGTCCAGGTAGGTTTTGTATAAATAGATCTTTTTATTGACACATCAAGCCGTCGACTAAGCAATATGTCTAGAAAAGATAAACAATTATCTTCGTATCATGATATGATTCATGACGACACCAATCATGTCTTTTGACGGCCAGTTTACATTTGGCGATGTGAAGACAGAGAGAACCTCTACTTTGACCAAGCTGGTGATTTTCAGAGATGTTGAAGTTTATCTTAAAAATAATGCTGTTACTGTCTTCTTTTTCTGTTGCATCTTTTTGTTGACATAATACAGATAGAAGTCGACTATTCAGTTTTTGGATAACATTTAGACACTATTTAGGGAGCCGTGTCAATGTATTGTATTCATCCGATTCAGCCTAGGTAAGGAGGAGAAATCAATCGACGAGACTGTGAAGCTACATTGACTGAGATGGTTAGAACATGTATTACGTATGCCTAACCCTTACCTTCCTAGATAGGCAATGTTAGCTAACATAGGATCAGGCTGGAAAAGATTCAGTGGTGGTTAAACCAAAACATGACCTTATCAGTCAATGAAATCCACAACAGTTAGTTTAAGCCAGCCAAGTAGGGAGGTGTAGACTTCCTGACTGGTTGGGGTCCTCGGGGCGGTAAACGCCAATGAAAGCTGGAGAAAATTGGTGATACGGATCAAACTCGTTGTCAGTGGCGCAGATGCATTGACTCCTTGTGACTCACAATACCCAATGAAACTATACTGTCCCTCATTATTACTATTCTCTCTGCCTTAAATCCCTGTTTACTGTCTCTACTTTGAATTTCATTTTACTTTCTTCACTTGCTTTGTGTGCTACGTGTAGTGTGGATACTTGAAATGCTGCACATCGGTGCAAAGTTCTGTGTTGAAACCAGTCAGTAAGTCAGTCAGTATTCAAACCGGTTGTACAGCTACTTCACTCATCTCTTTATAACCCCACATTTCGCAAAGCTGAATGAAGTTTCACAGATGAAATATTTTTTAAGTGTAAGTAATTCGCCTGTTTCGTTGACAGTTGAATCCTAATACACTGCAGATGTCCATTTCAGTCACATCTACTGAATCGGTATTATGATGAAATTGATGAACTGTTCAAATCAGGTTGTCTGCTGTATGGAAAATCCCTTCTGAACGACCTAATTACAATATTTTTTTACATATTTGGATGTTTCAACTAACCTAGAACCTACAAGACCTGGATTTTGCGCGTGGATGATTTATGTTTGATGTCACACAAAATCGAAGACTTACAAGCGAAAACCGACAAACTGGTCGAAGAAGCAGCCGGCGAAGACGGGACTCCATGTGAACATAGACAAGACGGAGGTTATGAAAATAACCAACCAACCACCACCAACAACAACAACAGCGGAAACATCCAGCCGCAATCACCATCAACGGGAGGGATTTGAAAGAGGTCACTTCATTCATTTATCTAGCATTGAGAACTGTCTCAACAACAGGTCAGAGGAACCGACGAGGATTTCAAATCGAGCGAGAATCGGGAAGGCGAGAAACACATTCATCAACCTGAAAGCAATCTGGAAATCTTCGTCACTCAGCCAGCATCAACAACAAAATTCAGTCGGATTTTCGGTACAAACGTCAAGTCAGTCGGTTCTTCTATACGGAACGGATCAGAAACTTGGCGGGTGGGTCACAAAGAATATTGCCAAAAACCTGTAAACCTTTACGAACAACTCTCTTCGCTCTATACTGAAGATCAGATGACCGGGTCGGAAAGAATCACCAACAATAAACTATGGACACAAACAAACAAAATAAGAAGCCGTCGCCAAACAAATATGCAGGAGAAAGTGGAGATGGATCGGACACTCGCTGAGGAGACCGCTGGGTGATATCGCCCGCGCGTCAGGCCATTGCTCTAGTGGAACCAGGCCGAAAGGGGAGTGGCGATTGAGATGTTAGTGCAAGGGTGACATGGAAGAGATCGTGTGAAGAGGAGTTGAAATAGTATGGACTAACATGGATGCAGGTGAAAATTACAGCAGAAGACAGAGGCAAGTGAAGACGTGCAGTTGATGCCCTGTGTTCCACTAGGAATCCAAGGGAACAATAATAATAAAATAATATAATTATTATCCGCTATTCTCATAAACCTTATCATCATTGTTCTAACGTTTGTATATAAAATGTTGATTTGATCTTTATTATTTGTCTTTGTTCCTGTTTAATCTGTAATTTTAATGCTTCTCCCTGTGGTTGTGTGATGAAATTGCTAATTGATTGTTTTACAACGGGATTTTGTTTGATTGAATCAGGGTTATTTTGATATTGGACTGTCTGCTGGCATTGTTTGGTGGGCAAATCTTGTGGACAGAGTTTTGATCCCACCTTGTTGGGAATACTTCTCTTCATTTTCAGGCACTTCATACAGTTGATTTAGTTAACTAATTTTGTTCTACAATACCTATTTTCTACTCGGAGAAGAACTAAATTTGTATAGTTGCCTAATGGCATTCTTTAGATAATTCTGACCATATAATATATTGATTATGTGGCACAGGATGCTCACCGATCATGCACATGGTCCAAGGTTCGATATCAGGCCACCGACGCACTCCTTTACCCCTCATTAAACCAGTAATGAAAAAAACCTAGGAAGCAGAAAAGGTTGTGTATGGGGTCAGCTACCTAAACCTGTAAAAATAAACACTGCTATAGAAACTTCAGTCCTCTAGCTTGAAGCTCCATATGTTCACCAGGGAACGTTAAGGAATAAAAACAATGATATTATTTTCCAAATGAATGTATACTGAACAAAGAATACTCTTTTCGATAACCCCTTCATCATCAGGCTCTTCAGTTAAATATACATGATAGTGGATGAATGATTTAGAGTTACGAACAACATTAATGTTGTTGTTTAAATAACATCAAGTCAATAATATCAATAGATTACAGTTCAGTAGCGTCAACATAACAGTCAACTGAATGTCAGAAAACACACTAGGAAAGATAACAATATTACAAATTCATGAATTGATAGCCTCTACTGAAGGTTGGCCAGGGCAGTAGTAGGGGCTGGACTTCCTTCTTTTGAAAACAGAGCACTGGTTGTTTGAGGCGAACTGCAACGGCCTCTGATGTTTGGAGGATGTGGTGCTTTGATGATTTTGTCAATTTATTAGGCCCCCGGTAGATGATAGAGGTAGATTCTTCCACGCTGACTGGCTGGCTTTGTGACCGGTTTGCACTAGATGGTCCAATATCGAACTGTTTATGGTTTTAACTACACCTTTACTTAGCCATGTTGGGAGATCTTCTCGAGCACAACAACTCAATTTTCTAGGGCAACAGTTAACATAACTCGCTGCACCACAACCTCATTTGAATTGGTAGATGCAATTTAAATTTGCTAGTGTAGGTCCTTCATCTTTTAGTCGAGGTAGCTCCATCGGTCGTTTAGAGAATAACTCTTGTAGTTTGCCAGCAGTTCTTTGAAATGATTTTCTTAATTTCCTCGTAATTATCTCACTTGGTATAACACCCTTGAGTTGTAGTCGTATATAAAGTGGCTTCTTGTTTACAGACAGTGAGTAGTCCTTTTCAGCTTTCTTTGCTAAGTGTTTCTTGATACATTTTTTTGACCATCTAGTGCAAACCGGTCACAAAGCCAGCCAATCAGCGTGGAAGAATCTACCTCTATCATCTACCGGGGGCCTAATAAATTGACAAAATCATCAAAGCACCACATCCTCCAAACATCAGAGGCCGTTGCAGTTCGCCTCAAACAACCAGTGCTCTGTTTTCAAAAGAAGGAAGTCCAGCCCCTACTACTGCCCTGGCCAACCTTCAGTAGAGGCTATCAATTCATGAATTTGTAATATTGTTATCTTTCCTAGTGTGTTTTCTGACATTCAGTTGACTGTTATGTTGACGCTACTGAACTGTAATCTATTGATATTATTGACTTGATGTTATTTAAACAGCAACATTAATGTTGTTCGTAACTCTAAATCATTCATCCACTATCATGTATATTTAACTGAAGAGCCTGATGATGAAGGGGTTATCGAAAAGAGTATTCTTTGTTCAGTATACATTCATTTGGAAAATTATATTATTATTCTAAAGTAGTACCTCAGATTTAATTGAAAATGGCAGTCTCTCCGCTATCGTTAGGGCGTTCTGTGACTGTTATTAAATCAAGGAAGTTTTAGTCAAGTATACAGTAGTACATCAGTCCCCTGCATTTGGATCACAACACGTCGGTTTTTTAAGGTAACATTGTCCTCAAAGTAATAGAATATCTTAAAAGAATACGCTTTTACACACTCTATCATGACCTGACATCAGTTAGAGAATTACTGGCAAATCAAGGATTACTAGGCAGCTGTTTCGTCGTAGTTTGAGGCACTTCATAAGTACTAACCCAGATCGTAATCTGAGCCTATAACTAATCAAATCACTATAAGCCAGCACTTCATAGTTAATATGATGCAGCTGTACTTAGAAGTCGTGACCAGTGGGATTGGAATTCATTGGCTAGCCAATGGATCGGGTCACAGTATCTGAATGGTCTAAGAGCTCGCTTTATGACCTAGTGGGTCCTGGATTTTTACTCTGACGGTGGCTTCGTGACGCTGAAATTTTCCTAAAACTATGGCAAAATGCCTGTCCAGTATCCCCTGAATTTTTCTAATGGTTTTCCAACCCCTAACTAACTCATAATGATACTTCTAAACAATCAGAATCTTAGCAAACTCATCACACTTGAGAATAAGCTCTGTTGCAGTTTATTTTCCTGTTTTAAATTTCGTGAAATTACAAATTATGATAAAGTTAACTTCAAAAAATATTTCACAAACGAATATTAGTAGTAATAGTAATAATACTAATAATCATACATAAAAACGCGAAAACAGGCGACATGGTTTTAGTTTCAAAAAATCAATAAGCAACAATTTGTTTAGAACATAAACAAGCAAAAATAGCATCATTCCACGAGGAGAACAAAATAACAGACGACAGGAACAGCAAGAAGGAGAAGAAGGAGTAGCAATAGCCGTTCAGTAATCAAATTTCTGAAAACTAGTATAAAATTAAAGAAGTATTGATTGATTAAAGACGGTGAGAATATTCATTGAATAGATAAAAATCCAAGATAAGAGTTTCAAGTTGTCCATCAACTATGGAATGTGTACATTTCCCCGTTTGGCTACAATCATTCCTGTGCATAAAATTTTGTTTTTAAAGTTTAATAATAAATCGAATCTCTACGATACTGCCATGATGATGATGATGATTATGATCATAGTTCGATAGACAGGTGGTAGGTAGTAAAAGACTGAACAGTACTCAACAGAGACAAATTCACAAGTTTCCAGTTGAAATAAATAAATAAAACAAACAGAAAGGGGTTATAAAACATATTTTGAGGTAAAGCATAAGTCAGGATCAAGAAGGCGAAAACTTAGAGAGAAACAAAAGCTTGAGCTAAAACACGCGCAAGACGCTTTGCCTTTTTTCACAGTGACTCAGTTTCTTTCAGCTTAAACAAAAAGTGGTTCAATTTGCTTGGAGTTATCAAAAAATATTATATATATAAATACGACATGAATAGGTTTATTTTTCTTAGATCAGCTGTTTTATAATAAAAAAGGCTTATCACACACGCGCACACATACAAGCCTTTTGCACACACAAAAAGACGAACAATTCAAATAACAATATTCAATAGAAAATTCAAAGTTCAAGTGTGTACAATACGTTGTCTACTCATTTATTCTATAAACGTAGTATATAATCATATCCTAAAGTAAAGTGTGTTTTTTGTTTTCAGTTCAAACACTTTTTTAAGAAACACAACGAAAAAATATAAGGCTTGTAGGAGGAGAGTTCATTTTACAATATAATATAAAATGAAAACAAATAATTTTGTATACAGCTGATTGATTCATTGAGATTAGTGGTTTGAGAATCCTATTATTTTTAAAAAGTATGTTCCTGTGTGATGTAATATCTGAAAAAATAGTGTTTTCGGGGTAAAACTATCTGTGTATGTGTGTGTGTAAGCGAGTACCCCATCAGCTGCATTATAATGTACACCAGAGATTGCAAAAAACGCCACACACACACACATACAAAATTTGAGCAAAACTACTAGTGAAGATGAGTGTGTGTTCCTAGTGATCAAGACACACCCACGCACACGTAAACACACACAACTTCACTTTCGGTAGGGAAATAATGCGAAAAGACAAAAACACAACAAAACAATGACAACAATAAAAATAAGTCTGACTAAACGTTCGGGGTGAAGGTTGAAGGGGCTGGTTTCATCTAAAGGTGAGACTACTCACAATTAATCAATAAAAACACGCACACACACATACAACTGTATATTAAGTAATTCCAGGGGAAAGCAAAGAAGTAAATTACTGTTGATAAGAAACAAACAAGTGTATTTATAACACTGACAATTAATTGAACTGGAGGTGTTTTCGGGTTTAGAAGCGTGATTATTAAGACTGCTTGTCTGTTGCACTCTGGTTATTGGTATTATTGTTACTATTATTATTATTATTACTATTACTACTATTGTGATTATCATTATCATTTTGAGAGGCAACGCTGTTGACTTTTTGATTTTCAGCTTTGACTTTTTTCTCTTCATTTGCGTGTAATTCTGTATAGTAGGCCAATTGTTCCATTGCTGGTTGAACGATAATTGGCTGTACAATGGTCAAAAGAAAAAATAAGGAAATAAAGAAATCATAACACATTTAGATTTTAAGATTTTGGGGAACTTGGATTGATTTAATGGTGTTAAATATTCCCATGTCACATGATCTAAAAGTCAATCTGAACAAAGAATATTCTTTTCAATAATTTCTCCTCTTCAGGTTCTTACAATTATAAGACAATTATGATATTTGTTGTCGTTACAATAAAGGCCAGTTATGCGACGGCGGATACATTTTTGCTTAACGTAGAATAACAGATTAGTAGTTATGGGGTGTCAAAATAAATAGTCGTATTTGTGTGACTAGAGGTGCTAGTTGGCTGAAATCGATTACAAAATATTGTAAAATGGGAGACAATGGTGGTGGTTAGTTATAATAGATTTGTAGACAGTAGGGTAAGAAAACTGGCAAGTCAGTTCAAGGTTATGAAAGGTGTCAGGTGAGTGACATTATCTGATCTCTCAATACATGCCTTCACCTGTTTCATTTCACATATTCGTTATTTCATTATGAACCTCTCATTGCAGTCTTACTATCTCCTGTTTACTACAGACCACTTTGTACCAACCATTCACTCACCTGACACCTTTTATAACCCTGAACTCACTTGTCAGTTTTCTTACCCCACTGTCTACAAATCTATTATAACTAACCACCACCATTGTCTCCCATTTTACAATATTTTGTAATCGATTTCAGCCAACTAGCACCTCTAGTCACACAAATATGACTATTTATTTTGACACCCCATAACTACTAATCTGTTATTCTACGTTAAGCAAAAATGTATCCGCCGTCGCATAACTGGCCTTTATTGTAACGACAACAAATATCATAATTGTCTTATAATTGTAAGAACCTGAAGAGGAGAAATTATTGAAAAGAATATTCTTTGTTCAGATTGACTTTTAACTTGGATTGAGTTCATTTTTAATGGTTAATTATAATAATCTACTTTATTCCAAAAAAGACAATAATTATAATACAGAATGGAATTCCCAGCATTTGTCACAATATTGCATCTGATTCACTCAAAATATAAACAAAATTAACAAGAGGAATTTGTCCACGTCTACGATATAAAGTCAAAAATATTCGAAGTACAAAATGAGAATCCCAAATATAACAATAATAATAACAGTGAGTTTGTTTCAAACAGTATTGTCGATTCAGTTTGAAAATTTTAGCATGTTAAAGATTATTGAAACTAAGGTTCTGCTGCAGTAGTTTGGTGAGGGAAAGTACAAAATTAACAGTTATAATACAGCTTAACAAATAAAAACAAACACTTGAGATGATTATAAATATAAGAAGTACAATAACAATAAAGGTTGATATTATAAGGGTGGAGGAAATGGCTTATTTAATAGTGCAAATAAGGTTAGCTAGTTCATGCCTAACACTATTTTCATCACATAAAGTACGTGCTAAATATGGTATAGTGGAATTTTTATACTTAGACGTACGTGCATAAAGTCTTCTGAAAAGACATCTTGTTTTACCTGAGGAGGAGACACATGGTTGGAGCAGCGGGTGCTGCAGCGGATGCTCACAGTCTGACAAGGTTCCTTTAGCAAATTTGTTGTCTGAAATCAAGTGCCTATCAGTGACGATGTCAACAATATGGCCCAATGGGATACCACTCGCCCTACTGACTGACATTCTTCAGAGTTCTACGAAGTACAACATATTCTATTTTTAAGCAATCCAGGATAGAATAAGCAGGGGTGAACAGTAAAGAAGAATAGGTAAGATGCACGAGTTGACAAACTGTAAGAGGAGGAGGAGTTGAGTTATGCCTGAGTGCCTTAACTTCTTAATGTAAAACGTCAGACGAAATATTCTTTTAGAAGTCGCTAAGACATGGAAAGATCAGGATAGGTCATCAGAAAGAATTAATCCATGATACTTAACTTTAGATTGATTGAGGCTAGGGGGTTATATCATACACGAGTTAACCGAAGTTAGAATTCACAGGGCACTGAATTCTGTCCATTCGAAGTGGCTGAATGGTTAACGAGCTTCGTCTGGTAGGCTGAAGGTCCCGGGGTTTCAATCCCTGATGGTGAGTTGTAGGTGCTCACGTGGTTTAGATTTCGATTCTCTTCCGCCGCACTCCTAAACTTTGATTAGCCGGGATTAGACACAATAAAGAAGGAAAGTTTGGCATGATGCCAGAAAATTAATCTAGTAAAATAACACCGCAACTACCAAAAATTCAAAGCTTGTAGCTAGAAGTCCTTTGTACTACTTGGAACGTTAATGAAACAATCTAGATATATGTGTAATCGATCTGTGAACTGAAAGAATTTTTTTGAACTTATAAAAATTTTGGTTGGCAGTGCAATAAATTGAAACATTCAGACTAGACAGTAACTTGCTTTCTAGCTACTATTTAATAGGACAAATGAACTTTGTTTGTTTTTGCTACAGTTCTGGAAATGTTTTGCCACATTATCCTGCATACCTTGGCGGTTCAACGGCAGGATGCTCACTGTTTTGACTCCGACTCCTGACTGTCTCACTCGTAAATCTCACCAGTGGATGGTGGATAGATAGGTCCAAAAAAGTGTGTAGGTTAGGCATGAAGCTTGCAACCCCACCTTGTTAAACCAAGCACCACCTCTACTGAACTTCCAAAACTTGAAGGCTTTATGTTTCGCTTGAAACGTAGTGGAGAATGAAAAGAACCAGCAAGTTTGTATTGAAATAGCAGAGACGATTTGTACTTCAAAAGAATGATTTTAATGTGATCGCGTTCTCTGAGCTGATTGGTGTAAACACAACCGGCTTCGATACAAATTTTGAATCATCTATGGAGATACATTTATATCATTCATAGAGAATTCAAATAAGTTCACTACTTCATTTTCAAGTATGCACTAAATATGATGCCTAGAAGGACAACGAAAGCTTCGTAGTGAAGTTATCCAACTCATACGATGGAACCACATTAGAAAAGTACATGTGAATGTGTTTTTTATAAAGAGCTGATTCGCAGAGATTTGATTTGTTTTTCAAGTTTAATCACGGATTGATATCACTTAGAGGACCATTAAAAACCGACTATGGAATACTTACTGTACAAGTGTTTCATTCCAGTTTGGGATTCATTTAAGTGGGTGGGCGGGTCACTACACGAAAGATATTTTATGTAGAATAACTACTTCTCTTACAGAAATATCAAGTGTTGGTTTGTGAGGATTTAACTGATTATAATCTCACATCAGGTAAAGAAGGATTTAGAACAGATGTTTCGTCTTAGTCTTGAACTCTTCATCAGCTCACAACCTCCAAAGTTGGATCTGAGGCTCAGGAGACTGAATTTTCTCTAACTACTCTTATGCAAATGTTTTTCAAGTAGCCGATGATTAGGACACTTTGGAAACTTGTGCTGCACACAAAGCTGTCGGCAAGAATAATGAATTTTGTTTACTCTATCTAATCCATAATTTATAGAATTTAGATTTCTACCCAAAAGTTTGCCTAAGACGTCTCATAATGATAATAATCATGACAATAGTTTTATTCTGGATAGTATTTATAAAATGTACAGAATTTTTCCGGGGAGTTTATTGTATGATATTTACTCCTCGTACAAGCTACTGTCACACAATGCTGTCTGACTTAAAGCACAAACGAATCCATTATGTTATTTCTTCTTTGTCTATATCGAGAAATGCACAACATTTGGTTGACAGCTAATCATGAAAAGCACTTAAGGATATAACTTAGGAATAGTTTTTCTCGTGCACTGGGCGGGATACACTACCACCTACGTTTATACATTTTCTTAAGTGTAGCAGAAAATTGCGAATCAGTAGGTTGTAGGCATTTTAAATACTCGCGAGATTAAATAATTCTAGTAAGGGTCATATTTTAATAGATTAAAACAAAGTGTGAACAAGAGAAATCGGATACGCAACATAATGATGGAGGTTCAGGAGAGTACAAGTTTTAATTTGGCTTGGAATCATGCTCTTGTCCACTCCAAATAAAATATCAAGTGGCATCATCCTGGAGAGAGTAAGTGGATGCACTGGATACAGAATTCCTCCAGTTCCACCGGGAAAAGCTGTATTCAGGGAAGACAAATCAAATTGAAACTGTACGCATCGTCATCACAGAACAAAGCATTGAATGGAAGTTAAAACTCAATCTACCTCAACTTCATCGACTTTGAAGAGGCTTCCAAAGGAAAAAGTTCACCGAAATTGATTTGAAAATTACTTCAACACTATGGCATTCAGTGTCCAAGTCCTTATCAACCTCATTCAACAGCTGGCTATATGACAGTGCTTGTCATGTGTAAGGTGATCCACAGCAGAAAACTCCGTAAGGCGTTCTAAGTGAATACAAAAGTAAGACAAGGCAGTGAGGGTAATATCGCAAGTGATATTCTTAATTGTGGTGGAGTGGATTATGCGTCAGACTGTCCACAGGGAGTGGTAGGACAAGAATAAGTTGTACCGATAGGAAGACTTCATCTAAAAGATCTGGATTTCGCGTGTGGATGATTTATGTTTAGTGTCATACAAACTCGAAGACTTGTGGACAGGTTAAAACCAACAAACTTGCAGAAGAGGCAGCGAAAACATGACTGTAGTTGGACATAGAGAAGACGGATATGATGAAAATACCCACGCACGAACAACTATAGCAGTAACAACCAGCACCAACGAGAGATATTTGAAAAAGATTATTTCCTTCACTTATCTGCCTAGGAAGCACGGTTTCCTCCACAAAGCGATGGAAAGGATGCAGATGTCAAAGCCAGCCAGCCAGCTAGGTAGAAAGAGATAGGCAAGATATTCCTCGATCAACCTGAAACCAGTTTGAAAATCTTCTGCACTCCACCTCAATCAGCATAAAGAACAAGATTCAGATTCTGTTCAACACAAACGTGAAGTCAGTCAATTCGTCAGTCCGTCACTTGTTCTATGTGGATCAGAAACTTCCACTGCATGTTGCAAAAGGCATCTGCAACAAGCTAATTCACACCTGTATCAAAAGCTACCCATTGGGTAGCCATCCGGCTGGCAAACAGAAGGAATTAGCGAGAAGAAACTCTGGCTGGCTGGTTGGTTGGCAACAAACCAACAGGTAAGAGCCAATGGCTCAACAAATATGTAGAGGAAAATGGAGATGAATTGATCAGGCATACGTTGAGGAGGCCATCGGATGACACAACGCTCAATACAGGCCATCACTCGAATGGATTCCAAACAGGAATTGGCGAGTGGGTCATCGGTGCGAGAGTGACATGAAGCAGATTGTGTGGCAAGTTGGAGGAGATGAGAGATTATGAGCAGTTGTATACCCAGCTTAAGAGGAGAACGGAGAATACAAGAAAGTGGAGACGTGTTGTTGAAGCCAGCTATATGTTCCACTTGGAAGTGAAGGTAATAATAATACGTTTTAAGTACGCCACTTAATAATGAACTCTTGCACAGGGGAAAAAGCGATACAAAAATGAAAAGGATGTTAAAACATACCTTAACTTCTGGTAATAACTTTGCTAGAGACTCAAATAGAGGCAGAATAACAAAACGGATGAAACCACACTGACTAGCAGATTTAGTCACTTTATGACGATCCATAAATGGTGCAACTGGAAGACCAACAAGTTTTTCATAATCACTCTTTAACAATAAAAATATAAATAAATAAGGTACTTAGACATAATATCACTCCTATATTTAAAATACACTCAAAGTAATAATTACAAGAACATCAACAGAAGATTTATAAAATGTATTACATCAGAATGGACAAGGAAATATACTAGCAATTAGTATTCACTCTCCTGTTTTTCATGGCTTTGCGTTCCGACGGGAACCTAGAGCCTACTGTCGGGTTGTCAACTAAGCGAGGTCCAGTAGCGCGTAGGCCACGAATCGAATATTAGAACACATGCGTGGTTGGAGAGCATGGAACCCCTAAACCATCAATGCAAAGTGTCAGCAATAATTTGATAATCACCAAAGGAAACTTGCCGTAATTTAAGACAAAATCGGTCAAAAAGCCGAAATGTATTCAAGAAAATCCATCGCCAGGTATCTCCTTGACATGGGTTATGAGGTGGAACGTCGAAAAGTCGTTCAGAATTATCAATAGGCAAAAGAGTTCAATTCTTCTCAAATTTGCTAAAGCCATTTTCATCAAGCGCCTGAAACCTGGTTTGTGCGTTCAGAAAGAAGCAGTTATCAGTCTTTCTTTGCCCTGGTAACTGGATATTTTCATATCTTTATGAATGCGTAGTGCCAAAAAGTTTCCATTGCGTATGATTATTATTGTTCGGAATAGTGTTTAATATTACATATATACATATCATTACTGTATGCATGTGTTGATAGATTGATTTTTATTTAAAATGAACTATGTGGAAGTATGTTAAAATCGTTTTTGTAGATATATTTAATAATGTCTTTGGCCTGTAAGTAGCTGACGAGAAGGCAACGAAATAAAAGATAGTACCACTTTATTCTGAAAAAACTGTCGTTCTTTGTTTATTGAAATAAATTGATGGGAATAAATGTATGAAATTAGATTATAAATTCTTTCAACAACAACAACAACTGATTCAACAGTTAGTATAGTAGGAATAATTTATTAGATAGTGAAGAACACTATTAGCACAATCCGTTTCCTTCGATTTGCAATAAACACAGCAATAAAATTTGATCTATTCGATGAAGTGATCTCATTTTCAAAAGTTAGTCTGTAGGGATTTTACTTATTTCAAGTTTGATCACTGGTTGATGTCAGCTGGAGACACGCTGAAAACCAGGCGGGATTGGATAGTTGTTTTACCGATGTTTCGGTTTTTTTTTTCCAGCAGGATGCACTTACCAAAGTTCGAACTCCGAACTAGGAAGAAACGTCTGTTCAGTACTTCCTCATTTTTACTGGCTTTTTAACCGACATCAACTTGTGATTAGACCTGAAATAAATCGAATCCCTACAAAATAAATCTTGGCAATTTATCCAATGCTCACTAGTGACTGACTGCTGGACAATGTTGCCCGGGGTTATAGTCAGAAGTCCTGAATATTAAAGTCCACCTGGAAGAATTGATAGAAGCTGGAATTCATGGATCACTAGGTCTGGTTGTTGTGTCTGAATAGTTCATGAGCTTGTTTTGTAACAGGAAGGTCCTGGATTTGAACCCCAGTGGGCGAGTAGTGCGGAAGAAATCGAAGCTGGGAGGAAATAGCTATCCAATACTCCCTGGTTTCCCCTTGGTTCTCCTACTAACATTAATCCATGGTCAAAATTAATCCCATTTTATTGTATCAATATTCTTCCTCTTGCTGACAGCTTAAATCGCCTAGAATGTTATAAGTAATACGTAAATAAATAACACAGTTTTAAATGAAAGTAACGTTAGCGATGTTACCAATAACTAAACATTAACACACAGATTTTCGAGAGATACTTTGTAGGGATTTGATTTTTTTCAAGTTGAATCACGGACTTATATCAATTAGCAAACAAGTGAAAGCCAGTGTGTACTGGATACCTGTATCGTCCTAGTTTGGTACTTTTCACAGTACCTTCCAAACCAATGTTCAAAACCATGTCTGTCCAGTTAAAAGGCGGATTCGTGGACTGTTTAGCCAATGGGACCCTATCGAGGGACCCATTAGTTCTATCGATTCAGGATATTAGCCATACCATCATACAGTGTCATCGGTGAGTATATGTCCTCACATTTGTACAGATGAACCTCAGTGGTAGCGCATTGTCACTAGAACTACATGGAACTTCCTTCTGTATCCAGTCACTAGCGAATATTATATCAATTTCCAACAGTTAATTTTTCAAGGATTCAGATGCCAGTGGGTGTCTAGAGTAGGCGATTCCGAGGGTAGAACCAAACATCTGTCTAGTACCCCCTTTATTTTCAACACTTCTCTAACTGATAAGAAATCCATTATCAAACCTGATACAACCAACACGCGAACAAAATATCTACACTTCATTTACACGTGATATCATTTTAAAGTCATTTAATATAGCGAGGAAAACTAAAGAGTTAAGACAGCTAGGGAACGTAAAACACTATGAATGCTACATTTGACATTACGCAACATAAATGAACAAATTACAAGGTTGAAGAACGAATTCATCCTAGTAAATAGGTGAAAATTACTGAAGAACTGGAAATTAAAAAAAAAACATGGTACTTAAAATGTAACAAAATTAAAAAATAAAACTCAATTCCTATTCACCCAATTTCTTTCTGCATGGACAGTTACAACTAAACTTTCGTATAGCGTAGAGTCTCTCCCACAAGACTCAGATCATTCTGATTACCTTATTGCGTCATCACTATTACATTCTAGTTTCACTACTACCCCCTATCACCCCCACTAATATCGTAGTTTCCACCCACTACGTTAAATTCGTTCTTGAGCCTTTTAATTTATTCATCTGTTGACGTAATACCTTATTCAATATCTCAACTACCGTTTCCTCTCTATGACTAGCGGACTTGCTACTATATCACGTGTGAATCATTAATTGTCTCAGTTCTTCGGGTTAAATTCGGAATATGGTCACCAGTCTTAGAGGTTGGCCAGCACAGTGTGCTTTGGACCGGTGTGAGAGTAATCATCAAGAAGCCCTGAACAGACTTCATGCTTATTGGCATTTGTCAGAAAGACGTACCTGCTAAGAGGTCTGAAGCCAGGATGAAACGATGTCAGCCCGTTACCTAGAGGGAACAGGCATCTCTGAGATTCGAACATGAATCATAGGTCATCATCACTGGATTGTTCGGGCTCCTGTACTTTTGTTCACTTTATTAAATTTTTTTTTTTTCCTTCACGTTCCCCAGTGGAACATAGAGCTTCAAGCTAGTAGCTTGAAGTTTCTGTAGCAGAGTTTATTTTACAGGATGGGGTTGCTAGCCTCATGCCCAACCTTTCCTCTTTACCAGAATTATTTCTGGCTTAAAGAGGTAAAGGTGTGCATCGGCCGGGGATCGAACCCCGGACCATGTGCATGGTCGGCGAGCGTCCTAACCGCTATACCACCGACGCACTTCACTTTATTACTTCCTTTTAATGTTTTAACGTGTTTTTGTCAAGCCTAAGCCGCCTTATATTCATAAAATCAAACTCAAAATTTACAAATTAATACACAGTTTTGCGATTTACAGGGTAGAAGGAGGTTGAAATTTCATCACGGTTTCCTTTCGAAACCGACATTATTCATATCAAAGTATAAATGCCTTTTTCAATTTTGATTTTCACATCGTCATCCATGCTGTCGCCCGTAGTTGAGACGATACTTCCTAGATGAATCAGGGTGGTAACCTCATTCAAATTTCTCCCGTTGATGATGTTTAGTGCTTGTTGTATTTGACTCACTCGACTTTCGCAAACTAAAGCAAAATATGAAAATCATCGTATTTTCAACATTCGATGCTTAAAAATGAAATCATTCCTAAATACCTACGTCTACTAGCTCCAGTTCCAACGGACAGAGTTAGAAGCAGAATAGAAAGCCTACAAAAATTATGCCTGAAAGAAGAGATCCACTAAATTGGCAAAAAGTTGCAACATATCAGATATGAAATTGAGCAGTTAAAGCAAACGCTAATGGGAATAGTTACCAAGTCAATGGTGATCGATAAAACAAACAATATCCTGTTGTATTTGATTGGTTATCTTCATCTCCTCTGTTTTCTTCTATGTTCAGTTGAAGTTCTGCCTTCACTGATCACCTATCTCTTCTACTAACTTGTTGGTTTACGCCTGTAAGTCTTCAACTTTATGTGACATTAGACATAAAAGTGGTACACAACTACTTATTTCCACCAGTCAGCAGTATGTGGCATCATCTACTTTATCTAACAGATAAACCTTGGAATCCAGAATGTGCAGTACTGGGTCATTTATGCAAAGTCCAGATGTGTAAACTCTTTTGTGATCAACTTCACCGATTACCTCATAGAATATAGATTAGAGATAAAAATCATAGTCACAAACCTGATTAAAAAATTCCGCCAATAATCGATTTATCCATGGACCAGCAACACTCAGAGGACGTGCTTCATTTGAAATGTCAGATATCTTTAAGATTATCATCATAACAAGATCTTTATGCGTTTTATTTGTAACCCAAGCGGGTTTTTTACTGTTGGCATCAATTTCCCAGGCAGCTTGTAGATCACTTACAACAAGCCGATTGAATTCATCGAGTATTTCATTGTGACGTGACATGTCTGTTGCTAGAATACACCTGAAAACAGAGACAAAAACATCATCATAATAAGAAAAACGGGAATTATGTTGAAAAGCATTTGAGAATATTAATAATATTTGGAGACTATTATCATGAAATAATAGAGAAGGTTTGTAGCTTAGGTGGATGATTTAGAATAAGCTGTGTTCTCTGACATGCTGGTTGATTTAGTTGCGAAGCTGTCGTCCCTCTCCTAGACAGCATCCCCCTCAAGCGCAAGTTTTAGCATAAACTGATTTGAATTCTCCATGAATGACAGAATTATGTCTCCTGTCAACATTCTTCGTAACTGGTAACCGATTTACATCCCTACTGATGATTTTTTTTATTGGGTTGGAATTTGAAGTTTCTTGTCACGTATAAAACTTGGGCACACAGTGTTGTACAGTTAATATAACTGTACAACACTGTGTGTGATTTATCAAAATAAAATCTTATCCATAATGGAGTTATACTCTAGCACAGTGCCCAAGTTTTATACTTGTATCAATGATACTTATGGTCTTCCTACTAGGAAGCTTATCAATAAACTCACACGGCTTAGTCGAACTGAAACAGGATTCACAAATCATCGGATTTTTAACAGTCGATGTTTAAAAAATCACATAATTCCGAAATATTTACGTCTACGTGCTCCAATTACTTCAAGCAAAATAACATCGGCAGTGGAACATGTAAGTAGATTATGTCTAAGAGAAGAACTACATGGAATTATTGTGAAACTAAATAATATACTAAATGAAATCGAAAAACTCAAACAGAAACTCAAATGTATGGTCAATGACAAAGATTATGTAATCGTTGTCGAAACATCTGAAAAAGTTAGACAATCAGTCTTAAGAAAATCAAAAACCACACAAATCAAAAAATTCAACAAACTAATGGAAGAAAAGAACACAATAAATGAAACTGACGTCAGCTTTTCTTGTCACGTGAATTAATTTTTATCAATTGGTAAATTTGGTCTATAATAATGTGTTTGTTAGTCGCTGGCTGATTCGCTTGAATACTAGTCTCCTAGAAATTCTCTGGACTTTTTGGTGTTTCTTCTATTCAAAATTTCTACACTATCCTGATCATACTGGTGTCCATAAGTATTTGCATGCATTGATATGAAAGAATATATGTTATGCCTTTTGACAGCTGATTTGTGTCCTTGTAATCGAATTCGAAGGGAACGCCCACTTTGGCCGATGTAATGTCTTTTACAGTCCATACAATTTACTTTGTAGATGGTATTAATTTGATCTTAATTTCTGTGAGAATTTGGTATGAATCTTGCTGAATATCCGCTTTGTTGTGTCTGGACTCCGGATGTATCGGATCCGAGTGGCAAGGAATTTAATTAAATTTCATTTTCGTTCAGTAGGTACCCAACTGTAGGAACTTGTTAGATGACGGTTCCAAGGGGGTTCCCTATGGACCCTATCTTTCTTCAGGGTTGCAGACACGCCTTGCTGACAAACGTCAACTAGCACGAAACCTAGGTCCAAAGCTTCCTACCGATTACCTCCAACCATATAAAACCAATAACTCACAGTTCACCGTGACGGCCAGCCACCTAAAATTGTGGCCACATTGCAAACTTGACTGTCAGAATTCAGTCTTCACAGAACAAAAGACTAGACACACTACACTGGTAGCTGGCTAGTGTCCAGTCAAAAAATTATTAAAGTATCATTAGACCAGAATTTACGAAATCTCAGCTTATTAACAATAAAATCAATTATTCCCCGTTCTATAACATAGGGTAATTTATACGTCGTCAAGTCGGTCAATTGGTAAAGATAACAAAACCAGGTGTAGACTGTTGGATTTCGTATGAGTATGAAATCAAAAAAGCACTACGAGTTCACATAATGAAACTGTTAATCACATTCATTTTGAATTTATTATTTCATGGGAGAAGGGCAGTCCATCATTCCTATTCAAACAATTTGCATTCCATTTGATATGAAATGCTTCTGATGATATTAGACGATATTTGTGATTATACAATTAGTGGATGGTGGCTAGCAGTGGAATCCAGGATGCGCATTTCGTCCTATTCGGGACTTGTCAGCTGGATGTACCTGTATTTCTCAGTGAGTGATGATGTTCCCACCGAGGCTCGAACCCAGTACCCATAGTTTCAAACGCCAAAGCGTTATCCACTAGACCACTTGGGCCACGAGAGCCACCTCTTGTGCAACGGGTCATCCAGATGACGAGTCCCAAATAGGACGAAATGCGCATCCTGGATTCCACTGCTAGCCACCATCCACCAATTGTACACCAATTAAATACCCAGACATCGTCGAAGCATCTGCACAAGAAGCCGACATGTCAACCCGAGACCGAGCACTTCGGTCCAATCAGTCGACGGGAAAATCAAAATAATTCAATTCAATGATATTTGTGATTTCTGAAATATTTCTGGATGATTTTAATACTGAAAACAAATCACGTAGTTCATCGAAGAGTCTCTTTTCGGCGGCGAATTCACTGTATTATCTATGCAATCGCACATATATATGTGTTATATTATATGTATGTGTACATTAAGTTTGTCAAACAAAAATGCAATTGGTTATGGTTATTTTAACTAAACAGGTGAAGATTGGTAATTGGAGTTACGTAATACAAAATCAGTCAAGAAAATTAGGTGTTAATGAAATAGGGTAGTAACAAAGATGATGAGTTGTCACAAACAGTTGTTAAAAGAAGTTATGTAATAATATGAATAGTTTGATGAGTGAGTTGTACTCAGGACGCATATAGAAATAAAGTAAAGGATACGAAATTACGTAAGAGTTGTAAATGAATACAAGAATTATAAGCAATTAAAGAAACAGGCAAACAAAAAAAATGAAGTCATCAAGAATCAACACAGTTGTTACCATGACAGTAGAAGTGGTTGAGTAATTCTCTTTTGTATGCACAGCTCCGGTTTTTCTACGTGAATGCCCAGAGATTCGGTGATACGAAGAAGACGAAACCATATTGCCTTTGGTAGGTTATTCTTGACTCTGTGGATTACTTTGAAGCAGGAGGCGTTTGTTGAGATGAAATGATCGGTGTGTAAACGAGGTGTTTAATTATCGTACTCCTTATTGCACCACTAGTGCCTTTTCACAACCATACCAGCTGGATAGTTTTCTTGAATCCTTGTGGACAGGATGCGCGTCAAACAACCGATGTACCACAGCAGCTCCACAGCAGCAGGTGAACAGATATATGCATGTATAAAAATCAGTTTTGTGGTCTGATTCTAAAATGCATGTGGACATACGGTTGATGATTTTTCAAACTTTTTTAGCTCAGAGTATTATCAATTTCTCATAATTTCATACGCCTATTAAATCCAACAATCTACACATGATTTTGTTATGTTTAACCATTGGCCAAGTTAACGACAACATTAAAATTACTTCAGGCTAAAGAACGATGACTCATTATTAGATTTTACCGGAAATAAAAGAAATATTTCACGAAGACTAATTATTATTATTATTGTTCCCTTGGGTTCCTAGTGGAACACAGAGCTTCAACTACACGTCTCCACTTGCCACTTCTGTCTTCCTTCTGCTGTACTTTTCACCTGCATCCATCCATGTTAGTTCATAAAGTTTCAACTGCTCCTCCCCTTCACACGAACTCCTCCATATCACCCTTGCACTGACATCTCACTCGCCGCTTCCCTTTCGGCCTGGTTCCACTCGAGCAATGGCCTGACGCGCGCGTGATGTCACCCAGCGGCCTTCTCACTGAGTGTCCATCTCAATCCATCTCCAGTTCCTCCTCCATATTTGTTGGGCAATTGGTTGGTTCTTGTTTTGTTTGTTTGTTCCCATAGTTTCTTGTTTCCTGTTGCTGATTTTTCCGGCCGGCCATCTGATCTTCAGTATAGATCCAGCGAAGACAGTTGTTGATGAAGGTCCGATCTGCAATAGCCTGTTGGAAATATACTTTGTGACCCACCCGCCAAGTTTCTGATCCGTATACAAGAGCTGACTGACTTGACGTTTGTACTGAAAATTCGACTGAATTTTGTTGTTGATGCTGGCTGAGTGACGAAGATTTCCAGATTGGTTGTTTCAGGTTGATGAATGTGTGTGTTTGTCGCCTTCTCGATTCTCGCTCGATTTGACATCCTCGTCGGTTCCTCTGGCCTGTTGTTGAGACAATGCTCAACGCTAGATAAATGAATGAAGTGGCCTCTTTCAAATCCCTCCCGTTGGTGGTGATTGGTACTGGATGGTGATGCTGCTGTTGTTGTTGTTGGTTGATTGGTTATTTTCATAACCTCCGTCTTGTCTATGTTCACATAGAGTCCCGTCTTCGCCGGCTGCTTCTTCGACCATTTTGTCGGTTTTCGCTTGTAAGTCTTCGATTTTGTGTGACATCAAACATAAATCTTCTAGGTTCTTCACGTCGATCCAGGATATTCCTGTCTTCTGGTTTCCTACTGTCTGTCGCATAATCAAGTCCACCACAATTAGGAATATCACTGGTGACAATAAGCAAGCACCCCTGTCTGACTCCTGTGTTTATTTCAAACGCCTCGCTGAGTTTCCCTTTGTGAATCACTTGACATGTGCCGTTGTCGTACAGCTATTGAATAAGGTTGATGAATATTTGGGGTACGCCGTAGTACTCGAGTATTTTCCAAATTACTTAGTGGTCAACGGTGTCGAAGGCCTTCTCAAAATCTATATAGTTGAGGTAGGGGTTTGATTACCATTGCATGCCTTGTTCGATGATGATGCGTAGAGTTGCGATTTGGTCAGAGCATGATTTGCCTTTCCTGAATCCAGCTTGTTCTGGTCCGAATTCTGTAACCAGTGCGTCCTTTAATCTCTCCAGGATGATGCAACTCAGGATTTTACTTGGCGTCGATAGAAGCATGATTCCTTGCCAGTTCTTGCAGAGTCCTAAGTCTCCCTTCTTTGATAGTTTCACGAGGTAGCCTTTCCTCCAGTCAGTAGGCACCTTTTCCTCCTTCCAAACCTTTTGCAATAATGGAGTCAGCATGTCTGCTGTAGTCTCTGGGTTCACTTTGAGTGCTTCAGGGGGTATTCCATCTGGTCCAGCTGCTTTTCCAGCTTTCAGAAGCTTGATTGCATTCAAGACTTCAGCTTTTATTGGAGGATTGATGTCAACTTGCAGTTGTGTACGCGCTGTTGTTGGTATTTGTGGACGGGTTGCAGGTGATGGTTGGTTCAAGAGTCCTTTGAAGTGCTCCGCCCATTGTTTAATCTGTCTTTCTTCCTTGAACGTTACCGTATATAAACTGAGAGTTTGTAAATTCTGGTCTGATGATGTTTTAATAAAGTTATTAGTGGTATTAAGTAGTGAAACGTCAGCAAAATCAATATCATTTTGTTTTTCATTCATTTGTAAATATAAAAAAACCTTTATAATACTGAATATTATATACCCAATGCCCAAATATTTTTCAAGCTGTTAAAAAGGAACCTGTTTTGGACACATATGGCTAGTCAGTTGCCACTTACAGTTAGCCTGTTATATGTATGTGGCCTTAATTCAAAAGCCTCTCTTATGTCTTCTAATTTAGGCTAGTTTGTGTTTGGGAGAAAACGGTAATGAGTTATTGACGAAAAGATGTCATTCTTAACGATGCGTGTCTATCAATGAATGGTTCTGTCTCTTTAAGCAACTTCATATAAATGTGATTGATTGTTTCCTGTTTCGGATAAGTGATTTTCAACTGATGGATATTTTTCCAGAGAACACTTTCCGTCATATTCTGACCAAATGATTGTTATGGTTGAATTGTTCCGCACAACAACACAGTAAGCATAGTCCATGATAATGTTTAATCTTGATACGACGTTTAATTATCGTTTACATACGTATATAAACTATTAATATTATTATTAGCGTCGGAACAAGATGGTTTTGAGTGAACAGTTTTTTTCAATAACTTCTTCTCCAGGTTCTACAGTTATAAATCCATCGATATTAGCAGACAAATAGTCATTAAGAGCACGTGGAAATTATGTGAGAAACTTTACTGTGAGGTACATGTATAATATGGAGTGATAGTTCTTTCGTTACTTAATATTGTCGAATGAACGTGTATAAAGTGTGCAGTCATACAGAACATAACATAAAGTGTGAATAGACAAAAGGATGACATACTAATGTATGTATGTGTGTATATTAAATAGAATACAAGTTTCATTGGAGGTAGGGGTGAGAGTGAGTTATATTCAATCGTGTGCAAGGGAAATCATTACTCATAAGTAAAAACACAGTTTTTGTTCAGCGAAGAAATTTCTTTTCAACGACTTCATTTTCAAGCTGTACAGTCGTATTTATATTACAGAAAAAGGTTATTAAGTGGCACTAAATAATTGCTCAGTCAATGTACGTATATGTGATAAAAGTTATAAGGGGTAGAGTTGAAGTGGATAAATTACAAACATATGAAAGATTATTCTATAACAAAAATGTCAAGTGTTGTCTAAAAAATTATGAAAATTAGGAGTACGATTACGATAAGAATGAAGATGTGAAGTGAAGTGGAAAGAATTCAAGTGGTAAAATAAAATAAAAACTAGAAAGAAAATTATTATGACCAAGGTAAAGAAAGGGGTTTGACAAAACGCTTTTGAACACATAATTTAGGTTTCTGTTCATGTATAGCTAAAGCTTCGGCTATGCATAAGTGAAGAAAACGTAAACTTTTGGAGTGGTTCGATTTAGCCATGTATAAAACTTTGAAGGATGAATCACGTGGGGCTAAATGACCACACTCTAACAGGTGATCACAGATAGACGACTTTGCAGTTCTACGTTCGCCTTTCATTAACCAAACCGGATAGTGTTCAGCTACACGTTTTCGGAGATTACGCTTACAACGTCCAATATAAACAGCTCCACAAGAGCAAGTAAAAGAATAACTGCACATAGATGTGGACAAAAGCGGTAACCTATCCTTGACGCATTGTCTAATCATATTTCGGCTGGTAAAAACTAGATGCAAGTCAGCTGCAGGAAAAGTACGTTTAATACATTTAGATAAACGATTTTTAATCAATTCTGAAATGGTGTCACCTTTGAATGCAAGACTCATAAACAGCTTTTTCTTTGGTACTGTGACTTGTCTCGGGGTGGATTCTTTCTTGATGTTACGTTCAATGAACCTTGTGGGATAATACGACTGTACAGCTTGAAAATGAAGTCGTTGAAAAGAAATTTCTTCGCTGAACAAAAACTGTGTTTTTACTTATGAATATATGGGTATTTTTCGAGATTTAAAGGCGTGCAAGGAAATCATTACCGCAAAATGCATACAAACAAATATCAAAAATGGGGAACAGTGAATGCTTTTGAAGAGTTGATCATGGATTGATATCAGTTAGAGAACTATTAAAAACTAGCACTGGAGTACTGGACAGCTGTTCCATCCTAGTTCGGGAACCATCGGCAGTACGCACCCATTGCCGGGGTTCGAACCCAGGACCTTCCAGTTACAAGGCAAGCTCCTATACCATTCAACCACTGGAACCCGATTCAGTGTCTCATGAATTCTAACTTCTACGAATGAGTCACTGATTCAGGTCCCAGTGGCTGAATGGTATAAGAGCTTGCCTTGTAACCGGGAGGTACTGGGTTCGAACCCCTGCAATGAGTGCGTACTGCCGATGATTCCCAGACTAGGATGAAACACCTGACTATCCATTACTCCAATACTGGTTTTCAATGGTTCTCTAACTGATATCAATCTGTGATCAACTCGTAAAAAAACAAAAGTAATCCGTACAAACCAACTATACAGAACACTGAATGCACTTTATACAATTTTAGATTATCCCATCGATTGAATGGACCGAAGTGCTCGGTCTCAGGATGACTTAAAAATCGTCCAAGCACTGAATGTAATATATCAAGTGTAGTGATTAAATAAAATGAAGAGGTGAAGTTGTGAATTGCAACAAATTACTAGAGACATTATAAGCTTAATGTAAATGAAGTCGTTGAAAAATAATTTCTTCGCTGAACAAAAACTGTGTTTCTACTTATGAATAAATGGGTATTTTTCGAGATTTAATGTAAATTAGAAAGGTTGACATATAATAAGGATAATATTGGAGTGAAGTAAACCAGGTGAAAAGGAATAAGAAAGGCATAATATGACATGAAAATGTGAGATAACTACGTCCCTGATGACCTTACAGTAGATCAGGGAAGACAAGAACGATGAATGTGCTTTTTCTGCATTAACAGGTCAGCCTCAGCTATAGCTCTTGTTACAGAATTTCATCATGAGCTAACATCAGTCAGAGAACCATTGAAAAACCAATCAGGGAGTACTGGACAGTTGTTTCGTCCTAGTTTGGGACTCTTCAGCAGTGCACAGTACACCCAGGTTTTCCAATGGTTCTCTAAATGATTTCAGCTCATGATGAAATCTTGTAACCATTCAACTAAATCCCTACAAACCAATACTTGTATAGCTCTTCTTTTTATTCCTTTACATTTCAGTGGAACGGTGATTATTTCTAAAGGATGAGGTTACCTCATGCCCAATTCTCCCTCTTTACCAGTCTTAGCGAGGTAAAGGAGTGAGTCGGTGGCCGAGGATCAAACCCCGGACCACCTGCATGGTTGGCAAGCACTGTACGTAATGCCACTGACGCACAAATAGGAGTGCATCGGCTAGAGCTAAGAGATGTAATCGAGTGCCCTGAGGCAAACTATCTAATGAGTTGTTCGTTATCCATTAGATGAGATAAAATGATACTGTTTATTGACTTGGTTACTCCTTTTCGAAACCAGAGAGGAACATGTCCATGAGTTCAACCTAAATAACTAGCTCCACATGAGCAGTTGAACTTGTGTGCACACAGTGATGTGGCCGTCTTCGAAGATTTGTCTTTAATGATACCTTGATATTCTTTTTCACAAGTGAAGTGAACACTGAGAAATGAAACACTATTTCACTTGATTACTCTCCCTAGATCGATAGTGTCGATGGCACAGAGGTTAGGACGCTCGCCGACTATGCACATGTTCCGGGGTTCGATCCCCGGCCACAGACGCACTCCTTTATGCCGCTAAGCCAGAAATAATGCTGGTAAAGAGGAAAGGTTGGGCATGAGGCTAGCAACCCCATCCTGTAAAAATAAACACTGCTACAGAAACTTCAATCCACTAGCTTGAGGCCCTATGTTCCACTGGGAACGTGAAGAAAAAAACTCTCCCTAGATCGGGTCCCAGTGCCGGAACAGTCTATGACCTCGTCTTGTAACCGTAAAGTCCTGGGTTCGAACACCGGTCAGAGCGTACTACTGAAGAGTCCCAAACCAGAAAAGACAGTAATCAACTGCTTCTCGGTCTTCCGATTGTTCTGGGACTGATGTTATCTCGTGCTCAAACGTGTAACTTATCGAATCCCTTCAAACCAACCGTCAACAACACCACGACCATGAAAATGCTAACAGACTAGTGTGAGAAATAGGCACTTCGTCAGTCCAAAAAGTGCTAATACATGATGAGATACCCTCGGTTGTAGAATAGAAGTTAAAGATAAAATTTATTTGAAAATAACGAGAATTAGCAATGATGACGAATATTATGGATAACAAAACAGTCAACCATACCTTATCATTCCTTTACGAATCCGTTGACGGACATTAAGTGGAAGATGGGCGAAAGGATCAACTTCCGCATGACTTAATAAATCGAATGCCACTGCTGAATGATGATTTTCTAATGGACTTTGATCGTTATATCGCATAGCTAATACAGTCCCAGCATTGATCTGAATAGTAAAAATAAATAAATAAATAAAACAAAGGTACACGTCAATAGAGACAGAAACTACAAAATCATTCGATTACAAGACGAAAATAAGATTTTACGATGGAAGTGAGTATAGGATTGATATGACAAATCCATGAATACAAAATTAATAAGTTTTTATACAATCTTAAAATGACACATTTTACTATTTTTCTGTCAAAGTACAAAAGGGTTGATCTAAACTCTGTGGACTCAAGTAAACGGCCGTCATAATGACCTCGATCAGTCGGTTAGATGAGTCCATAGTGAATTCACGGAAACACGTATGCCTGTATTTCAGGACTGTAGAGATAATGAACATCTAGTAAGCAATAAAACAAGTGGACATGCCAACGTAATGTCTTTACAAAGATATGCAGCCGTTGTTTATCAATATATATATATATATATATATATATATATATATATATATATATATGCGTATGTCCGGATCGTCGTTGCAGAAAATTCGTCCAAGTAGGTATATCTTTCCTCTTTTAATTCCATTGGTGTTGTAGAGCAGTGAACAGGTTGTAAAACAGGATGAACTATCACTGAAGATTTCAGTACGGAACTGAAAGACATTTTTGGAATACACCCGAGAATGCTTCTCTATATAACTATTTTCTAAAACTAACTTTGATTTTTTTAAAGACATTGGTGGATGGATGCTGATCAGTGTTATTACGAGGGTAGTTCGTTTCGGTTACTATATATATATATATACAAAAATTTCGGGGAAATTTTTTTTCAAAAGTGTTCATCATCTATCTACTTCAAGACCTCTATTTATGCCATACTCTAGTGTCATCATTGCAGAAAGATAGACTAGAATTAAGTCTAAAGGATATTTCATCAGGAACCAACATAAGTTCAAAAAATCTTGAAAAGCACAGAGCACTGGATATGGAAACTTCAGATGCGTTCACCAAAGACCAATTCCAAAATCTTCACATTACGAGGTGGGTCTACTACCACTCCGTTTATACTGGTAGAAAATCAGCAGCGAGGACTAGTCTTTACACCTGACTTAGTGAACCCAACCGGCCATCACTTCCTAGTCCATCACAAAAATTCGAATCAGTTATTAGTTATATGTCCTTCTGTACTATCGTTTATTCAGCCCTACCGTTGACATTTTATTATGTTGAAAAAAGTTTCCACCCCTCTGAAGGTGAAAGTTCTTTAGTGATTGATTATCTTATTTATTTCAGACGAGCTTCAGTTTCACAGCAATAACGAGTATGTGAAACACAAAACCAATTTCATTTCATTCAGCTGCCGAAATTAGAAATTTATTAGTCTCATAGTTTGCTTCCTTATAGGAACACTGGAAAAACCCCAATGAATAAGACCTTATTAGGTTGAATAAATCAAAATGAAGAAATTCATCGTGTACCTAGCACATTTGTTTATTCATTTAAAGTAATTGTAATCAGTGAAGAACGGTTTTTGTAGTCATGGGTATCATAGAGAATTCTATATCCTCTACTTTTATTGTCTCCGTTCACCCAGTCAGTTGTCAACATTGGTTATAGGCTTTCACCATGAGCTGACATCAGTTATAGAACGACTGGAAAACCAACCAGGAAGTAGTGGACAACTGTTTTGTCAGCCTAGTCTTGGTCTCTTTAGCAGTACTTTCCCGCCACCAGGGGTTCTAACTGAGGACCTTCTGGTTACAAGACGAACTCAAAGACCATTAAGCCACTGGAACCCAATCCAATGACCCACGAGTTCCAACTTCTGCCAATTTACATTATAGCGCGACCGCTTGCCAGTGTATTAGGCGAGTATTTGTCCTCATGCCCGACCTGCTGTACCATACTGGTCACGACTTCCCACTAGAACCCTATCATCGTCATTATTATTGGCAATAATAAAAAGTGTTCCTCTCATTCAAGAAGAAATAATACTGAAAGTTGACAAAATTTAGAGTTCAGTGAATTTTCAAGTGATTATTTTCCACTCAACTGGGGTTGTGTATTCGCCGCACACATTTACATAATTAACTTTTCAAAGAGTCAGTTTACATGGAATTCATTTATTCCAAATTTGACCACAGGTTAATATCAGTTAGATAATGTTTAAAAACCAACAGGTACTGGGCAGCTGCTTCGTCACAGTTTGAGAATCTTCAGAAGTACGCATCCATGACTCCCCTCCCGCAGGGATTGAACTCAGAACCTTCATATTACTCAGTGAGCCCGTTATAATTAAACCACTGGGACGAGATCCAATGACCAATGTATTCAAAATTCTGTCATTTCGCAACTTTTAAAGCAACCGCCAGGCAATTTCATCTATGAGTAGTTGTCCTCACACACGACCTGATGGACACCTCCGGTCACAACGTCTCTCAAGAGCTTCAGGAAGCTTCGTCCCCTAGAAAGTCACTTATTATTATTGTTCCCTTGGGTTCCTAGTGGAACACAGAGCTTCAACTGCACGTCTCCACTTGCCACTTCTGTCTTCCTTCTGCTGTACTTTTCACCTGCATCCATCCACTTTAGTCCATACTGTTTCAACTCCTCCTCCACTTCACACGATCTCCTTCTTGTCACCCTTGCACTGACGTCCCACTCGCATATACCCTTTCGGCCTGGTTCCACTCGAGCAATGGCCTGACGCGCGCGCGATTTCACCCAGCGGCCTTCTCACTGAGTGTCCATCTCCATCCATCTCCAGTTTCTCCTCCATATTTGTTGGGCGATTGGTTGGTTCTTGTTTTGTTTGTTTGTTCCCATAGTTTCTTGTTGGTGATTCTTTCCGACCCGGCCATCTGATCTTCAGTATAGATCCAGCGAAGACAGTTGTTGATGAAGGTCCGATCTGCAATAGCCTGTTGGAAATATGCTTTGTGACCCGCCCGCCAAGTTTCTGATCCGTATAGAAGAGCTGACTGACTTGACGTTTGTACTGAAAATCCTACCGAATTTTGTTGTTGATGCTGGCTGAGTGACGAAGATTTCCAGATTGGTTGTTTCAGGTTGATGAATGTGTGTGTTTGTCGCCTTCTCGATTCTCGCTCGATTTGACATCCTCATCGGTTCCTCTGGCCTGTTGTTGAGACAGTTCTCAATGCAAGATAAGGAAATGAAGTGACCTCTTTCAAATCCCTCCCGTTGGTGGTGATTGGTGCTGGATGGTGATGCTGCTGTTGTTGTTGGTTGGTTGATTGGTTATTTTCATCACCTCCGTCTTGTCTATGTTCACATGGAGTCCTGTCTTCGCCGGCTGCTTCTTCGACCAGTTTGTCGGTCGGTTTTCACTTGTAAGTCTTCGATTTTGTGTGACATCAAACATAAATCATCCACGCGCGAAATCCAGGTCTTCTAGGTTCTTCACGTCTATCCAGGATATCCCTGTCTGCTAGTTCCCCACTATCTGACGCACAACCCAGTCCACCACAGTTAGCAATATCACTGGTGACAATAAGCAAGCACCCTTGTCTGACTCCTGTGTTTATTTCAAACGCCTCGATGAGTTTTCCGTTGTGGTGTTTGGAGTCACTAGTTGTCATGAAATTAGCTTTGAAGAGTTAGAGTTGGCCGAGTGGCATACTAGATTGCCTCATAACGCAAACGTTCTGGTTTCGGCCTCCAGTGAGGTCCGAAACTAGAACAAAATACCTCTCCATTACTCTAATGGTTTCCTAACTGACATTAATCTATGACAAATCAAATTTCTGCACACTAACACTTGAAAGTTAATCTGACGCCTGCTAGTGACTGGCTACAGGATGAATTTGCCTGAAGTTCTAGTTCTAGTGGGAAGTCGTGACCAGTGGGATCCGTCAAGGACAAGTACACCCTGAAGATATTGGCTGGCGTTTGCGCTAAAATAGCTTAACTATTTCATTCAACTGCCATATCCATTACAATACTTGTAAATCTGCCTGTCTACTCTCCTACTCCCAACCACCTGGCACACAAGAAGAGCAAATTTACCTCAGATTATGTAACAAACAAAATCTGTCTCTCTCTCTCATTCTCTCGCTTTTATTGAAATGTATTTCGTTTTCATCACGCTAGTTGTTATTCTTAAAAGTAACCTTTAAATTTAATTATCATTATTATTATGTCATAATTTAATTTACTCTGTATACGAGTAAAATGAATCTAGTATTCCGGATGTTAAAGTGAATGAGTAAAAAAAAGAACTACTGGTGGAATAGGACGGGAAAATTATTAGTATTATTATTAATATGAGAAGTCTGTAGATCTTCACATTTCTGGTGTTTCACATTACGTTAAATGGACTGACAGGATACTTACTGATTACCAGTAGCTGACCTGGATTATTTGTTCAACATTAATTAGTATGAAGAACCTTATAAAGCGAGAATTATATATATATATATATATATATATATATATATATATGGGAGTCTAGAATACAATTTGCTATCCCGAACACTGGCGGAATACTCTACATTGTATAATAGTATATCACATAGGCAGGTTTAATAAAATTCCAACTAGAGATATCTATCTGTATAGTCGTTTGTACCAGAAGACGGAGATTATCTGAAAAATATTTTGATATATATGTGTACAGTACATTGCAGTGCACTTCGAAAAACAATCTGATCACACATACCTCTACTTATCAACTCCATTATTGATAGGATTTTATTTTAACAAATCACACAGTGTGTTGTACTGTAATATTAACTGATGACCACATTTAGAGCACAAACTATTGCTCATAATCATGTAAAGTCACTCAATCACACAACTCTCTTGCTACATTTATATACATGTGTGGAATCGATTAGATATTGGAATAAATAAATATAGGATAATTTACATTCATAAATAATAATATGAGTGTTATAGATCGCGTCGGTGGCATAGCAGTTAGGACGCTCACCAACCATGCACATATTCCGGGGTTCGATCCCCGGCCACAGACGCACTCCTTTACGCCGCTAAGCCCGAAATATTGCTGGTAAAGAGGAAAGGTTGGGCATGAGGCTAGCAACCCCATCCTGTAAAAATAAACAATGCCACAGAAACTTCAAGTCACTACCTTGAGGCCCTATGTTCCACTGGGAGCGTGAAGAAAACAAATTGTGTCATAGATCCATTGCAATCACATGGGAAATAAGACGATTGTTTGTATAGTCAAAATAAGTAACTTGTTAGAATTAGTATACAATTGGTGGATGGTGGCTAGCAGTGGAATCCAGGATGCGCATTTCGTCCTATTTGGGACTCGTCAGCTGGATGTACCTGCATTTCTCAGTGAGTGATGGCGTTCCCACTGAGGCTCGAACCCAGTGCCCATAGTTTCAAACGCCAAAGCGTTATCCACTAGACCACTTGGGCCACGAGAGCCACCTCTTGTGCAACGGGTCATATTAATCATTGAATTGAATTTTTGATTTTCCCGTCGATTGATTGGACCGAAGTGCTCGGTCTCAGGTTGACATGTCGGCTTCCTGTGCAGATGCTTCGACGATGTCTGGGTATTTAATTAGTGCAGGTACATCCAGCTGACGAGTCCCAAATAGGACGAAATGCGCATCCTGGATTCCACTGCTAGCCAACATCCACCAATTGTACACCAATTAAATACCCAGACATCGTCGAAGCATCTGCACAAGAAGCCGACATGTCAACCTGAGACCGAGCACTTCGGTCCAATCAGTCGACGGGAAAATCAAAAATTCAATTCAATAACTTGTTAGAATGTTGTGATGTATGTGAATTGAAATAGAATTTTAAGTTTATTTATTATCCTCCTCGGATTTGACTGACTGGCTGGTGGTAATTATATCTTCCATGCATATCTCTGGTATTTGCAGAGAACCACTTCTACTGAATGTGTTGTTTTGAGTGTAGACTCAATGAACTAGGATCCAGTAATCAATATCTCTCACTCTCCACCTACCTATATTACTTCTTAGAATTTTAAACCTCTCCCACCAGCCTATTGTGTGGTTGCGTGTTAATGCATGCAACGCAATCGTTGAGCCTTTTTCTATATTACTTATCTTCTCGGGGTCAGCCATTCTTACCTTAGCCTAATTCTCATGATCCGACAATCTGACTACCCCCGACCTCCTAGTTTGACGTATGTGGTTGACTTAACTCACAGTCATTGCAAGGTATTTTTTAAATTATATTATTTTGTTTAATTGGGTCCACTAGGTCCTTTAGCCTACAGAACATGTCTCTGAGTGAGATTTTGGGTTTGAATGCCACCTTAATTCCTACTTTGTTGAGAATGCCACGTAGGGTCTCAGATGTCCCCTCCCTATATGGTACAACTATAGATGCCTTATATTCTCTCTTATCTACGTTATCATTACTAGTTTCGCCATTATTTTTAGTATGCTTTTCACCTTTTTTGATATTCCTAATGAATTGTATAGGATAGTTAGTTATTCAGCACCAACGCTTCTTCCTCTGTCTGTTTCATTTCATCATTCAGGTCTTTTCTTGTACTACTTGGTGCAGCCGCTCGGTTTGTGATACACTTAACTAAGCCAGCCTTTATAGACAACGGATGAGATGAATTAAAGTCTAAACATCTATTAGCAGAATGCCTTCGCTTTCTATAAACGCTAGTGTGCTGTTTATCTTCTATTCTTTTTGTCTTACAATCTAACATAGCTAATTCTCCTTGTTCATTTTCCGATTCAAATGTGAATTTTATTCTCTCCATGGTGAGTTTATGTTTGTCAGGAAGCTAGAAACATGTTCTGTTTCTAACACTGTGAAGGTGTCAGCCACATATCTTCACCATATTATTTTTAGGAGTAGGATTAAATGTATTAAGAGCAATATTTTCTCAACTGTCCACAAACATATCTGCTACGATAGGAGATATAGGTGATTATATTGCTACACCTTCTGTCTGTCTATATGAATTGCCTTGGAATTTAAAGATAGTAGATGTGATGCATAACTGAATCCCTTAAATAATTTGTTCAATGGGCAGCTTTGTCCTATGATTGAGTTTAGGATCTGCAGTTAGTTCATTTTTGAATGCTTCTGAGACCATACTGGTTGGTATATTACTACAAGGATTAGTTACATCAAAACTGACCATTATTTCCTTATTCTGTAATTAAATGTTATTTAGTTTCTTTTTCATCTCATATGAATTAGTTAGCTTAGAGTTTGAACGATGCTAATGGAACATATTATTAGAGGTAAGTGTTTTGATAATTCATAAGTAGGTATATTCCTGAAATCTACTTGTCAAGTGGATTTTTATAAAAAATAAAGGGCAATTAAAATCAACACAGTGATAAGAGTTTTAAGAATAAGGAGTGTCTCTGTCTGTCTCTTTAGCTTCCATTTGTTGTTTGTTGCAATTTCCTTCATATCTAGTATAAGCGTTGCATCAACACAGATGTAAAGTCAGTCACTTCTTCTATACGGGTCGGAAACTTACACTGGGCTTCATGGAAGGAATTTCCAACAAACCACTTCAGACTTTTCTCAACAGCTACCACCTTCGCTGGCCGGTTGGCTAGTTGGCTTTATACTGAAGATCAAATGGCCAGTCCGCTGACTGGTCACAAAGAATTAGCAGCAAGAGGAAACTCTGGTCAACTCGTAACAAACCAGCAAGCAACAGCAAAGTGCTCAACAAAAATTTAGGAGTTTGCCTTGCAACCGGAAGGTCCTGGGTTCGAACCCTGGCAGTGGGTGAGTACTGTCGATGATTCCCAAACCGGGATGAAACAGCTGACTGTCCAGTACTCCAGTGCTGGTTTTAATGGTTCCCTAACTGATATTAATCAAATCTAATCCTTAAAAAACAACTATTGGAAATTAAACTGATGCTCGCTAGTGACTTACTACAGGATGGCGTTTCCTGCAGTTGTAGTGAGACATTGTGACCAGTGAGGTCCAGCGAGTCAAGTATGAGGATGGATTTTCTGCCGATGATATTGGTTAGTGAACGCTCTAAAGTGACGAATTGATAGAAGTTGGAATTCATGCTCCGGTCACTGAATCGGGTTCAAGTGGCCACATGGTATACGAACTTGCCTTGTACCCGGAATGTTCTGGGCTCGAACCCTGGCAGTGAATGCGTGCTGCCCAGTATTCCCTGGTTTTCAATGGTTCTTTAACTGATAATAATCTGTGATCAAACTCGTTAACAATGAAGGTGAAAATGGAGACGGATTGACCAGGCATACGCTACTGAGGAGGCCGTCGAATGACATCGCGCTCAATGCAGGCCATCACTTGAGTGGGATCTCAATGGGAATTGATGAGTGCATTGTCAGTGAGAGAGTAACATGGAGGAGATCGTGTAGCGAGTTGAAGGAGACGAGAGGTTATGGGGAATCGTGGCGCTAACCAGCTGAAGAGGACGGCAGAGAATAGGACAAAGTGGAGTTGTGTTGTTAAAGGCCTATGTTCCACTCGAGTCCCAAGCGAATAATACTTATATTATATAATAAGGCTAAGAAACATATGTCTTGGTGACTAAATACAAAAGAATTAGACACACGGTGTCAAATATATATATACATATACTTACGGATACTGAAAATAAGTATTAGAAATACATACAGATCACAAACGACAATAAAAACAACAGAAGCGACGAAAAGTACATTGACAAACAGATAATAATATTCACTGATAAAAAATGGTAGTTATAATGTCTAATCTCCACCCCCTCCCCCACTCTATACACCTTATTTTTCAACAGTTCCCTATTCTCTTCCCTCTAGCCTCCAGCCTACCAGCCTCTGTCTCTTGTGACTTACCTGATAAGCATTATTAAATCCTGGATGATCTAAATCATGACAGATGGCCGACATAATCAAAGTGAGTTGATCATCGATATCGAGTAGTTTGGTAAGTTTTCCACCCCAGAGTAGAACGTAACACTATAATGTGAAAAACAAAACACAAGCAAACAAACACATATAATAATGTATATGTAGACACAAATGCAAGAGAAAAAAAACGTTGTAGACAGAGAGATATAAGGCGAAAGCAATACGCCTAACTGGAACTTAGTATTTTTCTTCAAACAGTAAATAAACAGAGGAAGGAAAAGAAGAAGATGAAGATATTATCAGACAAGAAAAAAGCAGGGATGAACATTATTCACAAGTAATAATCTGCAAGATAAGTGAATAAAAAGCCGTCGAGTTTTGTGATTTTTCATCATAGTGAACGTCAAGATATTCTTTAGCTTGACTTTCCTCAAGAAATATATGTACATAGGTGGTGGTTCTATGCAGGGCTTATCAAAAAATGTTAGAGAACATCATCTAGCATGGCTGCAAAGAGGAGGCACTGGTTCAATCAGAAGCACCATCACTGAATATCTCGTCGATACCTGTCACAGAATCTCGACTGACTCATCATTTAGAGTCATTTACAAAAGTCTACCAATCGCAGTGTGTTTTCGACTTCTTTGTACTGCGGAAGCCCAACTCATATGCATCGAAAAGCCAGAGCTATGAGTTCAAAAGAAACTAGTCCAGCCTTTGCAACTACCATGGACCTAGTTCAGTAGGTTCCCTTATCCTTCAGTTTTTCTTCTGTTATGTTCTCTGTGTCTGTAATTTTCTCTCTTTACCTTCATTCAATCCATCCCACTTTTTTCAGTTAGAAAATAAGTTATTTTAAGTTTGTTTCCATGCTCCTTCTGATCACACTTGTAATCCGTTTAGAATAACTATTTTACGATTATATTCTAATCCTGTGTAATTTACTGTTTATGTGCCTCTTGTAATCTATATTCATACCTCCCAACTTACATTTCAAGTTGAAAATTTTGATTTCAATTTGTTTCCATGCTCATTTTGTTCTCATCTGTAGTTCGTTCTATCCCTGTGTTTCTAAGCCTCTTGGTAATTCATATCAAGTTGAAGATTATTATCACCTTCGTCAAATAATAATCGTGTCCATGTAAACTAATGTATATAAATCAGATTGTACAGGTGTTTTTGAGATTGAAATCGCCGAAAAGGTCACCATCTTTCCTGAACTTCTTGTTCTTTTCAATAGAAATATATGAGTCCACATTCCATGATTTCATTTTATCAGAGTGTGCTTTACACTCTGTGTAACCTTATTGTTGAAAGCAGATTCCACCTCATGAAGTTTGAGGAAATCAATCCGGCAGCAGGTTGATCTCCTCCCTTTACAAAAGCGCTTTGATTTCAGAAACTTTTATTATTATAAACTTGAAGAAAGCAAGAACAACAAATGTACTAGGATGACATGAGCTAGCCGTTTTTCTATTATTTCGAGGATTCTTCTCACCCGACTACAACCTGAACAATCTGGACGCGTCTCGAATAGCCTGCGTCTCAAGGAAACTAAAGATTACAATAGTTCCATTACCATGCATCTTCTTGATACGGCTTAAGAGGTGGAAATCACAAATTCCTTTAAAATTATCAATAGACAAATAACGCTCAAGTTCTCCCTACGTTTTCCAAATCAATCTCTATCAAACGCCTGAAACTCGATTTATGTGTTCAGAAATAATAAATGAACTAGATGAGACCTTAGTTGATATCCGCTGTACGGTATGTATACCATCATTTGTAAACATTTAGAAAAACTATACAATTTGAAAAGCTATTCAAAAACAAAGAAATAAATGTATCTCAACACTAACTCACTCACAACCTTATGTGTTCGAATAGCTTAGCAGGATACCTCAGGCAGTCCAGCCATCATACTTCACCACTCTGTTTCTCTTATTGCCTACACTACACACTTAGGGTTTGACAGTATCAGTGGCTCAGGTGTAGAATGCTCCTCAACCACTCTGGGGTCCAATTCTCGGTTGGTGGACTCCTTTACCTATTTCAGCCAGTTGTAAGACCAATAAGGAAGGAAGTCTTGGTAAGACAATTTAGGTTGACTTGGTAAGTACCATAATTATATCTGACAGTAAGATTTGTCAAGAATTGGCTTTTTTATTCCTTTATTTATTTTTGATTTACAGCTTGATTCCACACCGTATTTTTGGTACAAGTATGGAATTTTCAGCATGGATATCGGTAGCCCAAATTTTGCAGGCCGACCATAGATATCAGGTGTGCGCCGGCAGAGGATCGAACCTTAGACCATGTGCATGGTCGGCGAGAGTCCTAACCACTGTGCTGCAAGTAGAACATGGGGCTTCAAGGTTGAGCATCTAAAGTTGCAGTGATAGCGGGATTTTTTACGGGGAGATTTGTTGGTCTCACACCCAAACTTCCCTCTTTACCAGGCCTATTACTGGCTTAGTGAGGGTTAGGAGTGAGTCGTCCGGGGATGGAACGCCAAGCCACCTCTGTGATTGGTGAGCAACCTACTTTGGTGCCACTAATGCACATCTAATCGGTTTAATAATTGAAAATAAACTAATGAACAATAAATATATGAATACATCCGGCAACAAAGATTTCTATGTATAAATAAACAATGCAAAATTGTTTTCTACTTACCATTTGTGTAACCATAAATGCGTGTTTATAATTATGAAATGGTATACGATTATATCTTCGATAAATATCACTTAGCCATAGATCTAAACGATGATATTGTAATTTATAATGATCAATAAATCCAAGTTCTTTAAACATTTCACGTACTAAACGCATTAACTGGGCATCTGTCCTTGACCAATTATTAAATGTAGACGAACGTAATTCAAGTAAATCTTCTTGAGAAACAGGTTCTTTACTAAATAAAAAACATGTACAGTGATAAGATGGGATAATTACGATAATGATAAATAAGCACAATATAGGAAAAGAGTAGTTTTAATGAGAAATTGTAAACTGTGAGTGAAGCTTACAGACCCAGCTAAAGCAGTAGGTAAAATGATGAATAATTAAACTGGTGTCACAGTAATAAATGAGTAGTGGGTTCTCAAAAACAACAGTGAGTGTTTCAGTGAACCATTGTAAAACAAGGGAGTATTGGATAGCTATTTCTTCCTACTTCGGGACGCTTTATCAGTATATAGTCATAGGGTTCGAACCCAGTACCTTTTTGCTACAAGGTGAAATCACAGGCCATCCAGGCACTGGGACCTAACGCAATGGGCTGTAAATTCCGAATTCTGCCAAGTCGCAATATTTAACGCAACCTCCAGCCGACGTCAGCCGCGAGTAAGTGTTGTCTTACCCGACTTGGAGGACCACTCCCCTTATGTTATTCCCTGGAGGTTGCGGTATCATAAGAAGTAGCAATCCATTGGATTGGGCCATTGGATTGAGTTTCAGTGGTGGACTGGTCTAAAAGCTTGCCATGTAACTGAAAGGTCCCGGGTTCCAACCCTGGCGGAACGTCCGTCCTGATATTAAGTCCTCAAGAGGGAGGACAAAGCTGTTGTTCATTACTCCCTGCGTGTTTTCCAACGGTTCTCTAAGTGACGTCAGCTAATGGTCAGACTTGCGGCCAATCAGATCTCTGTAAAACAACGCATGAGAATGTTTTTGAGTAGATTATTACGTCATCTGGTTTGTAGTATTTGACGCATATATTTGCTAGAAAACTGTTAGAAAAACAAGCATAGTAAGGTAAAACGGAAACATTTTTATTATGTCATGAACAGTTATGAATTTATTACTAGCTAGACAACAATAAAATATG
The DNA here is from genome assembly GCA_944472135.2 of Trichobilharzia regenti. NCBI lineage: Eukaryota > Metazoa > Platyhelminthes > Trematoda > Strigeidida > Schistosomatidae > Trichobilharzia > Trichobilharzia regenti. The sequence continues at coordinate 19,565,744 of OX235263.1, read as the reverse complement.
TGGGCTATGAAGAGTGAATGTACTTTTATCAAGATGAAAGACATTTATATCACGTTCCTCTCATGATAGACGCCATCACACACAACTGGTCATAACTCTGTGAAAACTGATTTTCTTAACTTTTGATATATTATGACATGTGTACACAGATTTGAATTTTAGGACAGCCGTTTGCCGATACCATTAGCCAGGAGTCTTGTAAAATCGTAGATGGAAAGGAATTAGAGTTTACGAGTCATGTGGTCGAGGCAAGGAAACTCATTGATGACACCATAATGCAAGAATACTGGGTTCTACAGCCGGCAAAGAAATCAAAGAGAGAAAAAAATGGTTTGGAGGATTTCACCATGAGCTGACATCAGTTAGAGAACCACTGGAAAACCTGTCGAAGAGTCCCAAACTAGGACAAAACAGCTGTCCAGTACTCCCAGGTTTTCCGGTGGTTCTCTAACTGATGTAAGCTCAAGGTGAAATCCTCCATGCAATCAAACAAAATCCTTACAAAACCAATACTTGAAAATTAATCTGATGCTCACTAGTGACCGGCCCTATTCAGGCAGTTAACCTGAAGTTCTAGTGAGAATCCGTGACCAGTAGGGTACAGCAGGTCGAAGATGAGGCAGTAACTCATCGAAGAAGACATTGCGAAATAGTCGCGCTGTGTCGTGAATTGCCAGATGTTAGAATTCAAAGACCACTGAATCGGGTCACAGTGGCTGAATGGTTTACGAGCTCGCCTTGTAACCAGAAGGTCCTGGGTTCGAACCCTGGCGGTGGGTGCGTACTGATGAAGAGTCCCAAACTAGACTGACGAAACAGCTGTCCAGTACTCCCAGTTGGTTTTCCAGTAGTTCTGTAACTGATGTCAGCTCAAGGTGAAATCCTCCGTGCAATCAAACAAAATCCCTACAAAACCAATAACTGAAAATAAAATAGCTGTCCAGGACCCCTTGGTTTCTGAAAGTTTCCTGAATGATGTCGGTGTATGAAGGTATCATCTTTGAATTTATCAACTGGATAAACAATCATCGATGGTCATAAATCGTCAAAACAATATCGGCCATGAAGCGTGCACGTTAGTGGTTCATTGGTAGCATATTCGTCAACCACGCCTCACGTGGTCTGGGGTTCGATTCCCAACCGATGCAGTTCTAAACCTTGCCTAGCCGGCAGTAAAGAGCGGAGGTGGAACATGAGGCTAGAAATCCTGTCGTAAAAGATAAACACTACTGATAGTGGAACTCTAGAACTCACGTGTGACGTCCTATTTTGCAGTGGAGAAGGAAAAGATTAAAAAAAAATATCTATGACAGAAAAAACTAACTGTTTATGAAATGCTCAGAGAAAAGGTATAGTTATCAAGTTAGCGTAGTGAAGCATTTTTCTACAAGCGTTAAAATTTTAGAGATACTGGCTTATTTTAAAAACAGAAACTGTCGTAATCAGAATGTTTTATTCCTAGATTCTGCTAAATACTGACGTTTGATTGTTTCAGGTAGACAAAAATTTGGAAATTTTTTTACAGAAAAAGATATTTCAGTTTTTTGTCATAGTTAAAAATTGTTTTTCACTGTTTTTTTCAATTTGTTCTCTTTTTACGTAGTTTTAAATGTATCTCTATTTTTATGCTCACTGTGATCAGAACTCAATCATAAATAGTCTATTATATTACGTAATACGCGTGCGGTAGAGCGCTTCCCAACCATGCAAGTAGTCTGGGGTTCGATCCCCGGCTGTCGCACACCATTTAACTCACTCAGCCGGTGATTTATCAGACAAAGAGGGGGGGTATTTGGCTTGAGGGTGGCAACCCCAACCCCGTACGGTTCGCACTGGTACTGAAACTTCAAAGCCAAAACTTGAAGCCCTCCTTTCCACTTAAGGCGAAAAGAAATAAAAAAATTTAAATGAAATCAGGCAACACATTGAAGGTAAACAGGAGAGAGTAAGACTGCAGTGAATATTGATATTTCCATGCGATAAATAAGCTATTTGCAAAATTCATGTCAGCTGAAATGACAGACACTAGAATGAAGTTGAAGTATGAAAACTGAACTGCAAAAAATATTCTCAGACGATTTCTTCTTCTTTATTCCTTTACATTCCGAGTGGAACAAAAAAGACTTCAAACTGGAGTCTCGAAGATTCCGTAGCAGTGATATTCATTACTCCGGGGTGGAGTCGCTAACCTCATGCCTAACTTTGCCTCTTTACCACACTTATTACTGGCTTAGCGAGGTAAAGAAGTGAGCTGGTGGCCGGGGATTGAACACCGGGCGACATGAGGCGTGGTCGGCGAGCATTCTACTACTGTTCCACCGACGCGTCAGGCAGTTTCAGTAATTCCCATTCATGCATTTAGAAAAAAACAGATTGAGAGAAGAAATATTTATTTGTTTTTAATTATTTCCTCACTATCGGCTGGCTCTGCATTAATATATAGTTTTTGACACCGAAATTGTTTTACCGATCAAGTCCTCTTTTCAGTTATTCAGTTTTAGGATTTTTCATCATGAACTGACATTAGTTAGAGAACCATTAGAAAACCACCTGGGAGTACTGGACAGCTGTTTCATCCTAGTTTGGGACTCTTCATCAGTACGCGTCCACTGGGATTCGAACCCAGGACCTTCCGGCTACAAGGCCGGCTCGTATACCATCAAGCCACTGGGACCCAATCCAATGGCCCATGAATTCTAACTTCTGCTAATTTACGATATAGCGTAACCTCTAGCCAATGTCTTCGGCGAGCATTTGTCCTCACACCCAGCCTGCTGCACCCTACTAGTTACGGGTGTGAGGATAAATACTCGCCGAAGACATTGGCTGCGGTTTTCCAATGGCTGTCTAACTAATGTCAGCTCATGATGAAAAATCCTGTAACCAATCAAATCCCTAATAACCAACACTTGAACAATCAGTTTTAGGTTTATGTTAAAAATTTTATGTTATAAATTAACTAATATATCTTATATAAATGAAGTTAGGAAGTCGTGTGAGTACCTTGATATGATTATGAGCAATAAACTGTGCTCGAAACGTCATCAGTAAAATTATTGTATAACACTGTGAGACTTTATCAAAACAAAATTTACCCATAAGGGTAATATATGTTAGTAATTAGATATGTAAGTTTTAAAGAAGGGAGGGGTGAAAATTAATTAATTACGGAATTCAAGATAAGTTGATTCTTAGGCTTTAGCAACAAGTTATTACATAGTCGAAAAACTTGTAAAATAGCGATGATGACTAAGAAGAATAGGATGACTCAGAAGAATCACGTAAAACACAAGCAAGTTAATGGAATTATCTAGAGATATAAAAAATAACAAAGTCAAAAGATAGTTACAAGGAGAAGGGGGAGAAACAAAATCGTTTTTAAAACTTAATACATATTGTGTAGTTAGCAAAATGCTTAGCTATTCTAAATTCAGTACGCAAAGAATTAAGCACGTTTACTTTTAAACATACATTTGAACTTGCTAACTGTCTTGCAGATAAGAACAGAAATGATAGGAAAATGTATTCTTTTGGTGTTAATTCTTTGTTTACCATTGATTGATTAAGACTTGTGACTATATATCTTCCAGTTGTTTTTCATCCCATTTTCCCCTAACTTATTTTAAAGATTTATTACTGCTATGTACTGACAACGTCCATTTCGCGTTTGAAGGTGAACATTTTCGACAAGTTGCTATGGGGAGTCCGTTAGGACCTTTGTTAGCGGACGTTTACATTTCTTATGTTGAGAACTTGTCCGTTGATTTAACTTCTAAATTGCCCTTCTATAAGAGATACGTAGATGATATCATTTCGATATGTGACGATCATGAAGATGCGAGTCATCTATTGGATAGACTTAACTCTGTACAGAATCATAAAAGTCTTACATGCAAGGAAGAAAGTCGCAACCAGCTTGCATTTTTTTCAGACATACTTCTGAGTCGAAGAAATGATAGTTCAATAAGACGATCAACTTACAGAAAGCCTACTTGGACAGAGCAATGCCTTAATTTTCACAGTTTCTGTCCATTACAGTATAAGAGAGGCTTCGTGAAATGTCTATTTAAGAGGATTCAACATATTTGGACGGCTGATGTTATAGACAAAGAAAACGAAATATTAATGGATACTCTTGTTGAAAACGGATATCCTTTAGAATTTTTAAACAGGTTTAGAAGTCCACTAGCCTCTAAACCTATAATCTACACCTCACTTAAGAAAAATGTCTTCATCAAATTACCCTATTACGGGAATTAAACATTGAAATTTTGAGACAAAGGTTGAGTTCGGTCATCCGTAGAACTTATTATGCAGCCCGGCTTGTTATTATCTAAAAAGCTAAAAATATGGTCCACTGTAAACCTCAAAGGTGTACAAGTGATTATGTTACATCCTACACTATTTTACCAATTTTCGTGTTTGTGTGTGTGTGTGTGGACACATACATAGGGAGGAGTAATTGTGCTTTGCATGTAAGGGTGGAGAGCATATCCCGAAATGTTTAGAAAGGCAAATGAATTGTGGAAAATCAATAGACACAGCTGGCAGACTAATAAATTCGTTTATAGCCAAACATCTAATCGAGATGAGCCATAAGACTGATGTTAACACAGGTTTTATGGTTATCTATAAAAATGATCAAGGGCGCTGTAGCTACTACTATTCATAAATTGTGTGTTTAAAAACAGTTTATTATTACTCTTAACCTACCTCCGTAATCCTTATTTGAGTGGATTACCAAACTTTGTGTTAATCATTGTTCTTATTCTTAAATTCGTTTTGTCACTTTGTTTAATGTGATTGCCCTTAATATTTTCATATATATCGACTTGACAAGTAAATGTGTGAGGGATCAGATTGTTCGAAATGTATGTAGCACAAATACATCACATTGCTTTTCAGATAATTTCCGTCTTCTAATAACACTATCCAAACTATTAAGTGTTGCTAAATCTATTAAATTATTTTGACTGTCTTATAATCCTACTCCACTATTCACCCCCCCCCCACCTTGCTGAACTCTCCACCATAATATATATAAGTTAACTTTGTTGTTCTATCTTCTATTTTGTCTCTGGGTTTATCCTTGTTTCCAAGTGAAATCTGAACTCAACCACCTTGTCTAATTACTATATAAACAGTTATTCATTAACACTAGATAATTGCCTACATACATCATCTTTGAAATTATGGTGCTTATACTTTCTATGTATAACTTGAAGTCTTTGTAAAAAGTATGTTCAGGGAAATTCTGAAGCTTATAATTGATTGATTTAGAATGTATTCAGTTGAAGAGAATCCAAGAAATAATACGAGCTTGGATTATCCTGAAAATGTGTTCATTATTTATTTATTCAAAACAGAAAGAAGCTGTACAGCTGAATAGTTTATGCGCAATTAACGAGGTGATAGTCAATCTTCGAGACTAGATTTACCAGATTAATATATCCTTTACTATCAAGAATAGAAACATAAAACACGCTGAAACAAAAAGTAAGGCATAAAGAATCACACCAACTAAAACTTTTATCATGAAGTGACATCAATTAGAGAATCACTGGAAAACCTGAGAGTACTGGCCAACTTTTTTGTCAGCCTAGTTTGGGACTATTCAGTAGTACGCAGACATTGATGAAATCCTGGAACCAGTGAAATCCCTACAAACCAACACTTGAATAAAGCAACAGCAATTTTAAAGGGACTAACCATAAACGCCTAAATTCTTGAATATTTCTTCGACTATCTGCATCTGATCGACGTATCAAATGCATTTGTGGATTTGGAGCTGGTGCATTTGATCCAGGAACAAGAACTTTATTCGTAGGAGGTTCAGATGTCAACCCAAGCCAACTTAAGTATGAAAATGACTGAAAGAAAGAAATAAAAGACAATACAAGCAACAACAAATAATACTATAGCAATGACAGTTTTCATTCTGGAGAAAAATGTTTACACTCTGTACAAAATTCTCGGCGTGAGTTACTGCATAATATTTTCTCTTTCCCCGGGATCTTTAAGTAAAATTGTAATCTGCAGTACACCAGGTGTCCCAAAGCATTTCGATTTGATGTATACATTATTCACTGGTGATATTTTCCCTTAATCTTCAAGAAAAGCCAAATAAAAAGTTCTCATAAGTAGGTTTTGTGATTCAAGGAGATAACTGAGTGTTTAAAACATTAGGAATTGAGAAACATATAATGCGACTTTTTAATTCGTGTAAAATTCTTCTATGGAACATACTGAATGTCAAAACAAGTGTATCAGTGGAGAGTCTTCTTTCAATAAAAGAAAAATGAAAATCTTGTCTATGGTCTACGAGTTTGGCAATGGTATTATCAATGTCAACAAGCTTAATACACATGTCCAGTTTTCAAAGTCTACTCAGCCAAATGAACGATCTCATACAGCGATGTGATCAAGATTATCAATGCTTCACATCTGCCAGTACCGATTCTTATAATCAGTATCTTAATGCCAAACCAAAACAGCGCAAACAAGAGCTTGCATAACTGAAGCACAATGAAAATTTATTAAAAAAAACGTTGTTACAAGGGTGCAGGTGTTGTTATCACGTTTCGTGAAGATTCCATCAATAAAATGTCACATCTACTTTCTGATAGCAGTAAATTCTGCAGACCTTCTAATGAAGGAAACAAAACTTAACATAGACAAGACGGGCGTTATGAAAATAACCAACCAACATCAACAGCAACAACATCCAGCGCCAATCACCATCAACAGGAGAGATTCGAAAGAGGTTACTTCATCCACTTATCTAGGGAGCATTGTTTCAACTACAGGATGTCGGAACGGACGAGGATGCCAAATCGAGCGAGAATCGGGAAGGCGAGAAACACATTCATCAACCTGAAACTAATCTGGAAATCTTCGTCACTCAGCCAGCATCAACAACAAAATTCAGTCGGATTTTCAATACAAACAATGTCAAGTCAGTCAGCTCTTCTATACGGATCAGAAACTTGGCGGGCGGGTCACAAAGTATATTTCCAACAGGCTGTTGCAGACCAGACCTTCATCAACAACTGTCTTTGCTCTATAGTGAAGATCAGATGTCCGGGCCGGAAAGAATCAGCAACAGGAAACAAGAAACTATGGGAACAAACAAACAAAACAAAAACCAATTGCCCAACAAATATGTCGGAGAAAGTGGAGATGGATTGGATATTTGCTGAGGAGGCCGCTCGGTGACATCGCGCGCGCGTCAGGCCATTACTCGAGTGGAACCAGACCGAAAGGGAAGCGGCGAGTAGGACGTCAGTTCAAGGGTGACATGGAGGATGTCGTGTGAAGAGGAGTTGAAATAGTATGGACTAAAATGAAGGCAGATGAAAAGTACAGAAAAGACAGAAGCAAGTGGATACGTGCAATTGAAGCCCTATATTCCACCAGGAACTGAAGGGAACAATATTAATAATAATCGTCGCTGTCGAATTCATGGGTAAAACTAAATACTGCTTACTAACTGAGATGAGTGGTAGTCTTTACTAGCCAGTCAGTTTCAAGTCATCTAAACACTTGACGGTGGTCTTGCTCGTTTAGTGCAGGGCTGTACGGTGTAGCCAGTTTGAATTAGCTAAGAGAGCCGAATCGCAATTCAAATCACCTGATTTCTGGCTAGCAAAGTGACTAAAGTGGTAACACCTTATTTGCAATTTGAAAATTTGACTAACAAAACTCGTCTTAATTCTCATCATAATAAATTTACTGATAACGCTAATAGTGCTTACTTTATGTTTCACGCAAGTCTTAAATCAATTCTATTCAAATGTCTAATCACCAGTTTTTACTCATGTATATAAATGAAGCAAGAAAGGTGTCTCTGTACCTTGGTATGATTATGGGCAGGAATAAATTGTTTTTGGTGTGGTTGTGTTCTCTGAGCTAGCTGGATAGTTAACTTGCGAAGCTTTCATCGTCCTACTAGGCAACATCTTCAGCGCATACTTCAATTTGAAATGAAGTGAGCTTTCGGATTTCTCAACGAGTGACCTTGGGCGTGATTGGTTGTTTCTGTGTGTTTTCACACCTTCTAGGTTACTTGTATTGGAACTGATTGTTTCTTTGACTTGAACTTTCAACATTTGTGTGTGAGGTTTCTTTCTTATCGGTTGATAAATTTTGTCTATCTCGATGCGTCTATTGATTGATGATTCACTGGATTACCAGGTGGGCTTCTAAACATTCTCCAGCATTCTTAGTGTTTCCTCTGTCTCGTATTTGAACGTTAGTCATCTCAGTCGAATTGATGTTCGTGGTTGTCTGTATGTAGTGATATGAGGGATGGAGTGGATGTCATGTCTTTTGACAGCTAGCTTATGTTCGTGGATACGAAGACAAAGAGGAACAAATTGTGCTCGAATCCTGGTCATCAGTAAATATTACTGTATAACAACATAGTGTGATTTTTTCACAATTAAATTTTATCCATAATGCAGTTATCATTTGATTGGAAAACGATATCAGTAATATCTGAAATAATGACAGTATTAATTAATCATTACTCCTATTTCAATTTCCTAATTTTAATTAATTATGTGGATTTAAACGTGACTACAACTGCAGACAGCAAGGATGAGAATGTCAAAACCAGTCAAAATTGGAAAGGTAAAGGAGAACTTCATCATTGTGAAATCGGTCGGGAAATCTTCTACACTCAGCATCAGCATAAAAAATAAAATTCGAGTTTTCAACATTACTATTAGGCCAGCCAGTGCTTTCATTCCGGTCAGAAACGTGACATTCGCGCATTTCCAAAGGTCGCCTTCGTTAGCTCCATAGTAAGGATCAAACGGCCAGATAAAAAGAATGAGCAATACCAAACTCTAGAAACGAACCAATCAAGAAAGTATCGCCCAACAAATATTCCGAAGAGGATGGAGATGCATCGGACACATGCTGATGAGACAACTGGTTGACACAGCGCCCTAGGCTATCGCTCGAGAGAAACCATAGAGGCAAATGATTTTGGCGTTGTTCCTAGGTTGACATGGAGGAGATGAACACCAACGGGGAATCGTTGGGCCAGCTGCAGAGAACAAGGAAAAGTGGTGGTGTCTTGTTGAAGCTTTATGTTATCCTCGGGAATTTCCAAGGGAATATTAAATAATGATACATTCTTAGTTAGCAATTGGGAAGCGAAGTAGACGGCTAGCTACTTGAGTGAAAATTACGCAATTCAAAGAGATGGCACTTCATCAGTGTTTCATTTGAAAACCAAAAAATTAAATAAATAAATTTCGATAAAGAAAAGAAGACGAAATTTGCAGCATAAAATGATATCGTCATTCTATTTCACAGGTTATCATCAGCTGCACACCACTACCGAAATTACAATAGTTATATAGATGATAATAACATACTTTTATGTTTGAGTGGTAGTAGTAGAAAAGAAATACTATAAAATTGACGCATCCAAAATGAAAGCACTACAGTTTTAGTTCAAGTTTTCATCATCAATTTATACGTTTTTAAAGTGGAAGAGAGGGGGGCAGGGGTAAGACAGAAATGTGTCTCTCATTCAAAGGAGATGCAATATCACAAAAGATTGACAAAAGACTGAAAGGTGCAATAAATAGACGCTTCCCGGCAGCAAAACTCATGACATTATACAGCACCACTCCTTCTATAAGCCACTCAAAACTGGATAAATACCCTGCTGATGTCACCTCCAACTGCGTTTATGAATTTACGTGCACTTGCGGGATTAAATACATTGGAAGGACAGAAAGAAGGGCTTCTATCCGCTTTTCTGAACATATTCCAAGAAACCTGTGCCTGAAAGGAAGCAAATATTCCCAGAGTGCAATTAGCAGACACATTGTTGATACCGGACATCTCGTAGAGATTTCTAAGTCCTTCAAAATATTAAATAGACAAAGGACAGCAAATTTACTACGATTTGCCGAAGCGATCGTAGTCAAACGATTTAAACCAGACTTATGCATACAGAAAGAGAGTGTGATTAACCTCTCACTCCCTTAGTAACTGAATTTTGATTTTGATTACAATAATTAGTCATCTAATACAGTGATCTCAATTCACCGAACAAATCTTAATCTCATAAACTGTAACCACTTTTGTTTTTTTTGAGTTGCTATGTGAACCTACAAGCTAACACTATTCTCTTAATCAATTTGTTCTGTTTTCTGTCTTACCCCTGCCCCCCTCTCTTCCACTTTAAAAACGTATAAATTGATGATGAAAACTTAAACTAAAAGTTGTAGTGATTTCACTTTCGATGCGTCAATTTTATAGTATCTCTTTTCTACTACCACTCAAACATTAAAGTATGTTATAATCATCCATTTAACTATTGTAATTTCAGGTAGTGGTGTGCAGCTGATGATAACCTGTGAAATAGAATAACGATATCATTTTATGCTGCAAATTTCGTCTTCTTTTATTTATCGAAATTTATCAAGGCGACCAACTGTATGAAACAATTGGAAAAATTGAATATAAAATATTCGATCAAAACTTGATCCCAGTTCATATGAATTTCAAATCGGAACATACCTCTATCTGACAGCGTAGATTATGCAATTTTCTATAGATTGTAATAATTCTCTTCTCCTCATCAATATCATCTCCATTATGATTGATCATTAGACGATTCATAGAATGACAATTAGAGTGTTGATTAATGTTACTGTCATTATTATTATTATTATTAATATCCTTCTTAATAATCATAAGTTTCCCACCTTCATAGACTTGATTCACTTCATTTGCTCTTTCTTCATAGTCAATCTCATCATCAACATGAAATGTGTTGACTTCATTGTGCGACGGTCGAATAACATCTTCATGATTTGGAGTTAACGTGTTAAATGCATCCCATAAACGATTATTATTAATATTACTATTTTGATTACTAGTGTTATTATCATCGCTGACATCAGAATTACTGCTTGTAACAGTTTGACAACACTTTTCTTTAGTGTTATCAATATGATCAAATAAATATTTTATGCTGTTGAAGAAGAGAAACAGTGAAGAACAAGCGAATTATAAAAGTAACAATTGGTCAAATAATGGTAAAGATGATGACTTTCATTAGTGGTAATAAAAATTAACAAATAAATAATATATGCATCACATATTTATGCAGTACATATATCTCATATACTATAAAATGTGTCGTATTCAACGCACGACTGCTTGGTGGATTTTTAAACAGGCTGTAGTTACGTCAAATATAAACTTGTCATTTTCAATCAGTCAAATTATCCCTTATTGTTATGATAACTAACAGTATTACAAATAATGAACCATTTGGGTGCCAGAGTATGACACCAATTAGAAAGTCATTAGAAAACTAGGGCGTACTGATGAAGAAATAGCTGCTTAATCAGGACTCGGACTCTTCAGCAGCACGAACTCACAGGGAGTCTGAAACCAGGAACTTCCGAATACAAGGTCTCGTGGTAGATTATTCAGTCATTGATATATAAGTATATGTCTTGATGGATCCTGCTAGTCAATTAAAAGAACAGTTTCTCGTTACAGTTGTGGATTAACAGACGTCGGAATTCACTGGCTAGCCATTAGATTGAATCACAATGGCTGAATGGCCTATAGGCTCGGCTGCTAACCAAAAAGTCCTCAATCCTAATCCCAGTGTGTGCGTGCTGTGAAGAGTCCAGACATGGGACGAAACAGCTATCCAGTTCTATCAAAACCAATCTAAGAGTAGAATTTAGACATTATGGTAGAATATAGTTCTTGATTGGACACTAGTAAATAGTGTAATGTGTCTAGAGCTTTCTTCGCTGCAGACTGAATTCTATCAGTCAGGTTTTTAATGTGGCCACCATTCTAGGTAGCTCAATATCACGGTGCACATTGATTTGATTATATTAGATGGTTGGAGGCAATCGGCAGGAAGCCTAGTCTGACTTGGTTTCGTATTAGTTGGCACTCACCAGCAAGGCGTACCTGAAATCTTGGAGAAACTCATGTCCCTTTTGAGATTCGAACCCAGAGTCATCCAACCGCGAGATCGATTAGCTCAGTGGTAACGTCTCTTACTGCAGCACTGGGTGTCGTGGGTTAGAATCTCAGAAGGTGCATGAATTTTTTTATAACAGCTTGATTCCACACAGTATTTTTGGGACAGGTATGCAATTTTCAGCATGTGATGTCGGTAGCCAAATTTTCCAGGCCGATCATAGATATCAGGTGTTCGTCGGCAGAGGGTCGAACTGCGAACCATGTGCATGATCGGCAAGAGTCCTAACCGCTGTGCCACCGACACACTTCAAGCTTGCAGATACATCCTGCTGATGAGTGCTGATGAAGCTTCCTGCCGATCGCCTTCAACTATCTAATATCATCAGAATTCCCAGGACTCATAACCATACTTGTGAATTGACATGACCTCCTAGCTTGCCTTATCTTCCCCATATTTTCTAGTTGACAGGGAATAAACATACCAAACCTCCCTATGAGATCAACTGTTTTACTACCGGTGACGTAAATATATAAGTTATCCAAGTGATTTTCCAGAAGACTAAATTATATAATAAAATTGTTCAACGACTGTATCAATTCCCAAGCCAGTTTTTAAGACAAAATCAAAAATGTACACGTAGATATTAATGAAATCATGGTATTGCTTGTTATCGAAGCATTACATACTTATATTCGACAAAAACTGCTAAAAGAAACTCTGAAACAGATACTATGTAATGATGAACGCACAAAAGCACAATGTTCACGCTGGACAGAGCTCATGAAATCATGTTAACAAAATATTTTGCATTCAATAATGAAGCATACGAACATGTAAAAGGACCACTAGTCGGATTATCCCTATCAGGACGAATAGCTGAAGCTGTTATCTAAAGACTAAAACTCATAGCCCAACCTATAATTAAACCAAAATTTGGATAGGTATGTTACGCTGATAATACTAATAATCATAATAACATCTTTATTCTGGACAGTATTTACAAAATGTACAGAATTTTCAGAGGAGTTTATTTATTGTATGATATTTTCCTCTCGTACAATATCTTAAAGTAAAAGATTAATTGAGAGTATATCGTTCCTGTGACATAATGGTCTCTGAGCTCAAGCACGAATCATTCCATTATGATATATCTCCCTTCAAGAAATCCACTATATCTAGTTGAAAGCGAATTGTAAGATGTTCAGAAGTACATTTTGAAACTCAAGGATATAAGTGAAGAACAGTTATCTCATATATTGATTGGAACACGCTGTCACCCACAATCAGAATTTTCCTCAAGTTTAGTAAGAACTTGTGAAACAAAAGCTTGTAAACATTTTAATTGCACACACAAAAGTAGATAATACCATTGAAGATCGTGTCTCAATCGGTTAAAACAAACTGAACGAGAGAAATATATGCGATAGAGAGAGAGAGAGAGGGAAGTTTTTGGTAGCTCAAGTTTTAAGCAGGCCATCACAGGTACAAGATGACACATTCGTAACAATTAAAAAGAAATGTGACCTGGAATAAACCCACAAATTAATAAACAACATATTTTAAGATACATAAAATCTACATGATAAAAAGAATTAGGTAACGAAATCCCAGTCTTGGATATCTCAATCAAGAGAACTAACACAGGGAATTTAGAAACACAAGTATACAGAAAACCAACACACTCAGATCAAATACTCAATTATAACGGTAATAACGCAATAATTGACGAAAGAAACTGTACAAACTTTATTTAAAAAGAAGACAATTGGAGGATAGGAACTAAAAGTGGATCCAGACTGGATTCCACTGCATGAAAACCACTGGAGAGTTCATCTATATAAGGAATATTTCTGAAGTAAAGACTAGTAAACTAAAACAATTCAGAATAATAATAATAATTTTGCTTTATTCCAAAACAGTACTCATGATACAGCAAGGAATTTTCAGCATTTCAGTACAATATTGCATCTAATTTACTCAAAAACGACAACAAAAAAATTAAAAATACACATTACATAATAGTAATAAAACGAATGTTATAGCAGCTACATAGCAAAATACTGTATGCAATACGGAGAAAAATATGCATAAAGTATAAAATTATAGTAATAATAGTAATACCAACTAAAATAAAATAGCAGAGTTATGATTAAACAATCGAAAGTGTGACACCATAAAATACAGAAAGATGAACAATGAAAGGGTCGATTTACTGTGCTAATTACATAGTAAATTATATATATATCACGTCTAACAGTGTCTTCATCACATAAAATACGGTATTGTAGAATTTTTGTACTTAGTGGTTCGAGCGTATAACTTCTTATATTGATTTCTCGTCCTACATGATGAGATGCATGGAGGTAGCTGTGAATAAAGGGGGTGCAGAGGATCTGACAGTATAGCCTTTGCCCATTTTGTACAGGAATTTTTATGCCTCTCGACTATAGTATTTGCGAGCTCACGCAGTGGCAGACCACAAGCCCTACTCACAGCATTTAATACTCTTCGTAATATGATATAATCTTTTTTGAGAAGCCCAGGAAAGATTAATGGAGAGCAGTAGAGTACAATAGGTAAAATACAGGAGTTTAAAAATTGCAAAACTAAAGGTTGGTTGATACCTGATTGTCTTAACTTTTTAATGTAGAAGGTAAGACGAAACATTTTCTTAGAGATAGATAAGATGTGGGATGACCATGAAAGGTCAGAGGAAAGAACTAATCCAAGGTATTTAATGCTTGATTTGGTTTCAATTTCCGTGCCATCTATGCTACAGGGATCATGCGAACTAACTAGTTCATGTAAGTCACGTCGATGCTTGAAAGTAAAGTCAACTGCCTGACATTTGGAAGGATTTAACATAAGACCATTTGACTTGGACCACTTGTTGATGTCCAACAGAAAGCTATTAAGTTTGGAGCTGTCAGACTCGGAAGTGATAGGCAGTGATACAGTCAGATCATCTGCATATTTGACAAAGTTAGTTTCGTTTGAATGAGGCAGGTCATGTAGGAAGAAAGAAAAAAGAAAAGGAGAGAGGACAGCACCTTGTGGAACACCGGATTTTGTAAGCGAGGTAGAAGAAGATTTGCCATTATATACAGTATACTGCATTCTATCAGAAAAATAGGAATGCAACCAACTCTTAGCCCAGGATCCTGTTTGTGTCAACGATAGCTTATTTAATAAAAGGCCCCTAGGTACAGAGTCAAAAGCAGATGTGTAGTCTAAGAAAGCACTACGAACATATTTAGCACCTTTGTCTAAACAAGAGACAACATTGTGATATAAGACAACCGCAGCATCCAAGGTACTTCTACCATGTTTGTATGCAAATTGTTTAGGATCATTAAAAGGTTTCAAAGCGGGTTCAAGACGAAGTAAAAGTAATTTTTCCATCAATTTTAAAAAGGGGGAAGTAATTGCAATAGGCCGAAATTTAATATCAGAACCAGAAGATGGTTTTGGTATAGGGATAATTTTAATGTTTTTCCATGCAAAAGGTAGAACGTTACCGGAAAAAGAGGCATTAAAAATGTTAGTAAGAGGATAACACAAAATATCAGCACAATTCCTGAGGACAATGGCAGGTATGCCGTCAGGACCAAGGCTTTGAGAAGGCTTAAGAGACCGGAGACATTTAAGCACATCAAGGGTATTAAAACCACTAAAGTTATTGTCAATATGATTTGTATCATTTGGAAGGGTATCAACAGAAGAGCGTATGAAAGATTTATTAAGAGTGTCAACATTAAGAGATGGGACAGAAATACATCGCTTACCGTTAGTAATTTCTTTGAAAAGTTTCCATAAATTAGAAGGGGTTTTACATGACAAAAATCTTTGATTATATAAAACACTTAGTCTTTTTATTTCCAGTTTTATCAGAGTGTTTAACTTTTTTACACCAGACTTATCATTTGTTTTGAACAACAGTTCTTTATCTCTACGTAGCTTTTTGAGATATGGCGAAGAGAAGCGATCAAATCGAATGAATAATGTTTCTTTAGGACAACATATTTCGAAACAGAATTTAAGATAATCAGTAGTGTTTGTGATTGTTTCATCTAATGTTTGTTCTGTAAATAAGTCCCAGTTAGTGTCTTTCAACATGCATCTGAGCTTGTCTAGGTTGTCTTGTGAGTAGCATCTCCGTTGAACTTTACTGTAGAGGTGAGAGAGGACACCTTTGTGTGATTTGGAATATATTTTAGGCAGTACACGTATGATGCAGTGGTCAGAGTTAAGTAAAGGAGCACGTTTGCGAGCTTCATATATACCAACATCATTGATAAATACTAGATCCAGTGTTTTACCAAGACGGGTGGCAAAGTTAACAATATTGTCATGACCAAGTGATATAAGGAAGGAGTGATCGCATGAATTAAAATCACCTGTTACTATTGATAATTAGTACAGCACACAAGCCAACACAGTCACTTCATCCAATGCTACTTACTATGAAGATCAAAAGACTAAACGCCTAAAGAAGACACAATCGAATACCATCTCCAAGCTACGCTAAGTAGAGAGTGATAAACACACTACGTCAGTCAAAGTGGGCGTCGCCCTTCGGCATAAATAAGCTTTCATATTTATGCATGCAGACAATTGTGTGCACCAGTCTGGCTGAGAAAATATGGGAATACAAAAGATGCCAGGTAATTTCTAGAAGCCTGGTAATCACGTGTATGAGACACATTACTTAGTATAGATCAAATTTATCAACTAATAAAGAAAAAGTCCCATGAAAAGAGAAAATTCAAATTTCAAGAGAATAAAAACTGTTAATAAAGATATAAATTAATGGAGGAGATTTGTATCTCAGGTGGATGCTTTTGAATTAATTGTGTTCTCTGACCTGCTAGTTGATTTGATTCAGAAGCTTTTGTCGTCCTTCTGAACGCAGTTCTATATTGTGCAAACCGAAAGATTCAACAGAAAAAGAAGATAAAATTAATACCATCTACAAAATAAATTGTATGAACTGTCACAGACATTACGTCGACCAAAGTGGGCGTCCCCTTCGAATCAGAATCCAAGAACACTAGTTGGCTATAAAAAGGCACAGTGTAAATTCTTTTATATCAATGGCTGTAGATAATTATGGACACCAATCCGATGATTGGGATAATGTCGAAATTTTAAATAGAGGAAACACCAAAAGATCCAGGGAATTCCTAGAAGCCTGGTACTCAAGCGAATCAGCCAGCGACTAGCAAACATCTTATTATAGACCAAACTGTCTTTCGCCTATTTATTCACCTATCAGGTGACAAATTATGACCACACAACACTGAATATTATCAGAACCACGGCTGTTGTTGTTGTTCCTGCTGTTTTCTGCAGTCTGAAAAGCGATGAATTCAATCAGTACAATGACACAGAAAACAAAGAGAAGAGATTTTGTATTTTCTCTTCTTGATTGAGAATAAAAAGTATTTCCTCTGACTACTTGCTGTCTTTTATCTAGGCATATCATCATGATCTTCTTTTCTCCTTATTTACGTTGTAGTTTTGATTGGCTTATCAAAGTGGAATTGATGATCAGTCATCAAAATTTTGTTGTACTTCCACCCGCCTATCCGCACACACACGCACACATTAAAAAAGTATTACAATGAAATATGTCCCTCATTTTTTTCTATTTTTTTAAATATTTTCTTCTTGATCATCTTTCAAACAGATACTTTAATCCCTTAATCTAATGAAGAATTTCTTTTAAAAATAGAGGCAAATAATTTTACATAATAATATGACGAAAACAATAGGCGAGAGAGAAGACTGAAAACTATTCACTTTGAAATCAGTTCGAATTCACCATGTGTGTTAATGTGATATTTATCAATAAAAAATAAGGGTGTTGTTTTAAGATAAAAAGAAGTTTATCTTCGTATATATATATATATATATATATATATATATATATATGTGTGTCAGCAGTGTGAACTAAGAATCTTCCCCCAACCTAGTTTACTAGCTCGTTAGTTTTATAGCTGATCCCAAGCCCGGTAAAAAAGAGAAGATTGTGGGTGGGATACCGATAATACTCCGGAAGATCAATCAAACTGTTGCAGAAACTTCAACGCACATGAAAAATATTAAGAAGACAAAAAAGTTATAAAAAGAAACTTATTCTTCTGTGGAATCAGAGAGACGAAATGACACACAGCGGGCTGATGAAAGCCGGCCTTCGAGAAGCCAGTCAGCTAGCCAGTGTGTCTTCTCTGGATGAAAGCAAGAATAAGTGGAATGTTCTTGCGATGTAAGTGGCTGGGAAGGTTGCCAAGGCGGCAAGAGAAATGAGAAGATATGGTACAAAAGTGCTGGGAATCTGAGAGAGCAGATGGAATGGATGTGGGCTATCAAGTCTGTCAACTGGAGAGTGAGTAATCTACTATGGTCACCCATACGACAACCACAAACACACTGGCGGAGTGGTCATACTGATGTTGCCAGCGGCAGCCAGAGCCCTAATACAGTAGGAACCAATTTCATTCTTCAGGATAATGACAGAGAAATTCACCTCCAAAGAAAGGAAGGTCACAATTATCCAGTGTTACGCAGCTGCAAACAACTGCGAACAAGAAAAGAAGGAATATTTCTGTAGACAATGGCAAACAGTGATGGAAAACATTTCAAATGGAGACATCAAAATCCTCATGGGTGATATGAATGCCAGCCTAACTGGGAGCAGGCATTACAGGACAAGAACTCATCATGGGTTGTGAGTCTTTATTCCCTTAATCCACCAAAGAAAAAAAAAGAAGCAGATCATTTTACTTGCCAATATGGCGAAGACAAAAGGCGGGAGAAGATAGGTGACTATTTGCTTAAAGACCAAACATAATTCAGATGTGCGTTAATGCGTGATAAAAGGATATATATATCAACTAAAACGCAAAAGTACATTATCATGATTCCTTTAGGTTCCATTTAGAGCGTAGGAGTTCAATAGCATATCTTCATGTCATACTGTTCTCTGAAAGCCCCTTTCACGTGGCTCCACGATTTTCCCATAGGATTTTATCTCCTCCTTCTTCAACGGTCTCTTCCGTGTCACCCACCCTGTCGTTTTCCATATGGACTCCACCAACGCGATAACCTGGTGCATTGTATTACTTGAAAGTCTCCTCAGTATGTATTATAACCATCTTTATTTTCCTCGGAATATTGATTGATATATTTCCCTCTTCCTAATCCTTTCTGCTTAGCAATCTTATGCTCAGTATGGAACGAAGATTGCTGTTGATAAAAGTCTGCAGCCTCTTCGAAGTTCTTTCTCTGATACGCTACGTCTCTGGATCATATACAAGCACTAACCAACTTGACGCTGATTTTAGAATAATGAAGGACTGTTTTGCCTTCCCTATCATGAATGACTGGCTTCGACATCTTCATGAGTGCCACGTGCCTGCAGTTGAAACGTTGCAGCCTATATATATATATATGAAAGAAGCGACCCCCTTCACAAATTTCTCCCATTAACAATGATTTTCAAACTTATGTCTTCACTTCAAAGACGCTTCTGAGTTTTCCGCTATGAATGTTTTTATATATGACAGCATAAAACGGCTGAGTCGGGTTAATCCATTTTTGGATTACTTTGTGGTGCCGCAGCAGTTATCAAATCACTTTCAAAACCACTGCTCTAGTTGAACCTGAATAAGAAACGATACGTTTGGTGTGGAATCAAGATTGACAGAGGGAATCCTGTTACAGGGAAATAAAAGAGTATGGGTGACCGTGAAGCCATCTAGAGGAGGGCTGTAGAGGACAGGATGAACTGGATATGTACTGTCATTTATTCCAATCGGAATCCAAGGGAATAATAATCATTTCATTTAACTAGCCAGATATATTTATAGATTTACAAGTATACGAATGAGAAAAATGAGGAGCAAACTGATTAACTGACAGATAACTTGAAGGTAAGATTTTCCACTATATATGTATATATAGCACAGGTTCGTAGATAGTTAGGCATTTTTCAGATGAATAAGGAGATTGACAGGTAATCGTAAGATCGTCAATATTTCTGCTTAATTTCCTTCCCTTCTTTCTTTCTTACCTATTTTGTACTAATTTGCTGTTTACCTGTGTCATGTAAAAATGACTGTACCTCATTTGTGCACTAATATAAATAGGCAATTGAAAGTGTTGCTTTTCGATGACTTCATTTTCGAGCTAAACAATCGGTGGTTTTGTGGTTGAACACCCACCAACTGCCGCTTATGTGGCCCGGAGTTCGATTCCTAGCTAACGCGCCTATTAAACTCGCTGAGGCAGTAGTTAGCCCATTATAGAGGGAGTGTCATCAGTGAGGCTAACACCCCGACCTTGTAGAAAGAAACACCTCTACAAGTGAAACTTCAAAGCTGACGCTTGAAGCCCTGTGTTTCGCTGAGAACCTAATGAAACAGATTCGATAATAATAATTCTTAAGAGTTTGTTTGTAGTCATTTGAATCGTTTCAAGTTTTGATCACGGACTGATATCGATTAAAGAACCATTTAAAACTAACCAGGGAGTATCGGATAGCTGTTTCGTCCTAGTTTCAGACTCTTCACCAGTGCGCACACATCAAAGCTCAAAACTAGCACCTTCAGGCTATAAGGCAAGCTTGTAGGCCATCGGGCCACTGGCGACCGACGAATGGCCTACGAATTCTAGCTTCTACCGGTTCGTGATTTGCTCAACCACCAGCCAATGTTTTCGGCTAGTACTTGTCTGATGCTCTCTAGTGACTGGCTGCAAGACGAAGATGACTGGAGTTTTAGTGGGAACTCAGGACGTGAGGGGTCGACCCATTCCGGAGTGAGGACGAATACTCACCGACAACATTGGTTGGCGGTTGGGCTAGAATTTCGAATTGGTAGGAGATAGAATTCATGGGCCACTGAGTAGAGCCCCAGTAGTTTATTGGTCCAAGAATTTGTCCTGTAATCGGGACGTCCTGGTTTCCAAACCCAGTGGGTGTGTGCTGCAAAAGAGTCTCAAACAGGGGATGAAACATTGTCTAGTACTCCCTTGTTTTATTTTAATGGTTCTCTAAGTGATATCCATCAAATAATAATAAAATGCTGTCGTACTTATATTACAGTTAAAATCATTAAATGGTATTAAAACTTGATTAGTCAGAATTCACATAATACGAATCAAGATAATTTACATGTTATTTAAGGGGTAGATTACATTGGATATTTTGAGCTTGTACTCTGAAAACGTGTGGCTGAACACTATCGGTTTTGACTAATGAAGGCCGACCAAAGGATGACGAAGTCTTCAATTTGTAAACACCTTCTAGAGTCCGATTATCCAGTCGCATGCAATTCATCCTCTAAAGTTATCTACAAGGCTAAATTTAGTCACTTTAAGAGTTTACATCTTTTCCACCTATCTGTAATCAAAACTTTATCCATTAATATTATTATTTCTTTTAATTCCTATAGGAACATAGGGCTTCAGCCACGCATCTCCATTGCGTTCGGTTGTCTGCTAGAGTTTTCACCTGCATCCATGTTAGTTCATACTTTTTCACCTCCTCTTCACATGACCTCCTTCAAGTCACCCTTGCACTGACGACCAACTCGCCGCTTCCCATTCGGGTTCCCCTCGAGGGCTTGTCTAGTGATGTCACTTGATGGTTTCCTCAGAGTATGGCCAGCCAATCCATCTCCATTTCTTCCTGCCTATTTGTTTCACAATCGGTTCCTGGTTCGTTTGCTCCAAGAGATCCCTGTTGATGATTTTTTCTGGTCGGCCATCTGATCTTGAGTATCAGGCGAAGACAACTGTTAATGAAGGTTTGTAGTTTGTTTGAGGTGCTCTTTATGACGTGCCAAGTCTCTGATCCGTATGGTAGCACTGACTTCACATTGGAGTTGAAAATTCGGATCTATTTTTTCATGCTGAGCAGTGCTGTTGATCTCCTTCACACAGACTTGAGAGAAATGAAAGCTTGTCTTGCTTTCCTGATCCTCGCTGCTTTGATATCCTCATCAGTTCCGTCCGCCTGTAGTTGAAACGTAGGTAGGTAGGTAGGTGAAGGAGGTTGTTTCTTTTAGGTTCCTGGCATTTACGGGGCTGATTGTTGTCTGTTGTTGTTGGTGTTGGTGTTGGCCAGGAATCTTCATCACTTCTGTTTTCTCTATATTTGCCTGAAGTCCTATCTTTGATGCTTCTTCTATCACCAACTTGTTTCTTTTCACTTGCATGTCTTCCAGTTTGTGGGAAATCAGACAGAAATCATCGGCGAAGTCTAGATCCTCCAAGTGTTTTGTTTGGGTCCATTTTATGCCTGTTTCCTCTCTGCCCGCTATCTGTCTGTCGCATTATCCAGTCAAACCTCCCGCAATCAGGAAAATCATTGGCGATAGTGGGCAGCCAACCAGCTTGCCTTACTTCCGTCTTCACTTCGAAGGATTCCGTAAGTTTCCCGTTGTGGATTACTTGGCATGCAGCATTGTCGTACAACTGTTGGGTGAGATTTATAACTGTCGGTGGCATCCCGTAGTAGCGAAGTTGTTGCCGAATGGCATCTCGATCGACGCTGTCGAAGGCCTTTTCAAAGTCGATGAAGTTGAGATAGAGAGGTGACTGTCATTCCAAGCTTTGTTCAATGATGATCCGTTTAGTGGCGAATTGATCAATACATGATTTGTATCTACTGAATCCAACCTGTTCCGATCAACTTTATCCATACATGGACGAATTCTTTTTACCATGTATTCAGAATATAAAGATAAAACTTGAGCACTGTGGTTAAGGATAATTCTATTGTGTATTCAGGAAGGTTTTGCTAAACCGTTTTCTTTACCTTGGTCATAGTAATGTTCTTTTTACTTTATTTTTTCTATTTTACCACTTGAATTCACTCCAATTCACTTAATCTTCAGCTTCTCTACTGTTATGACTATGATCATCACAGCACTTTTAGGATTTTGACAACGCTTAACTTACTTTTAATACTTTAATATTTATTCACCTATTCAGTAATCTTTAAAATAGTCTGTAATTCATCCACTTCAACTCTATCCCCTTTAAACAACACGTTAACTGTTTTTATTTTTGTTGTCATATATGTATAATGACTGAGCTATTTTTAGTGACCACTTAATGCTTCTTAACGTAATATAAATAAGGCTGTGTGGTTACTTGAAAATGAAGACGCTGAAAATAAATATTTCTTCAGATAGACAGAATTTTGTAAAATTCAAGGATTAGTTTGGTTGCACAGCAGTCGAATGTGAATCGTTAGTATTCGAAAGACTCCCTACAAAGTAGATTTATAAAAATTGGTGGATGGTGGCTAGCAGTGGAATCCAGGATGCGCATCTCGTCCTATTTGGGACTCGTCGCTGGATGTACCTGCATTTCTCAGTGAGTGATGATTTATAAAAAGTAATAATACCTATTAACTGGATTTCAGCTGTTTCATTAGTTAGCATTCCTGCGGTTGCTCAATTCTTTCCAGCCTCAATTGCTGAACTGTCAGTGAGCATCGTCTCGTGTAACCTTGAGGTTTGAGATTCGATCCCTGTTGGGATCGTAAGTGTTCACTGCCGAAGAGTCTCAAATTAGGTTTGTGACGAGATCCACATTGAAATTAATCCGGTTTCATGCAAAATCTCATAATCTAAATCATATTTGAGTTTATTTCCATTTTACGAAACCATCTATTGCAATGTGGAATACTTTCAACCTTTAAAAACACAATGATTTTCGAAATCGTCACGAGAACTGTAAAACTTTTTATCATCAAAGATAATTAGTAGCTTTCTAACGACATCACCAATTATTCGGCCAACTAACCAAAGGTGACGTCAAATGAACAAAGAAAAGATGGTGGTGAGGAAGATAAACCAATAACAAGAATAACTAGTCACTATCAGCCGGAAACATTTGTAGGAAGTCAATTCCTCTACTTATCTAGTCATAATCACTTCAACAACAGCCTGTCATAGCCATCCAAGATCAATAATACAAGACAGACCTTCATCGGTCTGAAGTTATTTTGAAAATATGTTGCATTCAGTATAAATAATCACATTTGAATATTCACCCCCTAATGTTAAGTGAATCACTTCTTCTTTATGGCTCAAGGACTTGGTGAATTCCTTAAAGCATTTCCAACAACTTCATTCACGGATAGTTGTACACCACTAACATCAATCTGTAATTCTTGCCAGCCAGCTAGATAGAAGTGATCTAAGCACGGGACTCCCTTTTTGCTCGTTCAGTACTCAAGTCATCAATGATTTACCCGGTATGACTCAGCTCAGAGAGCAGAACTAGTTGAAATAGCCTTATTTTTGACTAGTTACTTGAGCAAATTCAAAATTTGAAAATTTGTTAGCGATTTCCAATGTACCCACTTCAAGGATCAGAAACATGGCTAGAAAAGATAGGCCACAAGTAACTTTGCGAACGAACCAATCAAAAATCACTCGCTCAAAATTGGAGATGGATAGTAAAGACGCTGAGGGGACCATTACGAAACATTACGCGCTTGTGTGAAACTCGAATGGAAACTGCCGAATACGTTACATGCCCAAGGATCATATGGAGGAGAGAGTGTGAGGAGGAGAAGGGAGCTTGTGAACAAACGTGGAACCAATCGGAGAGGACTTTAGAGATTAGGACAAAATTGAGATGTGTTGTTAAAGCCTAATGTTTCACCCGGAACAAACTGCTACACACAAATTAAGATAATTAAAAAAATAGTGAAAGAAAATGATGAGCTCCATTAGAATCAGAAAAGTCTACACTACACAAATCACACCATACCCTGTTACAGTAATATTAAACTATAAAAAATATTATTTCCCACTTGCGTTCCGAGTGAAACATACACATTCAGTAGAACATCACAGACTGACTCAATTTTCCGCTATCCTCTTCGGGCTGCATAGCTCCACGATTGGCCATAATCTGTCAAATCTCCTCCTACAACTTACACAACCTCCTCCATGTAATTGTCATACTGACAGCCAACTCCTCGTTCTCCATTGGGATGCAACTCAAGCGATGGACAGCATTGAGCGGTATATCATTCAACGGTCTCTTCAGTAGTGTATGCCTAGTCAATCCATCTCCATTTTATCCCACATATTTGTGCAGCGATCGGCTGTTGCCTGTTGGCTTGTTGCCAGGCAGCCAACCCGCCAACCAGCGAAGTGGGCAGCTGTTAACAGGAATCTGAAGTGGCTTGTTGGAAATTCTCTTCGTGACACTTAGTGCAAGTTTCTGACCCGTGTAGAAGAAGTGATTGACTGAATGACTGACTTCACATCTGTGTTGAACAGAATACGAATCATATTGTCAATGCTGTAAAATCTCTCCAGTTGATGGTGATTGGTGCTGGTTGTTGTTGGTGGTGGTGTTGCTGTTGGTTGGTTGGTTGGTTCTTCATCACCTTCGTCCTCTCTATGTTCACCTGGAGCCGTGCCATTTTGGCCTTCCAGACTCCTCTGCCAGTTTATTTATTTTCAGCTGCTGGAAGTCCTCGAGTTTATGTGACATTAAACATGAATGATCCACACATGAAATCGAGATCTTCTGGATGGAGGCTTCTTATCGCTCCAATGCATTCCTGCCTTCTCACTGCCGACTGATAGTCTGACGCATAGTCCAGTCCACCACAGTTAAGAATATCATCAGTGATAATAGACAGCCAGCTTGTATTACTCCTATATGCGCTTTGAATGCCTCACTGAGTTTCGCGTTGTGGATTATCTGACACGTGTCATTGTCATATAGCCATCTGTTGAATGAGATTGACAAAGATTTCGGCACAACACGCCGTTATTTTGAAGTAGTTTCCGAATTACTTATCGGTCAGCGCAGTCGTTGAAGGCCTTTTTTGAAATCGATGAAGTTATTGAAGTAGAGGTTTGACTGTCATTTTGTGCTATTTCCGATAAAGATGCATAGATGTATAAATAGGATAGGACAATGAAAAACTACTGATCCGAATAAATGATAATACAATGACCAGTAAAATGAATGCTGCATAAATTTTGAAAACAAAGCTACTACTTTAGCTAAACAGAACGAAAACAAGTTATACGAACGTAACATTTATCTTAAAGATATTGTTTACAAGAAGTTAAAGCTGACTGACACAATATATCGTCTAAACATCTTGATTTAGTTGTAGTTTGTTGTTTTCCAACAGCAAATAGCAGTAACATTTATTAGTAAAGTGGAATTTTAGTCAGTAAGCCACTACTCCTTTTTCAATCGGATGTGGAATCAAGTAGGTTGAAGGTATTTTGCAGGTATTAATTGTGAATGGGTGCAAAATAGGAACGAAACCTTCCTACAAGACTTGTTACCATTTTACTTCTTTGCGATTACTAGTAGTACCAGTACGTGATCCTAATATATATCGACTTCATGATCAATACCTAATTTTCAATAGTTGGTTTGTTAGGAGTAGATTTATATTTTATTAGTTGATCACGGATTGATATCAGTTAGAGATTCATTGACGGAGTTTCTTGAAGTTCCAGTGAGAAGTCGTGACCAGTGAGTTCTATCCAGATGTCACATGTGAGGATGGATTTCCCACCTACAACATTGGTTGGTCTTCGCTCTAAATCACGAATTGGTAGGAGTTAGAATTCATGAGCCCGCTATTGATCGGGTCCCAGTGGCTGAATGGTATACGAGCTAGCTTTCCTTGTAACTGGAAAGCCCTGAGTTCAAACCCTGTCAGTAGGTGCGTACTGCCGATGAGTCCCAAACTAGGATGAAACGGCTGTCAAGTACTCCCTATGCTTGGTTTTCAATGTTTCTCTAACTGATATCAATCCGTGATCAACTCATAAAAGATGACTAACTAAGATATTTGAATATTTTATATTTCTTTTTACTTCCTTCACGTTCCCAGTGGAACATAGGGCTTCAAGCTGGAGGCTTGAAGTTTCTGTAGCAGTGTTCAGTTTTACAGAATAGGGTTGCTAGCCTCATGCCCAACCTTTCCTCTTTACCAGTCTTATTACTGGCTAAGTGAGGTAAAGGAGTGTCAGTGTCTGGGGATCGAACCCCGCACCACATGCGTCGGTGACACAGTGGTTATAACGCTCGCTGACCATGCGCATGGTCCGAGGTTCGACTCGCGACCGACGCACACCTGATATTTATAGTTGGTCTGCGAAATTTTGGCTACCGATATCACATGCTGAAAATTCCACACTTGTACCAAAATACTGTGTGGAACCAAGCTATAATAAAATTAAATAAAAAAATGGTCGGCGAGCATGATAATCGCTGTGCCACCGACGTATACAGAATATTTTACATATTGATACTAAATTCTCCATGACTGTATGCAGATGAAGAGAGTCAACCAAGTACAATGACCACTTTACATGCCTAACGATATTTTGTTATGCTTATTTGTTCAAATTACTCTTGTGTTCTACTATTTTTTTTATTACGGCTTGATCCACACTGTATTTTTGGTACTAGTATGGAATTTTCAGCGTGTGATATCGATAGCCTAAATTTTGCAGGCCGACCATAGATATCAGGTGTGCGTCGGCAGTGGATCGAACCTCGGACCGTGTTCATGGTCGACCAGAGTCCTAACCACTGTGCCACCGACACACATTTTTTATTTTTGCTGTCATTTTAACCATTTATATGGATCACAACACAATAAACCAACTTAAAGGAAATCTCCGGTTATTGATAATTTTTAATTATTACAAAAACACAATGATATGGTAGTATTACTTGTTATGCCTACTGTTCCCATTTCTGTTTAACTTCATCATAGATCGACTAATGGACTTAATCCTAACTAACTGCAGTGACTCAGGGATTGACTTGTTACCAGGGATTAATCGTCTCGTTGACTTAAAATATGCAAATGATATAGTCCTCACTTTTACTTTAAGACCCTGAAAAAATAGAGCAGAGTCTTCTGAACACCTTGAAAGGTGGCTATGTGGAAATGCTTGTCATGCGATTCGCTCCCTCTGCCAAATGCAAGAAGGTGCTACAGAACTGCATTGGACCATATCGACTCACTCCTAGCTGAAATATAGGGAGTGAAGTGGTTGATGGCGCACGCTGAATACTTCACTTAATTGGAAAATTTGCATCAGACAGTTCCAGCGGGTTGATAGCTGACGAAATCTCTGTACAGATTCAGATAGTTCGTTTGGCATACACCAACTTAAGCCATCTCTGGCTTGGTAGACGTGATATCTTCTGGCTATCGACCAAAGGGTGTGCTCACCAGTTTTCTGTGTTCTAATTTATGGCTGTGAGAGAGACATGACCACTGAAAATGGAGGGCATGAAAAAGCTAGTTAGCTGTCTTTGATCATAGATGTCTGCGTTCCATCTCCCGTCTTAAGTGATATAACACGGTGAACAATATTGAGGTCAGGCTTCGGTCGAGTGCTACGTAAGGAGAAGTAATCAATCGGCGAGGTTGTGAAGCAGCTGCATAGACTGAGGTGGTTAGGACATGTGTTTCGCATGCATGCCTGGCAATCCATGCCTTCTTCGACAACTTGCAATGTTAGCTGACTGAGATAGGATGGATCAGGTCGCAAAAGAGCTAGCTCTCGGTAGTGGTCGAACCAAAACATGGATCCATCAGCCAGTGAAATCCACAACAATTAGTTTAAGCCAACCAGCAATGTAGGGGGTGTGGACTGTCTTGCTGAATAGGGTCCTCCGGATGGTAAAAACCAATGAAGACTGGAGAGAATTGGTGGTATGGATCAAAAGTTTTGTTGTAAATGGCTAGCGCAGATGAATTCTTTCTTTGTGATTTACAATATCCAATAAAATTAAATTGTTCTTCTATATCACTGTTCTTATTTCCTCACTCAAACTTCTTTTTATTGTCTCTCCCATTTGAATCTCTGTTTACTCTGTTCTTTAGCTTTGCATGCTACATGGAGTGTGGCAACTAAAACTGCTGCATATCTGAGAAGTTCTACGTTGAAGCCAGTCAGTCAGGATTATTTTTTGATAGCGTTTTACGCTCACAGTCATCATATCAAGGCAATCGTATAACTTTCAAACTTCATTTATATATAACTCCATTAATTCTTATCCTTTTATTTTACTGACAGTAATACTTTCTATATCTTTGGTACTGACGTTACGCCGTTCCTATTGCACATGTTATGTGTATAAATGTGATGAAGAGAGATAAAGTGATGAAGCTCACCCTTCACCTATTATAGTTCTCTTTCACTCGATCATGTGACTGTGTTAGTGTATGCATTGCGACTGAGACATTTTCCTCTAAGCTATTCATCTTCCTGGTATCAATCATACCACATTTAGCTACATTTCTATGTTGCAATGACGCGTTGGAGCAACCCATGTAGCTGACCTAACAGTCACTGCAATATAGTTTGTAGATCCAATTACTTGTGTATTCATGTGAATAGACTCCTTCAGCTTACGGAGCTTGTTCCTAAGCAAATTGTGAGATTAAGCTCCACTCACATGGCATTGAATCAATTCCTATCCCATTTGTCATGTGTAGATCCAATAAACAATGATTCAGTGATCGACGCCTCTCCGTGTTATACAGTAATGTTTACTGATGACGTTTCGAGCACAATTTATTAATGCTATTAATCATATCAAGGTACACACACGACTTCCTAACTTCATTTATATAGTTCCATTATTTTTCACTTGATTTTAACTTGATTTGATTGGTTGTAGTATTTTCCATATTTCAGGTATGAGTGATGAATCATTCCTGTTGCATGTGTTTGGTGTAGACTCGATGAACAAGGCAGGATTCATTCAGTGATCAACCTCTCTCTCCACCTACCTAGATTACTTTTAGAATTTTAACCCTCTCCCACCATGCTATTGTGTGGTTGTGTGTTAATGCATGCATTGCAATTGCTGAGCTTTTTTCTAAATTACTTATCTTCGCGGGCTCAACCAATCTTACCTTAGCTAAATTCTTATGTTCCGACAATCTGATTACCCCTGACCTACTAGTTTGACCTATGTAGTTGACCACACTCACAGTCATTGCAGGGTATTTTGTAAATAATATTATTTTGTCTGATTGGGTCAACTGGATCCTTTAACCTACAGAGCTTGTCCCTGACTGAGTTTGTAGGTTTAAATGCCACCCTAATTCCTGATTTATTTAGAACCCTACGTAGGGTTTCAGATGTCCCCTCTTTATATGGTATAACTGTAGATGACTTATATTCTCTCTTATTTATGTTATTATTACTAGTTTCACAATTACTTTTATTTTTCGTTTGGCCTTTCTCGATCTTCCTAATGAATTTTAAAGGATAGTTAGTTATTTAACACCAACGCCTCTTCTATCTGTGTTGGTTCATCATTTAGGTCTTTTCTTGTGCTACTTAGTTCTACTGCTCGGTTTGTTAAACACGTAACTAAGTCTGCCTTAACAGTCAACGACGGATGAGATGAATTAAAGTCTAAGTATCTATTAGTGGAATGAGTTGGTTTTCTGTACACACTAGTGTGTAGTTTACCTTCTTTTATTCGTTTTATTTTACAATCTAACATAGCTAACAAATTGTGCTCGAAACGTCATCAGTAAACATTACTCTATAACACTGTGAGCCCTTATCAAAACAAAATTTACCCATAATGGAATTACACTCTACCACAGTGCAAAAGTTTTATTCTTATATCGATCGACGCCTCTCCCCACTAAAACCTAATCGTTAAGATTATGCATAATAAACTGTGCTCGAAATGTCGTCAATAAGGAATGTTCTAACATTGTGTGTCATGGAATTATACTCCACTACAATGAACAAATCATGTTCTCCTTTATTGGGAAGTAATCACTTTTTCAGTCTTTCATTCAGTCACACACAATAAAAATAATTCAGTAGGTTGTCTGCCTTTTTTTTCTGTCTCGAAAGCAATAAATATTACCATTAAATAATGACAAAGCTTAGTTTTATAAGCGAACAATTCTGTACTGTTTAAATATTCATAAGTCTAGATTGAAGGACTGTGTACGTACGCTTCAACCTGGAAGAAAATTAATGACCACTTGTGTAATCATATGCATAAGAATAATTATCGACAGAGTTATATTTTAGTGGGGTTATTTAATCAGAGTTATTACTAACTATCAGTATGGCTATTTTGCATTACTATTTTCCATTTTAGTTAATTCCATTTGAGTAAGTTAGTTAGTTATTTAGTTGGTTCACACTTTGCACAGAAAACTGTTGAATTATTTCAGTCTCTTCAAGTTTGTTTTTACTCTGTGGGTTGTTTCTAGAAGTATTTTAATGATTTCTTGGCATAGATTGTTTGCATGTAGACTTCATGACGGATCAGTAACCATCAGAGTGAGAAACAGACCACTGAAAACCATCAGGATGCACCGGACAGTTGTTCCGTCATATTTTTCAACTCTTAAAGAGTACACTCCCCCTGAGGTCAGAAACAGCACCTTCAGGTTAGAAGACCAAACTCATCAACCATTAAGTCACTTGAGCTGGAATTCCATGACGCATGAATTCCAACTTTGTTTACTCGTGTGTGATATAGTTCTACCCTCAACCAACGCCTTCGATGAGCACCCACTTCTTCTTGACTTCTTAGTGGACGTACCAGTCACGATTTCTCACTACTACAGATTCATAACATCCATCCATCCAGTCAATGGACATCAATGAGCTTCAGACTGGTATGCTGAGATTATGGGATTGTAGGGACTTGAATTAATTTTGAATGCAGACATTCATCACGAACCGAAATGATTTGAATAGATTATTGAAACCTATCATCAGTGAGCATTGACTCACTTGAGTAAATCCAAATTAATCTACACAGAATCTTATAATCTAATTAGCCTTTTTGGTTAACTGATGCATAATTTCACTTGTACACTTCAATTTGATGAAAAGAGCATGAATGATGGACATTTCCATCATACGGTAGACTGTCTTATGATAAAAAAACATGTTAATGATTGAGAGGTATTCATTTTCAGTCTGCGTGAGAACTAAAGAGAAAATATTATTACTAAGGAATATTACCTAACACTAGAGTTAGGAAAGAAAAGTTCCTGAATTGTATTTACGTGAGAAATTATTTTATCGTAATTTTTTAGACACATGTGTCGATGTTTCACTGGTAGAATGGTCGTCAACTATATGGCCCGGAGTTTGATACCCAGCAAAACTACTTAAAGATCATGTCCAGCTCGTGTTCAAAGTCCTATGTTCCACTTAGAACGAGAAGGAATAAAATTAAAATTAAAAATCTTACTGTAGTCTTTCAATAGTGTATGGAACCTTGCAACAACCCACCATGACATATTTACTTAATGATACAAAACATTGTGTCTAGTGGATAAATATTGAATGCCCGGTCTAAATGGAAATCAAAATGAATGTGGATAATAGCATTCCTCAACATGTTGGACTGATGCAAAGACTTTACAAGATCTAGATTACGCAGATGAGATATGTTTAATATCACACAAACTCGAAGACTTTCAGACAGCGAAAAACCAACAAATTGGAAGAAGAGTCTGGCAGGCAGCGAAAACACGACTCCAGGTGAACATAGAGGAGAGGAAGATAATGAAAATAATCAGCCAACCAGGAGAAACAACAATCAACAACAATCAGCATCAACCGGAGAGATTTGACATATGCTGATTACTTCAATCACTTATCTGACCAGTAATCACAGTTTCAACCGGAGGGAGTCGGAATGGGGGGGGGAAGATGTCAAAGGCAGCTAGCCAGTCAGAATCGGAAATACGAGGCAAGATACGATTTCACTAAACTGAAACCAGTTAGAAATCTTCTCCACTCCACATCAGTCAGTCAGAATTAGCAACAAGATTCGGTTTCTGTTTAACACAAATGTGAAGTCATTCAGTTAGTTAGTTAGTTCTTCTACACAGGTCAGAAACGTGTCCAGCGTATCACGAAGGGAATTTCCAACAAGTCACTTCAGACATTTACCAATAGCTGTCCATTCGCTGACTTAGATATGATAGAGAAGATTTGTAGCTCAGGTGGATGATTTTGATGTGGTTTTGTTCTCTGAGCTAGATGGTTAATTTGCGAAGCTTTCATCACCCTACTGGGTGACATCTTCAGCGCATACTTCAATTTGAAGTGAGCTTTTAGATTTCTCCACGAGTTTATTAATCATCTCTCCTGGTGACCTTGGACGTGATTGGTTGTTTGTGTGTGTTTTCACATCTTCTTGGTTACTTGTATTGGAGCTGACTGTTTCTTTGACTTGAACTTTGATCTTTGTGTGTGAAGTTTCTTTCTTATTGGTTGATAAATTTTGTCTAACTCGATGTGTCTATTGATTGATGATTCACTGGAATGCCAAGCTTCTAAAAATTCTCTAGCATTCTTGTTATTTCCTTTGTCTAATATTTGAACGTTGTCCCAGTCGAATTGATGTCCGTGGTTGTCTGTGTGTAGTGAAATGAGGGAGTGGATATCATGTCTTTTGACGGCTAGCTTATGTTCGTGGATACGAAGACGAAGGGGACGTCCACTTTGGCCAATGTAGTGTTTTTCGCAGTTGTTACAGTTTATTTTGTAGATGATGTTGGTTTTATCTTCTTTCGCTGTTGAGTCTTTTGGTTGACATAGAATTGAGTGAAGCGACTTTGTTGGTTTGTGTACGACGTCAATTCCTAAAGGTTTGAAGAGTCTTGTAGTGATTTCTGAGATATCCTTTATATATGGTAAGGCGATTTTCTTTGTGTTTCCTTGGTGGCTTTTGTTTTGGTAGGTTGGCTTGGGGGTATATGTCTCTTGATGAAATTCCGTGGATATCCATTCTTTTGGAAGACGTCCATGAGATACTTTTCTTCAATTTTTCTTAAGGTGGGAGTGCTGCAGTGAGTCCTTGCTCTCTTGAATAGTGTTTGTATGCAATTCCTTTTGTGTGTTATTGGGTTGTTGCTGTTGTAATTCAGTATTTGGTCTGTGTGAGTTGATTTCCTATAAACTTGAGTTTCTAATTCTCCTGTAGTTGTTCGCCTGACTAAGACGTCCAAAAATGGTATTTTGTTCTCGGATTCCTCTTCTCTTGTGAATTTGATGTCGTTGAAGACGTTGTTTATTAAGTTGTGAGTTTTATCTAATTCGTTTCTTTTGATTATTACAAATGTGTCGTCGACGTAGCGTATCCAAATCTTGGGTTTGATCTTTGGTAGAATTATGTTTTCGAGTCTTTGCATCACTGCTTCTGCAATCAAACCTGATATTGGCGATCCCATGGGTGTTCCTTTGACTTGTTCATATATTTGGCCGTTGAATTGGAAGTATGTTGTTAGGCATAGATTTATGCATTCCATCCAGCTTGTGTGTTGCATTTTTGATTGTTGTGGCAGTTGTTCGTCGTTGCTAAGTAATTGCTCCATGGTTTCTTTTGCTAGGTTTTGTCCGATGGAAGTATATAATGCTGTCACGTCGAAGGATACCATTATTTCTTGTTCATCTATTTGGATGCCTCTGATTTTCTCTAGGAATTGGATAGCAGAGTTGATGGAGTGATCGCAAGATTCCGTTAGGTGTTTTGGTTTTCTGTATAATTCTTTGGATAAATTATATGTTGGGGTTCCTGAGAGTGATTTAAGGAAAGCACAAAGAAAATCGCCTTACCATGCATAAAGGATATCTCAGAAGTCACTACAAGACTCTTCAAACCTTCACGAATTGACGTCGTACACAAACCAACAAAGTCGCTTCACTCAATTCTATGTCAACCAAAAGACTCAACATCGAAAGAAGATAAAACCAACATCATCTACAAAATAAATTGTAACAACTGCGAAAAACACTACATTGGCCAAAGTGGACGTCCCCTTCGTCTTCGTATCCACGAACATAAGCTAGCCGTCAAAAGACATGATATCCACTCCCTCATTTCACTACACACAGACAACCACGGACATCATTTCGACTGGGACAACGTTCAAGTATTAGACAGAGGAAACAACAAGAATGCTAGAGAATTTTTAGAAGCTTGGCATTCCAGTGATTCATCAATCAATAGACACACAGAGATAGACAAAATTTATCAACCAATAAGAAAGAAACTTCACACACAAAGATCAAAGTTCAAGTCAAAGAAACAGTCAGCTCCAATACAAGTAACCAAGAAGGTGTGAAAACACACATAAACAACCATTCACGTCCAAGGTCACCAGGAGAGATGATTAATAAACTCGTGGAGAAATCTGAAAGCTCACTTCAAATTGAAGTATGCGCTGAAGATGTCACCCAGTAGGGTGATGAAAGCTTCGCAAATAAACCATCCAGCTAGCTCAGAGAACAAAACCACATCAAAAACATTCACTGACTGGCTGACTGGCTGGTAACAAACCAACAGAGGAGAGCCGACAGCTCAACAATTCTCTAGGATAAAGTGGAGATGGACTGATCAGACATACATTACTGAGGAAGACGTCGAATGATATGTCGCTCAATGCAATCCATCGCTTGAGTTGAATCCCACTGGAGAGTGAGTAGTAGGCCGTTAGTGCGACAGTGACAGGAGGTTGTGTGAGTTTTAGGAGATTAGAGATTATGGTCAATCGTGGACGTGAAACGACAGCGGAATGTAGAGAGAATCGATGATGTTCTGCTGAATGCGTATGTTCCACTTGGAGCTCAAGAGATTAATAATAATAATAATTACTGTTAAATATTAACGCAGATTTTATGGCAAATAACTATTT
Source organism: Trichobilharzia regenti (assembly GCA_944472135.2). Taxonomy (NCBI): domain Eukaryota; kingdom Metazoa; phylum Platyhelminthes; class Trematoda; order Strigeidida; family Schistosomatidae; genus Trichobilharzia; species Trichobilharzia regenti. The sequence continues at coordinate 19,530,033 of OX235263.1, read as the reverse complement.
TGTTGCTGTCATCACAGTACTTTGAGACTGTGAGTAACTCAAAGAAGTTCTAATTAGTTGTAGAAGAGAACGGAAAGTTTGGTTCTTAGCGTTCAGGCCACATCTGCAAGAAATACCTAGGAATCAAGTAGAATATTCGGAAAAATATGAAATCAAAACCGTACCAAGAAGATCCAGTTGCCATGAACTTGCTTCCGAGATTCTTACACAGTCAACCTTCACTTCATTTAAACAAAATCACAATCGTAAAACAACACGTTAAATATACCACCAAACAACCACACACAGAAGGATTTAAACAAGAGGTTTCTTCAAAATCTCCTGAGAATATTTAAAAAACGAAGGTGAGACAAGATACGTCTTCAATGAGTACAAAAGAAGAAAATTTTTCAAAAAGTGTAATTAAACATTTTACACAAACTAGGCAGACGAATAAGCAACATTTTGGATGCAGTTAGAGAATATGAAGTCAAGCGAAATGCCTACTCATATTTCCTTATCAGTAGTAATTCATCATTAACTGGAATAAGTATTCTATAGACATTATAAATATTTGAAATATTTCAAAACTCAGCGTGATTTTATTGTAACATGCAGGGGGGGGGAGGGCGTGGGTGGTACTTCCTGTAGATAATTACCAGTACACTGTGTCCTGAGGTTAACACAGAGTAAAAATGAGAGTTACTGTTAATAATCATGTCAGATCAGTCTTGTTTGAAATATCCTTTAGATAAACCAAGTATAGATGCTATGCTAACGATTTATCATCACTTCCTGATGAACAGTGTTCCAGTGAACACTGTTGGAAATTAAAAGTTTCCTGTAGCAGTTTATGAATTATCTCTAACGTAATAATGATTACTGCATATTCCTGATACGACGAAGTGATACTGATTCGTAGGTTCGCCTTTTTCAAATTGATAAGAATGCGCCTTCATAACACAACATTTTAACCAACTGATCACTTGATGAAAATATCTCCTATACACTGAGATGGACAGGAAAAAGTCAATCAGGCTGGGAAAAAGCAACGACCGGAAAAAAAGCAACCCTTGTTAAAAAAAAGACATGAAACTTTTAGTCTCTTCACACCCTCAGAAATCTAAACCATAGATAGAACTAATCTGATTGGTTGTGGCATCGAAATCCATCAGAAAAGTAAGCCATAGATCAAAGAATTAGAGCCGCTTAATAAGGTTATTATGTCAATACTCCACGACTATATATATATAGAAATCAAAATAGGCAATGACAATCAGTTTTTTTGTGTGATAAAGAAGATTTGAAACTCAGAGGGATGATTCTGATGTGGTTGTGTTCAAGTCAAAGAAAAAAATCAGTTCAAATACAAGTAATCTAGGGAGCGTGAGAACACAGAAAACCAACGGATCACGTTGGTTGATGACTAGTAAACTCGTGGAGAAATCTGAAAACTCACTTTAAATTGAAGTATGCGCTGAAGATGTCACCCAGTAGGGTGATGAAAGCTTCGCAAATAAACCATCCAGCTAGCTTAGAGAACACAACCACATCGAAAAGTTTTCTTGCGTGTCTGTGTGTTTGCGCGTGTTAGAGTTTGACAGTGAGTAGAAATACTAAAGTGCCATAATGATACAGGTGTACAGAATTATGAGTCACAATAGATTAGATATCTGAATAAATAATTAAATAAATAGATACAGTTTGACGTAGAGTCCACAGAATTTCATCTTTTAATCGTATCTACGGGAATCGAAAATGTTCGAGATGTGAGGGGAAAGAGATGAGGCGTAGAATGTTAACCAACAGAAACACAAGCTTACAAGAATTTAGAAGAAAATTCACTTTTAGCTGCACATGCATGGGACAATAACCACAATATCGATTAGACCAATGTGTGTATTCTAAAAACTGATATGAACAAATGGAAAAAGGGACTTATAACCGAATCTATATTCACATTAAGGTCACACCGGATACATGTAACACGGGGCACTCAGCAGCACAACTGTCAACAACCGGGAATATAATTCTGAATGCGCAAAATTGAATGAATAAAAAATGAACTATATATGTGAGTACAAATCATAAATGTGTGAATTAAAACACAAAACAATTCCAACAGTGGTGTAATGATCACGGGCAGTAATTTTGCTCGCGATATTACCAATAAAAAACAAACAAACTTATCATTGTGTGTACAACCATTGAAATATAATTACGCCTTTATTTGATCTTTTCTACAATGCTCAAACTTTTTACTGACATTAAATAAATAGAGGTAATACATAACATTAAGCCAGAACTTTGTGTACAAAAACAATTTGTACAACCTCAATCGTTATCCCCCTCCCCCCATGATGTTGATTTTACTGTGTAATTCACATAACAATTTTGTTATCCTTCTTAATTCCGTGTTCCATTTTTGGTTTTAGTTCATTTCACTTTATTTTATGGCATACTCTAACATTTTATCTTGTCTACTATTTTGACAACATTTCACTCATCTTATATCGTCTCCATCATCTTCATTGTATTCACATATTCACATTTCCGAATGCACTTTATTTTCCGATCATCTATTTCACACATATAGTCGACTGAGCTTTAGGTTGACCTCTATTTCTATAGTTTGGTTTGTAAAGATTAGTTATGTTTTACGAGTTGATCACGGATTGATATCAGTTAGAGAACCATTGAAAACCGGGGAGTACTGGACAGCTGCTGTTTCATCCTAGTTTGGGAATCTGATGCTCGCTAGTGACTTGCTACAGGTTGGAGTTTCCTGGGTTCTAGTGAGAAGTCGTGACCAGTGAGGTCCAATTAGATGTCACGTGTGTGGATGGATGTCCCACCAACGACAATGGTTGGGGTCGCGCTAAATCACGAATTAGTAGAAGTTAGAATTCACGAGCCATTGAATCGGGTCCCAGTGGCTGAATGGTATACGAGCTTGCCTTGTAACCGGAAGGTCCTGGGTTCGAAACCCAGTGGGTGCGTACTTCCGATGATTCCCAAACTAGGATGAAACAGCAGCTGTCCAGTACTCCCTGGTTTTCAATGGTTCTCTAACTGATATCAATCCGTGACCTCTATTTATTTATTTATTTATTTATTTAATTATTCAGATATCTAATCAATTATGACTAAATCCTATACACCTATATCATTATGGCACTTTAGTATGTCTACTCAGTATCAAAGTTTAACAGGCACACAGACACACAAAAAAACTGATTGTCATTGTACATTGTAGTTCATATATATATGATTGTACAGCTATGAAAATGAAATCGTCAAAAAGAGAATTTTCTGCACTAAATTCTCCTTTCATGATGGTGATTATTGATTTAATTAAAAATAATATTCAAGAATTGATTTGTGCGGGTTAGACCACGGAATGATGTCACTTAGAGAACCACTGAAAACCAGCAAGTACTGGATAGTCTAGTTTGACCCTCATCGGTAGTACGCACCAATTGGATTTTGAACCTATCCATGGGCTATAGAATCGGGTCGCAGTGGATGAATGCTATACGAACTCGCCTTGTAACCGACAGGTCCTGGGTTCCAACCCTGGCAGTAGGTGCATACTTCCGATTAGTCCCAAACTAGGATGAAACAGCTGTCAATTACTCTCTGTGGCTGGTTTTCAATAGTTCTCTAGCTGACATCAATCCGTGATCTAGCCTAGAAAGAAATAATAACATTGGTTTCACATTACTGATACTTATTAGTAAATATGACTGACTAATAAACTGAGTAACTGTGTTCCAACATAGACCTTAGCACAGACATCCAGCAGTTAAAGTTGCCACACTCCGTGTGGCACACAAAAGTAAAGGAAAGAGAAACAAAACAGATTCCAAAGTACTAATAATGAACTGGAATGTGAGGGGGAAGAATAATAACATAGAAAAACATGAGGACTTATAATGGCTACAGGATATCATAAAGATTGAATGCGTCTAAACAGTTCAGGACGATTTTCAGCCATCTCACCAGTGTAGTCTCCAGTTTCTAGTTCTTTGTATCCCTAGGACGCCAACGGAGCAGTCAGTCTATACTTCCCCACATTGCTCAAACCAACCGCTAGATATCGTTTTGACCACCTCTAACTATTTTCTAACCTATTTCTTAGTGTCAGCTAACAATGTTCGTCAAAGAAGCCGATAACTCTTGGCATAGTATCTGAATTGAAGGCTATTAATAAACATCTGGTGAATTCAGGACATCCAGCTCCTTTCGGAAAAATTCCTTCAAAGCCATAGACAAGATCTGATCAAACCTCTCAAAAGCAGTCAGATCAACGTATCTGAGTATAGCTGGGGAACTAGTGATCCAAAAGTTCAAGCCAATGCTTTGTTTTCAAAAGTAATAAATCAAATCTCGACAAAACAATAAGAAGACATAGTTTATCTGAAACGTGTAATGTATTGGCGCAACACATTTCGGACATTCTGATCACACACGTACTTGTCATACACAGTTTTTATATAAGGCAAGAAAGCATGAATAATTACAATGCAGGTCAGATTGTGTATGTCTTCTTATTGTTTTGTCAAAATTCATAAAGGGAACCGATTGCTTTAAATTATAAATCAAATCGTTGTCTCTACCCCCTGGTCATCATAAAATGTCAGTCCCATCAATAATGCATATCCGGTCACCTTTCTTAACCAATCTTCATGTTTACTTCTGATATTGGGAATAATAAAACGACAGTCGCAGCGAAGAAAATTTCCTTATCGACGAAGTCACCCGAAATGCCTGCACATTTTATTATCACTAGATATTTAATCCCAAAGTGCACAAAAAGGTCAAGTTTCTCAGTGTTTATGATCCTTATATGTTTTTTTGCCAGACGTCCCTGTTTATTACACTTTGTATTCTTAGTGTAATTACACGTTTGAGCGGAAATAATTCTGGAACTTTCTCACCAATCATTTGCAATAAACACACGCATAGACGGTCTATTTGACGACTTCGTCTGCTATGCTGTAGTCGTCTTTCCAATATTTTTTACATATTTGTATCATTGTTCAACAGAGCAGTAGAGGGAATATTTCCTGCAACTAATCTGGTACTCACCTTGTCAACTAAACCAGTACTCACACACAACGAGTCAAGAATAAATGACCAAAGATGGCCTCATGAATATGCATCAATGAATCTAACTGCTCATGTGGAGCTAGTCACATTGGCCGTACTCAGAGGGCTTTATCCATGCGCACGCGTCAACACGTAGCTGTATGAGTGAGTAAAAGGGTAAGCGATACGTAAATAGTGCAGTCTTATCGCACTTGGTATATACTGGACACCCGATAAAACTTGACCAGGCGTTCTCAGTTATTTACCGTGTTCCTAGTAATCTATCTAGGATTCTCGACTACGTCTTCTATCAGTAACTGAAATGGTTGCAATTATTACCAGAAGACCAACTCTTTGTATGCAAAAGAAGTATGCTCAACCTCTATCTTTACCTTGGCCAACAACAAAGCCAACAAATCCTGCATAAATCCATACGAAGTTCTATTTTAGCTCATTTGATTGATAGCGGTCACCAAGTGGACAAAAATAATGCTTTCAAAGTTGTTTATCGCATTCCATCGAGTCTTTCGAACCGAATCAGAACCCGTCTTTAACACTTAGCCGAAGCTATGGGAATTAATTCGAGAGAACAATCGTAGTCTTTGCATACAAAAGAAGTTTGTTCTACCTTTGTCTCTCCCTTACTTGCTTAGGTGAATTCTATTCAAAACCCTCCCACCCTTTCTTATCTTCCATCTCCTTCCTATTTTTGTGATATTTATTTAAACTCTGATTATCGATGCATTTCACCTTTTAAGATTTGACCTAATTTATTTATTTATTGAATTGTCTACATATACACATATATACATATACTATCTTTGTTATTCTTATCGCCACCTGCATAAGCCTTATTATCAATATTGTGCAACGGTGGCTCTCGTGGCCCAAGTGGTCTAGTGGATAACGCTTTGGCGTTTGAAACTATGGGCACTGGGTTCGAACCTCAGTGTGAACATCATCACTAACTGAGAAATGCACATACACCCAGCTGACGAGTCCCAAATAGGACGAAATGCGCATCCTGGATTCCACTGCTAGCCACCATCCACCAATTGTATACTTATTATCAATATTTTGTTATCATTATAATAATCGTTAATAACTACGTTCAAAACATTTACCACTATTATTATTATTATTTGATCCATAAAATCACCGTCATTGTTTAAAAATTTTTTATATATAAGTCTATGTAAATTAGAGTAAAGCCTGAAGATGATTTGATTGAAAACAATATTGTTTGCTTATATGTCTTGCTCTAATATTGTTTGACAATCATTCATCAATAGTACTTGTAATTTTACACCATATCATCGTTATTATTTTACAATCATTCTTATTGTTGTTACTTTCAACGTTGAACTTATGTCTAGTCCGTCCCATTCGTTGGTTTATTTTCATATATGTCTCACACACCCTGAGTATACTGACTTTCGAAGCCTGTATTTTGTTGACTATATTTATATGTATACAGACGCATCATTAAATTGTCATCTGAATTTATCTTATGTTCTCATTGACCATATATGTTAAAAAACTAACTGACTATTGTCCCATCCCATCTTACTTATACTTGTTCCACAGTACTGGCTATTGTAAGACATATATTAATGGGTTTATAATTAATTGTAAAGCCTGAAGAAGGAAGAATTTATCTTTAAACCACAATTGTTCGCTAGAGCTATTCTATTTTGTTCTAATCAATCTGTAAAATTCTTTCGTATCTCTGGAATATTTTTGCATCATTCCTATGCATACTGCCAAGCTTATCAATCGCTTTCATCTCCCTCCATTATGTTGCATAGTCACATGGCATTTATTACTGTGAAAGTGTTCATCATTGTACACAGTTGAATAGAACCAATGTAACATGATGGGTGGCGTTTTTTCTTTATCGTGTTCACTTTGTTCACTGTGTGTTCTTATTGTGTGTTTTTTTTTTCAAGTAACTAAGGCGCTATTTCTTGTTTTCCATAGTCATCTATGCCTGTGTAGTTAAATATCAATTCATCATGGGAATATCTTGCAGGCACAAAATTGATTAACCACATAAAGAAGTAGAATTACAAAACATTATATATATATATATATATATATATATTGGTATATTGGTATTATTATTATTATGACACACTTCCAAGATTGATGTAGTATCTCCAACATTTAGGCCAACAATTGTTATTTAATACATATTCACGTGCTAACTTCTTAAATAATGAAAGAGACTGAATAATCTCACACATTCACCTCCTTATTATTACTATTATTATTAATTATTCTTAAATGCTATATTTCAAAATGGTGGACACACACACTCTCTCTCTCTCTCGTAAAAGTGCAATCCAATACTATTTTTTACAAGAGTGATTCTGTAGGGATTTGATTTATTCCTATTTTAACCACGGTTTAATATCCTGGGAGAAGTGGATATCTATTTCGTCTCAATTTGGGACTTTTCATCAGCGCACACTTACCGCCAGGACTCAAACCCAAGAGTTCTAGTGAGAAATCGTGAACAGTAAGGTACACTAGGTCTAGTAGGAGGATAAATACTGGTGACTCTAAACTATAGCAGCCCGAACTGAAACTACCTAGCGATCGGATAAATGACCTTGACAACGACAACTTTGACCAATCAGACGTCTGTATAGAAACAGAGCATAATTTGAATAAAACGTTTACATAGAAGTAATGCAATGTTAGAAAATAGTTAAAAAGGATGACATTCTTTTATATGTTCCAAAAAACCTTCCAATTTCTTATAGGGGTCTTCATAATTATGTTAAACCAAGCCCTGTACATAAAAACATCAAGATAACTGTAAATCATTGCATTTCCTAATCCATTCACAGGAATTTGTAAACTAAAGAGAACGGCATACCTTCTCTAACTGACTTTCCGACTCAGCAGTCATCTCACCTATAAAAAATATCCATCAACATTCCTAGTATATCTTTGTAAATACACAACACTATCATATTCACATTTTTTCGACCTTCCGATCAGTTTGTTCTCAAAAAGAAGACCTGGAACGGATTCGCAACGCAGAAGGCGTTAGTACGCCTGAATAATACGGAGTCACCTGACTGGCTGCTCAAGGTCACTCATCCGTTCGCTAGGTAGTTTCGGTTTGGGCTGCTATAGTTTAGAGTCACCCAAGTACTTGCCATTTACAATGGTGGGTGGGCGCGATTAAAGCACAAAATGGTAGAAGTTGGAATCCATTGGACTTAGAATCAGGTCCCAGTGGCTGAATGGCATACATATACTTGACTTGTAACCGCAAGGTTCAGGGCTCGAGTCCCGGTAGGTTCATAGTGCTGAATAGCCCCAAACTACAATGAAACACCTGTGCAGTACTGTATGATTTCCAATGATTCTTTCCGTGATCAAACCTATAATTATTATTCATTTTACAAAACCTTTAAATATATATATATATATTTATACATTGAACACATACACAAGCATATACATGATTAGAAGTCATTTTCATTTTGTGATAAAAGGCATACGAGTTAAAGGTCCAACACAGTCTTTGATTTTCAAACTCTTGCAGATTAAGCCTTACGATTTTCTTATTAACTTGGCAAATTCTATAAAGTAATAAATTAACTGGATCTAATTTGTGTAGGTGGCACAGCGGTTAGAACGCTCGCCGATCATGCGCATGATTCGGAATTCAATCCCCGGCCACCTCACTAAGCCAGAAATAAAGCTGGCAGAAAGGAAAAGTTGGGCATGAGGCTAGCAACCCAATCCTGTAAAAATAAAAAGCGCTTAAAAACTTCCAGCCTTTAGATTGAAGTTCCCTACGTTCCACTGGGAACGTGAAGGAATAAAAGAGGATTCCTAGCCGCCTAATTTCCCTTCAAAAAGATGTCTGCTCACGAATGAATGTTATCATTATCAGTGTCAATGGCTGTCTCGAATAATAAGGGAATATTTATAGTGACTAAGCAAAAGAAATGACATTTTAGAATTTCGATTGTGTTTTCATGATGCAATGTCCACTAGTATTTCATCTACGATTACGTAGATAACAATATAGACCACTGGGGAGTGAGAAAAAATGAGAATACTTTCAGTCGAGAAAAAGAATCCAGAAGATCTACATTTCGCGGATGATTTACATCTAGTGTATTACAAATCAAAAGATCTACAGACAAAAACAAACAGTTTGACAAAATAGGCAGGCAACAAAGGCAGGAATTGAAATGAACATTGAGAAGACTAAATGTGATGAAGATACCCACCGACCTACGACGACAACAACAACAACAAGAACGAATTAATTGGTGGATAGTGACAAGCAGTGGAATCCAGGATGAAGCGCATTTCGTCTTACTTGAAACTCGTTAGCCAGTGGGGGTTGTACCTGCATTCCCCATTGAGTGATGGTGTTCCCACTGAGGCTCGAACTCAGTGGCCATAGTTTCAAACGCCAAAGCGTTGTCCACTAGCCCACTTGGCAGCACTGGGTTAGAGCCTAGGTGGGAACATCATCACATGTGAAACACAAGTGAGAAATGACGAATAGGGCGCAATTCCGAGAGAATGTGGATTAGACAAGGGCTTATGAACAACCGTGGAGGCAGCTAAGAATGACTACAGGAAAGACGAAGAACTAGAGATGCTCTGTGGAAGTCTTGAATCAATAATCATAGTAATAATAAAGCGCACAAACAATAGCAGAGTTAGATGAATTTAAGTACCTAAGACTCCTTTGTTTTTTAATCATCTTTTTTGTACTCGCATTTATTTCTCTCTGCAATTTAAAGTTTCAGGAGTGCTGGGACTTCTTTGAGCGGTGGAGACAATAGGTAACCTCATGGCCGACAACACCCCTACTTTTTCTGGCTTATAGAAATGTGTTTTTCAAACATTCCAGAGAAGATATATCATCAAATACAAATGAATTTTCTATAGTTGGTTTGTAAGAATTAGCTTTTTTACGAGTTGATCACGGATTGATGTCAGTTAGAGAAGCATTGAAAACCAGGAAGTACTGGACAACCTGCCTTGTAACCGGAACGTCCTGAGTTCGAAACCTGTCAGTGGATGCGTGCTGCCGACGAGTGCCAAACTACGATGAAATAGATGTCCAGTTCCCTCTGTGGCTGATTTTCAATGATTCTCTAACTGTTATCAATCCGTGATCAACTCGTAAAACAAGAAATTAAAATTAATTAGGAAATAATCTGTTATTTGTAAAGTTGTTTAACAATAACAAAATCAACTTACTGTTGTTCATATTTTTCAATTGTTAATTCAATTTCTTTAACTTTGTTTGATGCACTAGTATCACCGCTTTTATTATTATTATTATCAACCTTACTGTCGCTTTCACCGACACCACTGCTCACTTGTCTATCTGTCTGATTCTTTGTCGATAAAAGGATCTGTTTAAAATCTCCACTAAGTAGGCAGACATTTTCCCTGCATTTTGCACAAAGTTTTGTTGGATCACATACCAAGGCGTTAGACATCTCTAACGGCTTTCCTTGATCCTTATTATTATTATTAAAACCACCTGTGGAAGATTTACACATAGTGTTATTGGAAATCGTTGTAGTCAACCGTATTGATGTACCAGTACTGCTTTTATCCTCAGCATCATTCATACCACTGGCACTAGGCTTCACTGTGTCAGAATGTAAATTATCAACTCTCTGAGATTTATCGTTATGTACAGGAGTAGTAGTAGTAATATGCGGATCAATATTAGTACAATTATTAGTAAGCGGGCAATGAATAATACTATTTATTTGACCTGAGTGAGTAGTTGACACTGATGTAGTTACACCAGCAGTTGTTGTTGTTGTTGTCGGTGTTGGTGTTGCTATCATCGCTGTGGAAGTCGACGTTTCGAAAGAGAAGATGAAAGGCAAGAAGTAGGACTGGAAGTTTGCATATTTTCAGACTGACTAATTGAATCAGGCTTATTAACTGAATTCTCCTGACGTTTATCGTTTTGAAGAGGATAACTATAATTAGTTGAATCTCTGTGCAGGGTTGCACGTACACCTTGAGGATGCGAATTATCCGATGAACGATATCCACAGAAATTCAGGCAGAAATTTGACTGATGGTTATGATGATGAGGTTGAGGATGTGGGTAGTGATTGCTGCTGCCACCAGTATTATTATTATTATTGTTAGTTGTCTGTTTTCGTCCTCTTCGACTTGAATATCTAATACATCTGGAGTATAGTGATGCTAGGAAATTGTTGGAACCACTTCCGCCGTCATTAGCAGTTATCCTCTTTGATGACTTTTTCGAATTGTTATTTTCATTATTGCTTTGTTGTAATGAGAGACTGGTTTGTTTATAATCACCTAAAATAGAATAAATAAAAAAGATACAATTTATCTTAATATTATAACACCAAAATGTAACTAGCAGTTTTTGTCTATGAAAACATATCCTGAAAGTTAGAGATGGTTGGAGCAGGCAATCAGCAATCAGCCTTGTACCTAGGTTTTGTACTAGTTAGCGAGCCTGGATACCTCAGTGGCAACGTTTCTGACTGAAAGCGGCTCTGGTTGACGTGGGTTTGAATCTCACAAGGGATATGAGTTTCTTCAAGGTTTCAGATACCCTTTGCTGATGAGTGCCAACTAGCGCGAAACCTATGTTAAGCAGTACTTCCTGTCGATTGCCTCCAACCACCTAACGACAACATTTCAAAGTGCACAATGATGGCAAGCTACCTAGAATGGTGACCACATTGCAAACCTGACAGACAGAATTCAGTTTGCACCAAAGAAAGGACTAGACACGTCACACTGGTTACTAGTGCGCAGCGAAAATATCCTGACTCTACTGAGTTTCACGAAGATGCCGATTATGAAAATGCAAATGTTTCTCCTTTCTTTTGCATTCCACGCGGGACATAGAGCTTTATGCTTGGACTCTAATGAAGGATGAGATTGCTACCCTCAAGATCAGCCTTCCCTCTCTACATGTTTTACTACCGTGTAAGCGAGGTCTAGGACTGCGTCGGCGGGGAGTGGAACTCCGAACGATGTGAGGCATTGCTGGAAAGTATTATACCATTAAATCATGGATGACAATGCGACGAAATGTAATCAATTACAGAAAATGTTTGCAATGTAAAAAGTCTTAACTACATCAGTTGAACGCAACACACTATCTGAAAAGTACTTAATTGTATGGTGAGAGCTGTCTGCTATCCAAAATTGGTAGACACCAATTCATGCCAACGTTTACGTCCCAAATATTGGTCACGAGAAAAAACAAGAACAAAGCCTAACCTTGAAGGACTCAACAACCAATCACAACAAGCTTGGCGTGGGTGGTTCCGACTCGCAGATATATCAACGGACTGTCAAAGAAACGGCAACAAAGAGATGAGAGAATAACCTTCAGCCGGGAAACAAACAATCGGAAGACGTTGCTTCCCTCCTAATAATAACGAATGATAATATACATAAAGATCTATAAATAACTGCTGATTTTCTGTTCCCTGACCCTTGTCTTGCATCATTACAATTGTAATTTCCTACGGGATGTTTAAATGGTAATCTGTGGTCGCATTATATCCTGAATTGATAGAAGTTGGGACTCATGAATTGGCCACTGAACTTGGTCCCAGTGACTTAATAGTCTACGAGCTAGTCTTGTAGCTGGACGGTCTTGGGTTCAAACCCTGGCTATTGGTGCGTACTATCGAGGAGTCCCAAGCACTGGGACAAAACAGCCATCCAGTACTCCAAGGTTTTCTAGTAGTTGTCTGACCAATGTCAACTCATGATGCAATCCTGTAGCCAATCAAATCAAATCCCTATAGACTAACACTTGAAATGATAATCCGTGAACTGCTTGATATTTTTTTTAATTTTATTTTTTTGATTTACAGCTTGATTCCACACCGTATTTTTGGTACAAGTATGGAATTTTCAGCATGGATATCGGTAGCCCAAATATAGCAGGCCAACCATAGATATCAGGTGTGCGCCGGCGTGGGCTCGAACCCCGGACCATGTGCATGGTCGGCGAGAGTCCTAACCACTGTGCCACCGACGCCACAAATGATAGTGTAGATACTTCGAACAAAGTGGGTGTGAAATATGTTAGTAAAGATCTGATTATTTTCAAGTTTGATCACGGATTGATATCATTAGCTTATGCAGCTAAAAAATCATCACCATTATCATGTTCATCGTGATCATTTAATACAGCATTACTGCTCTCTAACTATCTTTTATTTCAAGAACAAAGGAAAAAGTATTTATAATTTATAAATCTTAGAAGATTAGTCTTGATTAATCTTCAGGACAGTTGAAAATACTGACGCAATAAAAATGTAACAATGAGATTAGAACCTACTTAAGAACAAAGCAAGATTAACTCATAAATAAGTTGGATTAATTCACATAGAGTTCGTAGAGTTGAGTGTTAGTTAAGTGGTTGAAGGCAGTCGACAAGGACTCGTTGTCTAGTTGAGTGGGTGTTGTTCAATAATAGAAAAAAAAACTTAGGAAATTAAAAGTATAATTAAAAACTAAATTAATTATTTCATATACGGCAGTGGAGTATTTGTGGGTGGGGATTAGCAGTAGTGGAAAATAGGGATGCATTTCAACAGTTACTAGGTGAACGTATGTCTGAATTCCCCAGTAAGCAATGATTTCCTCATTGAGACTAGAACCCAGTACGTATCATATCAAACGCCATAACGATATCCACTAAACCACTTGGATTTTGGCATTCAAGACGATGGATACTGGATTGCACTCTCAATGGGAACACTATCACTAACTAGGGAATCCAGGTATACATCTAACTAGTGAGTGTCGAATCGGGCAAAATGGTGCATCCTTGTTTCCATCGGTGCTAATCCCCAACCACCAAAATTACTTCAAGATATATAACTAAGTCCACTGAGGATCAAATGGTAGAATAAAATACTGTTGTATGCAGTAACAGGGATTTTCAAATATTAATTGCTATGGCTTCTTTGTAACCCTTCCACCAGATTTCTACATACCCTGTAGGTGACAACAAAACTAATCTGTACAACCATCTGATGGCTAAAACCGATTATACGCCATCAGATAGAGCTGAAGGACGGTTATTTTTTCTTATTGTATAACCAAGATGGCTTACATTCAGTTTAGAAACAAAGATTGCGTACATGTATGTGGACATAATTTGCTCTACAGGAGCAGGAAGACTGATAAATACACAGTGAATGATGAGACCACCAGTATTACACTACACTGAATTATTTTTCACTGTCTTTCATGAAATTGTACAAGGATTCATTTATAGAATCTTTAAAAAAAACAGTAGAACACAGGATAGACATTTTACTCATATTTGGAACATTTCAGTAGTTGAAGAACAACTACTCCATCGATCATCAAGATGAAGAGATACACCAGCTTTTGATGCACACCTAAGACTAGTCAGTTGTATACAGCCTTACATTGCAAACTTGACTGATAGAATTCAGTCTGCACCAAAGATAGGACTAGACATTATACATTACTACACCAGTTCCTGACTTGTGTCCAATCAAAAATATCCAGTACAGTCAGTCTGATAGGAGGTCAATCGTGAGCACAGATAGTTCAGTAATGACGTCGAATCTCAAAAGTAACAAAACTACTTTCGAGGTTATAGATACGCCAACCTAATTGACGAGTGCTAACTAGCACGAACTTCCTACTGGTTTCCTGTAACCATCTAACATCAACAATTTATAGTGCACCACGATGGCGAGCCACCTAGTGGCATGGTGGTAACATTTCAGACTTGATTGATAGAATTCAGTCTGCACCAAAGACGGTGGACTAGACGCGCGCACACACACACACATTACACTAGTTATACACTAGTGTCCAATTAAAAACATGGCTTTACAGTTTTCAACGCGTCTCTAACTGAGTCAGTATTTTTAAACGAAATCTACCCAAAGAACTTAATCAGTGTTATATATGTCCCAAAGAAGTTCACCTAAAAACGGTTTGAAAACATTTTGGGCATCGGGTATATGATATTCATTACAATAAAGGTTAACTTGTATTTCCCAATGAATGAAAAACAAAACGATACTGTTGTTTCTACTGACGTTTCGCTATTTAATGCTGCTAACAGCTTTATCAAAGTAGTAGTATTAAACCAGAATTTACAAAATCTCAGCAAATATATATATAACAACGAGTTAAGAGGTTAGAAAATAGACTTAGTTCGACTTAAAAGGACATATTGAAAGTCAAAATAGCAATGAAGATCACTGAACTAAATATCAAAGGTAATAGTATATCTGTTATGATATCAAAACAAAGTTTACTAACTTGATCATTGTTCGTTAGTTTGGGGTCATTTTTCGTTGTCATGTTGGTCAGTTGGTAAAGATAACAAAATCAAGTGTAGATTCTTGGATTTTATCAGTGTGTAAAATTATAGAAGTTGTGTGTGTTTACATAGTGAACTTCCTTATCCCATTCGTGTTGATTTTGTCACTTCATGGGGAAGGGGGGTGTTGTAACTAGGTCAGATTCTGTTTTAGTCCATCATTCCTATTCAGGCTATTTGGATTCCACTTGATATGAAGTGCTTCTGATGATGTTAGACGTTCTTTGTGATTTCTGAAGTTTTTCTGGATGATGATTTCAATATTGTCAAAATCAATTTTGTGGCCTGATTCTATAGCGTGTAGACCTATGGCTGATGATTTTTCAAGTTTTTCTACTGGATTTCTTAGTGGTCGAAGAGATGCTCTACGATGTTCATTTCTTCTGATTTTGATTTCTCGAGATGTTTGTCCGATGTAGATCGCATCACATTCCGAGCATTTTATCTTATATACACAACTAGACAGAGAATCTTTCGGAAATTGGTCTTTTATATGGATAAGGTTGCTTTGAAGTGTGTCTGATGTTTTGAAGAAAACTCAGATGTCGAGCTTATTGAGTACTCTTCTGATATCGTCTGACGTCTCTGCTCTATATGGAATGACGACTGTTGATGTCCATGTTTTCGGAATGCGTTTTCGGTCATACTTAATGTCTGTGTTGATTTTGTTGATGAAGTTCCTTGGGTATTCCTTGTTTTTGCCTTGAGAGTCTCAGTAATGACTGACATTTCTTCTTTTCTGTCCTTCTCATTCGTTTTCAGAGAGTGTGCTCGTCTAAGAAGACTTGAAACAACTGAAATCTTTGCGCTGATGGGGTTTGATGGAATGGGTTTTCTTCCTGAATATGGATATACTAAAATGTCCGTTTTCCTTTCTCTTAACTAGGCAGTCTAGAATTGGTGGTTCACCGACTTCTAATTCTACTTCCAAAATAAACTGGGTTTTGGGAGATACATAGTTTCTTTTCTCCAGGAATTAATTGTGTAGATCTCGTTTTATTACCACAAAAGTATCATCCACATATCTTACCCATATTTTAGGAGTGAGTATGCTTGAAAAGATATTATTTTCGAATTTATTCATGTAAAGGTCGGCGACTATTGGGGAGACTGGTGAACCAAAGATGATCCCAGACTAACGAACGACGATCAAGTTAGTAAACTTTGTTTTGATATCATATTATTATATTATTATTGCTCCCTTGGGTTCCTAGTGGAACATAGGGCTTCAACTGCACGTCTCCACTTGCCACTTCTGTCTTCTGCTATACTTTTCGCCTGCATCCATGTTAGTCCATATTCTTTCAACTCCTCTTCACACGATCTCCTCCATGTCACCCTTCCACTGACGTCCCACACGCCGCTTCCCTTTCGGGTTCCACTCGAGGGCTTGGCGCGCGATGTCACCCAGCGGTCTCCTCAGTGAGTGTCCGGTCATTCTCCACTTTCTCCTGCATATTTGTTGGCTGGCGATTGGTTCTTGCTTTGTTTGTTCCCATAATTCCTTTTTGGTGATTCTTTCCGGCCATCTGATCTTCAGTATTGAGCGAAGACAGTTGTTAATAAAGGTCTGCAACTGCCTGTTGGAAATATTCTTTGTGACCCGCCAAGTTTCTGATCCGTATAGAAGAACTGACTTTACGTTTGTATTGAAAATCCGACCGAATTTTGTTGTTGATGCTGGCTGAGTGACGAAGATTTCCAGATTGATTTCAGGCTGATGAATGTGTTTCTCGCCTTCCCGATTCTCGCTCGATTTGACATCCTCGTCCGCTCCGCCTGTAGTTGAGACAATGCTCCTTAGATAAGTGAATGAAGTGACCTCTTTCAAATCCCTCCCGTTGATGGTGATTGACGTTGGATGCTGTTGCTGTTGTTGGTTGGTTATTTTCATAACCTCCGTCTTGTCTATGTTTACCTGGAGTCCTGTCTTTGCTGCTTCTTCGACCAGTTTGTCGATCGGTTTTCGCTTGTAAGTCTTCGATTTTGTGTGATATCAAGCGTAAGTCATCCACGAAATCCAGGTCTTCTAGGTTCTTCACGTCGGTCCAGGATATTCCTGTCTTCTCGTTTCCCACAGTCTGACGCATAATCCAGTCCACCACAATTAGGAATATCATTGGTGATAGTAAGCCGGCACCCTTGTCTGACTCCTGTGTTTACTTCAAACGCCTTGCTGAGTTTTCCGTTGTGGATCACTTGACATGTGCCGTTGTTGTACAGCTGTTGAATAAGGTTGATGAATATTTAGGGTACGCCGTAGTACTCGACTAATTTCCAAATTACTTCGTGGTCAACGGTGTCGAAGGCCTTCTCAAAGTCTATAAAGTTGAGGTAGAGGTTTGATTGCCATTCCATGCTTTGTTCGATGATGATATCATAACAGATGTATTATTACCTTTGATATTCGGTTTAGTGATCTTCATTGTTATTTTGACTTTCAATATGTCCCCTTTAACTTGACCTTATTCTATTTTCCCACCCCTTAACTGTTTGTTATATATATATATGCTGAGATTTTGTAAATTCTGGTTAAATACTACTACTTTGATAAAGCTGTTAGCAGCATTAAATAGCGAAACGTCAGTAGAAACAACAGTATCGTTTTGTTTTTCATTCATTGGGAAATACAAAAACGTTTCTTATAATGAACTCAATCAGTGATTTGATATAATTCTTCTTAGACATGTTTATGCAATAATTCACAGAAGTTATAAAATTTTTTATCTTTGATGCAAATAGATCATTGTAAACAATAAACAAGAAATTGGATACATTTTGAAGGCATATTTGATTATTCGTCTCTATTTTTATATTTAATCTTATTCACATCTTGGTAGGTAGGAAGGTAGGTAGGCAGGCGATTGTCGTCAAAGTTGTTTTACGTCATAACATATTCCCAACATTACCAATAATAAAAATGAAAAAGGCAATAATAACTCCTGACAAAAGTCTAAATAAATATCGTTATTTGAAAATACTTCTTTCTTTAAAACAGGCAACAACTGTGAAAATAAAGCAGTATTTTGATTCATAAATTCATAAATTTCGATAATGGGACTTTTCAGTAGCTGAAAACTCTACAAACATTGTTATTTATACAGCTTCGTATTAAGGTTAAACACCTAGAAACACATGAACAGACTGTGAGAACAAGAAATACAAACCAGCTTCAATAAACTATATAATTATCGAATTGAATTTTTGATTTTCCCGTCGATTGATTGGACCGAAGTACTCGGTCTCAGGTTGACATGTCGGCTTCTTGTGCAGATGCTTCGACGATGTCTGGGTATTTAATTGGTGTACAATTGGTGGATGGTGGCTAGCAGTGGAATCCAGGATGCGCATTTCGTCCTATTTGGGACTCGTCAGCTGGATGTACCTGCATTTCTCAGTGTGTGATGATGTTCCTAGCTTCAATAAACTTTATAGTGTTTAAGCGATAAGAGAGGCAGAGCAAAAAGGATATGTCCAAGTAGCAGATTAAACTATGGAGAGAAATTCTTGAGAGAGGCACCACTGAGAAATGACAATTTGCAAAAGTCCATAAACAAGTGTGATTAGAACAGGCGACTCAGCTCCTCTTTTGAGAAACATAACATAGAATTGATTTTTACACCTCTTTGGAAACTATTCATAAAACGTATTTTGGGATCCCTAGCAATTAGGGAGTTTAAACTACCGATATGCGTTCAAAAACAATTCGTCATCACACTGAACCTTTCTTGGTAAACTTTGTTTTGATATTCGTGAGGGTAGGTGTACTCTTACCTCTCTTGTTTGGTTTACTGATTTGCAGTGTTATTTGGACCTCCAATGTGTCCTTTAACTTGACCTGAGTGTCTATTTTCTCACCTCTTGGCGCATTATTAATTTCATATATATTCATTCCTATGACATTTCCATGTGTGATCAAATTTTCCGTAATGTGTTGCTCACATGCATTCCACGATTCAGACAAATTATGTCTACTTGCTGCTTTGTTAAAATTTATTTGTTTTTCCGAGTTGAAAGTGGATCGATATCAGTCAGAGAACCATTGTAAGAAATTCACACTTGAAGTGGTCAATAATATTGGTGGTCACTAAGAGTCAGATCAGGTCAACTGTATTGGGGTCTACTCATTCTGATTAGACTTTACAATGTATAGACAGATAAACAATCGATTATCCTCATTTATGATACAGTGACCTATCTCCAGTCTGGAAGTAAACCAATCAAAAGTGGCCAACGTAAATGATCGATATCCAGTCTGGGAATCAGCCAATCAGAATTAGTCCTTGTGAAGTAGCACCCAATATTTTATTGATCATGACCACAAGCTAAGAGACTTAGCCTAGGTGATATTATATATTGTCTATATATTATATATTATATATATATATATATATATACATAATATTGTATATATTGTATATAATATATATATATATATATATATATATATATAATTAGATGCCATTATCTAATTTGCAATTATGTTTCTTTGTGGCGTGCACAGGCGAATTACTCAAAGTCAAAAAATAAAAATACCTACTGAATTATAAACTCTAAAATTATAGTCAGTAAATTGAAAAAAAACAAACAAAAGAAGATTAGAAAATCCCCTCTTAGGAATTAACAAAACAAAAGAAAAACAGCTATTTTTTTTTTACTAAATAACAAACAATAACAAAAATATCTTTCATTCAATAGTCAGTCAGGTTATCAGCATATTTTATTATGAAATTACCATACCCAGTGGGTGTTTGTGTGTGTGTGTGTGTTTAGCCTATTTGCTAAATCATATTTCACTTTTATTTTTTACAGATTTCTCCTAGAAATCACTTTTTTTTCGTTTCCTCCATACTATTCAGTAGGTGTATTTTCGTTTTGTTTATTTGTGTCATTCTACACAAGGAAAAACACAATCTCTATGTGTCTCTTCATTTTCCTGACAGAAGAAGACGAAGTAAACAGTTTAACTGACGAACTAACTAACTAACTAATCGATTTGTTAGTTAATTTAATCGAAATTTGTTTATTGTATTTCAAACAACAATAATAATAATCATTTCACTCTTTTCTTTCTCCTCACTGTAAATAAAATTTTTTGGTCATTATTATTATTATTGCAACGTTTGAGCCGCTGAAAAATCCCATTGAGTCAATATCAAAAAAAGAGCAGACATTCAGCGAAGAGAGAGACTCTTTTCGATGGCGAATTCATTCACATAGCTAGCTGTACAATCGCATTTATATGTATAACTATTTGTGTGTGTGTGTGTGTACATGAGGTTTGTCAAGTTTAGTTAATTGATCAGGTAATACAAGAATGATATAGTATAGAAACAAGGCTAATTAGACAGCAACTAAAGTAAGATTGAGTTAGTAAGTTATTATTATTATTATATCCTTTAATTCCTAGAGGAACATAGCGCTTCAGCTGCGCGTCTCCACTGCCTTCTGTTTCCTGCCAAATTTTTCACTCCGCTTCAAGTCTGCCCACATGCTTTCATCTCCTCTTCACATCACCTCCACCAAGTCACCCTTGCACTGACGACCAACTCGCCGCTTCCCATTCAGTCGGGTTCCACTCGAGCGATGGAATGTCTAGTGATGTCACTTGATGGTTTCCTCAGTGTATGGCCAGCCAATCCATTTCCATTTCTTCCTGCCTATTTGTTGCACAATCGGTTCCTGGTTGGTTCGCTCCCAGAGATCCCTGTTTCTGATCTTTTCTGACAGGCCATCTGATCTTGAGTGGTATTGAGTGAAGACAACTGTTAATGAAGGTCTGCAGTTTGTTGGAGATGCTCTTTATGACGCGCTAGCCAAGCCTCTGATCCGTATAGTGAGTAGCACTGACTTCACATTGGAGTTGAAAATTCGGATCTTATTTTTGATGCTGAGTGCTGTTGACCTCCACACAGACTTAAGGGTAATGAAAGCCTGTCTTGCTTTTCCGATTCTGGCTTTGATATCCTCGTCAGTTCCGTCCGCCTGTAGTTGAAACGATGCTTCCTAGGTAGGTGGGTAGGTGAAGGAGGTTGTTTCTTTCAGGTTTCTCCCATTTATGCTGACTGTCGTCTGTTATTGTTGTTGCTGTTGGTGTTGGCCAAGAATCTTCATCACCTCTGTTTTATCTATGTTCACTTGAAGTCCTATCTTTGATGCTTCTTCTGCCAGCTTGTTGCCTTTCACTTGCATATCTTCTAGTTTGTAGAAATCAGACATATATCATCGGCGAAGTCCAGATCCTACAGGTTTTTTGTGTGAGTCAATTTTATGCCTGTTTCCTCATTGTCCGTTGTCTGTCGCATTATCCAGTCTACTGCAATCAGGAAGATCATTGGCGATAGTAGACAGCCTTGCCTCACTCCCGTCCTCACTTCGAAGGCTTCCGTAAGTTTCCTGTTGTTGATTACTTGGCGAGTTAGTAAGTTAGTTGACATAATATAATTGACTAAAATGTTTCAACTTAGGTTAGGGTAGCAACAGAGGTAATTACAGGTAGAGACTAATCGGAGGTGGGGTAGAGAATAATGCTGTTTATATTAGAACTAAAATTGAGCAAATAAGTCGGATGACGTAACATAAACGACTAGAAATTGAGTGTTGGTAAAGTCAGTAACAGTGGTAATGAGGTGCAGAAATTAAATCGGGTGGGGGTAGAGAATAGGAAGGTTGAAAATGTAAAAATATTACAATTGATAAGACAAAATAATACTAATGATGAGACAGAAGAGAAAATAATTAAGTAGAATTTACCTGTCGGGTAATAAGATAGATTAAGTCCATTGCAAGTGTAGTGATTGAACGAACGTCTTCTGTATGCAGAGTTCAGGACATAACAAGTAAATCGCCATTGCTTCTGCAGTTTGAAGAAGTCTGATTCGTACACCTTTAGGAAGACTACTTCGTATTCTGTAGACGACTTTGAAGTTTGTTTGGGATGTAGTTTGGTGTCCGGAATCTATCAGATGTTCGAAGATGGAGCTGCGGGGGGGCATTGTTTTTCTCCTTTGTAAAACCATGTTGGTAAGTGTTCGTCGATACGTTTGGAAAGCAAACGCTGGGTACGGCCAACATGCCTGGCTCCCCACGAGCAGGTAAATTAGTAGATACACATTGATGAGGCCAGCAGTGGTAGCTTATCCTTCATGTTCACATGAATCATAGGTTTTGAGGAGAAGGTTAGTCGTAGTTCAGCTGCAAAGAAGGTCTTCTTAAGTGAGCGCGACAGTCGAATTTTTAGTGTTTCCGCAGATATATCTCCATTGAATTGAAGGTTCATGTAGAGTAGATTTCTAATTAACTTTGTTTCTATATTAGATCATTCTTGTATTACCTGATCAATCATCTAAACTTGACAAACCTTATGTACACACACAAAGAATTATATATAAATACGATTGTACAGCTATGTGAGTGAATTCGTGAAAAGAGTCTCTTCGTTGAATGTCTTCTCTGTTTCTCTTCTGTTTTTCATTATTATGATTTACTATTCCCTTTAGGGCCTCAGTAGAACAACTCCATGTCATCTTGTTGTCGTCAGCCACCCCTCCTTCTCAATCGCTCATAAGCTGTTATCTGCTACTTACGCGAACACTTATAAGTCATTCTAAAACGAAAGACTAGCTCTTCATTTCCCATTCGGGTCCCACTCGACGGACTCCTTGGTGCATTGTGTCACTCAGCAGCCTTCTCAACGTCTATCTGATTCATCTCTACTTTCTTCAGTATATTTATCGGTAGGCGGGTGGAGAATTTCTCGATTAATTCATTTCTAGAGTCCCTTGGTGCTGACTCTTTCTGGCCAGCCATTTGACCTTCACTAGAGAGTGAAGAAGGCAGTTGTTGATCAAAAGTCTGAAGCCTGTACAAAATGCTTTCCGTGATTCAGCAGACTCTAAAGCCTCTAAACTGTATGAAGAGCTGATCTTATTGACATTTGTGTCGAATATCCAAATTTCATTCCTCATATTGAGCGTAGCAGAATTCCACACCGATTTCAGAATAATGAAGGTTTGTCTGTGCTTTTTTCTGATCTTGGTTGCCTCTGAAGTTCTCATCTGTGCTGCATCTGCCAGTAATTGAAACAATGTTGTCTGAATAAATGGAAAAGTGACTGCCTTCAACTGTCTGCTGTTCATAGTGATTGATATTTACGGTTGTTCTGTCTCCTCTATGTTCACTTGAAGTCTTGTCCTCGCTGCCTGCCTCTCTACTCTGCCGACTTGTTTGTTTGTGTAACATTAGACATAGATCGTCTAGGGTCCTCTTGTTGGCCGCGACATATTCCTGTATTCTCGCTCCCAACGCGATAATTACGCTGATTAAATAAAATCTAATTTACGTGGTACTCAACGGCATATATTTAGAAATATGATAAGGTTAAAAATGCTATTGAATGAGAATAAAGGTGGTAGTTGAGGGGAACATATGAGAGTGATAATAGCGAATTAAATTTTGAAGCAAAAACAAACTAAAAGCAAAACTGAAAATTAAAAAATAAAATTTTTAACAGGGAACGACTAGTGAAGAAGTTAAGACCATGGTAGAATAAGAGACTGGACAAACGTTTTCTGTAAACAGAGTTCAGCGTTGTATTGACGAATTGCCAGCGCCTCCGCCATATATTAAAAGCCGAAACCTGACACCTTTTGTACCATTTGGCCTCACCTTGTAGATAATCTTGAAAAACGAATCTGGTAGAGCTATGTGGCTTGATTTCGCCAAGTTCTCGAGAATTGAGCTAGTAACTGTCTTGCATTATCCTTTTGCTAACCATGCCGGATAATGTTCAAGGATGCGATTAGAAATTGTGCACGTTGTGCGGTCAATATAACTAGCTCCTCATGAGCAGGTGAATTTATAAACACAAATTGAAGTGGTTCAAAGCGGCAGTTTATTCTTCACACATCCATTGATCATTTGTCGGCTGTACAAATTGATCCGTAGCTCAGTCATAAAGAAGGCTATCCACAGAGATCTGCATAAGCGATTCTTCAGGATATCAGCTGCGGTATCACCTTTAAATGCAACACTTATAAATAACAGTTTCTTAGGCACCGTCTGGGTCCTTTCCGGCTTTTCCCTTAACTTTAAGTTTTTCTCGATAACTCTTAGAATATATCCATTCTCCATAAAGACTTGTCTGAGTCGCCCAAGTTCCTCATCGATTGTATCACTGGAACATTCTTATTCTTGAAGATAAAGAGTGCATAAGGTGTCTCTTTCTTCTCAAAGGGACCACTCCGTGTTTGTTTCCTGTAGATTGATCTCTGAAGAGAACCGCCAGATGTTCTTTTTAAGAAAACATCCAAAAAATGGAATTCCGAGTTATTGTCTGATTCCGATGTGAACTGAATGGCATGACGGCATCTGTTCAACTCCTTAGTTATCAATTCGATGTCGGTACTGTCGTCACATATGATGAAAGTATCATCCGTGTATCTTTGATACAAATGAAAACTATCGATAGTAGGCCGTAACATACTATTCTCAAAACTTGCCAAGAAGCAGTATGCTTGTAAAGGACCCAATGGTGACCCCATTGCCACTCCATCTCTTAGTCTATAAAGCGTGTTGTTGGACTTGAATTGAAAATTTAAAGTGCACCTCAATAGTAGTTCCATTAAGAAGTCGATCGGAGCACACACGTCTGCACTATTATCCTCAATGAATTTTCATCCCGGATACATTAACATCACTTTGCGGCGTTGAGTACCACGTGATTTATAACTTTTATTTTTTTACTTCTAAAGCCACTTCCGAGTAATTCAAATCTATTTTGCCTAACAATCGGGTCGGAGCATAGTTTCAAATTCACTATCAAACATATAGCTATTGCCTTCTTTAATCAATAATGTGTTTGACACACATGATCACATCCCTGATTTGACTGATACAACAGGCAGTCTTGTCATTTCCAGTCAGTTTGACAACAAACAAGCCTTAAGCATCACTTAAGATATCAGAATAAAAACAAATCGTTATGAGGACGTCAAATTATATAAATATATATAAACCTTTTACAACTTTTGAAAAATAAAATGAAAGAAATGAACATTCCAAAAGTGATGAAAAAAAAATTGTTTGATCTGTAAGCCGACAAATACCTTTCCATGATGGATGTCTTAGATCTTTTGTCTTCTGTTAATTATTTAATATCACATGATAAAATGCATCTATAATAATAATAATAATAATAATAATAATAATAGCGTGAATAATTTCTGTGCTGTTTGCAGAATTTACAAAAGACAGTTTACTTTTCGTATTACTATTATTACTACAATTACAATTACAGATCCCTAGAATAACATGACTATGTATGTATTTGTATGTGTGTGTTGTAACCACAGTCATTCGCAGAAAATATATTTTCTTGGAACAACGTCATTGATATGCATGGGTGCCAAGATGGAGTGGCATTTGAAATATGCCAAAATAAAAACCCCACATTAAAATGATTAAGACAGACAGGCGGAGATCGACAGACAGACAGACAGACAGACAGAGGATGAGTCTTTTTTATGTTTACCTCATTGACGTTTATGGCATTTTATTTGTGTGTAAAATTTTATACTACTATTAATAAGCATAATTAGACGCCTTGTTAAAATGTGACTGATATCTACTTTATAATGTCTAATGGAAAGTGGTTCTATTGTTATTATTATTATCACTGAATTATGTCTAAATGTAACAAAAGTGATGGTGATTATATTAAGTTTTTACTTATGCTTTTGTGGGCTAGATTAACCGAATTAGATAACTTTTATTTGATGCAATACACAGTGACTGCTAATACAGTATTAATAAAACTGGATGACAGTTTTTCCAGCACAACTGTCGACACAGAACTTTGCACCAATGTGCACTCCCCACATGTAGCACACAAAGCAAGAAGAAATGCATAATAGAGACAGTAGATAGGGATATGAGACAAAAGGAATAGTAATAAGGAAGAAAAATATGGTTTCATTGGACATCATAAGTCACAAGGAGTGGAGGCATCTGCGCCAGCCGTTGAGAACGATTTTAAGCCATATCACCGATTGTTTCAAGTCAGTGGATTTTAGCGTCTCGAGAACCCAAACCAGTCAGAAGGTCTACACCTTCCTACGTGGCTGGCTGGCTTAAACTAACTGTTGTAGAATTCATTGACTGGTGAAGCCATGTTTTGGTTTGACCACCACTAGCTCCTTTTCAGCCTGACCCTATATCAGCTAACATTGCCTGTTGTCGAGGAAAGTGATGACTAGGCAGGCATATGTAACACATGTCCTAACCATCTCAGACGATGGTAATTCACCGCTTCACCGACTGATTTCCCCTCCCTCCTTACCTAGCACTCGACGTCTAACCTCAATATTGCTCAACTTGTACAATCTAACACGGGAGACAGAAAGCAGGCACTGATGGTCAAAAACAGCCAGCCTTTTCACGTCTTCCACTTTCAATGACCATGTCTCTCTCACAGCCATAAAGGAGTACAGAGCGGACTGCTACTGTGCAGTACACACACCCTTTGGTTGACAGCCGGATATCAAGGCTGACCTGCTGTAGGGCTTTATTGATTGTGTCTATTTGTAGCTGGAATGTAATCATTTTTATATATATAGGCCTTAGTATTCCTGTTTTCACTTATCTAAGCCTCTCTTTACAGATTAAAGGGATGAAACTAATTCAAGTCTGAATAGAATTCAGAAAAACCTAAATAATATAGTGAAACAGATAGAAGAAGTAACGCTATCAAATAAATATTCCATGTAATTCATTAAAAAGATCGTGAAAACTCAAAAGAAAAGGAAAAATGGTACTGGAACCATTGACAAAAATATAAATATGAAAGAATCTAAGGCATCAACCGTTTTTCTATATCAGGAAGGGACATCTGAAACTTAAGTGGGATTTTCAATAAAGCGGAGATTAGAGTGGCATTTAAACCTAAGACATTAGTCGGAGTCAAACTCTCTGGGCTAAAGGAACCTTTTGATTCAAACTAGACAAAATATTATAATCTACAAAATACTTTGCAACTACTTTGAGGTCAGATACACAAGTCAAACCAGTAGATCTGGAATAGTCAGAATATCAGAACATTGTCAGGATTTAGCTAAGTATAGAATTGCTGACCCCAGGAGAAGATCAGCGTTTGTATTGCGTGCATCAATATACAATTACACAGTATTGTAGAACAGAGCTAAAGTTCTTAAAAATTAATATAGTGATTTTGGGGTGAGAGATTAGTCACTGAGTTTTCGTTCATCGAATCTACACCAAACACAAGCGACAGGAATGACTCATTGTCCAAAACATAGATGTGGAAAATATTACCAACAATTAAATCAAACGGTGTAAAATCGTAGGTTTATGTAAACGAAGTTGGAGAGTTATTTCAGTGCCTTGATATGTGCTTCTGAGCGAGAAACTGTGCCTTAAAACGTCCTAAATAAATATATAACACTGTATCACTGTGTAATTTTCATCAAATAAATCTATTTGATGATGAAATTTTACTCTATTACTACTATGCCTAAATTATATTTTAACATCAATGAATATATCACAAACTAACACAGAGAATTCAATACTTTGAGCATATTCAGTGTAATCTGAATTAGTGTTCAATAGTTGGAGACAGTCAACAGAAAGTGTCGTGTTACCTAGTGCTTATTAAAAAAAAAAAAGAAGAAGTCTCTCAACCTCATTCATTTGTTTGGATCGAATCTTTCAAAATTAAATTGGTTTTAAAGGTCAACATAATTATTGCAAATGAGGATGACGAAATGAAAAAAAAAGAGAAAATACGAACAAATCCATGGAATCTGATATTCTTTAAAATCGACATCTAACATAAATGGATGACCTAGTTATTCTTATCTTCCATTCATTTAATGAGTTAATCCAACTGGAAAACGGAAGATAACGTGTACTGAATGCCGATAACACGTAAGCTTAACACGCATAACTCTCCACTATTATTATTATTATTATCGTTATCATAATTATCCTGTAATCTTAACTATATAGCGCAAAAATATCAAATCAGTCATGGGGCAATAAAATCAGGTTAAAAATTTTTCAAAAACACACTTCCAGTGAACCTTCAATACAGTAAAACCACTCAATGTCTTCCACCAACACATATAAACAATAAAAAATACACTCCATTAAACAAGGGAAAGAGAAACAACCAAATAGAGGTAACAATTTGTGATAAACTTCGAAAGTCCAGTAAGTTTCTAAGCACTCCATTGTTGCCAGATGGAAAATTAATCAATTTGAAATTTGTTACCTGACTGATTAATAATAATAATAATAGCTCTTCAGCATCATGAAAAACTTAGGCCTACTGGACAGCTGTTTCGTCCTAGTTTGCGACTCCTCATCAGTTTGCACATACCGAGGGTTTCAGCCCGGGACCCTCCGGTTGCAAGGTGAGCTGGTAGGCCAATAAGGCATTGGAACCCGACTAAATGGCCCATCCGTAAATTACACCTTCTACCGATTCACGATATAGCGCCACCACTGGCGGCTTAATGGCCACCTAACCAGAAGGTCATGGATTCAAACCTTGAAAGTGGGTGTGTACTGCTGAAGAGTCCCATACTAGGAAGAAACAGCCGTCCAGTACTCCCATGTTTTCTACTGGTTCTCTAACAGATGTCAGCTTATGATGAAATCCTGTAACGAATCAATCAAATCCCTATAAACCAATACTTGAATAATACTGGCTTTATTCGAAGACAGTACTTTTGGTAGAAATATGGAATTTTCGGAATGTAGTAGTAGAGTATTGCATCTAACTTTCTCATTACTCAGCCAATAATTAAAATGGACATTTTTACATTATTAATATTGTTGAATAAGAAATGAGTATCAAATAAAATCAAGTGAAAATATTCGCGGCAATATAACAATGACAGCAAAAGAAAAAGAGGTCCGTCTACTTAGGATTCCTCAGTAAGTTGGTAATTTCCTACCTTATGCTTTTCGCATCAAATAAAATGTGTGCTTGCCAAGTATAAAGTATTGTAGAGTTTGTGTTCTTAGTCGTCCGAGCATAAAGTTCTGTATAGTTGCTTCTAGTTCTACCCAGCTGGTTAGATGCTGCAAGGAGAGAGTTGTGTATACATACAGAGGATGTTCAAAGTCTGATGGGATAATATTTGCTAATTTTTTGCAGGAATCTAACTGTCAGTCTACGAGTTGGTTTAACAACACCTCACTCGCTCTTTTGACTGATGGCTTTCAGTGCCCTACGCAGTACAAACAAAGTCTTTTTTTTTAAGTGGCCCGGGAAAGATTAAGGTAAGAGAACAGTAAAGAAGTATGGGGAGAATGCAAGAATTGACAAACACAAACGGTTACAGTAGAGACTGACTAAGTGATACCAGGTCGTCTCAACTTCCTTACTTTTACATAGAAAGTCAAACAAAATATCTTTCTGCAAAGTAACATGATGTGGGAAGATGCGGAAAGATGATCAGAAGAAATAAGCTGTCCAAGGTATTTAACACTAAATTTGGTTTCAGCTTCAGTGCCATCTATGATAGTGGAACCGTGCGAACTAACCAGTTCAAGTAAGTCAGGCTTGCATCTGAACGAAGACCACTGACAGATTTCTGATAAAAAGGTTATTCATTTTGGAACAGTCTGACTGAGAAGTAACTACCACCATAGAAACAGGTAGATCATCGATGTACTTAACAAAACTGGCTCCGTCAGAATAGGGCAAGTCATGTAAGAAGATGGAAAACAGAAAACGAGAAGGAAGCTGTCCCTGAGGACTTATAACACAACAAAGATACAAATTTCTTCTGGGAACGATTAGACACACAAACTTATTTTGACCAAGGATTGATTTTAATCAGATAACCACTGAAAACCATAGAGTACTGAACAGTCACCCCACCTAGTTTATGACCTTTCAATAGTACGTACCCGTGACCCGGATGGGGGTAGAGCTTAGGACCTTTAGGTTACACGGTAAGCTTGTGGACCAGTGGCTCATCAATTCAAACTCCTGTCCCGACGTTAGAATCCAAAGGCCGACAGTTAGACCCACTTGAGTCGGAATTCAATAAGCCGTGACATTTTACTTCTTCAATTCGTGATTTAGCGTGGACAGTAGTTCCTATGATCTAAATATTAACTTCCAGCTTATTGATGGCTCCTGCACGAATGTCATGAACCTTTAATGAGAAGTAGTGAACAGTGAGGTTCACTGCTTCAAGATGAATTGAATCCTCATTGAATGCATTAGTAAGGGTGGCGCTATATCGCGTACGAGTTAATAAAATTCAAAATTCACACATCACTGAATTCTAATTCAAATAGCTGAATGGTCGACGAGCTTGGTCCTGCAATAAAAAAGTCACACATTCAATCGCTGAATACACTTAATAATAATGACTCAGAACTTGCCTTTCTAAAAGCCACGCTCGCACAAAACGGGTTTTGCGAACCAATTTATTGACAGAAACACGGACGATAAGCAGCCAAAACTGGTCGCCGACTCAGTTTCGAAGAAAACCATATATTCATGAATTTGGAATTTGAAAGTGATCAAGTTTCAGATGTGCTCAAAAACCATCCCCCTAATTCAGTCAGTAAAACATTCTTTGCAGCAAATTTACAAATGATGTTCACCAGCCGCAAGTTATTCTCTATCACTGTAAAAGATGAGCTCCCCCATCTGGCCACGTCCATGTGCATCTATCAGTTCACCTGATCCTCTTGTGGAGCTAGATACATCGGTCGTAGCCAGAGAACGCTTTCCATACGGATACGAGAACATATTCCAGCATGGTTTACAAGGGAGAAAGGAAAGATGTATGAAGCCCTATTCTAGAACATTTGATCGACTACAGTCACTCTACCAACTCTGATCATGATTTTAAGATTAGCTATCGAGTCCATGCTAACTGGCAGCGTTTTCTTTGTTACAAACTTCTAAAGACAGGGGAGGCCTCGGTTATTCATGAATTTAAGCAATACGTTAGCGTACAAAAAGAAGTATGAACAATCTGCCTTCGCCGTAGAGGGATAGACATTTATTTATTTATTTAATCCATTTACCTTTCCCTCCTTACTACGATCATTACTGTCATTATTATCACTATTCTCATTTTGAATTGTTTCCAATTGTCCCACTTGTCATTCTAAATCCAAAGTTTTTTTTCAACGTTGAATGCCATCTTATTAAATTTCACTTTATGTTATTTAACGTTTCATATTAGCCTAGTATTCTTATGTTTCCACACTCCTTCCAAGTTCCATATATCTTATGAATTGTTCTATATTTGACATTAATTGTTCTGCCACTTGACATTAAACTATGATTATAATCACAAATATTTTAATTGCATTTCATACTACTATTATTTCATGTATTCACACCCATGATTCAACTCCCTCACGGGCTATAATAATAAATTAGTTGAAAAGCGCCTCTTTGCTGAATATTGTGTTCTTAGTTAAGTATATGTGCTGTCTGAGAAAATATCATGGTACATAAATTATTTTTATTAAACCGAATTATCAATTCCTTACACAGATGATATCAAAAAATCAGTTATTACTTTGCACCTTCTTCTATCATACACAGATAAAATATTTCACTGGAATGACAACATACAGACATTTTTCCCTTAAGACTTCTGAGTGAATAAAACATAGAAAAACCACTGAATTCTCAAAGTATCTATTTCTCTTCAACACATAGGACAATATCTGTTAAGCACAGATAAAATTATATTCTTTTGAATGGACATGAACAATGAGCTTCATCGCGTTTTAAAAGCATTGTAAACACAACTGATCTTCTTCACATGTTTTTACAGAATTTTGCGTCCTTATTTTTAATTTGTTTAACTGTTTGTGCGTGTATTTATGTGTCACACATGTTTGAGTATAAAAACAGGCTACCATTTGTAAAATAATATTGCATTCAACTGCGGCCTATGCTACTGACAAGATTTTGTGAATAGTATATATGCACACAAAAATAAGTAAACATTATTTGCAAGAATATTGAACAGAGCAGGGATAAATGTGGTGATGAAACGAAAGGAATCAAAAACATTATAGGAAGAGAAGACAAGCTCAATACGGAGGATATGTGGAAATTATGATTTTCAATATTAGGGTTGATATATTTTGACTATATATGGGTGCGGAAGAAAGTTGACACTCACTCTGGTTGATAATAATCATCCAGACAAGTTCATTAGGAGATATGAAGTAGTCAGAACACCAATACCCACTCTCCAGCTCGCTACCAAGAAAGACGTATATATCAAGCTAACCTACGTGGGGGATCATAGCAGCTTGGTAACTCGACTGAGGTGGAGGTAGTTAGGGAGAAATTCGCTTGCATCATCTAATCTCATAGAAGCTCAACCGTCTCAGCCGGAATAGTTTAGTTATAAATTCACCTATTATAAAGGCTACAATTCCATTGAGACTAAATGTTTCCATCGAAACATCCAACCGGTACCGGCAGTATTCAAAATATTATTATTCCTCTGTATTCAACCCAAATATTTCTATCCATCTAATAGTCTTTTAAATAAACTTAATAATAATTATAGTAATAATAATAGTGATAGTAACTTTATTACAGTATCGTATACTCGATCTGTTTCATATAACCTTACATGGTAACAGTAGTTAAAAAGAGTCTATCCCTTGAGCAATTTGTGTACATTCATTATTTCTAATATTTATGTAGTACTCACTATTACTATGAAATACGTTTATCTGAGTTAGATAAAATTAACCAAACAGAAAATATGTATCGAAATCAAATGAATATTATTAGTCAACTGTGATCATTCAACACATTCAGTACATACTAATATAAAAATAACTACCAAACAAGAATTCTATTTGTTATACAAGTTCAGTGGATCGTTTATCGACATTTTTAAAACTTAATGCTTATATTTAAACGAAAATTATTCAAGAGCTTTGTTCATTGAAGGATTCAAGTAAATTGTGATAAAGTGACTGACTGACTGGTTTCAACGTAGACCTCTACACGAATGTGCACCGGTTTTAGTTGCCACACTTCCTCCATTTAGCACACAAAACAAGAGAGGAGAGTAAGGAGTAATTCAAAAAAAGGAGATAATAAACAGAAGTCTGAGTGAAGTAAAAATATAGTAATATGGAAGAACAAGAAAGTTTCATTTGATATGATGAATCACCAAGAGTGAATGCATTTGCGCCAGCCATTGATAATAAGGAATTTGAGCCATATTACCGATTTTCTCCAGCCTTCATTGGGTTTTACCATACCCATGACCACAACCAGCTAGTCAGGAGTTTTACACCTCCCTATATGACTGGCTGGTTGGATTTAACTAACTGTCGTGGATTTCATTGACAGATAAAGCCATGTCTTGGTTTGACCGCCACTATCTAGCTCTTTTCCAGTCTCATCCATCCTTTTTGAGTCAGCTAACATTGCTCGTCGGTCGAGGAAGGCGGTTGTTAGGCATGAGTAACACAACACAAACACATTTTAATCATCTGAATCGATGCAGCTGTTTCATAACCTCATCGATTGATTTCCCCTCACACCTACCTAGCACTTGACCAACGCCTAACTTCAACAGTGTTCATTTTATTATTCGACTTAACGCGGGAGATAGAACACATACACCTATGATCAATGATACCTTAGCTAGCCTTTTCATTTCTCCCAGTTTCAGTGGATGCGTCTAACTCACAGTCATAAAGGAGGACAGAATGAACTGCTGCTGTGCAGTGTATAGGTCATTTGATCGATAGTCAGCCGGATATCACGTCTATAAAGTCAGATATGACGTAAGTTGACATATGCCAAACAAGCCTCCTGTATCCATGTTGAGATTTCATCGGCCCAACCCGATCGTGCTAGCTGATACAAATTGCCAAATAAGTGAATTAGCCAACACGCTTCGTCGAATACTTCACTCTCGCCTCCTTATCTTTAAGCTAGGAGTCAATCAATTCCAATCCAGTGCAGTCTAGTTCTGCAACATCATCTTACAATTGGCGGGAGTGAATCACATGCAAAACATTCGAAGATTGCTGCCTCTCAAGGTGTTCAAAGGATTCTGCACTTTGTCAACGTCTTCATTTAGAAGGACTTTATCATCTGCATATTCATAAATCAACGAGATTATTCTTTGATGGTAAAGAGTCAATCCATGATTCTCTGAAGTCAGTTAGAGTTAAGTCTATTAACACATCTATGATGAAATTAAACAGAAATGGGGGTAGTGTGCATCCCTGACGCACACCACTAGTTGTCACCACTTCAGATGACAACTGTTCGTGGGCTGTCACCTTTCTGACTGTTTGAGGTTGAGGAGAGTGCCTTGATCAGTGTGATGTATTTTCTCGGCATTCCTTTCATAGCCAAACATCGCCATAGTACCTCTCAGTCGACAGAATCAAATGCCGCCTTCAGATCAAGAATTATGACGATTGTTGGACGCCGGTTAAGTACGCCAATTTTCCGTTCCAGGATTTGTCGAAGGGTGAGGATATAACCGATACACTTTATTTCTAAATTGTTATGAAACTATTTTATAAACCGGTTATTCTAATACTCATGTTTTATGAGTTACTTGGGGGGTTATGCATGTCTAACGTCACATATATCCAAAGACATACAGGCGAAAAGCAACAAGTTGGCAGAGAAAGTAGCAAAGACAGGACTTCAAGTGAACACTGAGAAGATGGAAGCAATGAAGATACTCACCAACAAAACAACAACAAGCGCCAATTGCTATCAACGGGATATGTTCGAACTAGATCACTTCTGTCGCTCATTTAGGTATTATTGTTTCATCTACAAGCAGATGGCATAGAAGGGGATAACAAAACCAGAATAGTTAAGTTGAGACAGGCCTTCGTCACTCTGAAATCAATTCGGAGATCTTCTGCACTCCATAACATAATGGAAAAAATTAAATTTTCAACATCAGTGTTAAATCAGTTATTCTATATGGGTCAGAAACTTGACGAGTCACGACAAACACCTGCAGAAAACTTACATCAACAGCTGCCTTCGCTCTGCAGTAAAGATCAGATAACTGGCTAAGACTCTATGAACAAGCCAACCAATCAAGAATCTACTGCTCAACAAAAATGCAGAAGATATTAAAGATGGATTGATACACGGTGAAGAGACTGTTGGATGACACTGTGTGACAGAAAGTGACTAGAGTGAAACGCGAGGGTGACAGCGGAAATCGTGACGCCAGTTGAACAGGACTGCAGAGAATGGACAAAGTGGAGCTTTGATACTGACAGGGCTATGTTCCTCTCGGAACCCAAAGGAATGATAATGATAATATTATTCCTTGCGTTCCGAATAGGACATAGGAGTTCAAAGGCACATCTCCATTGAGTTCACTTGTTGGGCATTCCTTTTAAATAGCTACACGATTGCCCACAAAGCTGAATTTCCTGTTTACCGTCAGAAGCCTGATTCATAGGTTCAGATCTGCCATCCATTCAACGCCCGGTGCTGATACCTCGGTTATCTACTTCAAGTATTTCACTAAAATAACCAAGTTTTCCAATTTATTGACAGGTGATTTAAAGTGTATCAATTTCAGCGGGTATTACTCTGTGGTCATTTGTGTTAAAGCCAGAATAGGAAAAAAAAGATACACACGCCTTCATCAACCTAAAACCAGTGTGAAATCGTCTGCACTCCGCCTCAGTCAGCCATAATTAACAAAAAGATTCGGGTTCTGATCAACACAAATGTGAAGTCAGTCAGTCAACCAGTTCTTCTACACGAGTTAGAAACCTCGCCAGCGCTGGTTACGAAAAGCATTCCCAACGATCCGCTTTCAACTTTTTTATCAACAGCTGCCCACTACACTGCCTGGCTGGCTCCATACTGAAAGTCAAATGGTCAGTTGTCTATCCAGCAGGCCAGAGAAGATTAGCAGGAACAAGAAACTCTGGCTGGCTGGCTGGCCTATTGCCTATTGCTCAACAAGTATGTAGGAGGAAATGGAGATGGATTCAGCATACGTTGACGAGGCCGTCGAATGACATTGCGCCCAATGCAGGCCATCGCTTGAGCGAAATCTCTATGTGAGGCGACGAGTTAGTCTTCGATGTGAGAGTGACGTGGAGCAGATCTTGTGGAGAGGACGAGGAGGAGATGAGAGATTATGGACAATTTAGGAGCTATCCAGCTGAAGCGGACAGCAGAAGATGTGGCGAAGTTGAAATGTGTTGTTGAAGCCGCATTTTCCCCTGGGGAACCCAAGGGAATAATAGTTGTATATATATAATGTTGTGTCCAGGCTAGCTATTAAGTCATGTCAATAACTGTAAAGGAATTGCATCACAAGCGTTTTATGCATCAGCATTACATTTAAATAATTTTCATAATGGGCAAAAACATATTCACTCATCACGCTTCAAATGATCATACTCTGAGACAGACTAGTAGAAAAACAGAATTATAATCATAAAACATATACATATACAACTGTTATCACAAAAGGCCTACACAATAGAGGTGTACCCCCCCACCCCGTTTTTATTGTCATTTCTTTCAATGAAATTTATTATGCAAATAACCATGTTACGTCATCTAATCCCCGACATGTTTGTCTGATAGCTAAACTAGGTGAACAACAGATTACTTGACTAGTGTAAATATGTTGTGAGAATATGAATAAAGCAAAAAGCTGATCAGCAAAAAAACATTTGTCTAGTGAACACAACATTTTGCGTTTATTTATTAAAATCAGTAACACTTTACTTGTCTGTTTGAAACTACTTTTTGTTTAAACAAGTGAATTGACGTCAGTGTGTTAAGCCAGTTAGTTAGTTAGTTAGTTAGTTAGTTAGTTATGAAATGATATGTAACTTAGCTACATAACAAAACAACAAAAAACAAATCAAAAATGTTTTAACAAGCAGTTGTCAATGTACAAATGGAATTATAGATGCGAGTTTCTATGTGCACATACCTACCTGTTCAACTACTCCTATGAAGGTAGTGACACTGGACATAACATTTTAGGTATCTTTATCGTCGGATTTCTAAACAGCATTCTACATAGTAGTTAAGCAAGGGACGGCCTTATTCTAGTTCATCTTGTCGATATTGAACACAGAATCAATGTTAACAAGGCTTTAAATGTTACCTATCGTAGACCGAACAATCTCGGCTTTGACTTACGTGTTCGGGCCAAGTTAAACTTTAAGCACCACTAACTACTACCAATGGAGTGCAGCCGGACCAATAACCTTCAAAAGCTCACAGAGTAAAGTAGTGGAATCCGGCATATAAGTTAAATAAGTTATTTTTCACTGACGCAGACAGAAATATAATAAACATATGGGTAAGAAACTTCCAGCTCGCCTCAGGAAAAGCATTTCTAACATCCTTATTCACACTTTTTTATCAACAACAGTTCTCTTCACTCAATCCTTAAAATCAGATGGCAAGCTAGAAACAGTTTTATTTATTTATTTTATTCCTTCACGTTCCCAGTGGAACATAGGGCTTCGAACTATAGGCTTGAAGATTCTGTAGCAGTCGTGATTATATTTACAGGATGGGGTTGCTAGCCTCATGCCCAACCTTCCCTCTTTGCCAGTTTTATTACCGGCTTAGCGAGGTAAGGCAGTACGTTCGTGGCCGGGAATGTGCATGGTCGACGAGCGTCCTAACCTCTGTGTCACCGAAGCAAGCTCGAAACAATTAGCAACAAGAAACTTCGGAAATTCAATCAATCGAAAACCTTTTGCTCAACAAATATGTAGAAGAAAATGGAGGATTGCTTGGAGGCAAGCGCGTCAGCCAGGAGCTCGATTGAAACTCAATTGTTAAATGACGAGTTTGGCGTCGGTTCGGGGGTAATATTTTGACGTGGTTTTGTTCTCTGAGCTGGATGGTTAGTTTGCGAAGCTTTCGTCACCTTACTGGGTGACATCTTCAGCGCATACTTCAGTTTGAAGTGAGCTTTTAGATTTCTCCACGATTTTATTAATCATCTCTCCTGGTGACCTTGGACGTGATTGGTTGTTTGTGTGTGTTTTCACACCTTCTAGGTTACTTGTATTGGAACCGGTTGTTTCTTTGACTTGAATTTTGACCCTTTGTCTGTGAAGTTTCTTTCTTATTGGTTGATAAATTTTGTCTATGTCGATGTGTCTATTGATTGATGATTCACTGGAATGCCAAGCTTCTAAAAATTCTCTAGCATTCTTGTTATTTCCTTTGTCTAATATTTGAACGTTGTCCCAGTCGAATCGATGTCCGTAGTTGTCTGTGTGTAGTGAAATGAGGGAGTGTATATCATGTCTTTTGACGGCTAGCTTATGATCGTGGATACGAAGACGAAGGGGACGTCCACTTTGGCCGATGTAGTGTAGCATAAATCTATGCCTAACAACATACTTCCAATTCAACGGCCAAATATATGAACAAGTCAAAGGAACACCCATGGGATCGCCAATATCAGGTTTGATTGCAGAAGCAGTGATGCAAAGACTCGAAAATATAATTCTACCAAAGATCAAACCCAAGATTTGGATACGCTACGTCGACGACACATTTGTAATCATCAAAAGAAACGAATTAGATAAAACTCACAACTTAATAAACAACGTCTTCAACGACATCAAATTCACAAGAGAAGAGGAATCCGAGAACAAAATACCATTTTTGGACGTCTTAGTCAGGCGAACAACTACAGGAGAATTAGAAACTCAAGTTTATAGGAAATCAACTCACACAGACCAAATACTGAATTACAACAGCAACAACCCAATAACACACAAAAGGAATTGCATACAAACACTATTCAAGAGGGCAAGGACTCACTGCAGCACTCCCACCTTAAGAAAAATTGAAGAAAAGTATCTCATGGACGTCTTCCAAAAGAATGGATATCCACGGAATTTCATCAAGAGACATATACCCCCAAGCCAACCTACCAAAGCAAAAGCCACCAAGGAGAACACAAAGAAAATTGCCTTACCATATATAAAAGATATCTCAGAAATCACTACAAGACTCTTCAAACCTTTACGAATTGACGTCGTACACAAACCAACAAAGTCGCTTCACTCAATTCTATGTCAACCAAAAGACTCAACAGCGAAAGAAGATAAAACCAACATCATCTACAAAATAAACTGTAACAACTGCGAAAAACACTACATCGGCCAAAGTGGACGTCCCCTTCGTCTTCGTATCCACGAACATAAGCTAGCCGTCAAAAGACATGATATCCACTCCCTCATTTCACTACACACAGACAACTACGGACATCAATTCGACTGGGACAACGTTCAAATATTAGACAAAGGAAATAACAAGAATGCTAGAGAATTTTTAGAAGCTTGGCATTCCAGTGAATCATCAATCAATAGACACATCGACATAGACAAAATTTATCAACCAATAAGAAAGAAACTTCACAGACAAAGGGTCAAAATTCAAGTCAAAGAAACAACCGGTTCCAATACAAGTAACCTAGAAGGTGTGAAAACACACACAAACAACCAATCACGTCCAAGGTCACCAGGAGAGATGATTAATAAACTCGTGGAGAAATCTAAAAGCTCACTTCAAATTGAAGTATGCGCTGAAGATGTCACCCAGTAAGGTGATGAAAGCTTCGCAAACTAACCATCCAGCTCAGAGAACAAAACCACATCAAAATCATCCACCTGAGCTACAAATCTTCTCTATAATATCGAGGGTAATATGGAGGAGATCGTGTGAGATAAGAAAGTATGTATAATCGTGGCCGCATCCAGATGAAGAGGACCACACAGAATAGGTTGAAGTAAAGATGTGTTGTTGACGATCTATGTCCCACTCGGAATAACAATAATAATGTGTTGAGAGTTGTGTCCTAGCAAAAAGTGGTAGACACCAATTTACATCAATGTTTACGTCCCAAATATTGGTCATGAGAAAAAAACAAGAACAAAGCCTAACCTTGAGGAACTCAACAACCAATAACAGAAAACCTAACGTAGGCATATACGACCGGATTGTCTAAGAAACGGCAACAAAGAGATGACACAATAACCTTCAGTAGGAAAACAGCTAATCAATACACGTTGCCTCTCTGCTAACAATAACCAGTAATAATGTACATAAAAATCTATAAATATTTGTTAATTTTCACAATAAAGGATCTGTTTCCTGGCTCGTGTCTTCTGTCCTTAAAATATAACTTATCTTGGCTCAGTTTGAAAATTACTGTAGTGTAATGTTAAACATATAGTTAACAGCTGTAGACCCTTGCAATGTACGTTTCACAGAATGGTTCAACAGTGGATATGGAGAGTAGACAAGTGAGAATGCATACTCTTTCATATATAAAGGAGGTCGAATCACTCTATAACTTCCCATCTTACAAAAAACACTTAGTGACAATAAACAAATACCTATCGGTACTTTGTATATAGAAACACAAACATGATTTACACAAGAGCTTCAAATTTATGAAAGATGAGAAAAATGTTGTGAGAATAAACTATAATTAAAAGCCTCTTCCATTAATAGATATTTTGAATTTTATCAAACGACCGTGCATCGGTTGAACACTATTCAAAGGCATAAAAATTTCAATTATTTAAATAAATTAATAAATTAATTAAAAACCTAAATTAAAGAAGGATATGAAAATGAACTTAAATAATCCGCAGATGATTATTATTCACATTGCTATATGGCTGTTTCTTTATTAGATCATAATTAATCTCAATAAACTGGGTTAATGATAGATAATTATAAACTTTGAATATATGTAGAGGTGCGTGTGTAAATGACCACCTTAAATGATTAACACTGAATAACTAACTAATTTACATGGGGATTTCATCATGAGCTGACACTGGTTAGAGAACCACAGGAAAACCTGGAAGTATTGGACAACTGTTTCCTCTGTCTTAATTTGGGACTCCTCATCACTGGGGACGCACCCACTGGGGTTCGAACCCAGGACCTTCTGGTTACAAGACGAGCTCGTAGACCACTAATACATATATGTAGTAAGATGTTTGCCAAGAAACGCAAGCCTAAATTAGACACAGAGTGATGACACCATGATAAGAAAATCAAGAAGCACCATAGAGTCAAAAAACGCACAGTAATGAAGGCCGACGTAATCAAGATGAACACAATCCATCCATACTCTTTGATACTCAGAGTTCAATTCATGAACAAAACGTTCCATGCTTGATGACCAGGTGACATCACTCAGAGAACGTTCGGAAACCAGGGAGTATTGGACAGTTACTTTGTCCTAGTTTCGGACTGTTCGAATCCATGACCTTCCGGTTACAAGGTGAACCAGTAAACCATCCAGCCATTGAGACTCAACCCGATGACCTCTGAAATCCATCTTCTGACAATTTGCGTTATATACACATATATCTTTCTTTACAGAGATGAAGAGTCCCAAACTAGGACAAAACGGTTATCCAGTACTGCTTGATCTTACCATCATACTCTAACTGATATCACCGCGTAATCAAACGCCTAATTAATCGGTACTAGGCCGCTATTTATACAAAATATCATGTCTGATATTAAACATTTGATGTGAATTGAGAGAATGTCCCAAAGAAACTGATACAGCAAAGATTAAAAAGGTAAATGTGAACTCCTTATACAGAAGTATGTTGACGTGACCCACAGGGAGTTTTATAGGCAGCAATGCCAGCAGACTTTAGGCGGTTACTTCAAAATATGCTTGTAACCACATTTGCACTTTAGGATGAAACATGTTCAGTCCATGAGAAGAATGACTGTTTGATATTGTCTATGTAAATTGTTTCCATAGCACATCATGTAAAGCATTTCCAAAAGGCATTTTCAAACTTTCATCAACAGCTGCCTTCACTGACTAGATAGTGAAGACCACATGGAAGGTCGCAGAGCTCCACAGTGCAAATAACTAACCTTATGTAAGTGGAGATAGATCAGACACACACTGAGGAGATTGTTGGGTGACAGAGAATGTCAGGCTGTAGAGCGAAACCCAGATAGGAAGCAATAAGTTAGGCATTAATCTCACTGTGATATGAAGGAGATCGTGTGGGAAGAAAATAAGATCTTGGAGTCAGTTGTGGAGATGAAGACTGCACCTAAGAAAGTGATATGGAAGTGTGCCGTTGAAGTCTCATGTTCCTCTTGGAACCCAAGGGAATAATCACAATAATAAGTTAACTGTTTACATTTAAATGTGAACAGGATAATAACAACAGGAATAGTAGTAATAGTAGTACAAATAGTAATTTTATGCCAAGAAACGTCCATACTAGGAAAATATATGACAAACGATCATTTTTTTTAAATGCACAGACATCGTCGAAGCATCTGCAGAAGAAGCCGACATGTCAACCTGAGAGTGAGCATTTCGGTCCAATTAATCAACGGGAAAAATCTAAAATTAAATTAATATGAGCCGTTGCACAAGAGGTGGCTTTCGTGGCCTAAGTTGTCTAGTGGATAACGCTTTGGCGTTTGAAAGTATGGGCACTGGGTTCGAGCCTCGGTGGGAACATCATCACTCACTGCGGAATCCAGGTACATCCAACTGACGACTCTCA
Organism: Trichobilharzia regenti; assembly: GCA_944472135.2. NCBI lineage: Eukaryota > Metazoa > Platyhelminthes > Trematoda > Strigeidida > Schistosomatidae > Trichobilharzia > Trichobilharzia regenti. The sequence goes on along the minus strand of OX235263.1, from coordinate 19,486,967 downwards.
AATAGGCCGAAATTTGAATCCTAGATCCCATTGCTAGTCATCATCTGCCATTTAAACGATCATTCTGTTCACCCTTAACAAGTATGAAAAATACTTTCATACTTAATTATCAGACGGAATAAAGTCCTTAAATGTTTATTCAAATGCAGACCTACTTATATATATAGCTAAGCAAAACTGAACATGGATCGCCAGCTTGTTGATGGCTACGAAAAGTCATGACCAGTAGAGTTCACTGTGTCAAGGTCAAGAAGTAGTTGCTCATCGAAAGCACTCGTGAGGTTAGCATTATATCACAAAATAACAGGGTTAGAATTTACAGAGCATTGAATTCCAGCCCTAAAACGGCGGAATGTTCAGCAAGCTCAGTCTCCTAACCTGAAGGCCCCAGCATCGATACACAGCGGAGTCGTTGATCCGTAATGCTGAAGAGTCATAGAGTGGGACGAAACAGCTGTCCAGTAGTCCCTGATGGTTTACAACAATCTGTTTGACTTAATGTTGGTTGAAATCATTTTTCGAAAATGTTTTAATCAAATGAAAATCAAAAAAGAAATAGTAAAGAACAAAATCATCAACAGAATTTTAGGCAGTAATAGGGATTCGTATTACAAGAAAAGTCATATTAGGCTAGAAAAAAGGTCAGTTCCTAAATTAAACAGTTTTTGAAAACATATGTTCGTTTGTTTACATTTCTCATAAATGATGCTAAGAAATACAAAAAACGGAGATGTATCATCAGTTTTTATTTTAAGGTCATTGCCAGTAAATAAATAAATACATAAATTACCCCTCACACACCCCTCTCCATCATGTCAGTTGACCTGTTGACCTAAATGGGTACAATAGATATGATAAAAAGTAAACAGGCTAATCTGTCAGAACAACAAAAATGAATGAGGATTTCTAAGACCAAAAAGACCATTAGCTCTAGTTAACAACATTTCATAAAAAATCTCCTGAACTAAATGAATTGCCGTGACAGAGCCTTTTAAAATAAGCATAAATGGAGATGCTTGATATATGACAGCAGAAAATTACATCTTATATCCAAGTATGCATGTGTACAGAGGTATAACTTTAAAGAAGGTTAAACCAATTAGTCCCTTTGATAAATTTGAATAAGGCATTTAGAAGACAAATTTCGCGAAATGATAAAGAAAGACAACATCTAGCAAAGACAGCTTCTGTACCAAAGAAAGCTGTCTTTATATTAACCTACCCCATTTAAGGGTGACCAGATTATACAGTTGACAATTAGCTAATTGTCAAAGACCTCGGTGAGCCATTCTACGCCGCATCTCTTTTTCTCATTTGCCGAACATTTTTGATCCCTGTACCTACGATTTAAGGACCAAATTCTGTGGAAACTTCTTCAGATTGTATCTACAAGTTCACCTGCAGCTGCGGTGATAACTATATAGGCAGAACCAACAGAATGTTCCAATGTCATTCAAAAGAAGATGCTCCAAAATGGCTACTTAATCATATGGAAAATCCCAACGCGATTAATCTGAATAGAAATCCAGCATCATCCATTCCAAAACACTTAATAATGTCTGGTCACAAAATCACTATTAATGACTGCTTCACAATTATTTCATCACATAACTGTAATTCAAGGTTATTGAAGGTGATGGAAGCACTTTGGGGATTAATCACATACAGCCTAAACTATGTGTACAAAAAAATCAATAGACTTCAACCTTCGCCTACCATGGACAACATGACTTATCTAAATATAATTAAACATTAGTATGTACTTTTGTTTTTTATTTAACTGAGGTAATTGTTATGATCTTTGCTTTGTTTATTGTCAACCATGTTAGTTGTAAAGCGGTTGTAATGAAACTACGAAATGATGCTATCATCTCTCGAAATTTGTCTTCTTAATGCCTTATTCAAATTTAAAGAAGCTGACAGACTGTCGTTATGCAAAACATATAAAAAGGAATCCATAGCCAATTAACCAAAACACATAAAGGGTGATTAATATTGAGGTTAGGCGACAAATGTTGGGTAAGCGGGGGGGGAGTCAGTAGACGAGGTTGTAAGGCTAAATCGATTAACATTCTGTTTTACGCATGCATGCAGACTATCGCCTTCCTAGTCCATCAAAGTTAGCTGGTATTAAATCAGGTTGGAAAAGGAGTTAATGGTGAATGGTCAAACATAAACTCAGAATCAATTCATGAAATCTTCGTGTAGGGAAGTGAAGATCGCCTGGTTAGAGTCCATGGGGATGTTAAGAGCCAATGTCTAGAGGTGATTGGTAATATAGCATAAAAGTCTTGTTGTCAGCGTCGCCGATGTATTAACTCTTTTTCTGATATGTTACATACATGAAACCCTCACCTTATTTTCCACGTAGTTTTTCTTTCTGCCACAATTTTCTGTAAATTATGGTCCTATTAAATCTCAATTTTCTATCTTTGTGTGCTACACGGAGAGTGAAAACTCGAACTGCTGCACTTCTTTGCAAAGATCTACGTCGAGACCAGTAAGTCATTCGGTCAGTCATAGGGTAGTTATGGTTAAATGATATCATGTAGCAGATACTTTTTGAATCAAGATAGTTCACCAGACTAGTCTGTGAAACAACGGGTTCCATTATGATTCGGAGCGTTGCTATATGAACTCTTCTCCTTAGTTGCACTACAGGTTGGTGCTAAATAAATTAGATCGTGGTATGTGTTTAGTGTTATTTGTGTAAAACGAAAGAAACTCTGGCTGACTTCCTCACATTTTTACCAATCCACTTTTCAAAAGCTGACTATTGTACACAAACTAAATCCGCATAATTCCACTTATAACATCTTCGTCAGAATCATAAATTTTAGTTTTTGTTTCCTAGCTATCCGCTTCATTTTCTCCCACCAGCCAATATTTGTAATATTCTGGTTTATTTTACACGCTTAACCTTCCCTATTTACCGGGCTTACTACCATCGGTTAAGTGAGGTTTGTAGTTGTGTTCTCTGAGATGATGGATGGTTTATTTGCGAAGCTTTCATTGCCCCACGAGGCAACATCTTCAGCGCATATTTCAATGTAAAGTGGTTACCTTTATGGAGTGATATAAGGGATTAGATGTCATTTCTTTTGACGGCTAGTTTATGATCGTGACTGCGAAAACGAAGAGTACATCATCCACTTTAGCCAACGTAGCGTTTTCGCAATGCTGTGCCAACCAAACGACTCAACAGTGAAAGAAGATAAAACCAACATCATCTACAATATAAATTGCAATGATTACGAAAAACACTACATTGGTCAAAGTGGACGTCCCCTTCGTCTTTGTATCCATGATCATAAACTAGCCATCAAAAGACATGAGATCCATTCAATCACTCATATCACTACATACAGACAATCACGGACATCAATTCGACTGGGACAACCAACGTTCAAATATTAGACAGAGGAAACACCAAGAATGCTACAGAATATTTAGAAGGATGCCTAGCATTCCAGTGAATCATCAATCAATAGACATATCGAGATACACAAAATTTACCAGTCGATAAGCAGGAAATCTCTCACACACAAAGGGTCAAAGTTAAGGTCAACGAAACAATCAGTACCAATACAGGTAGCCTAGAGGGTGAGACAACACACGAAAACACCAAACACGTTCAAAGTCAACAGGATAGACGATGAATAAACTCGTGGAGAAATGTGAAAGCTCACTCTTCAACGAATTGAAGTATGCGCTGAAGATGTTGTCTAGTTGGGCGATGAAAGCTTCGCAAATAAACTATCCAGCTCAGAGAGCACAACTGCATCACATCAAACAATAGCATACTTGTATCTTTCTCTCTTTCTATGATGCCTTTGCGTTCCGAGTGGAACATAGGACTCTAAGTCCCCATCTCTGCAGTTTCAATAGTATTTGTGATGCTTTTACGGGGTGATTTTACTAGCCTCACGTTCAACCTAGTTTACTGTCAGTTAGGTGAGGTTAACGAGTGAGTCAGTAGGGAATAGAACACTGAACGAAGTGAGGCATGGCTGACAGGCATTCTATCACTGAACCCACGATGCCATTTAAATGAGGTAAGAATCAAATTATCAAGGCCTGTGGATTTTCACTTAAACAATGTATTTTAGATTTTTACAATTCACAATTAAAATATGTGAAATAAATAACTTTAATTGTAAAGAAAACTTGTTAATGTCATATCGTATGTGAAACAGTGAGACTGAACAGTTTTATGAGAATAAGTCATCACTGATTTATTTTACGATTGTGGTTGACCAGAACTAAAACTACTGCGAATAACTTCATCAGTACATTGAATTACATCGGGTGTACTGCCCACCAGAGATTGCATTCAACTTCTATGAGAAAAAATAAACTTCCAGTCTCAATTTTACACTGGATGAATAGTCTTACACCACAGTGATATCGCTTTGGAATGAAAACTATTTTAAAATAAAACACTTTCAAACAGGGAGCTATCAATTAAGCTTTACAAGCATTAGTTTGTAGAGATTCTGTTTGTTTCAGGTTAGACTACGGATTGATGTCAGTTAGGAGAATTACTGATAGCCAGAGAGTAGTAAACAGCTGTTTCATCCTAGTTTGGGACTCATCAGCAGCACGCACCCACTGAGGTTTGAACCCCATACCTTACGGTTACAAGTTAAGCTCGTATACCATTCAACCAATGTGAGCCAATTCAGTAGCCCATGGATTATAACTTCTGCTAATTCATGATTTCAGCGCGACCACCAACCGACACGAACTCCATTCTCACTCCCGACTGAATATCCCTCACTAGTGACTGATATCAATCCATAGTCCAATATGAAACAAAATTAAGCTTTTCCTAAGAAAATACAAATTTTTGAATGATTCAGGCTGAAGCATTCAAAGAACTGATCAAAGACCTGTTTGACGTAAAATATATCAGACGATTGGAGGCAGGAAGCCCTAGCTAGACCTAGGTTTCGTGCTTGTTGGCAGTCATCAGTCAGCAAGACGAATTTGCACTCTTGAAAGAACTCTTGTCCATTCTGAGGTTCGAATACACGTAAACAAGTGACGTCTCTAACTTCAGCAATGTGCGACCGAGGTTTGAATCTTAGAAGAGACATCAGTTCCTTCAAAATAGCACATACGCCTGGCTGATTGGTGAATGCTGTAAAGTATGAAATCTAGGTCAAAGATGTCCTGACTATTGCCTTCAGTCATCGAATAACAGCAACTGAGAGTGCATCGCGATGAAGAGTCACCAAGCATAGTGAAGACACTGCAAACTTCACTGGTAGAATTCAGTATGCACAAGTACTAGATGCTTTATGCAGGACATTAGTTATCACCTAGAGTCTAATCAAAGTCACTTACAAATTCTTTATGGAAAATTAATAAATCTAATGTACTGTCCTTCAGTAGACCACTGAACCCAACTAGTATCAAGACGCAGCGAAAACAGTTAGATTCACAATTATTAGACTTATAGTGATTTTACGTGTGATGAGTAATACTCACTAATATTGTTAAATATCAAAACCATATCACTGTGAACTGATTCATGGGTAAGTGCATACGAAATCCGTGAGTGAATCTCAATAAATGCTCAACAGCCACCTTGAAGTTCTTGCAAAGAAAGCAGGAGAGAGACAGAGAGAGATAGAGACAGAAAATTCTTGATTGGAACAAGACAGTTGGTTATCCAGTGCTCCTCGGATTTAAGTGACTCTCCAAATTTCATTTCTTAGATTTTGCAACGAATCAACATCAGTATAGGAGATCACTGAATACTAGCGAGCAGTAGACAGGTATTTCATTCTAATTTAGCATTTCTTTTTTAGCAGTACCTACCCACAACAGGTTGACTATTTAACCACTTAGGTTGGAATTCAATAACCTGTGAATTCGAATTCCATCAATTCATGATCTAGCACTGCTCTTATCAGTACCTTCAATGGGCATCCACTTCACCTCCCTGGTTTTCAATGATCATTCTCTCTGATGACAATAGATAGCTGGAGGCAATCGGCCACATGGAAGCCTTGGATCTAGGTTTAGTGCTAGTTGGCACTCATCAGCAAGGCGTGTCTGAAACCCTGAAGGAACTCATATTCCTTCTGAGATTCGAACCCACGTCACCCAGTGCTGCAGTCAGGGGTGTTACCACTGAGCTACTTGGGCTCGCGATTGACCTTCTGCAGGACTGTAGTGGGTATTTTGATCATTCTCTCCCTCTCTCTGTGTCTCTGTGAATGATTTATCTAAAATCAACACAAATCATACTGTTTGAAAAAAGGCTCGAAAAAATTAATTCTCCTCAAGTTTCGCTTAGAGCTCTTAAGCGTAAACAGCTTCAAGTATTCATACTAGATACACACATGGTAATTTTCGAGCAGGCAGCCTTATTCATGAGTAAAATTCATTCCATTAGACAGCTACATGACAGATTGATAGATAGATATATAGATTGATAAACAGAAAGGCCAGTGTTGGAAATCATCAAAAACAATGTCCAGATGAATACAAGTGTCAAATATCTTTAAGACAAATAGACAGACAGACAGATAGACAAAGATTTAAAATGATAATAATAATAATAATTTCCTACTATTAGTAGTACAAAGTAGTAGTTTTCAAAAATAAACCAAAAATTTAATACAATATTTATCAAAATTTTGTTCTCATGACGACAACAATAACAACAAACTGAAATGACTTCAGCATTACATCACAGGCGATTACGTCATAGGAGAATGAAAGTGACTGATGATTTCAAAGAAGAAGGAAGAGAAAGAGGCGTCTTTTAATCTAACACTAATGTCTGCTGATTTCTTCCTAATTAAAGACAGGAAATTCAAGCTTTTTCCTTTAGTGTTTTTTATCAGTAGTATAACAAAGTTTATCTTAAGTGAAAAAAAAGCTTCGAAACGGTGCAAAAAAAGAAAAGGTGTACACATTAGATGATACTCATCTATGCAGTGTAGTGCATGCACGTGTCTTTAATCTCTGCTTTTTGAAAAGGAGAAGGCTTACTATCTCACAGTAAGTTAGTAGTTACTGCCTCAAAAAAAACAACTTTCTTATCGTATAAAATGCATGTCATATCCAAGCATATAGTCTTTTATAATTGTCTCTAAGCATACCTGCGTCGGTAGCGCAGCGGTAGAATGCTCGCCAACCACGCCTTATGTGGTCCGGGATTCGATCCTCGGCTCCAGACGCACTCTTTTACCTCCCTAGACTACTAGTACGGCTGGTAAGGAGGAAAGAATAAGCATGAGGCTAGCAACCCCATGATGTAAAAATAAATACCACTGCTACTAAAACTTCAAAGCTCTAACTTGAAGCAATATGTTCCACTGTGAATGTAAAGGAATAATATAATTATACTGATCATACCTGATGAGATAGATGTAAGGAGAGATGTGTGTAGAAAAAGGGCATGTCCACAGTTCGACAAGAAGATAATCGCCAATTTCTTGCATGACTTCAAGTGTCTGTCAACAATAATATTAACAAGCTGGTTTAGTGATACCCCACTGCCTATTGTAAAGTAACAGAGTCTTTCTTAAGTAGCTCAGGAGCGAAGGATGCTAGCCTCTCATCCAGCCTTGCCTCTTTAACTGTTTAGAAGTAATATCGCTTAAGGATTGAAACCTGGGGCAAATAAAGCCTGGTTGACCAGAACTTTACTGCTGAAATACCCACGCACTAATAGTATATACATATATACATGTCGAAAATTAAAGATAGAAGTTCACACATCAGTTTTAGTCTATCATTACAGATTTAGAAATATGTATATAATAAAATTCATCTATCATTTATGTTAAAGCCAAAATAGGAAAGGTAAAATACGCGTTCATTACCCTGGAATGAGTCTGGAAATCTGCTACTACACTCCGCCTTAGTCAGTATAAACAACAACAAGATTAGGAGTTTCAACACAAATGTAAAGTCACTCAGTCAGTTAGTTCTTCTACACGGGTCAGAAACTTGCACTACGCGTTATGGGAAGCATTTCCAACAAGTCACTTCACACTTTTTTTATCAACAGCTGACCACTTTTCTGGCTGGCTGGCTGGCTGTCTGGCTCCATGCCAAAGATCAAATAGTCAGCCGGTCAGCCGGCAAGCCAAAACGAATAACCAACAAGAAACTCTGACTGGCTGGCTGGCTGAGAACAAACCAACCAAGAGCCCATCCCTCAACAAAATATGTAAGAGAAAATGCAGATGGATTGATCGGACATACGGATAGTCGAATGACATCGCGCACAATGTAGACCATTGCTCGAATGGAATCCTATTGGGAAGCGCCGAGTCAGTCGTCAATGTGAGGGTGGCTTGGAGATCGTGTGGTGAAGAGAAGATGAGGAACCCATCTGAAGAGGAGGGCAGAAAAAAGAGTAAACTGGGGTGGTGTATTGTTCAAGTCCTATGTTGCATTCGGAACCCAAAGGAATAATAAATAAAATACATCAATTAGATTGATTTCGTTCATTGATGTGGTATTAATAATACTAATAATTATAATGTATTAAATATCATGATATGTTTATCATTATTCCAAGAGGAGAGAATAATTATACTATCATTATTGTTTTCGAATTAATTGACAACTGAAAATGATTCTAAATTTTTATTGCGAATGACTCTATAGTAATTTGTCAAAAAATTAAAACAGATGACAGTAGGTTAAATCAAATAAAACAAAGAAATTTCAGAGAAAAAAAAAGATATCTATTACAAAAACACTTGTTCTCTTTCTTCCTCGAATTTCCGCCTTCACAAAGTAGATAAGATTAAGTAAGCAGTTGGGAATTAATTTTTTATTTTTATTTTTGATTTACAGCTTGATTCCACACCGTATTTTTGGTACAAGTATGGAATTTGCAGCGTGGATATCGGTAGCCCGAAATTCGCAGGCCGACCACAGATATCGGGTGTACGTCGGCGTGGTCTCGAACCCCGGACCATGTGCATGGTAGGCGAGGATCCTAACCACTGTGCCACCGAAGCACAATTAAAACGTCTTTTTATCTACTACACATGTGTTAAGCAATAAACTCAAGATTATTGATTTTTAATCGACGAGTATCACTGAGAAACCTGTTGGCGACTGAAAATCAATGAATATATATATCGATTTCATCTTAACTTAGAACACTTCGGTAAGGCCCATCAGTGACTCAAAGAAGACTGGAACTCAGGTTTTTTTTCGATAAAAGTGTTTCAGTATTATACACCTAAGAATAATGACTTAAAACTGTTGCGTAATAGTGACGCACTCTCCAACTGCATTGTTAATAATCGTTATCGTGAGTACTTCGGTCATAGAGTTGGTTATTAGTAATGTGGTGAATAAATTTTGCGGTTGTTGTATCAGTGAGAGGTAAAGTGAAAATAAAGTCAATAATCTGTCAGTTATATTTAATCATATATAGGCCAGTGAGATATTTAACCGTAATTCCGGATAAGAAATATTTTTGTGAATAGCGCTAAATCTTAGTAAACGTATGCTACAGATTTCAGGCTAATTGGTACATCCAGTTTGGTACACATATCCAAACTGAGTCGGCGGTTTAGCGGTACAATACTCGCCGAGCTTCGATCACCTGTTAACGCATTCCTGAACTTTACCTAGCTAGTGATAGTGAGCCAGATAATAAAGGTGGTAGATTGGTGGCTAGACTAACAATCTTATCCCGTAGTAAAAATACCACTGCCAATGAAAATTCTATGACTGGCACAATGAATAAGATTTCGTTTGGGCTACAGCCTCCTTCACCTACCTGGGAAGCATCGTTTCAACTGCAGGCGGACGGAACTGACGAGGATATCAAGGCCAGAATCGGAAAAGTAAGACAAGCCTTCATTACTCTCAAATCTGTGTGGAGGTCAACAGCACTCACCATCAAAAATAAGATCTGGATTTTCAACTCCAATGTAAAGTCAGTGCTACTATGCGGATCAGAGACCTGGCTAGCGCGTCATAAAGAGCATCTCCAACAAACTTCAGACCTTCATTAACAATTGTCTTCGCTCAATACCACTGAAAATCAGATAGCCAGCCAGAAAAGATCAGCAACTGGGATCTCTGGGAGCGAACCAATCAGGAACCGATTGTGAAACAAATAGGCAGGAAGAAATGGAGATGGATTGGCTGGCCAAACGCTGAGGAAACCATCAAGTGACATCACTAGACAAGCCCTTAAGTGGAACCCGAAAGGGAGGCGGCGAGTTGGTCGTCCAAGGGTGACTTGGAGGAGGTCATGCAAGAAGGAGATGAAAGCATGTGGACAGACCTGGAGCGGGGTGAAAAAGTTGGCACAAAACAGAAGGCAGTGGAGGTGCGCAGCTGAAGCCCTATGTTCCTCTAGGAACTAAAGGATACAATAATAATAATAATAATAATTGGGCTACATAGGCGAGAAGTAACACAGTTTGGTTCCATTGTTCTACTTAGTTTTCCAGGTGATTTGTCTATTCGTAAACTCCCTCATCCACCATTCTGATAAGAAGAACATCTAAAAATAAGGCGATGTCGTGATATATATGTTTCCTCACGATTACTGAACACTTGGAGTAGATCCTCTTTTATAAGCATCTAATCTTAAATAATAGACGTATATTTCACACAATGAAAGCAATATATTCAGGCTTATATTTAAAATAGAATATCTCTCAGATGACTGTCTGTTCTTCACCTTTGCTAAGAAAACATTAGTCAATAAAGGATCAAGAAGTGAACCCCGCTTACAACAGGATAAATATATCATTTAAAGAAAATCCTGGTGGATGGAAGTGACAAGCGTAGTAATCTTTAGCATAATAAGATCTATTTTATGAATAAAGCTCAGATTTAATCTTTTTAAAATCAGTGAGGACAAATACAAACTTTGAAACACGTATATTTGGTGAGTCAGAACTTTTAAAGAATGATACAACTAGTGTACTTAAATTATATAAGGACACACGTAAAAAAGTGCATATTAAATCAACTATGATGACTCCTTCAAATAAACTACCTGATGTCTTGTGAACCTTTTTAAAAGGTAAAAAAGATAAGATTTCTATGTAGACATATTTAAACTTTTAAATTAAATTTTAATTGTCCACTTGACAGATTCGAACGAAATGTCCTACCTTTGTTGCTATGTCGGCTCTTGGTATGGACGCTTTAACGATGTCTGACGATTAACATGAAGTAGTTTGGTGGATGGTGACCAACACTATAATCCAGGATGCGAATTCCGTCCTTAATGGTACTCATCATCTGCATGTGGTTCCATTCCCCAGTCAGTGATGCCGTTCCCAACTAGGCTAGAGCCCACTACTATTGTTTCGAACGCCAAAGCGATATCCACTAAACGTTTGAGGACATAATAGTCATCTCTTGTGAGTGGCCATATCAACAAAGGCCAAACATTTCTGTTCAATCGATCAACCACAAAATCGAAAATGAATTTAGAAAAAAGCGAAGTATAACTAATGCTCGGTGCACAAGATGTGGCTCTTGTGGCCCAGATGGTTATTGGATGACGCATTGACTTATGAACCGGTGGGTAATAGATTCGAGAATGAGTTAGAACACTATCACCACTCACTGTAGATTCAGGTACATGCAGAGATGAGTCCCGAATAGGATGAAATGAGCATTTTAGATTCCACAGCTGATTACCATCTACCAATTACTTCATGTTTAGCCCCTGCTAAAATTAATAGTGAGTATCTTTCAAAAATTTTATGACTTAAATCCAAAAAAATAACGGAAGAACAGCAGCACTGTATAGGTATTTGAACTAAATAATATAAGATGCTAAATTAAACATATATTCTATTCAATTTTATTAACATTTCATTTTTGTCAGCTTTCTCATCGAGAATAATGAACGTATCCTCAACATAACGAAAATAAGAATCTATTTTATCTTTTACTTGTTTCAATGAACCATTTTCAAGCTTAGCCAGAAAGAAATCCGTTGAAATTCAACCTAATAGGGAACCCATGACAATACCATCGATTTGTCTTTAATAAAAGTTGTTGAATATGAAGTTTACATTCATAGTGCATCTTATAAGCAATTCTATTAGACTAATAATTGAAATTTCGACGCCGAACTGTTTTTCTAGTATCTAGTGGCACATTTGTGAACAGTGATCTGACATCTTAGGATACCATTTAATTCCCATTTACATCGATATCATGTACGTTGGAAATGAATTCAAAGACGTCTTTAACACTATGATTTATTTTTATTTTTTTTTTTTGATTTACAGCTTGATTTCACACTGTATTTTTGGTACAAGTATGGAATTTTCAGCATGGATATCGGTAGCCCAAATTTTGCAGGCCGACCATAGATATCGGGTGTGCGTCGGCGTGGGCTCGAACCCCGGACCATGTGCATGGTAGGCGAGGATCCTAACCACTGTGCCACCGACGCACATCCATGTGTAACGTTTGAAGGAGTTCATCTAGCCACTTTGCCAGTGCATGGTAGGTTGAATTAGACATGTCTAGGACTAGACAAGGAGGAAATCCTGGTTCATGTATTTTTGGTAGACTATACATTCATGATGTATTACTTCCAGTAAGTTTAAGATGGTTTTAGGCTGCCCCTAAGATAACTCCATTTTTTCTTATCCCCTTAGGTGTGTTTGTTTGCAATTCGACATTGAAATTCCAATTATTAGTCTAAAAGAGTTGCTTCTAGAGTCGACAGTACACCATTAAAATACTCACCAACCATGCCTCATGTAGTCCGGGATTCAATCATCGGCCACCTGTGCACTCCTTTACCTCGCTAAGCCAATAATAAGACTGGTAAAGAGGGAAGGTTGGGAATGAGGCTAAATACCCCATCCCGTAAAAATAAACACCAATGCTACCGAAACTTCAAGCCTGTAGCTTGAAGCCCTATGTTCCACTGGGAACGTGGAGGAATAAAAATTTAAAAAAAAACGAAAACGCCCTTCTAAGATGCACTACAAATGTACGCTCCAAAGCCTCAGGATGGTCGGGGTGGGTGCTTGCGCTGCGGGCTGGCCACCCCTCCGTACACCTCTTGAAATGCTCCCATATGACCGGGCGTCTTACATAGCCTCTCCTGAGGAAGTCCTACTCACTGCCTTCACGTGGCGGAGGTGTTTTTCACCAAAGTGAGAGGGCAAAAGCGGATGCCCGGCGCTCTTCACCGGGTTGACTGTCCATTGGATGACAGTCTAGGGGAAATGGCTAAACCCTGATTCCAAACCTCAACGACTGGCGTATGAGCAGCTCACCGGCAGATGTATGGACAAAGGGCTTATTGGATGCCCTGGATGTCTGGCCCCATTCAAAAAGGCGTATGAACCGACTCCGGCCACCAGCTGCCAATGGATAGTGGACTCCCTACTCCATTCCTACTGCCTTGTAGGTCACACTTGGTTGTGTAAAGGCTTCAGCTGCACTCTAAAACAAAAGGCCGAGCGATGCTGGGGACATCACTCGTACCTAATTCCCATGAAACTTCATGAACTCTCTTACAAACAACATCAACCAAATTCCAGTACTGGTTCAACAACGTCGCCTTCGGTGGTTCGGCCATGTTCTGCACCGACTAGATGACGATCCGGTCAAATCAGTTCTAAAATCCCCCGCCATTTCCATCTTGGCGATGTCGCAGGGGTGGACGGATGAAAACATGGCTTGGTACAGTCAAGACTGATATGGAGTGCCTGGGCTACAAACCGTCTACGGACTCCGTCTGTGGAACAAGAATTGGAAAAACCCTCTCGCAAAACCTTGCATCAGATCGCCGCGCCTGGGCAGCGATGATTCGAGATGTTCATGAAGCCGGCTCATCCTCCCGTAGGAGAAAGCCAAAGTAAAGTACAAATGTACACCTCACATTCTACAACCTTTCAACAGATTTCTTTCTAGCTAAGCTTGTAACTGGTTGACTGCAACAAGTAATAGATAAAATGGATTCTTATTTTGCATTATTATGCTGATATAGTTAACTCGTCTAGAAATAATGACAAATGTTGAATAAGCATTTTATCTGATCAACGAAAAATAGACGCCAATCTATCCACCATCTGGTGTTTCTACTCCCATAATAGGACAAGTGTCGATTTACAAATGTTGAGTGCCTTTCCAAAATCTAGGCTCCTGTAAAGTGAAAAGAAAATGGCTCCTAATTTTTATTATTATTATTATTATTATCACTCTGTTTATCAAAATCCCTGGATTGAACTGACTAGGATAATAAGACTTTTGTTTTTGACATTGCATAAACATATCATTTTGTAGACAACATGTAATAAGCCTCTAATATTATCCAGGTACTTATTTATTTTTTTTATCGGGGCAACAGTGTTTAAATAATGGTATTTATCGTGAAGAAATAAACTGACTGGACGAGGTAATAACCGTCCGTGTAGAGAAAAATAAAAGATCGTCACACTTGACGAATCATGCGAATATAAAATTTTAAAAAATGCTTATTGGCAACGGATAGACACCCTTCCAATCCTCATGATAATAAAGTGAGTGACATTTCAACTCGTATTAACCGTCCCTCCTAATTCTGGTCAGATGCAAGCGTGACTCACGTGGAATCGTTACTTCACACAGTTCCACTATCATAGATGGCTCTGAAGTTGAAAGTAAATCAAAGACGGACCTGAGTTCCTTCAAGTTTGCACAAACGTCTTGGTGACTGGTGAGTGTCAATAAGCACGGAAATAGGTCGAAGGCTTCCTGTCGATTACCTCCAAGCATCTAATATCAACAGTTTACAGTGCAGTAAATCTCGCTGCCAAACCACCTATCATGGCAGCCACAATTCAAACCTGACTGATAGAATTTAATCTGAACCAAAGAAAGGACTAAATATATTACACTAGGTACTGACCAGTGTTCAATCAAAGTACCAATAAAGTCCTACAGGAGGTCAACTGTGATTTCGAATAGCTCAGTGGTAACGTCACTGACTGCAGCACTGGGTGGCACGAGTTCGATTCTCAGAAAGGACATGAGTTCCTTCAAGGTTTGTGGATACGCCTAGCTGGTTGGTGAGAGCAAGTTAGCACAAAACCTAAGTCGACGCCTACCTGCCGATTGCCTCCAACCATCTGATATCAGTGGTGTTATTTAATAAACAGCTATCAAACTGGACGTGCGATGAATGCACAGTGATAGAATAGTCACTAAATACTCATGTGGTTCAAGGTTCGAACCCCAGTCGACACATACTTAAACCTTGCTTAGCAGGTAGTAAGTGGGGTAAAGACAGAAGGTTCTCTGTGAGACCAGCAACCTGCCCTGTAAACAATGAAAATTTCTTCTAGTGAAACTTCAAATCTGAAGCCTTAAGCCCTATGTTTCACATATAAAAATCAATAGAATAAGGAAAATAAACTCATGCTCAGGGCATGAGAGTGAAAAATAATTACAGATAACAAGATGGTAGATGGAAAGGGGGAAAGGACATATAATTAGCTTTGAATCAGTAATCAGTAATTATACAGTCGAAGCAAAAACAAATATTTATTATTGATCGGAAATTAATTATGAAATCAACTGCACTCAGCATAAAGAACAAGAGTAAGATTTCCAACACTTATGTCAAGTCATTCAAATCCTCTATATAATTCAGAGGCTTGACAAGCGTGTCACCAAAGTCACTGTTAAACAGACAACTGCAAACCGTGACAAACAGTCGTCTCCCTCGCTGCCTCGATCAGCAACAAAAAACCTCCGCAGTGTACTGAACTAACCAAGAAGCTAGCGTCCAACAAAAATGTACAGAAAGGAATGGAGACCAATTAGACGTACATTAATGGAGATCGTCAAATGACATGACACTTTCCACTGGCTTTCGAGTGACATCATATGCCAGTGTGTGTATACTGATTCGCAGTTTGCTCTGTTTTCCTTTAATGTTCTGAGACATGGCCACTGAAAGTGAAATATGTAAAAAGGCTATCTGTCTTTGACTATTACTGCCTGCGTTTTATCTCTCGTGAGCAATATTGAGATAAGGCAAGGGGGAGGGAATCAGTCGACGAGGTTAAGAAGCACTTGCATCAACTGAGATGGTTAGGACATGTGTTGCTCATGCATGTCTAGCCATCGCTTTCCTCAAAAATGGGCGATGTAAGTTGACTGACATTGACAAGGTTGGAAAAGAGCTAGATAGTGACAATCAAACCGACACCTGGCTTCATCAGTCAATGAAATCCACAGCAGTTAGTTTAAGCCAACCAGTTAGCCACGAAGGGAAGTGTATACTTCGAGACTAGTTGGGGTTGCTAGGATTGTAAAAGCCAATGAAAGCTGGAACAATAGGCGATATGGCCAAAATGCATTCTCAGCTATGACACAAATGCATTATTATCTCTCTATACTCTCTCTTTGAACCTCGCCAGATACTAGCTTGCTAGGCTACTAGCTTACTAGTTTTCTAGCCGGTCCCAAGCCCGGGTAAAGAGGGAGGGTTGGGGCGTGGTGCTAGCAACTCCACCCCTGTAAAACAACCAAATCGCTACAGAAACTTCAACGAATAAATATATTAAAAATTCTAAAAACATAAGCAATAGCCTTACTTTTCGCTGGAATCGGGGAAGTGAAATGACGCAGGCTGGTGAAAGCCTTCGGGAAGCCAGTCAGCCGATGTGCCTTCTTTCGATGAAAGCAAAAGTAAGGATGGGTACCTGGAATGTTCGTACAATGTACGAAACTGGAAAGGCTGCCCAGATAGCCGCTGAAATGAGAAGGTACAGAATAGAAGTGTTGGGAATCTGCGAAAGCAGATGGAACGGAACTGGAAGGTGCCAACTACCTACTGGAGAGACAGTAATCTTTTCCGGCCACCCAGAGGACAACCATGAGCACACCGAGGGAGTGGCCATCATGATGTCACCAACAGCAACCAAAGCTCTCATGCAGTGGGAACCAATCTCCTCCAGGATAATGACAGCCAGGTTCAACTCAAAAGGAAGGAAAGTTACAGTCATTCAATGTTATGCGCCTACAAACGTCTCAGAACAAGAGAAGAAGGAGGCGTTCTACAGACAACTACAAGCAATAATGGACAACGTCCCAAATGGCGATATCAAAATCCTGATGGGCGACATGAATGCGAAGCTGGGAGGAGACAACACAGGAAGAGAACTCACCATGGGTCGTGAGGCCCTCGGCGAAATGAACGACAATGGTGAACTCTTCTCAGACTTCTGCGCCTTCAATGATTTGGTGATTGGTGGCAGTGTGTTCAAACACAAGGATATACACAAGACGACATGGATTTCACCAGATGGAAACACCAAGAACCAAATAGACTTCATCTCAATTTCAAGAAAGTGGAGACGGAGCCTACTGGACACAAGGTCAAGGAGAGGAGCAGATGTGGGTTCAGACCACTATCTAGTAGAAGGGACTTTCAAGGTGAAACTAAAAGCCTCGAGGATAGCTGGGGATAGGCCACAATGCAAGTTCAACACTCAGAAACTGAAGGACACAACCACAAAAGACACTTTCACTGCAACTGTCAGAGCAAAGCAGGAAACACTACGCGACATCACTGAAGAATCATGCGTGGAAGAACATTGGAAGTCTCTGAAGGCGATTCTCAACGAAACGTGTTCAACGGTTCTAGGAAGAAAGAAGAGACAAGACAAGGAATGGCTCTCAACGGACACTTGGAAATTAATAGAAGAGAGGAGAATGGTGAAAGAGAAAATGATTCAATGCAAGGACGGACAGGAGAAGGAGACGATGAGCTCAACTTACAAAGCACTGGACAAAGAAGTGAAGAAGAGTGCTAGGAAGGACAAAAGACGATTCTACGACAACCTCGCCACTGAAGCTGAGAAGGCAGCAGGCAAAAGGGACCTGAGGACACTATATCAGATAACCAAATCTCTATCCGGGAAGAGACCAACACAAGCGAAACCTATAAAAGACAGCCAAGGGAACCCAATTACCAAGGAAGAAAAACAGATTAAACAATGGGCGGATCACTTCAAAGGACTCTTGAACCGACCATCACCTGCAACCCGTCCAGAAATACCAACAACAGCGCGCACACAACTGCAAGTTGACACCAATCCTCCAACGAGAGCTGAAGTCTTGAACGCAATCAAGCTTCTGAAAGCTGGAAAAGCAGCCGGACCAGATGGAATACCCCCTGAAGCACTGAAAGCGGACCCAGAGACTACAGCAGACATGCTGACTCCATTATTGCAAAAGGTCTGGAAGGAGGGAAAGGTGCCTACTGACTGGAGGAAAGGTTACCTCGTGAAACTACCAAAGAAGGGCGACTTACGCCTACTCTGCAAGAACTGGCGAGGAATCATGCTCCTATCGACGCCAAGTAAAATCCTGAGTCGCATCATCCTGGAGAGATTAAAGGACGCACTGGAGACAGAACTCCGACCAGAACAAGCTGGATTCAGGAAAGGCAAATCATGTACTGACCAAATTGCAACTCTACGCATCATCATCACAGAACAAAGCATGGAATGGCAATCAAACCTCTACCTCAACTTTATAGACTTTGAGAAGGCCTTCGACAGCGTTGATCGTGAAGTAATTTGGAAATTACTCGAGTACTATGGCGTACCCCAAATATTCATCAACCTTATTCAACAGCTGTACGACAACGGCACATGTCAAGTGATCCACAACGGAAAACTCAGCGAGGCGTTTGGAGTAAACACAGGAGTCAGACAAGGGTGCTTACTATCACCAATGATATTCCTAATTGTGGTGGACTGGATTATGCGTCAGACAGTGGGAAACGAGAAGACAGGAATATCCTGGACCGACGTGAAGAACCTAGAAGACCTGGATTTCGCGCGTGGATGATTTATGTTTGATGTCACACACAATCGAAGACTTACAAGCGAAAACCGACAAACTGGTCGAAGAAGCAGCCGGCGAAGACAGGACTCCAGGTAAACATAGACAAGACGGAGGTTATGAAAATAACCAACCAACAACAGCAACAACATCCAACGTCAATCACCATCAACGGGAGGGATTTGAAAGAGGTTACTTCATTCACTTATCTAGGGAGCATTGTCTCAACTACAGGAGGAGCGGACGAGGATGTCAAATCGAGCGAGAATCGGGAAGGCGAGAAACACATTCATCAGCCTGAAATCAATCTGGAAATCTTCGTCACTCAGCATCACCAACAAAATTCGGATTTTCAATACAAACGTAAAGTCAGTTCTTCTATACGGATCAGAAACTTGGCGGGTCACAAAGAATATTTCCAAAAGGCTGCAGACCTTTATTAACAACTGTCTTCGCTCTATACTGAAGATCAGATGGCCGGAAAGAATCACCAACAAGGAATTATGGGAACAAACAAAGCAAGAACCAATCGCCCAACAAATATGCAGGAGAAAGTGGAGATGGATCGGACACTCGCTGAGGAGACCGCTGGGTGACATCGCGCGTCAAGCCCTCGAGTGGAACCCGAAAGGGAAGCGGCGTGTGGGACGTCCAAGGGTGACATGGAGGAGATCGTGTGAAGAGGAGTTGAAAGAATATGGACTAACATGGATGCAGGCGAAAAGTACAGCAGAAGACAGAAGCGAATGGAGACGTGCAGTTGAAGCCCTATGTTCCACTAGGAACCCAAGGGAGCAATAATAATAATAATACACTCTTTTCCTGCGTTGTGTTGCTACGTGGAGAGAGTGTGGCAATTCGAACTGCTGCGCATGTGAGTAAAGTTCTACGTTGAAACCAGTCAGTCAGTCAGTTAATCAGACATGCTAGCCTTGTCGTGAAGTGTAACGCGAATAGGAAATTACATTTTCGGCGTTGTTCTAACAGTAACATGAAGAAGACATCATTCTTTACTTTTTCCGTCATCCTGAATTCCACTAGTGTTCATTCATAAGCAATAAATAAATACCTTGTGGAAATATCTTATTGGTATCTAATTGAATATAATTCTAAAATGGTCAATAACTAGTCTTTTTTTTCTTAAAAATTTATCGCAAGGTACACGATACACCAAAAGTCTAATTTATGGATATGGATATATATATATAGAATATTACCCTTACAAATTCTACTGTAACAAATAATTGTGTTTTTTGAAGTACATATTTATATATATATACAGGCTTACGAACTAGTATATGCGTATGTATATTATTCAGATCAACCGCTCCATGATTCCGTAAACAAGTTTTGTCCTAGATAATCAACAACGATGCTACAGCTATTAATTTTTACCGCCGAGTATTTATATGTCAAACTTTACAACAAAACAGAAACTATACTTTCATTCACAACCACAAAACCTTGAATACTCCCTACTAAATTCAACACTATTCTTCTTATTATTGTTATTATTATTCGGAACAAGATTTTCCGATAACCTTTGAAATTAAGAAAAATATCACCTTTTATGATACAACCAACTAGATAAATGCTATAAAGGACTTTAATTTTGATCTAAATAGAAATTATAACATCCAGTATACAATATAAATTAATAATGACATCTACGAGCTCTCCTTGTAAATAGAAGGTCCTGCGTTCGAACCCTGTAAGTGGGTGCTTACTAATGAAAGCTAAACACATTAACTCAAAGGTGGAGGCAATTAAATTCACGTCTAAATTGGAAAGTTAGGAAGGGGAACTGCCAATGTTAGATTGCAGTGTAAAAAGGAAAGGAATCTAAATTATCAGTAGTAATTACATACAAGGAAGGAACCTCGGGAACCTTACACAGAATTCTTAACAATCCAGGCAGGAATAAAAGTCGCTGGTATTTAAACCACCCACAAACTCAATTAGAAACAAGCTTTGTCGGTGGTATAGCGGTTAGCACACTCGCCGACCATGCTTATGGTCCGGGGTTCGATCCCGGCCGGCGCACTCCTTTACCTCACTGAGCCAGAAACAATCCTGATAAAGAGGAAAGGTTGGGCATGAGGCTAGCAACCCCATCCTGTAAAAATTAAACACTGCTACAGAAACTTCAAGCCACTAGCTTGGAGCCCTATGTTCCACTGGGAACGTGAAGGAAAAATTATATATATTATATTATATTTGTCGGTTAACGGGTCAATCCTGTGGAGCCTTTAAAACAAAACAGTTTTGTTTATCTAATATCCTGCCTGCAGGGGTCGAACATAAATACCTAGCGAAATCTAGATTATTTGACCCAAATAAGATAAGAAATCTAGAGAATAGTTCAGCTATAGTACTCACTACATGCAGTTACACGCAACTATACAATAGGATTTGAAAGACGACAGTTTTAAAATCTAATCTACCATCTGGGGGAGGGAGAGATTGATAACGGAAGCGTTGTTTATCGAATCAACTGCAAATAAATGTGATAGGAATGATTCAATACCTGTCCACCCAGATATCTGGAAGATTCTACTCCCCCTACGACGACGAATAGGAGAGAATAAAGAAGAAGTTTTGTGATTATTACTGATATGATTATGAACAATAAATCTTGTTCGAAACGTCATTATCCAGTAAATAATACTGTTTCATCACTGTGTGATACCTCTAATAAACAAATTAATATGGAATTACTTACTACCACAAGTGCCCAGGTTTTACACGTATATTACGGCAAACTAGACTGACGAAACGCTGTCTAGGTCTCCCAGGTTTTTCAGTAGTTCTCTAACTGATGTAAGTTCATGATGAAATCTTGAAAATAGTCAAATCCCTAGAAACCAACACTTGAACGTCTAATATTAATCGAACAAGATGAACACTGATTTGAAAAGTGTTAAGAATATCCAAAACCAATTTGTAAAATGTAGATGGACAACTTTTTTCTCTTTCTTTGTCGTAGCTTACAATGAACAACACTATACTTTAGGCGAAGTATATAAAACTGTTATTAAATTTTTCCGAAAGTTGGTTTTCCAGGAATTCTGATGGATTACACAGCTGTTAGATTCTAGTTTTGATCTCCTCAACAGTCAGCATTCACCAAGGACTCAAGATGTTTGGGTAGTGAGCCGCGCCAGCTGACTATTCAGTTACTGGGATTAATACTACTTTGTGACTCTTCAGGGGTAAGCGCTTACTGTCTGAGGATTCTCTAGTCACAAGACTAGCTCATAAACCATTCAGCGACTGGCAAACCATTAAATGGCTAGTCTGTGATACATATAGAGTTAATGCCAGCCAATGTTGTCGCCAAGTAACAGTTCTCTTAACTAGAATGAGATAGCTTTCCAGTGCTTCCTAGTTTTACAGTGGTGCCCAAACTGATTACTAAGAGGTAAACCACTGTGGGAAGAATTTGCGTAGGTGGTCCAGCGGTAGAATACTCGACAACCATGCCTCATGTGGTCAGAGGTTCAATCCCTTGCTGACTCACTCTTAAATCTCACCTAGTCAGCGGTAATAAACCTAGTGAAGAGGGAAGGTTCGTTGTGAGGCTAGTAACGCTACCCTGTAAATAACAAACTCCACTGATATTGAAATTTCAAAGCTAAGGAAGCTTGAAGCCCTCTGTTCCACTCGGAAGGCAAAGGAATAAGAAGAAGTGTAAAAATCAGATTTGGAAATGCCTGTAAATCACCAGAAAATTCGCAACCTTTTAATGGAACAAAATGTTTCCACATTCTTTTAATTCTATGTCCTACACACCATTGGTCATAGACGCTAAATTTAAAACAAGATAGTCGTCTGCACATAAAATTTGTGCTCACTGAATTTCAATTATGATCTTTATCAGACCAGATGGTTTCAAACAATTTTCGAATATTTTCAAGTGATGGCTTTCAGAGATTTGATTGATTCGAAGCGTGATCACGAATTGACACCACTGCAAACCTAGAAGTCTTGAAAAGCCTATTCAACTTAATTCAGGATGATTTCGCAGTACTCAGTACCATGACCTCACCATCAAGGATCGAAGCCAGTACCTTCAGGTTACTCCAAGGCAAGCTCATCGATGATCATTCAGCTAGTAGGAGGGGATTTTATGACCTATGAATTCAATTCACATTCGACTTCAGGATTTCATCATGAACTGACATTGGTTAAATAAGCACTGGGAAATTTTGGAGTGTTGGATAGCTGTTTCGTCCTAATCTGAAACTCTTCACAGTGTGCTCGTGATCGCGCCATATCATGAATCAGCAAAAGTTGGATTTCATGAACGGGCTAGTGGATCAGGTTCCAGTAATATCTTAATGGTCTAAAAGCTCGCCCTGTAACCAGAATATCCCTGCTTCATACCCTGACGGTGAGTGCGTACTAATCAAGAGTCCCAAACTAGGTCACGAAACAGCTATCCAGTACTCCTAGGTTTTGCCGGTTGTCCTCAAACCGATGTCAGTTCATGACAAAACAATCGAATCCCTGCAAACCCACACTTGATTATCACATATGACTTAGTAGACAGCGCTAATCACAAACTCGCTACTAGAGTTTCTGGTGATTTTATCCTACAGTCAGTCAAAAGTGAATGAGCAGAAGACTAATTTCCAAATGTATTTGCTTTGAAGGGATTTGATTAAATAAGCTTAAAGAATACTGATATTTTGTATAGTAATTAGTTAACCAATTTGTGTGTGTGTGTGTATTGACAAATTTATTATCAAAATCATTATAACAATGACAATAATAATATTAAACGATGCAATGCGATATTCTAATACATGCATATATATAGATACACAACTTAATTAATTCAGATTGAATCAAGATAATTATTATTATTATTTCATTAAGAGGTACATGGAATCACCATCATCATCATCATCATCAACAACGACAACCAAAAAAAGAATCATTTCAGACAATACTAAGTACTTTGATGTTATTGTTCCTAGGATAATGACCATATAACACACATAGACATGCTTATTACATGATATTACATCACAGAATAGTCGCATATACTTACTTCGTGAACAAGTAATTAAGTTTAAGACCAGGAAAATGTAATAAGCGAAAGCCGATTTTTTTGATATTTCACATTATAAAATTTGTGGACCAACATATGTTAGAGAGATCAGGAAAACAAGAGCGAGTAGTAGACGGCTATTTCGCTCAAGTTTGCTAGTCTTTAGCAGCGCACATCCATGACAGCACCAAGAATCAAGACTTGGACCATCAGATTATGAGGTCAAGCTCACTGTTCATTCAACCACTTGAACCAGAACTTTGTCAATTCATGATGTGGTGACACTTTTAACCAACACCTTCGATGAGCATCAACTTTACCTTCAGATAATGCCGTTCACTGGTTAGGAATTCTCAGTATAGCTTCTGGATATCCATCCAGTTGCCATCAGTCAGTTGCTGACTGATATTCGGATCACAGGATTAATGTGGGGACTTCTGAGGGTCTCCAGCTCTTATCGTGATCTGAAAGTTCTAGGTTCTATCCCTGATAGCGTTATGTGCAAGCACTGCTGGAGGGTTCTTATTTAGGAAGAAACAGGTGTTCAGTGCTCCCAGGAGGCTATAAGTCGAGCCTGCAGACCATTATGTCACCGAGTCGCGATCCAGCAATCAGCCTGTGAATTCCAAATCTGTCAATGCAAGATATAGCGTGACCACTAGCCAATTTCATCTCTGATGAGTATTTTACTCACACCCAACCTGCTGTACCCCCCACCGGTCAAAAATTCTCACTAGAAATCAGGCATCTGTCTACCTGAAAAGGTACAGTCGCTAGTGATCATCTCATCGGTATTCAAGTATGAGTTTGCAGGGATTTGATCTGATTGGTTACAGAATTTCATCAAAAGCTGACATCCTGTCACCAATCAAATAAAATCCCACAAACTAACACTGGAATTACACTTTTGTTGAGTATAAAATAAAAAAAAATAGTTGAAAAGTGCCTAGAAACGGATGAAAACGCAAACAAGTGATGCATGCACACGCCTACACACAACCCCCCAACCACCCACACACACACACACACAAACACACCTACAAACCTACGAATAGTCAAAAGGGATTTATAGTCATGAAATGAGGAAATAAAAGAGACTAAGATAATAAATTATATAATAATACAAATTAAATTAAATTCCAGAGTACAAAATGTAACGAAAGTAAATGGAAAATGATGGCGACGTAAATTATAGTTTATATATCCACTGAAATTTTCAAATTTGTAAAAACATAAGAATTAGCTTACAAAAATTAAATTTTTCTTAATGTTATAGGATCCTGGTGATAAACATGAAGCAGAAATTTTCATTAAACAGTAAAACAGATAGGAAACAAGTATAGTATACTGAAGAAAGAGGAGAGTTTTGGAAAAAAAAAAAGTCTAAACATTAACAGCTACATGACTGGAACTATATGAATAAACAAATTTCGACCTACACTACATGTTTACCACAAATAAAGCAGGTTTATTGGTACATCGAACTATGCCTCTTTCTTAATTCGTGGTATACAAAGGATGATAATAATAACATTGACTTTATTCCAATAAGTACTTTTGATTAAAAGGTGGTATGTACATCGCAGAGTACACTATCGCATCTAATTTCATTTTAATACTTTGATTGTCCAGGGGAATGATTGGCAGAGCATTTACATTTGTAATATTGTTCAACAAGTTTATGAATGTTAAATTAAAATTAAACAGAAATATTGAAAACAGTATATATCCATTATTATTATTATTGTATCCTTTAGTTCCTAGAGGAACATAGGGCTTCAGCTGCGCACCTCCATTGCCTTCGGTTTTCTGACAACTTTTTCACCCTGCTCCAGGTCTGTCCACATGCTTTCATCTCCTCCTCGCATGACCTCCTCCAAGTCACCCTTGGACGACCAACTCGCCGCCTCCCTTTCGAGGTCCACTCGAGGGCTTGTCTAGTGATGTCACTTATTTTTTTTTTTGATTTTTTTTTATTTACAGCTTGATTCCACACTTGATGATTTCCTCAGCGTATGGCCCTCCAATCCATCTCCATTTCTTCCTGCCTATTTGTTTCACAATCGGTTCCTGATTGGTTCGCTCATTGCCAGAGATCCCTGTTGCTGATCTTTTCTGGCCATCTGATCTTGAGTATTGAGCGGAAACAGCTGTTAATGAAGGTTTGAAGTTTGTTTGAGATGCTCTTTATGACTCGCCAAGTCTCTGATCCGTATAGTAGCACTGACTTCACATTGGAGTTGAAAATCCGGATCTTATTTTTGATGCTGAGTGCTGTTGACCTCCACACAGATTTGAGAGTAATGAAAGCTTGTCTTGCTTTTCCGATTCTGGCTTTGATGTCCTCGTCAGTTCTGCCTGTAGTTGAGACGATGCTTCCCAGGTAGGTGAAGGAGGTTGTTTCTTTCAGGTTCTTCCCATTTATGCTGATTGTTGTCTGTTGTTGTTGCTGTTGATGTTGGCTAGGAATCTTAATCACCTCTGTTTTATCTATGTTCACTTGAAGTCCTATCTTTGATGCTTCTTCTGCCAACTTGTTACTTTTCATTTGCATATCTTCCAGTTTATGGGAAATCAGACATATATCATCGGCGAAATCCAGATCCTCCAAGTCTTTTGTGTCAGTCCATTTTATGCCTGTTCCCTCGTTGGTTGCCGTTGTCTGTCGCATTATCCAATCGATTGCAATCAGGAAGATCATTGGTGATAGTAGACAGCCTTGCCTCGCTCCCGTCCTCACTTCGAAGGCTTCCGTAAGTTTCCCGTTGTAGATTACTTGGCATGCAGCGTTGTCGTATAACTGTTGGATGAGGTGTATAATTGTCGATGGGACCCCGTAGTAGCGAAGTAGTTTCCAAATGACCTCTCGATCGACGCTGTCGAAGGCCTTTTCAAAGTCGATGAAGTTGAGATAGAGAGGTGACTGCCATTCCAAGCTTTGTTCACTGATGATCCGTAGTGTGATGGTTTCATCAATACATGACTTGTTTCTCCTGAATCCAGCCTACCCCGGTCGAAGTTTTTCATCCGAGATGGCGTGTTTGATTCTCTCCAGGATGATGCGACTTAGTATCTTGCTTGGAATGGACAGAAGCATAATTCCACGCCAGTTTTTACATAATTGTTATTAATTCCCTGAGTTCCGAGTGAAATATAAAGCTTCAGCAATACATTCACAGTTTCTTCCATTCTCTGCTATCCTCTTCAGCTGACTAGCCACCCCCCGACTGACCATAATCTCTCATCTCATTCACCAAATCACTGTCTCACCGACAACCCACTCGTCACTTCCTATTTGGATTTCACTCGAAAGAGATGGCCTGCATTGAGTGAAATGTCACCTGACGGCCTTTTCGGTGGCGTGAACTCCACATCACTCCACATCCATTTTCTTCTACGGAAGCAGAACTACCAGTGAACACTGACCCCCCGACGAAATCGGAAGTCCTGAATGCAATCAAGATGCTTAAAACTGGGAAAACACCGGGACCAGATGGAATCCCAGCAGAGGCTTTGAAAATAGACCCAGAGACAACAGCGGACTTGATGACACCACTACTGGAGAAGGTGTGGAAAGAGGGCAAAGTACCCGAGGATTGGAAGAAAGGATACTTATTCAAACTTCCAAAGAAAGGAGACTTAAGTCAATGTAAAAACTGGCGTGGAATTATGCTTCTGTCCATTCCAAGCAAGATACTAAGTCGCATCATCCTGGAGAGAATCAAACACGCCATGGATGAAAAACTTCGACCGGGGTAGGCTGGATTCAGGAGAAACAAATCATGTATTGATCAAATCGCCACTCTACGGATCATCATTGAACAAAGCTTGGAATGGCAGTCACCTCTCTATCTCAACTTCATCGACTTTGAAAAGGCCTTCGACAGCGTCGATCGAGAGGTCATTTGGAAACTACTTCGCTACTACGGGGTCCCATCGACAATTATACACCTCATCCAACAGTTATACGACAATGCTGCATGCCAAGTAATCCACAACGGGAAACTTACGGAAGCCTTCGAAGTGAGGACGGGAGTGAGGCAAGGCTGTCTACTATCACCAATGATCTTCCTGATTGCAATCGATTGGATAATGCGACAGACAACGGCAACCAACGAGGGAACAGGCATAAAATGGACTGACACAAAAGACTTGGAGGATCTGGATTTCGCCGATGATATATGTCTGATTTCCCATAAACTGGAAGATATGCAAATGAAAAGTAACAAATTGGCAGAAGAAGCATCAAAGATAGGACTTCACGTGAACATAGATAAAACAGAGATGATGAAGATTCCTTGCCAACATCAACAGCAACAACAGACCACAATAAGCATAAATGGGAAGAACCTGAAAGAAACAACCTCCTTCACCTACCTGGGAAGCATCGTCTCAACTACAGGCGGAACTGACGAGGACATCAAAGCCAGAATCGGAAAAGCAAGACAAGCTTTCATTACTCTCAAATCTGTGTGGAGGTCAACAGCATTCAGCATCAAAAATAAGATCCGGATTTTCAACTCCAATGTGAAGTCAGTGCTACTATACGGATCAGAGACTTGGCGAGTCATAAAGAGCATCTCAAACAAACTTCAGACCTTCATTAACAGCTGTTTCCGCTCAATACTCAAGATCAGATGGCCAGAAAAGATCAGCAACAGGGATCTCTGGGAGCGAACCAATCAGGAACCGATTGTTAAACAAATAGGCAGAAAGAAATGGAGATGGATTGGCCATACGCTGAGGAAACCAACAAGTGACATCACTAGACAAGCCCTCGAGTGGAACCCGAAAGGGAGGCGGCGAGTTGGTCGTCCAAGGGTGACTTGGAGGAGGTCATGTGAAGAGGAGATGAAAGCATGTGGGCAGACCTGGAGCAGGGTGAAAAAGTTGTCAAAAAACCGAAGTCAATGGAGGTGCGCAGCTGAAGCCCTATGTTCCTCTAGGAACTAAAGGATACAATAATAATAATAATACAATTTGTTGAGCAATCTGCTCTTGGTTGTTGGCTTTTTCCAGCCGGACAGCGAGAGTTTCTTGTTGCTAATTCTTTCTCGCCTGCCAACCGTCTGGCCACTTGATCTTCAGTATGCAGACAGCCATATAAGGTAGCAGCTATTGATACAAAGTTTGAAGTGGTTTGTTGGAAATGCTTTCTGTGACATGCAGTGCAAGTTTCTGACCCATATAGAAAAAAATGACTGACTGGCTGACTTCATATTTGTGCTGAAAATTCGAATTTTTTCCTTTATACTGCGGTGTAGTGCAGCAGATTTCCAAATTGGTTTCAGGTTGATGAAGGCGTATCTTGCCTCATTTTTCAGATTCTGGCTGGCTGGTTTTGACATTGTCCTCCCATTCCGACTGCCTGTAGTTGAAACCATGCTTCCTAAACGGATAAGTGGAGGAAGTAACCTATGTTAAACATCTCCTGTTGATGGTGATTGGTGCTGGTTATTGTTGTTGTTGTTGTCGCTGTTCCTTGGTTATCTTCATCACTTCTATCTTCTCTGAGTTCACCTGGAGTCCTGTCTTCTCTGCCTGCCTGCAAGTCTTCAAGCTTATGTGACATAAAAACCTAAATCATCTGCGGAATCCAGATGCTCTAGTGTCTTCTTAATCGTTCAACGTATTCCTGCCTTCGCACTCCCCACTGTCTAATGCATGATTCGATCTACCATGATTAAGAATATTATTAGGAAAAATAGGCAGGCAGCCCTGACTTACACCTATTATGATTCGCATATTAAGCATATGTATATTCATTCTCATTACCATGGACTTCTAGTAGAACATATGGTTTCACGCTGTGATCTTTACATTTTCAGTAGCAGTGATATCCTTCTTTTTCTTCTTCTTCTTACGATCGATTAAAGGAGGTAAAGATGTGGGTTGGCTGAGAAAAAAAAACCAACAATCAGAGTTACTGGTGAGTATTCTATCTCTGAACTTTGAGAAGCATACAAGAGTATAATGAGAAGTACGGATATAGATAGATTTCCCTCCTAATCATGACTGCTTAAGAATAAAGAGGCTTTTGCTTCAACTTAAAATGAATTTTGAAAAAAAATTGATTACAAAAATATCTACAGCTCATTATATAATTGAAGTTGTATTCCGTAACAAATTTGAAATAATCAAACATCATCAAAATAACTGGAAAAATGTTACGAGTTGATCACGGATTGATATCAGTTAGAGAACCATTGAAAACCAGGGAGTACTGGACAGCTGCTGTTTCATCCTAGTTTGGGAATCATCGTCAGTACGCACCCACTGGGTTTCGAACCCAAGACCTTCCGGTTACAAGGCAAGCTCGTATACCATTTAGCCACTGGGACCCGATTCAATGGCTCGTGAATTCTAACTTCTACTAATTCGTGATTTAGCGCGACCCCAACCACTGCCGATGATTCTCAAACTAGGATGAAACAGCAGCTGTCCAGTACTCCCTGGTTTTCAATGGTTCTCTAACTGATATCAATCCGTGATCAACCCGTAAAACATAACTAATCCTTACAAACCAAAACCATAGAAAGTTAATCTGATGCTCGCTAGTGACTTGCTACAGGTTGGAGTTTCCTGAGTTCTAGTGAGAAGTCGTGACCAGTGAGGTCCAATTAGATGTCACGTGTGTGGATGGATGTCCCATCAACGAAAATGGTTGGGGTTGCGCTAAATCACGAATTGGTAGAAGTTAGAATTCACGAGCCATTGAATCGGGTCCCAGTGGCTGAATGGTATACGAGCTTGCCTTGTAACCGGAAGGTCTTGGGTTCGAAACCCAGTGGGTGCGTACTGACGATGATTCCCAAACTAGGATGAAACAGCAGCTGTCCAGTACTCCCTGGTTTTCAATGGTTCTCTAACTGATATCAATCCGTGATCAACTCGTAAAACATAACTAATCCTTACAAACCAAAACTATAGAAAGGAAAAATGTTAATCCCAAGCAAAGTGCACGAATAAAAACTGGATCAGAAATACCTTTGGTGTACTGTTTCATGGGTTTTATTTACTTAAATATGTACAATCTTCACTGGTAGTAAACTGAGTGGAATAACTGTATGAAGCATACAATTTTGTGTATGTGCCAATTTCGGTGGTATTATTGGAATGAATAAAAACCTCACTGACATTCGTTTACTAGTTCCTGAGAAACCTTGACCTTACACTTATTTGTCATTCACCAAATATAGAGAATCACCGTTGTCTAGCTTACGGGGTCTCTAGTTTTCTAGCTGATCAGTGACTCGGATGAAGAGAGAGGGTTGGATGTGCGGCTAGCAGCCCTACCCCCACAAAACCAACCAAACTGTTACGGAAATTCCAACGCACAATGAATCCTCAACGGAAGAGGTTTGATAAAGGTTACTTCCTGTCTTCATTTATCTCGCCAGGAAACATGATTTCAACCACAGGTCAGTAGAACGTATCAAGATGTCACAACCAGCCAGAATCGGAAAGGCAAGATACGCCTTCATCAACCGGAAACCAGTTCGGGGATCTTCTGCACTCAGACAGTATAAACAACAAGAGTGACATTCTCAATACAAATGCGAAGTCAGTCAGCCACTTCCTCTATACAGTTCGTCAGAAAAAGAATTTCTAACAGTCTACTGCAGGCTTTTATCAGCGACTGCAATCTCTCTATACTGAAGATCGAATGACCAGGAAGAATTAACGATGAGGTGAATATAGCAGACACTGAGAGCACAATTGAGTCACGTCACACTACGGGCTGTCGCTCGAGTAAAACCTGAATGGGAAACGACGACTGAGGATTCCGAAGGTGACATAGAGAAGCTAATTGTTAGGAAGTGATGAGTGACTATAGGCCATCATGCAACCAGCTAAGAAAAACCATAGGGAATGATTCAACTGCCCATGAAATGTTTTCTGCATTTCCCTTTTGACAGGTGCATAACATTGCATTGAATCATAACTGAAAAAGTTTTGCGCAAATTGATTAATCCATCCAAAGAGACAACTGGACTAAGCTGAGTGAGAACTTAGATAGTCTATTGATTTAAGCAGCTCGTCTTCTAGCGAAATGTGAGAAATATTGAATTTACACATGGTTATATCTATTTTTATTTCTAGGTTTTCTTCAGAATGACTTTATTTCTTTGTAATCCAATAGAACAACGATAGAACACTAATGAATTCACATGTAAGTACAATTCAGAAGCTTTTCTTTGCTAACTCTAGTGTTAGGTTATGTTCCTCAGTGATAATATTTTCTCATTACTTCTCACACAGACTGAAAATGAATATCTCTCAATCATTAACATGTTTTTTTATCACAAGACAGGCTACCGTATGATGGAAATGTCAATCATTCATTCTCTTTTTGTCAAATTGAAGTATACAAGTGAAATTATGCATCAGTTAACCAAAGAAACTAATTAGATTATGGGCTTTTGTATAGATTAAATTGGATTAATTTGAATGAATCAGTGATAACTGATGATGGATTTCAATAATCTCTCCAACTCATATCAGTTGGTGATGAGTGTCTGCATTCAAAATTAATCCAAGCCCCTACAAATCCCATAATCTAAATATATCAGTCTGAAGCTGACTGAGGGCTACTGACTGGACGGATGGATGTTCTGAATCTGTAGTAGTGAGAGATCATAACCAGTACGGTCCACTATGTCAAGAAGAAGTGAAGTGCTCATCGAAGGCGTTGGTTGAGGGTGGGGCTATATCACACACGAGTAGACAAAGTCAGAATTCATGGGTCATGGAATTCCAGCTGAAGTGATTGGATGGCTAATGAGTTTGTTCTTCTAACCAGAAGGTCCTACGTCCGACTCCAGGTGGATTGCACTACTTAAGAGTTGAAAAATATGACGAAACAGCGGTCCAGTGCTTCCTGATGGTTTTCAGTGGTCTCTCTCTCTCAGTCTGACTGTTACTGATCCGCTACGAAATCTATATTCAAAGAATCTGTAAAAGTCTTCTGGAAACAACCCACAGAGTAAAAACAAACTTGAGGAGACGTAAATGTCCAAAAAACAGTTTTCTGTGCAAAGCGTGTACTAACTAACTAACTAACTCAACTAGAATTAACTAAACTGGAGAATAGTAATAGAAAATAGACATTCTGGTAGTTAGTAATAACTCTGATTATATGACCCCACTAAAATATATTCAGACGCTAATTATTCTCATGCATATGATTACACAAGTGGTCATTAATTTTCTTCCAGGTTGGAGAGTACGCACACCGTTCTTCAATCTAGACTTATGAATATTTAAACAGTACAGAATTGTTCGCTTATACAGCTAAGCTTTATAATTATGTAAGGGTAATATTCATTACTTTCAAGACAGAAAAAGAGGAAGGCAGCCTACAGAATTATTTTTATTGTGTGTGACTGATTATTTCCCAATGTATGAGAGCAGAATTTGGTCATTATAGTGGAGTATAATTCCATGATACACAGTGATAGAACATTCTTTACTGACGACACTTTTGTTGAAAAAAACGTAAAAGTCGGAGAAAATTTAGGGAATTCAGTTACTCAGACTAAACTATTCATTACAGACATGACGGGAAACGAACGTTGTTCAGCGAAACGAAGGAATAACCAAATTTATAACCTTGAAAGTTAATCCATTATATCAGGTTGTGTTCTTAGTAAATGAAATGTCTGTGGATAATGCGTGAATAGAAAATTATCTAGTAAGTAGTTGATGCAGACGAATTCGGCGCCCTAAGGCAGCAGATAAATCCCACATCTCTCTATGCAAAATAAAATGAAAGTCTTCTAGTTTTCAACAAGCATGAATACAGTTCAAATTAAATTTCATCGCTAAATAACCGAAATCAACTAGTAAACCACTGAAAAGCATGAAATAATGAATAGCTGTTTCGTCCTTGTTTGAGACTCTACGGCAGTACACATCTATGACTTCATGAAGGAGTGAATCTAAAACTTTCAAGCCAAATGGCGAGTAGTTTAAAACTCAGCCAATAAGGATGATGCGCGACTGCCTTTGAAGAGTCCTGATCTAGGACAAAACTATCTATCATCCATTACCCCATTGTTTTTAAATGTTTATCTATATGAGGAAATGTTGTAAGCTGAAATCAATCAGTAGTTCCCTACAAATCATACTTCATAATTCACTGTGAATACAATCTATAAACTATCACAAATGAATCAGTTGACAACAAAACCTTGTTGGTATTCGTGTGTATCTAATATATACCCACACTTGGAGTTTTTAGTCGGTGTGACTCTATATGTACCAAGGTAAAACATATCTGAGTGAACCGAAAATCTTATGCATATTACTATGAGAAACGTAAATAAATAAACTATGTACACTTAAGTAATACAAGAAGTGCACTCATCAATCTGATACAATTAATGGAAATCAATGCAGCATTTTGTTTTGCGTTTTTTAGAAAAAAAGGTCATGTAAACATGTACCTCGGGGTGTCAGAAACAGAAAATTATCATAGCTTTGATGATAAAATATGATGTAGAGTATTATTTGACAAGCTTATATTTGCCTACGATTAAAGAATCCTAGTCGTCTGGTACTGAAACGAAAATGCAATTAACAAACACGTTAATATAGACGAAATATACCAAGTATTAAAAAGTGAATCAAGTGACCAGAAAGCTTAAAATTCAAGTCAATAGAAAATGGTTAGTACAAATGTCTGTCTGTCTGTCTATTTGGATTCAACATATAACTTGGCACCGAAGTCCACCAGTTCGAGTTGCCACGTTCCAAATATTACACAGAGGTAGACAAGAAGATAAATGAAGAGAATTAATAGAGTTTCACAAGTACAA
Source organism: Trichobilharzia regenti (assembly GCA_944472135.2). Taxonomy (NCBI): domain Eukaryota; kingdom Metazoa; phylum Platyhelminthes; class Trematoda; order Strigeidida; family Schistosomatidae; genus Trichobilharzia; species Trichobilharzia regenti. Next base: position 19,452,263 of record OX235263.1, on the reverse strand, counting down.
GAGTGAAACAGAATGAATAATGGTAGAAAGGAATATGAAAGATTACAGAGACTGAATACATCTGCGCTGGCCATTGACAACGATTTTGAGCCATAACACCTATTGTCTCCAGCCATTGATTCTTAGAGTCCTGAGGGCCTCAACCCGGAAGTCTGCATCTCCCTACCTGCTGACTCAGTTTAACTGTCAAGGATTTCATGGATTGATGAGGCCATGTTTTTGTTTGGCCACCACTTACTCTTTTCCAACCTGCACCTATATCAGTTAGTAATGGCCTTCGAGAGAGGCGATGGTTAGGCGTGCGCAGCATGTGACCTAGCCGTCTACAATACAGATGTAAAGATGGTTACAGGGAGACTCAACTATATCACTCATGAAGAAATTCAAATCATAAATAATAAATAAACCATAATAATTTGAAGTCCTGGGTTCGAACCACGGTGGGTGCGTACTGACGAAGAGGCCTAAACTAGGACAGAGGAAACAGCTGTCCATTACTCTCAGGTTTTCCGGTGGTTCTCAAACTGATGTCAGCTCATGGGGAAATCCTCCATGCAATCAAACAAAATCCCTACAAAACCAATACTTGAAAATTTAAATCATTTCACTTTTTGTTAAATATTGCGCTGAAGATTTTTTCCAAAAGGACGACCAAAGCTCTACAACTAAACCAACCGGCTCAGAGAACACTATTAATGACAAATCACCCATGTGAGCTACAGATCTTCTCTATTAAGTAAATATTCTTCAAAGTTTAGTTTTCTTATTTGCTGAGAGCCTTTTTCCTTTGCTATTGGTAGATCTGTTTAAAAGTGTGAAATAGCTATGAAATCATTCCAGCTGAATTAGTTAAGTTTTTCACTTGATGATGAAGGTAAAGTAATCAAAAAGACTTGTTACCAGGGAATAATAGTCTCGTTGACTCAGAATCCTCCATCCTAGATGAAAACATAGAGCAGAGACTTCTGAACACCTGGAGGAGCAGCAGTCTTCAAATGTATGGCATCAGATTTGCTTCTATGTCAAATGCAAGATGATGCGACAGGACCGAACTGCATTGACTCCTAGCTTATAGATATGGAGTGAAGTGATAGTTGAGCGTGTTGATCACTTCAATTATTTTAGAAGTTGCATCAGTCTCAATGGGTTGATCGCTGACGAAATCTCAACTCGAATACAGAAGCCTATCAGCGTTTCCCAACAACTTAGTAGACGTGATATCCGGCTTGCTGTCGACCGAAAGGTGTGTGTACTGCTCAGCAGTTCTCTCCATCCTCCTTAATGGCTGTTTTCTATCTCCCGTGTTAGGTGGTATAATAAGGTTAGCAGTATTGAGGTTAGGCATTAGTCGAGTGCCAGTTGGATGGGAAGGGAAATCGACCGACGAGGTTGTGAATCAGCTGCATCGATTGAGATGGTTAGAGCATGTGCCACGTATCCATACCTAGCCATCACCTTCGTCAATGGCAGCCAATGTTAGCTGACTGACACTGGATGGATCAGGTTAGGAAAGAGTTAGCAGTAGTGATATTCTAACCTAACACCACAAGCAATGGTGATTCCTCAACTAAAAGATGAAGTACTTAGACTAGCCACTTCTAATTATATCTACCGATTCAAATGGGCTGTATCAAAGCCAGTTATATTAGCCTCTGATCTAGGAACCTGATTTTTTCGTGTTCGCTCGGGAACATCTACCAGTATGGCTAAATAAAGGTGTAGTGAACACCATCAACAGTTCAATATTGGACCACCTTGTGCATATTGGCCATTGGAAAATGCTTCTCTATCATCTACCGGATAACAAATAAATTGCCAAAAACATCCAGGCACCACATATTCCAAACAGCACAAGCTATCACGATTCGCTTGAAACAACCAGTTCTTTGTATGCAAAAGAAGTAAGTCCAACCATACACTACTATTGCCCTGGCCAGCCTTCAGTAGAGACTATTAATTCATGTATTTGTATTATTATTTTTCCTAATTTTTCATTCTGATATTCATTCAGTCTACTATTATGTTGATGCTATCGAACTGTAATCCATTGATGTTATTGATTCGATATTATTTAAACAACATTAATGTTGTCCATAACACTAACTCATTCATTCACTATAATGTATATATAACTGTAAAGCCTGACGATGAAGAGGTTATCGAAAAGAGTATTCTTTATCCACTGACCAATCTTTTGAGAAGAATATTCATTTGTTCATTAATCAGTCTTTTGACAAAAAAATAATTAAACGAGTAGACAATGTTAAAACCAAACTAATTCTTTCCTGTAAATCGTAGAAGTACCCTCTTCTGTAACAGGATCACAGAAACTGTATATACCTACACTTGTTGAGAATGGAATTTCAATCTGTTTCCAAGTGTTGGTTAGTAGGGATTTGATTCGCTTCGAGTTAAATCACCAACTAATACTGAAAACAAAGCATTACTGAGAATATTCAGCTGTATGAACTCAATAATCCACTGGGAATTGAGCGCAGTAGCCTCATGTTGTATAGATAGCCAACTGTCAATTCAACCACCGAGGCTTATGAATTGTGACTTCTGCTAGTTAGCGATATATTTACCACCACACCCAGCCATTATTAAATAAATATTTGCCATCATACTCGACTTACTGGGGTCCTAATAAACATGACTCCTCACCGGAACTCCAAACTCCTCCATCTTGTAATCAGTCGTGGATTCCATCCCCAGTGTGGTGAGGGATGCACAATGTCGAAGAGCTGCAGACTGGAATGAAACAACTATCCACCGACACTGTGACTGATGTTACCTCTTGATCTGACTTGATCTCGATCTTTTATTTTGTTAATTAGCTCAAATTGCCAACTTTAGATTCGTATTTAGTTTGATTAATTGCGTAAGTTACTGTCACACAGAACAAAGTCAATCGTTATTAAGTAAAATGTTCTTCTCATGTGATTATGCAGTCACTTATTACTGAGTTTAGTTAAATTTGTTCAATTTTATTATAATACATGCGGATCTTATCTAACAAAGTCAGTGTGTGAAGACCGACAGTGCCATAAAACATCTGTATGGGCTGAATTAAAATAACCCTCAAAATCTGATTGAGACCCACGAAGCACACGGAATACGAATTTGGTGGATTCTAACCAACAGTGAAATCCAGAACAACACGGATTTCGTGTCATTTGGGACTTGTCGGCTTGTGGATGGCTCTGTATTTCCCACTGAGTGACGATGGTCCTCTCACTGATACTCAAACTCAGTAGTTCAAATTTAAGATAATTAACAAAATAAAAGATCGAGATCAAGTCAGATCAAGAGGTAACATCAGTCACAGTGCCGGTGGACAGTAGTCAAAAACCAAAGCTTCAACAGCAGAGGCTATTACAATTCGCCTAAAACAACCAGTGCTCTGTGTTCGAAAGAAGCAAGTACAGTCCCTACTACTGCCTTGGCCTTCAGTAAAGACTATAAATTCATGAATTTGTAATATTACCTTTCCTAATTCTTCTGACATTCCGCTTATTTTATGTTGATGCTATTGAGCTGTAATCTATTAGTATTATTGATTCGATGTTATTTAAACAGCAACATTAATGTTGTTCATAACACTAAGTCATTCATTCATTCACTATTATGGATGGATATATAACTGTACAGCCTGATGATGAATTTATCAAAAATAGTATTCTTTGTTCAGTGATCATTCTTATGACAAAAAATAATCGACATGTAAAGAGAATGATGTCACTGGAAATTCTGCATCAACAAAAAAGCGTTAAAAAGGCAGTAACACCTAAGTAAATAATCAATTTTTTCTCTTGCCATTTCTACATCCCTTGATTATCTTCATACTACTCATGTTAGCTGATGAGTAGTAGCACAATTGCACACACGTACACAAATATATATTTATATATATGATGACGTGAATGATATATATTTTTTTCTGTTTTTCTAATGGTTAACAGTCGTAAAATGACGATAAGGACACAGTTGTTATTATCGGTAGCATTGTTCTTGTTGTTGTTGTTGTTGTTGTCATGACAACCGAAAAATGTCTTTGAAGTTTCAACTGCCATTGTTTATTTCAGTGAGTAAAACAATTCTATTGTAAATGCTTACTGATTTCAATTAATGACGTCTGTTAAATATAAATGTGATAAGTTCTTAAGAGGTAAAAATGACGAAAATTTTGTGGTTAAATTTGTTAAAAAATTAACTAGATTTGTGTATAAAGGAATGTAGGAATGCTGCAACACTTAATAATAATAATGAGAATAAAAAGTCGACTATGCTGTGTAAAAAGTTAGGGAGAGACGTGTATTTTGTAATCATTCATGTTCCACGCGGAACACAGGGCTTCAAGCTAGAGGTTTTAAGTTTCGGTAGCAGTGGTGTTTATTTTTACGGGATGTGGGGTTGCTAGCCTCATGTCCAACCTTCCCTCTTTAACAATCTTATTAATGGCTAAACGAGGTTGAGGAGTGCATCGATGGCCGGCAGTCAATCCCCGGACCACACGAGGCGTGATTGGCGAGTATTCTACCGCTGTCTCACCGACGCACCAAGGACAGACTTACACTTATTTAAAGATGAAATGTGGGTGGGTATTTTAACCGCATAGTTCGAACAAAAAATATCATTTTTTTGTAATATTTTCTAATTACTAATCGCTAATCGGTCAAGTATGTTCAAAAAGAATCTTCAAAGATTGATAAACGTCACTATTTTCACTGTATGACTGGTATATTTATATATGTAGCACCCACTAAATATATCACAACTCAGATGCCTCTCCATTGATTTAAAAAGAAGCCCACGGAGAATTTTAAACGATAGATGAGTAATCGAAGAATATTGTGTTTTTTCGATAACGCCTTCTCTTATCAAGTTCTACAGTTATACATGCATAATAATTAAAGAATCAGTGTTATTAAAATAAAACATCAAAGTTTCAACTATATGGATAGATTACAGTCAAAAGGCGTCTATGAGAGAAATATATATGTGCATAAAAATATTGGATAGTTAGAGGTAATCGGCAGGAAGCCCTGATTAACCAAGGTTGCCTGCTAGTTGACACTCACCAGTCGGCGAGGTGTATCTGCAACCTTGAAGGAACAATTCATGTCCCTTCTGAGATTCGAACCCGCGTCACCCAGTGCTGCCCTGCAGTCAGAGACGTTACCACTGAGCTAGGTATTCGGGCTCACGATTGACCTCCTGTAGGAATGTAGTGGGTATATATACATAAAAATGTACTCATAAACTGAATATATCAGATCTATGAAGGAAAGTAACACTGGGTTCTACAACGAGCCAGAGTAGCAATAGTGCCTGGACTTACTTCTTTTACACACACACACAAAGTTCCAGTTGTTTCAAGCAAATCGTAAGTTTCATAGTGGAACACATAGCCAAGGAAGGAATTCTTCGGCATGTGATAACAAGAAACCCCTGTATAGACGATTTTAATCCAAAGGTGATATACACAGTAAATTAACAACCAATAAGTTGAGAAAATCGATTCAAACAAAATTTAATGCAAGTAAAAACTGCAGCTTATATTTTTTTTCACACAAACGACAGACATTCTGGAAACCGAAAGACAAAATACCCACCTAAGATAGCCACCAATTCAACTGCTTCTGTGAAACGGCCAATCACTGTAAGAATACATTCACTAGTTAAGTGTCTAATAAACCAAGCAATAGCACTGAGTAGCACAACGAAAAGTCTAAATGATGAAATAAAACAGGTAGAAGAAGCGTTGCTATCAAATAACTATCCTATAAAATTCATTAGGAACATCAAAATAGGTCAAAGGCAAAGTGAAAATAATTTTGAAACTAGTTATGATAACATAAATAAGAGAGAATATAAGGCATCCAGTATTATACCATATAAGGAGAGGACATTTAAAACCCTCCCTACGTAAGATTTTCAATAAATCAGGAATTAGGGTGGCATTAAAACCTACAAACTCACTCTGTGGGGACAAGCTCTGTAGGCTAAAAGAACCAGTGGACCCAGTCAAACAAAATAATATAATTTACAAAATACCTTGCAATGACTGTGAGTTAAGTCAACTATATAGGTCAAACTAGTAGGTCGTTGGTAGTCAGATTATCAGAACATAGGAATTTAGCTAAGGTAAGAATGGTCGACCCTGAGAAGAGTGCACTGTATGCATTAACACACAACCACACAATAGGCTGGTGGGAGAGGGTTAAAATTCTAAAAAGTAATATAGGTAGGCGGAGAGAGAGGTTGATTACGGAATCCTTGTTCATCGAGTCTACACCCAGCACAACACATGGAACAGAAATGACTCACCGCAAATACCGGAGATATGCATGGAAGACATTATTACCACCAGTCAGTGAAATCATACGAGGATAATAAATAATCTTAAAATTCCATTTCAATTCAATTAACATACATCACAACATTCTAACAAGTTACTTATTTTGACTATAAAAACACTCGTCTTATTTCCCATCTGATTGTATTTCACCAGTAACACTCATATTATTATTTCTGAATGGACATTATCCTATAGTGATTTGTATTCAAATGTCTAATCATCAATTCCACTCATGTATATAAATGAAGCAAGAAAGTTGTGTGAGTGAGTGGCTTGATATGGATTATGAGCAGTAATAATTTGTGCCGGGAACGTGGTCGCATCAGTTAATATTACTGTATAACACCATTGTGTGATTTATCAAAATAAAATCTTATCTATAATACATTAGCCAGCCCTCATCATCTGATTCTGATGGAAATTATTGCAACATAGCTGAGGTACATACAGACTCGTATGTTTTCAGCTTGATCCCTTTGCAAGTAACCATACCAACAGACTCACTACTATCCTATATCATATTCAAAACCAAATATCATTCACCACTGGCATGTGGAATATTGTTAGGGCACTGACGAAAGTACTCTAGGTTACGTAACTAAAACTTTTGTAAAACAACTTCATCAGTCAATAAAATCCAGCCACGTAGGTAGGTGTCGACTTCCTGACTAGTTGGAGTCCTCGGGACGGTAAAAACTAATGACTGGAGACAATTGATGATATGAAGTTAATTGATGGATGGTGACTAGCAGTGGTTTACAGGATGTGTATTTCGTCCTATTTGGGACTCGTCATCCGGAGGTGCCTGCATTTCGCGGTGACTGGTGATGTTTCCACCGAGGCTCGAACCCAGTGGCCATAGTTTCAAACGCCAAAACGTTATCCATTAGATCAGTTGGACTACGAGAGCTACTTTCTGTGCAGCGATTCATATTAAGTATTTAAATGAATTTCAGATTTTTCCGTCGACTGATTAGATCAAAGTGCTTGGTTACCATCTACTAATTAACTTCAAATTACATGCACAGAAATCGTTGAAGCATCTGCACAAGAATCTGACAGACATGTCAACCTGAGGCCGAGCACTTCGGTCCTATCAATCGACGAGAAAATCTAAAATTCAATTAAATTGATTATGTGTCTCAAAGTCGTTGTCAGTGGCTGGCGCATATGCATCCACTCCTTGTGAGTGATAATACCCAACAAAACTATATTGTTCTTCGATATTACTATCCATCTTGCTTCATATCTCTATTTATTGTCACTATTTGTGCGTCGGTGGCATAGCGGTTCGGGTGCTTGCCAACCATGTACATGGTCTGGGGTTCGATCCTCGGCCGACACACTCCTTTACCTCGCTTAGTCAGAAATAATGTTGGTAAAAAGAAAAGGTTGGGCATGAGGCTAGCAACCCCATCCTGTAAAAATAAACACTGCTACAGAAACTTCAAGCCACTAGCTTGAAGCCATATGTTTCACTGGGAATGTGAAGGGAAAAAAAATTTAGCATTTGTTTTTACTTTCTTCTCTTGCTTTGTGTGTACATAGAGTGTGGCGACTCGATCTGCTGCATATCGGTGCAAAGTTCTATGTTGAAACAAGTCAGTCAGTCATACGTTTCACTGTATCGTCTATATTGAGAAAAATTCAAAAAAAACGAAGCCGTTTAAATGAGCTTCAGATTACAAAAAAAACTACTCAAATTAGTTGATATTAATTGAGATCAACAGAAGGCTAGAATTAGACAAAGTTATCCTTAATTCCAATAGTCATATGAAATATAATTCCACACACAAACATACATCAGAATCTCAGTTCCATATTCTATTTTCTCACCGTAATGGTGTATGTTAGCCAAACATCAAACTTCCTTATGGAATTTTCGATGCTCAACTCATCAGCAGTCCTCTTAGAATGTATTTGCTGAGAGTGACAATTCGATGCTAAATACCTGTAAATTTCAATGCAAATGTCAATAAGAATGGTTAATATGGCACCCGAATCACTGCAACTTTCATAGTTCATGGTGATGTTCACTTTCCACTTGTATTACCATGAAGATCAAAAAGTTTATTCTTTTGTGTAATGTTATTTCATTTCAAAGTTTGTAACAGCAAACGATGCGTATAATTCACTTTCGCTTTTATTTATACTGTAAAATTTTCACTGTTAACGACAGTTGCAAGATCTTAAAACCATAAATTACAAGAACAATTCATATAGAGATAACACGAAATATTTATTTTACCTTATTTTTCTCAAGAAATACATCTAACACCTTGTTTAATATATTGATAAGTCTGTCAAGCAAAGATTTATTTAAGTGTTGGTTTGTTGGGATTTCATCGGTTTCAGGATTTCGTCATGAGCTGACATTAGTTAGAGAACCATTGGAAAACCTAGGAGTTCTGGACAGCTGTTTCCTCTGTACTAGTTTACAACTCTTCAGAAGTACGCACCCATCAAGATTTGAACCCAAGACCTTCTGGTTACAAGGCTACCGAGCTCGTAGACCATTAAGCCAATGGGACCCGATCCAATACCCGGCGAACGAATTCTAACTTCTGCCAATTCACGACATAGCGTGACCTCTATCCAATATCTTCGGCGAGCATTTGTCCTTATACCCGACCTCCTGCACTCTACTGGTCACAACTTCTCACTAGAACTCAAGATATCTACCTACCTGAATAGGGTAAGTCGCACCCATCCACGCTGAAGAATCCCACACTAGGACGAGACAACTGTCCAGTACTCCCAGGTTTTCCAATGGTTCTCTAACTAATGTCAGCTCATGACGAAGTCCTGAAACCAATCAAATCCCGACAAACCAACAGGTGAATAACAATGAGATGTTCACTAGCGACTTGTCCTATTCAAGTAAGTAGGTATCTTGAGTTCTAGTGAGAAGTCGTGACCAGTAGAGTGCAGGAGGTCGGGTATAAGGACAAAGACTTGCCGAAAATATTGGATAGGGGTTGCGCTGTATCGTGAATTGGCAGAAGTTAGAATTCATGCGCCGGGTATTGGATAGGGTCCCATAGGCTCAATGGTCTACGAGCTTGCTAGCCTTGTAACCAGAAGGTCTTGAGTTCAAATCTTGATAGGTGCGTACTTCTGAAGAGTTGCAAACTAGGACAGAGGAGACAGCTGTTCAGTACTCCAAGGTTCTCTAACCGATGTCAGCTCATGATGAAATCCCTTAAGACTTATTTTTGCTGAATATAACAAGAAAATAGCATCATTAGTTCAACGGAAGAATGTTCGCCGATGACACACACAATCCGGGTTCAACTGCTGACCGACACACTTCTAAACTTCAAGCTGTTTACTACCCAACCGATAGTCATCCTAGGAGAGAAGAAATTTCGGGCATCAACCTAGCCAACCCACATTGTCACAATGTAACACCATAGCTAGTGAATCTTAAGAGCTCAATCCCTAAAGCCTTACACTCCATTCGAAACACAAAAGAATAATTACAGCTGTTTCGTCCTAGTTTGTAACTCATCACCAGTACGCATCCTCTGAGTTCCTCATCAAGGATCTACTAGTTACAAGTCAAGCTCGTAGACCGTTCAGTCCCTGGGACTCAACTCAAACTGGAAGGCCTTGGATTCAAAATTTGGTGGATGCGTACTGCCAATGAGTCCCAAACTAGGACAAAACAGCTCTCCAGTACTCCCCAGTGGTTTTCAACACTTCTCTAAATGATATCAATTCATGGTAAAACTTAAAAAGCAAATGAAACTCCTACAAGATCCTGATAAATATGACCAAATTGTAAATCCTACCTAATATAACTCAGACTACCTGCAGGTAATTTTAACGTCTGTAATAATTTTTAGCCTGAAACCAATTCGGAGATATGAATGAAAAAAACAAAGTATTTTATCAGTAGAATAGACGTTTATATATTTGTGCATCATTTCACAGACGCTTACCTGATGAGTCAATTAAACACTCCCAATAATGAGAATCAATAACAAAAACAGGTATTCTCATTTAGTGGACCAAATGGAATGCACATTTCGTCAATACTTTGGACTCATCATCTGGATGGATATGCCTACATTTTACCCAGTGAGGGATCATTATTATTATTATCTTCCCATCCGCTGAGACTGGAACTCAGCACCCGTCTGTTCAAAAGCCACAGCATTATCCCCTAAACCACTTGGGCATTGGGAGCAACCTCTTATGCAACAACTACATGTAGATGTTCACATACTATATGTAAACGTAGCATTTGATAAGTATCAATACTCTCTAGCATATGTTTTAAGTTTGTGCAAAGGAAACAAAGTGTGAACGTGTAGAGTGATTTCAGACATACTGGCTTTTATTCTGGTATATAAATAAGCACGAAAGTTTTACAAAAAAAGTGATAAGATCGGAACTGTTTTTTATAGGCAAAATAATAAATGGACAAACAACACATGAAGTAGGAACGTGAACAAAAGTACAGAGATTTATCGTGATTAGATTTTGAAAAGTTTCATAAGAAGTACAAAAACAGATCCATATAAACAAAAATAATAAATAAATACCTAGATAAATGTTTAATCCAATACAGTCCTACAGAGGTAAATTGTGAACCCGAACAGCTAGTTCAATGGTAACGTCTCTTAATGCAGCATGAGTGGCATGGATTCAAATCTCAAAAGGACACGAGTTCCTTGCTGACTGTTGAATGCCAACCAGCTCAAAACCCAGTCAGGCAGGGCTTCCCTACCGACTGTTTCCAACCATCTAATATCAACAATTCAAAGTGCGTCATGATGGCAATTCACTACAGCGCAAACACGACTGATAGAATTCAGTCTCCATCAAAGATAGGACTAGGCATTACACAATATACCTAGTTAATGACCAACGTCCATTCCGAGAACTTATATAATGTTCAAATTTGTGGAAATGATGAAATGCAAATTTTGCTGGACGATTATTAAGTCATGTCAGCATTTTACTCATATCATCTTGACAATCTGTATTTATACAAACATTCAATAGAGAAGATTTGAAGCTCAGATGAATGAATTTTGATCTGCTTGTATCCTCTGAGGTGATCGATGTCCTTCTTCTATACAATATCTTCAGAGTAAGCTTGCACAGAAAGTGAAATCATTCGAATTCTCCATGTTTGATATAAATGTGTATCTCCTGACAGTCTGCATTGTCATGATTGGTTGTTGATTCACATCATTATAGATCATTCTTATTGACTTGGAATTTGAATGTTTTTTTCGTTTGACGTATGTCTTGTCAGATCAAATGGCCAGAAATAATTAGCTACAAGAAACTCTATCTAACTGGGAACAAACCACCCTGAAGCCGATGGCCCAACAAATATGTAGCAGAAAACGGAGATGGGTTGACAGGGTACACGCCACTGAAGAGACCGTAAAATGATATCGTGTGCGATGCAGGCCATCCCTCGAGTGCAATCCCAATCGCAAGCGATGAGTAGGTGATCGGTGCGAGGGTGACATGGAGGAGATTGTGCAGTTGGAGAAGATAAGAGATTATGATCAATCGTGGACGCAGCTGAAAAGGGTGGTAGTAGGTCGAACAAAGTGAAGATGTGTCGTTGAAGGCGTACGTTTCACTCGGAACCCAAGAGAATGATAATAATATTAATTAACAAATTCGATCTACATTAATGCGTCTGTTAAACCCTGACTGATTTCAACACCAGGCTTTTAGAAATTGCCTCTGTTTACAATTTCTTCAATCTCCTAATCAAACTGGAGTTCATAAGTGTCTATCTGAATCTATATGAAACAGCATATATAGCATGTTTCTACAGTTAATTTATGCTCCTGGATTTTGTGTCCAGTGGAACAACTACTTTGACTAATGTAATGTTTACCGCAGTACATGCAACTTATTTTCGCCATGATTTGATCTTGTCTTCTTCTGGTATTGGATCATCTGGTACTAGACTAACTTTAAAACAGCGTCGTGGCAGTTAGCTTAATGGCTACACTGTACATTGGATTACAATCTGCAGACTAAAGCTAACACTGTATTTAAGAATTAATCGCTAATGACAATATTTTTAGGAGTTGATCACCGATTGATATCAGTTAGGGAACCATCGTAAACCAGGGACAGATGTTCCATTCAGAACTCCTGGTTTTCAATGGTTCCCTAGCTGATATCAACCCGTGACCAACTCGTAAAAACAAAACTAACCCCTTACAAACCAAACTGTAAAAAATGACAGTAATGATGTTTATTAAAATTATATGGAGTTGTAAAGAGGATCAATGGAAATGTAGTTCACAAAAGCATATGTTAGTCATAATAATCTCAAAACACGTAATACTAAATTTTGAATATCAAGTAAAATTACGAATGAAATCATATGGGACAATTAAAGATGGTTAAAACAATGATGGACAAGGTGGGGAAAGAGTTTGCACCAACTTCTTTAGTATGCATAATAATAAGTTTGGCTTTTTCAAGTGGATTTTGATGGCTTCAAAAATATCTAACGAAGAACTAGTAAGATTAAATAAAAATTAGTAGTCGGAATACGGTAGATAACTTTGAAAGCCCTAGGAACACCAATTGTATATTCGGTATATCTACAATATGAATTAAATCAGAGCTGTTAACAGACCTTTTCCTTCCCTTGCCTAATTGCTATGAAGGATGATTATACGGGAATCCAACGATAAATATGCTTAATTGTACGCCTAATGTAACTGGCTCCACAGGAGCAGTCAATGTGATAGATATAAAGAGATTAGCTTATTTACACTTAACTTCTAAACATAAAATAGAAATGGTTGTAAAAAGACAGTGAACTTTTGCTGTGGTATTGAATGCTCATTTTACTGCACACTTAAGTGGTGTGTTATTAATTTCACTGGTGTTATCTTGCAGTGTTTTGCATGTTCGCTGAATTGTTTATGAGCTCTCCTTGTAAGCAGATTTCAAACCACAGTGAGTGCCTACTGATGAAGAGTCTCAGGCTAGGTCGAAACACTTGAATATTTTGCATATTTGTTTAATGACATAATTAATAATAAGTTGTCAAAGTACAAGCAAATGAACTCTACACTTTTGTTCAAATATCACAGTCTGAAGTACTTAATGATCAGATAAGGTACTCAGAAAATAAATTTATTTTCTTTATTTCTCGACAGGAGCATTAAAACTGACATAACTGACGAAAATAAATGAGACAAAGACTTATGTCGACAGTTGCTGAACCACTTCAGAAATTTACCTTTAAAACTGAAAATTGAAAAATTATCTAACTGAATCGTTTAAGCTTTCGATTGCATAATTTGCTTATCTATGAATGTTTCTTTTGATGAAGAAGGTTTTTTTTATAATTTTTTTGGGTTGTTTACCAAGATGGCTGTCTAATAAATTAGTAGGCTTTTTAACAAACTCCCCAAGATATCCTGTAATGTACTCAGAATTAATTGTACACTTTGTAATTAATCGATCTGTGTATCATTGGTGAGTATTTCACTGAACATTGGTAACAGACATTTCAACAGAAAACATCTGATGTGAATGCGAACCAAATTACTCAGTGGAAGGCATTACTGACTCTACTTTCTACAAAATATCCCGACATCAAACTTTTAATGATATATACTGGCAACGACCAAAAACCCACTACTTGTGTTACAGGATTTCATCATGAGCTGACATTAGTTAGGGAACCATTGGAAAACCTCGGAGTGCTGGACAGCTGTTTCGTCCTAGTTTGGGATTCTTCAACGTGAGTGGGTGCGACTTGCCCTATTCAGGTAGGTAGTTACCTCGGGTTCTAGTGAGATGTCGTGACCAGTAGAGTGAAGGAGGTCGGGTATAGGACAAATACTCGCCGAAGATATTGGAAAGGGGTCGCGCTATGTCGTGAATTCACAGAAGTTAGAATTCGTTCGCCGGGTATTGGATCGGGTCCATTGGCTTAATGGTCTACGAGCTCGCTAGCCTTGTAACCAGAAGGTCTTGGGTTCAAATCTTGATGGATGCGTACTTTTGAAGAGTTCCAAACTAGGAGAGAGGAACCAGCTGTCCAGTACTCCTAGGTTTTCCAATGGTTTTCTATCTAATGACAGCTCATGGTGAAATCCTGTTAACCAATCTAATTCCTACAAAAAAAAACACTTGAATATCGACTATTTGTGATCTGAACGCTGAAAAGCGATCTTTGCGTCGTATCGTATAGCTCACCAAAACTCCCTTGGATCATTCACAGTCACAAAACGCTCAAAAGACAATATGAAGACGGTTATTCAACCTAAGAGCAACATGGCTCTTCTTAACAACAATAATAACACTAGAAACTTATCATTACCTCAGCAGTGGTGTTAGGCAGCTAGCTATACAGGTTGGATAATTTGCTAAGTATGCAAACAAGTACTGTTGAACATAATTAGTTAAACGAAACTCAACTTGTAAGAAGTAATTTAGAAGCAAGTAGAATATTCCCCAAATAAGATAAGATCAAAACTCTGCCCGCCAAGAATCACACACCAACAATTCCCGTTGACAGTTTAAAGTCAAAATCACAGTGTAAAACGACTCATTATCAAAAGATGAGCATTCGAATTTGACATTTAGACAGGGACAAAGGTAAATAATACGGATTTAGGCAACAGATGATGTGGAAAGGTGAGGAAAACGATAAACAGTCTAGGTAAAAAGAGTTGTAATAATAATAATCTACAGAACTGGACTACGTTAACTCCTAGCTTAGTGATAGGGAGTGAAGTGATAGAACATGTTGACCACTTCACCTATTTGGGAAGTTGTATCAGCACCAACGGACTGATTGGCGATGAAATCTCAGCACGGATCCGAAAAGCTCGAGCTGCTTTCGCTGACTTACACCATCTCTGGCGTAGGCGTGACATCCGGTTATCAACCAAGGGACGTCTGTACTGCTCAGCAGTTCGCTCCGTCCTTCTCTATGGCTCTGAAACATGGCCAATACGAGTTGAAGACATGAAAAGGTTGACTGCTTTCGATCATAGATGTCTGCGATCTCTGTCTCACGTTAGGTGGTTTCACAAGGTAAGTAATGTTGACGTTAGGCGTAGAGTGTTGGGCAGGCAAAGAGGGAAAATCAATCGACGAAGCTATAAAGTTACATAGATTGAGATGGCTAGGTCAGGTGCTGCGCATGCCTAACCATCTCCTCTCCCAAAGGCCATTACTAACTGATATAGGTGCAGGTTGGAAAAGAGTAAGTGGTGGCCAAACAAAAACATGGCCTCATCAATCCATGAAATCCTTGACAGTTAAACTGAGTCAGGTAGGGAGGGAGATGCAGACTTCCGGGTTGGGGCCCTCGGGACTCTAGGAATCAATGGCTGGAGACAATAGGTGACATGGCTCAAAATCGTTGTCAATGGCCAGCACAGATGTATTCAGTCTCTGTAATCTTTCATATTCCTTTCTACCATTACCCATTCTGTTTCACTCTTATACTTGTCAAACTCTATTGATTCTCTTCACTCATCTTCTTGTCTACCTCTGCGTGTAATTTGGAACGTGGCAACTGGATGTGGTGGACTTCGTTGCCAAGTTATATGTTGAATCCAGACAGAGAGAGACAGACTTTATTCCAAAAACAGTATTTTTAATACAGAATGGTATTATCGGCATTTGTCACAATATTGTCAAAATATAAACAAAATTAAAAATATAAATAAAATTAATCAGAGGAACGTGTCCATATTTACGATATAAAGTCAAAATATTCGAAGCACGAACTGAGCGTATTAAATATAATAATAATAACAGTGAGTTTGTTTCAAACAGTATTGTCGATTCTGTTTGGAGATTTTAGGATGTTATAGAGTATTAAATCCAATGTTCTGTATAGTGAGGCGAAATACAAAATTAACAGTTATTCACACAGCTTAAATGATGTTCACACTTATGAAAAAAGTAGACAAGAACAAAAAATTGAGAGGACTGTAATTAAGAAATACAATAACAATAAAGTTTGATGGTGTAAGGGTGGAAGAATTGTTTTATTTGATAGTGGAAAGAAGAATAGTTAGTAAGTTCATGCCTAACACCACTTTCATCACATAAATTACGTGCCGCTAAATATGGTATAGTAGAATTTTTATACTTAGACGTGCGTGAATAAAGTCTTCTGAAAAGACTTCTTGTTTAACCTTAGGAGGAGACACAAGGTTGGAGCTGCGGGTAGAATGGGTGCTTAGCGTCTGACAAAATTCTATTAGCAAATAAGTACGTGTAGACACACATACATAGGGAGGACTTATCGATCTCTGCAAGTAAAGGCTAGCTTCAGAAGCAAATAGAATCCTCAGAACGCATTATTGGTGAGAACAGGTGACTTAGCCTTTCTCTATTGGGAAATATATTGTAAATATAGGATATAAGCTTGTTGTTTACACAAGTTTTAAGCCTATCCATAAAACTTGTTTGGGGCCAAGTTTGTAGAATCTCTAGCTAGCAATTAGAAAGGTTAAACCACCTTCATGCATTCAAAGCAACACTTCATCATCAAACTGAACCTTTCTTGGTTATACTTTGTTTTGATACCAGCCAGGGCAGATGCACTATTACCTTTCTTGTTTGGTTTACTGATTTGCCTTGTTACTTTGATCTTTCATATATCCTTTCCACTTGACTTAAGTGCCTGTTTTTCTCACCTCTTAACTCATTTCTTAATTTCATATATCTTCTTATGACAAGTCCATATGCGATCAGATTGTTCGAAACGTGTTGCGCGAATACATTGCAACACGATTCAGAGAAATTACGTCTTCTTATTGTTTTGTCAAAACTCATAGAGCGAACTAACTGTTTCAAATATATATATATATATTCGTCCTGGCAGATTCATATTAGTCAAATAAATAAAATACCATCTCAACCTAACTTTCAATTAACTAGAATCTGAATGACCTGAAACACTCCATTATTTGTAATAATTAATTTCTAAGAGGCCCTCTGTTAAATCTATTGATAGACAAGGCAGAAAACAATAACAAAATAGCATTCATTAAACTGTCGGTAATTTTACAACTTAAAACGCTATAAATTGTAGTTAAAGTTCAAGATTCAATTAATTATCAGAGAGTTAAGTGTACAGCGTAAGGGAATTTTCGATTTTTTCTATGATAGATAATTGCGACTATTATTATTAATATTATTATTATCCTGACGAACGACCTTGATAAGTAATTCAAATAAGGTTTACGTATTTTCACATCAATAATACATAATTAAGGAAGATGAGATTATGAGTATGCAAGACTATTTCACAAAATCTTCCATTATGCCAATGTCAGTAAAATACAAACGATACCATATAGTTCGACTCAAAAATTCTACATAATATAAGACACCTCCGTTGTTTTATTTCATAAAATCATTCAATAGTCACTCTATGAATCACACTATTTTTATGACTATGAGGGCTGATGCTGCTGCCGGATATCCTGGACTGATGTGGATGGCATGGTATTCCAACCCAAGACCTGTTAGCCAAAAATTGAGTGCCTAAACCATTCGTCAGTTATTCGTCCATCCATTCCATCGATGAAGATCTTAATTCAGAAGTTTTCATATACTTATAGCCGAATACAGACCTGGAAATGTTCCTCAGGATGGCAGAATATTCAAAAAACAACAGCACAATAATGGTAATAAGCCATAAGTTCATTCTTAAAATACAATTAAACTCATCAAGTGATTGTGTCCTGGAATTCGACTAGTTATAGGTTTGATCAACTGCTGACATTAATTAAAAAACCACTAAGAACTGACAAGTAGTACTGGACAACTGCTTTATCCTACATTTGGACTCTTAATCAGAACGTATCCATGATATAACCGGGGCTGGAATTCAAGACCTTCTGGTTGTAAAGCGAGCTTGTAGACGATTAAGCCACTGGGACGAGACCCAATGACCCATGAATCCCAAACTCTGCCAATAAGCTATATATATGTAGCGCAACTGCCAGCTTTTGTTATAGGTAGTAGGTGAGTACCGCTGAAGAAGCCTAGGCTAGAACGAAACTTTAAAATATATCCACAAAGTGTTTTCAGTTCATCAACCTGGAAATATTTTTCACAAAAATACGTACATAACATACGAGTATTTGATACCAGTTAAGCTGGATTGATTTCAAGATTGAAAATTCATTGAAAACTAGGGAGTACTACACAATCGTTTGATCCTTTTCTGGAGCTCTTTAGAAGTACTCATCAATGACCCCATAAAATGACCGGAACCAAGAGTTTCAGGATACAAAACACCTTCACTGCTTATTCAACTACTGCGGCAGAAACCCAATGGCTAATGAATTCTAAATGCTGTCATTTCGTAACGAGAAAGTTCCTGAGTTTGATATCTATTAGGATCACGTCCATACTAATGAGGAGGTCCAAGCTAGGACGGAAGAAATGCCCAATATTCACTGGTTTCTATTGGTTCACTAAATCACATCAACCCACTAATTAAATGCCTAACTTGAAGAGCATGTAGACAGTTATGGACACTAATTTGATTGAGATAACTTCGAAATTTTAAATAGAGGAAATACCCAAAATACTGCCAGAGAATTCCTAGAAGTCTGGTTGATACTCAAGTGAATCAGTCAGCAATCAACAAACCTATTGATATAGACCAAATTTACCAGCTAATAAAAAGTAAATCACATGATAAGAATTTTCTAAAGTTTGGTTTGTAAGGATTAGTTATGTTTTACGGGTTGATCACGGATTGATATCAGTTAGAGAACCATTGAAAACCAGGGAGTACTGGACAGCTGCTGTTTCATCCTAGTTTGGGAATCATCGGCAGTACGCACCCACTGGGATTCGAACCCAGGACCTTCCGGTTACAAGGCAACCTCGTATACCATTCAGCCACCAGGACCCGATTCAATGGCTCGTGAATTCTAACTTCTACCAATTCGTGATTTAGCGCGACCCCAACCACTGCCGATGATTCTCAAACTAGGATGAAACAGCAGCTGTCCAGTACTCCCTGGTTTTCAATGGTTCTCTAACTGATATCAATCCGTGATCAACCCGTAAAACATGATAAGAATGTTAAAATTTCATGTCAATAAAAATAAGATAAATACAGATGTAAATGGACTACCAGTCAGGACACCTGGTTGCCAGGCGACACAATTCTACCTGTCATTCATAGAGAAGTTATATCAGTTAATTTTCACGCTAAAACTTCCTCTGAAGGGGGATGTCGTCTAGAAGGACACCGAAAGCTCCACAATTTAACCAACCAGCTATTTTAGAGAACACAACTAAATCCAAAGCTTGAAGAGCTAATTAGACTTCTGAAGACCATCAAGAAAGTATAGAGCAGAGATAATTATTTCTTTTGGTATTCTTCACCAACAGACAGACACAGAGAGAGAGAATGAGCCACGAAATGTTTCTATTGTGAATAAAGTAATTCACTACAATTATTGTAACTTTTTTCTCCTTATTATGATTATTATTATTATTCAAAAGTCAGTGCACCTTCATAGGTGTGATGTTGTACCTATGTGTATTCTTTCTTCATTATTTGTACTCAATGATTGTTGGATCAAATCTCTATCCTAAAGAAAAGGAACGATTAAAACATGTGGGCAAATGTAGAAGAAATGAAGTCACTTTCGTGTGTGTGTGGGAGTTCACGCCAGTTTTATCGGAATATAATGAATAGTCATTATAAATGCTAATTAAGGCGTCTTATGCGACCTATAGAGAAATAGAAACATAGATAGATAGGTGGATAGATATATGTAGGCGAATACAAATCTTTCGACTGTATAAGGAAAAACCGACAAGAGGTTAAATGATTTCCTCAATGTTCCGCTTAGTAATAATAATCATAATAGTAATAAGTAATACCATCAACTAGAAAGGTGAACATAAAGCTGAACATTATTGTAAAAACCATGGAGTATACTGTATAGCTGTTTCGTCCCTTGTTCGGACCCGTCAACAGTACGCAACTATGACCAGTGTCATCGACGAGTATTATATTTTCTTTTTGCTTACAGCTTAATTCCACATCGTATTTTTTTATACGGGTATGGAATTCTCCGCATATGATATCGGTAGCCCAAATTTTCCAGGCCGACCGTAGATATCAGATGTGCGTTGGCAGAGGATCGAACCCCGGACCATGTGCTGCACCAACGACGCACTCATTTTAGAAGATAGAATACAGTAAATGAAAATATCGAGAAATTTAAATGATACTTTAACATGTAATTCAAAGTCATAAAATTGAAAGGAAACGAAAGTAAATATACATTGGTAGTTAAACTATTTAATATTTATGAGTGTATTGAGTAGGCTAACAGATGTCTGCGAGTGAAATCAACTGAAATACTTACTACCTGTAAGTCTGTTCTATGTGTAACGGTAGTATACAGAGAACTTTATAATAGAACGTTTATATGCAGTTTGGTATCTGGATATGTTAATAATTATGTACGCCTTATCTTCAACACACCATTAGCACAGATCCTCCGTGTTGTGCTACTTCTGCCCTTCCTTCATATTGTCTTTATTTGCTTTCCTTTCATGTCTCCCACGTATCTCCGCAACTCTGTTGTATCATTTGCTTTCTCTGACATCCAATCTACCTCCCTACTATTTGATGTTTGTTTGCCGATTAAGACTTATATATATTTATATACTATTCATAAATTTCATCAGTAACACACACGACACATGCACCTCTGGCAATAATATCAAAATGCATTACCTGAAACTCCAAGAATTCGACTAGGTTTGCTCATTATTTAGACACTTGAAATTTAGAAAATATTATTGTACTAAATCTTCTTAGTTGCTCATCATTATCTAACAGTTTAAGCACAGAAAATAAAATTCCTAATTGAAAATCAGGTCAGCTCTTGACCTTTTACTCTACGCAAGGTTTCTCTCCTATTCAATGGATCCACTACTCCAGTTAAACCCCTCGCCTGACAAAGAGCCATCAGAATGCGTTGCACATCACATCAAGACTAAAACACTATAGTCTATAGCATGATTTATCTATCATGCAGTGTTAGGTATGCGCCATCAATGTGCTTTATCCCAAAAAAACCATTTTGTTCTGGCTCCAATGAATAAGTAAGAAAACAATGACAGCAGTAGTATTTCACTGATGCCAGACATCAAAGCACCTGGCTCCCACCTATTCCACAGTCAATATGTTTTCTTACAAAGCTGGAGTACAGTCAAGCTCAATAATGTCTTCTTTCCCCCTTTCTATAATTCCACCAAGTCCCTTCCATTGCCTGTGAATGATTCAATTTCTGAATTATCGCTGAGAATCATTAGGCAAGTTAGACGAATGAAATTTGTAGAAAAACTACAATTTTTCAATTAATTTCAGAATTATTTGTACACATACGAATAATTAAAACCGTAATAATAATAATAATAATAGGCAGTACCGCTACTGAAACAGGCTAAAGGCTTCCATCACTACCTGCACTGGCTCAATACTGAAGGTCAGATGGTTGGCTGGAAAGAATAAACAACAATGACCCCTTGCTGTGCAGTGAATCAACCATGAATTTATTGTCTAAAGAAAATACAGAAACTAATGGAGAAGGAGTTACTATACTCTAAGGAAACATCTAACTGACATCACACGATAGACTCTCGAGTAGAATAAGAATTAATGGGTCAGGTGTTTAAGAACGACATGGGAAGATCGTATGGAAAGTAAATGAAAATTTGTGGAAAATCGCGAAGACACTTGATGAAATTGAAGATTCAGAACTGAGTGTAATGAAGGTGCTATTCATTAAACGAATGTTTCACTTGGAAAGCATTGAATGATCAGAAGGAATAATTGTTAATATTTCACTAATCTTTTAGTATTTATGCTTTGTTGAATGTATCACTTTCATTTATGTTGTGAACCATGATAATCTTTCGTGTTTTATTTATTTATTTATTTTAATCTTATTATAGCTTGATTCCATACCGTATTTTTTGGTACAGTCTGACCATTGACAATAGGTGCGCATCGGCCGGTTACCAAACTTCCGACCATGTACATGGTTGGAGAGTTTCCTATCCTTTGTCCCACCGACCACAGAATGATAGCACTTAGAGAACCCCTGAAAACCAACCAGGAAATATTAGACGGCAGTCTCGTCCTAGTTTGCGACCAATCGACAGTGGGTATCTACCGGTAAGAATTAGAATTTATTGGTCATTCAGACGGTTTTCAGTGTCGGAATGGTCTGCCAGCTAGCCTTGCAACAGGAAAGTCTTGAGTTCGAACCTTGGCAATGGGTACCTACTGCCCAGTACTCTCTAGTTAGTTCCATAGGTCCTCTAACTGTTAATCAATCCATGAGCAAACTTGAAATAAATTAAATTCTCACAAATAAACTCTTGGAAATCTCTATCCATAAAAATCTTTAATGTTTTAAAGACGGATTAATACAACTACTTTAAAAAAAACAAAACAATTGAGCATATTGAATTCTAGTAATTTGTTTTAATTAAAAACGAATTGTTACTATTAGCAAAAACATGCAAATAATCTTGTTTCCGCTTGAAATAAACATATTTCTGTTTCTTTTTTCCTTCTGAAAGAGATACGTGCATATATGCGTAATGTGATTTATATGATGAACTCCTCCTTCCTTGAAAGTAATCCCAGGAGGAAAGGAAAGATGCTTAAAGTTTAACTAAGAAAAGAAATTCTTCAAAACACATTCGTTTCAAAATCATTAAACACCAAACAAATGCCTGGGAATTTCTAAAAGTCTGGTATTGAAATCAATCAGCGAAAAATAGACCAATTAATGTACATTAAATTCACCAAATTATTATTCCCTTGGGTTCCTAGTGGAAAATACTCCTTCAACAACACATCCCCATCTCCTTCGATTCTCCGCTGTCCTCTTCACCTTGCTAGCCACACGAATGACCATAATCTCTCATCATCACCTCCATGTCACTCTCACACCCACGACCTACTCGAGCGATGGCCTACACACTGAGCCGATGTCACTCGATGACCTCCTCAACGTATGTCCGACCAATCCATCTCCATTTTCTCCTACATATTTCTTGAGCAATCGGATCTTGCCTGCTGGTTTGT
The DNA here is from genome assembly GCA_944472135.2 of Trichobilharzia regenti. NCBI lineage: Eukaryota > Metazoa > Platyhelminthes > Trematoda > Strigeidida > Schistosomatidae > Trichobilharzia > Trichobilharzia regenti. The sequence goes on along the minus strand of OX235263.1, from coordinate 19,428,783 downwards.
TTCCAGCCAGCCAGAGTTTCTTGTTGTTGATTCTTTCTGACCAGATGTTCGGCTTGCGTGATGGCCATTTGATCTTCAGTATGGAGCCAGCCAGTCAGCCAGCGAAGTGGGCAGCTATTGATGGAAGTCTGAAGCAGCTTGTTGGAAGTGCTTTTCGTGACATGCACTGCAAGTTTCCAACCCTTATCGAAGAAGTGACTGACTGACTGACTTCACATTTGTGTTGAACAGAATCCGAATCTTCTTGTTGTTTATGCTGGCTGCCTGAGGCGGAGTGCAAAAGATCTCTAAACTGGTTTCAGGTTGATGAGAGCATATTTTCCTTTTCCAATTCTGGTCAGCTTTGACATCTTCATCCGTTCCGCCTGTGGTTATTATCATTATTATTATTGTTATTCCTTTATGTTTCGAGTAGAACACTGGACTCCATCAGCACACCACTATTTGATCTGCTTTCTGAAGTCATCTTTACCTGCCTCAAAGGTTGTCTATAGGCTGTCATCTCTTCTTCAAACGATCTCTCCATGGATTAACGCTTAACTTGTCGTTTCCAATTCGCGTCATAGTTAATCGTTGGCAAGTCGCACGATATTACACAATAGTCCTCTCAACGTATGTTCTATTCTCCTCCATCATTAGCTTAGAAAAGTTTTTAAGTATGTCCTAAAGTTGTAATTATTGACTTAGCCAATTCACCATCGAGTTTTGATTTGTTAACTTTTGATTAAATTATTCCACAAACCATTTTTTTTAAAAATTAATGTCAGTCACTTTAGTTGAGAGAGATTTTGATGAATATGGTGCACTTAGAGTGTATTACATGAAAAAGCAGAAACTAAAAAATTAATTTCCAGTTTGATGAATATTTTTAAAATTCATAAGTGTTTTTCTTCCCCAAATCAAATTTAACTTTAAATCTCTTCTTAGGCTATAAATTTAATTAGAAATAAAACAAAATTTAAAAAGAACAAAACGCCATTCTGTCCCATATATCGGATTTAATGAGTTCATTTGAAGAGTCTATCGTTTATAATGCAATTCCTCCAATGTTTCGAGTATAATATAGGATTTCATCATCAGCTGACATTGGTTAGAGAACCATTGGGGAACCTGAGAGCACTGGACAGTTGTTTCGTCCCAGTTTGGGACTCTTCAGCAGTAAGCACCCACCGACAGGGTTCGAACCCACGACCTTCTGATTACAAGGCGAGCTCGTATACCATTAAGTCACTGGGACACTATCCAATGGCCCATGAATTCTTACTTCCGCCAATTCACGATATAGCGCAACCGCTATCCAATGTCTTCGGCGACTATTTATCCTCATACCCGACCTGCTGCACCCTACTGGTCACGACTTCTCACTATAACCCAGGTAATTGACTACCCGTAGCCTGTAACCAATGTCAGCGGTGGGTGAGTGCTACTGAAGAGTCCTAAACTTTCCAATGGTTCTCTAACCAATGTCAGCTCATGATGAAATCCTGTAACCAATCAACCAAATCCCTACAAACCAATACTTGAATATAATAGGAGACTTCAAACTTGAGCTATAAAGTTTCTACAGCGGTGCCATTTGTTTTACGGAATATGGTGGTGTTATGTTTCTCAACACGTTGAGAGTGAAATATGGACACCCAGTTGGATACAGGCGAACTGATTACTACCATCGTTTGGCTTTACTGACAAGAGTAGATAAAAGCTATTAATATATGTGTAAAACTTAGGCACTGTGGTAGTAAGTAATTCCATATTAGTTTGTTTATTAGATGCATCACATAGCGAAACAGTATTATTTACTGGATGACAAGGTTTCGAACAAAATTTATTGTCCATAATCATGTCATCAATTATAATCATACAACTTCTCTCCTATTTGTTGTCGTTGGAGTAGTAGAATTTTCCAAATGCTCTGGCTGGACAGGTGTTGAATCATTCCTATCACACGTGTTTGCAGTTGATTCGATAAACAAAGCTTCCGTTATCAATCTTCCCACTCCCCACCCCGTTACATTTGATTTTAAAACTGTCATCTTATCCAATCCAGACTATTGGTATGGTTGTGTGCAATTGCATGTAGTGAGTGGTATAGCTGAACTATTCTATAGATTTCTTATCTTATTCGGGTCAACTAATTTAGATTTTAGTAGGTTTTATACTCGGTTTTATAGCAGCTGCTCAACCAGCACTACTTAAATGAGAATATAACGCTATCGATCGAATAGTACGTTCACACAGTCAGTCAAAATCCAAGGATATGTCAGTAAGTTTGTAATCATGCAAAAATCTGTAATCAGCAAAATAGTCGGCGATGGCCAGTTCTCATTCTTATATTCCCAGACTGGATATCGATCACTCGCGCGAGCCAAATTCTGGTCGGTTTATTTCTAGACTATATATAACTATGCATAAGACTGATTGGTTAGGCGGGCTAATTTCTTTTAGCAGTTAACACCGTCCTACTGTCTTCACCAATCAACACCTGCAATGGTATGACGTAGCACAGCATTGTTTATTATGATAACTGTGTTTCATATGGGTACGTTCATGGATACCTGTTAATGATCCTTCCACAGATTCACCTACAGAAATCTTGTTGCGACTTTAAACCCCTTTAAACAGTCGAGTTAGGTTGTCTTCTCACCATTAGACGAGTGGCAAAAACACCTGACATGAAATCAGTGCTATTGGCTTCACTAAACTATTCAGTCGGTAGTAGTAGAGGTGGGTGGTGTGTACAAAGGGCAGTGACGTACTGAGAGCAAGCCTAAGACTTTCATGGACTAGGAATTCCCCATCCAACCCCATTCAACAGATGGCTGAATGACAATACCACGTATCAACTGCTCCAGAACAGAAAACTCAGTGAGACAATCGAAGTTCATACAGAAGTATGACAAGGCTGCCAGCCTATTATCACTGCTGATATTCTTAATTGTGGTGGACTGTATTATGAGTCAGACTGTGAGTGGGGAGCGAGAAAACAGGAATACGTTGAATTACCTATAAGAAGACTCTAGAAGATCTGGATTTCACGTTTGGATGATTTATGTTCAGTGTCGCATAAACTCGAAGACTTGCAGGCACGCGAACACCAACAACTGTCTGAAGTAGCAACCAGCGAAGATAGGACTCTAGGTTAACATAGAGAATAAGACAGAGGTGATGAAGATAGCTAACAATCACCAACAGCAACAGCAACCACCACCAATGACTATCAACAGCAGAGATTTGACACAGCTTACTTCCTGCCTTCACTTATTCATCTACGAAGCACGGTTTCCGCCAATGGCAGTCGAGATAGAAGGAAGATGTCAAAGCTAGCCAGCCATAATCTGAAAGGAAGGGCAGGATACGCTTTCATCAACCTGAAACCACTCCGTAAATCTTCTGTACTACACTCAGCCAGCATAAATAACAAGATACAGATTTTCAACACAAATATGAAGTCATTCAGCCAGTCAGTTCTTCTATATGAGTCAGAAAAATGACCAGTGCGTCACAATAAGCATTTCCAACAAGCCGCTTCAGACTTTTGTCAACAGCTTTCACCTCCCTTGGCTTCAATACTGAAGATCAAATGGCGAGTCGGTCAGCCAGAAAGAATGAGCAACAGGAAACTTTGACTGAGGACAAACCAGTAAACAAGAGCCGACTGCTGAAAAAATATGTAGAAGAAAATGAAGATGGCTTGATCTGGCATACGTTTAGTAGGCCATCAAGTGATATCGCGATTGGAAATAGCGAGTGGGTCGTGGGTGGGAGAGTGACATGGAGGCGGATATGAGAGATGATGGTCAATCGTGTAGCTAGCCAGCTGAAGAGGACAGCAGAGAATGTAAGGAAGTGGAGATGTGTTCTTGAAGCCCTATGTTCCAATCGAAATCCAAGGGCATAATAATACTGCTGAGGAGTCCCAAACTAGGACGAAACAGCTGTCCAGTACTCCTTACAGGTTTTCCAGTGGTTCTCTAACTGATGTCAGCTCATGATTAAATCCTCCATACAATCAAACCTAATCCCTACAAAACCAACACTTGAAAATTAATCTGATGCTCACTAGCGACTGGCCCTATTCAGGCAGTTAACCTGGGGTTCTAGTGGGAAGCCGTGACCAGTAGGGTACAGCAGGTCGAAGATGAGGCAGCAACTCATCGAAGAAGACATTGCGAAGTGGTCGCACTATGTCTTGAATTCGCAGAAGTTAGGATTCAAGAACCATTGGATCGAGTCTCAGTGGCTCAATGGTCTACGAGCTCGCCTTGTAACCAGAAGGTCCTGGGTTTGAACCCCGGTGGGTGCGTACTGATGAGGAGTCCCAAACTAGGACGAAACAGCGGTCCAGTGCTCTCAGGTTTCCCAATGGTTCTCTAATTGATGTCAGCTCATGAATAAATCCTCCATACAATCAAACCAAATCCCTACAAAACCAACACTTGGAATAATAATAATAAAATTTTATTCCACACTACTTGTTCTGTCCCGGGAACCTATCTAGCCTGTTTACCTGCCTAATGACATTGTTGAAGTAATTCTGCACTTTGATATACTATGATTGTTGAAGAGAACCATAGATTTTACTGAGAGTGACTGTCTTTTTTAGCATCTTTTGAGTGTTTTGTGATTGTACATGTATCAAGGAAGATTTTGTTTGGCTATATAGTAGTACACAGAGATCGGAAACTTTATACTAACAGTGATTTTTAAATTATCTTAACCTAATGCTGTTTGTTTTAAGCTTTCCATAGTTACTTGTATACAATTCAAATTACTTTGCTGATGAAGTAATTCAACAACTGTTAAGTTCTTCTTGATATTTATTGCGTGCTCACAGTTTCTTCTCAACTGAATACACGACTTCTTTCTGAGTACCGACTAATTAGCAAAAAAAGAAAATCACCAATTTCCAGGTCACTTACAAATTGTGTAGACATCTTTGAAATATCAAATATTTTTAAGAATCTCGCCAATTATCGTTAATTTTTAATTGAACACTAGATAGTAAGTAACCAGTGTCATACATCACGTCTTTAATCTAGTACAGATTAGATTCTATCAGTCAAGTTCACAGATGGTTTGAAGGCAACTGGCAGAAAGCCTTCAATCTAGATTCTATCCTCCTTAAGGGTGGTCACCAAGGTTTACCTGCAGTCTTGAAGGAACTCATATCCCGTCTCATCACCCAGTGGCGCAATCATAGATGTTAACAGTTAATTATCTGAGCTGATGAGTGACTTCCTGTAGGACTGTATTGTATTGTATGCTGTTTTGATTTGACACTAGTAACTAGTGTGATGTGTCTAGTCCTCTCTTTAGTGCAGACTGAATTCTATCACTCCATTATGGATAAGATTTTATTCTGATAAATCACACAGTGTTGTACAGTAATATTAACTGATGACGTTTCCAGCACAAACTATTGCTCATAATCATATCAAGTTCATATCAGTGAATTCTATCAGTCAGCTTTTGCAATGTGGCCACCATTCTAGGCAGCTCGTCATCACGGTACACACTGATTTGATGATATTAGATGGTTGAAAGTAATCCACAGGAAGCCTTGGACCTAGGTGACGCGGGTTCGAATCCCAAAGAGAAGACATGAGTGAGTCCCTTCAAGAATGCGGATAAGCCCCGCTAACTGATAAGTACTAACACGTAGGAAGTCTTGTTCAGGTAGAATTTTGTGCCAATTACCGTCAACTATCTAATCGCAACAATTAGTAGTCTTATTTAAACGCTTGTTTCAACATTCAATGCTATGTTATTAGTATTATCATCACCATTATAAATAAATTTGTTATGAAATCCGGCCTTCTTAAATCTGTGCCATAAAACTTAACTAATATTTGAATACAGTGTAGAATAAATAAATATGTCATCCAGCTACTACTAATCAAACTTTATGACAAAATTAATCCAACTGAAAATAAATTCTACCTATGGGAATTATAATCAAGCCTAAGAATTACTATAGTGTGCTGATGATTTTGGCCATGAAAACATACCTTTAAGTGGATTAGATACCTGTCAGATCTGTCTGTTTCTGATTACTGGTTGTTTGTTTCACAATATACCATAAGTGGATGTTATTTTTAAAACAAACCCAATGAGTGATTAATCATTAAAAAAAGAATCGATTTCACATCAGCTACTGGTTGTTGTTGTTCTACCTTTAAGACTAATTATACCAATGGCGTAGAAACATAAGAATTCATACTCCAATAGTATTTATATTTATGATATCCCTGAAACGAGTCACTCCAGTTTCATTGAAAAGTAACATTGATTACATTTTTCAATGGATAACATTTTGGCTGATTTCTTTATTTAAGTAAACTAGAAAATGCACCTTTGAACAACAACCTTATCAGAAAATTCTCATTTTATTGTCGGTAAATGGATGACACATGCATTCTTTGTGATAATGATTCCGATAGGAATCAATGAAGTACATGCGGCTAGGAAATTCGTGCGCGAAGAGGAATCTCAAAACACAATCGCCTTCGTGGATATCCTCTTTACAAGAAAGCCAGATGGTAATATAGAGAGAAATTTGTCTGGGTAAAGTACACAGACAGGACAATATACACATTTCCACAGCTTTGTTCCCCTCCGAAACAAGAAAAATTTAGTAAGGATGCTCAGCCACAGGTTTATAGCAATATAATAACAATAATAATTTGCTTTATTCCAAAACAGTAATTGTGATACAGAATGGAATTCTCAGCATTCTACTACAGTATTGCATCCAGTTAATACATTAGCAATAAAATAAAATTCTACATAGACTAAGGGTAGTCTCGGTAAATTTTGACAACAACATATTAGCATGTCGGTAGCAAAGCCGAAAATTGAACAGGGTGTTTGAAGCTGTTAGAGAGGTAGATGCTAGCATATTTACTGGAGTAAGCGGTAAGAAAAGGTCGAGATATAGAGAGTGTGGGAGAATGAAGAGTTTTTAATAGAGTTGGTAAGGAAGTAAGAAAGTAGAGGTAACTGAAGACTAACTAAGGATTTTATATGATACTTTGATCGAAAATAGCTATCCAGAAAAATTTGTCAGAAAGCATATGACTAAGAAATAGGAAAAGGACTACTCACTATCCGTAAACAAGAAGTCTTTATACACACGACTTAAATTCAAGGGTGATATACCAAGTGAGATAATTACGAGGAACTTAAGAAAATCAGTTCAAAGAAGTTTTAATGCTGACCAACTACACGACCGATGGTTATTCCTCGACTGAAAGATGAAGTACCTAAACTAGCTACTTCAAATTGTATCTACCAATTCAACTGCGCTCGTGGTAGAGCGAGTTATATCAGCCGTTGCTCTAGGAACGTGATTCTTCGTGCTCGTTCGAGGACATCCCCTTGTATGGCTAAATAAAGGTGTAGTGAAAACCGTCAACAGTTCGATATTAAGCCATCTGGTACAAACTGGTTACAAAGTCAGCGTTGAAGAGTCCTTCTCTGTCATCCATCGGGTGCTAAATAAAATGCTAAAATCATCGAATCACCGCGTGCTGCAAACATCAGGGGCTATTGCGATTCGCCTCAAACAACCAGTGCTCTGTGTGCAAAAGAAGTAAGTCCAGCCAGCAACTACTACTGCCCTGGTCAGCCATCAGTAGAGTCTATAAATTCATGAGTTTGTAATATTATCTTTCCTAATCTTTTTGATACTCATTAAGTGTACTGTTACGTTGATGCTGCTGAACTGTAATCCATCGATATTTTTAATATTTCAATAGAGAAAGAATCCCCATATAGACATTTAGAAAACAGAAAGATTGAGCGAAGAAATATTTACTTTTCAATTAGATCCTCATCTCTGGCTCTACTCTAATATATATATAGCATTTTTATTACAATACAACAGTTTGCCAATCAAGTGGCGATAAGTTTGTTAACAATAATTAAAGTGTCAATGGGTTAATAGTTAACGAAGAAAATCAATACAGATTTAAAAGGTAGAAATGGTTAGAATAAATTAATTTCACAAGAATAACACGTAAATTAAAGATGAAGTGGTCAAAATAAATAATTTAGAAAATTATACTTTTTATAGGTTTAGGGGGAGGGGGTGACGCAGTCCTGTTTATCCATTCTTCTGACGATGACCACGGTAGGGAAAGTGGCTGTACAAATTTTTTCTGTACACATAGGCTTGGCTTCTTCAGATGAATGCCAATCACCTCAGCCGTCTGTAGAAGACGAACTCGCAGAGCAAAATTAAGATAAGTTGGAATGTGATAAATAATTTTAAATGCTGTATTAACATCAATCTTATGGTCAGTATCAACGAGGTGAGCTAAAATAGAGCTACGAATAGATCTTTTTTGTCCCTTCCTAAACGTCTTCATGGTAAGGAGAGAAGACGGCACACTAAGAAGAAGTGTGTATACGAAGCCTACAACAACAGGTCAGTACACTCATTTTTTGAGTTTTGTACCTTTGAAATATAAATGTAACCTCGTGAAGTGTCTGGTTCACATAGCTAGGTTAATCTGTTCAGACGACTGCCTCAATGAGGAGCTTAAGATTATTAGAGAATTACTTAGAAAAATGGCTATCCAGATAAATTCATTGAGAAAAATATAAATTCAGCTCCAAGGAGAATCAGTATGGCCACAGTCCCGAAAAAACCAATGTTCATAAAATTGCAGTTCCTCGGTGACAACATCAGCGAATTAATAACACAGCGCCTGAAGAATGCAGTTAAAAAAACTTATTATGCAGCAGAGGTACGTTGTCTCTTTACAACCACACCTATTTTATGTTCGAGAAATAAGGATAAACTACCTAAATTCGCCTCATCTATGTGTATCTACCAGTTTGACTGCAGCTGCAGAGCCAGCTACATTGGGCGTACAATTAGGCAAGTTCATCGTCGTATTTCCGAACATCATCCAACGTGGTTAAGTAAGGGACAAAAAAGATCTATTCGTATCTCTATTTTAGCTCACCTCGTTGATACTGACCATAAGATTGATGTTAATACAGCATTTAAAATTATTTATCGCATTCCAACTTATCTGCTCTGCGAGTTCGTCTTCTACAGACGGCTGAGGTGATTGGCATTCATCTGAAGAAACCAAGCCTATATGTACAGAAAAAATTTTTAATATTGATTGGATTAATTTAAACAACAATAATGCTGTTCATAACACTAACTCATTCATTCACTATTATGGAGCCTGTTGACGAAGTTACCGAAAAGAATATTCTTTGCTCACTATCCATTCATTTGAAAATTTAATACGCCTTTTAAATCAGATAATTACATTTACTGATAAATAAAAGCAATCAAAACCTACTCGTTGTAGTGTGAATACAGAAAACAAACCTCTCTGTCCTATTGTATAGCTCAATGAAACTTTCTTGAGAGACGAACAATTACAAAACGCTTCAAAGACAACAAAAGAATGCTATTTGTCAATAAATTTATGTCGTTCTATACAAATATTTATAACAACAACAACAACAACCTGAACAGTGCTTTAAGGCAGCTGCTATACAGACCGGATACTCTCCTAGTACAAATGGAATTTTGGAAAGCAAAATTACTTAACTAAACTTCAAGTGTAAGAAGTACCCTAAAATCATTTAGAATATTCTCAACAAGATGGGACCAAAACTGTATCCACAATAACCTGACTGACTGACTGACTGACTAGTTCCAACGGAGAACTACTTTCCCCAGGTATGCAGCAGTCCCATTTGCCACACACTCTCTCCATGTAACACACAAAGCAAGTGAAGAGAGTAAGGAGAGATAATAAACAGAAGTGGGAGTTAGACAAAAAGAACAATAGTAGTATGGAAGAACAATAAAACTTTATTTGATATTCTAAAACCACAGAGATTGACTGCATTTGCGCCAGCCATTGACAACGATTTTCAGCTATATCAACAGCAGTCTCCAGCCACTGCTTCTTGCCACCCCGGGAAACCCAGCAAGGAAACCATAAGAACTACACACTAACAATTCAGACAAACAATCCAGATTCACCTTGATTCAGTCAAATAAAATCGCAATATTAAATAACAGCTTAGTAATGTATCGCACAACTACGAAAGGGGAAGCATTAAAATTAAGGATTAAACATAGACAAATTTAAACAATAAGCATGAAGTCAGCACAAAATATGCTAATATCAGAACGATGACATACAGTCCAGAAGAAAAGCGGATAATGGTTACACAGTTAGTTGAAACATTCAAGTAAGTATTACCAGGGATTATTGCATCACAATGTTCACTCTTCTTAAAATCCACAAACAGCTTATCATTCTAAATAATTAACTGAATAAACATCCTAAGATAATTTTTAAAAACAAAACAAGAATTAAGCGGATGATACTCAGTAATTAGTACTCCTAGAAGTGGTACATCGGCCGTGCAGTTAAAACACTCGATAACTACGCACACAGTCACAGTCCGCTTACCAATCAATAGAATTCTGAACCTTATTTTGTTTCCTAGATTATAGGAAACCTTGGGAAAGGAGAAGGTCGAGTACCTTCATAGGAACAAAAATATCACCGGCACTGAAACTTCCATATCTGAAGCTTTAAATTCCATTCACAAGCTATGGGATGAAAATGAATTTCCAAAAACTGAAGCATTTAAATGTTACACAATTAAGGTCTTTTAAGTGTTAAGATGTCACCTCTATTATATTTCGTAATAACACTGAGACTGAATTAGGTACGCGGAATTGGATACAGACAGCTTTGACTACGCCAACAATGACAGCTAACTCTTCCCCAGCCTGCCCGTCTCTGGTAACAGCAGACAACGTGAGTAAGAAATTATATTTCAGAATCAGCTACAGTATATTTTAAAAAATTTATGTTCGATTCAAACAAAAAATACGTCAAGAAGTCAACGACCATTATCAATAATATAGTGGGCGTTATTTTAGGATGTTCAGTTCTGATTGGTTTATTTCCAGACTGGCCTTGATCATCATATCACCAGTAAAGGATAACGCATTGTTTATTGGTTTACATATGACTGAAATTTAGCATCTGACCATGGACAGCTCAGCATCACCATTTTTGGTAACATCTCCAACACTAAATTCAATAGGAGGTCAGATGAGATTCTTAGGATGCTCAAATACTATCAGGTGATCCGGTCATAAAGCCTCGGAAATGAGGTTCCCCTCCCCCCATTTATGACTCGATAAGGAGATGAAAGTGTGTCAGTGGCGCAGTGGTACAATGGGCAAAGTTAAACTTTAAGCACCACTAACTGCCAATCAGCGATTGACCTCGAACGCACCAATCACGTGAAGGAGGCATTTTTGTGTATGATATATATGTATGCGAAAAGATGCATAGAACTGTATAAAACTGTTACAGAGGACACCTTCCTCTCACATGTGATAAAAATAGCTCTCAGTTTTAAGTTGTAGTATCAACAGAGTGTAGCTTCATTGTGATAAAGTCTCGTAGTGTAATACTGTAATACTTAATGAGTAATAAATTGTGCTCGTAACGTCATCAGTAAATATGATTGCATAACACTGAGAGACTTTATGAATATAAATGTTACACGCTGTGAAATTATACCTTATCACAGTGCACAAGTTCTATTCTTATATCAACAGAGTAATTTAGTCACATTCAGTGTATGTAATTATTTGGGTTTTCTAAACCTAACAATAACCCTGATCTTACTTGAACCTAACCCTAACTTGAAAATATCCCTAAACTAACTGTATTCTAAATCGAAACAACCCTAATGTCGCCTATAAAGGAGACCTAACCTTAACCTGCCCTTAGCTTAATGGGTAAATTATTCCTTCTCAAACCTAAGCTGAAACTTGCGAGATATCCCACTTAATAGCATAACACTTCGATGGCCATACTTCATTGATGATGACAGCATTATTTGTCAGTGAGCATTTCAAGGTCATTAGTGCGGCCAAAATCCATTGGTAGTTAGCGGTGCTTCAAGATTAACTTGCCTGTAGAATGCTCACCGGCCACTAAGTTAGTTCAGAATTCCATCTCCGGGCACCAGGTGCGTCGGTAGGCAAACAGAGAGAGAAGGCTGGGTATGAAACTAGCAATCTCACTGAAACTTCAAAGATCTAGCTTGAAGCTCTATGTTCCACTGGGAACACAAAAGAATTAAATAATAACAGTAGCAATAATAATAATAATAATAAAGGACATTAAAGGAGATAGTCAAATATTCATGAAACTTGGGGACATACATCTTATTTCCTAATGAAGATAGACCCGAACATACCAACAAGACAAATAATGAAACGTCCATTTACTGGTATATCAGAAAAAACATCAAGCGATTTTCGTCCTCATCCATAAACCTAAATCTTCTCTATTTATTTCAGAAAACTCAAATGAGGCGGATCCGGTGAAATGAAGAAGTAAATATATTTATACATTAATAAACAACAGCCGTAATTAAAAAAAAAACAACAAATAACATAACACTTTACTCTTTGCAATAATAAACAATCTGATAGAAAGTTAGGCGATTTCACCCTTCAGACACATATATATTATGGATTAAATGAATTAATTATAAAGGCATTGAAGCGTATTCAATGAGCTCAATGTTATTTTCAGTCCCTGTGAAAGTTAAGTGAAAATCAGTCAGCACAAAAGGAAAACACAAAAAAACACTAAATAACTCCTTCTCAAGAATGAGTGAGTGACCTTAAGTGTATATAAGTGTTGACGAGATACAACACTAATGACAAAATGATATAATCAGCACTTCTTCGTAAATTATTATCAATTAATATTTTGAAAAAAATACTTTAGTACAGACATAAGATTGGTGGAAACAGCCAGCTGGTTAGACAGACATACAGGTGTCCATGGTCGTTTTTATTTCCATTAAATTTTCTATAGGTTGGTTTGCAAGGGTTAGTTTTGTTTTTACGAGTTGATCACGGATTGATATCAGTTAGAGAAGCATTGAAAACCAGAGACACAAAGAGTACTGGACAGCTGCTGTTTCATCCTAGTTTTTGGGAATCATCGGCAGTACGCATCCACTGCCAGGGTTCGAACCCGGGGCCTTCCAGTTGCAAGGCAAGCTCGTACACCACTCATAAAAACAAAACTAACCCTAGTGACTTGCTACAGGATGGAGTTGCCTGGAGTTCTAGTGAGAAGTTGTGACCAGTGAAGTTCATCCAGATGTCACGTGTGAGGATGACATTGGTTGGTGGTTACGCTAAATCACGAATTGGTAGAAGTTAGAATTCATGGGCTGGCCATTGAATCGGGTCCCAGTGGATGAATGGTAAACGAGCTTGCCTTGTCACTAGAAGGTCTTTGGTTCGAACCCTGGCAGTTGGTGCGTACTGCCGATGATTTCCCTTTAAAGTTTCGATAAATAATGATTAGTAGTATACCCTTACAATTTGAGAAAATAGAAAAGACACTGAATAACGTGTGTATTCAAATTAAATACAGCTTTATGCTATTTTGCGACTGACTATCTGATTGGTTTCAAAACAAAACCTCTCACCGACGTTCAGCAGTGCCACTTGCTACACTCCCTCCATGTAACACATACAGAAATAGAAGAAAGTAAAGACAGACAACAAACAGAAATATGAGGTAAAAAGAGCAGCAGTGATATGGAAGAACAATAGAATTTTATTTGATATTATAGAGCACAGACAGAGTGAATGCGTCTGTGCTAGCCATTGAGAACAAGGATTTTGAGACATATGCCAGATTTTCTCCAGCTCAGTCTACGCATGATTATTGGGCCTATAAATTTATATACCATATTGGTGAAGCTAATCCCTATGTGATTATCATAGAAAGAATTATTTCCCTTCTTGTATATCGGGATAATCAATGACTTACACCAGCCCGACGGGACTATCTCTGATTACCGGACACTATATCATACCTTATTTGGCGTTAAAAGTAAAGTGCCTCAATCGTCCTTGAACACCTCTGGAGTCATTCCATAAATTTCGGCTGCTTTGCTTCGTTATTATATAATTGTATTATTAATTAGTTATGATTGTTATATTACTGTATAATACTAAAGGATTTATCATCAGTATATTGGAATAGAAAACGGAGAAGCAAAACGCACCTTCTCTAACCTGAAATCAGCTCATGGAAATCTAGTGAACTCAGCACAAAGAAAAAGATTCCGTTTTTCAACGCTTCTTTGTGGTTCAGAGACTTCCTGTGTCGCCAAAAGCTTGTAACATCTAGGCTTCCTACGAGACGAATTCTGACTAATTACAAGATTTTATTAACCATAACTTTGACGCATAAGATGAGGAAGAGAAAGATGAAGAATTATTGTTAAATGATCCAAGAGGGGAAACAAAGAACAACGTTTCCTTCGTGCAAGACTTCATTCATGAAGTCGAAGATTTAATCCGCCAACCACAACAACAAGCCTATAGACAACGAAGTCGTTCAACCAAAAGACCACCAAGACAACAGTCTAACAGAAAACGAAGCTCACAAAGATCACGTTGAAGACCATGTGATCGTCGATTCTCTAGAGAACAAGGAACACTAATCAAATGTCAAATAAAACATCTAAGTCATTAAAAGTGTCAAAAATAATACCAGAATCAAATACATCACCAAATTATCGTCGAAGAGATATATCTTTTTCATAAAATGACGATTTCAAATTAATCTCCTGAAAGGAAAGATATCTTCACCTTGAATTCTCATATACACACTGACTAATGTATATACACTTTTGTATACGTATATTACATAATGCACAGTGTCCTCTTTACAAGAAAACAAGATGGACAGGACAATATACACATTTTCACAACTACGTTCCTCTCCAGTATGAAAAAAATTTAGTAAGGATACTCAGCCACAGGGTTAGAGCTGTATGCTAATTAGAGCTAATTGAAGACGAACTAAGGATTGCATATGATGACTTGACTGAAAAAAAGGACATCCAGACAAATTCATAAGAAAGCTGAAAAGGACTACTCACTATCCGTAAACAATAAGCCTTTATACATAGCACTGCAATTCAAGGGCGATACACCTAGCAAAATATTTAAGACGAAATTAAGAAAATCAGTTCAAAGAACTTTTAATATCGGAAAACTACAAATCTTACTTTCTACACGACTAGTGGTGATTCCTCGCTTGAAAGATCAAGTACCTAGACTAGCCACTTCTAGTTATATCTACCAATTCAAATGCATCTGTAAGAGAGCCAGTTATATTAGCCGCAGCTCTAGGAACTTGATTTTTCATGCTCACTCGAGAACATCTAAAAGTATGGCTAAATAAAGGCGTAGAAAAGCCATGAACAGTTCAAAATGAGACCGTCTGATGCATACCGGCCACTAAGCTAGCCGGCATTAAAAAAATCCTTCTTTATCATCTACCAGGTACCAAGTAAATTTCTAAAAACATCCAAGTACCACATATTCCAAACAGCACAGACTATCGCGGTTCGCCTGAAACAACCAGTGTTTTGTATGCAAAAGAAGCAAGTCCAGTGGTGCACTACTGCTGGCCTGGCCAGCCTTCAGTAGAGGCTATAAAACCCATGAATTTGTATTGTTTTTCCCTAATTTACCTGATATTCAGTGTGTATACGTTATGTTGATGCTATTGAACTGTAACCCATTGATATTACTTTCACTAATGTTTGTTAATAACCCTAATTCATTCTATATTACGGATAGATATGTAACTTTAGAACTTGATAATGAAGATATCGAAAGGAGTATTCTTTGTTCAGTAACCATTCTTTTGAAAAAGAACGTTTATTAATGGGCATTTTTAATCAGTTAAAATATGACTATGAAAGTACTGAAGTATTGGACATACACTAGAGAAACAAGGATGAAAACGAGATGTTAAGCTGAAGCCCTATTTCCGTTCTATCGAGAACTCAAAGGAAAAAAAATATAACACTTGCACATATGTAATTCTTGTCACTCTTTCTAAAGTTTTCATAATGTGGTTAACTTAAATAAGTAGTATTTTGTAAGTAGTCATTAAAATGATTGCAATAAAATATTTTTAGAAAAAATATGATAAATGAACGATGAGAAGAAGAAATAAAAAAAGGTGGGGGGCGGGAATATTCTTCCATTTATAACAAACTCATATTTTGTAGAGATTGAAGGAGAAAAGCGAAATTAAGTGTCAAAATTTAAAAAACGGTAGAGATTTAGTCTATTTCTTTCTTGACAAAGACAGACGAAGTTATTCAAGCGACACACACACACACTTTTACTTTAATTAAACCTGACGTCAGCTACAAGGATCATATGACTACTGTATAGTGAATGACAATTAAGCAAATTCTTGCATATATTCTGACGAATTTTTGTTTGAGCTGGTGTAAAAACGTGAATCCCCGTCAGCAATAAGGTTTCATATTTAAGCAGGTTGAAGTATTAAATGGTAGAATACTCGACAAACACATACATTTCACTCAGGATTCAATCCCCGGCTGAGAAACTCCGAAACCTGCCTCAGTTGTTAGTAAGCCTAGTAAAGAAAACTGATTGAGAGTGAGACTAGCAGTCCCCCACCCTGTAAGAAGCAGCGACACCACTGCTACTAAAAACTTCAAATCTCAAAGCTTGAAGCACAATGTTCTACACAGAAAGTAAAGAAGCAAAGTTAAATTACGACAAACTCCTCAACCATTTAGAATGATAACACACTTTTGTGATGGATTCTAATAAAGACTGAATGAATGGATGTTACTCAACAATCAAAATAGTTCAAGTATTGGTTTGTAGGGATTTGGTTGATTGGTTACGGGATTTCATCATGAGATGACATTGGTTGGAGAACCATTGGAAAGCCTGGGAGTACTTGACAGCTGTTTCGTCATACAAGTTTGGAACTCTTCAGCAGTATGCACCCACCACCGGAGTTCGAACCCAGGACCTTCTGGTTACAAGGCCAGCTCGTATACTATTAAGCCACTGGGATCCGATCCAATGACCCATGAATTCTAGCTTCTGCTAATCCATGATATACGAGCTCGTCATGTAACCAGAAGGTCCTGGGTTCGAACCTCGGTGGGTGCGTTCTTCTGAAGAGTCCCAAACTAGTGTGACGAAACAGCTGTCCAGTACTCCCAGGCTTTCCAATGGTTCTCTAAATAATGTCATCTCATGATGAAATCCTTTAACCAATCAAAACAGTTGTCAGTGAGTCATCACAACTATTGGGTGTGTGAGGGCCAGTAACACTACCTGGCTATCTAAACCTCAGTAGCTGGAGTGGGTTTTCGAACCCATGACTCACGTGCTAGATGTCAGGCGCCTAAACCAGGTTTTTCTGTATGTCATTTCTGTTTTATCAAAATTAGTGGAAAAAAAAGAAAAACAAATCATTTATTCTCAGTCTTTATTCTATATACGAGTTAACTTTAATGTAAGTGCAGAATATGAACACTGTGGTAGAATGTAATTCCATATTAGATAAGTTTATTTTAATTGTAATAATCACACAGCGATGATGCAGTATGAAGAAACGGATGAAAAGGCTTCCAACACGATTTATTCCTCATAGTCATATCAGTTTAGTCACACGTTTTCAAAATTTGTCTTACATACATATTCTTCTCGCTAGTGCGTTGGTGGCACAGCGACGGTGACTTGCCAATCACACTTGTGGTCTGAGGTTTTATCTCCCGCCACAGATGCACTCCCAAATCGTGCTAGGTCGGTATTAAGACTGATAATGAGGGAAGATTTTGGAGCATGAGGCTAGCAACGCCACCCCATAAAAATGAACACCACCTGCTATCGAAACTTCAAGCCTCTAGCCTGAAATCCGATGTTCCACTGGGAACGTAAAGAAATTTTTTTTAAATGTATTTTTCTCGCTATTCTGTCTCCCCCAAACTTCCCTCTGTTGTTTACTGCGACTCCGGCATAGACGTTGCGTTGCGTTGCGTCATTTCGATGGCATGTGTTTGGTGTTGAATCGATAAACAAAGATCCAGTGATTAACCTCTCACTCTCTCTTTACCCAACTACTTTACTTTTTAATACTCTTACCCTGTCCCACCCTATCGCTGTGTGATTACATGCAAGTGAATGCAATGAAACAGCTGAGTGTTTTTCCAGATTATTTAACGTAGCAGGGTCAATTATTCTAGGTCTAGCTAAATTTCTGTGTAAAAGAAAAGGCGTTCAGCGAAGATATTACGCTTTCCCACGACATCACACTCAAACTGTACAATAGCAATGAGTTTGACCACGGATTGATATCATTTAGAGGACGATTGTAAACCAGACTCAGGGAGTACTGGCAGCTGTTCAATCCTAGTTTGGGACTCATAGGCAGTACGCACCCACTGGGGTTCCAACCCAGATACCTTCTGGTTAAAATGCAAGCTTGTATACCACCCAGTTATTGGGATCCCTGGTTTACAGTGGTTGTCTAACTGATATCAATCCGTGGTCAAACTAAAAAAAAAAACAAATCTAATCTTTACAAACTAACTCTTAAGAATTAATCGAATGCTGGCTAATGGCTTACTGTAGGATGGAGTTTCATGGAATTCTAGAGAGAAATCGTGACCAGTGAGGTTGATCCAGTCAAGTGTGAGGATGGATTTTCCGCCGATGACATTGACTAGTGGTCGCTCTAAATCACGAATTTGTAGAGGTCAGAATTCGTGGGCCGTTGGATTGGGTCCCAGTGGCTGAATGGTATAAGAGCTTGCGTTGTACCCGGAAAGTTTTGGGTTCGAACCTTAGCAGGTACGTATTGTCGATGATTCCCAAATTAGGAATTTTCCCAATTTTTCAGGTTATTTAGCTATAGATTTAAGATAGTTTTCATACCATCTATTGACCCATTTTTTGGATGAACAACTTTTAGGTCACATTTAGGACAACCAACCAAATTTAATAAGTGAAAATGTCCCCCGCCTCCCCTTCATCTGTGACCTTATGTTTAATTATTGATTTTAAATGATTAAGTTTCCGAAGGTCAGTTGATTTTTGGCTTTCTTCTATGTATGAGATAGGTTCATTAAGTTTATGACCACATTACTAGTCAACAGTCAGTAGATTAGTTAAATCGTCATGTACCAAAGAAGCCTACAAAGGTTTTCTGAACTTGACGCTTGTAGTGTGTGTGTGGACATACATACATAGGGAGGAGTAATCGCGCGTTGCACGTGAGGGTGGGAGAGCATATCCCAAAATGGTTAGAAGAACAGATGAACTGTGACAAGCTAATAGATGCAGGTGGCAGACTACCAAATTCGTCTATACCTAAACATCTAATCGAGATGGACCATAAGATTGATGTTAACTCAGCCTTTAAGGTCATCTATAAAAACGGTCAAGGGTGCTTATTGAAATACGCTGAAGTTATAGCTATTCATAAACTTAAGCCTCCCCCCCTTGTGTATTCAAAAACAGTTTGTCATTACTCTTAACCTACCTTGGTAATCCTTATTTGATTGGATTACCAAACGTTTGTGTTAATTATTCTTAATTCCGTTTTCTCTCACTTTGTTTAATTTAACCTTTCTATATATATTGACTTGACAAGTAAATGTGTGATCAGATTGTTCGAAATGTATAGCGCTAATACATCACATTTTTCAGACAGTCTCCGTCTTCTAATAACGCTATCAAAATAAATTCATCATGAAATCTAATAACTCCAAGGTTGAAATCATAATAATAATAATAATAATCTGCTTTATTCCAAAAACAGTACTTATAAAACAGAATGAAATTATCAGCACTTCTCACAATATCTTGCATCTAATTCACTTAAAATATAAACAAAATTAATCAGAGGAATTTGTCCATATTTACGATATAAAGTCAAAATATTCGCAGCACGAAATGAAAATATTAAATGTAGTAATAATAATGACAGCGGTTTTGTTTCAAACAGTATTGTCGATTCAGTTTGGAAATTTTAGGATGTTATAGAGTATTGAATCTAAGGTTCTGTTGATATAATATAGCGAGGGGAAATACTAAATTAGCAGTTACAACACAGCTTAAATGATGTTCACATTTATGAAAAAATGCACAAATAAAAACAAAAACTTGAGAGGATTATAAATATAAGAAATACAATAACAATAAAGGCTGATGTTGTAAAGGTGGAGGAAATGGTTTATGTAGTAGTGCAAAGAAGGTTAGTTAGTTAGTTAGTTCATGCCTGACACTATTTTCATCACATAAAGTACGTGCCGCCAAAATATGGTATAGTGGAATTTTTTCATACTTAGATGTACGTGCATAAAGTCTTCTGAAAAGACTTCTTGTTTAACCTGAGGAGGAGACACAAGGTTGGAGCTGCGGATAAAGTGAATGCTCACAGTATGACAAGATGCCTTTAGCAAATTTGTTTCATGAAATCAAGTGCTTATCAATGACAATGTCAACGATATGGCCCAATGGGATACCACTCGCCCTACTGACAGTCTTCATCTTAGCACTATTATAATATTTTTATAATCTGAAACATTTTTTAAGCTGACTGCATGATTTTCCATATGCCCTCATCTCTTACTCAACACGATCTCCCCCATGTCACTCGTGGACTTGTCATCTCCCAATCGTGTTTCACACGAGCAATGAACTAGCAGGCTAAGTTACTAAACGGCAACTTAGTGACGCTAAAGTGGACAGTCACAATTCAGTTAAATGGATAAAAGATGAATATATCTGTTGTGTTTTAAGTAATTTTCAGTCACTAACAGCTGAATCTAAGTTTCACAAGGGTATCAGACATGAAACAAAACCTCACACATTTCAGAACACCGATGAATGTTAGTGAATGTTGTCTGTTTTATTCGACTGAATGATAACGTATTCAGTTATCTTGTAGCCCAGAAGTTGCTACAATGAAATCATGAGTGACTCGTAGTGCTTAAGGGTCTCAAACTGGGCCGAAGCACCTCCTATAGTCTCCTTACTGATACCAGTTTGTAACAATATTTGTCTTTCACGTTTTGATCACGGATTGATATCAGTTAGAGCATCATTGGGAAACCAACAAGGAGTATTGGATATTTTCTTTGCCCTAGTTTGGTATTCATCGGCAGTACTCATTCACCACAGAGGTTCTAGCCCAGGACCTTCCGATCACAAGGGAAGCTTGTAAACTACGCGACCACCGGAACCTGAAATAACATCCAAAACACAAATTCTAACTTCTACCAATTCGTGACTTTAACGCGACTGGCAACAGCCAATGTCAGCCAATGCGAAGAATATTTTTCCTCACTCCTGCCAGTCTGGGTAGTTGATCCCACTGATCACGACTACTTTTCACTGGGACTTAAGGCAACTTCAACCTGCAGCCAGTCATTAACGAGCATCGGATAAGTTTTCAAGAGTTAATTATTAAAGATGTGATTTGTTTCTCAAGTTTTGATCATGAGTTGATATTAGAAATTTATCTCGAAATCTGTTTTGTACCCATCTGAAGTGGGTTTTTTTAACGAAACTGTATCTGCACAACATTGTGCGTTGGTGGCGCAGTGGTTAGAACTCTCACCGACCATGCACATGGTCCGGGGTTCGAGCCCACGCCGACGCACACCTGATATCTATGGTCGGCCTGCAAAATTTGGACTACCGATATCCACGCTGACAATTCTATACTTGTACCAAAAATACGGTGTGGAATCAAGCTGTAATCAAAAATAAAAAATAAAAAATTTAAAAAAATGAATAAATTCATTGATCGCTGGCATGCTTTTGTCTGAGTACTCTTCAGACGAATCTTAATTATTTTATTCAAGAGTAAGTCCGTAGAGATATGATTTATTTCAAGTGTGATCACAAACCCTTAAAAAACCTGGAATTATAGGATAGCTGTTTTGTCCTACTTTTGGGCTCTTCATCGGTACTCACCCAATGGAGTTAGGACCCAGAACCTCCTGGGTACAAGACAAGCTTATAGACCATTTAGCCATTGAGACCCTATCCAGTGGCCTTGGGTTCGAGCCTTAGTGGATGCGTACTGAAGAAAAGTCCAAACTAGGACTAAACAGCAGTGAAGTACGCCTTGCTGATTTCACAGTACTTCTCTTATCCTAAATAAGGTAATATCCCTCAACAAAACAAGTGGTTGCGAAGCATGAATTATTAGTATCCTCGCCGCCTTGCTAAATGAAGACTTCCATTTGACAGGCACTGATAGGAAACAGCTTAGAACGAGAATAGTGACTTATTGTACTATAAAAGACTCTGATAATACTGAATTCTTTATGAAATAATAATTTGATTATATAGAATAGTCTGTCTAGCTGATTAATACCAGCGTAGAATTGCATTCATTGTCATGCTGACTCATCTATTTATAAAATTCAGATTATAAACATTTTTAGGGATTCGGGTTATTCTGAATTGTTAGATGTTCGTCACGAACCAACATCAGTTAGTGGGAGATCATTGAAAACCATCAGGGAGCCTTGAACAGATGTTTCATCCTACTTTATTGGAAACTTTGGCAATTCACATCCGTGACCTCACCAGCGGTCGAACTCCGGACCTTCCTGTTACAAAATGAAACTCGTTGACCATTCAAACTGTTTGTCTATCAGTCTGTTTCCGACATAGAACTTCGCACAGATGTGCAGAAGTTCAAAACGCTACACTCCATGTAGCACACAAAGTAAGAGAAGAAAGTGGAAGCAATGCATATTAGAGACAGTAAACAGAGGAGTGAGACAAAGGAATAGTAATAACGAAGAACAAAACAGTTTCATTGGAAATCATAAGTCACAAGGAGTGGATGCATCTGCGCCAGCCATGTCACTAATTTTTGCCAACCATTGGTTTTAACCGTCCTGAGGACCCCAACTAGGAAGTCTACACCTTCCTACGTGGCTTGAACTAACTGTTGTGGATTTCATTGACTGGTGTAGCCATGTTTTGGATTGACCGCCACAAGCTCTTTTCCAGCCTGACCCTATGTCAGCTAATACTGCCTTTTGTCGAGGAAGGCGATGACTAGGCCTACATAGCACATGTCCTAACCATCTCAGTCGATGTAACTTCACAACCTCGTCGATTGATTTCCCCTGCTTACCTGGAACTCAACCAATGGCTAACCTCAGAATTGCTCACCTTATTATACCACTTCACACGGGAGATAGAATGCCGGCACCTATGATCCAAGACAGCTAATCTTTTCATGTCTTCTACTCTCAATGACCAGGTCTCGCTCACAACCACAAAGGAGGACGGAGCGGACTGCTGAGCAGTACGCCCGCTCTTTGGTCGATAGCCAGCCGGATATCACGTCCACGACAGAGACGGTGTAATCTGACATATGCGAAACTAGTCCTCTGTATCCATGCTGAGATTTCGTCGGAGATCAACCCGTTGAGGCTGATGGTACTTCCCAAATAAGTGAAGTGTTCAACATGCTCTACCGCTTCATTCTATCACCCCCATTCAAACACTTGGGCTAGAATTCAGTGACCTATAAATTTGCGATATAGCTCTGGCCTCAACGAATTCCTTCGATTAGTATACGCCTCACCTTGACATAGTGAACCTCACTGATCATGATTTCTCACTACAGCCTCAAGACATCTATCCGGTAGCTGGAGATTGATATTCAGCGTAATATCACCATGTCTGCATTTAAATAGACGTGTGTCACCTGTGTAATAAGTTTACTTAACCTGAAAGTTAGAGAAGATGCTCATCGAAGCCATTGCTGAGGGTAGCGTTACATTACGAGTTGACAAAGTCAGAGTTTAGGGGTTACTGAGTTACAGTTCAAGTGGCTAAACAGTTAACAAGCTTAATCTCGTAACCTGAAAGTCTTTGGTTTGAACTCTGGCAGGGTTGTGGGTATGGACTGTTGAAGACCCCTAAAATAGGACGAAACAGCTTTTTAGTGCTCCTTGATGTTTTCATTGGTCTCTCTATTTAGTGATGATTCCTGACAAAAATCTGACAATCGGAATATTTATAAAATATTAGCATAAATTATACATATACAAGTAAATTCATGTGTTCTGCCCATTCTCCTTTATCGCTCGCCGTTATTCTTCCCTGGACTTCTCAAAAAAGAACACGTCATATTACGTAGAACACTGGAGACTTTAAGTAGGGTTAGTGGTGTAACTTTGACTCAACCATCTGACATAATTGTCAATAAGGCACTTCGATGCCTTCAATCGGTTGGTTGAAGTTACCTTGTCTGATGCCAGTGAACATCCTATTTATTCTAAAATTTTGCCTTGTATATCTTCGGGTAAAACCAGAAGAAACTTCATAAGAATTTAGGCTAGTACAGCTACTAAATATAAAACTCCTACCATATCACCATATTTAGCACGGGTTTTGTAAGAAAGGTTATTATTATTATTATTATTATTGTTACATGTATTATCTATGATACTATCTGCGTACACTTCATTATGTTTCCACTAACATGCTATTTATAGTGGTGGTTCCATTATTAATATTATTATTATTATTACTATTTAAAATTCCATGCACGTACATATTTATAAAAAGAGCTTAACTGCTGCAATATATATAAAAACGCTGATTATTCCATGCTGTGCAATTATTGTTCGGAATCATTAACAATAATAATAATAATAGACCACCTATATTTAGATGTATTTACTTGAAAAATAAAGCAATAGTGGCATTAAGGGATTTCACATTGAATTTGCGGTTTACGGACTAATCTGATTCCCAACAGTTGTAAGTGGGTTTTAAAACACGACGGAAAGAGATGTCATCTTAGCTTTTCGACTTTCTATATAAGCAAATTAAATAGCTTCCTGTTGGACATCAGTCAGTGGTCTAAACCAAATAGCCTCATGCTGAATCCTCAAAGTGCCAGACTATTGACTTCTCCTTTAGGCATAAACGAGATCTACAAACACCACTAAGCACTCATGAAGCCTGTAGCATTGAGGGGACTAAAATTGAAACTAAGTCTAATGAAAAATACCTAGGATAAGTTCTATCTTCCAATCTTAATTGGTCATCTCATATCCTAACGATTTCTAAGAAAGTGTTTCGTCTAACCTACTACATTAAGAAACTCAGACTAACTGGAATCACTGAACCTCTGCTTTCACAATTTGTCAACTCTCGTATCTTACCTATTCTACTTTACTGCTCCCCATTAGTCTTTCCTGGGCTAGTGTGAAAGGATTAAACCATCCTGAGAAGGATGTTGAAGGTACTTAGTAGGACTAGTGGTGTAAAACTCAGTCAGCTCGTCACTACATTAGTAGATAAGCATCTGAATACATGCGAAAAATGGTCCAAAACCATACTCTCCGACCCCAAACACCACCTCTATTCCCAACTCTCTCCTTGCATCTCATCAGGTAGAACCAGAAATCATTATAAAATAATATATGCTCGTACAACCAAGTATAGGAACTCAACGATACCATATTTGGCCAGCCCGTGTTCTAAGTGACAGAGACAGTGTTAAGCGCGAAACCTATGACTTGCTTTGTTGTTAATAACATAATTTTGGCCCTTTTATTTCTCTCTTATTTGTATTCTATAGTGAACAACCTTCTTAAACATACTTAGCTACCTAAATAATTAACATTGGCTTACTTTTTATTCTTTATTCTATCCCTTTTTTTGTGTATCTACTGGTTCCGACTATATTAACACTATGAGTATTACAAAATTGTCCTGTCATTAACCATCATGTAATATTAGTTTTGTGGTTGTTTTTGTTCGGCAATATTAACTGACAATCTTGTTTGTGAACGCCGTTATCACCATTCTAAAATTTTTGTATTATGCATGATTACTCACACTACCACAGCAAACAACGCATTAGAGCTGACAATAAAAACCCTGAAATGTTATTTAATGATTGTTTCGTGTTGTCCAATCAAATTAACTGATCATCTTGGCGATAAACATTCTCAAATATAATTTCATACACATACACATATCATAGCTTCCACTACCCAATACTGAGATATTATTTATCATTGTCGTTTGTTTTCCTTTCTACTTCTTGGTACTTTTTTCGCATTTTTTTCTGCTATTTTGTGTTTTTCTGTTTTTGTTTTTGTTGTTTTGTTTTATATTTATTTTTTGAAATACTCCTCTTAAATGTTTGATAAAATTAGACGCAATATTGTAGATATGTGCTGAAAATTCCACACTGTACCACTAGTACTGTTTCTGGAATAAAGCAAATTATTATTATTATATACTTCCATCGGTGGCACAACGGTAGAATGTTCACCAATCACGCCTGATATGGTTCGGGGTTCTATTCCTGACCACTGACTCACTAAGCCAGTAATAGATCTGGTAAAGAGGGAAGGTTATCAACAGTTGTATCTAATTTTCTAGTTAGTAGGTTTTAAAACACAACGAGAAGAGACATCACATTAGCTTTACGACTTCCTGCATTAACAACAGACGTAATTTTCAATTTATATGTACCCATGTGGTCACTAAGTGTTTAAAAATAATAGATGCATCCAAATTATCTGTATCCTGAAGTTCTAGACAAAGAAAAAATCATCATCATCCAGAATGAATACCCACTAAGATTCATTAACAAGAAGGTCAAACTAAAAGTTTAGTAAAAAGAAGCATTATTAGGACATGAAGCCGGATTTCAAAGAGGATGGGGGCTTAACCTGTGATATCCTAAAGAGAATAATTCCACTATCTTTTGAAAAGAATATCCTTCACATTAATGCTAAGAATAGTGTTCTCCAGTTGTCCACTAGTCTGTAGAAGCTTAAAGGATAAGACCTGGCATTTAACCACTTTTATGTGCATATATCAGTTTACCTGTTCCCGTGGAGCCAGCCCCATTGCTCATCAGATGTATATCCTGCATGATTGCAGAGAGGCATCAGTGGGATGATTGAGCATCTTGTTAACCCTCTTCAGTCTGTCTCAACAAACATCCCCTTCAAAGTATTCTACCAAATAAAGAACAACGTACCAAAGATAGGGAAACCAACGCTTTATATACAAAATAAAATTATTCAACCACTTCGACTACAATGAGAACAAGCATGCTTTTGATTTCTATTAAACTGGTGTTTATTTAATCGTTTCTACGACTCCATATAACTTTCGTTTTTATGTGCATCCTGATAACAACTCATTCAGTAGATTATTTATGTTACTAAAAAAACTCTTACAACATCACTCAACATTTCTAATGTAGCGATCAATACTAATAACGATGATTATGACACCTCATCACTTTTGTTACTGTCACCCAGTCTTTAAAAACCTGCATATAAATGCGATTCTACAGCTAAACAGGAAAATGATTTCGCCGAAAGGAGTCTCTTCGCTGAACACCTATATGTTCTGTTATTTCCAAGCAACACCATACGGAAAGAAAATCTAAACGCCAATATAAGAGAAAAATTAAACGAAGTAAATAGAAATGGCTATGAAATTTAGGATTTTACAGATGGCGGCTTACAGCCTGAATCAAAAATTAATGACTTCGAAAAATATTTGCATATCTCGCTTCTCTACAAATGTGATGTATATCACAAAAGTAAACCTGTAATTTATGAGAATATTTAGTTGTTAGGCTTTCGACACCAACCAGCATAAGTTACAGAGATCAGTAAAACCAATTCCATCCTAGTTTGGGACTCTTCAGCAGAGAGAGAGCATCTATGACCCCACACCATGGATCTCTACCATGAACTGACAAAGTTATAATTCGCGGATCAATGAATTCCGTGACTAAATCGTAAACGAGCTTAATCTTATAACCATAAGGTACCAGGTTTGATCTTTGATAAGGTCATGTGTGTGTGAGCACCGCTGAAGACTCCTAAACTAAGGCGAAACAGATATCCACTGGTTTTATGGTGATCTTCAGTGATCTCTCTAACCGATTTCGGTTCAAGACGAGAATTTGAAAATCAAACTTCTGGCGCCGAAATGGTTTGTTTTAACCCATCAAAGAATCAAACGTTCACCAGGGTATGATTGACATTATATAAACATTGTGTCATAGTAGTAAATGCATAGAAAATGAAGAAAGATCTACTATGAAATTGAGGGGTTTCTTTCTAAAATTCAATTTACTCAGCAGAAACTGCTTTATAACTTACATTGATGCAATCATTTCATTCAGAATACAATAGATTCTGCAAGTGTTTTGTGTAGAAGGCTTTAAGGAATCCTCATTGTTTAACTTAAAACGAATAAGTAATAGTAATTACTACCATTATTCTGCAATTGATTAATTATTTACAAGAGTACCAGCTCTGGCAGACATAGAATACTCTCCAACCACGCTATGCATGGTCAAAAGTTCCATCTTCAGCCTACTTACTCCTACCAACCTCAATAAGCCACTGTCGAAATCCTGAAATAAAGAGGCAAGCAAGGTTGGGCATGTGACTACCAACTCGACTTCGTTACAATAATATAAATAATAAAAATGAACACCACAAATAATAATTAATTTAGTACCCAACATAGATACAATATCTACTCACTTAAATTGAAGACACAATAGCAATAAATATTTCCATATATCCATATTACTGTGTTAACAGTATAATTTGTAAATATATAATATACATAAAACAAGGTCTAATGTAGTGTGTAATTTATGTGTTTCTGTGCATGCGAGAACTATTCACTGTTTTCCTCTCTGTTAGAACAATAAGAATGGGCTATTTTATTTTATTTTTTATTAAATATACTTTTTCCTTCCGGGTAAAACTATAACAGAACACACAAAATCCTTATTTGTTTAAAACAACTTGTTCCATTGAACACTTGAATAACCTTGACATAAGTCATTTGAAAAAGAAAAACAAGGAACAAATGAAAATCTCTTTCTTATGAACACACCGCAACACTTACAAGAACAATCGATATTCAAGTGATTGATTCTATTTTATTCTATTCTATTCTAAGTGTACAGAACAAAAAGAAGTTATAGGGATATATATGTATATATCTATATCATTCAGAGGGGATAAGTGAAATTATTCGGGAGGGGAAATTTAATTTTTTTTTCCTCTTTTTTTGGTGTTTGGCAAAAATTCGAAAAATGAATTAAATAGACATAAGGAAATAGTGGAAAGGGGTGAAAAATTTAAGGGATACTGACGAAGAAATATAAAAAAATAAATAGACGTTTTCGATAATGATTTGAAGTATATATATATATATATATATATATGTAGAGAACACTTTTATGTTATTGGATTTGTTGATGAGGAGTAGGGTGGGGTGAGGATGGATGAATTTCACTTGTTGCATTTCATCAAGAGATAAAATCAGTGAGAGAGATCATTGCAAAAAACCAGGGGAAATGGACATCAGTGCGCGAGCAAGACTCCAGCGCGGATTGTACTTGAAAACTTCAGATTAAGAGACCGGGCTCAGTTGGACACGAATTCATTTTTCAGATTGTGAGGGCGATTGTTACTTCCCGGCTGCCCACACCGTGGAAGTTGGTTGCGTGACCGCAGAGCCAAGGGGACAACTGATTGAGGCCAATCACACGCGGCCTGTTTTTGTTTCTTCTTTATTGTTTGGTATGTCTCAGTAGCACATTTATCACTCCTGCCCTGTGACACGGCAGCAGGAAGCGCGGTCGTTGTTAATCAGGGCCCCGGCCGATTCGGCATGATATTTTGTGAGTTTGTTTGTATCATAGTATTGGATTGAGTAGCTGCTTTTTGTCTAACGGCTATCCAAACAACCTTTCTGGCATGGTAGGACCTCAAGCGACATAAGTCTCAGCCAGTATAGCTTGATTAGGTCATTGGGGTGTTCAAGCCCGACCACCACGTCCAGGTAGCAGCTTTCGGTCGGGACACGAATTCAATGACTGATGAATTCCAATTTTGTGGCTCAGTGGTCTACGAGCTCGCTAGCCTTGTAACCAGATGGTTCTGGGTTCGAACTCTGTGGTGAGGGTGCATACTGATGAAGAGTCCGAAACTAGGGTGATGAAATAGCTGTCCAGTACTCCTTGCAGTGGTTTACCAGTTGTTCTCTAACTGATGTCAGCTCATGATGAAATCCTTCATCCAATCAAAAAATAAATCCTTACAAAACCAATAATTGAAAATTTAATTTCATTCTGAATAAAGCAAGAACAACAGTAGTTTGCGAAGAATAAAATGTTACCATAGTTTATTTCGTTGCCTTCTCGTCAGCTGTTTACAGCCTAGGGATATTATTAACTTTATCTACGTTACTGCCCAAGTTGACTCCCGTTTATCGGACAATATGCTCCAGGGAGTAATCAAAAGTTGACAGACAGCCTTCTTATGTTAACTATAACTATGTATACAAATTTACGTGTATCCGCGGAAACAATTATATTGCTAGTACAGAAAGGAAACACCTCCGAATTTTTGAACATGTATCAAAAAGTCTACGTCTCAAGGGAAAAAATGCCAGGCATCTCGTTGATAGGGATCATTAGGTGAATATCACAAGATCCTTCAAAATTATCAATAATCAAAAGAGTTCAGTTCTCTTCAAGTTTGCCAAAACAATCTCTATCAAGCGTTTGACACCCAACTTATGTATTCAGAAAGAAGCGATAATCTCTCTTGTCTTTCTTTGGCCTGGTAAATGGATGTTTTCATTCTCACCCTCATTTGATTACATGCTGCTCTGTATAATCATCATTGTTGTTTGGAACAGAGTGATAATTATTATTACTACCATTGAAGGCACACACTGATTTCTTCTTTTAACTTGATCTCTCTGAGTAAGTATGTTTAAGTATGTTTCTGTACACAAACTTAGCATCTTAAGGCTATGAGCAGCGGGATAAGAAATTACGGCAGCATCTTATTCTGCGCAAACCACTGTTGCTCTTGTTGTATTCAAATTCATAAAATGCGAATAACTTTTTTTTCAATTTTAATTATCTCTCCAACTGATGTTGGTTCTCAACGAGGTTTAGCCACCATCTGATTGGTGACTACAGCACAGATACTGAAAAATTGTGACCGTTGTGTTCCACTATGTAAAGGTGATGTGGACTCTCATCTAAGTTATTAGTAAGGGTGCCGCTATATCACGAATTGACAGAGTTTGAACTTACGGATCATTGAATTTCGTCTCCGTGACCGAATATTCCACGAGCTTAGTCTCACAACCCAAAGGTCATTGGGGCGGGGAGGGGGAAGGTTCAATCTCTAGCTGTGAGATCGAGAATGGTCATTGCTGCTGAATATTCCGAAGAAAGAGGGCTAAACAGTCCCTGCTGGTAATTTTCAGTGGCCTCTCTGAGTAAGGTTGGTTCGTAACTAAAATCTGACGACTGAAACTCTTTTATATTACTTTTGGTTTAAAATGAAATTAATTATGTAGACTAGACCTTTTGGGAAATAGGATTGACTAACTCAAGCCATGATTTTTTTTTAGCTTTAGAGTGTAAGGACACTTTTTATCGATCAAATCACAAATCAGCATCAGTTGCAGAAGGATGACGAAAGCTTTGCGATTAAATCAACAAGTTCGGAAAATACAAGTAATTTAAAATATAGATGATTACATAACAGTGTGATTTGTTGAAAGATTCAACGTAATAATGATAATTATAATAATGAGATCAACAACACTTAGAGTGAAAAACAAGATCCGGATTTTCAACTCCAATGTGAAATCAATGCCACAGATATACAGATCAGAAACCTGGCGCCGTGTCATGAAGACCACTCCAAACAAATCACAGACGTTCATAGACAGCTGTCTTCGCTCAGTCCCATTCAAGATCAGGTGGAAGGCCAGAAAAGGTCAGCGACAGGGATCTCTAGAAGCGAACCGACCTAGCAGGAACCGAGTGTGCAGCCAATACGCAGAAAGAAATGTAGGTGCATTGGCCAAATTCTGAGGAAACAAACCCTCAAGTGACATCACACACCATGCCATTGCTAGAGTGGAGCCCGACTGATTGGGGAAGCGGTGAGTTGGTTATCAGTGTGAGGGTGGGTGGAGGTGGAGGAGGTCACATGAAGAAGAGATGGAAGCATGTGAGCAGATGTGGAGCCAGGTGAAAAGGTTGACGCAGAACCAAACGCAATGGAGACGTGCAGCTGATGCCCTATGTTCCTCTAGGAATTAAAGGGAGCAATAATAATATAATAATGTGATTCCAGTAATATATACATCCCTATATGTAGAGAAACCAGCTGAACAGTAGTAGTAGTTCTACCAAAATTTAATGAATTCATTAAATTCTGCTTTATTAACTTTTCGTGCTTGTCTTAAATGTTTATCATTAGAAAGGTTTAAGGTGTGAATATAAAACTTTTAGAATGAAACAATCCCCTGTAATCTTTATTAATTATAACCTACACTTAAAATAAACTCATTTTTTCTTCATTTCAACTGATAATAACTTATTTGTCTATTTATAGTTTTTATAAACATGAACAGTGGTGAATTGTAGACAACAGATACATATTAAATAATATACATGTTCTTTTCTCCTGCCTTTTTTTTCTTATCTCTTACGTAATGTTTACTTGATATTTTACAGATATTATTAAGTCTATTTCTTCAAACATGAAACACACTGCTAGACAGTTTCTCCCATTGACGCAATTCTTTATCGTATGGTGTATATATGTATACATTTACCTTATGTAAATAGTGAGTTGATAAAATGTCTTTTATTTAGTATGACTTTTATTCTGTAATTCTGAAATTTTTCGTTAGCTTTTAAAGTAATTCTCAAATCATAATTACGAACGAGATGCATAGAGAGGTATGAGCCATGAGAGGAGGAGTCCTCAGGATGTTATGAACCAAAAATTCTAGAACGCCGGTGATCAAATTGTAACTCTACAAGAACCTCATCGAACAGAGCATAGGATGGCAGTCAAATCTCACTGTACATTAATCTCGTCGACTGTAAAAACAACAGTTGACAACGTTGACCGTGAAGTGATTCAGAAACTACGTCGACATTATAAAGTGCAGCGCCCCAAGTCTTTATCAGCTTCATTCACAACAGCTATATGACAGTGTCTCAAGTCACGTATTCCACAGCGGAAATCTCAGAGAGACGTTTCAAGTGAATACGGGAGTAAGACAAGACTACCAACTAATATCACCGAAGATTACTAATTGTGATGGAGTTGTTTATGCAGCAGGCTGTACACGGGAGTAAGAAGGCAGGAATACGTTGATCTGATAAAAAAAACTATAGAAAGAACACCTACAGACGAAAACCAACAAACTAGTCGGAGAATCAGAGGAGACAGGATTTCAGATGAACATAAACAAGAAGATGGAGATGACGAAGACGACCAACCAACCAACTAACAACAACAACAACAAACACTAATCACTACAAACGGAAGGAATCAGAAAGAAGTTACTTCCTTTGCTTACCTTCGAATACAGGTCAGTGTAATTGATGAAGATGACAAGTCTGAATGGGAAAAGGGAGGACAGACCATTAACACTCTGAAATCAGTTTGGGAATATTCTGCTCTCCACAGCATAACAAACAACATAATCCAGATTATCAAAAGTCATTTAGTTCTCCTTTATGGGTCAGAAAATTGGCATTTGCGTCACCGAAATCCTTGTGAACAGGTTGATTCAGACATCTATCAACAGCTGACCACTTCACTTGCTGGCCAGCTCCATACTCTATCGAATGGCCGGTAAGAAAGAATTAGCAACAAGAAACTCTAGCCGACTGGCTGGGAACAAACCAACATGCAACAGCTGATTGCTCAACATACATGAAGGAAAAATGGAGATGGATTGATGGAGCATACGCCAATGACGAAGCTGCCGAATGACATCGCGCGTATTGCAAGCCATTGCTAGAATGGAATCACAATAGGAAATGATGAGTGGGTCGTCAGTGAGAGATTGACATGGTGGAGATCGTGCAAGTTGGAGTAGGAGATGACAGATCATGGTCATTCGTGGAGCTTGCCAGCTGAAGAAGACGGCAGAAAACAGAAGAAAGTGGAGATGTGTTGCTGAAGCCCTATTTTCCACTCGGAACCCAAGGGAATAATAATAATGTATAAATTCTGGTTAAAAAGCACAATAATAATAATAATGAATCAAATGAACTGTAGTCAAGATTTGACAGAATAGTTCTATAATATTTGGGCGCCGAGTGAGAAGTAGACATTTGTAAAAAATTATATTTGTAAAATCTCAGCGATATTGAAATGAGTAATTCCAACGTTTCGTTCGGCAATCTGGTCCGAACTTCTTCAGGGAAATTAATCGAAATTAACAGAACACGGTTTATATATAAAGGAACATCTTTGTTTTTAAAAACTTGTCCAATCATGATTTATAAAACAAATGTTAACAAGTATAATAAACAAAATTGTACGAGTTGTGGTCAAATTTGATCACAACTCGTACAATTTTGTTTATTATACTTGTTAACATTTGTTTTATAAATCATGATTGGACAAGTTTTTAAAAACAAAAGATGTTCCTTTATATATAAACCTGTTCTGTTAATTTCGATTAATTTCCCTGAAGAAGTTCGGACCAGATTGCCGAACGAAACGTTGGAATTACTCATTTCAATATCGCTGAGATTTTACAAATATAATTTTTTACAAATAATAATAATGGCTTTAATTCAAAACAGTACGTTCAATACAACGTGAGATTTTCAGCATGCAATACAACACTCCATCTAACTTTCTTTTTACATTACTAAGTAAGGAGGGACATTTGCAGTGTCGATAACAATGTCGCTGAGAATGTAAAATTGAAATTCAGATGGAAATAATGAAGACATTGAACTAATGATTGAAAGAAGAAAGATGATTGGCCTCGGATAAAGTCTTTTAAAGTTTCTTCTAGGCCACCCTGATGAAGTGTAGACAAGGCGAGGGCTGTGTGCAGAAAAACAGTTAATACTCAGAGTTCGACAAGATAATATTCGTTAATTTCTTATATGAGTTTCCTGGTGGCCTGCTTAAAACTTGGGCTGTCGAAAACCTCTATCAGTATATAGTGCATATAATTTCTCTTATTCAGTTTGTTTAAATCTAGCGAAATTTGACCTCTGGTAGTATTGTTTATTCTGGCCAGTTTTTAAAACAGTTACAACCTGCTGATTGACAAGTTTCTACTAAATTTGAGTAAAAGGCATATTCCTGACTGGGAACGTATCCTAGTACAAGAGGTGACTGTTCCTGGATTGTGTCCTTGGTTCAGAACATGTACTCTAGAACATTTTATAGCTGTAGCATTCAACAAATGTCGTGCATTTCTTGAAGAAGAAAAAGAAGAGATATCGTAATGGATTGGTTTACGCTTCAGGTAAGATAGAACTGTGTCATCACACGATATACTGTCAGTCAATTAATCTTTTATGTGAAGATACTTGATAACGAAGAGGAAATATCGCTCGATTAATTCCCCTGAAAATTCTGTACATTACATAAATACTGTTCAGAATAAAGCTATTAATATTACTAAAATAATGGGGAAAGTTAAACTTTAAACACCTATAAATACCAACGGAGAAATGCCCCTGAACTCACCAACTACATGATAAAGACGACTTTGGCGTATAAAATATATACATACAATCATGGAAATAAGGAATTAAAAGACATGAGACTGTTACACAGGTCACCATTCTTCGAAGTGCAACGAAAAATACCTCTCACTTTTGGATTGGAATATCAACAATTAATCATACTTCATTTTGTGCATGTAATTATCTACTCTTCCAACCCTTATAACAATCTTAATCTATCCTTATTCTGACCCTAACGTGAAAATATCCCTAAACTAATCTTAATATCACCCTCATTAGGTTAACCTAACCCTAACGCGTCTCTCTAGCCTAAATCTTAATTTCATCTTTCGCAAACCCACCCTGAAACTTGTCAGATATCGCATTTAATAATATAACACTTCATTAAACATATTTTATTCTTGCTTACAATATTATTTATCAAGTTTCATTAACTTGCTCACACTGCATTTCTAGATTATTGGTGAGGTCGGTGGTGTTGGTGCTTTGCCAAAACGAAAGGTGTCTATCTACAACACTATTAATAAATTGGTTTAGAGACACCAAACTTGTCTTATCAACAGATTTTATTACCCTTTGCAGTGTAACAAAGTATTTCATAAGCAACCCAAGAAAG
This sequence comes from Trichobilharzia regenti, assembly GCA_944472135.2. Classification (NCBI taxonomy): domain Eukaryota; kingdom Metazoa; phylum Platyhelminthes; class Trematoda; order Strigeidida; family Schistosomatidae; genus Trichobilharzia; species Trichobilharzia regenti. The sequence goes on along the minus strand of OX235263.1, from coordinate 19,392,669 downwards.
AGTAATAAAAAAGAATGTGTTAGAATGAATGAATTAATAAACTGTGAATGTAAAGACTACTGAGTAAGAAATGAAGATTGTCTCAATTTCCTCGTAACGTAGAAATTGACATAAATATGGAAAGACTAGGATAGGCATAATACTAGACATAGATATGATGGGGAAGATTTGTAGCTCAGGTGGATGATTTCGATTTGGTTGTGTCCTCTGAGCTAGCTGGATAGTTAACTTGCGGAGCTTTCATCGCCCAACTAGCAACATCTTCAGCGTATACTTCAGTTCGAATTGAAGTGAGCTTTTAGATTTCTCCATGCGTTTATTAATCATCTCTCCAGTGGGTGACCTTGGAAGTGATTGTTGTTTCCGTGTGTGTGTTTTCGCAGCCTCTATCTAGGTCGCTACTTGTATTGGAACTGATTGTTTCTTTGACTTGAAGTTTACCCTTTGTGTGTTTGTGATGTTTCCTTCTTATCGGTTGATAAATTTTGTTTATCTCGGTGTGTCTATTGATTGATGATTCCCTGTATTACCAGATGAGCTTCTAAAAATTCTCTAGCATTCTTGTTGTTTCCTCTGTCTAATATTTGAACGTTGGTCGTCCCAGTCGAATCTATGTCCATGGTTGTCTGTATGCAATAATATGAAGGAGTGATGTCATCACGTCTTTTAGCAGCTAGCTTATGACCATGGATACGAAAACGAAGGGGACATCCACTTTGGTCAATCTAGTGTTTTTCACAGTTGTTACAATTTGTTTTGTAGATAATGTTGGCTTTATCATCTTTCGTTGTTGAGTCTTTTGGTTGACATAGAACTGATTGAAGTGATTTTGTTGGTTTGTGTGCAACGTCAATTCAATACAAGTAGCCACCTAGAGGCTGCGAAAACACACACGGAAACAACCAATGACTTCCAAGGTCACCCAATTGGGAGAGATGATTAATACATTTATTTATTTTTTTTTTTAATTTTGATTTACAGCTTGATTCCACACTGTATTTTTGGTACAAGTACGGAATTTTCAGCATGGATATCGGTAGCCCGAATTTCGCAGGCCGACCATAGATATCAGGTGTGCGCCGGCGTGGGCTCGAACCCCGGACCATGTGCATGGTCGGTGAGAGTCCTAACCACTGTGCCACCGACGCAACGTGGAGAAATCTAAAAGCTCACTTCAGTTCGAATTGAAGTATGCGCTGAAGATGTTGCGTTGTAGGTTGCAATGAAAGCTTTGCAAATTAACTATCCAGCTAGCTCAGAGGACACAACCATATCAAAATAATACTAGGGCAAATTTAACATTCGATTAAATTTCAGTTTCAGGACACTCTTTAATACAAGTATCGTATAATATATTATAATAATAGGTTAAATATTATCACATTTAATATGTTTCCGATGAAGACGAGTGCTAACACTGTGAAGAGTTACAAACAAAAAACAATTTTGACAATACCTTTCGTCATAGTGAAGAGAACAGGAAAGAAAATAAAACTGCATGAACACAGAAATGAAAACAACTCAAAACTGGGTAAAAAAAACAGTTGGGGGAGGGAAGGATAGGAACTTCAGTAGAAGAGAAAAGGAAACTAACTAACTAACTAACTAAACGCATCAAAAACAAACAGAAATTATAGCATATATATATATGTGTGTATAATTCAAATAACACGCTAAACTGTTGTTTCGTTTTTCACCTTTCTATTACTTTCATCACTGAACAAAACACCTTCGAAAAATGAATAAGTATACCTATTCTCTTTAAACTTGCTGAACAATAGAATGTTAGGGGAGGTACTCAAAGATGTGAGTGACTTGCAAAGCGACATATATATATATATACATATATATATAGGTTACTCGCTTGCTAATTTTCTAGCCAGTCATTATCGACCTCACTAAACAGTTATATGACGATGATTCGTGTCAGGTGAGGCGTTTGAAGTGAATACAGGAGTTAGACAAGGCTGTCAGAATATAATCGATGATGATATTCTCCATTGTGGCGGACTGGATTATACATAGGACTCTGCAAGGGGAGTGAAAAGACCGGCTCATACCGGAAAGATAGGAAACCTAATGCCACCGAACTCGAAGAATTGTAGACAGGCGAAAACTAACAAACTAGCAGAACAGGCTGGGAGTGAAGACAAGACTCTAGGTGAAAATAAAGAAGATGGAGGGGATGAAGACAGCCAATAAGCCGACAGCAACAACAACAACAACAATAACAGGTAGCACCAACCACCATCAATGGAAGAGATTTCACACAGCTGACTTCCCGCCTTCACTTATCCATCTAGAAAGCACGTTTCAACCACAGTCTGTCGGGATAGAAGGAAGATGTCAAAGCCAGCCAGCCAAAATCTAGAAGGTGAGATACACTTTCATCAACCTGAAACCAGTTTTGAAATCTGCTGCTGCACCCTGTCTCAGTCAGCATAAACAACAAGATTCCGATTCCGTTCAATACAAATGTGAAGTTCGACCTTCTATATGGTCAGAAACTTGGCCAGTACATCACAAAAAGCATTTCCAACAAACCAATTCACACTTTTATCAAGAACTGACACCTTCACTGGCTGGCTGGCTGGCTTGCACCATGGATTGATTGGGTAACTCGACCAACGCCTACCCTCAATATTGTTCACCTTATTACACCACTTCCCACAGAAGATGAAACGCACATATCTGTGGTCAATGACAGCTAGCCAGCCTTTTCATGCCTTTCACTTCCAGTGGCCATATCCCACTCACAGCCATAAGGGAGGACGGAGCGGACGGCTGAGAAGTACACACAGCTTTTGGTTGATAGCCGGATATCACGTCTACGCTCAATTTAATACTTTACAATAGTGATAGCGACAGTATTTTATAATAATAATTATTATTATATTCCTTTACATTCGAAATGGAACATAGGACTTCGAGATAGAAGCTTGAAGTTTCGGTAGCAGAAGTGTTTATTCTCACAGAGTAGGGTCTCTAGCCTCAAGACCAACCTCCCCTCTTTACCAGTCTGATTACTGGCTTAGAGAGGTAAAGGAGTGCGTCTGTGACTGGAGATCGAACCTCGAACCACATTAGGCGTGGTTGACGAGCATTCAAACGTTGTGCCACCAGCTCACCACTCAACTGTACAAAGCAGCTTGCCTAAACAACCTATTCTTGTCCAATAGAGAAAGAAAAAAGCTACACGCGGAAAAGGAAGGAACATGACGGAACGGCAAAGTTAGAAAATTTCACTCTATATTTCGACATTTTTCCTCTCTTTCCTAATTTAATTTTTTTTAAATTCAGTTGAATTTAAAAAATAATAAGAAATATAAACAAAACGTCATAAAACAGAAGAAACGCAGAAAAAAGTAACAATATTTATAGTTGTTGTATAAAAATTGAAAGGTTGAATGACTTTCATTTTATTTATGACATAATTGAAAGATTATTAGACTAGACAATCTGAATTCTTGACTAAGTTTCAAGGGAATCACATTTATTCATAACTTTTAAAAAATTATTATTATTATTTTCCCAAAAAACCTAGACTAAATATATCATGGAAAAAATTTTATTTGATAAGTTACACAGAGAGTTATACTGCATTATTCGCCGTTGATGTTTCGAGTAAAATTTATTGCTCATAATCATATCAAGGAAATCAAAAAACCTCTTTCAAACTCTGTCAATATTATTCCCATTTTTCTTAATCTTTGATTTTACCTGGAGTAATATTTTCCACATCTCTGGTATTTACGTTGTGTCATTCTTATTGCCTGTGATTTGATGGACGAAAATTCAGTAACTGAACCCTCTCTCTCTCTCTCTCCAGCTATTATTTTTACTATTATTCCCTTGGGTTCCTAGTGGAAAATCCCACTTCAACAACACTTCTCCATCTTCTTCTATTCTCTCCTCTCCTTTGCAGCTGACTAGCTCCACGATTGACCATAATCTCTCATCACCTCCTTGCCACACGATCTCCTCCATATCACCCTCTCATCGTCGACTCAGTCGTCGTTTCCTGTTGGGATTCCATTCGATTAGTGGCCTGCATTACGCGCGATTTCATTCGACCACCTCCTCAATGGAGTATTCCCATCAATCCATCTCTATTTTCCCCTATAGATTTGTTGAGCAATCGGCTCTTGCTTGTCGATTTGTTCCCAGCCAGTCAGTGAGAGTTCCTTGTTACCTATTCTTTCTGGCCAGCCATTTGATCTTGGGTTTTGTGCCAGCCAGCCAGCCAGCCAGCCAGCCAACCAGCAAAGCGGACAGCTATTGATAAAAGTGAGAAGTGGTTTATTGAATTGAATTTTTGATTTTCCCGTCGATTGATTGTACCGAAGTTCTAGGTCTCAGGTTGACATGTCGGCTTCTTGTGCAGATGCCTCGACGATGTCTGGGAATTTAATTAGTATACAAGAGGTGGCTCTCGTGGCCCAAGTGGTCTAGTGGATAACGCTTTGGCGTTCGAAACTATGGGCACTGGGTTCCAGCCTCAGTGGGAACATCATCACTCACTGAGAAATGCACGTACATCCAGCTGACAAGTCCCAAATAGGACGAAATGCGCTTTATCCTGGATTCCACTGCTAGCCACCATCCACCAATTGGGAAGTGGTTTGTTGGAAATGCTTTTCATGACACTCTGGACAAGTTTCTGTACATATAGAAGGTCGAACTTCACATTTGTATTGAATGGAATCCAAATCTCGTTGTTTATCCTGACTGAGACGGGGTGCAGCAGCAGATTTCCAAACTGGTTTCAGGTTGATGAAAGTGTATCTCACCTTCCAGATTTTGGCTGGCTGGCTTTGACATCTTCCTTCTATCCCGACAGACTGTGGTTGAAACCGTGCTTCCTAGATGGATAAGTGAAGGCGGGAAGTCAGCTGTGTCAAATCTCTCGCATTCATGGTGGTTCATGCTGGCTGTTATTGTTGACAGTGAAGCAGTAACTTATGAAAGAAGACATTGCGAAGTAGTCGTGCTATGTTATGAATTGGCAGAAGCTAGAATTCATGGGCCATTGGATCGGCTCCGAGTGACTTAATGCTCTATCCAGTAGTCCCTGCAGGTTTTCCAATGGTTCTCTAACTGATTTCAGCTCATAATGAAATCCTAAAACCAATTTTTTACCTTTATTGTGAGCTTTATTCAACTTTTTGATCAATTTTGAGGTGTTTATTTAACGTCAAAGCTTTATTTCTCTATTTTATTTCATCAATTAGGTTTTCTGACGTACTTATCATATGCCGAAAGTATAAATATCTATCAGAGTGCATTGGATATTTTTTCTAGATACCGGTGCATAATTTACCCTTCTCTTAATTGTTCTAACTTTACAATTTAGCATAGATAATTATCCTTTTTGATTGATTGACTTAAATGTGAATATAATTCTCTCTACCAATAAGCTTATATGTATGAAGAAACCATAAATATGTTCTGTTTGCTACACAGCAAAAGTATTATTCACATATCTTTAGCATACCTTTGAGGTACAGCTGAATATTTTAGGAGAGCCAATATTTTCCCAACTATTCTATGAAAATATCTACTAAAATTGGATATAATGCTGATCCCATTGCTATCGATTCGATTGATCAGTATATTTTTCTTTGTAACTTGAACATCGTAAAAACATGAGACACAAATGAATTCTTAGAATAATTTCTTCAATGAGTAGCTTTATCCCTATGAGTGAGTTCACGATCAGCAGTTAGTAATTTTCTGCCATGTATCAATCAAGTGTTCCACGACGGAAAACTTAGCGAGGCGTTCCAAGTGCATACAGGAGTAAGACAAGCTGGGTGTCTATTATCACCGATGATATTCTTAATTATGGTGAACTGAATAATGCATCAGATTATTGGGGGCAAAGAGTAAGGAATACGCTGGAAGACTGATAAGTAGACTTTAGAAGATCTGAATTTCGGAGACAAACTCAAAGACTCACTGGCGAAGACCAAAAAGCTGGCAGAAGAGACAGTGAAAACAGGACTGCAGGTGAACCCAAAGAAGACGGAAGTGATGAAGACAACCAACCAACAGCAACGACAATAACCAATCAGCATCAACGGGAGAGATTTAACAGAGATTGCCTCCTTCATTTTTTTTCTGGGAAGCCGCATTTCAACTACAGGTGGGACGGACGAAGATGTCAAAATCAGAATCGGAAAGGTGAGATACATTTTCATCAAACTGAAACCACTCTGGAAATCTTCCACACTCAGTATAAGGAACAAGATTCGCATTTTTAACATCAGTGTGAAGTCGGTTTTTTCTCTATGGGTCAGATACTTTCAGTGCATGTCACAAAAAGCATTTTGCAACAGGCTGCCAACTTTCATCAACAGCTGCCACCTCCACCGGCTGGCTACATACTTAAGATCAAATGGACGACCAAAAATATTTAGTAACAAGAAATTCTGGCTGGTAACAAACCAACCAATAATCGATCGTTCAACAAATAGATAAGAGAAAGTGTAGATGGATCGGGCATTAACTGAGGAGTCCCCAGAACGACATCTCACGCCAAGCCAGTACTCGAGTGGAATCCAAATGGGAAGCGATGAGTAGGATGTCAGTGTCAGCTAGGGTGACATGTACGCGGGATCGTATAAAGAAGAGATGAGAGAGTTTGATCAATCGTGGACCTAGATTAAAAGGACGGCAGAAAACAGAACAAAGTAGAGAAGTGTTGTTGAAGCCCTATGTTCCACTTGGACCGCAAGGGAATAATAATATAGTTAATCATTTTCTGACTGCTTTCGGAGCCATATTCCTTTGCGATCTGAGTGAAACCTAGGGATTCAGGCTTGAGCTACGAAGTCTTAGTATCATTGGTGTTATTCCTTCTTACACCCAATCTTCTTACTACCGGCTAAATTGCAATTTAGTGGGGACGTAGCTAGTGAAGTCTTACATCTAAGATTATTGAGAGCAATAAAACGAACTTATACTACCGCCACCCTTTGTTTGTCATTTTCCAGCTACCGACCAATCATGATTGCTCAAGCGAAAGACAAGCTATCTAGCTATGCCACTTAGGTATGTATCTACAAATTTAGCTGTTCCGGGGGAAAAATCTATGTACGGCGAACAACTAGACAGCTTAATAAGTATCTTCCTTCGGGGTTCGGAAAAGGCTAAATAAAATCTATAAGACCCTCTATTTAGTCTCATTTGATCGATCACAGTGGTCACCAAGTGGACAGAAGTAGTACCTTCAAAGTTATCGATCACATTTCATCGAACGGAATTCTAACCTGCCTTTTGCACATAACCGAACAATCCTAGTCTTTGAACACAAAAGAAGTTTGGTCTACCTTTGTCTCTCCCTTGCTTGCTTAGGTGAATTCTACTCAAAATCCGCCCACCCTTGCGTATTTTCCACTTCCTTCGTACTTTTATGATATTTATTTAAACTCTGATTATCTGTCCACTCCGCCTTTAGTAGTGCGTAACTTCTAAGATTGGACCTAATTTATTTATTGAATTGTCTACATATACGCACACATTTTACTACATTTGTTATTCTTATCGCCACCTGCATAAGCCTTATTATCAATATTTTGTTATCATTATAATCATCGTGTTTACTGACGTTCAAAACATTTACCACACTATTATTATTACTTGATCCACAAAATCACTCTATGTAAATTAGAGTAAAGACTGAAGAAAAATATCTAATTGAAAACAATATTGTTCGCTTATATATCTTGTTCTAAGTGAGGTGAAGCAGCTAGTCAGTCGGCAATCGAACCTCGGCCTATGTGAGGCGTAGTTAGCCAGCATTCTACCGCTGAACCGCTGACGCACGATTGGAATTCCGGTGATATTAAAACTACCCTCTGCTTTCCATCATTTCCTATTCGAACGTCATTTAACTTCTTTTTTTACCCTCCAAATCATATGAAATGAAAAAAAGAAACTAAACAACATTCAAATAAGAAGTAATGAGCCAGGAAAAGCTGGTAAGTTTTTAAAATGACTGCAACATTCATTTCTCTTTAATTCTGTAAACTTCTGAATAGAAAAGTGAACCGAATCTTTCAATCCTATTAAAAACAAGAAAGTTAATACCCTTTTTAGAAAAACTCCCCAGCGTTTTGATGGTCTTTTATTTCCAATATCCTGTTCACCACTCAATAATCATCGTGCATAAAGTGTACAGATATAATTCATACATCATAGTAGATTAAAACTACTACCGTGAGTTCCTCAGAAAGTTTAACTTAAGAATAAGCAGCGGTTTCTTCCTGTCTGTCTAATTAGAGTAGGTAACGTTTACGAGCGATCATATTTATAAGGATCTGCAATAACTTTCAAAATAATGGTTACTGAACAAAGAATACTCTTTTCGATAACTTCATCATCAGGCTTTACAGTTATATATACATTATAGTGAATGAATGAATTAGTGTTATGAACAACATTAATGTTGCTGTTTAAATAACCTCGAATCAATAATATCAATAGATTACAGTTCAGTAGCATCAACATAAAAATAAGCTGAATGTCAGAAAAATTAGGAAAGATAATATTACAAATTCATGAATTTATAGTCTCTACTGAAGGCCAGGGCAGTAGTAAGGGCTCAACTTGATTGTTTTACATACAAAGCACTGGTTGCTTGAGGCGAATTGCAATAGCCTTTGCAGTCTGGAGCATGCGGTGCTTCGGTGTTTTTGACAGTTTATTTGGTACCCGGTAGATGATGATAGAGAAGGATTCTTTAATGCTGGACGGCTTTGTGGTCGGTTTCGACCAGATGGTTCAATATCGAACTGTTAATGGTGTTTACTACACCTTTATTTATTTAGCCATACAAGGGGATGTTCTCGAACGAGCACGAAGAATCACGTTCCTATAGCAACTGTTGATATAACTCGCTCCACCACAAGCGCAGTTGATTGGTAGATACAATTTGAAGTAGCTAGTCTAGGTGCTTCATCTTTCAGTCGAGGAATAATCATCGGTCGTGTAGCTGGTCAGCATTAAAACTTCTTTGAACTGATTTTCTTAATTTCCTCGTAATTATCTCACTTAGTATATCACCCTTGAATTGCTGTCGTATGTATCAAGGCTTATTGTTTACGGATAGTGAGTAGTCCTTTTCCGCTTTCTTTGTCATGTGTTTCTTGATAAATTTGTCAGGATAGTTACTTTCAGTCAAAGTATCATATGCAAAGCTTAATTCATCTTCAATTACTTCTTCGGAGCATATAGCTCTAACCCTGTGACTGAGCATCCTTACTAAATTTCTTTTATACTGGAGAGGAAAAAAGCTATGAAAATGTTTATTTTATCCTGTTCATATGCTTTTCTTGTGCAAATTTCATTTTGCACTACCATCTGGCTTTCTTGTAAGAAGGAAATCCAAGAAGGCGATTATGTTTTGAGATTCCTCTTCGCACGTGAATTTCATAGCCGAATGTACTTCATTGAATTCAGTTATCGTTGTACTCCTATCGGAATCATTATCACAAGGAATGAAGGTGTCATCCATATACCGACAATAAAATGAGAACTTTCTGATAAGGTTATTCAAAGGTGCATTTTCTAGTTTACTTAAAGAAAGAAATCAACTAAAATGAGACCCAATAGGGAGCCCATCGCTACCCCTTCCACTTGTTTGTAGATTGCGCCGTAAAATTAGTTCAGTGGTAGAACATTCAGCAGTCACACCATGTGGTCCAAGATTCGATGCCCGACTGGCACACTTCTAAACCTCGTTTAGCTAATAGCAGGCCGCGTAATGAGCGAAGGTTGGTCATATGGCTAGTGATCCCATCTCGTAAAAATGACAAAAAACACCACTTCTAAAGCCTCAGAGCTCAAGTTTAAAGCCCTAAGTTTTAATAATGATAATAGTCACTTTATTCCAAACAATAATAATTATATAGGAGGAATTTTCAGTGTTTTTACACATTTTGCAACAATTAGGTTATCTATAAAAACACATAAAATTTAAATAGTAATAATAATAATAATGTTAATAATCAAACCACTATAAACAGAATGTTGGTGCGAACATATTGAAGTATAAGTAGATAGTATTATAGATAATACATGTAATAATAATCTTTGCTTGTGCTGTCTATCTGTCTATCTATTTTCAACATAGAACTTGGCTCAGATGTGCAGCAGTTCAAGTCGTCACACTCCCTCCACGTAGCATACAAAGCAAGAGAAGAAAGTAGAAGAAATACATAATAAAAACAGTAAACGGGGATATAAGACAAAAGGAGTAGTAATAGCGAAGAACAGTATAGTTCCATTGGAAATTATAAGTCGTAAGGAGTGGATGCATCTGCGCCATCACTGAGAACGATTTTGAGCCATATCACCGATTGTTTCCAGACATTGGTGTTCACCGTCCCGATGACCTCGACTGGTCAGGAAGTCTACACCTCCCTACATCATTGGCTGGCTTAAACTAACTGTTGTGGATTTCATTGACTGGTCAAGCCATGTTTTGGTTTGACCACTACTAGCTCTTCTCCAGCCTGACCATATGTCAGCTAACATTGCCTGTTGTCGAGGAAGGCGATGACTAGGCATGCGTAACACATGTCCTAGCCATCTCAGTCAATGTAACTTCTAAGCGTCGTCGATTGATTACGCTCCTTACCAGTGCCTAACCTCAGAATTGCTCACCTTATTATACCATTTCACACGTAAGATGAAACACTGGCATCTATGATCAAAGACAGCTAGCCGGCCTTTTCATGTCTTCCACACTCACTGGCCAGGTCTCACAGTCAAAAAGGAGGACAGAGTCAACTGCTTGACAGTACACACGCATTTGATCGACAGCCTATCAGATATCACGCCTACTAAGCCAGAGACGGCGTAAACTTGCACATGCTAAACAAGCTTTCTGTATCTGTGCTGAGATTTTGTCAGCGATTAATCCGCTGGAACTGGCAGATGCAAATTCCCAATGAATTAAGTGGTTTACGTGCTCTATCACTTCACTCCTTATTTCTAAGCTAGGAGTAAATGTAGTCTAGTGAGTCCTGTATCATCATCATCATCATCTTGCATTTGGCGGGAGCGAATCACATGCCAAATATTTGCAGATTGCAGCTCAATAGTTGAGAATAAAGACGATGTTCATTATCAGATAAAATAATGTTAGCCTACGAGAATTGAATTGCCTATTGACAATAATGTCAGTAAGCTGAGTCAAAGTCACACCACTAAGTCTATTTGCGGCCTTCAGTGTTCTACGTAATATGACATAGTCTTTTACGAAAAGTCCAGGAAAGATTAATGGCGAACAATAAAGGAAAATGGGCAGTATACAGAAATTAACAAACTGTAAGAGAATAGGTTGAGTTATGCCAGCAGAAATTATCAATTTCTTCATTTAATAAGTCGAACGAAACATTTTCTTAGAAATCAACAGGATATGAGACGATCAACAGAGGAGATTTGAAGAGAAACTGATGCCGAGATGAGAGATATTCGATTTACCCCTATCTATCACAATGCCGCCAATATTACAGGAAACATGCGACTGAATCAGCCCGCGCAAGCAAGTCTTGTTGGCATCTGAAACTAAAATCAACAATATGATGTATTTAGATGGATTTAGTTTAAAACCACTTAAGTGAGACTATTTATTAACTTTAGACAAGAATCTTATAATATAAGAACAATTCGATGCAGAAACTACTATGACAGAAATGGTGAGATCATTGGCATATTTAATGAAGTTAGCTATGGAAGAATATGGAAGGTCATGCAAAAGGACAAGAGACAGAAAAAAGGAATGGATACAATGCAGCGCGATGAAGCATACCAGTGGAGAACTTTTCATTCCACCTTCTAACCCAGGACTCATTGTTTGTTGAAATGTGTTTGGTACACACAGTAATGAAATGAATAATACGCTTGTTCGTATGAAATTCGCATATATAAAAGTCCCTGTCCTAAAAGAAGGTAGGTATTAATATTCTCGTAGATGCAGGACCCAAAATTGATGTTAACAATACATTTAAAAAGGGTTATTCACCGTATTCCAAATAATTTCAGTTTCACCTTATGAGTTCGTCTCTTACTTATATATATAAAGCTGAGTCTGTTGTAATCCGCCTTAAACAGCTTAACTTATATGCTCAGTAGAAGTAGTCGGCTCAGTCGCTTTCCTTACCTTGGTCACCAGAGTTCTAACTATCTTTAATTGTTTCATAAATTTTAATCTTAATTTTATGTGATATTCAAGTTAATATTACATGTCTCAGGCTTATTATGACTAATATATACTTTTGTGAATTGTATTTCCATTGATCCTCTTAACAACTCAATATTATTTGAAAACACAAAGATCAATATTAACAACAACGACTACTATTTAAATACTATATATATATATATATATATATATACTGTAGAGGCAGACGACGTTATTGAAAAGAATATTCTTCCCTTAAACTTTCTTTAGTCTTCTTCGAAATGTCCGAATGGGAATTTCTGCGATAAGCTGAAAAGGCATAACAAAACAGAATTGCATTCGATTGTATTCCATAGATTATGACTTCAATTATCAAATGACACTACTTACAGTTGCTTATTTTGCGCATGAGACCACCTGAGTTTCCTGTCACTAATATATCATCACACATTTGATTGAACAACTAGTAACTAGTGTAATGTGCCTAATTTTTCTTTGATGCAGACTGAATTCTATCAGTCGAGTTTGCGCAAATGTGGCATCACCATGCTAGATGGCATCACGGCATCACGGTACACTGCGCTGTGAGTTGTTGATATTAGATGACTAGAGGCCGAGAAAAGTACTCACTAGCTAGTGTCTAAACAAAGCACCAAGTACAGTCCTACAGGAGGTCAGTAGTGAGCCCGAATAGCTTCCTCAATAGTAACGTCTGTGACTGTAGCAATAGGTGACACACGTCAGAATCTCAGGATGGAGATGAATTCCTTCAAGGCTGTAGATATGCCTTGCTGACTGGTGAGTGCTGAGTCCAGCAGGGCTTCTTGTCCATTGCCTCCAACCATCTAATATCATCAGGCATCGTAATAAATACAACCAGGTTAGGAGTTTTACAATTATGTAGATTTTTACGAGTCGATCACGGATTGATATCAGTTAGAGAACCATTAAAAACCAGAGATTACTGTACAGCTGTTTCATCCTAGTTTTGGGAATCATCGGCAGTAAGCACCCACACCACTGGTGTTCGAACCCAGGACGTTCCGGTTACAAGGCAAGCTCCTATATCATTCAGCCACTGGGACCCGATTCAGTGGCTCATGAATTCTAACTTCTACCAATTCATGATTTAGCACGACCCCAAACAATGTCTGTTGCCCGCTAGTGACTTGCTGCAGGATGGAGTTTCCTGGAATTCTAGTGAGAAATCGTGCCCAGTGAGATCCATCCAGATGCCATGTGTGAGGATTGATGTCCTACCGACGATATTAGTTGGGGCCGCGCTAAATCATGAATTGGTAGAATTTAGAATTCATGGCTGGCCACTGGATCGGGTCCCAGTGGCTGAATGGTATACGAGCTTGCCTTGTAACCAGAAGGTCCTAGGTTCGAATCCCAGTGGGTGCGTACTGCAGACGATTCCCAAACTAGGATGAAATAGCTGGCTGTCCAATACTCCCTGGTTTTCACTAGCTCTCTAACTGATATCAATCCGTGGTCAACTCTAAAAAACATAACTAACCCTTACAAACTAAACTATAGAAAATTAAGTAGGTCATCTGAAAGAATCCAGCCATCAAAAGAAAATCAAGACGTGTTTTTATATATTTTAAAGATGTAGGGTCGGATCCAATCGAATAACGACACGTCTGAGAGATTAACTGGGCACAAGTGGAGATAGACCGTTGTGTAACGGCACACAGACACACACACAAGGTGAGCCATCGCTAGAATGGAAATCAGATGGGGTACGATGAGTTGGTTGTGAGTTGAAGCATGATTTGAATGCTATCGAGTGAGTAGGAGATGGCAGCTTATGAGTCAGTCGTGGATCGAGTCAAAGAGAACTTCCGAGAACAAGATAAAGTGAAGATGCACCGATGAAGTTCTATGTCCAGCTAGGAACCCAAGGGAATAACAATAATAATAATATTAGTTACGTAATTGGTGTCAGCTAAAAATGCTTCTCTCATATTTCTCTCCCTCAGACCTTTCTGTCGTCCAAAAGAAATCTTAAAGTTTTAAAAGGCCTATATAATTATTATTATTATTATTTTTATAGTCTTTTTCAATAACACAACACAAGTACTGTCACAGAAAAAGAAATTCTTAACAAAAACTGTCATAATGATTGGCACCTGTACGTACGATTTACTTGTCTATCATTCCTAGGCGTGTACACATTATCATCGCACAGCACAATACTCTATATGACAATCACCTACCTACCACCTACACACAAAAATGCACATAAAAATCCATTGAAGGTAGACATACAACAAAGTGCATGGATTAAGCCTACAAACTTGCATATCTATATATGTTTTTAAATGTTTGTATCAGGCATAAACAAATGACGTAAATCCCCTACTCTCGGTACACTTCAGTATAGAGTAGTGAGTCATACAAACACGCTACAGAATAAACATATGCCTGTATATGTGTGTTTTGTGTGTGTGTGTGTGTGAGTTGGTATGCTTGTCTGATATGACAGCATTTAATCAATCAACTCATAGACAGGTATATTGTCAAACTTAATATATCATGTCTATAGATTTATATTAACACCAGTTTTAATAAATTTTCAAAGGCTGATTTGTGCGGAGATTTGATTGTCACAGTTAAAATATCAACCAGCCTGAAATTACTGAACAGCAGTAAGTACTTACCTCCAGGGGTTGAATTCAGGACCCTGAGGTTACAAGGCGGGCTCATTGACCATTCAGACACTGCCTGATAGCCATCCTGATGGCAAACCCATGACACTCACTTCCAACTTCTACCATTTCGTGATTTTAGCATAACCACTAGCCAGCCAGCCAGCCAGTGTCATCCATTGGCACACGCCTTAAATGACGAATTCACCAGAAGTCCAGGCAACTTTCTCCTGGAGTCATCAGCGAATATCCAAATAATTTTCAAGGGTTAATTTGAAGAGGACTGACTGGATTATGCATCACACAGTGGGAAACGAGAATACAGGGATATCCTGGACCAGCGTGAAGAACCTAGAAGACCTGGATTTCGCGCGGCGATGATTTATGTTTGATGTCAGACAAAATCGAAGACTTACAAGCAAAACCGACAAACTGGTCGAAGAAGCAGCCGGCGAAGACAGGACTCCAGGTGAACATAGACAAAACGGAGGTTATGAAAATAACCAACCAACAACAACAACAGCAGCAACATCCAGCGTCAATCACCATCAACAGGAGGGATTTGAAAGAGGTTACTTCATTCACTTATGTAGGGAGAATTGTCCTAACTACAGGAGGAACGGAAAAGGATGTCAAAATCAGAATCGTGAAGGTAAGATATACCTTCATCAACCTGAGACCGCTTTGGAAATCTTCCGCACTCAGAATAAGGAACAAGATTCGGATTTCCGAGACCAATGTCAAGGCAATTAGTTCTTTTATGCTGGTCAGAAACTCACTGTGCGTGTCACAAAAAGCATTTCCAACAGGCTGCAGACCTTTATCAGCAACTGTCTTCGCTCTATACTGAAGATCAGATGGCCGGAAAGAATCACCAACAAGGGCCTATGGGAACAAACAAACAAAACAAGAACCAATCGCCAACCAACAAATATGCAGGAGAAAGTGGATTGAAATGGATTGGACACTCGCTCGCTGAGGAGGCCACTGGGTGACATCGCGCGTCAAGCCATTGTTGGAATGGAAAGCGAAAGGGAAGCGGCGAGTGGGACGTCAGTGCAAGGGTGACATGGAGGAGATCGTGTGAACAGGAGTTGAAAGAGTATGGACTAACATGGATGCAGGTGAAAAGTACAGCAGAAGACAGAAATGGCAAATGGAGACGTGCAGTTGAAGCCCTATGTTCCACCAGGAACCCAAAGAAACAATAAAATATTAATAATTTGAAGGGGTCTGATTTGTTTCAAGTTTGACCAAGAATTGATATCAGTGAAAACTAACCAAGGAGCAATGGACATTTGATAAAGTCAAAAGATGCTTCAATATTAGACATCGCTAATCAATCTAATCAATTTATTTTCTAATTAGACAGCTACAAAAAACAACCTCAATAAACAATGAAATGATGATAGACAAGACTTGTAATTGAAGTAGACAATTAAAATTAATTTGGTTTTCTCCTCAACTTTTAGTCTGTAACAATCAACATTTCATCACTAAGCCAGTAAAAAAAGTCAGAGAGAATATTTGATATTATATAATAGTTAAATTGGTCAAGTAGTCCATGGTGGACAGAAGTTGACGCCTACTCTATCCCTTACAAAATGATTGACAAGCGCTGAGTTTCTTAGATGTTTCAATATCTAGGAGGAACGATGAAACAATTAAACGATCAATATTACTCAAGCAGACGTGGAGTGGACAATATGTTCATTTCAATAATGCTTATTTCTAAAGATCCGTAAAAGTGGTTGTCATAACTGGTCACACTCTAATGGATGAGCTATGGCACATAGATTCAGTTTTATTAGCTAATGGTTATCCTGAAAACTTCATTGTATGCCACTATAAGGTGAGATGAGTAACCCATTGAAAAGACAGTTTCCGTAAAAAAGAAAGCTATCTTTATTACTTTTGTAACAACTGAAGACAAGGGCCAAGCAATAGATCATTTATTAAGGAAATCAACACATATTTCATGTACATATTATAGATTATTGTTAGCAGAAAAACACAGTCTTCTGACTGGTTGTTTCTCACAGAAAGTTAATCTTGCATTTCTTTGTGGCTGTTTCTTGAAAGTCAGATCATCCATATGTTAACTGCATCCGCCTACGCTAAGCCTTTGTTCTCGGTTTTCTCACAATCAATATTGGGGACATAAACATTGACGTAAATTACTGTCCACCAATTTCGGCTAACAGTCAGCTCTCATCACACTTTCTGCTATTCAAGGATGATTAGATATCAAGAGTACATTATGCGCCTCATCTCTTCCCCTTACATCTTGCACATTTTCCATTCGTGAACCTATGATTAAAAGATGAAATTTTGTGGACTCTAGTTCACACTGTATTTACAAATTCACCTGAAGCTGTGGTGATATATACACATAGGTAGAAACAATAGAATGTTCCAGTGTCGTAGAAAGAAATATTTTTTTTTCCTAAATGGTTATTAAAACACATAGAAAATCCAAATGTAATTAATCTGAGTAGAAATTCATCAATATCCAGTGCAAAGCACTTGTTGGTATCTGGTGACAAAATCACTGTGAATGACTGTTTCTCAATTATATTGTAATTTTTTGATTTTGCTATTTTTTCCGAACCAAGTGGGACAGGTAGGCTTAAAGCTTTGAATTTAGCGCACCCCCACCATCCCCACAAAGCGCGGTGTTGTTTTGACAGACGTTACCTGTTTTCTGGTGAGGTTTAGGCATTCGTCGGCCAAGAATTGAATCTAGACCCCGCATAATAAACAGAGGGACGAATAAAGCTCAGACAAAGTAGGATCATAATTACTGAGAAGATTGACACTGGTTGTGCAATTAAGGGTCAGAAATGTAGAAATAACAACAATAGACAAGATGTTTGGACAAAAAAAAAATCTAGTGGGATCATAACTACTGTGACAAATAATTGTTTATGCAGTTAGGGATTTTTGTTTTTGTTTTACTTCGGCTATCTCCTACGGGAGGATGAGCCGGCTTCATGAGCGTCTCGAATCATCACTGCTCAGGCGCGGCAATTTGTAAGAGAGTTCATGAAGTTTCATGGGTATTTGGTACGAGTGATGTCCCCACCATCGCTCGGCCTTTTGTTTGAGAGTGCAGCTCTAGCCTTTACACAACCAAGTGTGACCTACAAGGCAGTAGGAGTGGAACAGGGAGTCCACTATCCATAGTCAGCCGGTGGCCGGAGTCCGGTTCATACGCCTTTTTGAATGGGGCCAGACATCCAGGGCATCCAATAAGCCCTTTGTCCATACGTCTGCTGGTGAGCTGCAGTGAGCTTCATACGCCAGTCGTTGGAGGTTTGGAATCAGGGTTTAGCCATCTCCCCTAGACTGTCATCCAATGGACAGTCAACCCGGTGGAGAGCGCCGGGAATCCGCTTTTGCCCTCTCACTTCGGTGAAAACACCTCCGCCACGTGAAGGCAGTGAGTAGGACTTCCTCAGGAGAGGCTATGTAAGACGCCCGGTCATATGGGAGCATTTCAAGAGGTGTACGGAGAGGTGGCCAACCCGCAGCGCAAGGCACCCTCCCCCGACCATCCTGAGGCTTTGGAGGCAGTTAGGGATTAAATATGTAGAAATGGTAAAATGACCAAATAAACAGGAAGTTCAGATATGAAATTATGGTAGTGTAAATAGGGATTAAGACAACTTAAAAATAACATGAATAAACAGGAAGTTTGGATAAGAAAGGCAATGGGACGGTCATTACTAAAGGAATAACCTGTTTATGACGGCCATGGCAGGGACAAGATTTGGAAGTATTTCTTTTTGGATACACAGCGTGGGTTTGAGCTTTTCGACAGCTAATGCCTCGGCTATGCCCAGATGTCTTGATTTGACTCCCTTTGATAGGTTTGACTGGATCTTGTATATTATTATTTGTCACTGTTCTTATTCAATCTCCAATTTCAATGTTTCCCCTTGCATCGCTGCGATGATATTTGTAATGTGTTATTTTGTCTGAGTGAGTCAAGATTCTTCTGCCCCTGGACTGCTTTTGCAGGAATTATTTGGTGTGTAATTCTTCCTGATACAGTTTTGATTCTACTCGATGCTAAGTGCTTGTTTTGTGCTTAGATAGTTACCTTGCCTGCATAGCTGCTTAACGGCACTATTGAGGTAATTTTAAGTTTTTTGACGTCATTATTATTGTTGTTATTGAATAAAACCGCATAGATCTAATCTCGAATCATTGCCATTTTGTTGCCTTTGGAGCGTTTTGGTGACTGTGCATCTCTGAAAGAAGTTTCGCTCAAGTATACAGCAGGATGTAGAGATTAATTTGTTGCTTTCAGACCACAACGAGTCGATTTTGGGCGTTCCAGCTCTTGCTGATCGAGTGGTCTGACGGATAAGGCTTTGGCGTCTGAAATAATGGGTGATGATGAGTTTGTGTCACAGTGGCGACACCATCACTCACTGGGTACGCAGGTATATCCAGTTGGTTAGTCCCAAATAGGACGATTCCAACGCTAGTGACTACCAATTAATAATAATAATAATAATAATAATAATTTCCTTTATTGGAATGGAATTCTCAGCATTTCACTACAGTATTGCATCCAGTTAGTACATTAACAATAAATAAATAAAATTCTACATAGATTAAGCGTAATCTCAGTTATTTTTGACAAAAGCATATTAGCGTATCGGTAGCAAAGCCGAAAATTGAACAGAGTGTTTGAAGGTGTTCGAGAGGTAGATGCTAGCATATTCAATGGCGTAAGCGGTAACAAAAGGTCAAGATATACAGAGTGTGAAAGAAAGAAGAAGAAGAATGTTTCAAGTAGAGTTTGTAAGGAAGAGAGAAACAAAACAGCACATAAAAAAACACAAAATAAGAGAGAAAAGGAAAAGAAAGAAAGGAAAACGGTGTACCTATAAATGATATGAGTTGGAAAGACGAGATCCAGTTGTTCTACTGACAATTTAATAAGTTATAGGTATCACGCCTAATGCTTTCTTTATCACACAGAACACGAGCTAAGTAGGATATGGTTGAGTTTTTGTACTCGCTAGTACGAGCATATAGTTTTCTATATAGGCTTCTCGTTTTGCCTGATGAGATACAAGGAGAGAGTTGTGAATGAACAGGGTGGTGTGAGTTAGATAGATGAGATAAATTTAGCCCTTTTTTCACATGAGTCCAAGTGCCTATCGACCAGAATATTAGCAAGCTGGTTAAGTGGCACCTTGTGGCATACCCTGCTGACAACCTTTAACATTCCACATAATAAAATATAGCCTTTCTTCAGTAGCCCAGGAAAAACTAAGGGAGAACAATAGAGAATAATAGGCAGGATGCAAAAGTTAACGAATCGTAGGAGAATTAAAGAAATTAAAACCGCTTACGTGTCACCTTCCAGTGTTTCAGTGAATTAAGCCAATAATCTGTAGACACCTAGTATAAAACTCCCTGTCTACTAGACATAATGATGTAAGCAAAAGGCTAGGAAACAACAATTTATCAATGTAAATATCCTTTCCTGTGAGTTTCTACCACAACTACTAAAAAGTCAGTCACACTGGGAAAAGCAGTGATCCTTTTAAAAGATAAAAACGTGAGGTAGTTATGACTGGATAGTTGTCATTCATATAACCTAAGCAGCGAACTATTTCTATTCTTCTTCGTGGGTATAATCATTAAAAATGCATTTGCCTATCAAACGACAAAACTTACACACGCATACACACACATACTAGCTGCATTGATTGTGACCTTAGATGGTCTTTCACGCAATCGCTAACAAACTTCTCCCTCTTTTTTTCTCTATATTTCTTGATGACTTATTTATTTATAAAAGTAAATGTGATTAGGTCATTTAGGGACAAGTTAATTCTTTTAGTTGTTCTGAAAATTTCATTGCTAATACTAGATGTTATGAATATATATATATATATTATCTTTACCCTAGTATTGTTTAGCATAGAGGCGTACTTCTCATTACAATGTGAATATCAGGTTGTGAATATTCTAATTGTATAGATTATAAGCAATTGGAAGTGAGAGCAATTAACTCAAACTAACAATAAAGCTAGTTCTCGCATGGTTCAATGGTAGAATAGTCGCCGAATGGGGGTTCAATCTCCCAGTGGGCTCAATCCTAAACCTCGGTTAGCCAGTAGAGTAGAGTAAGCTCAGTAGAGAGAGAGAGGGGAGGTTGGATATGAGACTGGTAATCTAACCCCCATAAAAATGCGGATAACACCACTTCTACTGGAATTTCAAAGCTGCAGCTTGAAGGAATAAGGAAAATTAGTTTGTACAGCTACATAGAATTTTTCCCATGTTTGGGAGATTGGTTTGTGTTTAGAACAGAGAAACTAGAGACGTGCATTGCATTCAGTTTAAACCTATTCAACAGTGCTGAATTCATTATCCTGAGAGGAATAAAACACAAATGATATCAACGCATACAGTAGGCAGTTACTTCGCTACTCAATCATTGAGTGGAAATTCTACTCTTAATGATTTCTAAAATCCCATTCTTGAAACATTTATGTTGCTACCTACCTATGTGGATGATCGCCTATCGTTAGAACTTACTCTGAGGGGGTTGTTAATATATGAAGAAAGCCAACATAACAAATAATTCAGATATAAAAAAGGTCTTATTCTTACAAATGCACTTCCTTGGGGACAAGATCAGCGAGATACTAACATAGCGCCTTAGAAATGCGGTAAAAAGAGTATTCAGAGCTGCTACCGAATTACACTGTATCTTTAAAACCACTCCTCTTTTGCGTTCGGGATTAAAGGGTAAACTGCCTAATTTTACCTCCTAATTTAACTGCTCCTGTGGAGTGAACCAGTTACATAGGCTGTACAATTAGGCGTGTTTCTCGTCGAATTTCCAAACATCACCCTGTGTAGTTAAGCAAAGGACAAACAAAATCTATTCTCAGCGCTATTCTGTCTCATTCTGTGGATACAGAACACAAGATTGACGTTAAACAGGTTTTCAGGGTCATTTACTGCATACCTACGAATCTCAATTTCGTCTTAATAGCTCGACTACTAAATATTGCTGAGGCCATTGGGAAGAAGAAGCCTAGTCCTGGGTTCGAACCCCGGTGGGTGCCTACTGCTGAAGAGTCCCAATCTAGGACAAAACAGTTGTCCAGTACTCCCAGGTTTTTCAGTGGTTCTCTAATTGATGTCAGCTCATGGTGAAATCCTCCATGCAATCAAACAAAATCCCTACAAAACCAATACTTGAAAATCTATATTATGTAAAAAACACTCATATTGTTATTGACTACTAATCTACAATATTCTGTGTATATAAACATACAGATATCTAATTGTAGAGCCGGAGGAGGAATCTATCGAAAAGAATATTCTTTGCTCAATTATTTTGTGTTTTATAGATGTCTGAATGAATATTTTTACCATCTAATATCGGTCACTATGCACTGCATTATCGTGTTACTAAGCCTGGTGATCATATTGTTAAACTGATCAGAGTAGAGCTTTTTATTGCAATAGACTAACAACCCTAAGCTTCCACATTTCAAAGCATCACACACAGAAAACCTGAAGTATAATAATGGTAGAATCTGCGATGATAATTCTTGGAGAAATTATAATTAATAGTTGAATTTCATAGACTGAGATTAGTGAACAAAGAATATCCTTTTCGACAACTCAACCTTCATCCAGTGTTACAGTTACATGCATCCATAATGATTAAGGAATTATTGTTGTTGTTGTTAACAACGTCAATGTCGTTTTAAATTACATTGAAACAATCAGTGTCAAGAAAGTATAGTTCGGAAACATCTATGATCTATAATATGCATAAAAATTTATTGTTAAGCGGAATATCAGAAAAGTTAAGAGAGGTAATAAAGAATTTATGAATTTATGGGTTCCACAGGCCAACTTCATTGAATAGCTATATGACAGTGACACGGAAAACTCAGTGAGGCGTCCGAAGTGAATACAGAAGTAAGACAAGGCTGCCTGTATATTATCACCCACGATGATATTCTAAATTGTGGTGGAGTGGATTATGCGTCAGATTGTCCACAAGAAGCGGGAAGACAGGAAGGAATACATTGAACCGATAAGAAGACACTAGAAGACTTAATGTCACATGAACTCGAAGACTTTCAAGCGAAAACCAAAAAAACTGGCAGAAGATGCATGAAATGAGGACAGGACACCAGGTTAAGATAGAGAAGATGGGTGTGATAAAGATAACCAACCAACCACCACCAACAGCAACAACAAGCGCACAACCAATCACCATCGACGGGAGAGATTTGACAGAGGTTACTTCCTGCCTTTACTTATCTAGGAAGCATGGCTAAAACCACAGGCACATGGCTTGGATGAAGATGTCATAGATGGCCAGAAGGAGTCGGAAAGGCTAAGTTCACCTCTCAGTAATCGTACTCATCACTATCTGATAATTGCTTGCAGTGTACACGATATATAAGAAACCTCGAAAATGAAATCTCAAGTTTTGTTTTTAATTACTATAACTAGCAGTATATATATATATATATATACACTTAAGAAACACCTAGTTTTCAATGAGGAACTATGATTTTTAAATGTTAATTTGCAGGGATTTGACTAGTGACACGATTTCGTCATGAGCTGACAACGGTTAGAGACATTGGAAACCAACCAGGGGAATACTGGATAGCTGTTTCCTTCCAGTTCACAACTCTTCATCAATACGCTCCTGTTGTCAGGGTTTGAGTCCACGAGCTTCCGATTAAAATGTCAGCTCGTAGACCATTCAGCCATTGGGACCCCATCCAATGACCAATTCATGATAAAGAGTCACCAGTAGGTAGTGTCACCAGTGGCAAGTGTTTGTCCTCACACCCGACCTGCTGTATCCCGCAGGGCACGCCTTCTCACTAGAATTCTAGTTACTGTCTACGTGAATAAGTCCAGTCTCTAGTGAGCATCAGATTGTTCAACACGGATTTGGTTGTTAACAAGATTTCATCACTAGCGGTCATGGGTTAGAGAGTCAGTGGTACGTAGTTACCGGAATTCTAGTGAGAAGTCGTGACCGGTCAGGTGTGAGGACAAAATACTTGCCAACGATGACATTGGATAGTGGTGACACTACATCCCGCATTGAAATAAACTATAATTCATGCACTACCCACTTGATCGAGTTCTAGTGGCTTAATGGTCTACGAGTTCCCCTCGTAAAGGGAAAAGTTTTATTATACAACTTGGACGCTGTGGCAGAGAATAACTCCATTATAGATAAGACTTTATTTTGATAAACTGTCACACAGTGTGTTTGTTATACAGTAATATTAACTGATGACCGCGTTTCGAGCACAAACTATTGCCACTTATAATCATATTCACTCACTCACACAACTTTTCACTTCATTTATTTACACGAGTGAAATTGATGATTAGACATTTGTATAAAATCCATATAAGATAAAGTACATTCAGAAATAATATGAGTGCTATTGATCAATTACAATCAGATGAGAAATAAGACGAGTGTTTTTATAGTCAAAATAAGTAACTTTTTAGAATGTTGTGATGTGCTTGAAATGAAATAGAATTTTAAGGTAATTTATTATTCTCCTCTGATTTGACTGGTGGTAATCATATCTTCCATATTTCTGGTATTTGCATTGAGTCACTTCTATTGCATGTGTTGGGTGTAGACTCGATGTACCAGGCAGGATCCAATAGTCAATCTCTCCCTCTCTCCCTACCTATATTACTTTTTAGAATTTTGACTTTGTCCCACCGTATTGGGTGGTTGGTAGGTTCAAACCCTGACGGCGAGTGCATATTGCTGAAGAGGCACAAACTAGGCCGACGAAACCGCTGTCCATTACCCCCTGGTTGCTTTCCAATGTTTCTTTAACAGATATCAGCTCACGATGAAGTCCTATGATTTTAAAATTAGCCACACATGATACATATATATATATATATATATATATATATATGCGATTCAGACGTTACACATCATGTGTTAAACTGTCATGTCAATACTCTGCACAATGATAAGAATAAAACATAAGAAAATACTGTAATGAAATTGACTAAAGTCACACTACTTCAAAAATATTTTAGAAAAATAAGCCACGTCATAAAAATTACCTCTGATATAATAAAAGATTGACTATATAATTAATATTATTATTAATTCTATCAATAATACTATACCAATATAATTACCAATTTCTTTTACGTCGACAAAGCGTATTGTCTACGTGTTGTTGAAAAAAGAAGGAGTATTCTATGTGTGTATTATACAAACAGATAATATAAAAGCATAGAATATTCTCCTGTTAAAAATGTATTTTTCTTACTTTATTTTATTATTTCTAAATATCTTTATTAATCTCTCTGGTGAGAAAATACGACTCATCTTTTTTAGTAATTGATTGACAAAAGACTGCTACCAGTAAAGACAAATAATCACCATTTATAGAATGCACGATCGATAATCTTGGAATTAAAGATCTTAAATAGTTGATAGAAGTGACAGAGATAAGCTGACACAAGGTTTCAACACAAAAGGATACATGATTTCAAAATCTCAAGTACTTCCATATTAAAAACACACGGAAGCCAACAATATGGCGTTTTCAGCTAGATCTCATCAAGCTCAACGCCGATATACCTACATAACTTTACAAATAAATATTAAAATATATAGTAATAATAATAATAATCTACTTTATTCCAAAAACAGTACGTGTAATATAGAATGGACTTCTCAGGATTTGTCACAGTAATGCATCTGATTTACACAAATTATAAACAAAGTTAAAACAGAAGTAACCAGAGGAATTTGTCCACGTTTACGATATAAAGTCAAAAATATTCGAAGCACAAATTGAGAGTATTAAATATAATAATAACAATGATAATAATAATAATAATAACAGTGAGTTTGTTTCAAACAGTATTGTCGATTCAGTTTGGAGACTTTAGCATGTTATACATCATTCAATCTAATGTTTTCTCGATATAGTATAGTGAGGGGAAATGCAAAATTAACAGTTATAACACAGCTTAAATGATGTTCACACTTATGAAAAAATAAAGACAAATTAAGAGGATTGTAAATATAAGAAGTACAATAACAATAAAGGTTGATGTTGTAAGGGTGGAGGAAATGGTTTACTTAATAGTACAAAGAAGGTTAGTTAGTTCATGCCTAACACTATTTTCATCACATACAGTACGTGCCAAATATGGTACAGTGAAATTTTTGTACTTGGACATACGTGAATAAAGTCTTCTAAAAAGACTTCTTGTTTTACCTGAAAAGACACAAATTGAAAGCTGCAGGTAAAGTGGATGCTCACAATCTGAAAAAAGTCCTTTAGCAAATTTGTTGCATGAAATCAAGTGCCTATCAGTGACAATGTCAACGATATGGCCCAATGGATACCACTCGTCCTACTGACTGACAGTCTTCAGAGTTCTATGAAGTATGACATTGTCTTTTTTAAGCAATCCAGGGAATAATAAGGGTGAACAGTGAAGAAGAATAGGTAAGATGCACGAGTTGATAAACTGTAAGAGGAGTGATAGGGTTATGCCTGAGTGCCTCAACTTCTTAATGTAAAAAGTGAGACGAAATATTCTCTTAGAAATCGCTAAGACTTGTGAAGACCAGGATAGATCAGAAGAAAGAATTAATCCAAGATACTTATCTTCAGACTTGAATTCTATATCAGTATGATCAATTTTGCAAGGGTCATATGAACCAACAGCTTCATTTAACTTTCATTTGCATCGGAAACTGAAATTAACAGTCTGATATTTGGAAGGGTTTAGTTTAAGGCCGTTAGAATATATAAACCAATTACGGTGATTTGTCAACAGGATGTTAAGACTGTGCATATGATTGCGTAATTAGTCATAATAATAACAGTAGTATTAATTATGCCAGTTAACAAAGACGAAAAAGTGAAGCGATTAAGAAAACCTGTGATGATGATAGCATGTATTATTATTATATCCTTTAATTCCTAGAGGAACATAGGGCTTCAGCCGCTCGTCTCCATTGCGTTTGGTTTTCTGCCAACTTTTTCACCCTGCTCCTCCAAGTCACCCATGGACGACCAACTCGTCGCTTCCCTTTCAGTTCCACTTGACAGTTTCCTCAGACACCATGTAAGAAACTGTTACTCATTGATTAAGTCACAAACCTAATGGGGACTTATCAAGTAAGATTCTATTCGAGAGATTTCCCATGAGTATACGAGGAATGTTTTACGCAGCACGCCTATGCTTGTCATTCTCTAGCCGATGAAGTATTGAGATGCAAACGAAGGATAAGCCAGAGAGTTTACCGCATCGGTGTGTATTTATCAGCTACACTGCACCTGTAGTGTTGGGTGTACTACTAGACAGCTTAGTCAACGTGTTACCGAACATCTCTCCTACCGTGGTTTGGTAACGGACAGAGAAAAACCACCTGGTTCCGTTTTGTCACATTTAGCTGATAGTGGTCATTTAGTGGAGAAGAAAGCGAAAGTATTCAAGGTGATTCACCGCATCTCACCGAACCTTTCCAGTGGACTTCGTATTCGTCCACGAAATATAGTTGAGGCGAAAGTCACCCATTATCCCTCCCTTATCTAATTAATACCTAATCTGGATTTCATCATGAACTGACATCAGTTAGAGGACTATTGCAAAACCAACTGGGAGTGTTGGACAGCTGTGTTGTCAGCCTAGTTTGGGACTCTTCAGTAGCACGCACCCAGTGAGGTTCGAATCCAGGACCTTCTGGTCCATGAATTCCAACTTCTGCCAAGTCATGACAATATCAGTACTACCACCCCTTATTCATAATTTGGCATTCCTTCTTTATCAACTGTTAATCTTACTACATCGATATCAAGAATTACCTAATGGGACCAATTGTTGTTTGTTTCATCATGTTGTTTTTCACTATTCGTGTCATCACAGATCGCTCCACTTTTTTCATCTCTGTTAATGACAGAGTCATTATTTTTATGATGAATAATTGTGCAATTTATATACACAATCTTATCATTCTATTGACATATCACCGTGACTGGTTTATATAATTTTAATATTTATTTGTAAAGCCTGATGAGATCTAGTTGAAAACGCCACTTTGTTCACTTACATGAGCAGAAAATTATTTGTATACCTTAATAATTAAGATATATATTGAGGAAGTTCTATCTTTCGACCTCACTTGGTCATCTCATATCCAAACGATTTCTAAGAAAGTGTTTCGTCTAACCTACTACATTAAGAAACTCAGACTAACTGGAATCACTGAACCTCTGCTTTCACAATTTGTCAACTCTCGTATCTTACCTATTCTACTTTACTGCTCCCCATTAGTCTTTCCTGGGTTATTGAAAAAGGATTATACCATCCTGAGAAGGATGTTGGAGGTAGTTAGTAGGACTAGTGGTGTAAAACTCAGTCAGCTCGTCACTACATTAGTAGATAAGCATCTGAATACATGCGAAAAATGGTCCAAAACCATACTCTCCGACCCCAAACACCACATCTCTTCCCAACTCTCTCCTTGCATCTCATCAGGTAGAACCAGAAATCAGTATAAAATAATATATGCTCGTACAACCAAATATAAGAACTCAACGACACCGTATTTGGCCCGTGTTCTGAATGACAGAGACAATGTTAAGCGTGAAACCTATGACTTCCTTTGTTGTTAATAACATAATTTTGGCTCTTTTATTTCTCTCTTATTTGTATTCTATAGTGAACAACCTTCTTAAATATACTTAGCTACCTAAAATTATGATCATTGGCTTACTTTTTTTCCTTTACTCCATTCCTTTTTTGTGTATCTACTGGTTCCGACTATATTATCACTATGAGTATTACAAAATTGTCCTGTCATTAACCATCATGTAATATTAGTTTTGTGATTGTTTTTTGTTCGGCACTATTTAACTGACAATCTTTAGTTGTGAACGCCACTATCACCATCTTAAAATTTTGTATTATGCAGGATTACTCACACTACCACAACAAACACTGTATTAGTGCTGACAATAAAAAAATAAATCCTGAAATGTTTATTTTATGATTGCTTAGTGTAGTTCAATCAAATTAACTGACCATTTTGGTTATAAACATTCTTTAGAACATGTCATAACTTCTTGTATGATTATAGCTGTTACTGTTCACCACGCATACACATATCATAACTTCCACTACCCAATACTGAAATATTTTTCATTATTGTTGTTTATTTTCCTTTCTACTTGGTACTTTTTTTGCATTTTTTGTTATTTTTGTGTTTCTTTTCGGTTTTTGTTGTTGTTTTGTTTCATATTTATTTTTTTGTAATACCCCTTTTAAATGTGCGATGAAATTAGATGAAATATTGTAGATATGTGCCGAAAATTCCACACTGTACCTCTAGTACTGTTTCTGGAATAAAAACAATATTATTATTGGTATTATCATTATGTTTAGTCATTGATGAAGACCTCTCACTCTGAAGCCACAAACTGTCATTAAGCTGGTCTGTAGTGTGTGTCGGTGGCACAGTGGTTAGGACTCTCACCGACCATGCACATGGTCCGGGGTTCGAGCCCGCGCCGACGCACACCCGATATCTATGTTCGGCCTGCAAAATTTGGGCTACCGATATCCATGCTGAAAATTCCATACTTGTACCAAAAAAATACAGTGTGGAATCAAGCTGTAATCAAAAATAAAAAAAATAAATTATTGAGATGTCAAAACGAGAAGAGGGGAAAGGCAACTCAGACATTCATCATTCTGAAATGTGTTTGGAGATCTTCTGTACTCAGAATAAATAGGAAGATTCAGATTTCCAACAGCCATGTTAAGTAAGCTAATACTTTTAGATGGGTCAGAAACATGATACGCGCATCACGATTATTACCAACAACTGCCCCCTTCTCTGACTCCATATTGAAGATCAAAAAATTGCCAGCCGTCCAGAAAGAATCAACAACAGAAAACTCTGGGAAGGGACCAATCAAAAGCCTAATGCTCAATAAACATGCAGAACAAAATCGAGGTGGATAGGACAGACGCGCATCGGACTGTCGCTCGAGTGGAACCCGAGTGTGAAACGATGGTTTGAGCATGTCTGCGGGGGGAATATGGAGAAGATTGTGTGAGGAAAGATGAAAGCTTATTGGCAGTCGTAGAGCCAGTTAGAGAGGGCTGCAAAGAACAGGGCAAACTGGAGATTTGGTGTTCAAGCCCTATATTCCCCATTGGAATCCAAGGGTATAACAACAACAACAATAATAGTATATTGTCTGTTGTATCTTCTACAAGAATCTTGAATAACGCAGCGATGGATTTGATTGTAAAATCAGAGGAATGAAAGATAATTGTGTGAAAAAAATAAAATAGATAAATACAGAATAAAAAACTACTTGAAATGAAGATAGAAAACAAACAGAACATGAAATAGTTAGTGAGGCAAAGTTACACCCTGTATAAAACCCATTGGGCTTCCTGAGAGACAATTACCTACACGTCTAAAATGATTGTTTAGTGTCATTCAGAATTCAATGTCTTAAATCATCAACTTAGGCAAAAAAATTTAATTTTGATGGTAGTTTTTTTTTTTTTTTTATTTGCTTCTAAACTTAGTGAACTTCCGTTGCAGTAATTTAAGATGCAGGAAAGAGATTATAAATCTGACTGAATAACTTTAAGAATTTTTTTTAAGAAAATTTAGTCATTGAAATATGTTATGTGTGGAAAAGCCCAAAAATTTTATGTTTCATATTTTACTGACACTTTCTAATTAGAAATTTGGTTTTCTTTAACAAAAGTGTGTTGCATAATCTTATCAGACATGTTACGTTAGCGACTGGCTCTAATACAGAAAGTTATCTGGAGTTCCAGAGGAGAAGTAGTAACCAGAGGAGTCGACCAAGTCAGCTAAGAGGACAGCTATTATTCACTCATGACATTGGCTGATGACTGAGGTGTCTAAATAGCAAATTGATAAAAGCTGGAATTCATGGGCTGGCAACTGCATTAAATCCCAGTTGGTGAATAGTCTACAAGTCTGTCTGATAACTGGAAGGTCCTGGCCTCAAAATCCAGTGGACACGTACTTATGAAGAGTCTCAGGGCAGGATGAAACAACTGTTTAGTGTTTCCTGACTTTTCTGTGGTTCTATAATTGACATCAGCTCGTCATCAAATTCCTACAGACCAATACCTGATAGAAAATCAATAATTAATAATAATTGAACTCATTCTATAGGACTGGCAAGCAAGAGTGTTGTGATTATACCTCAGTAGAATAAACAGACCAAAATAGAGGAAAAGTCAAACCTGAATGGAAGTTCAAGGCAGAAAGAAGAGGCAGGACAAACAGTGGCTCACTACAGACACATTGAGACTAATAGAAGAGAGAAGGGTGGTAAAACAAAAGATTATTCAATTCATTGACAAGCGACAAAAACAGGAGTTGACTATAGGCTACAATACACTGAACAAAAGAGTAAAGAAGAGTGCCAGGGAAGACAAAAGAAAATATTATAAAGCTATGGCAAGTAAAGCAGAACAACCTGCAGGCGAAGGAGACCTACCAACACTCTACTAAACAACTAGGTTCCTATCGGAGAAACGATCAACACAAATTAAGTCAGTGTAGGATGACACTGGGAAGTCAAACACCAAAGAGGTAGAGCATAGGAAACATCCTCATTCGGGACTCTTCAACAGTAGACACTCACCTCCAGGGTTCAAACCTAGGACCCTTCTTTTACAAGGCCAACGAGACCCAGTCCAGTGACCAACCACTATTGTCGGCAAGTAACCATCCACTTACATGACTTGGTGAACGCCTCTAGCCGCAACTTCTAACTAGAACTCCAGGAAAATTCCTGTTGAAGAGTTTAAAAATAAAACAAAACAGTTGCCCGCTACTCTTTGTCATTCCAATGGTTCTCTAGCTCATACCAGCTCGTGACCAACCTGTTAACCAGAAATTAAAGATTATGAGTAATACTGGAATGCATTGTGGGTCTGTGGTTTCGCAATTTGGTAGGTCAAAGTTTGATTCGTTGCCAACATACTCCTTCACAGACGTCTCTCGCAGTCTACTAACCAGTAGAAGGCCTGAAAAGAGAGAAGAAATTGTAATTCGGACTGTCAATCCCACCCGACAAAAACACAACATCAGTGCTACTGGAACTCTGAAGCCTAAAGTCTTATTTTTTTAAATTTTGATTACAGCTTGATGCCACAATGTATTTTTGGCACAAGTATGGAATTTTCAGCATGTGATATAGGTAGCCCGAATTTTGCAGGCCGACCGTAGATATCAGGTTTGCGCCGGCAGGGGATCGAACCCCGTACCATGTACATGGTCGACGAGAGTCCTGACCACTGTTCCATTCGGAAGGCAAAATATGAAAAAGAGCGGTGCTGCAACCATATTATTATTTTAATACTACATGAATATCATAACTCGCTTACATTCACCCTTCATACGTCTGTAGTACACTCTCCACAGCACTAAAACAGACATACGTCAAAAAGTAATACATCCAACCAGACCAACTTAATATTAACTAAAAAAACGTCTAGCTTGTGCCTGAAGATGCTTCAGGTGTTTCAAGTTTTGTTTCAACGGGTATGCATCCAACCATACTTGGACTCCATTTTACGCCCAGACTCTGAGTTCGTAGTTCAGCCATACCAGCCAGATAAGTTCACTAAATAGCGTAAACTTTTTATCCGGTTCAAATATACTACTGATCAGAGCATCTTATTACTAAATAACTGAGTCTTTTTGATTTGTGCTTTGTTACCAAAAATCACAAGTCAAGTTATGTCTACGATCTCTTTCTCACGTTAGGTGGTTTAATAAGGTAAGTAATGTTGACGTTAAGCGTAGAGTGTTGGGCAAACAGGGAAAATCAGTAGATGAGGCTATAAAGTTACATAGATTGAGATGGCTAGGTCAGGTGGTGCGCATGGCTAACCATCGCCTCCAATCACGGGCATTACTAGCTGATATAGGTACATGTTGGAAAAGAGTAAGTGGTGGCCAAACAAAAACATGGCCTCATCAATCCATGAAATCCTTGACAGTTAAACTGAGTCAGGTAGGGAGATGCAGACTTCCGGGTTGGGTCCCTCAGGACTCCAAGAATCAATGGCTGGAGACAGTAGGTGACATGGCTCAAAATCGTTATTGATGGCGTAGATGTATTCAGTCTCTGTAATCTTTCATATTCCTCTCTACCATTACCCATTCTGTTTCACTCTTATACTTGTCAAACTCTATTGATTCCCTTCACTCATCTTCTTGTCTACCTTTATGTGCTATTTGAAACGTGGCAACTCGAACTGCTGCACTTCGGTGCCAAGTTCTATATTGAATCCAGACAGACAGACAGACAGAAGTCAGGTAGAGTATTGAATTATTAGTTAATTAGGCATATTGCGCTTAGTAAGGCTGGCATAGTGTAGCCAGTCTTCAGCATTACCAACGCCTTACAAGTTACCTTCAAGAGTACATACTTTTTGTTTTGATTACAGCTTGATTCCACACCGTATTCTTGGTACAAGTTTGGAATTTTCAGCATGCGATATCGGTAGCCCAAAATCCGCAGGCCGACCATAGATATCACGTGTGGGTTCACGTGTACGTATGCCAAAGAGACAAAAACACTATATGTATGTCATCCTTATGAATCAAAACATCCAAATTGTGTAAATAGCAGTACAATGACATGCTCATCTACACACTTATTTTCTTTTCCTGTATGCATCAAAACAATAGCAGAAATAAAGCTTAAAAGCTTTTTGAAACTGTTCACAAGACAATGACAGCTCTCTCTCTCATCCGAGTTACTTCTTTGCAAATGTAAACATATGTGGGAGTATATTAGATGCAAACAACACTTCAAAGCTTAATAGTTAGTTATATTTATTTTGGTAAAAGAAAACACAATAAAAATGGAAGACAATGTACATTATTTCCTGTTTGAATAATATTTTTGAGGTTATATATACATAAAATGAAAGGAAGGAAGGAAGGATAAATTAAATTTCAATTGCTTTGAGATGTCTTCCTTTTTCCTCCAAATAAACTAAAAGCTCATAGATTTCAGTAAGACTTTTAAGTATGAGGCCAATGTAATTAGATTTAAGTGAAAAAAAACTTGAAGTAGAAGAAGAGAGGAGGATTAGATATGCCTAACCCCCTACACAAGTGTCGTTTAGGTACTGTGATTTCGTCTCTTTACCAGTTGGATTATTCAGCATAAATCACCTTATTTTTTGCATAAACTCAACAAGAAGTAGGCGTCCAACTTTTTTATATTATATATGTTCAGCTGCTTATCATTTCGATTAAATTAAGTGTTTCAGCCAACCTCGCTGTTCAACATATCAATATTAGCAAAAGTAAATAAATGAGAATCATTAGAGAGAGAGAGAATCATTGAAACTCCAGAAAGTATTAGACCTTTGTTTTATCCTAGCACGGAACACAACATCACCAATGACACACCCTGCTTCGAACACAGGATGTTCCCGCCTACAACGTGACCTGATGGGACCAATAGTCTATGAATTCTAGCTTCTGCCAATTGGCAACATATATATAGCACAACCGCTAGTCAACATCATAGACGAGTAACTGTTCAATTATCTGACTCGGTGGACCTCGCTGGGTACCACTTCTTACTGGAACTCTAAACAACTTCCTATATTGAGTCAGCTGCTAGCGAGCATCAGACAAATTATCAATTGTTTGTTTGGCAACAGGTTTGATCACAAGCTGACATGAGTTACAGATCCAGTGAAAACTCAGCAGGGAGTAGTGGATAACTGTCACAGAAGGTCATGGTGGTGGTGGGGGGGGGGTTCAACTTCCAGTGGTTACATACCACTGAAGAGTCCTAAGGTAGGACAAAACAGCTGTCCAATACTCCTTTCTATTCAGTGGTTCCCAAACTGATTTCAGCTTGAGATCAAATCTATAACCAATTAAATTTCTGCAAAACAACATTTGATAGGTTAAATGTAGACAACAGACTTTGGTAAATGACAAACAAAATAAAAGGACACATTAAACACTAAAGAATACTAGTGTGTTTATTAACAAGAATCAAACGAAGTTGATAAGGCCAACTTAATCTTACTTTACTAAGCTATACACACTTTGATATGGATTGAAACAACATAGGATCATATCAGCATAAAAGGTTCAAGTCCTGTTTATATAAAGATTATTGAACGCCAATTACTCTGATGAACAGACTAAACGTGTAATGTGCATCATTCATAGTTTATTAAAACTACTAAGAAGAGTTTGTTGTTACTAATAGTAATACTAATGCTATTATTGAGATCGGCAACTTGACTTCAGCTATAGGCAGCATGGATGTTAATGCAAAAGTCAGTCAGGACCGGAAAGGCAAGACAGAAATTCATCAATATGGAATCAATGTGGAAACCTGATGTAATCAGCATAAAGAATAGGAATCTGATTTTCAAAACTATTGTCAAGTCATTCAGCACTTCTGTGTGGTTTAGAGACTTGATGTACAAGTTACAAAAGGCATTTCATCAAACAAGCTATTCACTGAAGACTCTCATCAACACTTGCCTCCTTCCTTAGCTCCATACTGAAGATCACATGACTGGCCAGAAAAGACTAGTAACAGAAACTGTGGAATGAAGCAACCAACCAGCCTACTGCTTAACAAATATGCTGAAAAAGGAGGAGGTGAATTGAACATATACTGAGAAGACTGTCAAGTAACATCACGTGCCCGGCCATCGCTCAAGTGAAGCCTGAAGTGGAAACATCGAGTTAGGTGTAGTTCAAGAATAACATGAAAATCACGTGAGAAAGATATGATAGCTTATTGCCAGTCAGTGAGCCAGATAAAAAGGATTTCGGAAAACAGGGGGAAATGGATATATGCTGTTGAAGCCCTATGTTCCACTCGGAGCCCAAGGGGATAAATAATAATTACTTGGATTTGTAAAACTAATATAACAGTATATCTGAAGATTGTATCACTACTTTAGTTACGGAAAATAGTGCCTCAAATTTCATCCAGCAAGTAAATATCACAGTAATGACTATATCACCAAACTACGAAAAGCAGACATTAAGTTGTACTGTACCATAGGGAAGTTCTCTCTTACTAATACATAATTAGCTTATAAGTTATGTAATAAAAAAGTAAATGTAGGTGTGCCAAGTAAAGTCAGGATGTTTTGTGAATCCAGTTGGTGAATCTTCTTTAACCCATCATTTTCGTCCACTGATTCGATAATGCTTGCTTATATTTTTGTATAGCCAGCAAGACTCCCTAGAATAACATTCATCCAGACTAAAATGCCCTAACTGCAATTTTTTGAGTTATGCTTTGTATCTACATCTAAATAATATCGCATGGTTATTTTAGGGTAGACCGCAAAGTTTATTCTTCATCAGGAACTAGAATTCACCTTAAAGGTACCTGACATGTGATAACGGAACAAAAACTGACTCACAGCTATAAGCTGCCTTTATCTGCTTCTCCTAATGACCAAAATACCAGGCATATTTTGTTGGCAAAATAATTTAAAGTGAGTCGTCTGCCAGATACAGCTGGCTGTAGAATAAAAGAGGTTTATTTCAAGTGATTTTGAGTGCAATGTAAGCAAAAAGCAGTCTGTTTTACAACAGCATTTCCTTACAAACAGACAAACTTAGGTCATCTCGTAAGTTATGCCATAAAATTAACTTCAATTTGCTTGATATTTATCATCTTAAGTGTGCAAAGACAATCAATAGAAAGAAAGAAAGAAAGAAAGCCTACACATTTTAATGACGAAATAGCTGGTACATATCTGAATAAATCATGTGAATACCTGAAGTAAGGTAAAAAAAACACTGTTTAATAAAGATTTTATATTGCTATATCTCTTATTTTGTCAAAAACTGCAAAAAATTAAGATAACGCATAAAAAGTTACTTCAAATTTAAAATGAAAAGTAGATAACCTGAAAATAGTATTTCGAGGAGTTTGGAAGTGCTATTCCCTTATGATGTAACTAAAGGCATCTTTTTACACAACATATGAAGTACGCCTACCAACCAAATGTAGTCAAAATCTTTTGCGCATGGGATACGAATTTATTCACACTAACCATTTTTCATATATTCTTCGTAGCTTTTGACCTTTACTGCATAGATTTACCCCCTTTTAATTAAATTCACCAACCGACTTATTGCAAGCTAAAAACAAGACGCGAAGTCTTTTAGTTTTAGTAACAATTTGGAAATCTCTGGAATGAGATTCAACCAAACCCTAAAGGTTAAAAGTTCCACATGGCACAGTTTAACAAAATGGCCAGTGTGTAGGCGTTTGTGCATCGGTGATTCAATACGATAATGCCCACTAGCCAATCAAGAGGTCCTAGTTTAGTTTCCGGATGACAATCGCCTCAAAGTCTCCCAGTTAATTAGCTGGTAGTAGGCTTGAAAAGGTAGAAGGATAGGTAAGAAGTTAGCGATTCCGCCATGGGAAAAACAAACAACACCCCTGCTACTGAAACTTCACAGCTTAAAGTCCTATGTTCAAGTTGGAACTCAAGGAATGAAAAAATTTGAACTCGTTTTTTTATTTTCATACTAATTTCAACATTGTAAACACCTTTACTAATAATTACTGTATTTTCTTCTTCGGATCTTCTTCATTATATTTAATCTGGTGCCAAAATCTAAACTGTAGCAGCTCAAATTATGTATTTTGCATTTCTGAATGTAATATACGTATCATTTACTCACTTCCGCTTTGGGTGATGTTAGGAATGCCTGCAATGCAAAGTGATGGACACGATTTCACCCCTAAAATCAAGCCTAAAGTCTTGTGTAAATTTCATTTAGAAATGTCAGAAGACCTGAGTTCTATCTACACAAATGTTACAAGCTTTCTCCAATAAATTTTAAATATTCGAAATAAGAACTGATATTAATCAGTCTGAATCAATTTTTGAGTTCTTGCTTATGAATTCTAGCTTGAGTTTAAGAAGAAAACCAACAAAATTATTATATGATGGAATTTTAAACAATAATCAAAGAGATTAAAAAGGCTGAACACTGTAAGGAGGGAGACATTATATTTACAAAACCTAACACAGTACTGAGGAAATCAGAAATGTGATCATTTTGATCATTTTCGATCTCAAACTCCGAATGCGTATTTGAAAATTTAATACGTTTTTTGTATGGAGCGCATAAACTTTCAGAAAAGCAAACATAGGTATTTAAGTCATAATATAACGAGAAAACATTTATTAAATACTTCAGTATGCTAAAATCCCAATTAGACATCTAGAAGACATAAATAGGACTGTGGATAAAAGTTTTTCCGAAAGCTTTCCTGTTTGGCTACTACATATATATATATATATATATATATATATATATATATTGCCTAAAGAATAGTCATTACTGGCAATAGAGATGTTTTTTGAATGATATTGAGGCTATGAGATCTATAGGTTACAGATCAAAATCATATGCAAGTGGTTGTAAGGCGACATCATGCAATACATATACTCTACGAAGCTACCACATATCACATAAGCATATATAAAATAATTCTAACGAAAATCTGCAAATCACTGAAAGACCGTCTTCGTAACGTATATTACCATATTAACCACTCGTGATTAATTTTATAAGCAAGCAGTGAAATGAACTTACAAAAAAGCGTAAACCAAAAAATGAAATACGATCTGAAACGAGCTGTCACTATGAGTTGACATGTACAAGAGCATAGAGCTTATAAACTGCACCTAGATACTGCACTCTGGTTGAGTTTAAACGTAACTATATTTGAAGACTAATTGTATTTTAATTCTGCGTTAGCAGTATGAATTACATTTCATAGAGACATCTATTCACCTGAAGCAAGAACTTCACTGCTATAATGGAAAAGAATGATATCCAAAACAGTAGTTAAAATAAAATCGTGCGTTATGTAACTAACTTACTTGTTAATTCTTCATCCTTCTCCATTGAATCCATTTTAAATATACTTTGTTAGGTAAGAAATGTGATTATATATAATCCTTTTTAAATATTTTGATCACAGAAAGACTTAACAACGTGTAATTTATTCACATTTATCATTAAATAAATGTTCTAGCGGATGAAGATTTCATGCAATAATAGTCCGAAAAATATGCTCATCATGTAGTTATCAGTTAATATTTAAATCAAATACTAGTTCCTTAGTGTTTTGCGCTGATTTTCTAACATTCCAATTGATGTTTAGAAATACAGAAATTTTCGTTTGCATAACACATGACTACCTTTGAGTAACGCGTTACTAAGTAAATAAATCTCTTTGCTTAGAAAAACAACTCAAGGTCATTCAATATATAATTATGCGCTACAAATTAATGAAATATAACTG
Source organism: Trichobilharzia regenti (assembly GCA_944472135.2). Lineage (NCBI taxonomy): Eukaryota > Metazoa > Platyhelminthes > Trematoda > Strigeidida > Schistosomatidae > Trichobilharzia > Trichobilharzia regenti. The sequence continues at coordinate 19,353,382 of OX235263.1, read as the reverse complement.
CTAGAAATAAGTCGTTTCGGCTCTCATATGGTATTTTTCATATTTAACTGTACCTATATTATTCTTTTTACACAACAGATTCAAAAGTCAACTTTGTTTTTTAAGTGATGACGGAATATTGCTCGTAATATCCAGTATCCTTGCAACGACCTATTGTGAGCCAAACTAGCTTTGTGGTCGTCGTTGTTGTTTTGCGTAAATGTGTGAGTAGTAAAACGAGTTAACAGTGATTTCGAAGGACACAAAAAGCACTGTTAAAAATGGATTGTACGTTATACACACAAATGCATGACTGTATGCACTTCTCGACATATTCGCGTTATTTTGACTACAAATACAGCAAGGAAAACAATGACATATCACCTGTCTACATCATTTTCCCCACAATCCAGTGAGCTTACGTCTTCCTATTTTAGAAGCTGACAGACTCGACGATCACGCATAATATGAAGTATGCTAACTCAAGATCTAATACCCACAACTTCTATAGTATTCGTTCCGCAGAGAACAATGGCAAAGCAAAAGACACGATTTGGTCGTCCAAATTACGAGATATATTTCAGGACCAAATCGGAGTGCGAGAGGATTGCTTAACTGGCTGGGGATCGTACACCAATATGACGCGACGGAGTTCCAAATGGCGTGGATGCTTGGCTGGAAGTCTTCATCTGGACAACCTGACTTAAACAGTGAAGGTCACCATCCAATGTTCAGTGATGAATGCTGTGGTCAATAATTTTGGGGAATTATTTACCGCTACAGCTCACTCTCTCCCTAGTGGGGTTGTGAGGTGCCTAAGACAAGACTAGCTGGAAGTAAAGAAAACCCAATAGTTTTCCCACTGGTGAAGAGACTCCTTTGAGCTGCATGATGTATTGCCTACCGGTCGTCTACAGATGTTAATAAGGTGTCTGTACATCGCTTCGTTTGTCCGCTGGATCTCGCGCTTTGTTTGCTCCGTGTCCGGTGCTCGTCGCACATAGAAAACGAGAATGCTAAGTAACAAAAGTAACGTTTGAAAATGATATGCATTCACCATACAGTAAAATAATGCGAAAATAGAACACCTAAAAGGGTATATATCTAATGTTTTTGGTAGATGCAACGTAAACAGTTATAGAATAGTTTTTACTTGTGTTGCGAGTTGCAATATAAAAAATCGATGTGTCTGAAGGAGGAAAAATAAATACCACAAACGAATAGGAGCTGTGTGAATCGTATCACTTAGTTATGTGATACAATTATGAGGATGTTCTAAGAATCTCACGTTGCATCCAGAGCACTTTTTTGAGGGCTCGAGAGAAGATTCAGTGACTTCCTCCATGTTAGTGATTTCTTCGAGTACTACCGGATATTCGGTTACTTGTGTATTATTGGGAATGCTCAGCTCTAGGCTGATAGGATTGCCTTCTAAGTACGCCGGTTTCGGATGGTCAATACTAAGAGTGTTGTCAAGGAACTTACCCCTGAGTTCCTATTGTTACGAAGAAGCTTCGAACCGATAAATACAATGTGCATTCTTCGACTTTAACTCCAAAACATCAGTATTGTAAGAAGGAAGTTATATTGTTTGGAAATTAAAGTAGAGAACAGTACAAGTCTACAAACAAATGTTTTATACAAATGTATTATGTGCTTTTACTCGTTTTTTGACCGTTGTCAAACACGTCCCAAAACCGTTAATGCCCAGCGCTTGCTATGCCGGGCCTCTCGCTGTCCCTCGAAGCCTTTTAGAAACGCTTAGTACTGAAGGACGCAAAAACCAAAACACCGATTGGCGACTCCAGAATTCTTCATTCTAACACCAACATATGAGCAGCATAACAAACTAAGATTTCTGACGGTTTTTACTTTCTTTTTGAACAGCGACCGATGAGACAATCGTTGTCAATAATATATATTACTTCCTGTTTACGCAGGAACATACCAATTGTACAGGCATGGATAAGTTATCATATAAATTACACATAATTTAGTGTGATGAATTTACAGTGTGTTTGTTCTTTCTGACATTAGAGTCAGTCGGAACAGTCTGCTATAAAGCCTGTTTGTGTAGCACATAAAGAGATATAGAAATATTGTCTTCGCATTAACAAAAACCCAGACATCAGATCGATGTAAAACAGGTATCTGGGAAAAATAAAGCTTGAAGTCAATTCTCCTATATAACTTTGTTGTGAACAGCACCCTTGGCTTAAAGTTTATTGATGTATTATGTTGAGATCAGTGATATATTTATTCCACTTTTTCAGCGGTCTTATCGTAGTTTTATAACAGGAAAGAAATTTGATCGTGGATGCGAAAGCTAGATAAGGTCATGTTAAGTTGTTTTACAGCGTCAAATGGTGCCGAGGTCGATTCCAGAATTCTCCATTTGCTTCATTTGTGTCTGCATGGCGGACTGTATTCGTGAGTTCAGTAAAATGTTGAAAACTGTTTGAAAACCAGTTGCTTCTTCATTTCAGATCATGAACACTCATTTACAGCATGTTAGCCAGCGTCTTCAAATGGTAGAATTGGATCGTTCATGGAATTTGAGTGGTTATGAGAAAAATGGTTTGGAATTAATCCTCATTTCAGTTTCGGCGCAGGGTTGTTCGACCTCGACCAGAAGATGATCAGGAGCAGCAGAATAACAGAAAGAGGAAGTATGTGAAAATGAAAAGGACATTAGTATTTTATGCACTTATAAATGTATATGTCAATTGTATATTATACATCAGTAAAAATTTACGTTTTAGTTGTGTTTTCACGTATTTATGCGAAGTCTTAGAGTTTATTTAGTGTCATAATGTGTATTAATGAGTCTGAGCGTTTTAGCGTTCTAACGTCTGGTGCGTTTTAGAAATAAGTGATGGGTTCTGGTAGGGATAATCATTGGGACAAAACAGTTTATATAGCAGGCGTTTGAAGGTTACACTAGAGTGACACATCCTATTTCTAAGGGCAAACTAATCCTGTATGTTCCGTAGTAAGTCTTTATGCATCCATGCTGCTAGTTTATTTATATTTTTAGATTGCAAAGGGTGTTGAAGTGCGTCTTTTAGGTGCTGTAGTAGATTAGTGATTGATTCGTTCTATGAGTAAATAGTTTATTAATATAATCTGTAGAGTGAAACAGTCTGTACAGAGAGCGTTTGAAGCTTGTAACCGAAGAGCAAGTTCTGATAACTTTAGGCAGGCTATTCCATATTTTAGAATACATGACTGTTGTCAATGGAGTTGAAGATTGAACGATCAATTCTTGGTTGTTTGCTCAAAACCAACTTCCCCAATTTTCGCGGAGGCATCAATACGACAGTCATCGTCTCATCGGTCGCTGTTCAGAAAGAAGTTATCAGTAAACCATCAGAAAACTTAGTAGAAATATTTATTATATGTTGGTGTTACAATAAAGAATTCCAAAGCGGCCAATCGGTGTTTTGGTCTATGCGCCCCTTATTACTAAGCGTTTCTGAGAAACTTCAAGGAACAGCGTGAGCCCGAGCGTAGCAAGAGCTGGGCATTAACGGTTTACGAAAAGTGGCTGACAGTTTCTGATGGTAGAAACAGATTCTGGCGGATTCAGACAGTTGGTGAAAGTTTGGATGGTCACCGTTCATCTTTCCTGGTGCCGGTCAAGTCCTCTTTGAACAAGCAATATCTGGAACGTTTTTGGAATTGGGTCAAGTTCAACAATGCCTGGGTCAAAGAAGGGACAGAGCGTCTTAAATGCAAACAGGAAAGTAAGTCATGGTGACTTATCTGTTAATTGTAACGATGTGTCTGATGTTAAGCATGACATGGTTGATGTTACTGTTTCGCCGTTCAGGGATAATAGGAACATCAAACTCCCTAAATTTGAACCACGATGTTTTGATGGAAACCCGGCTGATTATTTACAATTTGTAAAGGAGTTTGAGATCATGTTGAGTAGTTTTCTATTAAGTGATGAATTGAAGTTTATGTATTTGATGAGATATTGCACTGGAGATGCTGCAAGAGCTATACAGTGCTGTAAGTTTATGAAGCCAAAAGAGGGCTACGATGAGGCTATCAGCATATTACGTCAAAGGTTTGGAAGACCTTCAATGATTGTAAGGAACGTATACGAAGCTGTCAAAGGTAACGGCAGTCAACTTCAAGATGACTCCCAGGCACTCACTGAGTTTTTAGATAATCTTATGACTTATAAGAATACCTTGATTTCGATGAATTGCATGAGTGACCTCAACTCGAGTTTTATACTAGAAGCAATAGCAAGACGCCTACCTACTCGACTGCAAAGGAAGTGGGTGAAGATAAGCTCCCGTATGGAGGATGAGGGTATCGAGCCAAAATTTGATGATATCCTGAAACTAGTAAAAGATAGCGTCAATCTATCTATGAGCAAGTTCGCCAGTCTATTGCATCTCACCCGTAGAATAGAGCAGTCTGAGAGCAAAATGCAATCATTGATGACGAGTAGGCCTCAGAGAGGTGGATATCGAGAAGGCTCCATGATGTATAGTAATGCATATAGACCTAGTGAGTGTAACAGGATTCGTAGTACATCCTCAACAGATAAGTTACAAGATGCAAGACAAACACGGTTGTGTTTTACACGTTTGCAAGAGGTGCATACAGAAGTGAACTGTGAACCAGTGAGCAAGTTCAGTGATAAGCTAAATGTAAACTCCAGGCCTGACTCCGAATTGTGGGACGATAACGGTGCGGTGAAGAAGTCTGTAGTTGCAACTGATAAGCCATTGTTGAATAGAGTGTCACAGCATAGAGTCACTGCTTCAGAGTGCAGTTCTGACCCTACAAGTTTGCAAGGTATTACTAGTCAGAGTGAAGTTATAAAACCTTTTAGGATTTGTGAGGAGAAACCAAAATTGTCTACTTCTGTTATTAAAGAGTTTGAAATTGATGAAGTCGACCAGATAGATGATGGTAAATTGAATATTTGTGATAATGATCATGATAGTGCACATTTGTCTTTGGTTGTTCATGACGAGATGAGGGGAACGCCTACTACTGTTGAGTTGAACAGAGGCCCTGTACAACTTAAACGTGAAGTAGAATCAAAAGCAGATGCAGTCGTAGAAGGTATAGATACTTATGAGACCGTCAGTGTAATTGATCAGCGTGTAGCCCACCTATTATCAGATGATAGTGCCAAACCCGCACTAGTAGTGAAAGACAGCAGTGGTGGTAATCTTGCAGTTAGACAACTATCTGAAAGTCGAAAAAGAACAGCTTCTGATCCACTGCTAAGTTCATCACCTTGTGTCACTCAGTCATCGTTGGTGTTTTTATCCACAATGAAATGGACGTCCATGAACTCATGTGCCTTATGCAATGACTATGATAGTATTGGTGCGTTTGAAAAGACGAAAGATATTGCTCAGTTTAGTGAGAATAAGCCAAGTGTAAACGAGAGAGTAATTGTTAAGTTGACTTGCATGAACCAAGGCATTTCTAGTTTCAAGTTACTAATTGAATGATATTATCTTTGGTGTAAATTACTCTGTTTCCACACTTGGTTGATGAGATATGTCGTGTGTTTGTTGGTCATCTATATTCTACGATACAATGACATGAACCTGTTGCCGTTGGGATTTGAGGATATAGCTCAAAGAAGGAAGTTTGCAAATGAACTCTGCGACGATTTTCCAACCTAGAGCGTCAACCTGAGAAGGGTTGTAGGCGTACTGCTGTAAGTCCTACAATTCTTCAAAGGGTAGCGCATCAATGAGCAGTCCAATGTGCTTGGTGTGTGATTTTGCACATATGTTCTTGTTGTATATACTGAATTGATATCATCTGTCATCTAGCTGTTGGTAATTCTGTTTGTGCCCGGACGACTTCCACTTGGATCATCAACCTGAGAAGGAATGTAGGCGTACTGCTGTAAGTCCTACAGTTCTTCAAGGGTAGCTTTTCATGCCGGAATCCACAACATTTGATGTAGTGATTGTACATATGTTTGTGTTAAATAGTTGTGCGAGTTCCAATTGATGAAACTGTTGGTTAATCTTGTTTGTGTCCGGACATTCCACAAATTACAATCGTCAACCTGAGAAGGGTTGCAGGCGTACTGGTGTAAGTCCTGCAATTCTTCAAAGGAATTCCATCAAGATGTGATCCGCGAATTTTTGTGTACAGTTTGTATATATGTGTGGTGTGTCATATCAATTGGTGTTTTTGGATTCATTGTGTTTACTTGTTGTTTTCGTATCTTGTTGTTATTGCATAATTTTGTTAAAGTTTTCGTCGTGATTACTTCTGAAGTTGTTTCGAGTCTTCTACATCCATGAATGAACTGATTGATGTTAAGGACAGCAGATGGGGCGTATACGCCGGGGAGGCTATTGGTGAGAATGAAATGCACACGGAGATAATTGTTAGCTACGGTCCCACACGCCGGGGAGAAAGAGTGTAAACGACTGAGGCTTTCCTTACTATAGTTCCTATATATTACTTGTTGTGAAGTGGAGGTATGAGATGCATTGCTACTCAGCGGAATTGGCAGTGCACACATCACTGTTTTGTGGTCGCTCCCTGGAAACTCAGAACCTACTAGCGTTGAAAGGGGGCTTATATTGTGGCAGAAGATTAAGTCTAGTACGTTGTTACCTCTTGTGGGAGTAGTGACAGTTTGTTTCCAGCCAAGTATATCCAGTGTGCCTAAGAACTTATCAAATTTAGTTGGACCTGTGGGTATATCCCAGTTGATTTCAGGTAAGTTAAAGTCCCCACATAGGATCTTATGATCGTATTGTAAGTCGGATAATTGCTCCAGAGTATTAATAAGTTGGGTCTCGTAATTACTAAAGGTGCCAGGTGCTCTGTAGGTGCATCCAATTAATGCTGTTACGTTATTTAAGTGTACATTAACCCATAGAGTCTCAGGCATGTTAAGTGTACTACTTTCTAGCTGTGATACAGTAAGTGCATTCAGAAAGTACATGAGACAACCCCCTCCCTTACCACCTTCCCTGTCACACCGAAAGTGTGTGTAGTTATCTAAGCTTATTTCTTCATCCAGGATGTTCGAATGACACCAAGATTCAGTGATGACAATTACAGGGGGTTTGTATATTACTGTGAGTGCTCTGAGCATCGGCAATTTATTTAGAACAGATCTAGCATTTATGAGGATTAGGTAAAGATGAGAGTTGAAGTAGCATTTGAAGTATTTAAGTTCGTTAGTCAGCCCCGAATATGGTTCAGCACCCAGTAGTTCTGCTGGACATGATGATCCTATGTTAAGAGGAGTTTCAGCATCATGCTCACCTATGTCTATCGAGTTGGTGTGTGCTGTTTTCGGTGAAGAATTAGGAGTTGGAGTACTGGATTTGCTATAGACTAAGGAATTTTTATTTTTAGTTAGGTTACAGAAGTGGGTAGGGTTCTTTATTTGACCTATACTTGTGCAAGTGTCAAGTGTGCCTAATGGATACGGGTGCACTAGACCGTTCCTGTTTTCATGCAAGGAGGGAGCCAGCTCTAGTGGTTTAGGAGTGTTAACATCCCTACCAGCTGTTTTTTCAACGCTGACAGGGACGCGGGGGATAAAAAATGATTGGATCCTTGTGATGACCATGGCTTATTATTCCACCTATTGTTTGATGCTAGTTGTGTCCTTGTGTGGGTTTCGTGTGTACTGCATTGTGGGTTAGTTCCCAGCAGACTTGTACCATATATCCGGTCAAAATTTGTTTGTGTGCCATACTCTGAAGACCCTGAGTTGTTGATAGCCGAGTTCTGACTATTACCACTTGTACTATTGAGGGTGACATTGTTGTGACATTGGATATTAGTGTGTGCCACGGTGCGATTTAGCACGTTGTGAGTGCTAATACTATTGACCGTGGGGAGTGTGGGCTTATTTAAGCTGCCACTGTTTTTGTTGGTATGATTTAGGGGCATATTTTCCTTATCTTTAGCAATGGAGTTATGGCTAGGAGAGGACAATGTCGAATTTCGGGGGTTTTGACTTTTTTTCTGGGGTTATTTAGTGGCATTTTAGATTCTGCGGTGATAGGTGGTATGGTTTTATTATTTATTTGGTTACAGTCTAGTGGCCTTTCGGCTGGTGTTGCACTCTGATGGGATAATTCTGTGTGTTTTGAGAGGGGTGATGCGGTGGGGTCTACTGTATCTTTCACAGGGTTGGGAATAATGGCTGCTTGCAATGTCCTATTACCTATTTCACAATTAGTCTTAGCGAGATAGTTGTATGCGCGCCTTTCTATGACTGTTTTGTCCACCCCGACCTTTATATGTTTGTAGTTTCTGGCTTGCGATAGGGTGTGTTGGGAGTGGATGAATTTTCTGGTCTCTGCCGGTGTTTCGAACTGAAAACGAATAGGACAACACTTTTCATGTTGACTCTTCTTCAGCCTATAGCACTTAGTCTTGGAGTTAGGCATTTTCGCTTCACTAAGTAAGATGCGCTGTACCTTTTTTAGTGCCTCATTGTCCGGAACGTTGTAGACAATAGCACTCAGTTTTGCGTCGAGTCGTTTTGTTACTTCTGTGGTAACAAAATTAATGAGGTTATCTACCTTAGTTACCGATTCTGTGTCAAGCTTGTTAAGGTTTACAGTTTTCATGAGGATAGTTAGAGGTGTCAGTTCACAGACCTGCGATCTGATATCGCTGATCTGATCTGATAATTTGGATATCTCGGTATTGGTTTCGATGTTTCCAGCATTTACTGACTTACTGTTTTTTATTTCCCTTAACTCAGCCTTAAGTTCTCCTATAGACAACTTTAGAAGTTCTATTTCTGAAGATAGTACTGAAAAAGAGCTTGATGGCTGGAGTTTTTCGATAAGCACATAAGGTGAAGGGAGGAGTTCTGTATGAGCAGAGGGTACTGAATTTTTAGGAGTAGTGCTAATACTAGCTGTCAGTACAGTTTTATCCTCAGTTCCAGCTCGACGCTTACGGCATACAAGTGAGTTATGTGACTCACTATAGCCGTTTGTAGGGGGTGTGTTGCTTGATGTAGCAATCAAGGACGTTAAATTAGACACCAGTTTTACAGGGGATTGGGTTCGTTGCTTTTTACTTTGATTAACCATAACTATTAGAAATGAGAGTTAGTGGTTACAAGTATGGAAGTAGTATAGTACTTGTGCAAGTACTACAACAAGATAAATTTTATGTAACGAATCACGTAAAAATGTAACGCAAACGTTGAACGTTCCGCGATACGGAATGTAGTTGAAGATTGAACGATCAATTCATGGTTGTTTGCTCAAAACCAACTTCCCTATATTTTCGCGGAGGCATCAATACGCCAGTCATCGTCTCATCGATTGCTGTTCAGAAAGCAAGCACAAAACCGTCAGAAGCAATATTGTGATTTATCATTGTAATATTTGTTCATCGCGTCCATTCGTGCTAAGCGTTTCTGAGAAGCTTCGAGGAACAGTGTGAGGCTCAGCGTAGCAAGAGCTGGGCATTAACGGTTTGCGAGACGTGGCTAACAATCGTCTTCGTCGAACTTGTACACGACCAAACCATTCACGCCTTCGAGTTGCCCATCAACGGCTAACAGTTCCAAAAACAAACGTTCAATGTTCACCTCCATTGACAAGTGTCTTTGAGACCCTTTTTGTCCAAGACAAAGAATGTATCCATACGTTTAATGATTTTATATGATCCGTCGTCTAGGGGTTCCAGAGGGCGGCACACAGAGTCACGACGAACAAATAAATGTGAAGAAGTATTAAAACACGGGTGAACAAAGACGTCTATGGACTGTGGTCGAAGAGGAGCAGATTTAACTGAACACATTGGGTTTGTAAGATTGCTGACGTATGAAGCGTGATCTACAGCTGGTGTAAAGCTGGAGGGAGAAACAAACTCACCTGGCAGTTGTAGTGTTATGCCATTTACTAGCTCGGTGGTGGTACAACCAGCATCAGCTTTCAAGGCGTTTCGTATCCCTAATGGAACCAACTGCAGTGATTCAGTCCAATGTGCATTGCTAGCAGCTGATAACCCAGACTTCAACTGTCTGTGTAGACGTTCTACCATGCCATCACCTTGTGGATGGTAGGTTGTTGTTCCAAAACTCATAATACCTATGATTTTAGTCAGGGCAAAGAACCAGCCGCTTTCGGATTACCGCCCGCGATCAGTTGTTATGAAGGATGGGCATAGAAAGTTTGCGATCCATCGCTCGACGAAGACGCATGTGAGTGCTTCAGCAGATACATCCTTGAGAAGTGAAGCTTCAGGCCATTGTGTGAAACGTTCGATGCAGTTTAACATACAGGTATATCCTGTGCAACTTGAAATTATTACAGTCACCCTTCGGCTCCCTCCAGATTTTCAAGTCATCTGCGTAAACGACCGTAATGGAATCGACGAGCAGAGACAACTCTTCAATATACAAAATAAATAAGAGATCTCTGATTACCGTGCCTTGTGGCACTCCGCTGCACACTGGAGTCCAGGAGTAGAGTTTTAAGTTGATCCTAACCCCCAGCCTCCTACCTGTGACGAATTCCCTAAATTACTTTGATAAAATGCCTTTAGTGCCAAGGCTTTCCAGTTTCATGAATAGTCTTTTGTGGGGAACTTAATCGAGGGCTTTGCTGAAGATAACACCTAGGGGTCTTATGGTGTCACTTGACTTGACCATGCTTACTCTAGCAGTGGGGGGGTTTGAAAGACGTGAGAACTTTCCTTGGTAGCCATACTGTGTTCTCGATAAAAAATTTTGACTTCTGGATATGCCATCGCACTTTCAATGATAATTCTTCCCAGTGCCCCGATAAAAGTGCTAGAAACAGTAAGAGGCCTGCGATTTGAAGGGCACTGCATTGATTATCTTTTGTGGATGTGGGTTACTAGAGTGTCTTTCAGCCACCCATCAGGCTCCACGGAGTAGTTATTCCCTCGAAGAAAGTGTGTTAGTGGCCTTATCAGGAAAGTACAGTTGGCGATAAAACATCGGTAATCACTAACCAAGCCGTCAAAAGTGAGAAGATTTTTCACCGTATTTAGCCCCAGAAAGTTCAGTATCACCTCAACTTTACCAACCAATGGCCGAGAAAGTCGAGTGGTTCTACTCCTGTCTGACACTTTTGAATATTAATGGTAACGCCGTATCGGCGTAACTTTTCGAACGTCAAGTTCAAGTGTTTAAGTTGAATTTCCTTGTCTGAACTCACAATGGGGTAAGCGTCTAAGTGTGAGTACATAAAGTGGACACCGTCAAATACTTCGTCAATGAAACGTTGGAATGTTTGTGCTGGCATAAGTTGAAATTCAAAAAGTCCGAAGGGAGTAAGGATAACCGTTCTCGGAATATCTTCTTGTGCCACTGGGATTTGGTTATATGCTTTAACCAAGCCTATTTTCAAGAAAATAGTTGTACCAGATAATGTTGCCGTCAAGTCGTGTATGTGAGGCAATGGATAGCAATCAGTGGTCGTTTTGGTATTCACTAGCCCTTAACCACCTGTGAGTCGCTAATGAATGCTCTCTTTTCGGTACCATTTAGAGTGTAGGTGCCCATGGGTCATTCGATGGCCGAATGATGCCAAGGTTAGGCATACAGTAGAATTCATTTCTAGATAGTCACAGTTTGTCAGGAGCAAATCGTCATGCTTTGTATGTCGCAGTGTTGTCTTAAGGTTACGATGTGATGCATAACATCGCTGGCTATGCACAGTGGATCTTCGGGCGGGAATTTGAGTTCCAGGCCCGTGTCAACAGTCGGCTGAATCAAACATTGGATTTAGCAGTCATAGTTAGCCACGATTTAAAAGCTACAGCACACTGCACCGTAGTGACTGTACGTAGCTTCAGATCCTTTGGGGCAATTCGCAGAGCCTTTATCACAATCACCAGAGATATATTCACTTCCTTATATGCATCTCTGTTGAGGTCAAGACTGGAAAGTTGTATCCAGGTGGCTAGTCTTTGTCTTAAGGGGGACCCAAATACTCTAGAACATGTTCAAAGGAAGGCAACGCGTATGGTTCTCGTCATGACTAATTTATCATACGAGGAAATAATAGACATTTTCAAAATCTCTTCTCCGTATCATACCGTCGGCAGAGAGGAAATTAAATTACAGCTTTTAAAATTTTAAATGATGATTACAGACTCGACCTATTCCCCCTTTTCCTTCCCACTGAGCCGAGACGCCTCAGAGGACATAGTAGGAGAGTTCAAAAGCCAGAAGAAATCATACTGCTTTTGAGCACCAGTTCTCACATCGAGTTATAAACTAATTGAACCGACTCCCAGAAGAAGTGGTGTCTGAAACCTCAACTGACTCATTCAAGAAGGGGTTGGACAAGCACAGAAATTTACTAGAAACGGATGAGCATAGGTACCAAGCCTTCTACTCTCCATCAATAATTTTGAAATCTGAATTGGGACGTTGTTATATCAAGCCATGCAGCTAAATCAACGACGTTGCTTCAAATGAGGAGCGGCGTTTCACATAGGTGCCAACTCACTAATATATTAGGGTGGCGTTTGGAATAAGACAAGAGTTAAAGAGTCGCAGAAGTCTCTGACAACTAAAAGGTATGAAACTGTCAACTAGTATTATTAAAGTAGTGTGGTCGGAACAAAGCGTATAAATCGGATGACACATGGCTGGTTATCCAAATATTTCGAAATAGTCAAATCTACACAAATAAGTATCAGTCTTACCTAGCATTCAGGTGTTGCCTGCGAGGTTATAGGTTACTGCATATCATATCTGCTTCGCTTTCGTCTCAGCATATTTGAATAGGAGAAAAGGAGGCGGTCAATTGTGCTTCAGATAGTTGAATTTGCAGAGAAGGTAAAGTTTTTTATTTTTGATTTTTGATTTACAGCAGTTCAAGCAGCAGTTAGTATAAACAGACAAATGATCTTGAGAATACCAATCGAATGGAGATGGAGAATTTTACTCCCGAAGTAGGTATATTTATGAAAATAATGAATAAAATGACACAAAGTGTTACGTGGTAAACTTTCTTGTAACAAGTGACGAAATGTCTACCGATTTCCCACAGAAGTGTGAACAGAGAAGTTAAACCACGTTTGGCAACAGTAAAGAATAGACACCAACTTCATACGACGTTGAGACAGCGAACATATTCTTGTAGGTGAAAAGCGGTACTTAATTCATCAGAAAGTGTACCTATGATATAATGCAATAAAAATGAGTCCTACGGGACATATATCTCTGATATGATGCAAAAGTTCACCGGAGGTTCTCAAAGAATTGGTTACAGACACATAAAATCACTTTATTCTCTAGTCCTGCAGCTAGAGCAGATACTGATCGCATATACGCAATATATTACCAGGGAAGAGTTTCGATTTTGAGAAGAAAGTATCTGAACTATCACGACTATGTACGACTTGCAATCTCCTACAGACCTCCTCATATAAAGTGGCTGCATCTGAATGCATAAGTGTCAAAAGCCCGGCAATAATTTTTCGGAGGCATTAACATATGCACGTTTAAGTCCTCCACGTCAACCCATTTTCCACACAGAAGTCAAAAACCAAATCTAGGAGACACTCGCAACGGGGATTATGACTAGCAACCATTTGCAATGCTGAGCTATCTGAGTGGATGAATCAAAGTCATTTGACTTTGGTGTCTATTATTTACTTTTGCCCCACATTTCACACATGCACTCGTCTAAACGGAGGTAAATAACCCCACTTAGAGGTCTGTTGGTGAATCTGATCCCATTCTTCAGTATTCCGCTAAATCCTTCAGTCCAAATGATGTGTCTCATTCTCATAGTATCCACAATATCTTTAGGGTGGTCGACTGCATGGTGAATATATTCCGGTGAAGACAATGCGTTATATCCTTCTCATTCATCTATGTGTATTACAGATACTGGTTCCAGCAAACCACTGACAATAGGTATTTGAGTAATGGACAATTTATCCAGTGTTCTTTTTACTAATCCCTACCAAGTTGTATTATACAATTGAGTCACACAAAAGTTATTTGCTATTTCAAGACCACGGTTAAATTTCCACTTTATTGGCACTGCTTCAACTATATGCAAAACAGCATCTCTACCCAATACAAAGCAAACCTCTAAGTCTTCAGAGATACAAAATAGCCTTAGCATCGGTTCAGACGATACTATTCTCCGTTTCAGCCGCTGCAGCTGTCACAAAGTGATATAACTGTAGGGAATTAAATGAGGACGTTGTCGCCTTGTTCTGTCTGCGCCCGACTAATATGCCTATCTGCTTGTGTTACCTCCCGATTCAGTGAACCACGCAAATATCAAAAGACAAATGCTGGCCTGTGACTGTATATTGTAGTACAACAACTACGACAAAGAACTTATTTAGGAAAACAACACATGGTATTTATACATTTTTACAACAATACAGACAGCTAACAGCCGTTGAAATAACTGATCGTAATAATCAATAACAAAGTGCGTGGGAAATGATGATATACCATTTATGCGAGATTAACAGCCGTTGAAATAATTGATCAATAACAAAGTGCGTGGGATCCTATCACCTCTCCCCGTAAAAAATGTAGGACTTGCTTTTTGAATCTATTTGAAAAGGTTTCGGAGCTCTTCTTTGTCGAGTTGACCTTTGCGTGGTACTGGATAGAGTGTGATCTGTGTCCCGGGCTTCCGGCTGCGGAAGATTGAATGTATCTACTGATACTTCTAACGTGAGGTCTCGTCTCCCATTGTCGGGTCTATCTGACGCATCTCGTATATGATTCGTGTGTCTGACACATAGCTGTCTTTCTACATTCACTTTGTATAAAACCCTTCCTCTCTGCCCCACTATTTGTCCTCGAATCCATCTCGGAGGCGAATCGCGAAAATCTCGTACATAAACTTGCTGATACAATTTGAAAACTCGACGTTTAGCTCCGTGATGGCGATTGAATTGGTTTTCCATTTTTGTATCTCTGCAGCCCTGCTTTACTTGCCTAGGCTTAATTGAGTCGAGGGCAGTTCTGATCTTCCGGCCAAACATAATTTCCGCTGGGGATAACTGATTTGGGGCGGAAGGATTTGGCGTCGTACGATAATGCAGCAAGAATCTATCCAAAATTTCTTCTGTTGTTCCCTCCCCCCTCGCTTTTGCATAAGCACGCTTAAATGTCGTGTGACACGACGTATGGTGGAACACTGTTGCAGTTGATGTGGCAGACTGCATAGGAAATATTTCTGGCCATTTGGAAAACGCGTCGACACATATTAAGAAATGCATACTATTGAACGGTCCAGCGAAGTCAACATGAACACGGGACCATGGTTTGTCCGGTCGTGGCCAGGAACATAGTTCTGTCTTGCGTGGGCACTTTGATGCTTGAGCACATTTACTACATTTGCGAACGAGGTCTTCGATATGGTCATCGATGTTGGGCCAGTAAACATAACTGCGAGCGATCGCCTTCATTCTCCCAACACCAGGATGTGATGTATGAAGCTGACGAAGCACATGGTTACGAAGATTAGCTGGAACCACAACACGATCAGCAAACATTATGCATTCATTAACGATGGATAAGGATTGGCGTCGCTGGTAAAACTGTTTTAAAACATTTGAATGAACATGTGGAGGCCAGCCAAATCGGATGAACTTTGATACTTGCTGTAAAACTGGATCACGCAGTGTGTGGCTGGCAACCTCAACTGCAGTCACCGGAAGAAGTTGAGTCGCGCCTACCAGAACTCTGTTTACATCATCTTCAACAGAGATGGATGCAATAACAACATCCTCGCTTTCCAACTTCTGATGGCTTAGCAGCCGTGATAATGCATCTACCTGGCCAAATTCAGAGGTAGGTTTGTATTTGATATCAAAATTATATCCCAGTAACATGACAGCCCACCTTTGAAGCCGATTCGCAGTGTACACTGGAATGCCCTTTTTCGAACCAAATATCGACAACAGGGGTTTATGGTCAGTAAATAGAGTGAATTTCCTACCATGAAGCATTTTGTGAAACTTTTTGACTGCGAAGATAAGCGCCAAACCTTCTTTCTCAATTTGGCTATATTTGCGTTCGGTTGTATTCAGTGTTCTAGATGCATGTGCAATAGCTTTCTCCCTTCCGTCAGGAAAACGATGAGATATAACAGCACCAATACCATAGTCGGATGCATCTGCAGCAAGGATGATTTCAAGACTTGGATCATAATAAGTAAGCAGCATGTCTGACTGGAGTAACGATTTTACTTTTTTAAATGCATTTTGACATTCAGGTGACCAATTCCATTTTGCATTTTTCGATAACAGGCGATTCAGTGGAGCACGTATGCGATGAAGCTCTGGTAGAAATGCACTGTAATAGCTGATGAGGCCAAGGAAAGATCGCAGAGTGGCAACATTAGTGGGAGCGGGCATATTCTGAATAGCACGTACATTTTCTGGGTCTGGTCGACGTCCATGTTGATCAAAAATGAACCCAAGATACTTTACTGAATCCATGAAAAATGTACATTTATCCTCTTTAAGGTAGAACCCAAACTCTGACATTTTGGATAGCACAGCGTCAAGTCGATCAAACAATTCAGACTTACTACTCCCTGTGATTATCACATCGTCGAGGTAGACAGCAACACCAGGTTGGTTAGTTAGCATAGTATCCATGATCTGCTGAAAAATTGCGGGTGCTGGTTTCACACCAAATGGTAAGCGAGTAAACTGGTAGAGACCCTATGAGTGTTGATTGTTAGCAACTCTCGAGACTTTGGTTCAACTTCTATTTGAAGGTAAGCATCAGCAAGGTCAATTTTTGCAAAACATTTACCACCATTAAGTTTGACGAATAAGTCTTCTTGAATTGGTAATGGATAAGCATGATCCTCTAGAGCATCATTTAACCCAGTTGAGAAATCTGCACACAGGCGAATGGAACCATTTGCTTTGCGTACAACAACTATAGGGGCAGCCCAGGGCGAATACGTTACTGGTTTGATGACACCCAATGCTTCCAGTCTGTCGAGTTCATTCTCAACCAATGTGACAGCAGCATACGGAACTGGACGTTTTGGACGAAAAACTGGCTTCGCGTTTGGCTTTAGAGACAAAACAACTTGGGTAAATTTGCAGCAACCAAGTTTGTCCTGGAAGACAGAAGCGTGCTTTTGACGCAGGCGTTGCAAGAGAGACTGATCAGATACATGTCCGGGAACAACGTTATGTGGTGAGGACGAAACATTAGAGCATACTGAATTTAATGGTACATTGAAGATATGGAGCTTGTCTAACCAGTCAAGACCAAGCAAATTCAAATCATGGTAGTTTGTGACGTAACATACACCATTGAAGTGATGCTCACCAAACTGAACCTGGCAATTTATCTCACCCACGAGTTTCAGTATATCTCCAGAGGCATTCTTAGCGACATGCTCGGTCGGCAGAATCTGTGGGCACCCAAGTTTGCGCCACGTAGTTCGGGAAATTAAGGTGATATCTGATGCCGTATCCAACTGAAGACGAATATGTTTGCCGTTAATACCTAGTGTAATGTACTTACGTTTGCTGGCGAAATCGACTTTGGAAGTTGTGAAAATGGTCTGTACTCGAGGAGATTGTTTCGGCTTGAAACGACTACTTCTGTTCCTCACCGAAGAATTTTTCTGCGGTGGACAGTAACCCTCCTTATGTCCAAAACGGTGACAATTACGGCATTTATGTTTCTTGAAAGGACAGAACTTGACAAAATGCCACGAACCACAGTGCCAGCACACTGAAGGAGGTTTAGCTGAATTCTGAGACTGACGTGCTGTGTGCTTAACGGTGATCGGAGGACTTTTCACTGTGTTAATTGAACCAAATTCAGACGACTGTCGTTTGCACTCCACCATAGCAGTATCGTGCTTCAAGTTGATTAAGCGTAGGCATTCTGCTGTCACCATTTGTAAAGTCATTTTCGGGTCTTGTTCCACGAGTGACAGAAGTCGAGTTCTTATGTCAGTATCTTCTGGGTTCTTCAACCCACAAATAAAAATCAAACACTTGAACTGATCTGATGTCATTTCGTGTGGTTTGAACCTTTCACATTCCTTGTTCACTTTGCCAGCGTAAGTGACATAATCATCGGAAGGCATTTTTGTCAACTGAAAACATTGATACCGAATATTAAACATGGATGACTGTTCACCAAAGATTTGTGATAAAACGGTGACTGTCTCATCGAATGATAACTCACGTGGGTTCTTAGGCAGAATGAAGTTAACATATCTGTTGTGCTCAACAGTACCAAGTTTTCTTAGTAACAATCGGACTTTGGCAGCATCATCAAACATGTAGCATTCAATACGGAAAACGTCTTCGTAACGATTGAACCATGCATCAAATACGAGACCAGATATTGGGTCGTAGTTGAACTCACTGATGGAATTTGAGATGCTTTCATATTTGTCTGAATGAGATGTTGATGGAACTTGAATGGACAGCTTCTGAGTGAGAGCTTCGATTAATTTTAGTTGAGCTGCTTCATTCTGAACTTGCTGCTGCTGCAAGATAGATTTGAGATCGTCCAGAGAGATAGACATTGTAATTGGGTTGTAATTAACACAGTCAAAAATGTTCTATAGCTGCGCTGAACAGAATAAAACCCGTCGTCGCTTGCTTGTTATAACTGCAATGAATTAAGGTAAACCCCGTCGCCAATTTGTTATAACTGTAGGGAATTAAATGAGGACGTTGTCGCCTTGTTCTGTCTGCGCCCGACTAATATGCCTATCTGCTTGTGTTACCTCCCGATTCAGTGAACCACGCAAATATCAAAAGACAAAGGCTGGCCTGTGACTGTATATTGTAGTACAACAACTACGACAAAGAACTTATTTAGGAAAACAACACATGGTATTTATACATTTTTACAACAATACAGACAGCTAACAGCCGTTGAAATAATTGATCAATAACAAAGTGCGTGTGATCCTATCACAAAGTGTCTTACAACTTAGTAACTACAAATGCACAAAATCCAGGTTGGTAACTAATGAGATCTAACAAAAATAATCTCAAGAAATAATGTGATCATCAGCTTACGGTCCTTTGCTCTAACCAATACAGCACCAATAAACCTGGATGTTTAAGAAGTAATGAAAATATGGTGACAGCTGCATTTCAAATCCCGGCCAATTTGCACTTTATGCACCGTTGGCTACCACTGAACTGTGACCGCACCAATGACCTTGAAAATCTCCATGAGTGAGCCAGTGAAACCTGGGGAATAGTGTGCTGAAATTGTCCGTCACGTACACAGTCACTGGTGGGGCGAGACGCTCGAAGGTCAGTTTCGTCCATGTTAGTTGGCCATGTTGGATTGCGGTTCCTTAGCCGTTAGTGCACACACTGGATTTTCCGTTTATCCTGCAGTTATTCACGACTTATATTAATGCGTATTGTTCCCAAATGTCGCGTTTCACCTAACTTTTGTTTCCGTTGTTGTTAAAATTAATTATTTCTTAGGTTTCGGAAGTTTTCACCACCAAATCAGTGCATTCATTTCATTGTAATTGTTTCATACCTTGCATTCATTCGGCTTTCAGTGATTTAGTTGTTTTTCAGCTATTAATGAATTAGTACTACGTGGAAGTTTTGGAAATTATGCACATGAGCATGTTTGGTTGGCAGAAGCAGTTGCTTCCAGTCCATTTGTTGGTTGCAGGTTTTTGTTGCTCGCCCATTTGGTTATTTAACATGTAGAAATCTGGAAAAAAGTCTTTGACGTTCATGTTTACAGCATGCAGCAATCTACCAGTAAATCTGGCGAGGAGAGCACGATCAAAGTTGATATTAGCAAGGTTTTCAAAGAACACAATCCTGGAGAATTTAGAACCTGGGTTGAAGTTGAAAAAGCCTTGAAGCTTTTTGAGAATGTGAATATACCATCAATGTGTCGGCTATCACTTAAAAAACATATATTATGAGAGAATCTAAGTCAAACAAGATTGAGCCGCATGAAAAGTATGTATCTGTTGTGCTTGTGTGTATTTTGTGGGACTAAAACAAACCGGAACCCTTAACGGTAAGTGTTACCTATGCTTATTATTGCTTAATGTACTAGATCCAAATAAATGAACTAGGACTGCGCGTAATAGAGCCAGTGTGAACATCCATTCGTTCCTTATCCGTCATCAATAAAATATGCTCACCGAAGCCAAGGACAAGTTAGGGTTAGGTTAACGTAATAAATTCGACATTTTGGTTGGTCTGAGTTGGATTAATTAGTTTAGGGATATCCTTACGTTACGAGTAAGTTCAGGAAAAATTAGGGTTATTGTAAGGTTCAGAAGACCTAAATGATTGCATAGGTTCAAGCAATTTATACGACATAATCCTATGCACCATCGTTGTTCGAATTTGTTGAAAACTTTCGTAACTGCTTTACTGGAGCAGGAAGAAGGTCGTTTGTCTAGACTTGTTATAAATGACGACAAGAAGCTTAGCTTGGTTGAAATAAACACCTTCCTCTCGCATCCTACATAGGTAGGAAAAATATGTACGTTATTATATTGTCTTTACTAACTATGCTTACTAATTTTATGTGTAATTTATCGAATTGATGATGCCTGTAAACTGGCGTCCCTCATGTACAAAAATGAGAATATATATTGTTATTATCCGCGTCTTCTTCCATCGTTGGTTGTAGCTGCTGTTTTCAAGTGTTACAAGTGGTGTTGGAGGTGTCCCAAACTCGGTCTAAATATGAAATCAGACTCATTCAAACCTCCTGAAATTATCTCCAACTAGAATGTCAACACACATTTCCCAGACACAGAACACATCCTACCTGTGCGATGACCACCAAAGTTGGACATCAACAGTGATTATGAAACGTGGAAATTTCGCATGGAGTCCTTTTCAACAGGTCTCTCTCCACACACTGAATATACTCAGATTATGCTAGCAATGAGTGACGCCGCATTACGCTGCGCAATCGCTAGAGGATTCTGCGCATCCAAGCAGCTCAGCTACAACTGGCGCGTCTTAGACGGATGCTTTGCAAAAACCTCTAGCTCCTCTGTGTACATGCACACCTTCCTCAGCTGCTGTCAAGAACCAGGAGAAAAACCGGTCGACTACCTTCACCTACTTCGCGAGATGGCGTATGACGCATTTTCTAACCTTTCCTATCCGAGCTGGGATGACGTTATTTGTAACCGGTTTGTGCAACGTCTCTTATCGTATGAGCTCAAGTGCCAGCTCCTATGCCAACCAGCCAGATCGATCTCAGAAGCCCTAGAGGTAGTTAAACGATTCGAGAGCGTGGAGCAAATTCTCCGTTCAGCTGCTAGTGCTTCTTGCTATGCACTAGGGACCACTGAGTGAAGAACACCCGTCTCAGCTCCACGACAATGCCGCCCTAATGCTCCATCACCAGACCTATCTACAACGCTATCCACAATTCCTCCCAAACCAAATAATGACTGCAGCAAATGCGGGCGCAGAGCGTGAAAATGCGGGCACCATAAAAAACCTCAAAGTGGGCTATTTCCTAATGTCTTTATTTGGTAAATTTTCGAAATCTCCCCTTATCCTTGAGGGTAAACTTCAGGGCGTGGAAGTAACTTTTCTGGTTGACACCGGGGCACCATCCTCTGTTTTCCACGCATAGTTGGTTCTGAGACTGGGGGTCAAACCTAAACCTCTCCCCAACCAGTTACAGTTAATTACTACCAATGGAACCCCTATAAATGTAATGGACTCCTCCGCCCTTTCCGTGATGTTACAAGGTTTCACCTGCAATCAGTCGTTTGTCACTTGTGATGTTGTACAATGTGACGCTATACTGGGCGTGGACTTCTCAACTGGCCCAAACGCTGTCACTGACCCAAGACGTCTTCGAATCTGGCTGGGGACACGAAACCAAGCACTCGGTCGACCAGTTAGTCACAATCAGTGTGCTAATGCTTGTGCCTTACCCCAGACGACTATGGTGAACATCCACTCTTATCCTCACCTCAGCCCGAAAGACTGTACCGACACTCTGGCTCTGCTATAACAGTACAGTGATATGTTTGACGATGGACAAATGATGCTGCGGACTAATATCGTACAAAACGAGGTCAAGCCAGGCAATAGCTTGCCCATTAGGACGCCACCGAGACGGGTACCCATAAACTACCGACAGCAATTGGATACAATGATAACAGACATGCTACGAAAGAAGGTATTTAAACTTTCTACCTCATCGTGGGCGTCTCCTATCGTCCTCGTGAAGAAGAAAGATGGCTCTCTCCGTCTGTGCGTCGACTACCGTCGCCTAAATGCAATCACGCAAAGAGATTCTTTTCCACTACCTCGCATAGGCGCTATCTTAGATGCTTTGGTGGGACACATTGGTTTTCCAGATGAAATCTATCTTCCAGCTACTGGCAGGTCTAAATTCACCCGGAAAACCGACCAAAAACTGCGTTTGTTGTGCCTACGGAGTTGCAAGGATTCGAAACCATGCCATTTGGCCTGTCAAATGCCCTACAACGTTTCAACGGCTCATGCAAACAGTACTTGCAGGGCTAGTTCCTAAACAATGCCTCATCTAATTGGACGACATCATCGTGATTGGAGAGTCACTCAAAGAACACCAGGCCAAACTTCCAGCCGCATTTCAACGCTTACTCAAGAGAAACCTCAGGGTGCAAGCCTCAAAATGCCATTTAATGCAGAAATCTGTTACTTTCATTAGGTATGAGATTACTCCACAAAGAGTGAGTACAGATAGCAGCAAAATGCAAACAACTGTCAACTGGCCTACCCTTAAATCGACAGTGGAGGCAAGCAGTTTCACGGGGCTTGCTTCTTACTAACAGCGTGTCAATTTAGTTGAATATTGAACGATCAATTCGTGGTTGTTTGCTCAAAACCAACTTCCCTATATTTTCGCGGAGGCATCAATACACCAGTCATCGTCCCATCGGTCGCTGTTCAGAAAGAAGATCAAAAACCGTCAGAAGTAATATCGTGATTTACTATTGTAATATTTGTTCATAGACCTTAGTTATCATGCTGCTCATATGTTGGTGTTAGAATAAAGAATCCTCGAGTCGCCAATCGGTGTTTTGGTTTCTGCGTCCGTTAGCACTAAGCATTTCTGAAAGGCTTCGAGGGACAGCGAGAAGCCCAGCGTAGCAAGAGCTGGGCATTAACGGTTTTGAGACGTGATTGACAGTTTCTGACGGATTGGTGACAGATTCTGACGCTGGTGACAGTTTGTCACATTTTAGATAGTCTCCGTCAATCTCCCCTGGTGCCGGCCAAGTCGAATTTGAACAAGCGTTATATGGAACTTTCTCGAATTTCAGTTACGTTCAGTGATACCTGGGTCAAAGAAGAGACAGACCATCTTGGAAGAAAACAGGAAGGTAAGTGATGTTGACTTGTCTGATGGTAAGTGTCAATGTAGTTGAAGATTGAACGATCAATTCGTGGTTGTTTGCTCAAAACCAACTTCCCCAATTTTCGCGGAGGCATCAATACAACAGTCATCGTCTCATCGGTCGCTGTTCAGAAAGAAGTCAGAATAAAACCGTCAGAAGTAATATTGTGATTTATTATTGTAATATTTGTTCACAGACCTTAGTGATACGTTATTTATATGTTGGTGTTACAATAAAGAATCCTCGAGTCAACAATTGGTGTATTGGGTTTTTCGTTCGTTATTACTAAGCGTTTCTGAGAAACTTCAAGGAACAGCGTGAGCCCGAGCGTAGCAAGAGCTGGGCATTAACGGTTTACGAAACGTGGCTGACAGTTTCTGATGGTAGAAACAGATTCTGGCGGATTCAGACAGTTGGTGAAAGTTTGGATAGTCACCGTTCATCTTTCCTGGTGCCGGTCAAGTCCTCTTTGAACAAGCAATATCTGGAACGTTTTTGGAATTGGGTCAAGTTCAACAATGCCTGGGTCAAAGAAGGGACAGAGCGTCTTAAATGCAAACAGGAAAGTAAGTCATGGTGACTTGTCTGTTAATTGTAACGATGTGTCTGATGTTAAGCATGACATGGTTGATGTTACTGTTTCGCCGTTCAGGGATAATAGGAACATCAAACTCCCTAAATTTGAACCACGGTGTTTTGATGGAAACCCGGCTGATTATTTACAATTTGTAAAGGAGTTTGAGATCATGTTGAGTAGTTTTCTATTAAGTGATGAATTGAAGTTTATGTATTTGATGAGATATTGCACTGGAGATGCTGCAAGAGCTATACAGTGCTGTAAGTTTATGAAGCCAAAAGAGGGCTACGATGAGGCTATGAGCATATTACGTCAAAGGTTTGGAAGACCTTCAATGATTGTAAGGAACGTATACGAAGCTGTCAAAGGTAACGGCAGTCAACTTCAAGATGACTCCCAGGCACTCACTGAGTTTTTAGATAATCTTATGACTTATAAGAATACCTTGATTTCGATGAATTGCATGAGTGACCTCAACTCGAGTTTTATACTAGAAGTAATAGCAAGACGCCTACCTACTCGACTGCAAAGGAAGTGGGTGAAGATAAGCTCCCGTATGGAGGATGAGGGTATCGAGCCAAAATTTGATGATATCCTGAAACTAGTAAAAGATAGTGTCAATCAATCTATGAGCAAGTTTGCCAGTCTATTGAATCTCACCCCTAGAATAGAGCAGTCTGAGAGCAAAATGCAATCATTGATGACGAATAGGCCTCAGAGAGGTGGATATCGAGAAGGCTCCATGATGTCTAGTAATGCATATAGACCTAGTGAGTGTAACAGGTTTCGTAGTACATCCTCAACAGATAAGTTACAAGATGCAAGACAAACACGGTTGTGTTTTACACGTTTGCAAGAGGTGCATACAGAAGTGAACTGTGAACCAGTGAGCAAGTTCAGTGATAAGCTAAATGTAAACTCCAGGCCTGACTCCGAATTGTGTGACGATAACGGTGCGGTGAAGAAGTCTGTAGTTGCAACTGGTAAGCCATTGTTGAATAGAGTGTCACAGAATAGAGTTACTGCTTCAGAGTGCAGTTCTGACCCCACAAGTTTACAAGGTATTACTAGTCAGAGTGAAGTTATAAAACCTTTTAGGATTTGTGAGGAGGAACCAAAATTGTCTACTTCTGTTATTAAAGAGTTTGAAAATGATGAAGTGATGATGGTAAATTGAATATTTGTGATAATGATCATGATAGTGCACATTTGTCTTTGGTTGTTCATGACGAGATGAGGGGAACGCCTACTACTGCTGAGTTGAACAGAGGTCCTGTACAACTTAAACGTGAAGTAGAATCAAAAGCAGATGCAGTCGTAGAAGGTATGGATACTTATGAGACCGTCAGTGTAATTGATCAGCGTGTAGCCCACCTATCATCAGATGATAGTGCTAAGTCCGAACTAATAGTAAAAGAGAGCAGTGGTGGTGGTCTTGCAGTTAGACAACTTTCTGAAAGCCGAACAACAACAGCTTCTAATGCACCGCTAAATTCATCAACTGGTATTAGTCAGTCGTCGGTGGTGTTGTCATCCACAATGAAAAAGACGCCCATCAACTCAAGTGCCTTGTGAAATGACTATGATAGTTTTGTTGCATTTGAAAAGAAGAAAGATGTTCCTCAATTTATTGAGGATAAGCCAAGTGTAAACGAAAGAGTAATTGTTAAATTGACTTGCACGAATAAAGGCATTTCTAGTTTCAGGTTACTATTTGAATGCTATTATCTTTGGTGTAAATTACTCTGTTTCTACGCTTGGTTGACCAGATGCGTCGTACGTTTGTTCGTCATCTATATTCTACGATACAATGACATGAACGTGTTACCGTTCAGATTTGAGGATATAGCTGATAGAAGGAAGTCAGCAAATGAACTCTGCGACGATTTTCCAACCTAGAGCGTCAACCTGAGAAGGGTTGTAGGCGTACTGCTGTAAGTCCTACAATTCTTCAAAGGGTAGCGCATCAATGAGCAGTCCAATGTGCTTGGTGTGTGATTTTGTACATATGTTCATGTTGTATATACTGAATTGATATCATCTGTCATCTAGCTGTTGGTAATTCTGTTTGTGTCCGGACGACTTCCACTTGGATCATCAACCTGAGAAGGAATGTAGGCGTACTGCTGTAAGTCCTACAGTTCTTCAAGGGTAGTTTGTCGTGCCAGAATCCACAACATTTGATGTGTTGATTGTACATATGTTTGTGTTAAATAATTGTGTGAGTTCCAATTGATGTAATTGTTGGTTAATCTTGTTTGTGTCCGGACATTCCACAACTTACAATCGTCAACCTGAGAAGGGTTGTAGGCGTACTGGTGTAAGTCCTGCAATTCTTCAAAGGAATTCCATCAAGACATGATCCGCGAGTTTGTGTGTACTGTTTGTATATATGTGTGGTGTGTCATATCAATTGGTGTTTTTGGATTCATTGTGTTTACTTGTTGTTTTCGTACCTTGTTGTTATTGCGTAATTTTGTTAAAATTTTCGTCGTGATTACTTCTGAAGTTGTTTCGAGTCTTCTACATCCGTGAATGAATTGATTGATGTTAGAGACAGAAGATCGGTCGTATACGCCGGGGAGGCTATTGGTGAGAATGAAATGCACACGGAGATAATTGTTAGCTGCGGTCCCACACGCCGGGGAGAAAGAGTGTAAACGACTGAGGCTCGCATACGTCACCGTTACTAGAACTGAGGCAGAATGAGTGACAAGCGATTGCAGTGGTAATTGGTAGTGGGTAGATAAGAGGATGTGCGTAGAGTATCATGAGGTGGTGCTATGGTCACGTTGCATTCTGCAAGAGTCATTCTAGCAAGTGGCGATTGTGTTGCAAGATGTCAAGAGGATGCCTTTAACTGGAAGGCGCAGGTCGTCATTGATGTGTGAGATTGTGCTGTGAGTATGCTTGTGGTGTGTTGGCTTTTCTGTTTGTTTTCCATTTCAGCTCTGTCCGTGTGACCCAGGTTCTCGCAATGGCATCCAAGTCAAGGTGTATTGGTCGTGATGGAAAAGAGGGATGGATCCCTTTTTTGCCGAGGAGTGTCAATTTAGTTGAATATTGAACGATCAATTCGTGGTTGTTTGCTCAAAACCAACTTCCCTATATTTTCGCGGAGGCATCAATACACCAGTCACCGTCTCATCGGTCGCTGTTCAGAAAGAAGGTCAAAAACCGTCAGAAGTAATATCGTGATTTACTATTGTAATATTTGTTCATAGACCTTAGTTATTATGCTGCTCATATGTTGGTGTTAGAATAAAGAATCCTCGAGTCGCCAATCGGTGTTTTGGTTTCTGCGTCCGTTAGCACTAAGCGTTTCTGAAAGGCTTCGAGGGACAGCGAGAAGCCCAGCGTAGCAAGAGCTGGGCATTAACGGTCTTGAGATGTGATTGACACAGCGTTTCGTTCAAAATTTCGCCAGTTAAGCAGCCCCCCTCCACCGACTGACAGAATAAGCGCGAAATTCCCTTGGGATAACGAGTACCAGATTGCATTTAATGCGCTTAAAACATGTTTAACTTCTCTCCTTGTTTTGGCGTTTCCAGATACATCGCCTGACAACGGTCCCTTTATCCTGGATATTGACGCCAGTGCACACGCGATAGGAGCTGTCCTTTCACAGACAACCTCTGACGGACAAGTGCGAGTAATAGCAGATGCTAGCCGGACGCTGGACAAGAGGGACACGGTATTCTACGAGACATCGTGAGATGTTAGCCGTTGTATACTTTATCACTAATTTTCGACATTATTTACTGGGGTGGAAATTTCGGGTCTGGACAGATCACAAGGCGTTACAGTGGCTGCAGGATTTTCGTGATGCCGAGGGCCAACCTGTTCGCTGGCAGGAACGTTTACAGCAGTTTGATTTCATTTGTGAATACCGGCTCGGAAAATGACATGGTAACGCCGACTCCCTCTCAAGCCTGCCAAATTGTGAAACGACAATGAATGTGTTGGTCGGTACTGACACTGATTGGGCCGCCCTGCAAGCGGCGGACACAGAAATACAACCTGTTTATTTACGACAAGAGCGTGGATATGATAAACCGACGTCCAAAGAATTACGAAACTTACTAGCAGCTACGTGGTGCATCTTCGATAAATGGGGCTTATTACGATTAATACATAGTACATAGAAGAACCAAATGCCAACCCATGACTCTGTCCCAACCGTTAAAATACAGGAGTTCATTAGCCAATTTCATAATCAACTTGGGCACGCTGGTCAACAGAAAACTGGACGCACTATCCATCAAGGTTTCTGATGGCCAACTTATTCATCTCGATGTCACAATTTTGTGCTATATATATATATATATATATATATATATATATATATATATTCCTCCTGTTTATGTGGGAACATACCAATTGTACAGGCATGAATAAGTTATCATATAAATTACACATAATTTGTTGTATGATGCATTTACAGTTTGGTTGTTCTTTCTGACATTAGAGTCAGTCGGAACAGTCTGCTATAAAGCCTGTTTGTGTAGCACATAAAGAGATATAGAAATATTGTCTTCGCATTAACAAAAACCCAGACATCAGATCGATGTAAAACAGGTATCTGGGAAAAATAAAGCTTGAAGTCAATTCTCCTATATAACTTTGTTGTGAACAGCACCCTTGGCTTAAAGTTTATTGATGTATTATGTTGAGATCAGTGATATATTTATTCCACTTTTTCAGCGGTCTTATCGTAGTTTTATAACAGGAAAGAAATTTGATCGTGGATGCGAAAGCTAGATAAGGTCATGTTAAGTTGTTTGACAGCGTCAAATGGTGCCGAGGTCGATTCCAGAATTCTCCATTTGCTTCATTTGTGTCTGCATGGCGGACTGTATTCGTAAGTTCAGTAAAATGGTGAAAACTGTTGTCAGCCACGTCTCATAAACCGTTAATGCCCAGCTCTTGCTACGCTAGGGCCCACGCTGTTCCTTGAAGTTTTTCAGAAACGCTTAGTTATAACGGACGAAAAAACCAAAAGACCGATTGGCCGCTTGAGAATTCTTTATTGTTACACCAACATAAAAAAAATATTTGAACTAAAATCTGTGAACAAATATTACAATAATAAATCACAAGATTAATTCTGATGGTTGTCTCCTAACTTCTTTCTGAACAGCGACCGATGAGACGATGACTGGTGTATTGATGCCTCCGCGAAAATTAGGGAAGTTGGTTTTGAGCAAACAACCACGAATTGATCGTTCAATATTCAACTAAATTGACACTCCTCGGCAAAAAGGGGATCCATCCCTCTTCTCCATCACGACCAATACACCTTGACTTGGATGCCATTGCGAGAACCTGGGTCACTCGGACAGAGCTGAAATGGGAAACAAACAGAAAAGCCAACACACCACAGACACACCCACAGCACAATCTCACACATTGATGACCACCTACACCTTCGAATTAAAGGTATCCTCTTGACATCTTGCAACACAATCTCCACTTGCTAGAATGACTCTTGCAGAATGCAACGTGACCATAGCACCAACTCATGATACTCTACGCACATCCTCTTATCTACCCACTACCAATTACCACTGCAATCGCTTGTCACTCATTCTGCCTCAGTTCTAGTAACGGTGACGTATGCGAGCCTCAGTCGCTTACACTCTTTCTCCCCGGCGTGTGGGACCGTAGCTAACAATTATCTCCGTGTGCATTTCATTCTCACCAATAGCCTCCCCGGCGTATACGACCGATCTTCTGTCTCTAACATCAATCAATTCATTCATGGATGTAGAAGACTCGAAACAACTTCAGAAGTAATCACGACGAAAACTTTAACAAAATTATGCAATAACAACAAGATACGAAAACAACAAGTAAACACAATGAATCCAAAAACACCAATTGATATGACACACCACACATATATACAAACTGTACACACAAATTCGCGGATCACATCTTGATGGAATTCCTTTGAAGAATTGCAGGACTTACACCAGTACGCCTGCAACCCTTCTCAGGTTGACGATTGTAATTTGTGGAATGTCCGGACACAAACAAGATTAACCAACAGTTTCATCAATTGGAACTCACACAATTATTTAACACAAACATATGTACAATCAACACATCAAATGTTGTGGATTCTGGCACGACAAACTACCCTTGAAGAACTGTAGGACTTACAGCAGTACGCCTACATTCCTTCTCAGGTTGATGATCCAAGTGGAAGTCGTCCGGGCACAAACAGAATTACCAACAGCTAGATGACAGATGATATCAATTCAGTATATACAACAAGAACATATGTACAAAATCACACACCAAGCACATTGGACTGCTCATTGATGCGCTACCCTTTGAAGAATTGTAGGACTTACAGCAGTACGCCTACAACCCTTCTCAGGTTGACGCTCTAGGTTGGAAAATCGTCGCAGAGTTCATTTGCTGATTTCCTTCTATCAGCTATATCCTCAAATCTGAACGGTAACACGTTCATGTCATTGTATCGTAGAATATAGACGACGAACAAACGTACGACGCATCTGGTCAACCAAGCGTAGAAACAGAGTAATTTACACCAAAGATAATAGCATTCCAATAGTAACCTGAAACTAGAAATGCCTTTATTCGTGCACGTCAATTTAACAATTACTCTTTCGTTTACACTTGGCTTATCCTCAATAAATTGAGGAACATCTTTCTTCTTTTCAAATGCAGCAAAACTATCATAGTCATTTCACAAGGCACTTGAGTTGATGGGCGTCTTTTTCATTGTGGATGACAACACCACCCACGACTGACTAATACCAGTTGATGAATTTAGCGGTGCATTAGAAGCTGTTGTTGTTCGGCTTTCAGAAAGTTGTCTAACTGCAAGACCACCACCACTGCTCTCTTTTACTATTAGTTCGGACTTAGCACTATCATCTGATGATAGGTGGGCTACACGCTGATCAATTACACTGACGGTCTCATAAGTATCTATACCTTCTACGACTGCATCTGCTTTTGATTCTACTTCACGTTTAAGTTGTACAGGACCTCTGTTCAACTCAACAGTAGTAGGCGTTCCCCTCATCTCGTCATGAACAACCAAAGACAAATGTGCACTATCATGATCATTATCACAAATATTCAATTTACCAGTCGACTTCATCAATTTCAAACTCTTTAATAACAGAAGTAGACAATTTTGGTTCCTCCTCACAAATCCTAAAAGGTTTTATAACTTCACTCTGACTAGTAATACCTTGCAAACTTGTAGGGTCAGAACTGCACTCTGAAGCAGTGACTCTATGCTGTGACACTCTATTCAACAATGGCTTATCAGTTGCAACTACAGACTTCTTCACCGCACCGTTATCGTCCCACAATTCGGAGTCAGGCCTGGAGTTTACATTTAGCTTATCACTGAACTTGCTCACTGGTTCACAGTTCACTTCTGTATGCACCTCTTGCAAACGTGTAAAACACAACCGTGTTTGTCTTGCATCTTGTAACTTATCTGTTGAGGATGTACTACGAATCCTGTTACACTCACTAGGTCTATATGCATTACTATACATCATGGAGCCTTCTCGATATCCACCTCTCTGAGGCCTACTCGTCATCAATGATTGCATTTTGCTCTCAGACTGCTCTATTCTACGGGTGAGATGCAATAGACTGGCGAACTTGCTCATAGATAGATTGACGCTATCTTTTACTAGTTTCAGGATATCATCAAATTTTGGCTCGATACCCTCATCCTCCATACGGGAGCTTATCTTCACCCACTTCCTTTGCAGTCGAGTAGGTAGGCGTCTTGCTATTGCTTCTAGTATAAAACTCGAGTTGAGGTCACTCATGCAATTCATCGAAATCAAGGTATTCTTATAAGTCATAAGATTATCTAAAAACTCAGTGAGTGCCTGGGAGTCATCTTGAAGTTGACTGCCGTTACCTTTGACAGCTTCGTATACGTTCCTTACAATCATTGAAGGTCTTCCAAACCTTTGACGTAATATGCTGATAGCCTCATCGTAGCCCTCTTTTGGCTTCATAAACTTACAGCACTGTATAGCTCTTGCAGCATCTCCAGTGCAATATCTCATCAAATACATAAACTTCAATTCATCACTTAATAGAAAACTACTCAACATGATCTCAAACTCCTTTACAAATTGTAAATAATCAGCCGGGTTTCCATCAAAACATCGTGGTTCAAATTTAGGGAGTTTGATGTTCCTATTATCCCTGAACGGCGAAACAGTAACATCAACCATGTCATGCTTAACATCAGACACATCGTTACAATTAACAGATAAGTCACCATGACTTACTTTCCTGTTTGCATTTAAGACGCTCTGTCCCTTCTTTGACCCAGGCATTGTTGAACTTGACCCAATTCCAAAAACGTTCCAGATATTGCTTGTTCAAAGAGGACTTGACCGGCACCAGGAAAGATGAACGGTGACCATCCAAACTTTCACCAACTGTCTGAATCCGCCAGAATCTGTTTCTACCATCAGAAACTGTCAGCCACTTTTCGTAAACCGTTAATGCCCAGCTCTTGCTACGCTCGGGCTCACGCTGTTCCTTGAAGTTTCTCAGAAACGCTTAGTAATAAAGAACGAAAAACCAATACACCAATTGTTGACTCGAGATTCTTATTGTAACACCAACATATAAATAACGTATCACTAAGGTCTGTGAACAAATATTACAATAATAAATCACAATATTACTTCTGACGGTTTTATTCTGACTCCTTTCTGAACAGCGACCGATGAGACGATGACTGGTGTATTGATGCCTCCGCGAAAATTGGGGAAGTTGGTTTTGAGCAAACAACCACGAATTGATCGTTCAGTCTTCATCTCCATTGACAACTGTTTGAAAACCAGTTGCTTCTTCATTTCAGATCATGAATGCTCATTTACAGCATGTTCGCCAGCGTCTTCAAATTGTAGAATTGGATCGTTCATGGAATTGAGTTGTTATGAGATAAATGGTTTGGAATCAGTCTTCATTTCAGTTTAGATGCAGGGTTTTCGACCTCGACCAGAAGATGAATAGAAGCAGCAGAATACCAGAAAGGGTAAGTATGTGAATATGTGTGTATGTGCAGACATCAAGCAGCCCAAACCAACTTCCCGAGCACCATTAGTGCCCATGTTGATCGGCTCCTAATCCCAGTTGGAGTGATGTTACGGGGCCAGTACTAACTTCGAGACGCGGTAATCGCTACATACCATGGTTGATTACTTCACAAAGTGGCTCGAAGCTGTCTCTTTGCAATAACAGGATGCCTCGACGATCGGTTGCGCTTTCATCGACAACTGAATGTCCCTTTGGTGTCCCCTTAATCTATTCTCTGAAAAGGACGCTGCTTTCGAGATTCATCTCATCACCCACATCTGCAATGCTTTCGGCATTCGAAAGACTCATTACGTCACATCACAGGGTAATGGACTGGTGACAGCACCAGCAGAACTACCAAGAATCTCCCCCGTGCTTTCTGCACAACGCACGAGGAACACTTGGACGATGTCCTGCCCCAGTGTTTGCTTGTATATCGCTCCTCCATGCATTCACCGACGGGATTTTCCCCGGCTCTTCTCTTGATCTGGCGTGAACTCCGCCTTCCAGTCGAGATCCGTACGCCACGGTACCATATGAAAAAATCGACTGTATTTTCTACGTCCGACACCTTCGTCACCACCTGCAGATAGCCTACATCCTGGCGCGTCACCATCTGCAGTCTTCGTCAGAAAATCAGAAAAGCATTTATGACTGGTTTGCTCGCGGACCCAATTGTTCCCTGGGTGACTACGTCTGGCTCCATCGACCATCAGTCCCTGCCGGTTAGTGCCCTGAATGCTACGCCCCATGACAAGGACCATATGAAATCGTACAGCACCGACCTCCCACTACGTATGCCTTGCGTAGACCCCAAGAAAACCTCATCTCCGCGCAATATAATCAGCTGAAACCTCACTACCCAGCAGTTGTAAAGGAACTTCCGCCCGCTGCTAGCTACGTCAAGATGCCGACCGTTG
This sequence comes from Trichobilharzia regenti, assembly GCA_944472135.2. Taxonomy (NCBI): domain Eukaryota; kingdom Metazoa; phylum Platyhelminthes; class Trematoda; order Strigeidida; family Schistosomatidae; genus Trichobilharzia; species Trichobilharzia regenti. Next base: position 19,319,441 of record OX235263.1, on the reverse strand, counting down.
GAGGCAGTGCATATCTTATACCACCGCCAGGCGCTGAGGACAGTGCCTCCAGAGTGGAGGGGGCGATGTAATGAGATAAAAACTAGCATAATGCCATTTAATAAGTTTTCTCCTTCTTTTTCAGAAAGGGACAGTGACGTGGCTTTACTGGAGCAGGAAGATCGTTTGTCTAGACTTGTTATAAATGACGACAAGTAACTTGTACCCGGTTAATTCAAGCTTAGCTTGGTTGAAATTAACACCTTCCTCTCGCATCTGCGTCTTTTTCCTTCGTTGGTTGTGACTGTTGCCTCTGAGTATTACAGTTTACAAAAAATGGCTTGTAGAACGTTAGTTAGCTTACCGACATCAATGTTTTCGGCAATATTATCCACAAGAGGCTCACCGCCGATGTTAGTATCCACTCAAACATGCAAAGAAGTATTAATTAATCAGCACAATCAGCAACCAGTGAATTGTTTGATTCATTTCGGTCAGGAATCCGAATGACTGTGAACCAATCCATAAAAAATGTCGAATGAATCATGCGGGAGTAGAATAATACCATTATTTATCGCTACCCTCACCAATGTTTTCAATGAGCTGCCCTTTAACCATGATATAGTGGACCCTATTGAACGCGACTTCTCATTACAATAGCTTCAGGACACCCACCAGTGAGCTGGAGATTAAGATTTAGATTATGGCATTTGATTTTATCATTTCGACTGTTAGATTTCGTCACGAATTCCTGCCCAAATGGCTGATCGCTTCGTGAGCTTGGTCTTCTAACGTGAAAGTCGACCTGTGGCGATGCACACTGTCGGAGAGTTACAAAATTGGAAGAAACAAATGTCCAGTGCTCCGTGGTTTTCAATGACCTGTCTAACCATTATTGGTTCTTGGCGAAATCTAACAACTGATATAAATACGTTACTTGTCGGGCAGTGGTAAGTGGTCCTAAAATGCGTTATAGAGTTTGATATAGCTGGCGTTAAGACACGCCCTGAGAAATTTGGATGCAATAATTATTTTTTATTTTAAGATAGGAAGATACTGATGCGTCAGAATTACGTACAAAATAACGCTATCAGTCAGACTACAAAGCAATATTCCTTTTGCAAATCCATGTCCAAGGAGTACTGTTGTTCTATAATGCTGGAATATATTTTGTGGTAGTGACCTGTATGTTTTTGCATTTATATCCAGAAGGGTCGTAGAACAGTTCTTGTAACACTTTAGAGGCTGACGGTATTGACGTCCACGGACAGTACGAAGTATACCAACACAAGATGTAATACCCACAACTTCTATAGAATTCGTTCCGCGTGGACCGAAGGCGAAGCAAAACACGATATTTGATCGTCCAAATTACGAGATATATTTCGGGACCAAACCGGAGTGCGAGATGATTGTTTAGCTGGTTAGTGATCGTGCACGAACATGACACGACGGAGTACCAAATGGCATGGATGCTTAACTGGAAGCCTTCAGCTAAACAAGTCAACTTAAACTGTGAGGGTCAGCATCTAATGTTCAGTGGTGAGTGCTGTGGTCAATAATTTTGAGGAATTATTTACCGCTACAACACGTAGCTAAGTGAAACAGATACGATAAAGCCACTACTAATACTACAAGAAATGACTTGTTATTTCTAAGTGTATTACAGTACAGATTATTTTCAGTTTTCAAACCCAAAGAAGACACGTTACGCTATTTCATTTAGTTTTCGTCTTGGAATAATTATTCTGTGACTGTGTCATTTGATATGCTGATCAGTACAATATAAAAGCAAAGTATCAAAAACTACCACAAAAGGTTAGATGACAATCGTACTGCAACACTGAATGACTGAGTTTTAACATAGAAGCTTTCACAGAAGTTCAAGTCGGCGCACTCGTTGTGACACACAAAGGAAGATAAAAGAGAGGAAAACAAGGGATTCAAAAGGACCATAATAATAAGCAGAAATGTGAGGGAGAAACAATTAGTTTAATGGATATGGAAATGATCACATCTATGGCATTGAGAACGATTTTGAGCCACTAACTGTCGCTATCCATCGATTCTTAACCTTCCAATGACCATAACCAGGAAGCCCAAACACAACTTAGGCAACTGGCTCAAACCAACTATCAAAGACTTTATAATCTGATGATATGTTTCGATGTGACCACCTCTAACTTTTTTTCAATCTAATTCAATGTCGGCTAACATTTCTCGTCAAGGAAGGCAATGGGTTGAGATGCACAACTAATGTTTTAGTCATCTCAATCAATTCACTGTCACCTAACTTCAATATTACTTACCACATTATGCCAATTAACACGTGAGACAGAACGCCTTTTCATATCTTCCACTTTCATCAGCAATAAAAGAAGATGCAGCAAACTGCTGAGCAGTACAAACATCCTCTGATCGATAGCCAGTGGGATATCACGTATCTAGCAGAGATAGCGTAATTTGGCAAATCCCACATAAGCCATTTGTATTCCGAGCTGTTATTTTGTTAGCAATCAGTCCATTGAGGCTGATTTCACCTCCCAAATAAGTGAAGTGGTCAACTCGCTCAGTTACCACTTCACTCCTCATCCTTAAGCTAGGGGGCAATGTAGTCCAGTCCTGTAACATCATCATCTTACATTTGACAGGAGAGAATCGCATGCAAAACATATTGCCGTGAATGTTTCCTAAGCAGGATTCATTTAACTGCAATATGAAATTCTCTGTCTGTCTATCTGTTTTCAACATAGAACTTTGCACAAATGTGCACCAGTTCAAGTCGCCACACTCCGTGTAGCACGCCAAGCAAGAGAAGAAAGTACAAGAAAAGCATAATAGAAACAGTGAGCAGAGGTGTGAGACAAAGGAGTAATCACGAAGAACAAAACAGTTTCATTGGTAATTATAAGTCACAAGGAGTGGATGCATCTCCGCCAGACACTGAGGACGATTTTCAGCCATGTCACCAATTGTTTCCAACCATTGATTTTTACCGTCCCGAGGACCCCAACCAGTCAGGAAGTCTACACCTTTCTACGTGGCTTAGACCAACTGTTGTAGATTTCATTGACTGGTGCCAAGTTTTTGTTTGACCACCGCTAGCTTTTTTCCAGCCTGACCCTACATCCGCTAACATTGCTCGACGAGGGAGGCGATGACTTGGCATACGTAACACATGTCCTAACCATCTCAGTCTTTGTAACTTCACGACTTCGTCGATTGATTTCCCCTCCTTACCTAGAACTCGACGCCTAACTTCAATGTTGCTCACCTTATTATGCCACTTTACACGGGAAATAGAGCGCAGGCACCTATGATCAAAGGCAGCTAGCTGTCCTTTTCATGTCTTCCACTCTCAATGGCCAGGGCTCGCTCACAGCCATAAAGGAGGACGGAGCGGACTGATGAGCAGCAGCAATATGAAATTACAACTCTAAGAGATACACTGTCTAAGTTTCACAGTCTCAATGCGTGTAAAGGGCCTTTATGTCCAAGCATGAGGAGCAAAGGAGGCGACGTTTGAACCCAATGAATATCACATAAAAAAGACAACTAAAGTGTGATTCAAAATAAACATTTTATAATTTACAACAATATATTATACAATTCATAAATGAACAAGCCTATTTACATAAAAATAAATTACAGGAAATTTGTTTTTGTCAGACCGACACGTTATATTATGAATGCAAACGAATGTAGAGATCGGCTACAAACCATGCCGTATGACATTTGTATTCACAGTTCAACAACCTTGAGAAAAAAAAAGAATTTTAAAAACAGAGAAATACAACATCAATTGATGAAATAAAGTTTTAACATAAAGACTTTTCTTCCAAATGCACAAAAATAAATGTCTACTGAAGTCGACAACCAACAACAATACTTTATTATGATTATGAAAATTCGGTATACATATGCCTCTAATACTCGAGAAATTACAACTAATTGCCTTACAAGACTAAAAAGTAATTAAGCATTCCTTAAATATCTTATCATTAATCTAAATATCTGTGATAGAGATACGGCTTGAGAAATTTGATCACTGAAGTGTCATTAAGAGTTGAGCTAGATCTCAAATGATGTAAGCATAAAACTTGGCCACTTTGGTAGAGTACAACTCCATTATGCATGAGATTTTATTTCGATAAACTGTCACACAGTGTGTTTGTTATACAGTAATATTAACTGATGCGACCATGTTTCAAGCACAAACTATTGCCACTCATAATCGTATCAAGTAACACACAACTTTCTTGCTTCATTTATATACATGTGTGGGATTGATGAATAGATATTTGAATAAAAATCAAAATGGGATAATCTACATTCAGAAATAATAATATGAGTGTTACTGGTGAAATACAATCAGATGGGAAATAAGACGAGTGTTTTTATAGTCAAAATAAGTAACTTGTTAGAATGTTATAATATACGTGAATTGAATTGAAATAGAATTTTAAGATTATTTATTATCCTCCTGTGATTCGACTGACTGACTGGTGGTAATAATATGTTCCATATCTCTGTACTTGCATTGGGTCATTTCTGCTGCATGTGTTGTTGCGTTGGGTGTAGACTCGATGAACCAGAATTCAGTGACCAACCTCTATATCTATCCACTTACTTAGATTACTTCTTAGAATTTTAACCCTATCCCACCATGCTATTGTGTGGTTGTGTGTTAATGCGTGAAGTGCAATCGCTAAGCTTTTTTCTAAATTACTTATCTTCTCGGGGTCGACCATTCTTACCTTAGCTAAATTCTTATGTTCTGACAATCTGAATACCCCTGACCTACTAGTTTGACCTATGTAGTTGACCTCACAGTCATTGCATGGTATTTTGTAAATTATATTATTTTGTCTAATATAAAGAAGGGACATCTGAAACCCTACGTAGGATTCTAAATAAAGCAGGAATTAGGGTGGCATTTAAACCTACAAACTCACTTAGGGACAAGCTGTGTAGGTTAAAGGACCCAGTTGACCCAATTAAACAAAACAATATAACCTACAGAATACCATGCAATGACTGTGAGTCAAGTCAACTATATAGGGCAAACTAGTAGGTCAGGTGTAGTCAGATTATCGGAACATAAGAATTTGACCAATGTCGGAATGGTTGACCCAGGGAAGATAATAATTTAGAAAAAACGCTCAGCAATTGCACTTAATGCATTAACACACAACCACACAATAGAGTGGGAGAAAGTTAAAATTCTAAAAATTAATATAAGTAGGTGCGTGGAGAGAGAGGTTGATTACTGAATCCTAGTTCATCGAGTCTACACCAAACACAGATGCAATAGAAATGAGTCATCACCCATACCTGAAATATGGAAAATACTACTGCCAATCAAATCAAGTGAAAATCAAGCGATGGAAAATAATGGAACTATATAAATGAATTTAGGAAGTTGTGTCTCTGTCTGTCTGTTTTCAACATAGAACTTTGCACAAATGTGCACCAGTTCAAGTCGCCACACTCCTTGTAGCACGCGAAGCAAGAGAAGAAAGTACAAGAAAAGCATAATAGAAACAGTGAGCAGAGGGGTGAGACAAAGGAGTAATAACGAAGAACAAAACAGTTTCATTGGAGATCATAAGTCACAAGGAGTGGATGCATCTGCGCCACTGAGAACGATTTTCAGCCATGTCACCAATTGTTTTCAACCATTGATTTTTACCGTCTCGAGGACCCCAGCCAGGAAGTCGTGTGAATACCCTGATATGATTATGAGCAATAAATTATGCTCGAAACGTCATCAGTAAACATTACTGTATAACACTGTGAGACTTTATCAAAACAAAAATTTACCCATAATAGAATTTCCTAATGAATTTTATAGGATAGTTATTTTACATCAACGCTTCTACTTTTGTCTGTTTTATGTCATCATTTAGGTCTTTTCTTGGGCTACTTAGTGCTACTGCTCGGTTAATATTAATGTACAACACCACTGTGTGATTTATCAAAATAAAATCTTATCTACAATGGAGTTAGATCTCACTAATCTAGGCGGCATCGTTTCAACTACAGGTAGATGGTACGGATGAGGTTGTTAAAACCATAATTGGAAAGGCAAAACAAACTTTCATCACTATGAAATCTTTCTCACTCAGCATAAAGAACCAGATTCAGATTTTGAAAACCGATGTTATGTCACTTGGTTTTTCTACATGGTTTGCAGACTTGCCACACGGATCACGAAAAGTATTTCCGAAAGGCTACTGCAGATTTTTGTCAACACCCGACTTCGCTCCATGGTGAAGACCAAATGCAGACGAACCAATCAGAAACCTATCGAACACACGTTGACGAAACCATCGAATGACAGGCCCTCGAGTGGAACCCCAATGGAAGACGATAAGCGGGGCATCCGAGGACGAGATGAGACAGTATGGGCAATCATGTGGTCAGATAGAGAGGATCGCCGAGAATAAGCCAAGGTGGAAATATGCTGTTGAAGCCCTATGTGCCATTTGAAACCCAAGTGAACAATAATAATAATATCCAGTACTGTGCGTCAGTGATTCAGATGTAGAACACTCACCAATCATGCATGCGGTCCGAGGATCGATATTCGGCCGATGCATTCCCAAACCTCGCTAAGCCAGTAGTACGGCCAGTAAAGAGGGAAGCTTACAAGCCACAATTCTAGTACAGGTGGAGACTGGTGATATTCTCCAGTGGTCCAGGCCGAAGTAGGTGGAGCATGACTAGAACGCGAGGCTTGCTGACTGGAAGTCGAGAGCTTAAGCCAAAGAACTAAATAGTCAGTCGTTGACCGCCATAGTTATGTCGAGAACTGCGGCAAGAGAATTAAAACAGGTTTGTGGTCAAATCCAGGCCAAAGAATTAATTGCTGAAAAGACATCGGGAGGACAGTACAGTCACGAAAATTAAAAACCACTAGTTAAAAGATGGCTTAACCTGTTTTAAGATTATTGAATAGTTTTATAATTAGCACTTCAAAAGTATTACGAATTACATTGGTTGAGAAGATATGAGAAAGACACTGGTAGGTTTTGGAAATAGATCTAAAGTGGTGGTGAGGGAGATTGGAGCAGCTTACCTTACACCCAAAAAATCACAAAACTTAATGTAGGCCATTTGGTGAAATAATCTAAAGAAAAGCGAAGACCAAGGCAGAGACATTTTTGATGATGTTTGAACTCAAATACCCGGAACAGACTTGTAATGTTCCAGACTTAGCTACACTCACTATGTGAGGACCGATGATAGCAACCAGTTGTCCAGGCTGAAGTGAAACTGGACTCGAAACCGCGATCTATCAGCTAAAAGTGAGTACTTAAGCAAGCAAGTCGCATCCCCACAGGCATGCCACAATTATTACAATCCACTATTGATCTGTTTTAAAGATTCTGATCTTATAAAAGTCAACTTTGGTTTCCCATTAATCCATTACACCGAAATGTTCCCCTTCTGTTGACGCATCGGTTCTCAGTATGGACACACCAACGATGATGGAGGATCAACACATTGCTGTTACGTAGTGGATTCTTGGCTGGTATTTCATCGAAATTGACTTAAACAATATAGCAACTTATCCCTGATGCACAAGCCAAGTGGACCAGTGGATAACACTATGGAGTTTGAAACGATGGGTAGTGGGTTCGAGTCTCAATTGGGAACCCCATCACTAACAGCGGGTTGCAAATACATCCAGACGACGAGCCCCAAATACGGTCAAATGAGTACTCCCGATTCCACTGCTAGTCACAATCTACCAAATAACATCAATGCCTGCCATTACCTGGTCTGGTCGCTTGCCACTCGTATTCGGCGCATATGTAGCCCTGATACTATGGAAGATGAGTTATACCTTTTGAGGAAAATCCTAGTAGAAAATGGATTTCCACCACGTTTTATAGATAAGAATATACATTCAAATCCTATAAAACATGACTTATCAACCGTACCTAAGAAAATACTTTACATGAGCTTGGAATTCAAAGGCGACTTAGCTTCCGATATCATGAGACGAAGGATATCACAGACCTTGAAAAGAACATTCCCTGCTGCATCTCAGAGAATAGCCTTTACTAGTCGACCATTACTGTTCAATAACCTCCTGAAGGACAAGATCTCGCTGTTGACCGATTCTGTGTGTTTATCAATTCACCTGCTCGTGTGGAGCTAGGTATATCGGTCGTTCGACTCGAGTTTTGTCCAAGAGGGTGCAAGAACACTAACCTGCATGGTTACAAAGAGGTGGAAGTGGAGCTATTAAAAGTGCGATCATCGAACATCTCGTCGACAATGATCACCCTATCGCTATAGCCCCTGCCTCTGAAGTCATCTACAAGGCAAAGAGTAATTTACCCAAATCCCTACGTAACCGACTCATCTGTATTGCTGAAGCTTTGGCTATCGAAACAGAAAAGCAAGATCTCTGTGTACAGAAAAAGTTCGTTCAAACCCTCCAGCTTTCATGATCATAATCCCTCTATGCTAAAGTATGGTAATCCCTAATCATATTTTAGCTCTACCAATTTTTCGTTTTGTCTATACAATTTGTATACTCTTCCTTATTAAGTCAATTGTTACTATTACTATTCTCACTTTGAACTGTCCCCGGTATTATTTCACTTGTTCCACTTGTCATTTTAAATCAATTCTTTTTCACAACGTTAAATTCTATGTTATCAAATTTCACACAATATTACGTAACGTTTTTATTTTATTCGATTTGTCTACTAATCTTGTAATTGCACACCCCTTCCAAGTTCTATACATCCGATGAATTATTCTATGTATGACATAAATTTGTTTTGCCACTTGACATTTAACTACGATTATAGTCACAAACATTTAGTCTTAATTGCATTTCATACTATTATTATTACTTTATCCATTCACATCATATATATATACGATTGTACAGCTTGATGATAAATTCGTTGAAAAGAGTCCCTTCACTGAATCATCACTTGTTTTGATTTTCATTACTTATTGCGTTACCTTCCAGTCTAGATTTTACAAGTGTCTACCTGAGTGTTCCACTAGATTTTTAAATTAAATTGAATATGATATGGAGGATATTAAGTATACAACAGTAATTTTTGAAAAAAAGTGGCTTTAAAAATATTAAAGTGAAATGATTAAACTACTACTTAGTATTATTATTGAAAAGGAATCTCACTTCGATAATTTGTTTGATAAAACTGTCAACTGATTCACTTCACCGGGTGTAATTGAAGATTTCAATGCTTCTACACTTTCTTTATGCTGAGATTCAGAGTCATTGGAATCATTTAACGAGGTACTCGATGATGATCCATTATTGTATTCACTCAACTTTGCCTGATGTTGTAGGATCAGCGCTTCAACACGATAACGTTGTTCAATTAAACGACTGCATAAAGTGAATAAAAAACAAACATATTTTTGTATCGAATAAAAACACCAACAGTATCTCAGATAAATGACTGAACTTCCTTTGACAATCTGTAGTAAATAACTAGTGATGTCTTTGTGTTAAAAACATGGTGCCGGAATTGAAAACCGATTATTATCATTAAAATATTACTTAAAACACAAAATTTATTACAATATGGTCAACAAGAGATGCTCAATACAACAACTGACTGACTGGTTTTAACGTAGAACTTTACACCGACGTACAGCAGTTCGAGTCGCCACACTTCACATAGAACACAAAACAAGAGAAGAAAGTAACGAGGGTTTCAAAACAGAGATAATAAACAGAAGTGAGAAGGTAAAGGAATAATAATATGGAAGAACAATATCGTTTTATTGGATATTACAAGTCACTAGCTGTGGATACATCGGCGCCACTCAATGAGAACGATTTTGAGCCATCTCACCAATTGTCTGTCTCCACCCTTTGTTGGCTCTTACCATCCCGAGGAAGTCAACCAGTCGGAAAGTCTACATTTTCCTATGTGGTTGGATTAAACTAACTGTTGTGGATTTCATTGACTGGTGAAGTAATGTTTTGGTTTGAACACCACTGGCTCTTTTCCAAACTGATCCATCCTATTTCAGCTGACACTGCCCGTCGAGGAAGGCAATCGATGGCTAGGTGTATGCGTAAGACAACACATGTCCTAACCATCTCAATCGATGTAACTGCTTCACAACCTCGTCTATTGATTTCCCCTCCTTCCTTATCTAGCACTCAATATTGCTCACCCTATTATGTCAATTCACACGAGAGACAGAACGCAGGCACGTATGGTGAAAGACAGCTGGCTGTCCTTTCCATGACTTCCACTCTGAATAGCCAGGTCTCATAGCCATAAAGGAGGACGGAGCGGACTGCTGAGCAGTACACACGTCCTTTGGTCGATAACCAGCCGGATATCACGTCTACGCCAGAGGCGGCGTAAACTGTCATATGCGAAACGAGCCTTTTCTATTAGTCCTGAGATTTATTCAGTGATCAACCCGCTGGCGTTGGCTGATGCAACTTCCCAAATAAGTGAAGTGGTCAACGCGCTCAGCTATCACTTCACTCCCTTTTTCTAAGCTAGAAGTCAATGTAGTCCACTCCTGTAGCATCATCCTACATTTGATGGGAGCGAGTCGCGTGCCAAACACTCGAAGATTGCAACTCAAAGTGCATTTTGTCAGCGTCTTCACCTAGGAGGGAGGACCATATCATCTGCATATTCCGAGTCAACGAGATTATTCCCTGGTAGCAAGTCAATCCCTGAATCGCTGAAGTGAGTTAGGGTTAAATCCATTAGTGCATTTATGATGAAATTGAACAGAAATGGGGATAATGGGCATCCCTGTCAGACACCACTAGTTGTCACCACTTCAGATGACAACTCGCCGTAAGCTCTCACCCAGCCGCATGAGTTCGAGTACAGTGCCTTGGTTGACATGATGTATTTTCTCGGTATTCCCTTCACAGCCAAACATCACCATAGTAGCTCTCAGTCGAAAGAGTCGAATGCCGCCTTAAGGTACAGAAATATGACGATAGTTCGACGCCGGCAAGTATGCCTACGTTCCGTTCCAGAAACTGTCGAGGTATGGATGAAGATGTGATCATTATTATTGAGCCTAGAAATTTACATACTATATTAATGAAGCTAATCCCCCTGTGATTATCACAGAAGACTTGTCTTCTTATACATGGGAATAATCAATGACGACGTTCCTTCATCTGATTCCCAAACGCTTCCTAGTACCTCAGTTAACGCAGACAGTAAACTGTCTCCACCGTCTTTAAACACCTCTAGAGTCATTTCATCAGGTCCTGCTGCTTTGCCTCGTTTCAGACTAGTGACAACTTTTGTAACCTCAGTTAGGAACAGAGGACCTAACACAACAACAGTAAAATAAAGAACGGTCTTGTACGGCTGACTTTGGTCTTCTTCAATGAACGAAATATTCCCATATTGAGTCATAAGAAAAGGCACAAACAGCGAAGAAAATTTCTTTTCGACGATTCATTTTCATGAGCTGTACAATCGTAATTATAATTAAACACATAAGTTTTTGACCAATCAGATTAGGTCATGCCAACTTCTGTCTCCTTTCTAACTTACAATTAGTCATCCCTTCTTACACCTCACACTATGTAGTAGAATTTTCAAGGACAAAGTTTACCAGTATCTGATTGGTCAAAAACTTATGTGTTTAATTATAATTACGATTGTACAGCTCATGAAAACGAATCGTCAAAAAGAAAATTTTCTTCGCTGTTTGTGCCTTTTGGTCTTCTTCTCAAAAAGCTTTCATGAAGCCACGAATTTATAGCCTACTACTGTCAGGTAAGTCCTAATTACTGTTTTCACATGGCCTGGGTGATCTTTAAAAGAAAAAGGGAAAGTGTGAACGTCTGATGCATACAACCGGACTGGTGCATGTTCAAGTCAACCAAAGGAGACTGGAAAACTTTGATTTCAAATATATGATGTACAGCAGCCCAAGAAGTTGAAAGGATTGAATGGCTTATGAATTTGTTTTTGTCACTGTCAGCCATAGGAGCGTAGTCCCAGTCCACTACCATGTGGACTGGACTTCACTACCATCAAATAGTATTAGGCAGGTGACGATAGGAGGAATTCTTACGTCGAAATCTGAGCTATCTGCGAATGATGAATTGTAAACCAGCAAACGTGCTTTGCCAACGAAAAATGTGAAAAACGATATACAATAATGCGAAACCAGAGATAAATGATTGTAAGTGACTAAGCAATAGAAGAAATTCTTATTAAATATGGAAATCCCACAAACCTATACACTCAGAACGGATATTTTTTACATTGCTGACCTGATTTCAATGACTTACAAGTGTTATTATTAGAAAAGAGTTACTTTCTCCAGCGATATCATTCTCAAGGTGTACAATCGCATACAGCAAATTGTCTTAGCAACAAAATCAATAATTCCAAAGATGTGTTATTAGAATTGGACCGGTGAGTTCCATCCAGTCAAGTGTGAGGATGGATGTCCCACTGATGACATTGGTTGGTGGTCGCGCTATATCACGAATTAGTAGAAGCTAGAAATCATGCGCCAGCCATTGAGTCGGGTCCCAGTGGCTGAATCGTATACGAGCTTGCTTTGTAACCGAAAGCTCTTGGGTTCGAACCCTATTAGTGGGTGCGTACTGCCAATGATTCCCAAACTAAGATAAAACAGCTGTCCGGTACTCCAATGATGGTTTTCAATGGTTCTCTAACTGATATTAATCCGTGATCAACTCGTAAAAACAAATTTTAGATAGCAAATTACGTTATGTAGAAAGTGTAAATTGGGTAGAAACTAAAATAGGACTACTAAAGAAGCATATAGTCCTATTTTAGTTTCTACCCTATTAAAGAAGCAGCATGTTGTACAAACAGTGGCTCACTACGGACACTTGGAAACTAATAGAAGAGAGAAGGACAGTGAAGCAAAAGATTATCCAGTGCACGACGAGCAACAAAAACAGGAGCTGAATGCAAGCTACAATACACTGAACAAAAGAGTGAAGAAAAGTGCCAGGGAAGACAAAAGAAAATATTATGAAACCATGGCAAACGAAGCAGAACAAGCTGCAGGCAAAGGAGACCTCGCCACACTCTACCAAACAACTAGGAACCTTTCGGGCAAACGTTCGACACAGATTAAGCCAATAAAGGACGACAATGGAAAGTCAATCACCAAAGAGGTGGAACAGAGAAAGCACTGGGTTGAACACTTCAAAAGACTTCTAAATCGTCCGCCACCTACAACACGTCCAGCAATACCAACAACGGAAGCAGAACTACCAGTGAACACTGACCCCCCGACGAAATCAGAAGTCCTGAATGCAATCAAGATGCTTAAAGCTGGGAAAACACCGGGACCAGATGGAATCCCAGCAGAGGCTTTGAAAATAGACCCAGAGACAACAGCGGACTTGATGACACCACTACTGGAGAAGGTGTGGAAAGAGGGCAAAGTACCCGAGGATTGGAAGAACAGTTACTTATTCAAACTTCCAAAGAAAGGAGACTTAAGTCAATGTAAAAACTGGCGTGGAATTATGCTTCTGTCCATTCCAAGCAAGATACTAAGTCGCATCATCCTGGAGAGAATCAAACAAGCCCTAGATGAAAAACTTCGTCCGGAACAGGCTGGATTCAGGAGAAACAAATCATGTATTGATCAAATCGCCACTCTACGGATCATCATTGAACAAAGCTTGGAATGGCAGTCACCTCTCTATCTCAACTTCATCGACTTTGAAAAGGCCTTCGACAGCGTCGATCGAGAGGTCATTTGGAAACTACTTCGCTACTACGGGGTCCCATCGACAATTATACACCTCATCCAACAGTTATACGACAATGCTGCATGCCAAGTAATCCACAACGGGAAACTTACGGAAGCCTTCGAAGTGAGGACGGGAGTGAGGCAAGGCTGTCTACTATCACCAATGATCTTCCTGATTGCAATTGATTGGATAATGCGACAGACAACGGCAACCAACGAGGGAACAGGCATAAAATGGACTGACACAAAAGACTTGGAGGATCTGGATTTCGCCGATGATATATGTCTGATTTCCCATAAACTGGAAGATATGCAAGTGAAAAGTAACAAGTTGGCAGAAGAAGCATCAAAGATAGGACTTCACGTGAACATAGATAAAACAGAGATAATGAAGATTCCTAGCCAACATCAACAACACAACAGACCACAATAAGCATAAATGGGAAGAACCTGAAAGAAACAACCTCCTTCACCTACCTGGGAAGCATCGTCTCAACTACAGGCGGAACTGACGAGGACATCAAAGCCAGAATCGGAAAAGCAAGACAAGCTTTCATTACTCTCAAATCTGTGTGGAGGTCAACAGCATCAGCATCAAAAATAAGATCCGGATTTTCAACTCCAATGTGAAGTCAGTGCTACTATACGGATCAGAGACTTGGCGAGTCATAAAGAGCATCTCAAACAAACTTCAAACCTTCATTAACAACTGTCTCCGCTCAATACTCAAGATCAGATGGCCAGAAAAGATCAGCAACAGGGATCTCTGGGAGCGAACCAATCAGGAACCGATTGTGAAACAAATAGGCAGAAAGAAATGGAGATGGATTGGCCATACGCTGAGGAAACCATCAAGTGACATCACTAGACAAGCCCTCGAGTGGAACCCGAAAGGGAGGCGGCGAGTTGGTCGTCCAAGGGTGACTTGGAGGAGGTCATGCGAGGAGGAGATGAAAGCATGTGGACAGACCTGGAGCAGGGTGAAAAGTTGTCAGAAAACCGAAGTCAATGGAGGTGCGCAGCTGAAGCCCTATGTTCCTCTAGGAACTAAAGGATACAATAATAATTAAAGAAGCAAGCTGAGAGACATAATTTCGGATTGTGAGGGCGTTTGTTACTTCCCGGCTGCCCACACCGTGGAAGTTGGTTGCGTGACCGCAGAACCCAGGGGACAACTGCTTAAGGCCGGTCACACGCGGCCTGTTTTTGTTTGTCCTTTTTTGTTTGGTGTGTCTCAGTAGCATACTTATCACTCCTGCCCTGTGACACGGCAGCAGGAAGCGCGGTCGTTGTTAATCCGGGCCACGGCCGATCCGGCATGATATTTCGTGAATTTGTTTGAATCATGGTACTAGATGGGGTAGCTGTTTTTTGTTTAACCGCTATCCAAACAACCTTTCTGGCATGGTAGAACCACAAGAGACATAAGTCTCAGCCAGTATAGCTTGATTAGGTCATTGCGGTGTTCAAGCCCGACCACCACGTCAAAGTAGCAGCTTTTGGCCGGCAGTGACGTAATCTAATTGACGAGGTTGAGTATAGCTCAACCAAAATTAAAACTGAACAAAGGTCAAGTTGCATGGGGGATTTCATCATGAGCTGACATCAGTTAGAGAACCACTGGAAAACCTAGGAGTACTGGACAGCTATTTCGTCCTAGTTTGGTACCCTTCATCAGTACGCACCCACCAGGGTTCAAACCCAGGACCTTCTGGTTACAAGGCGAGCTCGTATACCATTGAGCCACTGGGACCCGATCCAATGGTCCTTGAATCCTAATTTCTGCAAATTCACGACAGGATTCAAGGACCATTGGATCGAGTCGCAGTGGCTTAATGGTATACGAGCTCGCCTTGTAACCAGAAGGTCCTGGGTTTGAACCGGGCTGTGGGTGCGTACTGATGAAGGGTACCAAACTAGGACGAAATAGCTGTCCAGTACTCCTAGGTTTTCCAGTGGTTCTCTAAATGATGTCAGCTCATGATGAAATCCCCCATGCAATCAAACAAAATCTCTACAAAACCAATAATTGAAAAGTCAGGTTATGACAACAGTGGTAATAAGAGGTGGAGGAAGAAAATATTATACAATTAAAAAAGAGACAAGCATAAAAAAGACGAAACAAAAATAACGTATTCGGTGTTAAGATACATCAGGTCCACAGTAGATTTAATGACTGAACAAACTTCCGCTTTTGTATGCAGAGTTAAGGTTTTAACATGAGAATCGTCATTGCTTCTGAGGTTTGAAGAAGTTTGATTCGTACTCTTTTAGCAAGATTCCCACGTATTCTGTAGATAACTTTGAAGTTGGTCAGTGGGTTTGTTTGGTGTCCTGATTCGATCAGGTAATCCAGAATAGAGCTGTTGCGGGGTGGGGGATCTTTTTCCTCCTTTATAAAACCATGAATGTGGGTAAGTGTTCGATAATACTTTTGGATAGCAAACGCTGGGTATAGCCAACATACTTAGCTCCACACGAGCAGGTGAACTGGTAGATGCACATTGCTGAGGCAAACAGTGATAGTTTAACCTTCACGCTCGTGAGAATCATTGGTTTCGTATAGAAGGTTAGTCAGAGTTCAGCCGCGAAGAAGGTTTTCTTCAGTGAACGGGACGATGGGCAATCGACGACGACAGGAAGTCTTGGACCTAGGTTTCATGCTTCTTTCCACTCAGCAATTACCAAGGCGCATGTGCAATCCTTAAGGAACTCATATCCCTTCTGAGATTCAAACCTGCATCACTTTGTGTACTTCACCTAGAGACGTTGCCATGGGTCTGTTCAGGCTGGTGACTGACTCCCTGTAGTACTGTAATGGGCACTTTGACTGGTCGTGCGCCTAGTCCTTGTCTTCGTGTAGTCACCAAGCTAGGTAACTGTTCATCGCAGTGTGCACTGAATCGGTGTTAGGTGATTAGAAGCAATCAGCAGGAGGTAACTTGTGGAGATTTGAATGTTTTCAAGTTTCATTACAGATTTATGTCAGTTAAAGAGCCATTGAAAAACAGCTGTTTCTTCCTCATTTGTGAGTCTTCAGTAAAGACACACCCACCACTCACCAGAGATTGAAACCAAGGCCTTAAGATTAGATTACTAGGCCTAGGTCATTTGGCCATTCACCTAATAAGGCTGGAAACCACCAATAGCCACCTTCATGAATTCTAACTTTTGTCAATTCCACTTATATTTCAGTTATCGAAGGTCTAGTAGGATAATCAAAGTTTAGCAACCAAACCACTTGGCTTAGAAAACATAACCACACTAAAAAAATAACATATTCAAATTAGCTTTAAGAAAATCTCCTGTATTACATATAGGCTGCTTATGAAGCGGGGCGCTTAAAAGCTCATACATAAAATAGGGGTAAATACACACAATAATGAGAAACTTAACTTACCTTTTCTGTGAGAATTCATGATCACGTCTCAGGGATAAACGATAAACTTCATGCTGAGATAGTTCAATTACCAGTCTAGCCAATTGAAGTAAATTAATTGAATATAAGCAATATATAGTTTCGGCTGAATAATCTTTAGTCCGTGATAATTCCTTGAGAAAAACACCCACAGTTTTAAAAAAAGAGAAAAACAATTAGAGAATTCAAGAGTAACTTGTAACCGGAATGTCCTACGTGGAGAATGTGTGATGATGATGATGAAGAGTCCCAAACTAGGACGAAACGGGTGTCCACAAATTTCCAGTTTTCCAATGGTTCTCCAACCATCATCAAACCGTGATCAAACCTGAATTAAAGAACTAGTCAATTTGTTTCGCATTTTATACAAAAAGACATGAAACATTAAATGAAATCGCTAGATAAAGATTTGATTTTGATAACTAATAAAAATGTATAACTAAGAATGTGGATAAGAATTGTTTAATGTTCTGTGTGCTTTGGCATTTGACCATTGACGCTTCATTACCAGGATTGGTGTGGTATTTTTTGTGAGCAACTCATTAGGAGGTGAGATGTATTTGAAAGCTGTATGAATGTGATGAGAGCTGTCTGCTAGCCAAAATTGGCAGACAGCAATTTAGGTCAGCGTTTACGTCCCAAATCATGGCCATGAGAAAAACAAAAATAAAGGCTAACTCAACAACCAATCACAGCATACTTTGTTTGCGTAGGCGGATACAATTAGCACAGGGATGGTCTGACCTTCAAAGAAACGGCCACAAAGAGACGACAAATAATTTACAGCGAGAAAACAACCATTCAGAAGACGTTGCTTCTCAGCTAACAATAATGAATAATAATGTACATCAAAATCTATAAATATCTATTGATTTTCTCAATAAACGATCTGTTGCCTGACCCATTTCTTCTGTCGTCATATGAATATTTACCTGCCTCACTTCGCTTTATCCACCTGCAAATGAGGGAAGCGATTTCAACTTGGAAACTATTTCGCCATTTCACCCTATTGCGCGTAAAGTGAGGGTAATTATTTTTTGTCATGCGTTATTAAGCCCCACTAATGGTCCATTCGCTTGACGTTGTTCAACTGGTTGAGAGATGATTGGTTTCCTTCATGTATATGGGATGTAGACTGCGTCTGTGTCTACATATTCAGTAGTTATTACAGTTATGAGCCTCAGATCATTGAAAACCAGGTGGCAATGTACAGCTATTTCGTCCTAGTTTGTGAATCTCCAGCAGTGCGCACGCACGACCCCAAAACAGGGATTGAACCGGGTATCCACGGGTTACCAGACCAAATTCGTTGATAATTCAGCCGCTTAGGCCAGAATTCAGTGTGCCCGTGAATTCTAAGCTCTATCAATTCGTCATACAGCGTTACCTTTAATCAATTTCCTTGATTAGCACCGCTTCACAGTGACATGGTGGACCCCATTGGCCATGACTCCTTAATCACAGTCTTCAGGACATCTATTCGGTAGTCATTAAAATGTGTTGGACACTGATATATAGATTATGGATTTTTGTAGGTCACGCTTGGCCACTTAGCCTGGAGGACAAAGGGGTTCAATCCGCGGCGGGGTCATGCGTTCCCACTATTGAAGAGTCGCAGACTAGGATGAAACAGCCATCCAGTGCTCCCTGGTGGTTTTCAATGATCTCTCTAGCTGATGTGTTGTTTCGCAACGAAATCTATGCGGAAATCTATCTGAACTTCCACAGAAAAAGCCTAAAATCTAAACATATACGTATACGTCACATTGAGTAACGCGTTGAACTGCAAAAATTAGCTTTAGAAATGACGCGAATAATGATTATGGCAGAAAACATCATATAAGTTATTATGCTGATGAAAAGATAGTGTTATATAAGAGAAGCAAAAACGCTAAATAGATATTTGAATAATACAAACGATCTTTGTCGAGTAAAAAACAAACAGAGAAGACCAACATAAAGATTTAGATAGTCAACTATTCGGTATTCTTAGAAATTTGATATCATATCGATCACTACACCATAAAATTAAAAGTCATGAAATTAATATACGAGTGCGTCCATGGCACAATGGTAGAATGCTCGCCAACCACGCAGATGGTTCAGAGTTCGATCCCCGACCACAGACGCACTCCTTTACCTCATCAAGCCAGTAGTAAGATTGGTAAAGAGGGAAGGTTGGGTATGAGGCTAGCAACCCCATCCTTGAAGCCCTATGTTCCACGAAGAACGTTAAGGGAAAAAATTAATCCCCAAACAAAACGCACAATAGGCTGATCAATACATAGCCCTGCACAGCAAAAAGTATTTGTATTATTGTTATCATTCCGTTGGGTTCCAAATGGAACATAAGGCTTCAATAGCACATCTCTGTTTCACTCAGTTCTCCGCAGTCCTCCCCTCAGTTGTCTCCACAGCAGCCCATAATTTTTCATTTCCCCCTCCTCACTTGATTTCGTCCGTGTTACTCTCAAATTTACACCCATCTTGTCGTTTTCCGTTCAAGTTACAGTCAACCGATGGTCTGATGTACAATGTCACCAGATGGTTTCCCCTGGGTGTGTCCGATCCATCTCCAATTTCTTCGACATATTTTCTGACCAATAAGATCTTGATCGGTTCGTTCCAAGAGTCCCCTACTTCTCATCCTTCCCGACCAGCCAACTCATCTTCAATATAGAACCAGTGGAGAAGGCAACTGTTAATAAATGCCTGTTGTAGTCATTTAGAAATGCTTCTCGTGACGTGAGTGCCATTTTACCCACGAACACCACCCTCATAGAAGAACTGACTTACATAACATCGGTGTTCGAAATCCGATTTCAGATTGATGAAGGTGTCTCTTGCCTTTCTCATCCTGACTTTTACTTTCTCATCCATTCCACCTGTGGTTGAAACAAGGATTCCTAGATAAGTGAAGGAAGTGAGTGGCCTGTTTCAAATTTCTTCCATTGATAGTGATTGGTGCCTCTTATTCCAGGTACAAACATTTCTAATTACGCCAAAATGTACTTTTAAATATACAGATATATATAGGACCCTTAACACCAATGTAGAGAAAGAAGATGAGTTGAATATTATGTTGGAAAAAAAATACTGAAGTATATTCTAAGGTGGCACAGTGGTTAGGACTCTCGCCAACCATGCACATGGTCCGGGGTTCGATGCCCTGCCGACGCACACCCGATATCTATGGTCGACCCGCAAAATTTGGGCTACCGATATCACATGCTGAAAATTCCACACTTGTACCGAATATACGGTGTGGCATCAAGCTGTAATAAAAAAAAGGTACTTACAGTTGTTGCAATGAAACCCATAGATACCATGCGCGGAAGTATTCGTCGGAAATCACTCTGAGGTAGTAGAACTCTTCGTTCAATCTATAAAAACAAAATCAATACAGTTTCGTTTAAAACAATAATAATAACTGATATCAATCCGTGATCAACTCGTAAAAAAAAAATCTACTTTATTCCAAAAACAGTACTTATAATGCAGAATGGAATTCTCAGCATTTATCACAAGATTGCATCCGATTTACTCAAAATATAAATGAAATTAAAACAAAATTAACCAGAGGAATTTGTCCACGTTTACGATATAACGTCACAAATATTCGAAGCACGAATTGAGAATATTAAAGACAACAATAAAAATAACAGTGAGTTTGTTTCAAACAGTATTGCCGATTCAGTTTGGAAACTTCAGCATGTTATAGATTATTGAATCTAATGTTCTGCTGATATAGCAGTATGGTGAGGAGAAACAAAAAATTCACAGTTATAACACAACTTAAATTATGTTAACACTTATGAAAAAATTAACAAAGAAAAACGAAAAATTGAGAGGATTATACATACAAGGGAAACAATAACGACAAAGTTTGATACTGTAAGAGTGGAGGAAATGGTTTATTTAGTAGTGCAAAGAAGTTCAGTTAGTTAGTTCATGCCTAACACTACTTTCATCACATACAGTAAGTGCCAAATATGGTATAGTGGAATTTTACTAACTTAGACGTACGTGCATAAATAAACGAATTTCCAGATATTTCTTATTTATCCATTATTGAAATGTAATTTATTGGCTTAAGCACTACACTAAGCCAGCCTTCAGGTAATAAGTAGTTCCTGGGTCAGACACCCCCATTCTCCACCTTTAGTTTCAACGACTGGACAGTATCAGCATACAATAAATGCGATTCATACACAGGTATGTGTGAAATTTGGTCGACGGGACTGAGATCTAACAACTAACTCAATACAATAAAACAATGGAAATTCATTGAAACACTAATCATCCGTACGCATTCCGATAATCCTATGACAGGATTCAAATAATAACAGGTACTACAAGAGCATCCATGAATTCACGAATAAATCAGAAATTATCAAGTGTCAGTTTGCAAGGATTTAATTCTTCAAAGGTTCAATCACTAGCTGACATTAGTTCTATCTGTCTGTCTGGATTCAACATAGAACTTGGCACCGAAGTGCAGCAGTTCGAGTTGCCACGTTCCAAATAGCACACACACAAAAGTAGACAAGAAGATGAGTGAAGAGAATCAATGGAGTTTGACAAGTATAAGAGTGAAACAGAATGGGTAATGGTAGAAAGGAATATGAAAGATTACAGAGACTGAATACATCTGCGCTGGCCATTGACAACGATTTTGAACCATGTCACCTATTGTCTCCAGCCATTGATTCCTAGAGTCCCGAGGGCCCCAACCCGGGAGTCTGCATCTCCCTACCTGACCGACTCAGTTTAACTGTCAAGGATTTCATGGACTGATACCATGTTTTTGTTTGGCCACCACTGGCTCTTTTCCAACCTGCACCTATATCAGCTAGCAGTGCCCGTCGGGGGAGGCGGTGGTTAGGCATGCGCATCACGTGACCTAGCCATCTCAGTCTATGTACCTTCATAGCCTCGTCGATTGATTTTCCCTCTTTGCCCAACACTCTATGCCTAACGTCAACATTACTTACCTTATTAAACCACCTAACGTGAGAAAGAGATCGCAGACATCTATGATCGAAAGCACACTGACATTAGTTAGAGAACTATTAGCTGGTGGTTGAGCCGTTCCACTCCATCCCAGAGGTCGAATGGTCTATAAAATCGTCTTGTCGTCTAACCTGAAAGTCGTAGGTTCAAATTCCGGTGGGTGCGTACTATTAAACAGTGCCGAACTAGAACAAAACAGTTGTTCAGTACTTCTTGGTCTGTCTGTCTGTCTGTCTGTCTGGATTCTTGGTCAGTTTTAACAGTACTGTAACTGGCATCACTTTACAAATATACCGATCTGACACACTCTGAAGAGACAGTTCGGTTACATCACACGTTAGATCGTCACCTGTGTGCGGAACCTTAGTGGAGAAAGAAGAATTAGGCGTCCCAGGCTGACATGAAGGAAACTATATGTGTGGGGTGGAGACGGGGACTTATAGGCAATAATCACTAAGCCATCTACAGAGTACCGCAGACAACACGATGAAATGGAGATATGCTTTTGAAACCCTACATTCTACTTTGAAACCAAGGTGACAAAATAAATAATAATCTATCACTTACCTCTTCTAAATTTGACGGTCCTGTAAGTAATAGATATCGGAAAATCCGTAAACCGCCTGTATCAAATCTAGGAGGAAAACATGAGGGAATATCTATTCATAATCTTGAATAACAAGCAATATTACGTTTTATAACGTTTTTCTTCACGAAATACCATAGGTAATAACACGTTTGAAAAAAAAAAAAATAAGGAATGTGCAATGACACATTAACCCTACAATAATATTAACAGAAGACGTACCGACTATAGACCTTTATTGAAAAAAGGTTTGAAAGGAAGAATAAGTGCACCTAGTGATTGGAATAAAGACCATCTTGTCAAACTGCCAAAGAAGGGCAACTTAGGCCTCTGCAAAAACTGGCGCGAAGCAACGCTCTTGTCCACTCATACCAAGTAAAATAATAAGTCGCGTCATCCTGGAGAGAATAAAAGATGCACTGGATGCAGAACTCTGCCACCAACCGGAACAAGCTGGATTGAAGAAAGGCATATCATGTGCCGATGAAATTGCAACTCTATGCATCATCATCATCATCATCATCGAACAAGGCAAAGAATGAAAGTCAAACTTTTACCTTAACTTCATCGACTTTGAAAAGGCTTTCGACGGCGTTGACGACGATACAACTTGGAAAATAATTCAACACTACGGCGTGGTTCGAATCTGTATCAACTTCATTCAACAGCTATATGACAATAGCTCATGTCAGGCGATGCACAGAGGAAAACTCAAGGAGTAGTTTGAAGTGAATACATGAGTAGGACAGGGTTGTCTATTATCACACACGATAATATTCTTAATTGTGATGAACTGGATTATGCGTCAGACTGTGCACAGGAAACGCGAAGAGACATGAATACGCTGGACGACGACTGATAAGAAAACTCTAGAAGATCTGGATTTCGCATGTGGTTGACATATGTCTAATGCCATATACACTCGAAAACACACAGGCAGGGGAAAACCAACAAACTGGCTATAGAAGCAGCGAAGACAGAACTTCAGGTGAACATAGGGAAGACGGAGGCGATGAAGATAACCAACCAGCCAACCAACAACAACAACAACAACCAGAACCAATCACTATCAGTGGGAGAAATTTGAAACAGGCCACTCACTTCCTTCACTTATCTAGGAATCCTTGTTTCAACCACAGGTGGAATGGATGAGAAAGTAAAAGTCAGGATGAGAAAGGCAAGAGACACCTTCATCAATCTGAAATCGGATTTCGAACACCGATGTTATGTAAGTCAGTTCTTCTATGAGGGTGGTGGGAAAAAATGGCACTCGTGTCACCAGAAACATTTCTAAAAGATTACAACATGCATTTGCTAACAGTTGTCTCCTCCACTGGTTCTATATTGAAGATGAGTTGGCTGGTCGGGAAGAATGAGAAGTAGAGGACTCTTGGAAAGGACCGATCAAGATCTTATTGGTCAGAAAATATGTCGAAGAAATTGGAGATGGATCGGACACACCCAGGGGAAACCATCTGGTGACATTGTACATCAGACCATCGGTTGACTGTAACTTGAAAGGAAAACGATAAGTTGGCTGTAAATCTGACAGTGACACTGACGAGATCATGTGAAGTGGAGGAAGTGAAAAACTATGGGGGGACTGCGGAGAACTGACTGAAACATATATGTGCTACTGAAGGTTTATGTTCCATTTGCAACCCAACAGAATAATAATAATAATACAAGTACATTTTGATATACAGGGCTGTCTATTAATCATCCTATCGTGAGTTTTGTTTGCAGAATTATTTTTTTAGCGGTCCTCGTAGAACATAGGGCTTCAAGCTGGAGGCTCGGAGTTTCTGCAGCAGTGGTGTTTACTTTTACGAGTGAGGTTGCTAGCCTCATGCCCAACCTTCCCTCTTTGCCAATCTTATCACCGCCTTGGCGAGGTAAAGGAATGAGTCTGTGGCCGCGGATCGAACTCCGAATCACCTGCGTCGATGGCGAGCACTCTACCACTGTGCCGCCGACACACTCGTAGAATGATTACCTGTCTTTTAATGTTATGGTGTAGCAAACGGTATGACATCAAATTTCTGGCAGTGCTTAATAGTTGACAATCTAAATCCCTTTGTTGGTTTTCTCTATTTGTTGCAAACACTCAAATTTTACTCGACAAGGATTGTTTGTAGTTTTCAAATATCACATAGGAAAACCGGAGCTGTGCATATAAAAGAGGATTACTCAACCACTTCTACTGTCATGGTAACAACTTTTTTGATTTTTCATGACTTAATTTTGTTTGTTTCTCTGTTCTTTAATTGCTTGTGATTCTTGTATTCATTTGGAATTCTTACGTAATTTCGTATTCTCTACTTTGTTCCTATGTGTATCCTGAGTAAAACTCAATCATCAAACTATTCATATTATGATTACATAACTTCTTATTTAACAGTAATTTGTGACAACTCGTCACCTTTGTTACTACCCTAAATTCATTAACACCTAATTTTCTTGACTTATTTCGTATTACGTAACTCCAACAACTAATCTTCACCTGTTTAGTTAAAATAACCATAACCAATTGCATTTTTATTTGACAAACTTAAATGTATAGGAAATCAAAACAAGTGGTGATTCAGCGAAGAGACTCTTTCCAACGAATTTATCATCAAGCTGTACAATAGTATACAAATATATGGTTTTTAAGAGAATATATCCGGTGTGTGATTTGAATTGTAGGTGTGTATGCATAAAATAATAATAATAATAATAATAATAGTATGGAATGCAATTAAAACTAAAATGTTTGTGATTATAATCGTAGTTAAATGTTAAGTGGCAAAACAAATTTATGTCATACATAGAATAATTCATAGAGTAGATAGAACTTGGAAAAGGGTGTCCAATTACAAGATTAGTAGACAAATCGAATAAAATAAAAACGTTACGTAATATTGTGTGAAATTTGATAACATAGAATTTAACGTTGTAAAAAAGAATTGATTTAGAATGACAAGTGGAACAAGTGAAATAATACCGGGGACAGTTCAAATTGAGAGTAGTAATAGTAACAATTGACTTAATAAGGAAGAGTATACAAATTGTATAGACAAAACAAAAAATTGGTAGAGCTAAAATATGATTAGGGATTACCATACTTTAGCATAGAGGGATTAAGATCATGAAAGCTGGAGGGTTTGAACGAACTTTTTCTGTACACAGAGATCTGGCTTTTCTGTTTCGATAGCCAAAGCTTCAGCAATACAGATGAGTCGGTTACGTAGGGATTTGGGTATATTACTCTTTGCCTTGTAGATGACTTCAAAGGCGGAGGCTATAGCGATAGGGTGATCATTGTCGACCAGATATTCAATGATCGCGCTTCTTGTTGCTCCACTTCCACTCCTTTTCAAGTTCCATTTATCCTATGAATTATTCTCTATATGACATTAATTTGCTTTGCCACTTGACATTTAACTATGATTATAATCACAAACATTTTAGTTTTTAATTGCATTTCATACTACTACTATTATTATTATTATTTTATGCAATGACACCTATGATTCAATTCCCTCACTGGATATAACTTCTTAAAAACCACATATACATACGATTGTACAGCTTGATGATAAATTCGTTGAAAAGAGTCTCTTCACGAAATCACTTGCTTTGATTTTCCATATGTTACAATGGGAATTTAACATAAGTTAAAACTTAATGTACACATACATACAAAATTATATATATATATATATATATATATATATATATATATATAAGAGATCTAAAAGAAGCTTATGGGCGATCGTACAGACAGTCAGGCCCTCTAGTGAATGAATGAATGAAGCATGCAAACTATTTTATCAGGAACAATGAAGACAAACAGCATCACAAAAAAAATCAATTAGCATGCAAGATATACAAAGGCCACAAAAATAGAACTTACAAAATTTGAATAATATACTCGACATTCCTGACGAATAGATGTTTTACAACGTATTTATAGGCTAATTTTATTTTAAATATTAAGGAAAGTATTTTAAATATTTATGTGTAGAAAAATAAAATTTTATCACTCGAAATAGCAAGTAGGTAGATTGGTCAAAACTTCGTAATTTTTTTAACAAACTGTTCCCATATTACGGTATTGCTGAATGCCAAGTAATCCACAAGGGGAAACTCAAGGAATCCTTCGAAGTGAAAACGGGAATAAGACAAATTGGCTGCCTATTATCTCCAATCATTTTGCTGATTGCGGTACACAGACAGCAGGCAACGAGTTAGGCATAAAATGGATCCACACAAAGAAAACTTGGAGGATACGGATTTCGCCGATGTGATATATGTCTGATTTCTCACAAACTGGAAGATATGTGGTGAGAGCAGGCCGTGAGAAAATATGAGCAAGGTTGATTCAACAACTAATCACAGCAAAGTTAACGTGGCAAAATATGATTCGCAGATAGAGAACTCTATTTGTCGAAGAATCCCGAAACAACCAATCAGATAACTGCGCTTGTCTACTTGCATAAGCTATAATAATGTATGTGAAATATGTATAAATACGTGTTGATTTTCATAATAAAACGATCTGTTGCCTGGCCCTTGTCTTCTGTTGTTACATTTGGTGTCGCTGCCTACCGACAAATGGAGAGCCTATGCCCTGCTGTTTTTGATGGAGACATATGGATCTTCGGGCAGGACTTCAAGGCTTCTGCGCAGTTGAGTGGCGTTCAAGATCTGTCAGCGATGGAGCTGCTACTTGGGACGCTGCTGGGAGGTCGGGTGAAAGCAGCATATGAAAGTGTGAGACGAAATACTGACGAATGTTCGACAGGGTCAGGCAAACAGTTTCCAAAGTGGGAAGGACCATATATGGTCACTTCGAGATGGGATTACGCGGACACAATCGCAATGACGAACAATGAGAGGCGCGTGAACGTCAGCGAGCTCCAGAAATGGATACAGCGAGACAAGCCAACGATGACGCCTGCACCAAGTAGATCAAGCTGACTTCAGTCGCACGTATTTGACGGGGGGACGAGTGTGGTGAAAGCAGGCCGTGAGAAAATATGAGCAAGGCTGATTCAACAACCAATCACAGCAAAGTTAACGTGGCAAAATATGATTCGCAGATAGAGAACTCTATTTGTCGAGGAATCCCGAAACAACCAATCAGAAGCCTGCGTTTGTCTGCCTAACTTCTGATAAACAACCAATCAGATAACTGCGCTTGTCTACTTGCATAAGCTATAATAATGTATGTGAAATATGTATAAATACGTGTTGATTTTCATAATAAAACGATCTGTTGCCTGGCCCTTGTCTTCTGTTGTTACAGATATGCAAGTGAAAAGCAACAAGTTGGCAGAGGAAGCATCAAAGATAGGACTTCACTTCAGGTGAACATAGAGAAAACAGAGGTGATGAAGATTCCTGGCCAACAGCAACAACAACAGACAATAATCAGCAAAAGTGGGAGAAATCTGAGAGAAGCAAACTCTTTCACCTACCTACCTACCTACCTGGGAAGCACCGTTTCAACTACAGGTGGAACTAGTGAGGATATCAAAGCGAGGATCATCGGGAAAGCAAGGCAAGCTTTCATTACTCTCAAGTCTGTGTGGAGGAGATCAACAGCACTAAGCATGGAAAATAAGAACTGGATTTTCAACTTCAATGTGAAGTCAGTACCGAGTGGAAAAATTTCAAATTTCAAATTTCAAGTCAATTAAGAAGATCGGGAAAGATGTAAATTAACAACCAACCACGACAAAGGAGGTTGTCAGGAAATACAATTATATCGTTCACATGGAGAATCCAAGTAACTTGACACTTTATATCAAAGCGTGCGCTGAAGATGCTGTCTAACAACTTAGCAATCCAACTACCAACCAGCTCAAAGAATGCAGCCACATCGAATATTTTTTTACTATGATGACGACTTGGAATAATCCCGTAGTATGTTATTGTTTGTAGCATACGTACATACACGGTGAATTATTTGAAATTTGATCAAGGACGGATATAAGCCAGAGAAATATTGAAAACCGACCAGCGAGTACTCGACCTCTGTTTCGTCCTATTTTGGGACTCTTCACTTGTGCGCAGCAATAACCTCATCGGTAATCAGACCCGGGAACTTCAGATTACGAGATGTGTTTGTTTACTACTCAGCTACTGGGAAAGAATCCAATCACCGACCAACTCTAACTTCTGTTAATTGGCAATTTTAACACCATGGCCAGCCAACGTCATCGGTACGATTTCGTGGCCGACTTTTCACTTGGACTTCAAGCAACTTCGCCCTGCAATCAGTCACTAGTCAGCTTTAGATTAATTTTTGATGACACTGGCTGGCCATGGCGTTGTAAAATTGATAAGAGTAGGAATTTATGGGCGGTTGGATTGCGTCCCGATGACTAAATGGTTAACGAGCTTGACTCGTAACCTGAAAGCCATGGGTTTAGATCTATGGTAGGGCTATGGGTGAATATGGCTAAGGAGTCCCAAACTAGGATGAAACCGTCGTCCAGTACCGTCCGATTTTTGAAAGGTTCTCTTCTCTAACTCACACCAATTCGTGGTCAAACTTAAAACACACCCAAAACCTAAAGAAACTAATACTTCGTAATTATTCAACTGTCTTAAAGATCACCTATCAAAACAAGATTTTGTGAGAATCGGCCACTAAATGATTACCTACATATATATATATATACCTGTTCAATCCCAAGTGTTGGCTAGACAACTAAAATTGGTCATCGTGAGGCAACACCTAAGCGTGTAAATTTAATTAGTCCTACAGAAGACTAGTTATAAACTCAACAAGTTTGATGGTGTAATCAATAACAGACATTAACAGATGCTCGTCTACATTTCGGAGGGAATATAAGTCTTCCCCAAGGTTGATGAATACTATAACTAGGCCGACGGACTCCTACTGCCGATTGATTTCAAGAAATAACATTCAGAAAAATACAGTGACATATAACTTAATTAAAAATTTAAAAAACATGACAATAAATATGAAATTTTCAAGCATTGGTTTTGTAGGGATTTCGTTTGATTGCATGGGGGATTTCACCATGAGCTGACTGACCCTATTCAGGCAGTTAACCTAGGGTTCTAGTGGGAAGCCGTGACCGGTAGGGTACAGCAGGTTGAAGATGAGGCAGTAACTCATCGAAGAAGACATTGCGAAGTGGTTGCGCTATGTCGTGAATTGGCAGAAGTTAGGATTCAATGACCATTGGATCGGGTCCCAGTGGCTTAATGGTATACGAGCTCGCCTTGTAACCGGAAGGTCCTGGGTTTGAACCATGGCGGTTGGTGCGTACTACTGAAGAGTCCCAAGCTAGGACGAAACAGCTGTCCAGTACTCCCAGGTTTTCCAGTGATTTTCTAACTGATGTTAGCTCATGGTGAAATCCCCCATGCTAATATGAGATTCTCCTGTTACACACACTTCCACATAGCATTAATCAATATAAAGACTTAAAAATATTGGTAATAATTGCTATGTACAGTAATTGAAAGGATACGACATGTGTACATATATCCGCCCAATCCAGGTTGTTGTAACAGAAATTTCATCTAAAAAATAATTTACAGTAAAAAACAAACAAAGGGCAATTCATTAAAAGAATGGATTAAACGAAGAAAGCAAAATCTAGAACGTACAATAAGTTCAATGATTAGAAGAAATCGTGTTCGGAAGATAGGATAGGCAAGGCATTAAACCCACTACATGAAACTCTAATCGAGAACAGCTATCTTCTAAGATTCATGGACAAAAACATGAAAAAGTCTCTGTCGCCAAAAATCACAACTGTTCCTAAGAAAACTCTCTGCATGAACCTGGAATTCAAAGGTGACACTGAAGCAGAAATTCTTAGAAATCCCCTTTCTAAATTTCTGAAGAAGACATTTCCAACAGCCACCTTACGTAT
Source organism: Trichobilharzia regenti (assembly GCA_944472135.2). Classification (NCBI taxonomy): domain Eukaryota; kingdom Metazoa; phylum Platyhelminthes; class Trematoda; order Strigeidida; family Schistosomatidae; genus Trichobilharzia; species Trichobilharzia regenti. The sequence continues at coordinate 19,288,792 of OX235263.1, read as the reverse complement.
CACATTCTCCGGAAGACAATTAATTCGGTCTAACTTTAAGGGCAAGATACCGCTTTTGACCACCTCAATGTGTATTAATTAGTTTACTTGCTCGTGTGGAGCAGAGTATATCGGCCGTATGCAACGTCAAGTCCCCAAACGTATTCTGGAACACTGTTCAGCTTGGTTAGCCAGAGGAGAAAAGAATAACAGCAGCTCTATCTTCGAACAACTTGTCAACTCTGGACATGGAGCACCCCTGCACAAATGCTGCATAGTCCTATACAGAGTCCCTCAATATCGTACAAAAGGATTTAGAATACGCCATCTCTACATAACTGAATCATCATTGGCTATTTGGGATCTGAAACTGGACCTCTACATTCAAAAGCACTACATGTGTTCACTCGCCCGACCGTTGCCAGAGTAAATTTCTAACATTAATTTTGCTTCCTTTTGTTATCTAAGTCTACTGTTATAACTAATATTATTATTATTATCATCATTCGTCTTTTATTATCACTCTATTACTGTTTATTAATAACGTTGCGTTTTCATACAGTGCTTACATAAAAACACTTTATGATGTTTCCATTAATTCCTGCTCAATCTACACAGTCATACTGATTGGTCATTATCTCACACTTATTACGTCATGTCAATTTCTGCCTCTTTATAGCTTCCAATTAGTCACCCTATCCAGGTTACGTTTTTCGACGACAAATTTTACCAGCATCTGGTTGGCCTTATGATTTCATATAAGAATAAAACTTGTGCACTGTGGTAGACTATAATTCCATTATGGGTGAATTTTTGTTTTGATAAAGTCTCACAGTGCTATACAGTAATGTTTACTGATGACGACGTTTCGAGCACAATCTATTGCTCATAATCAAAACACTTAGCTCTAATATTATTCCCCATTAGAAATCGTTCAAACTCTAGACTAACTAACTCATATGAGATGAAAAATAAACTAAATGACACTCAACTAGAGAACGATGAAAAAAATGGTTAGTTTTGATATAACTAGTCTTTATACTAATACACCAGTCAATATGGCCTTAGAAGCAGTTAAAAAAGTACCAACTGCGGATCCTGAACTCAATCATAGGACGAAGCTGCCCATTGAAGAAATTATTTAAGGGATTCAGTTATGCCTCACATCTACTATCTTTAAATTACAGGGTAAAATATATAGACAAACAGAAGGTGTAGCAATGGGATCACCAATATCCCCTATCGTAGCAGACATATTTATGGACAGCTGGGAAAGTAGTGCTCTTAATACCTTTACTCCTACTCCAGAAATATGGTGGAGATATGTGGATGACACTTTCACAGTGTTAAAAACAGAACGCATCTCTAGCTTCTCGACACACATAAACTCACTAGTGGAGGGAATAAAATTCACACTTGAATCGGAAAATGAACAAGGAGAATTAGCTGTGATGTTAGACTGTAAAATAAAACGAATAGAAGAAGGCAAACTACACACTAGTGTGTACACAAAACCAACTCATTCCACTAATAGATACTTAGACTTTAATTCATCTCATCCGTCGTTGACTGTTAAGGCAGGCTTAGTTAAGCGTCTAACAAACCGAGCAGTAGCACTAAGCAGCACAAGAAAAGACCTAAGTGATGAACCAAAACAGATAGAAGAGGCGTTGGTGTTAAATAACTATCCTTTAAAATTCATTAGGAAGATCGAGAAAGGCCAAACGAAAAATAAAAATAATTGTGGAACTAGTAATAATAACATGAATAAGAGAGAATATAAGTCATCTACAGTTATACCATATAAAGAGGGGATATCTGAAACCCTACGTAGGATTCTAAATAAAGCAGGAATTAGGGTGGCATTTAAACCTACAAACTCAGTCAGGGACAAGCTCTGTAGGTTAAAGGATCCAGTTGACCCAATTAGGCAAATTAATATAATTTACAAAATACCTTGCGTTTGCTGCGAGTTACGTTAACTCCTTAGGTCAAACTAGTAGGTCAGGTGTAGTCAGATTATCGGAACATAAGAATTTGGCCAATATCAGAATGGTTGACCCAGGGAAGATAATAATTTAGAAAAAACGCTCAGCAATTGCACTTAATGCATTAACACACAACCACACAATAGAGTGGGAGAAAGTTAAAATTCTAAAAATTAATATAAGTAGGTGCGTGGAGAGAGAGGTTGATTACTGAATCCTAGTTCATCGAGTCTACACCAAACACACATGCAATAGGAATGAGTCATCACTCATACCTGAAATATGGAAAATACTACTGCCAATCAAATCAAGTGAAAATCAAGCGATGGAAAATAATGGAACTATATAAATGAGGTTAGGAAGTCGTGTGATTACCTTGATATGATTTTGAGCAATAAATTGTGCTCAAAACGTCATCAGTAAACATTACTGTATAACACTGTGATACTTTATCAAAACAAAAATTTACCCATAATGGTCTTTTGATTTCTTTGTCAAATATAATTACGATTGTAGAGTTTATAAAAATGAGTCGCCGAAAAGACCATTTTCTTCGCTGTTGACGTCTTTTTCGTATGACTCAATATAGAAATATTTCGTTTATTAAAAAACGAAAAACATACCTTGGCAATTTAACCCTTCTACTTCCTTTTAGTATAAAAGTGACCTACATCTAATGTAGGTCGGCTATAGAGAAAACCATCAGGGAATAATGAACAGATGTTTCATCCCGCTTCGAAACCCTTCATCAATGTATAGCACCTAAGGTTCCAAAAGGAATCGAACTTACGACCCTCAGGTTACAAGAGACCAAGCTTATTAGCCATTCAACCCCTTGGATGGGAATTTGATGATCCGTGAATTCTGACTTCGTCAACTTGTGGTATAGTGTCACTCTAAACAAATTCATTCGATGAACACATACATCACCGTGGAATATGGTGGACCCCAACTAAGGACGACATCTAGCTACTACAGCTTCACGACATCGATTCAGAAGTGATCAGTGAATGAAGATTCATATTTAGATTCACGTGTTTTGTTGACCAGTGGCATTCATCAGCCCAAGATGAAGTGTATGCTCAGCGAAGGCACTGTTTGAATAAGTGACGTGAGAATTCACGAATCATTGAATTGCGGCCCAAATGACTGAATGATTTAAAATCCTGGTATTGTAACCTGAGGGTCCCCCGGTCCGACCCCTAACGGGGTCGTGGTTGCGCACTACTAAGGAGTCCTAAAGAGTATAGGGTGAAAAAGCTGCCCAGGTGTGTAACAGTTGGAACTCTCTTTAGAGATGACACAACAAAGTTAGATAATGTTTACTGCTACACATGCACTATTTGTAGAATAGTGAAAAGATATAAATAAATTTTAATTTCTTTGCGTTCAGAGTGGAATATCGGGCTTCGACGTTTCAGTAGCTCGTATGATGTTGCCTTTTATGAGGCGAGGTCGCTGGTTTCACGCTGAACCTTCCCTCTTTACTAGGCTTCATACTGGCCAAGGGAAGTTTACGAGTGTGTCAGCCAGGAATCGAACACCAGACGACGTTAGGCGTGGTTGGCGAGCATACTGCTGCTGAAGCGCCGACGCAAATATGAATAAAGAAAGAAACTAAGTAATAATTAAAACATGAATTGTTGCTTTTTTATCGGAAGTACAAAAACTAAAATCTAACAAAATTACCAAATGAAGTTACCTCATCATCTACCAGGAGAGAAATGTATGAAGATACGAAATCCGGTACAGTTCGCATACTTCGTAAAAGCTGAATAACAAAACATCATTTATACATAAGTGTTAGTAGTAGTAGTCGTTGGAGACAACTATTAATAAAATTAACTGACATAGACAACTGATGTTGACGTAAAGATTTCATGACGAGCTGACACCAAATAGAGGACCGTTGAAAAACCTGGGAGTACTGGACAACCCTTTCGTCCTAATTTAGAACTCATCATCAGTATGCACCCACTACCGGAGTTCGAACCTAGAACCTTCTGGTTACAACGTGAGTTAGTAGACCACTTACCCACCAGGGCCCAATTCAATGGCCCATGAATTCCTATTTCTGCCGATTCGCAAAGTATAGCGCAACCACTAGTAAATATCACCGGCAAGTAACTGTGTCCTTACCTGGCTTCATGGACCCCGCTGCGTCGGGACCCAGTAGCTGAATAGTCTGCGAGTTCGTCTACTCAGCAGAAGGTCGTGGGTTCGAACCCCGACTGGTGAAGATTTCCAAACTAGGACGAAGCAGCTGTCTTTCTAGTAGTTCTCTAAGTGATACCAACTCGTGATCAAAACTATAACCAAGCACATCATCTCCGCAAATCAACACTTGATGGTGTTAACCTAACAAAGTACTAATGATTGAATTTGAAACGTAAGTGCTTAGTGTGTATTCCGATCTTCGTTCGTACTTCAAGAACGGTCTTACTACACAAACCAGTTAGTAATCTATAATATTATCCGTAATGATTGATAAATGACCATAGAGAAAGATGCTCAATGCATTTTAGAATCACTGAGCCACTCTAGTTTCTTTAATTAACTTCTAGTAAACAAAATATAGGCACATAGGAACTAATGATATAGTACATGTTGTTGTCAAATCCACCAAATACATTTTTTTTCAAATGGCCAAATCCTAGTTAGTTCATAGTCCTGTTTTTGGCTTGTGGTGAGAGGTGGCTGCTGGCCAAAAGTGGTAGCCAATATTGTTCGTGGGAAAAATAAGAACAAAGACTGATTCAACAACCAATCACAGCAGACTTTGTTTGCGTTGGCGGATACATTTTGCAGATAGATGATAATCTGAACTTCAATAAACGGCCACAAAGAGATGAAAGACCTACGTTCAGTGAGAAACCACCAATCAGAAGACTGTGTTTGTTTGCTTTGAATAATGTATAATAATGTACATGAAAATCGATAAATATCTGTTGATTTCCTAAATAAACGATCTGTTGCCTGACCCTGGTCTTCTGTTGTTACGGACTGACTTAGCAACAAGAACTACACAACTATATACAAGTATACTCAATGAATCTGATTTTCAGCTGGATTTTCAACACACGACTATTGAGAACGAATTTAAGCCACATCACCAACCAACGGTCATTGAGTCATCCTAATTCTACTGGTTATTCCTGCACAAGTGACTGATTGAGATGGTTACGATATGTTGTGTTGTCTTATGCATGTTAAACCATCGCCTTCCTCGAAAACAGTTAATGTTAACTGACTGACAGGATGGATCAGGTTGGAGAAGAGCTAGCATACAGTGGTCAAACTAAAAAAACATGGCCTCATCCAGTCAATGAAATCTACAACAGTTAGTTTAGTCCAGTCAACCACGTAGAGATATCAGATTTGTGGTGCTAGGAACGAATGAAGGCTGGAGACAATTGGTGATATAGCTGGCTCAAAATCGTTCACAATGGCTGCTGGCACAGATGAATTCACTCCTTGTGATTTATAATATCCAATAAAATTCTGTAGTTCTTCAATGTTATTATTTTTTTTTGGTGTAACATTTCTTTCACTTATCTCTGTTTTGAATATCGTTTTACTCTCTTCTCTGGTTTTCTGTGCTACATGGACAGAGAGTGTGACAACTCGGACTGATGCATATATGTGCAAAGTTCTACGCTGAAACCAGTCAGTCACATGTATATCTTTCAATGAATAAAAAAATCCATCTACAGAAAAAGAAACCTGGACTGGACAATATCTTCACTATGACAGCTTTTGTCCCATAAGTTATAAACGTGGATTAGTGAGGGCTTTGCATGACAGAGCCAGAAAGCTATGTTCACCAAACAAGGTCGAAGAAGAATTAGATTTCGTCGAGAAATGCCTAAGAGAAAATGCATAGCCTAAGGGATTTATACAGAAGTACAGCAGAGAAAAAGATAAGAAGGAAAAGCGTCCAACTGTAGAAAAGAAAAAAAAGTGTTTATTTGTCTCCCATTCAAAGGAGATGCAGTGTCACGAAAGATTGACAAAAGACTGAAAGGTGAAATAAAAATAGAAGCTTCCCGGCAGCAAAACTCATGACATTATACAGCACCACTCCTTCTATAAGCCACTCAAAACTGGATAAATACCCTGCTGATGTCACCTCCAACTGCGTTTATGAATTTACGTACACTTGCGGGACTAAATACATTGGAAGGACAGAAAGAAGGGTTTCTATCCGCTTTTCTGAATATATTCCAAGAAACCTGTGCCTGAAAGGAAGCAGATATTCCCAGAGTGCAATTATCAGACACATTATTGATACCGGATATCTCGTAAAGATTTCTAAGTCCTTCATAATATCAAATAGACAAAGGACAGCAAATTTACTACGATTTGCCGAAGCGATCTCAATCAAACGATTTAAACCAGACTTATGCATACAGAAAGAGAGTGTGATTAACCTCTCACTACCTTGGTAACTGAATTTTCATTTTGATTACATTAATTAGTCATCTAATTCAGTGACCTCAACTCACTGAACAAATCTTAATCTCATAAACTGTAACCGCTTTTGTTTTTTTGAGTTGCTTTGTGAACCTACAAGCTAACACTGTTCTGTTAATTAATTTGTTCTGTCTTCTGTCTTACCCTTGCCCCTTTATTCAACTTTAAAAGCGTATAAATTGATGATGAAAACTTAAACTAAAAGTTGTAGTGATTTCACTTTCGATGCGTCAATTTTATAGTATCTCTTCTCTACTACCACTCAAACATTAAAGTATGTTATTATCATTTATATAACCATTGTAATTTCAGATAGTGGTGTGCAGCTGATGAGAGCCTGTGAAATAGAATGATGATATCATTTTATACTGCAAATTTCGTCTTCCTTTCTTTATCGAAATTTATCAAGGAAACCAATTGTATGAACATCTATATCTACTCAAATGAATTAACAGCAGTAAAAAAAATGCAACAAAATACAAATGCACAAATCTCACCTCTGAACGTGAAACAGCTCCTGATTCTGGAGAAGTTATTCCTGTGCCACGATTAGCAGCTGTAGCAATGCATAATAAGTGTGATAGAATATCACCACAAGCCTAAATAAATTAACATTAAAGGCAAAATAAGAATATCATTTTACAGCAAAATAAAAACGCAGAATAAGGTGAATAAAAGAGCCACGGTGGGGGTGGAGGGTTAAGAGAAAAGGCAGACTTACTTCACCAAGTTTTTCACTAGCCAATTGACATATCAATCGATCACGCCACATTGTTTCTAACGTTTGAATATTTGGACAGACTACTAATTTCAAAGATTTGGCCAACTGTAAAGAGATAAAAAAGCCAATCACTCAATATTGTTTTAGAATGCATTCGTAGATGATAATAATAATGATAATATAGTAGCTCAAATTAGCTTTAATTCATCAGCAGTACTTCCATACAAAGAAGGAAGCTGAGAAAACTTACTTAGAATTCTTAACAAGGCAGGAACCCCCCCCACCCCACACACACACACACACACACAAACTCAATTAAAAATAAGCTTCGTCAGTTAAAGGATTAGTTCTGTGAAGGCAATTGAACAAAACCATTTAGTTTATCTAATACCCTGCCTACAATGATTTTCAGGTCAAATACATAGGTCAAACTAGTAGAACAGGGGCAGGCAGTGAGTCAGACTAGCCGAGCATAAAAACCTAGCAAAATCTAGAATGGTTGACCCGAATAAGATAAGAAATCTAGAGAATAGTTCAGCTATAGCACTACATGCAGTCACACACAACCATACAACAGGATGAGATAGGATGACAGTTTTAAAATCTAATGCAATAGCAGGGTGGAGGGAAAAATTGATAACGGAAGCTTTATTTATCGAATCAACTGCAAACGCGTGATTCAACACCTGTCCCAGATATCTGGGAAATTCTGCTACCCTTAGGATGACGAATAGAAAGAAATAAAGAAAACTATAAAGCTCAAGCTTTAAAGTCGTGTGATTATATTTGATATGATTATGAACAATAAAGTTTGTTTAAAACGTCATCCAGTAAATAATACGGTAGATGCCTTATATTCTATATTATTTACGTTACCATAACTGTTATACCATATATAAGGAGGGGACATATGAGGCCCCACGTAGGATTCTCAATAAAGCAGGAATTAGGGTGGCATTCAAACCTACAAATTCACTCAGGGGGGAGACAAACTCAGTAGGTTTAAAGAACCCAGTTGACTCAATTAGGCAAAATAATGTAATTTAAAAAATACTCTGCAATGACTGTGAGTGAGGTCAAACTATTAGAGGTCGACGGTAGTCAGATTGTCGGAACATAAGGATTTAGTTAAGGTGAGAATGGCTGACCCTGAGAAGACAAGTAATTTAGAAAAAAGCCCACCGATTGCACTGCATGGATTAACAAGCAGCCATACGATAGGGTGGGACACAGTCAAAATTCTAAAAAGTAATATAGGTGGGAGACAGAGAGAGACTGATAAATGAATCCCGATTCATCGAGTCTGCACCCAACAGATGCAGCAGAAGTGACTCAACACATATACCAGAGATATGGAAGATATTGTTACCAGTCAAATCAGAGGAGGATAATAAATAATATTAAAATGTATTCAATTCACATTCCGATATCCTAACAAGCTACTTATTTTTACTATAAAAACATCTTATTTCCCGTCTTACTGTACTTTATTCATAACACTAATATTTGTTCCGAATGTACTTTATCTTATATTGATTTTATTCAAATGTCCAATCAATTTTGACTCATGTATAAAAATGAAGCAAGAAAGTTGCATGAGTACCCTGATATGACTATGGGTAGCATTAAATTGTGCTCGAAACGTGGTTATCATTTGGTATTACTGTATAACACTGTGTGATTTGTCAAAATAAAATACTATCCATAATGAAACCTTTAAGGATTATTTATACAAACAGTCAGAAGGCGCTAACTGAAATACAATGAAGCGATAGGTATTCATAAACTTAAGCCCTCCCCTCTTACTGTTGTGTGCATGAAAAATCTATAATTTCATACAATTGGTTCCCTTGATAAATTTCGATAAAGAAAGGAAGACGAAATTTGCAGTATAAAATGATATCATCATTCTATTCCACAGGCTCTCATCAGCTGCACACCACTATCTGAAATTACAATGGTTATATAAATGATAATAGCATACTTTAATGTTTGAGTGGTAGTAGAGAAGAGATACTATAAAATTGACGCATCGAAAATGAAAGCACTACAATTTTTAGTTTAAGTTTAACACTATTCTCTTAATCAATTTGTTCTGTTTTCTGTCTTACCCCTTCCCCCTCTTTTCAACTTTAAAAGCGTATAAATTGATGATGAAAACTTAAACTAAAAATTGTAGTGCTTTCATTTTCGATGCGTCAATTTTATAGTATCTCTTCTCTACTACCACTCAAACATTAAAGTATGTTATTATCATCTATATAACCATTGAAATTTCAGATAGTGGTGTGCAGCTGATGAGAGCCTGTGAAGTAGAATGATGATATCATTTTATACTGCAAATTTCGTCTTCCAATCTATAATTACTCTTCACCTACCTTGATAATCCTTATCTAATCATGTGACAAAATGGAGTGTTGATTATTTTTACTACTAAAATCTCTATCACTTAATTTATTTTATTTGAACTTTTAGTTTTCATATAAATGGATTTGTCGAATTGATAAGTGATCAGATTGTTTGAAATGTATTCGGCAAGTACTTGACATTTTTAAGACAATCTCTCCCTTCTAATAACACTCCAAATTTATTAGATATTCTTAAAATACATAAATAAATAAACATCCGAGGAATTTTAATCACAAAATAAACAGAAATGTGGCTAAACAAAGCACATCAAAACTATAAACGGTAAAAAGTCGTTATTCTAAACAGGTCACTGCACAGATGCAGAATTAGGTTTTTCATTGTTAAATATTAGGTCCACTGCAAAGCACTCTCGTTCATGTAAAAGACGAGATTCTGAAAGATTTAGAAATTTAATTGTGTTTACAAAATATAATGTCCAAACTATGGCCTCAAAGTATACTGGACAACGCGTTCTTGAGAAAACAATATTAGATGGGATGAAAATCACAGGGCTTCTCCAATTGACCACCGAGAAAGTTATTAAAACTTGGAAAGCTCAGAAAACTCCTCTATTATTGGTATAATAACGGGTGACAAAATACACTTTCATAATGTTGAAATAGTTCACAGAAAAATTTCAAAATTCATAAATGTTCTTAGCAGAAGCAACCCCTATAAGGTTGAATCTCAACTGTCTGAATGTGATTGTTTACAGGTCGGATGACGAGCTGACATCACTTGCGCCGTATATCGCGAATGGACAGAAGTTAGAATTCATGCGTTAGTCATTGGATCAACCTCCAATAGCTGAATGGTCTACCAGCGTACTCCTTGCCATCGGGAGATATTAGGTAAGTTGTACTGACGAAGAGTACCAAATTCGGGCGAAACAACTATCCAGTACTCCTCAGGTTTTCCACCAGTTCTCTAACTGATATCAACGTATGATCAAATATGTAAACATGAAGAGTTCAAAACGGCTGCTTGTATTCAAGACCCTCTTGTATTAAACTATCCTCATTAATGCAGACGTAATGAGAACGTTCATTACAAGACTAATCGTAGGTACAATCATCAGATGACGAGTTCCAAAATAAGAAGAAATGTACATCCTCCACCTTCCACCGCTAGTCACCATCCACCAAATAAAGGCTAAATGTTGTTTTCTCAATCTACACACACACACACACACTTGTCACAGTTAACAATCAATTCAATCACTTAATAATGCAGACTAGCTTCATACAAAAAAAGCGGGAATTGGATAAATTCTGGCCTATTAATTTGATAAAGTCATTAGCAATAAAGAGGCGAAATTCCAGTAGAAAACTTGCAATTTGTTAGGAAATACAAATTTTCAATGGTGATGAATATCATATACCCAATGTTCGGATTTTTAAAATTATTAGATACTAACTTGCTTTATACATCACGAGCTGACATCAGTTCGAGAATCAGTGGGTAACCAGTAGGGGGCATTGGACAGTCGTTTCGTCCTAGCCTGGCACTCTTCATCAGTCCACACCCATGGAGGTTCGAACCCAGGACCTTCTGGTTAGAAGCCGAGCTCGTAGACCATTAAGTCACCGGTCCATGAATTCCAACTTCTGCTGATTCGTGATATATATTTAGCACAACCGCAAGCCGATGTCACGGGCCAGTAACTGTCCTCTCGCTTGACTTGGTCAACCCTGCTGTTTACGAATTCTTACTAGAACTCCAGGTACTTCCTGTATAGAGCAAGTCTGGAAGGTCCTGGGTTCGAACTCCACTGGATGCATACTGATGAAAAGCCCCAAAATAAAACGAAACGGCTGTCTAATATTATAGTATTTATTCTTTCTCAGAAATCATGAACTACAAGTTTTCAGCATTACCAATTGAGGAGGTTAATTCGCAATCTGATTAAAACGAACAACACCGGAGCACATAAAACAGCTGCTTAACAACAATGCCGTACTAATTTAGTTAAGATTCTTTTCACAACTTACCTCAGAGGATTCATCATAGGGTTTCGTGCGTTTACGCGACGGTTCACCATCTACCTCAATAGGTATAGGCCAGCTGACTCGTCCACTTGCTATATAAGTGTGTAATGCTTCTAAATTGGACGAAATGGAAATTCGAAAAATTGTTGAAAGTTAAATGAACCAATGTTTAAATGCGCAAAGTTAACATTTTAATAAGTCATGAAATTATGAAGCAAATCTAATTATCACAACGAAGGCTTGAAGTGAAAAACCTAATGTTTATAATTCATTTAACGGAATATTACACTTTTACAAACTGGGCACGTAAAAATATGTTAACCTGGCCTCAATGACAAGCAATATCCACCTTTGATATCACAATAATGCAATCTAAGAATATATAACTGGATTGCGCTAAAAACACACCACACTATGGCGTGACGCAGGTTGACAGAAAGCGGTCAAAACTGAAATAAACATTTTGTGTCAATGGTTAAACACACAGGTAAAAAGTGTTCATCATTCGGCGGCTAAGTTAAACTCTAAGCACCACTAACTACCAATGGAGTGCGACCGCACCAAGTCAGTAAAATTCTGACAAGAAATGTTGTCATCATCAATAAAATATGCCCATCGAAGTGTTATGTGATTAAATGGGATAATACCTGTTAAATTTCAGCTTATGTTTGAGAAAGATTATGTTACGGTTTAAACCAAGGACAAGTTAAGGTAACGTTAACCTATTAAAGGCGACATTAGCGTTGGTTCGAGTTAGATCACAGTTAGTTTAGGGATATTTTCACGTTAGGGTTAGGTTCGGGAAAGATTAGGGTTATTGTTAGGGTTAGAAGACCTAAATAATTACATGCACAGAATGTAGTTAAATTACTCTGCTGATATAAGAATAGAACTTGTGCACAACAGTGGTAGAGTATAATTCCATTGTGGGTAAAATTTATTCTCATAAAGTCTCACAGTGTTATACAGTAGTAATATTTACTGATGGCCACGTTTCGAGCACAGTTTATTACCCAGTAATTATTGCTGCATAATACTGTGAGACTTTAGAAAAATAAATTTTACCCACAATTGAATTATACTGTGTTGATACTCCAACCTAAAACTGAGAGCTATTTTTATCGCATGTGAGGGTAAGGTACCCTCACTTTTATGCAGTATTGATATAAGTATAAAACTTGGGCACTGTGGTAGAGTATAACTCCATTATGGATAAGATTTTATTTTGATAAATCACACAGTGTTGTACAGTTATATTAACTGTTAATATAACTGTACATCACTTTTATGCAGTTTTTATGCATTTTTTTCATAAATATATACGTGTTCCATACACAAAATTGCCTCCTTCACGTGATTGGTGCGTTCGAGATCATACGCTGATTGGTAGTTGGTGGTGTTTAAAGTTTAACTTTACGCATTCGGTAGATCTGGATTTAGTTTACTTTGTGGGCATATGAAATAACCTCATCCAACAACCTTATAAAACCTTGGGTCAATCGCCAACTAACTACAACAATTTATTCTCCTCTCAGCGAGCCTAACTTTAAAGTGGCTAATAAAGTATAAATATGATAGGTTTTCGATCAATAAAGGTTCTTTATCAAGTCTCTCATCTTCTTGCGTTACAATACTACCAACATTTTTACTAAGTATAAATTGACTGTGAGACAAAGACTGTGACAAAATAAAGAACGCTTCCTTCAGATTGGTATCTGTTGGTGTACTAGAGTTCTGTGACTGTGATTAGAATGACCAACTAACACCAGAGAGGAACTGAACTTATCACTGATTTTTGTATCCGTTTAGCTATTCATTGGCTAACGCATTCGGTTTTCAGCTGATGGGTCATTGGTTCGAGTCCCGCTCCACCTACTTCAGCCAGCGTAACTGGACTGGATAGTATCACCAGCTCTAAGGCAATAAGTGTGGATCTTAACCTCGTTCATGGTGGATCTGTTCCGGATAAGTGAACCTCAACAACAGTTTGCTCTTAAGATACATATATTCATATATTACAGATACTGTTTCTCTAACCAAGGATAACTTCCTCACTTTTACGATCTATTCGCTTCCTTATAAATCTGTTATACTCCGTATTAGGTTTATTTAAAAAAAGGAATACGAAATGAGCATTAGTCTAAGTAACTTCGTTTCGACTGGTTTAATGATTTGAAATGCAGACTTATCTATTTCTATTACTATTCCCTTGGGTCCCAAGTGGAGCATAGGGCTTCAACAGGACATCTCCACTTTATCCTTTCTCAGCGGTCCTCTTAAGCTGGCCTCACGACTGCCCATAGCGTCTCACCTCCTCCTCACACGATCTCCTCTGTGTCACCCTCAGAAAAACGTCCAACTCTTTTTTCACTTTTCGGGTCCCATTGGAGCGATAGCCTGTCGTGCAATGTTATTCAGCGGTCTCCTCAGTGTGTGTTCGATCCATCTTCATTTCCTTCGCTATATTCGTTCTTTTTAGGTTCTTTACACTACAGACTCTCTGATCGTTCAGCTAATCTTTAGTATGGAGCCAGTGAAGTAGGAAGCTGCTGATGAAAGTATGCAAACTGTTGAAAGACAGGTTGAAGACAGCGTCGACCGAGAGGTGATTTGGAATCCACTTCGCTAATACTGGGTGCCACCGACAATCATGCATCTCATCCAACAGTTGTACGACAATGGTGCATGCCAATTAATCCACAACGGGAAACTTACGGAATCCTTCGAAGTGAGGACGGGAGTAAGGCAAGGCTGCCTACTATCGCCAATGATTTTCCTGATTGCCGTAGATAGGATAATGCGACAGACAACGGCAATGAGGAAACAGGCATAAAATGGACTCACACAAAAAGAGACTTAGAGGATCTGGACTTCGCCGATGACATATGTCTGATTTCCGACAAACTGGAGGATATGTAAGTGAAAAGCAACAAGCTGGCAGAAGAAGCATCAAAGATAGGATATCACTTTAGGTGAACACAGAAAACAGAAGTGCTGAAGACTCCTGGCCAACACCAACAGCAACAACACCAGACAACAATCAGCCAGCATAAATCGAGAAATCTGAAAGAAACAACCTCCTTTACCTACCTAACTGGGAAGCATCGTTTCAACAACAGGTGGAAGGAACTGACGAGGATATCAAAGCGAGAATCGGAAAAGCAAGACAAGCTTTCATTACTCTGTGTGGAGGTCAACAGCACTCACCATCAAAAATAAGATCCAGATTTTCAACTCCAATGTGAAGTCAGTGCCACTTACTATACGGATCAGAGACTTGGCCAGTGCGTCATGAAGAGCATTTCAAACAAACTACGGACCTTCACCAACACCTGTCCTCGCTCAGTACTACTCAAGATCATATGGCCGGACAGAAAAGATAACCAACAGGGATCTCTGGGAGCGAACCAACCAGGAACCGAATGTGCAACAAATAGGCAGGAAGAAATGGAGATGGATTGGCCATACGCTGAGGAAACCATCAAGTGACATCACTAGACAAGCCATCGCTCGAGTGGAACCCGAAAGGGAAGCGGCAAGTTGGTCGTCAGTGCAAGGGTGACTTGGAGGTCATGTGAAGAGGAGATGAAAGCATTTGGGTAGACTTGGAGCCAGGTGAAAACTTTAGCAGAGAACCGAATGCAATGGAGACGCGCGGCTGGAGCCCTATGTTCTTCTAGGAATTAAAGGAAACAATAATAATAACCTGTTGAAAGTGGTTTTCGTGACAAAAACGCCAAATTTCTGAACCATATAGAAGAAAATAACTTGAGATTGATGTTGAAAAATCCAAACTGTGTTGTTTATGCAGAGTACAGAGGACTTCCAAAACTGGCTTTAGAGTGATGAAGGTCTGTTTAGCCTTATCTACCTGTTTATTTCCGCATTACTCTCCGTTGATTTTTAACTGCTACATAGGTTACAGTTATTTATCACAGTCCATTAATTTTACCAGTTCTTTTTCCGAAAATTACAACTACAAATGGAACTAGAATCAACAAAGAGTCTGTGTTTGAACGTTCACGTAGTTTGAATTTAAGTCATCAAGCAATACAAATCAATAAGCTGACTACACATTTAATGTTTAAGTGACTGTTAAGATAACACTGACCAACCAACCGATAAACAAACTGACAGACACTGAACTGGCACTAATACTTTGAAAAACACAATCAATCTCACAACGATAATTGGGCACTTTAATTACACACAGTCTAAGTAACTTACCACATATCTCTTCTTTTGAAACTTGTATTTCAGAATCTTGGGTAGTAGATGTTACTATAGACGTTTCACCGGTTTGTGAAGAATTTGTTTCTTTGGTGTTCTCAAGTGACCAAAGTTTAGGATTTGTAGTCTGTAAAACATTTGTTTTCACAAGAGTTGTTACAGTTGTTCCTAAGGATTCAACATAACTGTGTTGTTCTTCTACAGAAACTGTATGTGGAAAAGCATAAATGCAAGTGAAAGCTTTCCTTACGCTTAAGTTTGAGATGCTTCTTAACGCAATACATCAAAACATCACTTAAAGTAGCCCGCCCAATAGTAGAAAAATATAGCATAACTTGTTCTGCAACTTTGCCATAGTAATGGAATACTAATTTACAAAATAATGGTGATCTAAATGCACACAAATATATACACAAGTATATCAACATTACCTTGGTATAAAAAATATACGTTCATGATTTAAACCATACTTCAATACTGTGTCCTTTTTAATTGTTAGGACAGAATGTCTTGTCAGTGAAATCAGACACCTGAAATATGTATATATCAAAATGACAATAACACAACTCACTTGCAAACACGACGTGAATCCAACTTTTTATGACAATACTTTAAAATTTCAAATAAACTTGATGCACCT
Source organism: Trichobilharzia regenti (assembly GCA_944472135.2). Taxonomy (NCBI): domain Eukaryota; kingdom Metazoa; phylum Platyhelminthes; class Trematoda; order Strigeidida; family Schistosomatidae; genus Trichobilharzia; species Trichobilharzia regenti. The sequence continues at coordinate 19,272,364 of OX235263.1, read as the reverse complement.
TTGATACACAAAATACGTGTGCTCACTGTAGCAGCTTCACCAAAATACTTCTGCAAAATATAATTTGCATACTGAGATGCTGTGTCTGACATCAGATCAAAAACTTAACGCCTATGTAATCCCCACAACAGTGACGTCTCTAAGGAGATAAAAGGAAAGCAGAACTGATGATATGGACGACTGTTTCTCAGATAATTAGCCCACAATTCGCCAAAACGAACTGATGCGTCACTATAATTTGAAAAAAAAAGCAAGTTTAAAAGATGGCAACACCACAGACACCAGCAGTTGAAATGTCCCATTAAGTTGTTAATAAAATAAAGTTTACGCGTTAATTTAAGTTTGGTTATGATTATCATAGTGTGAACAAGTTTAATTACAAAAATACAGGATGTTTATTGGTAAACGATAAGGTTAAGAAAGAATTGGTAGTCAGAACGAAACATGACTCCATATTATTAGATGTTTATTAGATGTATCACAAAGTGAAACAGTATTTGCAAACTGAAGCAAGATATGAAAATCATCGTATTTTCAACATTAGCTGCTTAAAAAATGAAATCATTCCTAAATACCTGCATGTACGAGCTCTAGTTCCAACGGACAGAGTTAGAAGCAGAATAGAAAGCCTACAAAAAATTATGCCTGAAAGAAGAGATCCACCAAATCGTTAAAAAGTTGCAACATGTCAAGTGTGAAATTGAGCAATTAAAGCAAAAGTTAATAGGAATAGTTACCAATGTAGATTATGATCTTATAACACAGTCAGTCATCTAGCAATGCAAAATCAGCAACTTTCAAAAAGTCAAAAAATAATCAAATCAAAAAGTTCAATAAATTATTAGAGGAGAAATCCTCATCTCAGGACGATGAAGTCAACAATCTAAAGTCAACGGCGATCGATAAAACAAAGTGGACTTTCAATCTCTCAACACATATATTGTCCTACAGAAATAAGTGTATTAGAATAGGGACTAAATTTCAATGTAGCAGTTAACAAGCTGAAACCTGAGAATGTCATCCCTAAAATAGAAATAGCACTAAGTGAGATAGACAAAACGACGGCTGACGTAGTACAGGCACAATGTGCACTTACATTAAAACGACAAAACCAGAGATAAAAGCTCTAAAACACTTTAAGAATAACAAGGATATAGTAATCACAAAGTCAGACAAAGGAAACGCAACAGTAGTATTAGACAAATCAGACTGCTTGGACAAGGTGAATATTCACATACAAACAGGACCATATGAGGGAACTAGTAAATCAATAGATAAAGTTATGACTAAAGTTAAGAAATGCACAGTGGACCTTATATGCCGAATGAAGCCGTTTCTAGGTGAGTCTAAGTGGTTTAATTTAATGCCCAAAATCAATCCAGTAAATAATACTGTTTCTACTGTGTGATACGTCTAATAAACAAACTAATATGGAATTACTTACTACCAGAGTGCCCAAGTTTTACACATACATTAATATGAAACATGACTCTGATCCATGAAACATTTTGATTGTTGGTTTGAGACACGTAGAGTGATGTAGACTGCTTCATTGAAGTCCTAAAGATACTGCAAATCAATGCTTAGAGACTGTTGATGACACTGCTCGAAATTCTTCCCAATGCCACAAATGTATTTCTTCTTTCTAAATTATTAAATCCTCCTTATTTTACACATAACTATTCATTCTGCTCTACACTTCCTAATTTTAAGTGTTCTTACGAAGTGTAACAACTTGAATTGATGCACTCATTCCGATACCTCAGTTCACTTCACGAGAATACGACTATTAATACGCATTCATCAGTTCACAATAATTCACTCTGAAGCGAAGTAAAATTTGACAACCACAAGTTTTTCAAGCAACATACTACAACTGCGAACAATTTACCACCACGCTGTGCGACTTACAGAATTTATTTACAGGAAAACCCCAAATTTAGACTACTAAAATACACACATAATGGATGACGAAATATGAGAACACAATGGACGTGAAAACCAAAACAAAGACATACACACTTTCTCGAAAAAAATGAGATGACAGCACTAAAATACACAACGATAACATTGCAATTCAACTGCTCGGTACATATATTTATGACGAACACAATACACAATTCGAAGATATTTACAAAGTTGAGCTACACGAGTGAATTAAAACTCCAATGGACATGACCATAGCGCCTTTTCCTACTGTTAATATGCGCTCTTGTAAAAATTACAAGATGATGCGCTTCTGAACACACCTAATTAGTTACTTTCGATTGTTTCGATAAAAGATGATGGTTTTTCTTTACTACTGACTTTTATGCCAACTTAAACATCATGAATAATTATTTTCATCATCATTAATGGAATTTTACCCTCAAAGTCGGGCATATACCTTACTACATATACATATTATGAAACATTTATCTTATCCATTGGGCATTTAAACAGCCTTTCACTTATTCTTTTTAGTCGTTTCTAAACAACAAGTGCCTCAAAAAGTTCAGCTATAGATGTCTCTTCAGTTAAAATGTCACCATTTCCGCAAAAACGGAGTACAGTAACTGCCGAGTGGCGTTAAGCAAACCATCCGAATAAAACTGTGAAAAACCTTGGATTCGTTGATGAACTGTTTAGAGGGATGATCAGCGTTGCTGTAACTCTAACTCATAATATGACCCACACTCTAGCCTTCAAACTTAACCATATACATAACTCATAACACCAATCCAATCACTAACATCAACCCTCAATGATAAAAGTAGGTAGATTAGATAAGCACGAAACCCTTCAGACGAAAGTTATTCTGCAAACATGACTGGTAACATAATTGTTTCACCGTGCAAGGTTGGTGGTTACCACAGTCAACTGCCACCAATTTTTTCATAAAGTGAAGCGTTCCGATAAGAAAAAGTGCAAAGAGGTTAAATAATGGACAAGGCCAATAGTAATAAAAATCTGGCGAATTTTGTTACCAATGGTGAACCAATATTTTCCCATTACATGGCCACTACTTTCGGAACTAAGTGACTGTTAAGGCAGTCTTTTTCCTCTTTGACCATCATTTACCCAGGGTTTGCCCACTATATTACAATTCTTACAATTTTCCCGAAGTCGTGCTCACTCTGACCATTATTTAACTACTCTTTGCCAATTTATGATTATACAAGCGTAACGTTCGACAGCAATTGCTGCCTAAAAACTTTAAACAGAATTATTTTGTAGCGTTTTTATTTCCAACCTATTCATTGCACTGTAATCAGTAAGCAAATAACAAAAAAATGGAATATACTTCTCACGTGAAGAAGCAACGCAAAATTTCAAATATACCGGAGTGTCTAAAGAGGTCCAATATCCAATATCGTTTTTACGAGCTAGTAAAAACCAATTTGATTTCTTTGTGCTCGCCTCTTGATTGTAATGTAACGGTTCCCGATCTTCGGTAAACCTCTGCGTAGCTCGTTCCGCCACTCGACTCTCGTAGCTTTGGTTGACTCCAAAGGGAGTAGTGCTGGGATTAATTATATGTGGTTTGTAGTATGAGGTGTGTTAAGACTGTTACTACTGTGAATGGATTTCACCCTTTCGCCCGTTAGTCCTCCGGTATCGTCGACAAGAGAAAAGAGATAATAATAATAGATATAATTAGTGAAGTTATTCAGACTAACAGACAGAAAAAGAAATAAGAAAACGTAACAACAGTCAGCTGATTAAATTTGAAGATTAATATGAATAATATATGTATATCGGTAATAATGATGATGATGATAATAAGTGTAGCTAAGGTTGTCAGGGGAGTAGGACGGGGAAGAATGTAAAGAAGCAAAACGATAAGTTTAATTGTCTACCCCTGAATGGTGTATGCGATTTTAAGGGGATAGGCTGTTTCGATGCAGTCCTTGTGTCGCTGCATGGTTGTCCAGCCCTTGCTTAAAGGCGTCCAAAGACGGTGCCATAGCTACATCTGCCGGTAAGGAATTCCAGGGACGGTAAATCCGCAGTGAAAAGAAGTGGGAGCACACCCGAGTCCTTGCCCTCTTGTGAGCTATCATTCTGGGATTTCCACGAGGGAGCCTATACCTACTCAGTGGCAGGACGCCTTTGTTTGGATGACTCCGGTCATTTGTTGTTTTGTAGGCAGTAATCAAATCTCCCATAAGACATCGGTAGCTAAGCGTGAAGAGGCCTAATTTCTTCAGCCTTTCATCATATGGTTAATTTCGGAGACCAACCACTCCTTTTGTTGCCCGTCGTTGGACTCTTTCCAAGAGGTTGGCGTCTCTTCTCAGCATTGGGGGTGCAATAATATTATGCATCTCAAGGTGTGGTCTGACGTATGTTTTGTACAACCTTAGAAAGAGCTCAGGAGTGAGTGCACCTAGCTGTCTATGCGTAAAGTGTACAACCGCATATGCCCTCGCTACATCCCCTGTGTAATTTACGCTTGTGTCCATTTTTTCCGTTAGAACTAGACCGAAGTCGCGTTCCGACGTTGCGCAGGGTGTAGCTTTCATTCTGCAGTCTACAGGTGCGCAACTTCACTACTTTGCACTTTTTCAAGTTGAAAGTCATGCCACTGGCCACCGCCCAGTCTTCCAGAAGGTTTAGGTCTTCCTGTAGCCTATCTGAGTCCTCCGGACACTTTATCGCCCTCCATATATTTACGTCGTCAGCGTATAGGGGAGTCGGGCAGCTCAGACGGCGTGGTAGATCATTGATGAAAATCAAAAACATCAGTGGTCCTAGGATAGAACCCTGCGACACTCCTGATGACGATCTGTGCCAAGATGATCGGACTCGCTTAACCTTAGTGCAAAATTGCCTGTCGGCTAGGTAGTCCTTCAACCATGACAGAAGTGGCTCACCTATACCTGCCTGGCTTATTTTATGTAGGAGAAAGTCATGGTGAACAGTGTCAAATGCCTTCTCAAAGTCTAGGAAGACCACATGGACTGGTACATTCATATCCCAGCATGATGTCCAGTCGTCCCAAGCTGACAGTAGGTTAGTAACGCAGGATCTGCCTTTTCTGAAACCATGTTGGGTTAGGGTTGTGGTCGTCAATAATACTTTCCAGTACTTTTGATACCACTGGGAGTAGAGCTACTGGTCTATAGCTAGTGGCGTTTTGCCTGTCCCCACCCTTGAAGATTGGAGAAAGGATGGCTCTTTTCCACTCCCTTGGCAGGGTCCCCGAATCCATTGAGTGTTGGAACAAGTCGCACAGGGGTCTACAGAGAGCCTCGGCGCACTGTTTCGAAACAGATGGCCTGATGTTGTCACAACCTGGGGACTTCCCAGGTATGAGTCGCTGTAGCTTCCTTAGTACTATTGCGGGGTTTATTTGGGGAGTAGTCGCTAGGTCTTCCTCCTCTGAAATAGTGGTGCCACCATTTTGGTCCGTAACTGTAATATCCACATTGCTGTTTAGCTGTTTAGCGAAGGCTGAACTGAATGTTTCAGCCATCTCCAGACTAGTGAGATATTGACCGTTTGGGCCTACTAAGGCGCATGCCCCTTGGTTTGTCGGTTTTCTTTCCGACATGAATCGGTACAAGTTTTTAGGGTTTGATAGGAGTTTTTTAGCAAGGTTAGCCTGGAATGACCTTCTGTCCCTCCTAACTCTTGCATTACACCGGTTCCTGAGTTCGAGGTATGCATCATGGTCGGTCTGACTCTTAGATACACGCCACGTAAACCAAAACTTCCGCTTTGCTTGCAGAATACGTTGCGTGCCTCTCTTCAACCATGACGTCTTTCTCTTGGGCTGTGTTGTGACTAAAGGGACGGTATCCGAGATTGCTATATGGATAATCTTTTTTACCACTTCCCAGTGTTCATCCACAGATAGGTCGTCCCATGCTAAGGGCCAGTCTGCGTCGGACAAGAGCCTCCGCATTTCAGCATAGTCAGCCTTGCTGTAGCACAGACATGGTCGCGTAACATCCCATTGCAAACGCTCACGGAGGACAAGATCGAAACCTATGACTGCATGGTCACTGCTTCCCAGAGGAGTCATGATCTGGACCTTTTCGACGAGTAGCTGGTCACTAGTTAGAATATAATCTAGTTTTGATGACTTTCCACTAGGGCCCCACCTAGTGTCGTCTCCAACATTCTCAGTCAGTCCCGTGTTTCGAATAGTTTGCAGTAGGTTTCGGCCAAATTTTCCCTTAGCATACCCGGAGCCAAGGTTCAGTGATGGAGCATTGAAATCTCCAGCTATGGTGATTTGGTCGTAGCCCAAATCTCGTATCCCTGTGATAGTGCTGAGCAGTAGCTGATTGTGCTCTGCCCCACAGGTGGGAGATCGGTAGATGCCACCCAGTAAGTGCTTGGTGTGGCCTACGGTGAAATGACACCATATGGAGTCTGGGAGTTCGATAAGTGGTGGGTCCGTTGCGCGCACACATTTAAGTTGCCTATCAAAGTATATAGCAACTCCCCCTCCTTCCCTATTATCCCTGTCTCTCCTGACCAGTACCACATCACCTATACTGATTTCATTGTTGGCGATAGTGGGGTTTAGCCACGTTTCAGTGAGAATGATCATTTTAAGTTGAAGGTGTGCTTGGAGATTTCGGAGTTCACCTACTCTTCCTCTCAGCACCCTCATATTGGTATATAGGCAGCTGACAGTGAGTTTAACAACTTCAGCGTAATTTGAGGTAGTTGACGTGAAACTGTGTGCTGGTGGAGGACTTGATGTTGGGACTAGTTGGCCGATTCCGATAGAACGGGCCCGTTGTAGATTTTTTCAATGGATTTAGGCAGGACACTTGGGTGTCGCAGACTGCTATTCTCAGAACTGCATCGCTCTAGTGTCACTGAGGCTTAGGGACGCATTAAAGCCTCAGTTTGCTGCCTCCTTATAGTTCGGGGTCTGCTTTCGCAGCATCGGATGTTTCCTCCCATTTTTCCCTTGGTCTTATACCACCGTTCAAGTACTATGAACAACTGCTCCGGGTAGTTGAATGTGACGCTTAACAGCTTCGGAGAGCTAATCAATGCGAGATGAGTGGGACGAGGTAGCTGGAAAATTGAGATGGCTCCGGAAGCGCCAAGGGCAATCTGAGATGACAGCCATCTCCATTGCTGTACGTCGTACATGTGTTTTTCACAAGCAGTGCTGGTTTCCAGCTCCGAAACATTGTGTACCACCATAGAGGTAGAAGGCATCAGTTCCGATAACTCCCTCGTCATTTGTCTGATAGCCCATGGTTTCTCTTTTCTCACCCTTATGTTCGAACTTCTGTCCAGGGCTAGTACCTGAGCCATTAATAGTACTTTTTCACAGTCTCCGGCAGAGCCCTTAATGGGGGTGGCTTGCCTTGAGGCGTGTAAGCACCCTTTACAGTCTGCACAATTTTGTTGAACTAATGTTCAGACCTAATTTATTGCACAGGCTGGACCACTGTTCCTGATCAAACAAGGCTCGTTATTCAAGTAAGCTATCCTTGCTCACATGTACGCTAAAGAGGATAAGAGAGTTAGACCGACTAACCTCAGAATTGGGTTTAGCCTTTCGCTGCTTGTATCAGAATTCAATTTTGGTTGAGGAGAGAAGGCTTCCTTCAAATCTGCATAGAATCTTTGTTGACGATAAATGATGCCTCTGTAATGCTTTCTCGAACTGACCAAGTAAAGAGGTCGGTGAAAAAACCGGCATTTCACGATGATATTTTTTCCCATAAGATTTCGAAACCAAAGAAAAATGGTTGGCCCAACGCCTTTTCTGAAAATATCAAACGTCTTGGTAGAATCTCGCGTCTATCTGCTTTGTGACAAAAGGGAAAAGTTTAACATATAAAATCGTTTCTCATTTATCCATAAAACTATGTACTACTGATTGATCGGGATGACTAAATGACTCACATCAACTAGTAGAATTCCTTTCAGTCAACCACTTGTGCATAGTATTATGCAAATGAACTTGCACCTTCCGTTGGAACTTCTGACACTGAGCAACTCACACGATTTGAATGATTCCAGTTTCTGAAGGAAAATCCCGTTGGATTAATTGGCAGACTTAGAATTCGATTTATCGTCACTCATATTTTAAATTGTCTTCACCAACAGTCATAAGTGCGTCCCTTTTCCGAACCCTCCCCAGTAAGTGTAAGTTACCTTTTACGCTCTCCGAAACCAGTTAGTTAGACTGCTGGAAAATCTACGAGCCGGCTTCTTGTTAGCTTGAACTAGAAATAACGCTTAGAATGATGGAACGAACAACCAAGTAGGATCTATATCTTCCTTGTAGTTCGTAAGTCTGTCTTCATTTACTGAATGATGAATTTCCTCCCGTTTGTTTGAACAGGTATAATGATTATTTATTCCTGGAACACAAACAAGCCACTTTAAATACACGAATATTTGTACACTAGTTAGAACTGATAGAATATACGTGATTTGTTAATGTAAATTTGATTTGATCAATGGTTTGTATGACAGAAATATTTAAAAAGTACAAGTAACTGTATGAATAATTTTTCGAAATCTGCTTTCGACCGAATAAGCTATAAGGTATAGTGTCAAATCTAAATTTTAGCCGACAAAATACCTGTTGCATGCAAATTCCATGCGTGAAATATAAGCGGTTACTTTAGCAGAAGGAGGTAAGTAGCATTTTCGCGCAGGTGTGAAGTAAACATGGTGAATATAGAATGTTCAGTTACCATTCGCAAGTTTGTTTGAACAGGTATTGCACAATTCACTTGCACTTTTCCGTGCTTTAGGAAATAAAGGTTCATGAACACCACTGGTCTTCTACAATATTACAGGTTGTCAGTCGGTAATTTGTGTAATCGTCTTGATAGATTAGGTTTCTAATATAGCATCTGCTCCCATGGTTCAGCAAGTGACTGAAAACAGAATAATACAAGAACCGTGAACTTACAGCTGAGCACAACATTGCTGTCTCTTCCTTAGGTTGAGGAGGGGATACAGCATCCTCACAGTGGAATATGACCTAGTTAAGGACTGCGAATGTGTTTTGAAAACCGAAACCTTTGGGTATTTGATGCGCCAGAGCGGAGTGGGTGAAACTAAAAGGTCATAATAGCTTGTGGTCGAAGGCACAGTCCAGCAATCCCGCTTTCATTTTTCCCCTTTCCTGCCCAAGCAGCTTTTCTCACCTAATTCCAGTATGGCGGATTGTTACTGTTATCCAGTTAGCATATGTCTGTGAGGACGTGGATGTCTTTTCCACTTAAAGTGTGAGTATCGCTTAGCTTGACGTCTACCTCATTTTCGAGTCATCTCTAACTTTTAAGCAGGCTCACTGGTTGATCTAATGCAGGTTCAGACTTTTGGCCAATTTTGTGCACTGCGAATATCAATAATTTAGTAATAATAATTTATATTTTCATATAAAAATAAATGTACATGAAAATGCATGCCATTTTTATAGACACGATCAAGTATGGTATAATGTCAAATCTTAAATTGTCTACAAGTTAATAATGTTTCAACAGTTAAATATTTGATACGTATATATAATTAAACTCATTGCCTGAGCCAGGCCGTATAGTTATTGAATTGCACAGTTGTGCTCCAGGTTGAGTGGGAAAATCGACTTCGTTTCGTTTTCATCCCATGGTTGTAGGCATACGACAACCAACCAATATTGAGGTAAGTACAACGTTTACAAAGGATTGAAGGCTGTTTTAGAAAAGTAAAAGTGCTAAGATGAATCATTAAAGTGAAATAAAAAAAAACTAGAATACTGTCCACTTATTATAAGCAGCACTCGCACACGTGATAAGCTAAAAATGGAAAGTATCCAACGATATTTTACCTCAAAACTACTCGGCTACGATTGTAAGAAAGACTACATCTCACGGTGCATGATCCTAAAACTCGACCCACTTTGGACAAGGCGACTTATTATAAACCTAATATTCTTCTTTAAGGTCCTTCACAAAATATCATTCTCAGGTAACAGGGACATACAATTCGCACAGGAAGGTTCTTACGATCTGCGTAACCAAACTTCCACAGTGACAACTCATTCTTTTAGGTCAACACTCTGTGAAAACTTCTTCACAGCCATGTATTCTAAAATATGGAATAGCCTACCCCTAGATGTCAGAACTTGCTCTTCGGTTACAAGCTTCAAACGCTCTCTATACGGACTGTTTCACTCTACTGATTATATTAATAAACTATTTACTCATAGAACGAATCAATCACTAATCTACTACAGCACCTAAAAGACGCACTTCAACACCCTTTGCAATCTAAAAAATATAAATAAACTAGCAGCATGGATGCATAAAGACTTAGTACGGAACATACAGGATTAGTTTACCCTTAGAAATAGGACGTGTCACTCTGGTGTAACCTTCAAACGCCTGCTATATAAGCTGTTTTGTCCCAATGATTATCCCTACCAGAACCCATCAGTTATTTCTAAAACGCACCACACATTAGAATGCTAAAACGCTCAGACACATTAATACACATTATGACACTAAATAAACTCTAAGACTTAGCATAAATGCGTGAAAACACAACTAAAACGTAAACTTTTACTAATGTATAATATACAATTGACATAAACATTTATAAGTGCATAAAATATTAATGTCGTTTTCATTTTCACATACTTTCTATTTCTGTTATTCTGCTGCTCCTATTCATCTTCTGGTCGAGGTTGAACAACCCTGCACCTAAACTGAAATGAGGATTAATTCCAAACCATTTATCTCATAAACCTCAAATTCCATGAACGATCCAATTCTACCATTTGAAGACGCTGGCGAACATGCTGTAAATGAGTATTCATGATCTGAAATGAAGTAACTGGTTTTCAAACAGTTTTCAACATTTTATTCAACTTGCGAATACAGTCCGCCATGCAGACACAAATGGAGCAAATGGAGAATTCTGGAATCGACCTCGGCACCATTTGACGCAGTAAAACAACTAAACATGACTGTCAATGGAGTTGAAGATTGAACGATCAATTCTTGGTTGTTTGCTCAAAATCAACTTCCCCAATTTTCGCGGAGGCATCAATACGACAGTCATCGTCTCATCGGTCGCTGTTCAGAAAGAAGAGTGAAACATCGTCAGAAGTAATACAATGATTTATTATTGTAATATTTGTTTTCAGACCTTAGTTGCTTAGTTCGCTTATTCCTTTTATATGTTGGTGTAACAATAAAGAAATATCAAACGGCAGATCGGTGTTTTGGTTTTTTCGTCCGTTATAACTAAGCGTTTCTGAAATCTTCGAAGAACAGCGTGGGCCCGAGCGTAGAGAGAGCTGGGCATTAACGGTTTATGAGACGGTAGCTGACAGTTTCTGACGATAGAAACCGATCTGGCGGATTCAAGCAGTTGGTGAAAGTTTGGATAGTCGCCGTTCATTTTTCCTGGTGCCGGTCAAGTCCTCTTTGAACAAGCAATATCTGGAACTATTTTGGAATTGGGTCAAGTTCAACAATGTCTGGGTCAAAGAAGGGACAGAGCGTCTTAAATGCAAACAGGAAAGTAAGTCATGGTGACTTGTCTGTTACTTGTAACGATGTGTCTGATGTTAAGCATGACATGGTTGATGTTACTGTTTCGCCGTTCAGGGATAATAGGAACATCAAACTCCCTAGATTTGAACCACGGTGTTTTGATGGAAACCCAGCTGATTATTTACAATTTGTAAAGGAGTTTGAGGTCATGCTGAGTGGTTTTATATTAAGTGATGAATTGAAGTTAATGTATTTGATGAGATATTGCACTGGAGATGCTTCAAGAGCTACACAGTACTGTAAGTTTATGAAGCCAAAAGAGGGCTACGATGAGGCTATGAGCATATTACGTCAAAGCCTTGGAAGACCCTCGATGATTGCAGGGAAATTATTCGAGGCTGTCAGCGGTAATGGTGGTCAATTACAGGATGACTCCCAGGCACTCACTGAGTTTTTAGATAATTTGCTAATTTACAAGAATGCAATGATTTCGATGAATCGCATGAGTGACCTTAACTCGAGTTTTATACTAGAAGTAATAGCAAGACGTCTACCTACTCGACTGCAAAGGAATTGGGTGAAGATGAGCTCCCGTATGGAGGATGAGGGTATCGAGCCAAAGTTTGATGATATCCTGAAACTGGTAAAAGATAGCGTCAATCAATCTATGAGCAAGTTTTCCAGTCTATTAGATCTCACCCCTAGAATAGAGCAGTCTGAGGGTAAAACGCACTCATTGATGACGAATAAGCCTCAGAGAGGTGGATATCGAGAAGGCACCATGATGTCTAGTAATGAATATAGACCTAATGAGTGCAACAGGTTTCGTAGTACATGCTCAACAGATAAGTTGCAAGATGCAAGAGAAACACGGTTGTGTTTCACACGTTTGCAAGAAGTGCATATTCTCAGCTACCGTCTCATAAACCGTTAATGCCCAGCTCTCTCTACGCTCGGGCCCACGCTGTTCTTCGAAGATTTCAGAAACGCTTAGTTATAACGGACGCAAAAACCAAAACACCGATCTGCTGCTTGTTATTTCTTTATTGTTACACCAACATATAAAAGGAATAAGCGAACTAAGCAACTAAGGTCTGAAAACTAATATTACAATAATAAATCATTGTTACTTCTGACGACATTTTACTCTTCTTTCTGAACAGCGACCGATGAGACGATGACTGTCGTATTGATGCCTCCGCGAAAATCGGGGAAGTTGATTTTGAGCAAACAACCAAGAATTGATCGTTCAATCTTCAACTCCATTGACACTCCCCGGCAAAAAAGGGATCCAACCCTTTTTTCCTTCACGACCAATGCACGTTGACTTGGATGCCATTGCGAGAACCTGGGTCACACGGACAGAGCTGAAATGGAAAACAAACAGAAAAGCCAACACACCACAAGCATACCCACAGCACAATCTCACACATCAATGACGACCTGCGCCTCCAGACAGAGACCTCCTCTTGACATCTTGCAACACAATCGCCACTTGCTAGAATGACTCTTGCAGAATGCAACGTGACCATAGCACCAACTCATGATACTCTACGCACATCCTCTTATCTACTCACTACCAATTACCACTGAAATCGCTTGTCACTCATTCTGCCTCAGTTCTAGTAGCGGTGACGCATGCGAGCCTCAGTCGTTTACACTCTTTCTCCCCGGCGTGTCGGACCGCAGCTAACAATTATCTCCGTGTGCATTTCATTCTCAGCAATAGCCTAGCCTCCCCGGCGTATACGACCCATCTGCTGTCCTTAACATCAATCAATTCATTCATGGATGTAGAAGACTCGAAACAACTTCAGAAATAATCACGACGAAAATTTTAACAAAATTACGCAATAACAACAAGACACGAAAACAACAAGTAAACACAATGAATCCAAATAACACCAATTGATATGACACACCACACGTATATACAAATAGTACAAACAACCTCGCCGATCATGTCTTGGTGGAATTCCTTTGAAGAATTGCAGGACTTACACCAGTACGCCTACAACCCTTCTCAGGTTGACGATTGTAATTTGTGGAATGTCCGGACACAAACAAGATTAACCAACAATTACATCAATTGGAACTCACACAACTATTTAACACAAACATATGTACAATCAACACATCAAATGTTGTGGATTCCGGCACGACAAACTACCCTTGAAGAACTGTAGGACTTACAGCAGTACGCCTACATTCCTTCTCAGGTTGATGATCCAAGTGGAAGTCGTCCGGACACAAACAGAATTACCAACAGCTAGATGACAGATGATATCAATTCAGTATATACAATATGAACATATGTACAAGATCATACACCAAGCACATTGGACTGCTCATTGATGCGCTACCCTTTGAAGAACTGTAGGACTTACAGCAGTACGCCTACAACCCTTCTCAGGTTGACGCCCTAGGTTGGAAAATCGTCGCAGAGTTCATTTGCTAACTTCCTTCTATCAGCTATATCCTCAAATCTGAACGGCAACACGCCCATGTCATTGTATCGTAGAATATAGATGACCAACAAACACACGACATATCTCATCAACCAAGTGTAGAAACAGAGTAATTTACACCAAAGATAATAACATTCAAATAGTAACTTGAAACTAGAAATGCCTTTATTCGTGCAAGTCAATTTAACAATTACTCTCTCGTTTACACTTGGCTTATCCACACTAAACTGACCATTGATATTCGTCCTTTCAAACGAACTGATACTACCATAGTCATTGCACAAGATACTTGAGTTGATGGGTGTCTGTTTCATTGTGGATGACAGCACCAACGACGACTGATTGATATCAGTTGATGAACTTAGCAGTGGATCAAAAGCTGTTGTTGCTCGCTTTTCAGAAAGTTGTCTACCTGCAAGATCACCACCACTGCTGTCTTTTACTATCAGCTCCGGTTTAGCACTAGCATCTGATGATAGGTGGGCTACATGCTGATCAATTACACTGACTGTCTCACAAGTATGCACACCTTCTGGAACTGCATCTGCGTTCAATTCTACTTCACGTTGTAGTTGTACAGAACCTTTATTTAACTTAGCAGTAGTAGGCATATCCCTCATCTCATAATGATCAACCAAAGACAACTGTGAAGTATCATGATCATTATCACGAATATTCACTTTACCGTCAAGTTCATCATTTTCAAACTCTTTAATAACAGAAGTAGACAATTTTGGTTCCTCCTCACAAATCATTAAAGGTTTTATATCTTCACTCTGACTAGTTATACTTTGTAAACTTGTGGAGTCAGAACTCCACTCTGAAGCAGTAACTCTATTCTGTGACACTCTATTCAACAACGGCTTACCAGTTGCAACTACAGACTTCTTCACAAAACCGTTATCGTCACACAATTCGGAGTCAGACCTGGAGTTTACATTTAGCTTATCACTGAACTTGCTCACTGGTTCACAGTTCACTTCTGTATGCACCTCTTGCACACGTGTAAACACAAACGTGTTTGTCTTGCATCTTGTAACTTATCTGTTGAGGATGTACTACGAAACCTGTTACACTCACTAGGTCTATATGCATTACTAGACATCATGGAGCCTTCTCGATATCCACCTCTCTGAGGCTTATTCGTCATCAATGAGTGCGTTTTACCCTCAGACTGCTCTATTCTAGGGGTGAGATCTAATAGACTGGAAAACTTGCTCATAGATTGATTGACACTATCTTTTACCAGTTTCAGGATATCATCAAACTTTGGCTCGATACCCTCATCCTCCATACGGGAGCTCATCTTCACCCACTTCCTTTGCAGTCGAGTAGGTAGACGTCTTGCTATTACTTCTAGTATAAAACTCGAGTTGAGGTCACTCATGCGATTCATCGAAATCATTCCATTCTTGTAAATTAGCAAATTATCTAAAAACTCAGTGAGTGCCTGGGAGTCATCCTGTAATTGACCACCATTACCCTTAACAGCCTCGAATAATTTCCCTGCAATCATCGAAGGTCTTCCAAACCTTTGACGTAATATGCTCATAGCCTCATCGTAGCCCTCTTTTGGCTTCATAAACTTACAGCACTGTATAGCTCTTGCAGCATCTCCAGTGCAATATCTCATCAAATACATTAACTTCAATTCATCATTTAATATAAAACCACTCAACATGATCTCAAACTCCTTTACAAATTGTAAATAATCAGCCGGGTTTCCATCAAAACACCGTGGTTCAAATTTAGGGAGTTTGATGTTCCTATTATCCCTGAACGGCGAAACAGTAACATCAACCATGTCATGCTTAACATCAGACACATCGTTACAATTAACAGACAAGTCACCATGACTTACTTTCCTGTTTGCATCCAAGACACTCTGTCCCTTCTTTGACCCAGGCATTGTTGAACTTGACCCAATTCCAAAAAGTTCCAGATATTGCTTGTTCAAAGAGGACTTGACCGGCACCAGGAAAAATGAACGGCGACTATCCAAACTTTCACCAACTGTTTGAATCCGCCAGATCTGTTTCTATCGTCAGAAACTGTCAGCTAACGTCTCATAAACCGTTAATGCCCAGCTCTCGCTACGCTCGGGCCCACGCTGTTCTTCGAAGATTTTCAGAAACGCTTAGTTATAACGGACGCAAAAACCAAAACACCGATCTGCCGCTTGATATTTCTTTATTGTTACACCAACATATAAAAGGAATAAACGAACTAAGCAACTAAGGTCTGAAAACAAATATTACAATAATAAATCATTGTTACTTCTGACGATATTTTACTCTTCTTTCTGAACAGCGACCGATGAGACGATGACTGTCGTATTGATGCCTCCGCGAAAATCGGGGAAGTTGATTTTGAGCAAACAACCAAGAATTGATCGTTCAATCTTCAACTCCATACACACACACAGAAGTGAACTGTGAACCAGTGAGCAAGTTCAGTGATAAGCTAAATGTAAACTCCAGGTCTGACTCCGAATTGTGTGACGAATACGGTGCGGTGAAGAAGTCTGTAGTTGCAACTGGTAAGCCATTGTTGAATAGAGTGTCACAGAATAGAATTACTGCTTCAGAGTGCAGTTCTGACTCCAAAAGTTTACAAGGAATAACTAGTCAGAGTGAAGATATAAAACCTTTAATGATTTGTGAGGAGGAACCAAAATTGTCTACTTCTGTTATTAAAGAGTTTGAAAATGATGAACTTGACGGTAAAGTGAATATTCGTGATAATGATCATGATACTTCACAGTTGTCTTTGGTTGATCATTATGAGATGAGGGATATGCCTACTACTGCTAAGTTAAATAAAGGTTCTGTACAACTACAACGTGAAGTAGAATTGAACGCAGATGCAGTTTCAGAAGGTGTGCATACTTGTGAGACAGTCAGTGTAATTGATCAGCATGTAGCCCACCTATAATCAGATGCTAGTGCTAAAGCGGAGCTGATAGTAAAAGACAGCAGTGGTGGTGATCTTGCAGGTAGACAACTTTCTGAAAAGCGAGCAACAACAGCTTTTGATCCACTGCTAAGTTCATCAACTGATATCAATCAGTCGTCGTTAGTGCTGTCATCCACAATGAAACAGACACCCATGAACTCAAGTATCTTGTGCAATGACTATGGTAGTATCAGTTCGTTTGAAAGGACGAATATCAATGGTCAGTTTAGTGTGGATAAGCCAAGTGTAAACGAGAGAGTAATTGTTAAATTGACTTGCACGAATAAAGGCATTTCTAGTTTCAAGTTACAATTTGAATGTTATTATCTTTGGTGTAAATTACTCTGTTTCTACACTTGGTTGATGAGATATGTCGTGTGTTTGTTGGTCATCTATATTCTACGATACAATGACATGGACGTGTTGCCGTTCAGATTTGAGGATATAGCTCATAGAAGGAAGTTAGCAAATGAACTCTGTGACGATTTTCCAACCTAGGGCGTCAACCTGAGAAGGGTTGTAGGCGTACTGCTGTAAGTCCTACAATTCTTCAAAGGGTAGCGCATCAATGAGCAGTCCAATGTGCTCGGTGTGTGATTTCGTACATATGTTCATATTGCATATACTGAATTGATATCATCTGTCATCTAGCTGTTGGTAATTCTGTTTGTGTCCGGACGACTTTCACTTGGATCATCAACCTGAGAAGGAATGTAGGCGTACTGCTGTAAGTCCTACAGTTCATCAAGGGTAGTTTGCCGTGCCGGAATCCACAACATTTGATGTAGTGATTGTACATATCTTTGTGTTAAATAGTTGTGTGAGTTCCAATTGATGTAATTGTTGGTTAATCTTGTTTGTGTCCGGACATTCCACAAATTACAATCGTCAACCTGAGAAGGGTTGTAGGCGTACTGGTGTAAGTCCTGCAATTCTTCAAAGGAATTCCACCAAGACATGATCGGCGAGGTTGTTTGTACTATTTGTATATACGTGTGGTGTGTCATATCAATTGGTGTTATTTGAATTCATTGTGTTTACTTGTTGTTTTCGTGTCTTGTTGTTATTGCGTAATTTTGTTAAAATTTTCGTCGTGATTATTTCTGAAGTTGTTTCGAGTCTTCTACATCCATGAATGAATTGATTGATGTTAAGGACAGCAGATGGGTCGTATACGCCGGGGAGGCTAGGCTATTGCTGAGAATGAAATGCACACGGAGATAAATGTTAGCTGCGGTCCGACACGCCGGGGAGAAAGAGTGTAAACGACTGAGGCTCGCATACATCACCGTTACTAGAACTGAGGCAGAATGAGTGACAAGCGATTTCAATGGTAATTGGTAGTGAGTAGATAAGACGATGTGCGTAGAGTATGATGAGTTGGTGCTATGGTCACGTTGCATTCTGCAAGAGTCATTCTAGCAAGTGGAGATTGTGTTGCAAGATGTCAAGAGGAGGTCTCTGTCTGGACGAGCAGGTCGTCATTGATGTGTGAGATTGTGCTGTGGGTATGCTTGTGGTGTGTTGGCTTTTCTGTTTGTTTTCCATTTCAGCTCTGTCCGTGTGACCCAGGTTCTCGCCATGGCATCCAAGTCAACGTGTATTGGTCGTGAAGGAAAAAAGGGTTGGATCCATTTATGCCGGGGAGTGTCAATGGAGTTGAAGATTGAACGATCAATTCTTGGTTGTTTGCTCAAAATCAACTTCCCCGATTTTCGCGGAGGCATCAATACGACAGTCATCGTCTCATCGGTCGCTGTTCAGAAAGAAGAGTAAAATGTCGTTAGAAGTAATACAATGATTTATTATTGTAATATTAGTTTTCAGACCTTAGTTGCTTAGTTCGCTTATTCCTTTTATATGTTGGTGTAACAATAAAGAAATATCAAACGGCAGATCGGTGTTTTGGTTTTTTCGTCCGTTATAACTAAGCGTTTCTGAAATCTTCGAAGAACAGCGTGGGCCCGAGCGTAGCGAGAGCTGGGCATTAACGGTTTATGAGACCTGATTGACAATGACCTTATCTAGTTTTCGCATCTACGATCAAATTTCTTTCCTGTTATAAAACTACGATAAGACTGCTGAAAATGTGGAATAAATATATCACTGATCTCAACATAATACATCAATAATCTTTAAGCTAAGGGTGGCGTTAACTACAAAGTTATATGGGAGAATTGACTTCAAGCTTTATTTTTCCCAGATATTTGTAATACATCCATCTGTCTGGGTTTTTGTTAATGCGAAGACAATATTTCTATATTTCTTTATTTGTTGCACAAACAGACTTTAAAGCAGACTGTTCCGACTGACTCTAATGTCAGAAAGAACAACCACACTGTAAATTCATCACACCAAATTATGTGTAATTTATATGATAACTTATCCATGCCTGTACAATTGGTATATTCCTGCATAAACAGGAAGAAATATATATTATGTAGATAAGTAATTAATCCTTACGTCGACAGCGTTCATTTGCAATGTATAATGATACCAATATTCTTCGTACTATCATGCGTTCACTTTTGGCTTTAATACAATTATTTTCAAGCCAGTCGTTTTTATTTCATGCCTTTTTGTTTATTTGGTGCACAACCGTACCCTACAAAGAATAGGAATAGAATGAGTCGAATCAAATCCATAAAGAGCTATAAAATGTTAGGTTTAATGGAATATAATGAGGACCAAGTAAAGACGTTATTAGAAAATAAATGCGATGAGACATTGGGAAGTGGTATTCAAAGACCCGACAGTGGATAGCAAGTTAATTTATAAGATGCCCCATAAATCTGTGCAGAGCCCACGTGGTCGCATCTCAACAATAGGCTGAGCGAATGGTATACATTTAAAGGCAAAAGCATGATCTGTCTAGACGTTTATTATTATCGTTTTCAAGATAAAGATCTAAGCCCTCAGAAATATCAGAAAAATCTCTAGCCGTCAAATTGCATATTGCTGTTCCTGCAGAGTGGGGTGACTCACCTCAGTGACCACCACCATATCTACTCATCAGCTAGCGCCACTCTCCCTCCTTTTTTGATGTTGGGCTCTGAGAATATGATTATTATGGCTACCGCAAATATATTGCTTGGTACCAGACATATTCGTACCCCATATTCCATCTCCATAGCTTTCTTAATGAGTGCTTCCAATAGGTCTCCACGTACATCTTTATGAACATATTATATATGTGTGCATGCGTCCTAATGAACAGATTACTTTATAAGAAGTTAAAAACTTAGAGTAAAAAGAATAGGTTTTGTGAATAGTGGAGCAAAATTCATCAGAACACTATAGTTGGTTCAATGTAGGTAGTATGAACTGAAGGTAAGGTCGGTTGGCAGGACTTAGAGTACTTATATATAGTAAACATCTGACATTGCAAAGTAACGTGTCTAGACATATTATAAAAAGATATTAACACAGAACCAACAAAATTTTGGCATTTGGTTAGCAATACTGCAGTGTGTGTATACTGGAGGATGGTAGTTAGTCTACAGGAAGCCGTAGAGTAAATCAAACCATATATGATGAGAGTATAATCAGTATTATAATTCGTATGACAAATAATACACCAGGCTCAATAATTGAGTGTTATAAGGGAAACAAGCGTGGTAAAGCAAGAGAACATTTGATGCATAAATATTTTAACCATTTTACGTATTTTTATAACAATCTAATTTTAAGAATTGAACATGCATGATTATTAAGTATTATCATATTAGTATATACACATGTAAAATGTTAAAAGGTGTGGATGCTATAATAATTATTTCCAGTGTTACTTTTACCAACACAACTTGGTGAAAATTGTAGAGAATAGACATCAGTAAATTAGTTAACGTTCGCTGCGTAAGTATTAGAGTCAAGTTACACGTATGTGACTATACTGAAGACTGGACTGGCCTTCAATTTCCGTTCTACCAACAGTTGTGGTCTTTTAGACGAGCTAGGGTGGACATGTTAAAGTGTCTTTCTAGGCCCCGTTTGAACCCATCGGGGTTTTCGCAACATCTTATTTCAGGTGGTAGTTGGTTCCAAAGAGTGCAATATTTTATGTTTGACAGTATCTGGGGAAGCCGCTCACCCACGACAGATATTAGCACGCCGGGCCTAAGTGTGTGTCGTACATCAAGTAGAGGTCAGCCATATGATGCTGCCAAGCTCTTGCCCCTTGAAAATCTTATAATAATAATAATAATGTATATTCTCATATAAACATATAAATTTACATGAAAATGCATGCCATTTTTACAGGCACGATCAAGTATGATATAATATCAAGTCGTAGATTGTCTACAAGTTAATAATGTTTCAACAGTTAAATATCTGATATATATATATATACATAAATACACTCATTGTCTGAACTAGGCCGTATAGTTATTGAATTGTACAATTGTCCTCCAGGTTGAGCGGGAAAATCGACTTCGTTTCGTTTTCATCCCGTGGTTGTAGGCATACGATAATCAACCAATATTGAGGTAAGTACAACGTTTACAAGGAATTGGAAGCTGTTTTGGAAAAATTAAAGTGCTGTGGTGTAACATTAAAGTGTAATAGATTAAGTGAGTGAGATATATCATTAATAAACACATTTATATAGAAAACAGAATGGGGAAGTAATTAATCCTTAGGCCGACAACGTTCATTTGCAATGTATAATGAAACCAATATATTTTATACTATCATGCGTTCACTTTTGGCTTTAATACAATTATTTTCAAGCCAGTCGTTTTTATTTCATGCCTTTTTGTTTATTTGGTGCACAACCGTACCCTACAGAGAACAGGAATAGTATAAGTAGAATTGAATTCATAAAGAGCTATAAAATGTTAGGTTTAATGAGATATAATGAGGATCACGCAAAGACGTTATTAGAAAATGAATGAGACAAGATATTGTGAAGTGGTATTTAAAGATCTGACAATGGATAGCAAGTTAATTTATAAGATGCCCCATAAATCTGCGCAAATCCCATGCTGTCGCATCTCAACAATAGGCTGAGCGAATGGTATATATTTAAAGGTAGAAGCATTATCTGTCAAGGCGTTCACTGCTATCTTTTTCAAGATAAAGATCTAGGTCCTCATAAAAATCAGAAATATCTCGAGCCTTCAAATTGCGTATTGCTGTTCCTGCAGAATGGGGCGATTCACCTTAGTGACCACCACCATATCTACTGATCAGCTGTCCGCTTGCTGTCCGCTATGTTTCACCCAGCACAGGTAAACATACTGGTCGTTGAAAGTGAAATGGCTGAGGTTCAGCTGGGCAGTCGTACCTATTTCACCCCCTACAGGAGCGACATATTCGCAAATGGTCGTATACACAGAGAGAGACGATAAGATCAAGAAGCTGACATCTCGTGGGATTTCATGGTGGTATCCCTTGCGAAATTAGGTCACATGTGCCATGAGGAATAATGCAGAGGGGTGTGTGTAATTTGATTCTGAGATTTGCTTCTACATCAGGGTCTGGACTCATCCTTTCCTGAATCCCAGAGGTCGACGATCAAAATGGTCCAGATTTACTGTCCATTCACAATGATACAGCATTTGAAAACCACCAAAAGTTATTATCACTGTAATTATAAGCATCACCCGAGGCTCCTATTCTGCAGTTACAGTCCTTGGCAGTCTTTATCTTGGTTGTATGCACGAGCGAAGTTAAGCTAAAGGTACCAGTAAGTACCAATGGTGAGTGGCCTCACCAATGACCATGGAGTGCTCAGCTGACAAGGTGAAGGTTAGCAGACAGTTAACATTATAATCCTGAATAAAATTTGCATGTTAAAGTGTCTTGATATTAAGAGAATATCTGGGAAGTTTCAAGTTAGATATGGGAAGGATTAAGTTGGGCTAAGGAAAAGTTAGAGTTGGGTCAACCTGATGAAGAAGATAATGAGGCTGGTCTGAGTTAGATTAAGGCTAGTTCAAGGATTCTTTTGCATAAGAATTGGGTTGGAAGAAGATTAGGGAGAATATGTCGGTTAGAATACACGAATAAATATATGTCCATCTCTTATTACGCTGGACCTCACGCTTTCCCTGGAAGACTTTCGGAAACAATTGGTAGTAACCAACGCGAAAAACCAGAACACAGATTGGGGACTCGAGAATCCTTTATTCTTACGCCAATATGTAACCAACAATAAGGTTATTAAACACAAGGTCTAAGAATAAATGTTATAACAATAAATCACGATGGGTGGGCTACACGCTGATCATTTACACTGAGGGTCTCACGAGTATCCATACCTTCTGCAACTGCATCTGCATTTAATTCTACTTCACGTTCTAGTTGTACAGAACCTCTGTTCAACTTAGCAGTAGTAGGCATTCCCCTCATTTCATCATGATCAACCAAAAATCTGCACTATCATGATCATTATCACAAATATTTAATTTACCGTCATCTATCTGGTCGACTTCATCATTTTCAAACTCTTTAATGACAGCAGTAGATGATTTGGGTTCTTCCTCACAGATCCATAAAGGTTTTATACCTTCACTCTGACTAGTAATACCTTGAAAACTTGTTGAGTCAGAACTGGACTCTGAAACTGTAACTCTCTTCTTCTGCACAAACTACGGTGTCGTCTGTGACACTCTATTCATGAATGGCTTACCAGTTGCAACTACAGGCTTCTTCCCTGCACTATTATCGTCACAAGGTTCGGAGTCAGACCTTGATTTCACATTTAGCTCACGATTAAGATTGGTCACTTCTTCACAGTTGCACAGTATGCACTTCTTACAAACGTGTAAAACACAACCGTGTTTTTCTTGCATCTTGTAACCTATCTGTTGAGGATGTCCCACGAAAGCCGTCTATATGGATTACTGACACCATGTTACCAGTTATAGACCAGTAGAGGTATTCCTCATGATATCAAAAGCACTGGATAGTATTATTGATGATCTCATCAGGTGGCACCTTGAAAGAACTAGTAGACTGTATGAAGAATAAAACAGTTTCACTTCGAGCCTGCCATGCCTGGAACTCCTAACTGGCAGATGAATCTACAGCAACGTCCATGGACAGCTTTTAGGAAGGCGTCCTCACTTCGAAGGCTTCCGTAAGTTTCCCGTTGTGGATTACTCGGCATGCAGTTCTGTCGTATAACTGTTGGATGAGATGTATAACTGTATAATCGTGATGACGTAGTTGCTAAATTACCTCTCAATCGACGCTGCGCTGTCAAGGGCCTTTTCAAAGTCGATGAAGTTGAGTGGGGTGGAGTGGCGACTGCCATTCCAAGCTTTGTTCAGTGATGAGCGGTAGTGTGGCGGTTTCATCAATACATGATTTGTTTCTCCTGAATGCAGCTTGTTCCTGTCGAAGTTTTGCATCTAGGGCTTGTTTGATTCTCTCCAGGATGATGCGGCTTAGTATTTTGCTTGGGATGGACAGGAGCATAGTCCCACGCCAGTTCTTGCATTGACTTAAGTCTCCTTTCCTTCGTAGTTTGAATAAGTATCCTTTCTTCCAATCCTCGGGTACTTTGCCGTCTTTCCACACCTTCTCCAGCAATGGCGTCATCAAGTCCGTTGTTGTCTCTGGGTCCATTTTCAATGCTTCTGTTGGGATTCCATCTGGTCCTGCTGCTTTCCCAGCTTTTAGCATCTTGATTGCACTCAGGGCTTCTGATTTCGTCGGGGGTTGATGTTTACTGGTAGTTCTGCTTCCGTCGTTGGTATTGTTGGGCGCGTTGTAGATGACGGTCAATTTAGAAGTCTTCTGAAGTGTAGCTTGCATTCAACTCCTGTTTTTGTTGCTCGTCGGTGCACTGTTTTGTTTATTTTGTTTCACCATCCTTCTCTCTTCCTTAGTCTGCATAACCTACACTAAATACATCTGTTGTTATTATTACTATCTCTTTTTTGTTGATGACATCGGAGGACTAAGGGTGAAAGAATCAACTCCATCTACAGTAGCAACACGGTTTTAACACACCACACATTACAAACAACATATAATTAATCCCAGCAGCACTCCTTTTGCAGACAACCAAAGCTACGACAATCGAGTGGTTTGACGAACTATGCAGAAGTTCACTGAAGGCTAAGAACCTTTACTTCACATCTAAGGGGCGAATACAAAGAAATAAAACTGGTTTACACTAGCTTGTAAAATGATATTGGATGTTAATAATACGGTATCGTTGCTGTATCGACACTCCAGTCCAGAACTGGGAAGCATTTTTGTGACACTTCAGAAAAAGGCGTCCTGCAAGTTTCACACTAATATTCAGTATTTTCAAATTTTACCTACTTTACAATAAATAGTGTCCTTTTCATGTGGTTGGTTCCTTCAAGGTCACTTGTTCAACAGTATTTACAGGTGCTTAAAGTTTAACTTCGCTTATGCATGTTAAAACGCTGTTTACATTCTCTTCGAAGACAAACAAATATGAAAACCTGATTCTTGAGAAACTTGTTCTAATATACATGGTTGAAAGTGACCTTGCCCGTGAGTTGTTTAGGTCGTCTGGCTGCTAAGGGCAACACGCGATGGACAAACCACAAATAATAGGACATATAACGAAGTCTGTTGACTTTACTCTTTTTGATTGTAAATGGATACCAGTTAGTACTAAGTTTGTGGTTGTTGGTTCGAAGCCAAGAGGTACTGGCGCTATTCAAATCTACGATGTATCAGCACAAGATATTAATTTAGTATCTGAGGTAAGAAAATGTCTTTCTTATCTTCAGTGAAAAGCATATGGTGGTATTTTAGGTGCTTTGAGACTGCGATGACTGAACTGTGTAATTCTTTGTATTTTGGGGACTCTTGGTGTGTTTTACCCTTTACTAGTTTGTAGAAAGAGGTGGCTGATAATTTATTGTTTTTGTAAGATCAATGGAATTACAAATCATTAAGGATGCTTTAATTATAACAATGATGAAAATACAATAGCAAATAGAATTTCAATGGGAAATTTCCACAAAATCGGGGATCATTCACACCCATATGACCAAGGTAAAGACGTCTGAACTAGCTTCTTTTGGAGACATAAGTTAGGCTTCTTAATGTGGGTCCCAACAGCCTCAGCAATATTTAGCAAACGAACTCTTAAGGCGAACTTAAGATTAGTCAGTATGCGGTAAATGACTTTGAAAGCCGCCTCGTTAACACCAATCTTGTTTTCTATATCCAAAAGATGAGATAGAATAGCACTGCGAATCGATTTCGTTTGCCTTTTACTTAGCCACGTAGGATGATGTTCGGAAACCTGACATCTAATTTTACGGCCTATGTAACTGGTTCCACAGGAGCAGTTAAATTGGTAGATACACATGGAAGAGGCGATACTTTACTAGTCGATATTATTTAAAAACACTAATATTGTTATTGACTACTATTCCAGAATATTCTGTGTGTATAAACATGTGTATGATTGTAGAGCCAGAAGAAGAAATTACCGAAAAGATATTCTTTGCTGAATTATTTTTTTAGATGCCTTAATGAATCTTTTCGGTAAGTTTTTTAAGTCCTCAGAAGGGCTTAGTGAAGATTCGAAAATAAACTAAAGTCAGGAACCCAAGGGAAGTAAGCGCTCGACATATTATAGGGTACGAATTCCTACTAGATTAAAAAAAAAGTGGACGCTTCTACCTGATAAGTGTGAAGGTAAGAAGAGTTGAGAAAAGCACAATAAAATGTAGTAAAAGGAAAATGCAAGGGTGGAAAGAGTGGGATAATTCTTGGAAGTAGTCTAAGAGTACGATAGAATAAGAGACAGAATCCTGGGTTACACTGACGTATGCGTGTCAAAGCTTAACTTCTTTTTATACCACTCGACTTTACTTTGTAGATAATTTGGCCTGAGTTAACCGGGCGCTCTAGAACTCACGACTGTAGAAATAGACTCTAAGCTTCGTCGAGAAGAATTATGTTTTTACAGAGCTAGATAAGCGGTTTTTGAGAATTTCGGTAGCAGTATCACCCCTGAATTCTGAATTCATAAACAGCAGTTCCTTTGACATTTTCGTGTTTTCCTCGTTGAATGTTGTAGGACATACCTTTTGAATGAGGACTTGTATAAATCTCTTCAGTCCATCGACTGCATCAGTGATGCATATCCTTCTTATGTATATAGTGCATGCTTTCCCTTATTTCCTGTTCAACCAAACATCAAAAAAGGGAATTCAGATTTCATCTGTGATTCCGATGTGAACTTGATAGAATAATGGGAATCTTTGAACTCTTTTATTATCATCCCGTTGTAGGCGTCTCTGTCACATATGACGAAGGTATTGTCCATTTGCTTTTGGTGCATATAAAAACTTTGTATAGTTGACAGTAACACATCATTTTCTAGACTTGCTATCCAAATGGACGACCCAATGGCCATTCCATTGTCACTCATTCTTTTTGTAGTATTCAACTTGAACTAAACCTTAAAAGTATGCTTCCATAGCAGTTCATTTGAATAGTGAATTGGAATACCCATGTCCGAATTATCACCCTTGATGAATCCTCATAGAAAGTAAATAGTTACTATGAGACGAACATTAATGAAGAGAGAGGTCACATCCAGACGTATAGTTCTCATCCCAATTACGTCCACATAACTTAAATCAACAGATCCAAATGAATATGACACATTATGATGATTGAGATTGTTCATAATAGGTGGAATAACTTTTGGGAGTCATTTAACAGTAGTATAGCGTGTTGTTTTATTTTCGTTTTTGCTAATTGTATATCAGCTTGTTGTCTTTGGTGAATTACCTCTTATTATTGTTGTAATTATACAGTTGCACACTTATTCATCCAGCATGGTATTGTGGTAAACTGGCTATTTATGCATAGTGCACGTGGTTCAAAGGTGGAATGGTCACCAAACATGCACCTTGTCTGGTTACTGGCTGATGCACTTTACAACCCCACGTAGCCGGTAGTAAACCTGAAAAATGGGGAGATTGGGCTGGAAACTGCAGCCTGTAAGAAAAATAGCGCTGCTACTCCCCTTGAAACTCTAAGGGAAAAAATTATATTAGATACCACTAATATCAAGATCATTCAGAGCGTTATGGGCAGAAAAGAACAAAGACTAACTTTTCCCAAGTTATTGAAGATTAGGGATGTGTTGATATTTGATATTTATCTGTTAATAATTGCTACTACCGGTGACAGAAAAGTCGCAAGTATAGGTGTTAAGTAAATAGTATTATCCTTCATCATCATGGTTTCATGTTGACTGCCTGTCAATTAAATATGATACTTAACCGATTCCGACAGATCTTTGTTTATGCAGATCAGATGATACAGTAATTCATTAATTCATCTGTTTAATACCAATACCGCAACTTGATCTAATTCAACGGGAGATTATGATAAAATGAAGTCTTTTGATCACCTTGAAGAGAAATCTTTGAACGTTTGGCATGCAATTATCCCCCGTCAAATTTGAGATGATACTGCGGGACTGAATCCTAGTTTAAGGTTAGGGAAGGAAGTGGTTGACCGCGTTGATCACTTAACTTTCTTAGGGAGCTGAATCAGCTTTAGTCGACTGATTTTTGATGTAAACTCAACGTGGATGTAAAAGGCTCCTACAGTATTGTCCAACTTATGCCATCTCTGGCGTATATGTGTCATCCAGCCACCAATCAAGAAATGTGTATACTGCGCAGCAAGTCTTCCTTTATTGCTGTGAGACATGGAATTTGAAAATGGGAGATATGAAAGGGCTGGCTGTCTTTTACCACATAGACTTGCCTTCTGTTTCCTGTGTTAGGTGGTATAATATGGTGAGTAACCCTGAAGTTAGGAGTAAAGTGTTTGGTATGGAGGGTAGACCAATCGACGAGTTGTCTGTCCGTTTGTCTGTTTTCGACATAGAACTTTGCACCGACGTGCAGCAGTTCAAGTCGCCAAACTCCATGTAGAACACAAAGCAACAGAAGAAAGTAGAAGAAATGTATAATAGAGGCAGTAAACAGAGGTGTGAGACAAAGGAATAATAATAACGAAGAACAATATAGTTTTATTGGGAATCATAAGTCACAAGGAGTGGATGCATCTTCGCCATACATTGAGGACGATTTTGAGTCGTATCACCAATTGTTTCCAGCCATTGCTTTTTACCATCCCGATGACCCCAACCAGGAAGTCTACATCTTCCGACGTGGCTAGCTTAAACTAACTGTTGTGGACTTCATTGACTGGTGCCATGTTTTGGTTTGACCGCCGCTAGCTCCTTTCCAGCCTGATCCCATGTCAGCTAACATTCCCCGTCGAGGAAGGCGATGACTAGGCATCCGTAACACATGTCCTAACCATCTCAATCGGTGTAACTTTACAGCCTCGTCGATTGATTTTCCCTCCTAACCTAGCACTCGCCGCCTAACCTCAATATCGCTCACCTTATTATACCACTTCACACGGGAGATAGAACGCAGGCACCTATGATGAATGACAGTTAGCCTTTACATGTCTTCCACTCTCAATGGCCAAGTCTCACAGCCACAAAGGAGGACGAAGCGGACTGCTGAGCAGTACATATAAACTTTAATCTACAGTCAGATATCATGTCTACGTCAGAGATGGCGTTGGTTGTTGGAATATGCCAAACGAGCCTTCTGTATCCGTACTGAGATTTCGTCAGCGATTAACCTGTTGGTGCTGATGCAATGTTGAAACTCATAAGAAACACATAAGAAAGTCAATCATTCAGTCAGTTAGAATTCCTTTTTCGAGTGATTACTTCCACGGTGTGGGCAGCCGGAAAGTAATAACTATCCACATACTTCCATGAACACTTCCAAGTATATAGGATATTTGTAGATAGAGGCACATTCATCTGTACGTCTGTGATAAAACTGAGCCGAGAAATGTCTAGTTTTGCCACTTGAGGTACACTTTACTCCAGACAAGCTTTCAAGTTCCTGGGGTTGCATTTAATACAATTATGAATAATAAATTATGTTTGAATAGACAGCCTGAGAATAATAATAATGTTTCACTGTGGGCTGTATTTGTTTAACGTATCGATATGAAATTATGTAGCGTCTAATCTGAGTCAAGAACATCACCAACTGATTTTGAACTCAAACTTTCAGATATAGTAGATTATCCTTGGTGTAAATGTGAAACAGTTTTATCAACTTCAGAAACATTTCTAGGATTTTCAAGTATTTGTTTTGTAGGGATTTTGTTTAATTAGTTGGAGGATTTCATTATGACGTGAACCCCGGTGTGTACGTACTGATGAAGAGTCCCAAGCCAGGACGAAACAAGTGGCCAGTTCTCCCTGCGGGTTTTGCAGTGGTTCTGTAACTGATGTCAGCTTATGGTGAAATCCTCCAACCAATTTTTCGGGATTGTCATCCACTTGCTTTTCAGACTCGCAACAGATGGTAGGTAACAGTATTCTAGGTGGACGGTTCCTAGAGGTGTTCTGTCCAACATCACAGTTATATATCCTGGCAGTTCGCCATGAATCAATCCTTTCTGGCGGTAGTTTTACCTTCCATAATCTTTTCTAAACCATTTTGTTTGGTACGCCTAAATATTTAAAGCGCAGTATTCATTTTTGAAGCCGCATCCATCGTCGTCACTATCTTCACAATACTGGAAGTTATCCCGGGTTAAGTTATGTAAAATGTCCAGTTGATTCACTTTCTCTTAGGAAACACGTTTATACTGACATGTTTGGTATAAAAATCTTTAGTTCCCGTTAATCACCTAGTTAATACCCAGTCACTAAGCGTTTACTCATATGCGTATTTTGAAGCCTTTTATAAATAAATAGTTATGCTCAAGCAACGCTTTGCAATATATGCGGCAACTGTTTTTTTACCTATAGAAGATTGATTATTAAATATCCGTATTGCATATAGTTATGATCAAAATATTGTGTTAAGTGTTATGTTTCATAAGTGCTTCTTTATATTTCAGAGTGAAAAGAGGAGTTCATTTAAATGCTGTACTTTCGGAGCCTCTATACTCCCTCAACGACATCTCGCTACAGGAGCATTTGACGGAAGACTAGCTATTTGGGATATTGGAAGTGATGCTCGTCTGGATGCACCTATTTATGGCGTTCAAGCTCATAAAGAAATAATAAACGCTATAGATGCTGTCGGAGGACTGGGTATTGGTGAAGGAGCTCCAGAGATTGCCACAGGCAGTCGAGATGGTGCAGTTAAAGTTTGGGATCCAAGACAAGCTAAGTTACCTGTAGCAACTATGGAGCCTTCTTCTTCTTCTTCCAACGGTGTACAAGATTCAATTAACGAAAATAGACGAGATTGTTGGACTGTTGCATTTGGTCATGCCTATAACAAACACGACAGATGTTTAGCTGCAGGATACGACAACGGCGACATAAAATTATTCGATCTAAGAGCTATGAAAGTTCGTTGGGAGACAAACATTAAGAATGGTGTTTGCTGTCTTCAATTCGACAGGCGAGACATATCTATGAATAAGCTAGTGGCAACCACCTTAGAAGGAAAGATACATGTATGGGATATGCGGACACAACATCCAAAAAAAGGTTTTGCATCACTAGTTGAGAAAAATCAAGGTGCAACTATATGGCAAGTAAATCATCTACCTCAACAACGTGATATATTCATGACAGCTGGTGGTAATGGATCTTTATGCTTATGGCAATATCATTATCCAAGTAAACGTCAAAAGATAGTGAAAGAAGCAGATCCTGAAGGGAATGGTGATATTGAAGTTGCCCAAGGTGTAATCGGCCATTTAACACAACTTCAAAATGTAACTCTGTCCACTCAACCAGTATGCAGTTTGGACTGGTGTCCAGATAAGCTGGGTTTAGCAGTCTGTGTTGCATTCGATCAGGCGATAAGGATCCTTATCGTTACAAAACTGAATAAACTTTGAAATAGGTGTGCAAAATAAATGCATAGTATGTGAAATATGATGTGTATATAGTGAGTGAATAAATATATATTCTATTTTTGTCCCAAAGCTGTTTGTGTTTTCCTCATTGTTACGTTACATTGATTCGAAAATGAGTCCGTTCAAGTTTTCACGTCTCACAACAGCAGTCAAGGTACCAAATGGCTTGTAAAACATGAAAATAATTTGAAATAATGTCAGTAAATAAACATTAGAGTCTCTGGAGTCTTCAAATTTGTATTTTATTCCTTTGTCTTTTGAGTGGAACATAATGCTCTAGACTTGAGCTGTGAAGTTCCCAATGGCGATGGTGTTTTTTCTTTCCAGAGGTTTAGTGGCTAGCCTTACACTCCAACCTTCTCTCTTTAACTGGGCTTACTAACAGTGAATAGAGGTTTATGAGTGGGTCGGTGGGGAATAGATCCCCGGACCACGTGGGGGATGGTGGTCGGTATGGTAAGCATTTCAAATGTAATTAATAGTGTTCTCGGAGCTGGTTGGTTTAGTTGCGGAGCTTTCGTCGTCCCCCTTCTGGGCAACATCTTCAGAGCAATATTTAGCATAAAGTGAAATGATTTAAATTTTTTCATGATTGATACTATTGCGTCTCGGTAACCATCTTTACATATGTATTGATCATTTTCTGTTGACTCGGGTTTTAAAGTTTCTGGTTACATGATCTACTTTTTATTAGTTGGTATATTTGGTCTATATTAACGTGTTTGTTAATTGCATACTCGTTTGAGTATCAGGCTTCCAGGAATTCCTTGACTGCACTTTTGGTGTTTCCTCTATCTAAGATTTCGACATTATCCCAATCAAACTGATGTCCATAATTGTCTATATGCATTGATATGGAAGAATACATATCGTGTCTTTTCACAGCTGATTTGTGTTCCTGGATTCTGATTCGAAGGGTACCCCAACTTTGGCCGACATAATGTCTGTTAAAATGCATACAATTTATTTTGTAAATGGTGTTAATTTTATCTCCTTTTTCTGTTGGATCTTTCGGTTTGCATAATATCGAATTCAGCGATTTGACTGGCTGGCTTATGTGCTAAATGTATATCAGACGGTGTCAGTGTTCTAGCTGTTATTTCAGAGATATTTTTCATGTATGCTAGGATGAATTTTCTTTTGGTCTTTGATGATGGTTCCTTGTTGGTGTTGTGATTCAATTTTAGACACTTTTTGATGAAATTTTATCAGAAGGACGACGAAAGCTCCTCAACTAAACCAACCAGCTCAGAGAACACTACTTAATTGCAAATCATCCACCTGAGCGACAAATCTTCTTTATTATTTCATGTGTAAGGACAGAATTTTAATAGTCTAATGAACTTTCATTTTCCCCTATTGATTATTAAGAGTGGAACTTGGTATACTTCAGCGGCATATCTCCAATCCACTCATTCCTCTACTATCACCTACAGCTAGCTCCATGATCGCTCACAAGCTTTCTTCTCTTCATATGATGTTCTCTGTGTCACCCTTGGATTATAGACTCGATGCTTCCTAGTTAAGTTCTACTGCAGTGCGTGGCGCATAATCCCACTTGAGTATTTTTGTTGTTGTTGTTGTTTTACGTCATCATCAAAATATTTTAAAAGAATGATGAGTGATCAAACTGCAATTAGCCGGATGGGGAGGAGGATTGGTGAATTTAGACTAAGGTTGCGTAATATGAAACATGTTCAGAAAAATTGGATGTCAGTGATGGAAGAACAAGGAGACAAGAATAAAAATAAATTAGTTAGAGGTTTTCATCATGAGCTGACATCAGT
This sequence comes from Trichobilharzia regenti, assembly GCA_944472135.2. Taxonomy (NCBI): domain Eukaryota; kingdom Metazoa; phylum Platyhelminthes; class Trematoda; order Strigeidida; family Schistosomatidae; genus Trichobilharzia; species Trichobilharzia regenti. Next base: position 19,238,806 of record OX235263.1, on the reverse strand, counting down.
TCAAGAACCATTGGAAAACCTTTAGGGAATACTGGACACCTGTTTCGTTCCAGTTTGGGATTCTTCGTCAGTACGCACCCACTGGGGTTAACTTCATGATGAAATCCTCCAACCAATTAAACAAAATCTCTACAAAACCAATACTTGAAAATCGATCTGATGCTCACTGGGGACTTGTCCTATTCAGGTAGGTAGTTAGCTGGGTTCTAGTGGGAAGCTGTGACCAGTAGAGTACAGCAGGTTGAAGGTGAAGTACTAACTTATCGAAGAAGACATTGAAAATTGGTCGCGTTATGTAATGAATTGGCAGAAGTCAGAATTCATGGGCTGGCCATTGGATCAAGTGCCAATGGCTGAGTAGTCTACCAGCTCGCTAGCCTTGTAACCAGAAGGTCCTGGGTTCGAACACTGCGGTGGGTGCGTGCTGATGAAGAGTCACAAACCAGAGCGAAACAGGTGTCCCTGCAGGTTTTCCAGTGGTTCTCTAACTGATATCAGCTCATGATGAAATCCTCCAACCAATCAAACTAAATCCCCTTCAAACACAATACTGGAAAAAATAAATAATATTGTGGGTGAAAATTACGCCAATAAATGTCGTATGAAAAAATTCACAAAAAATAGTAATAATGACAAAATGTTGATAACAGTTAAACTAGGAGTTATACCCGAATTCGGAAGAAGGGAATGGGGAAGTTACTTCTATGTACATAAATCCGTGTTTTTCATTTGAATCGCTGAGGCTTCGACAACGCAAAGTCAACGCAATCATACTGTTTTTGGGAGGCTTCTTATGACTTTGAAAATAACGGTGAATGAAACTCTGCTTGCATATGCAGTGGCCAGTGTTCAATATATGTTCAATTATGGCACTCTTTATTGATCCATTGTTAACCTTCTATAGCCAAGTGGGATAATATTCTTTGTCTCTTTTAGATAAAACTCGCATCGAACGACCTATAGCTCTCTCTCCACAGGAGCTAATGAATCGATAGATACGCATAGAAGTGGTCAGAGGCGATAGTTTATCCTAAGAGTTATTGCAGAATACTAATCGTAATATGTAGCAGCGAAGAATGTTATTTTCAGACCGTTTGATATCCTTCCCTTATGGGTAAATTTTTGTTTTGATAAAGTCTCACAGTGTTATACAGTAATGTTTACTGATGACAACGTTGAGAGCACAATTTATTGCTCATAATCATATCAAGGTACTCACACGACTTCCTAACTTCATTTATATAGTTCCATTATTTTCCATCGCTTGATTTTCACTTGATTTGATTGGCAGTAGTATTTTCCATATTTCAGGTATGAGTGATGAATCATTCCTATTGCATGTGTTCGGTGTAGACTCGATGAACAGGCAGGATTCAGTAATCAACCTGTCTCTCTCTCCACCTACCTATATTACTTTTTAGAATTGTAATTCTCTCCCACCACTCTATTATGTGTGAATGCATGCAGTGCAATTGATGAGCTTTTTTCTAAATTACTTATCTTCTCGGGGTCAACTATTCTTACCTTAGCTAAATTCTTAAGTCCGACAATCGGACTACTCCCGACCTACTAGTTTGACCTATGTAGTTGACCTCACAATCACTGCAGGGTATTTTGTAAATTATATTATTTTGTCTAATTGGGTCAACTATGGTCCTTTAACCGACAGAGCTTGTCCCTGAGTGGGTTTGTAGGTTTAAATGCCACCCTAATTCCTGCTTTATTTAGAATCCTACGTAGGGTTTCAGATGTCCCCTCTTTATATGGTATAACTGTAGATGACTTATGTTCTCTCTTATTTATGTTATTATTACTAGTTTCACAATTATTTTTATTTTTCGTTTGGCCTTTTTCGATCTTCCTAATGAATTTTAAAGGATAGTTAGTTATTTAACACCAAAGCCTCTTCTATCTGTGTTGGTTCATCATTTAGGTCTTTTTTGTGCTGCTTAGTGCTACTGCTCGGTTTGTTAAACACTTAACTAAGCCTGCCTTAACAGTCAACGACGGATGAGATGAATTAAAGTCTAAGTATCTATTAGAATGAGTTGGTTTTGTGTACACACTAGTGTGTAGTTTACCTTCTATTCGTTTTATTTTACAGTCTAACATCACAGCTAATTCTCCTTGTTCATTTTCCGATTCAAGTGTGAATTTTATTCCCTCCACTAGTGAGTTTATGTGTGTCGAGAAGCTAGAGATGTGTTCTGTTTTTAACACTGTGAAAGTGTCATCCACATATCTTCACCATATTTCTGGAGTAGGAGTAAAGGTATTAAGAGCACTACTTTCCCAGCTGTCTATAAATATGTCTGCTACGATAGGGGATATTGGTGATCCCATTGCTACACCTTCTGTTTGTCTATATATTTTACCTTGTAATTTAAAGATAGTAGATGTGAGGCATAACTGAATCCCTAAAATAATTTCTTCAATGGGCAGCTTTGTCCTATGATTGAGTTCAGGATCCGCAGTTAGTTCTTTTTTAACTGCTTCTAAGGCCATATTGACTGGTATATTAGTATAAAGACTAGTTATATCAAAACTAACCATTTTTTCATCGTTCTCTAGTTGAGTGTCATTTAGTTTATTTTTCATCTCATATGAGTTAGTTAGTCTAGAGTTTGAACGATTTCTAATGGGGCATAATATTAGAGCTAAGTGTTTTGATTATGAGCAATAGATTGTACTCGAAACGTCGTCGTCAGTAAACATTACTGTATAACACTGTGAGACTTTATCAAAACAAAAATTTACCCATAATGGAATTATAGTCTACCACAGCGCGCAATTTTTATTCTTATATCAACGTTTGATATCCTATTCTTTCGAGTGCTGATCAAATGGTCGCCTTTGAACACCATACTCATGTATAGCGTCTCCTTCTGCGTCAGAGAGGTGTAGTTTTCCTCTGTTGGCTTTCACTGTTATGTATTTGTCTATGAAGCGTGCAGGGTAGCGATATTTTCTCTGTCAAGCCCCTTGGGAATCAGTGACTACTAAAATCAATACACTTTTGTATGGAGTTTTTACTTTACACTATTTGTCTCTGTAAATTACATCAAGCCAATCATTATAGATGATTCATCGTGCGTTTCAAGTTAAAGAAGTTAGGATGAGGGATTGAGCTAGTTCATGTAAAACAATTATTTATCGATCTACAAAGTAATAAGCATATAATGCATCTTGTCATACAACTTCTTACTATTAAAATAGAAATTTGAAACTTATTAGGTTCAAATTTTAACATTATGCTTTCAGTCTTGTTTCAAAAGGCGATTAAACCGTATGGTAGATTGAAAATAATAATAATAATTAATTTGCTTTATTCCAAAACAGTACTTTTGATACAGAATGGAATTCTAAGAAGTAATATAGGTAGGTGGAGAGGGAGAGAAATTGATAACCGAATCCTGATTCATTCAGTCTACACCCAGCACAACACATACAACAGAAATGACTCACCGCAAATACCAGAGATATGCGTGGAAGATTTTATTACCACCAGTCAATCAGTCAAATCAGACGAGGATAATAAATAATCTTAAAATTCCATTTCAATTCAATTCACGTACATCACAACATTCTAACAAGTTACTTATTTTGACTATAAAAACACTCGTCTTATTTCCCATCTGATTGTATTTCACCAGTAACACTCATATTATTATTTCTGAATGTACATTATCCTATATTGATTTTTTTCAAATGTCTAATCATCAATTCCACTCATGTATATAAATGAGGCAAGAAAGTTGTATGAGTAGTGCCTTGATGTCATTATGAGCCGTAATCAATTGTGCTCGAAACGTCATCAGTTAATATTACTGTATAACATCACTGTGTGATTTATTATTTTTTAAATTTTTGATTACAGCTTCATTGCACACCGTATTTTTGGTACAGGTATGGGCTTTCAGCATGTGATATCGGTAGCCCATATCTTGCAGGCCGACCATAGATATCAGGTGTGCGTCGGCAGGGGATCGAGCCCTGAACCATGTGCATGATCGGCGAGAGTCCTAACTTCTGTATTATATATATATATATATATTACTGTATACATATGTTGATTGATTAATTTTTAAAATGAAGTGTCTGTGCAAGTATGTTAAAATTTTTTCTGTAGATATATTTAATGATGACTTTGGGCTGTAAGCAAGCAGCTGATGAGAAGCCGATGAAATGAACACTGATGGTACCACTTTATTCAGCAATAAAAACTGTAGTTCTCGCTTTATTCAAAGTCTCTGAAGATTTAGTGTTTCCAAATTAGGAAGAACCAAGTGTAACTAACCATACTTTAAGGGTAGAAGACAGGAATGTTGGATAAAGTAATCTCTATTTGGAATTTTGTATCTCTATATAGCCAAATTATGTTCATCTTCTCTTCAAAGCACCATCTGCACAGATCTTCAGTGTTGTGGTACTTTTGGCTTTCCTTCTTATTGCGTGTTTCTTCGCTTTCCTTTCACGTCTCCCATTTATCGCCACAACTCTGCATAATTTGCTTTCTCTGACATCACATATATCTCTTTGTTATTTGATATTTTTTATGCTGATCGATAAACGTCTCTCTATGTATAGTACTGATAAACCTTATCAGAAGTACTCGCCACAATACGACTAGCCTTCAGTTACGTTATATGATTTATTCACCTGGTCGTAAGGCCTCCTAAAAAATATAATGTAAGGTGACTACTCGGTTATCCTGTGGAGAAGTTTTTATGCACTTAATAAGTCAGGAGTCACGCGATTTCCCTGATGTCTATGTAAGCAGAAACACAAACTTCGCATATCGATTAGTCGAAAATCGATATCTCTTTATTTTCCAAGTGTTAGTTTGCAGAGATTTGATTGGTTACAAGTTTATCCACAGGTTGATATCAGTTAGATAACCACTGAAACTACCAACGAGAAGTGTGCAGGTATCTTGTCCTAGTTTGGGATTTTTCAGTATTACGTACCCACCAGTATTTGAACCTAGGACCTTCGACTACAAAGTGTGCTCGTAGTCCATTTAACCACTGCGATCCGATTCAATAACTCGAAAAATTCTGAATTCTACTAATTTACGATATATAGCGCAACAAGCAACTAATGTTTGAGGTGAATATTTGTCTTTTTAACTGAATCACTGGACCCAGTTAGATCGGATCCCAGTGACTGAATGAACTACGAGCTCACCTTGTGACCGAAACAGGGTGGGCGCCTGCTCTCCAAGAGTTCAAAGCTGGGACGAAACAGCTGTCCATTACCACCTGGTTTTTAGTAACTCTGCAACTTAATTCAACTGCCGATCAAACCTGTAACCAATATCACTTAAATCAATAATGTTACACTCACAAATGACTTCCACAGAAGTGTACCAATTCAAGTTGTCACATATTCCATGTAGCAGAAAAAACAGAGGACATATGGATTTCAAAAGGACGATGATAGGCAGAAAATTGAGGGAGAAACAGATAATGGTAACATGGGTTTGATGGATACAGAAGATTACAAACATTATCGGCATAGTCTAAGTTTGTGGCGACCTGTGGGAAAAGTCATACTGTTGAGAAACAGGGATGATCAGCGTGTCAACTGTTGTTGCTGTTCCTCCACTCTGAAGAGGAGCAATGGGGACAAGAAAAGATCGACACCGATAATCATACATCCCAAAGTACTCTACGGCGGTTCGTTTCCGGCAGTAAATTGCAATAACAGACACAACTCTAATAAAATGAATCCAACAGGCCATGTATAAGTGTGGCCGGTATCAAGAGATTGTCTCCTGGGCACTCTAGTAGTCATGAAACAAAAATTCTCTTTCGGTTTCAGGTACCTGAAATCAAACAGATAATCAACTTCCACTGCTGTGAGCAACCAGGAAGTTACTTCCAAAAGCACACAAAACTCTCCCTCATCCTCATTAACATACAAGGCTAAGTCTGATCTAGAAATTTTTCTAGTTTGACCACGGATTGATATCAGTTAGAGAACCATTGAAAACCAGCATTGGAAGGCTGTTTCGTCGACAGTGCGCACTGGGGTTCGAACCCAGGACCTTCCCAGTCGCAAGGCAAGCTCATATACTATTCAGACGTTGAGAAGGACCCGATTCAATGGCCAGTCTATGAATTCTAACTTCTACCAATCCGTGACTTTTAGCACCACCATCAACCAATGTGATTCGTGATTCGAATTGTAGAAGTTAGAATTCATGCACTAGCCATTGAATCGGGTCTCTCTCTCTCTCAGTGGCTGAATGTTCTGCTAGATTGAATTGCAACTGAAAGGTCCTGGTTCAGAGTCACTGTAGATGCATACAGCCGATGATTCCCAAACTAGGGTGAAACAGCTGCCTAGTACTCCCCGCTGGTTTCCAACTGTTCTCTAAGTGATCTTATCCGTACAAAACAACTCTTGAAAATTGATCTAGAAATCTCATACACACAGTAAAAACACAACATCACAAAATCGTAAGCCGAAAAACAAAAATCAGGAGATGTATTTTCTTTACAAATTATTGTGTACATATTCTCATAGAAAAAACAAAGAAAAGAAAGAACACAAGAGAAAAAGAACAAGTCGAAAAAAGTAGACAAATATTTTTCTTTTTTTCTTTACAAGAATAATACTACTGATAATCAATTATAAGTAGCAATAAGCGTATATCTGAAAAATTAGCATGCACAACCAAAAGAAGCAGTTGTTTTTTTATTGCGTGAATTGTATAAGTGTTGATAAAAAAACAAGCAGAAAATAAAACGGGGTGAACTTTTATTTCATTTGGAATATAAAATATATAGGATTATCAAGTTAATAAATAAATAAGTAAATTAGGTAATTAAACAAACAAAATAAACTTTCCTTTCGCACTGAAACATTTGCATGATATTACTTAATTAATTAGCTATTAGGTATTAGCATTATTTCGAGGCGTGACATTCAATTCACGTAATTGACGAATAATATCATCTAGTCGTTTTTTTCTCCCGCGTTCTTCTTTACGCATAGCCTGTAAGAAGCCTGTACGCTTTTTATCAGAATCACGCACACGCTCTAGTAACTTGATTGCTACACTCGGTGGGACACGATCATAAGGGCTACCTATATATTTATTGAAATAAAAACATAAAAGTAAGAATGATAATAATAATAAGGAGGTTTATGCATACGTTTGAGTAATAAAACTTGAATGTAATAAAATATACGAACGCAGAATCCCTTCTTAAATGAAAGTTTTAATAACAGCCATGACATATAACGATTTGCAGTTTGGTAGAATGCTCTCCAGCCATGCAGGTGGTGCGCGGTTTGACCCCCGGCCACAGACACACTCCTTTACCTCACTAAGTCAGTAATAAGACTAGTACAGAGAGAAGGTTGGGCAGGAAGCTAGGAACCCATAGCGTAAAAGTAAACACCACTGCTACCGAAACTTCAAAGCTCTAGCTTGAAGCCCTATGTTCCACTGTGAACGTAAAGAAATAAGATAAAGAAGTTCTGAAATTAGATATCATTATTAGTGTTTCAATTCCCTTGGGTCACGAGTGTAACATAGGGCTTCAACAGGGCGTCTCTACTTTATCCTATTCTTTGCAGTCCCCTTTAGTAGCCAACAATCACCAATCAGCTTTGATCTCCTCCTTACACGACCCACATCCAATGCGTCGTTCCCTATTCGGGTTCCATTTCACCGATGGCCTGGCTCGTGACGTCACTCAACAGTCCCTCAGTGTGTCCCGTCTGCCCGACTAATTCCCTCAGCATATTTACTGAACAATAGGTTTTTGGTTGATTCTTTGCACAACAGTGTTCTTTGTTACCAGAGAAGAAGGCGACTGTTGATAAACTACAACAACAACTAACTGTTAGGAAATGCATTTGACGACATTTCAAGTCTCTGTCTGACCTGAAAGAGAAACACTGACTGACTTGACACTAGTGTTGTAAGTCTGAGTCTTTATGTATCACAAAAATATATTTAAATAGAGCCCACAATTTCAACTATTGCCTTGGCCAGACTACTGGTACTGGTGAGTTTTGATATGAGTTTCTCATTTGCAGATTTTGCATATTTCACGTAACTTTCCACCTTGATTAATTATTCTATCAGCACCAATCGTATCACTGGATGGATAATCACTCAGAGTGTTCCATGAAAAAAATTCGAAATCAATTTTCAGTTTGATAAACATGAAGAAGAAAATGAAGATGGATTGACAAGAAGGGCTGAGAAGACACCGTTGAGTGATGTCACCACAACCAGGCCATTGCTTGAATGTGGAACTTCAAATGGGGAACGGAGACGAGTTTCGCGTGAGAGTTTGAGCTGACAAAGAAGTGATCGTTTGACAAGGAAATGAAAGCTTATGGAGAATCGTGAAGTTAGTTAACAAAGACTGCGGAGAGTGGAGTGGTAACAACAGAAGCCAAGGACAAGGCAACAGATCGTTTATTAAGGAAATCAACACATATTTATAGATTTTCATATACATTATTATAGTTTATTTAAGCAAACAAACACAGTCTTCTGATTGGTTGTTTCTCACAGAAAGTCAACCTTGCATCTCTTTGTGGCTGTTTCTTGAATAACAGATCATCTATATGTTAACTGTATCCGCCTACGCAAAGCCTTTGTTCTCATTTTTCTCACGATTAATATTGGGGACGTAAACGTTGACGTAAATTACTGTCCACAAATTTTGGCTAACAGCTCTCACCAGAGTGACGTAGAGATGTGACTGATGCTCCAAAGGGTGAATAACGATAATAATATAAGACATTTTTTTACCTCGTATATAATTGAGTTTTCTTCCTAACACTAATTACTATCACACAGGTATGTCGACACACAGATGTCATGAAAGAAGAACTCATAAAAAGAACCAAAATTTGTGACAAGTGGTCACGAAGACTATGAGCAATCAACTCTTTTGAGTTTTTATTATTTATAAATACATACTTCACATATATACATATATATTAAACCTGTATCTTAACTTCATCCACTTCGAAAAGGCCTTCGACAGACAGCGTTGACTGAGAAGTAATTTAAAAACTACTTCAACACCACAGCGTGCATTCCCAAGTCTGTCTTTATCAACCTCATTCAATACCTGGCTGCTAAATGACAATGCCACATGCCAGGTGATCTACATCGGTAAACTTAGCGAGGTATTCAAAGTGAATACAGGAGTAAGACAAGACTGCCTATTATCACTGACGATGATATTCTTAATCGTGTTGCACTGGATTATGCATCAGACTGTGCTTGGAAACGAGGAGACAGGAATACGTTGGACCGATACGAAGATTAAAGTAGATCTGGATTTCATGCGTGGATGATTTGTGTTTAATATCAACACAAACTCGAAGACTTTCAGTCAGGCGAAAAACAACAAACTATCAGAAGAGGCTGGCATGCAGCGAAGACAGGACCTCTAGGCGAACATAGAGGAGGTGGAGACAGAGGTGATGAAGATAACCAACCAAACAACAGTAACCAAAACCAGCACCAGTCACCATCAACGGAAGGGATTTGATAGACGTCACCTCCTTCACTTATCTAGGAAGCGTCCTGGTTTTTAATGGTTCTCTAACTGTATATATATATATATATATATATATATATATAACAACAGAAGACAAAGGCCGGCAACAGATCGTTTTATTACGGAAATCAGCATGTATTTATATATATTTCATGTACATTATTATAGGTTATTCAAACAGACAAACACAGTCTTCTGATTGGTTGTTTCTGGTTTATCGGAAAGCTAAGTCATATATCTGCGAATCTTATTTGCCCACGTTAAGTCTGCTGTGATTGGTTGTTGAATCAGTCTTGTTCATATTTTCTCACGGCCAATATTAGTGACCTAGACATTGACGTAAATTAATGCCTGTCTATTGGCTAGCAGCCCGCTCTCACCATATATATATATATATATATATATATATATATATATATATATATATATATATATATATATATACGATTGTGCAGCTTAAGAATGATATCGCCAGAGAGAGAGAGAGAGAGAGTAACTCTTCACTGAACGCCTTTTCTTTTACACAGAAACTTAGCTAGACCTAGAATAACCGACCCTGCTAAGTTGAATAACCTAGAAAAAACAGAGCTCAGCTATTTCATTGCATTCACTTGCATGTAATCACACAGCGATAGGGTGGGACAGGGTAAGAGAGTATTAAAAAGTAAAGCAGTTGGGTAAGGAGAGACTGAGAGGTTAATCACTGGGTCTTTGTTTGTCGATTCAAAACCAAACACATGCCATCGAAATGACGCAACACACCGTCTATACCGGTGATATGAAAAGTCGCAATAAACAACAAATGGAAGTTGGAGAGACAGAATAGAAGTATATATATAAGACGACAAATTGTAAAATCGTGTGATTAAAATTGACATGATTATGAGCAGTAATAATTTATATGCTTGAAACCTTGTCAACCAGAGGTTGGGGTTATGATCAATGAACGCCTTTCAAACCACATGAAAAAATAAATAAAAAAAATAATTAAAAACAATGCAAAATACCATTTTCGCTTTTACACACTTACCATATTTTCCTGATCCTGAAAATGAAAAAAAAATTCAAAAAGAAAAAGATCCCATAGAGAATGTGTAAAATAATATAAGAAAACGAAAACAACCAATCGATATTCATAATTTCAGATAAAGAATTAAGGCTTGTTGTCGTCTTACTGTCCCAATTTTCAGTAATTCCTGATTACCGGCTTTTATGATCTTATAAAATCTTATATTTCCTATCAGAATTCAGCCTTTGGTACACACAGAACTCATGCCTTTCGTAGTCTTTCATAGCCTCACCTAGTCTAGTCTTATTTACAACGGTTGCTGAATGAAAATGGTTGTCCAGAAAAGTTTATTGATAAGAATGTGAATCTAAAATCAAAGCAGCCCAAGGTACCAACAGTTCCGAAAACGGAAGGCCTTATTCTTACAAATGCAGTTCCTTGGGGACAACACATCAACGAGATATAGTGACGCAACGCCTTAGAAGTGCGGTAAAAACAGCATTCCCTGCTGCCGAATTATGCTGTGTTTTTAAAACCACTCCTCTTTAACCTTTAGGAGTAAAAGATAAACCGGCTTAATTTCGCCTCTTCCATGTGTATTTTCCAATTTAACTCCTCCTGTGAAGCCAGTTAGCTGCTTAGGCCGTATACAATTAGGCGTGTTTCTCATCAGATTTCCTAACACAATCCTGCGTGGTTGGTTGAGTAAAGGACAAACAAAATCTATTCGTAGAGCTATTCTATCTCGTCTTGTGGATACAGAACACAAGATTGATGTTAACAAGGTGGCTTTCAAAGTCATTTACCGCATACCTACGAATCTCAATTTTTCCTGAAGAGTTCGATTACTAAATATTGTTGGGGCCGGCCGATGGGATCCACATTAAGAAGCCTAATTTATGTGTCCACAAGAAGCTAGTGTTCAGACACTGCCCTTACCTTGGTCATCTAGGTTTGAATGATCCTGAAATTTTGTGGAATTTTCCCAATTTAAGTTGATATTCTATTTGCTATTATATCTTTATTATTATTATTTCAGCATCTTCAATGAACTATAATTCCATTGTGATCTTACTTAACAAATCGATATTATTTAAAAAAGCACTAATATTGATATTGACTACTATTCTAGAATATTCTGTGTATAAACATGAATATATATATATATATATATATATATATATATATATAATTGTAGAGCCAGAAGAAGAAATTATCGAAAAGGATACTCTTTGCTCAATTATTTTGTGTTTTACTTACAATTTTCTCAACTTCATACTACTATTGTCGTAGACTTTCTAAACAGTCACATTACACAGTGGCCTCAGAATAATATTTAAAGTGTATCTGAATAACAGTATCATAGACTTATGTGGATTCTTTACACATAGTCTTAGGCTAAAAATATTTTGTAGTATTGTGGCGAGTACTTTTGATAAGGTTTATCAGTACTATATATAGAGAGAGACGTTCATCGACCAGCATAAAAACATCAAATAGCAGGGAGATACATGTGATGTCAGGGAAGGTAAATGATACAGCATTGTGGAGATACTCGGCAGACGTGAAAGTAACACAAAGAAACACACAATATGAAGGAAAACCACAAGTACCACAACACTGAAGATCTGTGCATACAGTGCGCTGAAGAGAAGATGGACATAATTTGGCTATATATTATAGAGATACCGAATTCCAAATAAAGATTCCTTTATCCAAGTCTCTCATCTTCTACCATTTCAGTATGGTTATTGATATCACCGGGGGTAAAGTTTGGTATTTTGTAATCGATTCAAACCTTCAAAGGTATCTGGAAGCATGTCGATGTCTGTTTTGCTTCCAAGCTATGCTAATCCTTCTGGTTCGCATAATCAAACTTCGTTTGATTCTATTACGAAATAATGTATCCATCTTACAATATTAAAATAACGCTTAATAAACTATAAACTCAACTGACAACAGTTACAGGTTATGGTCACTAGCTGACATCAATCAGAGAACCATTGAAAAACTATCAACTATTTCTTCCTAGTTTGGGGCTCTTCAGAAGTAGGCGCCTACAGCCAGGTTTCGAACCCAGGGCCTTCCCACTACCATTCAGCCACTGAGACCTGATCCATTGGCCAGCCGATGAATTCCGACTTCTGCTAAATTCGCGTTATATATATCGCAAATATAATGAATCAAATCCCTGCAAACCAACACTTGATCACAGTTATACCACAATTTTGGGATTTACTGGTTACTTTTATGCAGTGACTATAATCCACAATGCATTGAATGCATGTACATAAATTTATCCAGTGGATATATTTTATGCTTCTGTCAATAGTTTACAGTGTCCTATTTGTCTTACCCATCCTGGTTTATACATACTGCAATTTAGATTGGAATGACATTTAATGCCATACATAACTTATTATATTTCTTTAGACTTTAGGCTTTTGCAAGCGTCTAGATTACTTCACAGTGGATATCCTCACGAACCAACGAATCAGCCGAAAACCGCCAAGGAGCACGGAACAGCCGTTTCGTCCTAGTTTCTGGGAATCTTCAACGGTGCGGACTCATGACTGTACTAGAGATCAAACCAAGGAACTTAAAGTTACCCCTTAGGCAGGAATTCACACGTCATTGAATTCATTTAGTGGAATATTTTCATCAGAAAATCTATGAGTAATCTCAGATTGAACAACTGAATATTTAAGAAAAAATCGACATTCCATAAACAAAATGAGACCCTAATTGGTTACGTCGTAAGAGGTGTACATAACGCGAAAGAGACTGAAACGAAAATCAAATTACGATTCAATGCTCAAATAATCTCTTAGCAGATTTAAATCGCTTTTTATAAATTTACCCAATTCTTTATGTAGTTATTAAAATAAACTAAGAAAATGAATTCGCATAGATATATAAAGGAAAAGAAATGCTGTAGGCCAGTTTTCGTATACTTAACTTCAGAGTTTCCATAGCGATTCAGTCATTTTTTTTCTCGCAGTGGTATCGCTAGTGACATACTCAACTTTCCTTATTGTTTCCTGCGGGAGTTTAAGATAGGCAATCATAACAGGAAACTAGTAAACTAGACGATACTTTGATTCCATACTACTAGCTAGTAAGTGTGTAACTAGTGTCATGAAGAGAAGATGAACATAATTTCGCTCTAGAGAGGTACCGAATTCCAAATAGAGATTCCTTTATCCAAAGTTTCCCGTCTTCTACCGTTTCAGTATGGTTATTGATATCACCGGGGGTAAAGTTTGGTATTTTGTAATCGATTCAAACCTTCAAAGGTATCTGGAAGCATGTCGATGTCTGTTTTGCTTCCAAGCTATGCTAATCCTTCTGGTTCGCATAGACCTTTGTCTGGTGCAAACTGGATTGTATCAGTCAAATTTGCGATGTGACCACCACTATGCTCGCCATCATCACAGTATTCAATACAGTCCGACATGAGATTAATCTGGAGGCCGAACAGCTCATTAATAACATTTGTAAGTGCAACACACTAGGCGACACGTGTTCGAGTCTTAGAAGGCGGAGGAGTTCCTTAGAGACTGCAAACAAGCCTTTCTGACTGGTAGGTGACAACAAGCATGACATCTAATCACATTATAGGTTGTTACTTGCAATTTTCCACTGCTGACTTCAGTAGGAGAACGCCTTGATCTGTCTGCTTTAATTAGGTTCGCCTAAAAATGTGTCTGTGCAGTTTTCTTTGTATTTTCAATCGTTGATGTAGTTGATTTTGCAGGACATGGTCTACAACGAATCACTGAAAATCGAGGAGTGCTGGGACAGCTGTTTCGTCCTTGCTCAGGACTGTTCAACGGTACGCAATGCCACGCCACTGGCCGGAAAGTATATGAGCTCACCTTTTATAACCCGCAGGTCTTGGTTTCGACCCCTGGTAGGGTCATGGACGCATATTGATGAAGAGGCTTAGACAAGGACAAAACAGCCCTCCAGTACTCCCTGCTTTTTAATGATTCTATAAATGAAGTCCTTTTTTCATGACTAATCTTGAAATAAAAGCTATTTAGTATGTCTTAAGTTTTTTCTGTGATTTGAGGTTACTGTGACGATTCGGCTGGGTTTGTTTTCCAGGTAGGGACAACGCTGGATTCCCTCAAAAAACAACCTTCTCATTTTTTCTACAGCTTAGCAGGTCAGCTAGTAAATTAAGAAGTTAGGCAAGTTTTTAATCTATAATCTGCAAAACTGTTAAGAATTGAAATATTGGAAAAATATACACACATGCATACATATACAAACAAACTAACCGTCAACTCTTTTACGAAATGCAATATACGCTGCCCAATCATCTTTATGATATAAGTCTAATAGTTGGCGTAGATCAGCAAAAATTAACCATAAGGTAGTACGATCAAGGCCTGGAACCGGTTGTGAACGTGCAAATGATTCACACAGAGATAAATCAATACTCAATTGTTGAAGACCTGTCTCAGTGAGAGAACGCACCTAAGAAAAGTATAATTAAATAAATAAAAAGACGCTTCATTAAATGGTTTCTTAATAATAATAATAATAATAACAATAATAATAATGTTTTGAACTCTATCTCGTCAGGAGTGAGCTTTATATAATTCAAGTTAGACTTTCCTGTCGACTGATAATTGGACCGAAGTGCTCGGTTTCAGGTTGACATGTCAACTCCTTATGCAGACGTCTCGAGGATGTCTGGTCATGCAATTTGAAGTCAATTGATGGATGGTGACTAGTAGTGGAATCCAGGATGCACATTTCGTCCTATTTGAGACTCGTTGGTGTCTAGATATGGCTGAAATCCCTAGTGAGTAGGGAGCTTTCTTTCAATCTACTAAAATATTATGGCGCGTGCTACTGATAAGGTCTATCAGCAGTATATAAGCGGAAGTTCATCAGCATACAGATTACAGTCTAGCAGTCTCTCGTTGTCTACAGTTACACAATATGACCTACATTGTCATTGTTAACTTTCATGAGTATGTGAAAATGTTTGCAACCTGCTGATTCGCGAATATCTACTCAAAATGTAAAAAAGTATAATTCTCGGTGGTAACATATTCCAATACATGAGAGATAACTACTGTTTCTGAGATTTTCAGTCCGAACTTCAACTACCTAAGAAATAAAGCTAACCTCTCGCAGTCTTCAACGATTTAGTTGTTATTGCAGCCTTGAGTCAAAAAATGTACTCTAACACTTTTCTTAACTAGCTTTCAACCAAATGCTATGAATAAAGGATTGGTTTCAGATACAGGTTAGCTAGGAGTGCGTCACAAGACTTACTGTCAGTTACTATTTTATTTGAAGATCCTGGGAAAAGAGAAACTACTATGCATTAAGGCCTGGATGGAAATTCTATACATTATATAAACATTGTCGAGAATAATAATTATTATTATAATTGTTTCCTTTAATTCCTAGCTTAACATAGGGCTTCAGCTGCACGTCTCCGTTGCGTCCGGTTCTCCATCAACGTTTTCACCAGGGTCCACGTCTGCTCACATGCTTTCACCTCCTCTCT